>OX376063.1:0-1297921 GCA_947361185.1 Charanyca ferruginea | reverse complement strand
TATTTCGGGTCAAACAGAGTAGTTTCGAACTCTAACATAACTCATTCAGTAAAATTGGCAATTCGAAATCGAAAAAAAATCTATAGTGCATTACAGCGATACAAAAATGTGTGCAAAACCTTTACGCAGTGGGCATAAGGTCGAAATCGTTTAAAATTTGTAATTTCCATGACATTTTCTTGTGACATTTGTAAGACTGCTTCTAGTAGCTGTATCTTTATCGTTTTTTATTATACGTAGCAACAATGAAATCTACACCACTGCTACATTTAAGCCACAACATTAAAAATAAAACAAATTGCCTATAGTTCGGGTCACAAGCGTTTAGCCTTCCTATCCTTCAGCAAGCTGGTGATGAAGAACTCTCCCGCCCGATATGATGAGCGGACCAGTGGTCCACTAGCTGTGTACAAAAACCCTAGGTTATTTCCCCGCTCCTCCCACTCTTTGAACTTGGCTGGTGTGACGTATTCAAAGACTTTGAGGTGACGTTTCGTTGGTTGCATGTATTGACCTAAAGTTAAGCAGTCAACGCCGGCCGTGCGTAGATCTGCAACAATTTATAAGATCATGGCAGGAATTGTACAAAAAATAAATAAAGATGTTTAGAGAAGATGAAATTCTTATACTCTTGGGTACTTAAAGAGTATCTTCAGGCTTTAACAATATTTTATAACCCCGCAATAACAATGGATGTTTAAAGTGAATAGTTTAACGAAAAGTTCGTTATTTCAGAACGAAACGGCGGCTGACAGTAACAGTGACACTAACAGCCGCCGTTTCGCAGGTCTTACACTGAAATTGCATCGTTTTATGGGGAAATGTCACAAATAATGATAAATCAATGAACTATTTCAACTCCGCCAATGTAAACAACGATTCACTTTAATAAATACAAAATGGGCAACGCGATTCAACAATTTTAATTATTTTTATTATATTTTAATTTATTTTTATTATAAAAATAGTAACTGACCTTTCATAGTCTGTTCCACTTGCTCGTCAGTCTCGCCGAGTCCCAACATGATTGAAGACTTGGTGATCAGGTCAGGGTTGACTTCCTTGGCCATCTGCAGGACCTTCAGTGTTTGACGGTACCTGACAATATACCAAAAATAATTTATACAGTAGTTTACTAAAACAATACGTCTGCGGTCACAAGACCAACGGCATCGGCAGTCAGAAATGAATAACGTATAAATGCGAATACAAAAGTGTTTATTTTTATACATAATAAAATGATGTCCTTAAGTATTACCCAGCCCTCGGGTCCCTCACAAAAGGCGTGAGTCGCTCCACGGTCTCGATGTTGTGCGCGAACACGTCGAGGCCGCAGTGCGCTATGGTGGCCACACACGAGCGGTTCGCCCTGAAGTCTGGCACCAAGCATTCCACCAAGATGTCCTTATTCCTGGTTGGAAAGACAATAATTATATAGCTTATACTTAACGCGGCTTGCGGCGGTAGGCGTAATTCGGGAGAATAAGAAACGACACGTAAGATTGTGTTACAGTACAGCCACTACATTCGCGTTACTCGTTCTCTTACAGGCGCTCCATCTTTCTTTCTCTTTCTAGTGTGTGTGTGTGTGTGTGTGTGTGTGTGTGTGTGTGTGTGTGTGTGTGTGTATGTGTGTGTGTGTTTGTGTGTGTGTGTGTGTGTGTGTGTGTGTGTGTGTGGGTATGTGTGTGGGTGGGTGTGTGAGTATCGAGACTAAAGCAGAGACCATTGCGTGGAGACTTTTGCCCAGTGGTCACTATACAATTTATTTGATCAGTACCTGGGCGACCAACCTATTTTTTTTTCGTGTGTTTTTAAAATGAAACTTAGCTAGATCGATTTATCGCCCCCAAAACCCTGCATACTAAATTTCATGAAAATCGTCGGAGCAGTTTCCGAGATCCAGATTATATATTGCTCGTTTAAAGGTATTAGATAGAAAGATAGATAATTTATTGGCCTCTCATGCATGAGAGGTTGTGGGTACGCAACTGGGCACGAGCAGTACCACTGTGACT
This sequence comes from Charanyca ferruginea, assembly GCA_947361185.1. Taxonomy (NCBI): domain Eukaryota; kingdom Metazoa; phylum Arthropoda; class Insecta; order Lepidoptera; family Noctuidae; genus Charanyca; species Charanyca ferruginea. Next base: position 1,295,903 of record OX376063.1, on the reverse strand, counting down.
TTTTCAGTAGGGTATTTTACTCTATACGAGGAAAAATCTATAAATATGTTATTGCGACAGTTTATACATAAAGCAGTCGGGAAATGTAAGTTTTAGTTCATAAAATAACAAAATATTTTTTTTATATCAATTCACAGTTTTCAGTTTTTTAAATCTGTTATAAAACACCATGAATAGTAGCGGCGATGTTATTACGTCGTACGGCTGTGTAAACAAAAAATTGTCAACTGTCAGTCAACCGATTGGCGTATATAGGCTTTGTACTTTTATTATTTTCGTAACCAACGTAATTTTTTCATTATTACACCTATTACAAAATATGCTTTTAATTATTTTTAAATTATATACAATTTTCGTATTTAATAAAAGCGCATTAGATACAAAACAAACTGACTTCATTTCCGCTGAGCAATATGGCGTCCAGTAAGAGGAGTTTTCGTGAAACTACGCGCGAAATTTGAAAATTTAACATTTTGATGCCTTTTTATGGCTCTTATCGATTGAATAAAAATGTTGTGTTTTTTTTGGTGGCATATTAGCACTACAGAATTTTATTGAGACATGTTTAAAAAATGGGTGTAATACCCTATTTCATATTATGTACTTTCTAGTTACTTTTGGACGTCACTGACATCGATAAAGGAAAACATCCCGAAGAAACGTGGATTTATTTAATTTCTATGTCTGAAATCGCCAATCCGCACTGAGCAAGCATAGTATCAATAGTCATGCCTTCTCTGAATGAGAAGATGTCTTCGTCCTGCAGTGGGACAGTAAAAGGCTGGTGTTATTTTTAATTTATTTGCTCATAATGTGTAATTATCATGTTGATTACTTACTGTTTTTTTATTTCTCTTACAGTTTCAGCTAGATGCGAAGATCCACCGTCGGGTAAATCTGGAAAATGTTTATACGAAATATTTACAGATTCTTATTGATAACATAGCTCTTTAACGATTAAAAAAAATACATTAGATAATATGAAAATCACGTACTGAATACTGAGAAAAAATCTTCACAAGGGCGAAACCCATAGGTACTTAATATTATTAATGCAAAAGTAACTCTGTCTATTACGCTTTCACAATGAAATAGCTAAACCTATATTGATGAAATTTAGTATGAAAATAGTTTGAACCCTGGGAAAGGACATAGGCTACTTTTTAATTCGCAATTTCGTCTGCATCCGCGATAAACGACATTCATGCGGACGAAGTCGCGGGCAGAAGCTAGTAATAAATATTTATCACAAATCCTTTAAATCTGATGTTTGTTTTTTTTTGTTTTAATGCGCTAATCTCCGGAACTGCTGATCCAGTTCTGAACAATTCTTCACGAATAGAAAGCTACGTTGTCCCTGAGTTTAGGAATTTCTCCTGTATCGTGGGTATGTTTACAAAAATAAAAACTCACACACATAAACAACCAGATCCGGAACGAATACTTGTAGCCCACACGAATATTTGTAGTGCGGGAATTGAACCAACGACTATCAATCGCTCAGCTACTGCGCCAACTGTGTCGTCCACCACTCATCATCACCATGTCAACCTTTAGACGCCCACTGCTGGGCATAGGTCTTTCGCAAGGGGCCCCCCTGATTCCGCCGTAATCGCCATGCTTGGCCGATGCATGTTGTCGATCGCAGTAGGTGTTATAGTACTCAGAAGGACGCTGCTGCCCATCCTCTGGTCAATATCCCTCTGTCGCCTTCTACGACACCCACGGGTAGTAATGGGGTGGTGCTATTCGCGGCCGGCACCACACGACTTTCGTCCACCACCACCACGATTGCAAATGAGTTAGCCAGGTGTTAGATAATTGTTCAGTCACCATCTCTGTCGACGGACGTGAGCACGATGTACCCGAGGCCCCACTGTCCGATAGCCCGCGCGGTGTTGCGCGGCTCGTCCGGGTCTAGCGCGGGCGGGCGACGCGACGTCTTCACCGAGCAGAACATACAGCCGCGAGTGCACGTGTCGCCCATTAACTGCGATAATTTATTCATTTATTTATATGAACATATCATGGGCTAAAGCAACCACAATGTGGGTCCCGGAAAACGTCCAGCGACATCGAGGTAGACCTAGGCGAAGATGGCGGAATGAGCTTGACGCTTACAGGACGGATTGGTCCACACTAGCTGTACGGTGCAACCGTACATTGCGAAATTATTGTACATACCGCGTCAGCATATCCGCCAACATTAATGATTCATTTTCACTTACTTACAATTTAGTTCACTATCGGTCATCGAACGCACCCCGTGTTCTCACGTATCAATATCATATCAGTATCATTTATCATTTATTCTTAAAAACTATCTCTATTTGAACTTTGGTGTTAACTTAGTATAATAAACTGTTAAACCTTCATGGACTCGTATCATTTAATAACATAGCATTCTATCAGTACACTAGCTCTGGACAGAGAGGGTTGGAAAGAAGAAAGGGAGGCCTTTGCCCTGCAGTGGGACAATACAGGCTGAATAATTCATATGATTTAGGCTAAGAACTCACGATGCGGTTTTCGCCCGCGCCCGCGTCCGCAGCGGGAGCCAAATACACCGCGCACACCGCGGGCGTAAACCGCGTCGTGAAATGTACTTTTGTTTTTTACATATATATCTGCATTCTACAGACACAGCTTACACAGCTTACAAAACCAATTACATAAATCAAGGTAAACATAGAATATGAAGTAATAACAAGAATTAAATATTCTTCTCACAAAACTGCTGGCACATAACCATTAAATTGGCGATTTTATTATCGAATATATCGGTCGGGGTTGGCTTCCACGAGCTTATTCAGTGCGGTCAACACGCGCGGTACGGGAGACGCAGCACGGGCTGCAGTCCACGAAGGCACGTCTAGCAGTCTATGTTTTCTATGTAAATGAAATAGGTTTTTTTACCAACATACGTTTTTTTTTATCCCTTGGAGGAGCTCGTGGCTAAGTCAAAGCTGTACAGATCTATCGGCCAAAGGTTAGCTACGGTCGGTCTGTGGATGGGTGACCATCCCTTTCATACCGAGTTCGCACTAAAAGCACGTTAAGCCGTTGGTCCCGGCTGTCATTTGTAGATCGTTGGCAATCGTTATGGGTACTCAGAAGCCAGAAAGTCTAACAACCAGTCTTACCAAAGGGTATCGTGTTACCCAGTAACTGGGTTGTGGGGGTCTGATAGGCAGTCGCTCCATGTAAAACACTGGTATTCAGCTGTATCTGGTTAGACTGGAAGCCGACCCCAATATAGTTGGGAAAAGGCTAGGCAATTATGATGTTATTTTGAATCCCTAACAAAAACTAATTAACAGATGAAGTAGAGATGTAAGTACAATTAAAAGACGTCATTAAGTCTTCTGTAGACCTTAGGCTCCGCGTAAACGGGCCACCGACCACAGTCACCGGTGGCTAGCGACAAGCTGTTTACATTATTTTTAACACGTTTTGTATTGAATCGCCGCACATGTGTAGCGAGTGGCGTCCACTTGTGAGTCAGTATCCGCGATACGCCACCGCTACTTAGAAACGCCGACACTCGGCGCCTCATTAGATACATTTACAAGTGGCGGCCAAGGACCACGTTCGTTAGCGCGGTACAGAGGAGTGGTGCGCGACAGCCGTCGGTAGCTGAGGTCGGTGACTCGTTTGCGCGAAGCCTAACTGTGACAGAATCTAAGCCGCTAGCCAGACGGAGATGACGTAAAACGAGGAAGTGTCACGAACTGGGCGGACGCGGACGCGATTTTTAAAACGTATAGAAAAGACGTGGCACAGCCGCCACTTCCAGACAGGACAGTAACGCCACACCCGCGACACTCCATAGAAACGAAACGATATAATTGCCTACACTACTACCAAAATAACAGACTGTACAAATACGTGCGTGTGTGCGTGTCTACGCGCCTCGAGAACTAAAACGCAGTTCCCAGAGCAGTTGTTTGACGCGGGAAGAGGAACGGTTTCAGATGGAGGCGGAGCGTGTCGCTACTGTACTGTATTAATATTTATACTGTGGTAACGCAAATAAGTAGTGAGAGACGAGATTGAATGAAACCGGTCATCTGGCCATCCAGTGACGCAGTCATTAGGTCCGCACATGAGCAGGTGACAGGGCATGCGGCGCAAGATATAAGGTGGACCACACAGGCACTGAAGATTGGAACTTTACAATAGACGATATCAAAATAACTTGATTTGTAGGTAAAATCTTACCATAATAGTAGCCGTAGATGTGCCATTTTTGCCCCCACTCCAACACTCTCCAATGTTAGGACACCTAGCCTCTTCACAAACTGTGCTGAGTTTCAACTCACGAAGCTGTTTCTTTATCTCTGTGAACTTTGACCCTGGAACAACATATATTATTGTGATATTATTCTAATGACGACACGGTTGGCGCAGTGGCTGAGCGATCGACTGCTGCGCAGCGTGTTGCGGGTTCGATTCCCGCCCAGGGTAAATATTTGTGTGATGAGCACTTGTATTTGCCTTGTGTCTGGGTGTTGTTTATCTATATATGTATGTATTTACAAAAAAAATGTATTTGAGTATGTATATTAGCTGTCTGACACCATAGTACAGGGTCTCCCTAGTTTGGGGTCAGATGGCCGTGTATGAAAATGTAAAAAAAAAAAAAACATGATTTTGTTGATTTTAAATTCCAAAATATGATAAACATATAATATAACTATGATTTCACACCAAAAAGAATGCTTGTTTGCCAATTTAAGCCATCAGCAAGGGTGGACATCTGGAGTGAATTAAAGTTTTTGTAAGAAATAAAAAATATAGAAATGTAGGACTTTCATTATTTTGCTATGTTTCTAGCAGTAAAGGTTGTCTCACTAGTCTTTCTTTCCTCTTTCTTTTCTTTTCTTAAAAAACGTTGCCCCACACTAGGAATTACTCCTGTGTCGTGGGTGCGTTTACAAACATAACTCACATACACAAACAGGCAGACCCGGAACAACTAACTGTAGGTCATACAAATATTTGTTCCGTATGGGAATCGAACCCGCGACACACGGCGCAGCAGTCGATCGCTCAACCATTGCGCCAACCGTGTCGTCAAGACCTAGTCATTTATTATTGACAACTTAATCAGAATTACTTATGTGTACATGTAATAGTATGTACTAAAATAAAAGATCAATAAAGTTTAGTTAGTAGTCAGTTAGTTTCAGTTTTCTCTACTTTCATTAGTTGATTTGATCTTATTAGATATTTTTTATTTTTATTTTTTTATTCTTAATTTGTAAATCTTTGTACCTATCCTATTGTAGTACAGTGGTTTTATCATATGAATTGCATTGTCTGCAAGTGTAATTTTATAATTAACTAGCAAAACGACCCGGCTTCGCATGGGCCTATAGCCTTCCTTGATAAATGGACTATCCAACACAAAAAGAATTTTTCAATTCAAACCAGTAGATCCTGAGATTAGCGCGTTCAACCAAACAAACAAACTCTTCAGCTTTATAATAATAGTATAGATGTATGTGTATACAATATTTATAAAAACATTTATTTTAAAAGAGTAAGTTCGGAATTTGTTTGCCATTCTTCTCCAAAAAATAACAACCTTTTGGAAGGTCAACCACTAGACTCAACCATTGTTGCTGTAAATTACATTCAAAATTGCCTTCTAATCATCATCATCATCATTTCAGCCGAAAGACGTCCACTGCTGAACACAAGAAATGGGGGGTTTTGCCATAATCGCCACGCTTGGCAGGCGGGTTGGCGATCACAGTATGCTTGTTACAAAGGCACAGAGAACGCTGCTGCCCATTCTCTGGTGAGTCCCTTAGTCGCCTCTTACGACACCCATGGGAAGATATGGGATGGTGCTATTCTTTACGTCCAACACCATACGGATGCCTTCTAATGGTCTAATTGAAATAAATTACAAAAATACCAATTATTTTAAATAATAAAAAACTACACATTCCAGGGTTCCTTATCAAACAATAATATTGACCCATACCTAGCTAAACACTGATAAAAAAATCAGGCCATTGAAAATGTTTATAAATCTTCAATATCATTATAATACTCTACAATGATAATGATGTTCATTATTGAAAAGTACTGTCATCTCCAGCATAATAATATAAATATCAGCACTTATGGGGAATCAGTTTTGAAAAATTTAAACTTTAGGTGTACTAAATGAACTAAAACTATGTTAACAAATGAATAAATGACTTATGACTTAGAAATCTAGATACTATCTATACCAGGGGTGTCAAACTTATTTTTCTAAAGGGCCAATTATACATTTTAGAGTTTGCTAGCGGGCCAGACTAGAAATAAAAAACTAAAAATTACCTTCACTAAATGTTTATAGTAAGTATAAGAAGTCTAAATTAAATTGAGCTTGAGGATCCTGACACCTGAGGTCTCTTATTTTTGACCAGCTCATTGATGTCAGGGGTCATATTTGAGGTACTTTCAGAATGGATTGGAGATGTTCATCAATGAGACTTGAGCGATGTTTGTTCATATTTATTTAAAAAATGTATAAAATGTATGTAGTAACATTTACTTCCTTAAATTTATCCTATAAAAGGAGATTTATCAATTCCATTTGCAAGGAAATTGGTGCTTGTGCAGCTTCAAAAGTGAATGAATTGTTAAAAAGGGGAAAATTCCATTTCGTTCATTTAGCAAAAAACACATTTTTTTCTGGTTCACTGTGCCTAATGATTTTAGGGAACTGATCAAGTGTTTGGTTTTTATCTGATTTTACCATAGTCAAAATTTTGTACGGCAACGTAGATAAAACGCGTGCAATTTTAAAATAAACATAGTGGCAGCGAATGCCGTTTAAAAATCGCGGGCCGTATTAGGATGGCTTGAGGGCCGGGTGCGTACCGCGGGCCGTATCTTTGACACCCCTGATCTATACTAACACTAGCTGACCTGGCAAACTTTGTTTTGCCATATAAATGATTTCTTATCACCTAGGGGCATAAAAAGTTGCTTACAAACTATTCTCAGACCTACCGGTTATACAAAAAACCAGACAAGTGCGAGTCGGACTCGCCCACCGAGTGTTCCATACATATTTGAAGGTACATACCCATACTTCTATACTAATCCATACCTACTATCCATACTTTAGTCTACTTAATATTATAAATGCGTTTTTTGTGAAATAAATGGCCTATCTTTTTTTCACATTAACATAGAGGGTTGATTTTTTTTCAGCATCAAGGGACCATAGACTTGAGTATGTAGTTTTAATTTCAACTCGATACCTCCACACATTCCCGAGATAAAGCGTCTTAACAGACAGACAGACAGACAGACGGACAACAAAGTGATCCTATAAGGGTTCCGTTTTTTTCTTTTGAGGTACGGAAAACTAAAAAACATATAAATTGGTCAAGCCGTTTCAGAGAAGTTCGGTAACAAACACTGTGACACAAGATTTTTATATATTAGATAGCTCAAGAGTTTGTTTGAATGCGCAAATCTCTTTAACTACTGGTCCAATTCGAAAAGTAAATTCACCAATTGGAAGCTAATTTATTACTAAGTGCTACAGGCTATATTTTATCATCAAAAACTTTGGGATTTGTAAGAGAAACCACACAAACACAGTCTGAAGGAAAGTGTTAGTTAAAGATCATAATCAGTACCAGTATATAAATGAGTGAATAGTCATTACCAGTGGGTATGGTCGTCTTCAACCAAGGGGGCAGCCTCAGTCGCTCTGCTTCCCCCTTTTCTCTCTTTAGCTTGCCCTCATACTCCTCCCAGTCCTTTGGACGGTCGTCAGACACGAAATCAGCTAGACTGGGGCCTTCACGAAGTTTCTCTCTAATAGCATCGAGTTTGTTTGTATGTTTGCACCTCTGAAACTAGAAATACACCAATAAAAATAGTTGCAACTCTAAATAATAAACATAATAGTATTTTATTCTGCTACTCCCAAAAACTTAGCTTAGTTCTATTTTGTGAAGAAGCTTATAACATCCCTCATGAACATTATACTTGAATAAACAGGCCATAATCTTAAAAATATGCAAGTTATTTTGATGTCAGAGGTTATTTTGATACTTACGTCATGACTTCTACAAATAAAAGAAGGCTTTAATTTATTGCGAAACATTTTACCAGGATCATGAAACTTATATTTTTATATTAAACTTAAACACAAAGTAGAAATTTGCACTGAAAACAATAATTTTATTTTCATTCGCTTTTCATGGTCACTCTTATAACAACAAACGTAATTCAGTTCAGCAGCTGACTGACTGTCATTCAAGTCAATGTCATCTGACAAACCAATCAATATCATCATCTGTCACTTCTTCTCAGAGATGTCCTGTTAATATTTTTGTCAATAGAAAATTGAATCGACTTTTTAACCGATTTCAAAAAAGAGGAGCTTCAACTTATTTTTTTTTGTTTTATTTTTATTTGGCTTGATATGTCTTTATTTTTAATATTTTTAATACTTACACTTACACTTATTTAACAAGTTATTAGAATAAATTTAAATAGCTATTCACTAAAATACGGGGGCATTGCCACTACTCGATCAAATCATACTTTTTTAAGTATTTTTTTGCTTCTTTGAAGTTTGATTACTAACAAAAATATAAAAAAGGGTGTTAATAACTCTATTATCTCAAATATTTTTGCACACGTAAAGAAGAGGAAACAAAGAAGTTAGTTTAAAAAGTTTTTGTGGTGAATTTATGTGTCTTCTTTTGGTATCTATCTTACTTACTCCTTCACGCGTTACATAATGAGTCAGGAAAAACTTAATAAGATGGAAATGTGATACGGAGAAATAGATTGCATGTATTGCAAAAGGAGTCATCTTCGTCTACATCATCATCATCTTCTTGCCCTTGTGACCTTGCCCTTTGTTACTTGGGGTCGGCGCAACATCGCTACATTAATAATAAATCATCAGGGTCAGGTTGCATCAAGAAGCTTATAGATAAAAGTGGAGGCAACACTCTAAATACCTAAGTGAAGCCAACTGTGGGCAGACGCTCTCTTTCTGAATGCATACATAAGATAAAGAAAACACATATCACTGTCTCGTTCTTATGTATGCATTCAGAAAGAGAGCATCAGCCCACAGTTGGTTTCAAGCTTTTGTTCTAAGTGTTGGCTCCATTTATACCTATATCTTCATGGGTTGCATAGTCAACTATAACTTTTTCCAGCACAAGTTATCTGTGTCTGTGAATGAATAATCTGTGCCCTGTGCCCAAAAAACCAAGCCCAAACTCAGACTCACTGACTGAAACTCAAAGAAAAAAAAAGACCTGATAATAGGGTAGGGCTTTGTTTGTAAATTTCTTAGATCTATCAATATCTACGAAATTATTATGTCTCTTAATGCATAAAAATGGTACATAGTGTTATACTGTTTTGAGTTATCGTACGAAAAATAATTAAAAGTTGCTATATTAAACGTAATAGTGATATGAATATGTAAATAATTTGTGACCTTGAGCGTAACGTAAGCAATACAGCTGTCAAATAACCTAACCAAGATTTTTGTAAACGAAAATGAAAGAAGTTTCTCTTGAACTTATGTTGTATGTAGCGTAGGCCGCATATGCACAAATCCTTTGTTACGATGGATGACGCCGTCACGCACTATATAACTTCTCACCCAGCTGATCAGGTAAGTCGAAATCAAAATAAATTAGATACCAATTAAGGAATTAGCTTTTCTTGTCTATTTGTTTGCTATTACCTATTTCCAATGATTATTACAGAGAAGCAGCCCTCATCTCTAGATCTTGTTTTGGTCAATATGTGTTTTGAAAATCAATTTGTAACTAAGAAAAAGCCCACACAATTACATACCACATTTTATTAAAAACTAGCTGACCCGACAGACGTTGTCCTGTCCCTATCTACCTACACCTACCCTACACCTACCCCCTACACCTACCCTACACTACACCTACCCTACACCTACCCTACACTACACCTACCCTACACTCTTTTCTCTCCATAATAACCATCCTCATACTTCAAGGAATATTATAAAAAAAGAATTTTCCAATTTGGTTCAGGCGTTCGCAAGTTATGCGCTTACCAACACATTTAGCAATTTATTTTGAATCTTTTGTATGGGAATATAGAAAATTGTTTTTCTTTTCTTGTCAGGCAATTTTTTTAATTTTTCTTCGTAAGAACCATCCTCGTACTTCAAGGAATATTATAAAAAAAGAATTAGCGAAATTAGTCCAGCAGCTCTCGAGATTTGTGCTTAGCAACACATTTAGCAATTCATTTTTGTTTATAACATTTATGTAGAAGAAATCATTTTATTTCGGTGTTCTAATTAGCGTGCTAAGCATATTATCACTAATGAGGGTGTAGGAAAAAGGTTCATTAACTAACTGGTGTTGTATATTTGTTCTCAGGCAGTTCACGTAGATGGCAATGCCTTGGCCCTCAGTGTGCAGGATGATGGCGGCGGCAGGGTGGCCATCATGCACTCACAGACCTACTCCTCGTCACTGTGCAGGTATATCCCGCATGCCAGCTGTAAAACATTTGATTTTACATAGCTGGAAACTATCCTGGATAAATACAATAAACTATCTCAATGATTTGCACTTTAATCTGTTATGAGATGTAATAAAAAAATTAAAGGGGTCTAGATTTATTTAACTAACTAACAAACTATGGGTGTGATTCTAAAGTTGAGAAGTTAGGGAGCTCAAAATTAAACAAAAATAACTAAAAGGAATAAGATTCGGGCGCCAGAGCTCACTAGGTAATTTAAAACAAAGGGAATCCGGGATAGCTAAAAGGTAAAGGACAGGACTTCTAATCTAGGTCGGAGATTTCTGAAATTAAGCTGCAAATTCTTTAACAATAGCTCATTTATTTCTATCGCAGGCAGTATGGCGAACACAATATTAGAAAGCCCCTTTCTTTTGAAGGGCAAGTTGTTTTATAACTATTAAATGCTATAACTAGAGTATGTTTAAGTTGTCAGAATTGCACGTTTTTAAGTGGAAACTACGAGAAAGAATTTAAGTTAACATACCACAGGCTTCGAGAAAAACTTATTTAAATTAAACCTGATTGGAGACACGAGGTGAAGCGCATCAGCTCATCCATGATGAAGTTAAATTTTAAGATAAAAAAAATCCAAAATATAAGTAAGAACGCCTTTGGGGCTGAAAACAAAACGATTTCCTTAGTTAGATAAACCCACGCGTCGAGCAAAATGGCGACGAGATAAATCGGGAATTGTAAATTACTCACCGTTCTTAACGAGAAATAAACAATGCCAATCACTCGTGCTATGGGCACACTCAATACGCGTTGGCGATATAGGAGCTGAAACAATGGAAAATCGACGAGGGTTAGGACACATGACCTCAAGTTTATTGTCAGGTCATGGCGAGGAAAATTCAACCAGCAAAATACTCACGATTTCCCAAAATATTACCGTTGCACGGCTGCTGACATCACTACCAAGTGGTTCCAGCCAGGGGTGGACCCTTGAAATATTCCAATCTAATGATTGGCACGGAATAGAATTTTATTCGTGCTTCATCTTCGTGACTTCGGTCGGAAAGTAAAACCTACCTCTCCCAAACCGGAAACGTCAGAATAATTTGACAGCCGGGGAAATAAAATCCAACTGTCAAACTGATGGTCTATGGTTTTATCGATTACTCTACTTAATCCTTGCCAATCTATCAAATATCTAAAGTGTGTCCACTGCATTACCGTGAAAACTTCCAAAAAATGACGAGAGAGGTCGACACTATGTAGCGAGTAGAAAATACTCGTTACATTACATCCCTCCCCGAAAAATAAAAGAAAGGAACTTTCTTTTATTAGAAAGAAACATCGAAAAACGAAGTGAACAAAAAATTCAATAACAAAAAACTATCATAGTGCAGTTAGGCGTCATGGCCACTGACTAAAACTTCGGTACTACAACCGATCAACAAAGCCAAACAACAAACAATTCCAAATTCAGTTAAACCCGAGGGCCGCTGACTAAAACTCTAACAAGACTAAACACTAAACAAATCTAAACTCAGTTAAGCACGAGAGCCGCTGACTAAATCTGAACAAAACTTCTAAACATTAAACACTAACTTTGAGTACAGTTAAGCGCTAGGGCTACTGACTAACTTTACACTAATTTACTAATCTATCCTACACCTCTTAAGTTCAGTTAAGCACTATCGCCACTGACTAACTTCAGCCAACCTACTAAACTAAACCACTCCACTTAAGTTCAGTTAAGCACTATCGCCACTGACTAACTCTACACATCTCTACCAACTAATCTGGAGTGCAGGTAGGCACTATCGCCGCTGACTATCCTCAACTAACCTACAGTTCAGCTTTGAGTACAGTTAGGCACCATAGCCTCTGTCTATCTCAGCAACAACCAATTAAAAATAACAATACCTAAACAAAAATTCTAGATAGAGTTGAAGGACTCTACCTAAAAGTATAGATTCCGATCAATAAAGTCAGACAGAGTTGAAGGGCTCTATCTAAAAATATTGATTCCCAACAAAAGGTTAGATAGAGTTGAAGGGCTCTATCTAAAAAGGTTGGATAGAGTTGAAGGGCTCTATCCAAAAGTATTGATTTCCAACAAAAAGGTTAGATAGAGTTGAAGGGCTCTATCTAAAAAGGTTGGATAGAGTTGAAGGGCTCTATCTAAAAAGGTTGGATAGAGTTGAAGGGCTCTATCCAAAAATATTGTCACAGCAATAACCTGTAACAAACAAAAACCATATTGTGATCGGCGCTACACCACCGAACTTCCGAGCACAATAGTAAAAAGGTATGACGAAAGTCAAAATTCCACCTTGTGACTGGCACAACAATGACCAACACAAGGGCAAAAGGGCAAATGTAAGCTGTGATTGGCTCTACTCTACCAACCTTCCAAGCACAGACAAACAAACAAAATATATTGGATTTCCGAAGGGGAAAATCACAATACCTAAAGGCGAAAGCCAAGATGAAATCGAGGTCAAAAATTACACCAAGATCCAAAAACAAAGTACATTCTTTAACAAAAGTTTCAGAATGACCGCAAAAACAAGGTAGGACGTTCTATAACAAAAGTTGCAGAATGACCTCAAAAGCAAAATCCGGTATGAACGCGTTACTAACAAAGTCAAATCCAAGTCTAGTATCGAGGAAATATCTAGACAAAAAACAACACTGTCATCAATCAGAAAAAAAAATAGAATTAAAATCAATAACTATCTAAAACTATGAGAGAAATAGAATGATTCTAATCTACAAAAAAGAAAGATTACAAAAAACTTGAAATGAAATTTAAGTTTTAAAATCTTCTTAGGTAATAAAAAACCCAAAGTGTAAGGTTGCATAGGATCTCTCTTTTTCAAAAAAAAATGTAAACAAGTAAAGGATTACCTTTAAAAAAGAAAGAAAGAAAAGATATAAGATCCCATACAATCTCAACAAACAAACAAAATAAACAAGATAAGATCCTTTGATGTGTAAAATGTATAGTGTAAAGAGTAGGTATTTCTAAATTAACCAAAATGACCTAAGTTTATTTTAGAAAGAATTGAATTGGAATCTAATAAATTGAAGTGAAGACACCTAACATAATAATAACTTTCAGACTGCCATAAACTTTCATTCATCATTCTAACAAAGGCAGCTCCTCACACAAAAATACTCAAAACCAAAACAAAGTCTAAAAGTTCCCCAAAGTTTTAAAATTTAATTATATCCTTTACATGATAACGACCCACGGAACCCTTATTTAGATCTTTCAAAACATAAACGTTATCAGAAACTTTTTCTGTTATTTCACACTTTAAAAACTTAGGTGCAAGCTTCGCCGAAAAATAAGCAGGTGCATGAGATTGAACAAAACTTCTTCTCCACACATCATCACCCACATCAAAAGAAATGACTTTCCGACCCTTATTATAATAAGCGGCATTTCGCTTATACCCCTTTAACAAATAAGCTTGAACTTTAACAAAAATATCACTAAGTGAATTAAGAGAAACTGCATAAGAGTTCCTATTTGAAACCTCTAGTTGAGATAAATTATCAACAGAGTTACTAAAATGATGTAAGGAAGCATCTAAAACAAGTTCCCTACCAAACATAAGAAAATTAGGTGTAAATTCTGTAGCAAGATTTACACTATTATTTAAAGCTAATTGAACATTGGGCAAAAAACTTGACCAAGTCCTATGATCATCTTTAACAAAACACGATATGCAAGTTTCGACTGTTTTATTATATCTCTCAACAGGATTATTTTGAGGTGTATACAATGTGTTATAAAATATTTTAGTTATATTAAAACCTTTCAAGAATTCTACAAAATGTTTTGAAGTAAATTGAGTTCCATTGTCACAAACTACTATTTTTGGACAACCAAATTTAAGAAATATTTCTTTTTCAAAATGTTTACAAATTACTCTAGTAGTTGCATTAATCATTGGAAAGAACCAGCAATATTTAGTAAAAACATCTACAACTGAAAGTATGTATTTATGACCAGAATAAGTTTTAGGTAAAATACCTATTATATCTACTGAAAGCATAAGCATGGGGCGATCAACCTTTTTAGGATTAATCATCGTACCAAAAGGAGGAGAAGTAGTATGTTTGTAAGCTTTACAAGTATCACAAGACAAAATGTATTGGTGAACATCATTAAACATACCTTTCCAAAAATAATGTTGTTTTAATTTCTTTAAAGTTTTATGAATACCTAAATGACCTGAATTTACATCATCATGATTTGACCTAATAGTATCTAAGATATTCTCTTTAGGAATAACTATCTTCCAGTCTAAAAGACTATGAGGGTTAAATTTATTTTTACAATATTTATACAAAGTGTTATTTTCGACTCTAAAATTCTTATACTTTCTAGGAGATTTCTGACATTGAATAAATATTTTTCTATACCAAGGATCAATAATTTCATCATCAGGGGAGACTAAATTATCCTGAGTGGTTATAGCGGTGACTTCTATACGAGATAAAGCATCTGGAACTAAATGTAATGAACCTTTTTTATGAATAATATCAAAAGTAAATTGAGAAATTCTAGCAGCCCAACGAGCTAAGCGTCCACTAGGATTATTGAGACCTAGGAGCCATTTCAAACAAGCGTGGTCAGTAATAACAGTAAACTTCATTCCTTCAATATAAGGTCTAAAATGTTCTATGGAATCTAAAATAGCTAATAATTCACGTTCTGTGGTACTATAATTTCTTTCACATTTATTAAGTGATCTAGAATAAAAAGCAATGGGATGTTGATCACCATTATCATCTTCTTGACTCAAAACACTACCTATGCCCACAGAGCTGGCATCACAATGCAAAAAGAAAGGTTTTTCAAAATTAGGACATTGCAAAACAGGGGAAGTTATTAACCCTGCAGTAGTCGCGCACCTAAAAGTAACGGGAGTGGTCGCACGGGCTACATACGTAGTCCATTTTCAAATTGAAATAAATAAACTCATAAGCATAATCAGTTTATTAGACGTATGAAAATATAATCACTACAGTTTTCTTAACTAAAAATGATTAACATAACCTAATCACAACCTCTGTGTTACAAAAAATCAACAAAAATAAAAAATCTCTCTAAATTGGCACAAAAATTACAGGATTCGCTCTAATTGAGATCACGATAAAAAAAAATACTAGGAACTAATTTCTAACTTCTATTTTCTGCACAGGACAGACACATAATCTTCGAATGATGCCCACATACGAACTTGTTACACGCGGTGCACATCTTTCTGGTGCTTTTACTGCGGGCTCTTCCAAAGTCATGGCAACGGCGCACAACATTACTCAATGTCGCTGCCGAGGGAGTTGGTTGGGTTTCTGTGAATCATAGAGGAATCCCCTATTCAGAGGAATCGTTTTTGACCACAATGTATTGTCAACTCCGGTATGTGTCAATGCGCGCGCGTTGCTGAGGCGGTTCATCATCTTCAGCCATGCCTCAATCGGTGCAGCTCGTTTATTAGTCATTTCTATGCTAAAAAATAAAAAGTCATTTATGTTAAATCTATCCGAAACTAATAAACAAAGTTTAAATAACGAATTTAAGTTAATTATCATAAAATTATTAAAAACACAAAAGTTTGTCATGATATAAATACTTACGTAATTGGTCGCGCGGGCTACAATTGTAATCTATGCACTTCGCTGAAGTCCTGTGACACAACCGCTCGCGACTGACCCTTGTGCTTCACTTAGCGTGTCTCTCGTACATTCGTTCGAAAGTACCTGGGAGCGCAGAAACCTAATGCTTACCGATTCTGAGAAATTCTCGATTTTGTATGAGTGGGCTACATATGTAGCCCACGCGACTACTCCAGGGTTAAAGAATGTTTTAATTCTTGAAATGCATTTTCAGCTTCGTCATTCCAAGTAAGTGACTTTTTAGAATTTTTACTACCTGCTGTCAATTTAGTTAAAGGAGAAGCAATATCAGCAAATTTACAAATGAATCTACGATAATAAGAACATAAACCAAGGAAACTGCGAAGTTGTTTTACCGTTTCTGGGCGTGGGAAATTTTCTATTGTCTCTAATTTAGAAGGATCAGTATGTAAACCATTACTGTCAACAATGAAACCAAGATAGCGAAGTCTGTCCTTGCAAAAATTACACTTTTTTTAAATTTACAGTTAAACCTGCCTCTTTTAATATACTATGAATTTTATGCAACTGTGCTATATGGCTATTAAAATCAGAATTAATACAAATTAAGTCATCTAAATAACAGAATACAGAATTATCATACTCTGGACCAAAAAGTTTATCTACTAGTCTCTGCAACTCAGCCGGTGCATTTGTGAGACCAAATGGCATGCGAACAAATTCGTACAGACCTTTTCCAGGTACTACAAAAGCAGTTTTTTCGCGGGAGGATTTTCAAGTGCAATTTGCAAAAATGCTTTAGAAAGATCTATAGTACTAATATATCTAGCACCTCTAAGGTTGTCTAATATTCTAGAAGTATAAGGAAGGGGATAAGAATCTTTAATAGTAACAGAATTTAAACGTCTTGAATCTAAACACAATCTAGTACCTCCATCTTTCTTCTCTACCGCCAATACGGGTGAACACCAAGGAGACTTAGAGGGTTGAATAATACCTTCTCCTAATAAAACTTCTACTTCATCAAAAAGTTCCTTTTGCTTAGCAGGACTCAGAGGCCAATATCTCTGTTTAAAAGGTTCACTAGTAACGTTAATTTTATGTTCAACTAAATGAGTAAGACCTAAACCTCTTTTCTCATAAGAAATATCTTCAAACAAAGCAATAATATTATCTAATTTTTGTTTCTCAGAAGGAGAAAAAAGTTCAGAAATAGAGGTAATTGAACAAACTTGTTTATTATTTTCTGGAACAAGTATAATGTTCTTCCACAATTCTTCAGCTAAATGAAATTTAATCCAAAAGTCAAAACCTAAAATAATTAATGGATCAAAAGAAGGAATAATTAAAAACTCTACGGATTTAGTTATATTATCACAAGTTACTGGCAAATCCATGGCACCAATAATTCTCCGGGCGGAGCCATCCGCAGTACAAGCAGCGCCACTAATAGGTCTAATTTTATAACCCAACTGTAAAAATCGTTCATGTGTATTTGAGCCTAAAATGCATTTATCGGAACCACTGTCCAACAAACCTGAAAAAATTTGATTACCAACAAAAAAAGTTAAAAATGGTCTAGCATCATTCTGTTTTGTAAATAGAATAGGAGCCGAACGATAAATATTAAAAAAGGTTTTTAAATAATCTAACCAGTTGGAAAATTCTTTGTCACGGGCAACATCATCAGGCTTGTGACTTCTAACAATTTTTTCACACATCGAGACGCTCGAAGTTTTATCAAAAACGTGGGCTCGATGCTGCCTAATCAGTTTTTTGACTCTTGCGACTTTTTAGTATCCAAATTACAAACGTCACAAGTCTTAGAAGTGACCCCAGCTTTATGACACTTAAAACAAACAACACCTGGAATAGACTTGCAATTTTTATATAAATGTCCAGGTTTTTTGCATTTTAAACAAACTAAATCATTAGAAACGGCATTAGATTTAACAGAAGGTTTAAGGGATTCTTTAAAAGGTTTTCTATTGACAACAACTTCTAAATCTTTTGCAAGTTCCAGAAATTGTTCGATTGAATCTATTTGTCTACGAAACAAAAAGGGTGTGTAAATTGGTAACATATTTTGTTGTATCACGTTAACTAAAGTGTAGTCAAATAAAGGTACTGAAAGACGACTAGCCATATCATAAATTTCCGTAATGAAATCAGGAAGCGACTCAGACTGTTTCTGTTTCCTGGTGCGGAGCTCATTTTCTAAAAAGTGATCAAAATTAGGTGTATCAAAGCGTTTCAAAAGCGCAAGCTTAAGTTCATGCCAGGAAGAAATACGAATTCGAACAGATCTAAACCATTTGAGTGCAGTACCATCAAGCAAATCTGTAAAAGAACCAACCAGCAAATTTTCGTTGTAATTTCTATAAAGAAAATATTCTTCAACTTGTGTAATAAAATCGCGAACACAAGTTCTACCATCATAAATTATTTTGCTCTTTTTCAAATCAGGCAGTTTAGTAAGAGGAGGAAAGTTTTTACGAATGTTTTCGTTAACAAGCGCATTCAAGGAGTTAAAAGAAGGCAAAGCTCGAGCTGTAAAATCCGAAGACGAATGTGCGATTCCAGATTCAAAAGGATTGCCAACATCGGTGGCATTAACCATCTCGTGACCTTTCTCAACAACATTAGCATCAGCAGCAGTAGAAGCTTCGACCTCAACCGAATCCTGAGGCGGTGGAAACTGAACTTCCTTGTCCTCCATGACTAACGAGTAACAAGGCAAATAGCAATGAAAAGCAAGGACTAAACTTTAAAGGATTTCAAAATAAATCAAAGTTTGAAAAATAAAATTAAAGTTTGAGGTTATGTATGAAAATCAATGTGGTATTTCCATGAAAAATTGCTAAGTTATTTAACGTTAAAAAGTGCAATAATAACTCACAAAACGGCTTAAAATTAAATAAACTAGGTGCACAATAATGTACTTAATGTTTAAATTTAATTATTAACATAAAAAGTTAACTTAGATATGAATTATATCACTGTATGAGATTTAACAATAACACGGTCTACACTTAACAATTGTTGGTTTTGCTAAGGAAAAAAAACATGTTAAAAACACAAGAAAATAAACAAATTATCCAATGTAAAACTAAAACATTGTTTGCAAAATACAATACCAAACTAAGTTACAACTTATGAGTCTAATTATTCAAAGTTTATAAACTAGATCAATTACAATGTAAAAACAATATGAAATACAATATGAATACTAAATATTGTAAACAATAGACTCATTAGTTAAAATATAAATGAATTTAGTGTGCAATACTGACTGTACTCACCGTACAAACCTGCTTCAGTCCCTGTTCTAGTGCGACAATTGTAATAAAAAAATTTAAGGGGTCTAGATTTATTTAACTAACTAACAAACTATGGGTGTGATTCTAAAGTTGAGAAGTTAGGGAGCTCAAAATTAAACAAAAATAACTAAAAGGAATAAGATTCGGGCGCCAGAGCTCACTAGGTAATTTAAAACAAAGGGAATCCGGGATAGCTAAAAGGTAAAGGACAGGACTTCTAATCTAGGTCGGAGATTTCTGAAATTAAGCTGCAAATTCTTTAACAATAGCTCATTTATTTCTATCGCAGGCAGTATGGCGAACACAATATTAGAAAGCCCCTTTCTTTTGAAGGGCAAGTTGTTTTATAACTATTAAATGCTATAACTAGAGTATGTTTAAGTTGTCAGAATTGCACGTTTTTAAGTGGAAACTACGAGAAAGAATTTAAGTTAACATACCACAGGCTTCGAGAAAAACTTATTTAAATTAAACCTGATTGGAGACACGAGGTGAAGCGCATCAGCTCATCCATGATGAAGTTAAATTTTAAGATAAAAAAAATCCAAAATATAAGTAAGAACGCCTTTGGGGCTGAAAACAAAACGATTTCCTTAGTTAGATAAACCCACGCGTCGAGCAAAATGGCGACGAGATAAATCGGGAATTGTAAATTACTCACCGTTCTTAACGAGAAATAAACAATGCCAATCACTCGTGCTATGGGCACACTCAATACGCGTTGGCGATATAGGAGCTGAAACAATGGAAAATCGACGAGGGTTAGGACACATGACCTCAAGTTTATTGTCAGGTCATGGCGAGGAAAATTCAACCAGCAAAGTACTCACGATTTCCCAAAATATTACCGTTGCACGGCTGCTGACATCACTACCAAGTGGTTCCAGCCAGGGGTGGACCCTTGAAATATTCCAATCTAATGATTGGCACGGAATAGAATTTTATTCGTGCTTCATCTTCGTGACTTCGGTCGGAAAGTAAAACCTACCTCTCCCAAACCGGAAACGTCAGAATAATTTGACAGCCGGGGAAATAAAATCCAACTGTCAAACTGATGGTCTATGGTTTTATCGATTACTCTACTTAATCCTTGCCAATCTATCAAATATCTAAAGTGTGTCCACTGCATTACCGTGAAAACTTCCAAAAAATGACGAGAGAGGTCGACACTATGTAGCGAGTAGAAAATACTCGTTACAGAGATTAGATGATCTAGAGAGATTATCAAATGTTACAGTTATCCTTTTAACATGGGTGAAAATCTCTTAACTTTTTTGCTTATAAAATTAAATATAAATATCAACCTGTGAAGAAATTTTAAATTTTTTCTACTCAGTTTTCCTTAAAAGACTGTTAGACATCAATTTTATTCTATTGATTAAATACTTGAAACTGGGAATAATAAGTTTGGTGGTATTCACCTTAAAATTCAAGAATAGTGTTAATTGCATCCTGGTATAAAATTCTTTAGTTTTTATTTATTTTATTTATAATTTTACATCAGAACATAAATTCCATAAAAATTGTTAATAAAGCTTAAAACTATGTTAGTACCTTATAACTACTTATCCCTCTTATCCCACATTAAAAAGGGCACCACCAGAGCTGTGTACCTTATTCCAGTGCCTCACAATAAGACACTCGACTCTATCCATAATGGTACTTAGTAGGCCGTTGGTGCTGCCCCGTACACGACGCATCAGGGAGGCCACTCTCTTGCGCACTATTGCCCTAAAGCAGTCTGTGTTGGCCTCCGCAAACATCCCCGATTCACTACAGTACTGCGGCAACCCCATCAGCATCCTAAACCCGTTATTGTAGTGGACCCGCAGAGCATTAATAGCCATCTGCGTATATCGGACCCACAGGCTGCAGGTGTACAATGACTGGCAGTATGCCTTAAACAAAGTAATTTTAACATTGTTTGTGCACCTAGCAATTTTAATATTTAACTTTGTAATTTCTGTTACATCTATCACATATATATTACGTCTTTAAAATTCAGTACTTTGTAAAGTAACTAATCTAGGTTTACACATCTTTGTAACAGACAAGTGTCAGTGGGTGACCAAGTGGCTGAGGGACAGTGGAGTGATGAGATCATGGATCCAGAAGGCAGGCTAGCAGCACTCATGGCACACATCACGGCGCAGCAGGCGAGGGGACAACCACCTCTGCACCATCATAAGGTATAATAATATATCTATGATTATTTCATTGGTTTCAATAGAGGTAAATTCTGCCAAAACACCCAACCTACAATCTCAAATAGAATAATGAATTATGTCAAAGTAATTGAATATGTGTTCAGAAAAGGTTCATTGAACATCTAGAAGTGTCAGTGTATCAGTGTTAAATGATTAAAATAATTACAATTACTTTGAAAAATGGGAGGAATTTTTGTGTGGGTTGGTTCTTGGTTCAACTAACTTGGCAAAACTAAACCGAAGATTGAGGTTGAACCTCATTGAGTGGCGATGCTACTCCATAAGTTCATAAAAATGTTGAACAATATTTCATCCAACAGTCATTGAGTTAAAAATTCATTAAATGTGTGTATGCACTCAAATAGACAAATGTAATTAGGGTTATGGTTCGCCAAATCAAATCATAAACATTAGGTGACATAGCATAAAGTCAACAAGACAAACTCAAATCATCCATTTCAGTTAGTCCATTAAAAGGCACTTTTGAACGTCATACAAGAAAATTGGAACGAATTGCCCCTTTCAAAAGGTAGTTTCGTATGGAGAAGAATGGGCAAGAAGTTCAAATCCAAGCTCTGTTAATGATATTTTGACTGTCAAAATATTGGCTCTAAGGACCCAGCGCCGCGGGCGTAACTTACCTTTGATATCTTTTGTAGGTGCAAACAGTGAGGGGGGATGTTGACACATCCATTATCCTCGATAGTTCCATGAGACTCTTCCATGGCCAGCCAATGGTAAGTAAACAATTACATTGATAAACATTAATGAGATTCCATGACTAGGTCTACTTGAAAATGAAACTACAGGTTACAGGCATAAAAGAAAAGAAACAGGTCCAAAATAAGTCCCAAAGATTGCTAGTTTTAATTATTTGATGAATCTTGTTACCCTAAATGTTCCTATTTTTAATATTATTGGCTACTCTAAGACCTACAACGAGCTTGCGGCTCGCCCGTATTCCGGCTATCCGTATCGTCTTGGTTCTATTGCGGTCCGTCGCATATCGTCGGCAATGACAAGCATTTCTTTTCCACTATATTAATGGCTATATGCGAAAGTAATTACAAATTCATAACAATAGATGTGCGGTCCGCCACAGCTCCAATATAACTGGTGCGGTTGACGGGTGACCGCAAGCCAGTGAGTTGATATTATGCGGTTACATATAAAAATTTAAATGCGGCCTGGCCGCAACGGCACGGCCCATTGCGGCCAGCCGCAAGTGCGTTATAGGTCTAAAGGTGCGTACGGATTAGAGGCAGCCTCGCCTGAGGCACGCACGGCTCGCCCTGTTGCCTCAAGTGCGTATGCGCCTTAGCCCGAGGCGAGCATCGCGCGAGGCTGCCGCGGCGCAAACCATTAGTTGTCGGTTTTTTGACTATGCTCAAAGGCGCCTCGGCGTACGCGCCTCGCAAGTGTGGACGTGATTTGAGCAGTGTTTTAACGAGGCACGCACAATGGCGAAACGAAAATAATTTCATGAAACAATGTTTCTGCATAACTATTTCCCTACCTACCCTACCTATCCTACCTATCCTACCTATCCTACCTATCCTACCTATCCTACCTATCCTACCTATCCTACCTATCCTACCTATCCTACCTATCCTACCTATCCTACCTATCCTACCTATCCTACCTATCCTACCTATCCTACCTATCCTACCTATCCTACCTATCCCCTATCCTACCTATCCTACCTACCCTACCTACCCTACCTACCCTACCTACCCTACATACCCTATCTACCCTACTTACCTACCTACCCTACTTACCTACCTACCCTACTTACCTACCTACCCTACTTACCTACCTACCCTACTTACCTACCTACCCTACTTACCTACCTACCCTACTTACCTACCTACCCCAACTCGACTGCAGCGCAACCTACAATTCAATGTGTTCAATGGGTTCAATTGTGAATCAAAACCATTCTCGAATCCACTGGAACACAAAAAATTTCATCAAAATCGGTCCAGCCAAAGAGTTCACTTTCATACACACAGACAGAAGATAAATGCAGCAGCAGTTTCGTCCGACACCATGGTTTGTCGTGCGTGATCAGGTGCAAAATGACGGACAGGACAGACGCAGAAGTAAATCAGCTGTAAAGACGATCCGGCGCCATTTTGAATGTCGCGCCTTCGTGGTTCGACCGGAGGCAAGTTGCCTCGGCCTGCTGCCTCGTGTTGTTTTAATTTTGTACCGAGGCAGCCCCACACACGAGCCGTGCGTGGCGAGGCTGCCTCTAATCCGTACGCACCTTAAGGCTTGTTTCACACGTACCACGGTCACACCACATCGCAGCGTCAAAAGGTGGTGGTCGAGCAGTGGTTACGAGTGAATAGTTACGCTACGGCATTTTGTAGCTGTGTTGTCGTACTGACAAATTGGTCAGTTTTAATCAAACTTAATTTTTATAAAAAATTGTGCTGACTACGTGTTTTTGTTGTGGTTGTGGTGTGGTTGCAGTACGTCTGAATAGTGCCCCCGCAGGCTACAGTTTGTCTATCGGCCGATAATTTGCACACTAGGCCCACAAACAGTCAGGTTGGTGGTGAGTTCAGTTAAAAGGCAGTCGTATAGCCTATCGCAGTTTTTTAACGGCTATATCGAATCATTTTAATGAGCGCACGTGCATACATCTTAATACTGATTAAGAAACTGATTAACTATGGGTCGATAGAAAGTCGGTGGTATGCGGGGCCTCTTCTACTAGACACGGATGGGGTGGGAGAGCCTTTTGACCTAAAAAACGCGCGTGTCATCCACGCCACAAATACCTACCAATAAAAATAGGGAAATAACATATAACTAATGGATATATTGTCTTTGTACCTTTTTACAATGTTTATGTAGTTCTACATAATAGCAAAAAGAAACACAGAAGACTTACTGCCACACTCAGAAACGTCACTTAATAGTAATTAATCATTAACTTTAATTGACAAACATAACTTGGCACATGTCAACAACAGTATTTTTGACTGACAGCGTTCCAAGTTATGTTGGTCATTTAAAGTTAATGATTCATTATTATTAAGTGACGTTACTGAGTGTGGCAGTAAGTTTGGTAAATATATTTTGTACTTAAATACGTTCCGTGTATTTCTTGTCGGCTTTAGCCGACCGCGGTATGTCGGGCACGTTTTCGTTATCCGACCATGTCGTTCAAAAGGTTAATTTCATTGTAGTGCCTATTTTCATTTCAGCTTACAATATGATTTGTGGCAACACCGGAACACTAACAAAGTTCATTCAATATATTAAAAATACATATTATGATTAGTTTTGAAATGAGATTTAAAAAACTAAACTTCCTCTTACAATAGGATGATTCGTCCATGGTTGATTCGGACGGGCCCGTGCTAGAGCTGGGTCCAGGAGCGTCACCGGGGCAGCACAAACTTCAAAGCAAGAAAAGTCTTCCACACAAAAAGAGGATATCCAGGAAGTTAAAGAAGAATAATGGGATCAGTACTCCTCAACAGGTCAGTAATATCCATACTCATTTTATAAATGCGAAAGTGAAGTATGCTTTCAATACTAAACCACTCAACAGATTTTTATGAATTTAGCTTGTACAGTCAATAGCAAAAGTAGATGATCAAAATCAGAAATACAATACTAGGATTTACTAACACTAATTTATATTATTTTTTACTAGTGTATTTATTAAAAGTATGTGATTGTCACACACATACTTTTGAATCACTTCGACGCCACACAGTTCTGACGCGAACTCCGTTCATTAGTATTGAATTTCTGATTTTGATCATCTACTTTTTCTGTTGACTGTACCACAAGAGAGGTTACTTAGTAATCCGAGACTATGTCTGCATTCGCGATAACCGACATATACGCGGACGAAGTCTTGGGCAAAAGCTGGTATGGCATAAAGGTAGAATTAATATAAACTGAATCAGCACCACTCAGACAGCCGCCAAATGGAAAATTAATTGGGGTTTTCGGGGAAAAAATGAAGTGTTTTTTTTATTTTACAGAAGTTGTGTTGTTGTTATTTGTTAACGGCTTCATCTCCCCAATTATTAAAAAAAAAAATGCTACTGCCATACCTTCACGACCCTTAGTTGACTAGTATAGAATGCCAAAGGCATTAAGTCCGTCTTTGTACAGACAGCGTCATCAATTGGTTACCCCCCCTTTTTCGAAGGAATTTTAATGCGAAAGGGGTAACCAGTTGATGACGCTGTCTGTACATTTGTGCATGAAGTATTTATAAATAAATACATAATCTCAAAAGTAACACAATAAAAATGCCACCACCATGTTTTAGTTATCCATGGGCTTGCAGGACATAGTGGTGATCAGTTGCACGGATGTGGAAGGTCGCATCAGCTGTGCGGACCACGGTCAGGAGCAGGAGATTCTGCCTGATAACTTTGTGCAGCAGGATCATATACCTGACGACACACACCATATCACTCATGAGGTATGTTGACAGAATGTGACAGCTGGATCTGTCGTCTTAATCTTTGTCTATAATAATATATGTAGGGATTTTTCACACACGTCCAACTGACCCCAAACTAGGGAGCCCCTGATAGGTGTCAGACATCTGATATGTATATGTATGTGTGTGTGTGTGTGTATGTATGTGTGTGTATGTATATGTATATCTGATGTGTCTGTATACACAAATACATTTAAATACATACTTATACAGGGAAATTCAAAAAATACCCAAAACCTCTTAATCCTGACTTTGTATCAGGAAACTGAACATCATTTGTCTACAACTTTTCAATTTGTTTTTTTTGTACAAAAGCTATATTCGTTCTCTAAATTTTGTTTGCTTGCACTTGATAACCTACAAAGTTGGACAAATCAGCTGTGCCTGTACTGTGTCTACCTTCTACCTACATCATATTCGCTATCAGGTGCGCGCGCGTAGTATACGTAAATTTCACAGATTTCAATTAAACGAAAACTAATTGTTTTTGGATACGTTATTTAGTTGAGCTCAAAGTCGTAGAACTAATGTTGTTCAGGGTGATGATACGAAGTATAGGTTAAGAGGTTTTGGGTATTTTTTCAATATCCCTGTATAGATGATAAACAACAACCAGACACAAGGCGTTTGCCTTGTGTCTGGTTGGTGGTTTACTCTGGGCAGGATTCGAACCCGCAACACGCTGCGCAGCAGTCAATCGTTCAACCACTGCGCCAACCGTGCCGGCGCTTAGGTCTTTTAAACTACGCAACGGATTTTGATGCAGTTTTCAGCAATAGATAGAGTGATTCAAGAGGAAGATTTATACGTATTGTTTGATATACATTGCTCCCGTGCGAAGCCGGGGCGGGTTGCTTGTCTAAATCTAAACTAATATTATAAAGAGGGAAGATTTGTTTGTTTGCTACGATTTAACTCAAAAAGTACTGCACAGTGTGTTAAGAACCCGATTTTTGTGTCATAATGTTTTTATCCAAGTAATCGATAGTTTCTATCATTTCTAGTACTAGAGTTCAACTCCGCATCATGAAAAACGAAAAAAAAAATCTTATTTAAAAAACGGAACTACGTATTCCAGTTTCTATTTATTCCATTAATTGTACGTACAGTAACCTACCGTTCCACCAATTGTTGCTTTAGTAGGAAAGGGACGCGAGATATTATGTCTATGATATATATCTCATTTTTCGTATATATATCCTTTAATTTCATTAAACACCATATTAGTTCGTGATTTCTACGACAAACTATTGCTTATACTGTCTATTATGTGTAGAATTAAAACCACAACATAATTCCGTGTTATCCAAAAGTTATTGCAAATTTAAATTTTTTGGCCTAGAACACGACGCGTCCCTTGATTGGCTTAAACCGTTTTATATTGCTTTTTGGCAACCGGCCTAAGGCGCGGTGTGTCCCTCGCGCGACGCAAGTCTTGTTTTTTGGTAATCACTCACAAAGCCAACTCGCAAAGCTCAGTTTACATCTCGCGGACTGTACCAAACTGTCAAATTTTCCCAATTAAACCTTATGCTTTTGAGTTAAAGTTGAAAATCTATTAAAGAATTTTGGCAGATTGTTGTAGCTTGATGTGCTGGCCTCTGTATATACGTATATAAATAGAAAAATTCACATTGGTGCTTGCCCATGTCCGGTTGCGAACTCACAACCTTGTGTAGTAGAGGCAGGCGCTTTAACCACTGAGCCGATCACGAGAATTTTATTATCCTTTCCTTCATTGGTCATTAAAACAAGCGTCCTCATGACCAGGTCCGTCCGATCTTCATCTGTCAGCTGTGTGGTGAGTTCTACGGTGAGGAACAGCTCAAGTTCTACCAGCATCTGAAGCAGCACTACGAGCCGCATATTATCATCGAAAACCCCGTACAAGACTTGGGCATTGATAAGGTACTCTTTTACATGATAACGAGGAGCAAACATAAATAGACAAATATGCAACCTGTGTTCTATTTTAAATCGTAAAATATTTATTGTAAACTACCTGACCCGACAGCCGTTGTCCGTCCTATCCATATCTACTTACTTACCTACCTACTCTACTAAGCTACGTAACCTACCTATCTACGCTACCTACCTACCTATCTACCCTATCTACCTAGCTATCTACGCTACCAACCTACCTACGCTACGCTGAGAAAAATGTGTTAGGTAGGGTAGGTAGGTAGGGTAGATGCGTATCTACCCTACCTACCTACCCTACCTAACACATTTTACCCAGCGAAAAATGTGGTAACCCTACCTACCTACCACATTTTTCTCAGCGTTTAAACCTTCCCTGGACTTCCACAAATATTTCAAGACCAAAATTTGCCAAATCGGTCTAGCCGTTCTCGCGTTTTAGCGAGGCAACGAACAGCAATTCATTCAGAAGATGTGACTTTTTACTAAATAAAAATATTTTTCCCACAGATAACCAACTCGTGCATCGTAGATAATGTAGCAACAATACCTGATTCAATAGTAGAATTATCTCTAGAAAATTCCATACCAAAAACTATATACCAATCCATGGATAAACACGTCCTATACACGACAAGTGATAAAACGTACACCTATGCTAACAATAAGGTCCAGTATTCAATGGCGAGTATGGACAAGGAACCATCGACGGTGGTTCAGGAGGCTGAGAAGGCAGATTTGTATGAAACTCTGGATAAGCTGGATTTGTACAGTTGCGGGAAGTGTAGCAAGTCGTTTAGGAAACAGAAGCAATGTGAAGCGCATATCAAAGAGGCCCACTCTAATATGAAGGTATTTTATTTATTCGTTACAATCTATACTATTATAATAAAGTTGAAGAGTTTGATTTTTTGTTTGAACGTGCCAATCTCCGAAACAACTAACTACGTTATTACTGAGCGAGCGAGCGAGAGAGGTATAGGTTATACTTAATCAAAAAATTAGGGATCCTTTAGCGAAATCTCAGGAACGCAGTCGCGGCGAAAGTAGGTACTAGTTTTGTATTATGTCTGATGCTATCTTAAACTTATCCATAACAACGATTTGTTGAATTTATTGCCTCAAAAGTATGAAAACCACCGTTTTTCCAGCCTGATAAATATATTTTCAAAAATGATTTCTTTTTCTAATTTGTTACTCAAATTGCTATTCTTATCCAATATTATTATTTTGTTATTAAAATTATTACAAATGCTTATTAGTTTTATAAAGCTTAAGTATGTCGCTTCTTGCTTCTTTAATTTTGCACGCTCAATATAAGGCGCAATGTATAGAGCTCAACCTAATCTATTCCACCTGTGATTTAATGTACAGAACTATAGACGCCAGCACATCCAAACTGTAAAATTATCCCAATTGAATATGAACCTTATTTTTTGTAGTAAAGTTGAAAATCTATCAAAGAAATTTGACAGATTGTTGTAGCATACTCTATAGCATTGAGTATTATTGTTTTGTCACAGCAACACGGCGGTTTACGCTGAAAACCAGCACCGTGGTTTCGTGCCTTTGTACACGGGTAGTGACGTATTTTCCGTCTAAGACATTATTTTTTAGGCTTTTGTAAACAAAAGGGTATTTTACCAATAAAATCTAATTAGTCCGTCTGATAGATTTCCAAACAATATTGGACACGTGTTTTTTCTTTTTTCACGTAAGCAAAAAATGAAGACGATACAGTGCGTTGAAAACTCGTGTGACATCACTATGTCAGTGCACTTTTACTGGCGATGTGACGTCACAAACCCACAATCATGATTTTTTATGCGTTTTATCTTCGGCAGTTTTTATTGATTTGATAAAACAAAAAATACTTATCAAATATTGGTCGATAATCTAACTGACGAACTAATTACTTTTTTTTTGTAAAATACCCTATTTTTATATATGTGTGTCCACAGATATAGATAGACCTAGATAACGCAAGTATCACGATCTGTATGAAACCCAAGCGTGCCATTTTTTGGACGTCACAATGTAATCCGAATGTTTTGTTTTTCCTAAATTTGGTATTCCCAGGTATTACTGAGGGTATTAGATTAAAAATAATTGTTTTTTAAATTAATTACGGATAATATTAATCTCAAAATGACGTACCGATGGCAGGAAACGTTTACTTTTTTTTTTTATTTACGATTTTTGACGTGACAACGTCTTATAATTCGATAGCCGGCTGCACGAACGAAAAAACGTGACGTCATGCGGCGTTACGTCGCTCTGAGGCGTTCCAAGTGAAAAGTGAATGTGGTGTCAATTGTTTATAGCAACGATAATTACAGCGATAAAGGTAATGATTCTTTCGCGTTGTCACATTCAACTATCGTCAGTAAACCGACTTTACAGACAACCAATTTTTTATCGTAAGTTAGGCACGAAAAGAGGCACGCGAAGTAGTTGCTCTTGCGTTATCTAGGTCTATCTATATCTGTGTGTGTGTAATTTTCGCGTGAATAAACAGTTTGTCTTCCTTCTTTCTTTCCATACAAATAAACGATTTGATTGAAACAACATGAGTATATATGAGTACACACCACAGTCCCCCTTGCAGCTGGAGGACATGGGCGAGTTCAGCGAGCCCGAGGACCTGATGGAGGGCATCCACGTGGCCGTGGACGAGCCGCCCGAGCCCTACGAGCACTCGCTGCTGCCGCACCTCACCGTGGAGAACGGTCACGCGCATCAGGACAACGTGAGACAGTGGTCAGTGTTATAATAACTCATTTTACTATCAGGCAACTGTGGCCCATAGATAAAATACACAATATATTACTGTAGGAAAATATCTGATTGAATATTTATAATAATTACTGTACTACTAATTAAGGATATTAAATAAAACAATCACTGGGAACTTGAACAGTCAACGGAAGAGATTAAACATACATCAGTTAGTGACATCTAGTTAAGTGACATTGAGTGACAGCTGTCAGATGAACGATGACTGCCAGGACATCGACGTTTGGTTGCGTTCCATTTCAACAATTACTAAAATCATGTTTGCCTAGGCTTGGTGTCTTCAAGGAAACCTTCATTTCTAAATAACAATAGATTTTATCTCATAGGTATAAACTAACCCGACTACTTAACTCCACTATAGTGAGGCAATGTGTGAGAAGACTTATACCTTAGTATTTTGTTGCTCTCGTGGTGGGTGTTCTTCTCATTAATTAGTCATTAGTTAAGGTACTAACAATAGTGTTTAAGTGCAAACCTGTTACTAACAATGTATGGATCTCGTAGTTAATAATAATAATGATAATAATAATAATGATTTATTTTCTCACCACAATATTTAGATACATTTACAATCATACATCAATACATAATTTATATAAGTATACTGTGTGAGACTGGTGCCTAAACTAGACGTGAAGTCTGTATTTCAGGACACCAGGTCTCCACCCTTTGGATTGTTTACATTTAATTAGAATTATGTACTCGTACAACAACAAATGCCGTGAGCTATTTGAAGTTATTACAAAAAGTTGATCAAAAAGTTGATTGATTGCGGGAGTGTTGGTGAGGTTAGTAGGTATGTGTATGAAGGTGTGTTTGTAGGTGTTTTGTGTGGGTGTTGTATGTGCGTGTGTGAGTATGTATGCGTATGCGGAGATATAATAAAATGGGAGCGTTGGGATGTGATAAAGAGGCTATACCGGGGCAGCAAGTAATTTTTCTGTATCATCATAGTTTAAGTTCTGGAGCCAATGGGTTACCTTAATTTTAAATTTGGTCTTGGTGAGGTTATAAATTGAGAGTGTCCTGTTTATTTTATTATAGAGATACCGACCAAGGTAGCAAAAGAATCGATTAGAGGAAGCAGTCGAGAGTCGAATGTGATGGCAAACTATGGGGTTAAATCGTCTACTACCGTGGGAAAGTGAGGGGTTGAAGGTAGTAAGTCCATGCTGTTTTAGAACCGTTTGTAATATGAACAGCTGACGAACAGTTAGGACCTTTGTCTCTTTATATAACAGCGTCGTGGGGTATCGAAATGGTAGGAAGGAAGACACTTTCAGAACGGCTCTCTGCTGCTAGTTGTCCGAAATAAAATGATTATTAGTATTATTTGTAATAAAAAAATGAAAGGGGGTCTAGATTTATTTAACTAACTAACAAACTATGTGTGTGATTCTAAAGTTGAGAAGTTAGAGAGTTCAAAATTAAACAAAAATAACTAAAAGGAATAAGGTTCGGGCGCCAGGGCTCACTAGGTAATTTAAAACAAAGGTAATCCGGGATAGCTAATAGGTAAAGGACAGGACTTCTAATCTAGGTCGGAGATTTCTGAAATTAAGCTGCAAATTCTTTAACAATAGCTCATTTATTTCTATCGCAGGCAGTGGTGAGCACAACACAATATTAGAAAGCCCCTTTCTTTTGAAGGGCAAGTTGTTTTATAACCATTAAATTCTATAACCAAAGTTTATAATTAAGTTGTCAGTATTGCACGTTTTTAAGTGGAAACTACGAGAAAGAATTTAAGTTAACATACCACAGGCTTCGAGAAAAACTTATTTAAATTAAACCTGATTGGAGACACGAGGTGAAGCGCATCAGCTCATCCATGATGAAGTTAAATTTTAAGATAAAAAAAATCCAAAATATAAGTAAGAACGCCTTTGGGGCTGAAAACAAAACGATTTCCTTTGTTAGATAAACCCACGCGTCGAGCAAAATGTCGACGAGGCAGTAAGTCGGGAATTCCAAACACTTACCGTACTTTAACGAAAGCAAAGCATGCCAATCGCTCGTGCTATGAGCACATCCAAAATGCGATGGCGAGATAGGTGGGTTTCAAAAATATCACCGCTGCACGGCTGCTGACATCACAACAAAGCGAATCCTACCAGAGGCGGACCCCGAAAATATTACAATCTAATGATTGGCACGGAATAGAATTTTATTCGTGCATCATCTTAGTGAATTCGGTCGGAAAGTGCGTCTTAATTATGCCAAAACGGAAATGTCAAAATTATCTGACAGCCGGGGAAATAAAATCCAACTGTCAAACTGATGGTCTATGGTTTTATCGATTACTCTACTAAATCCTAGCCAATCTATCAAATATCTAAAGTGTGTGTAAAACTTCCAAAAAATGACGAGAGAGGTCGACACTATGTAGCGAGTAGAAAATACTCGTTACATTACATCCCTCCCCGAAAAATAAAAGAAAGGAACTTTCTTTTATTAGAAAGAAACAACGAAAAACGAAGTGAACAAAAAATTCAATAACAAAAAACTATCATAGTGCAGTTAGGCGTCATGGCCACTGACTAAAACTTCGGTACTACAACCGATCAACAAAGCCAAACAACAAACAAATCCAAATTCAGTTAAGCCCGAGGGCCGCTGACTAAAACTCTAACAAGACTAAACACTAAACAAATCTAAATTCAGTTAAGCACGAGAGCCGCTGATTAAATCTTGAACAAAACTACTAAACATTAAACACTAACTTTGAGTACAGTTAAGCGCTATGGCTACTGACTAACTTTACACTAATTTACTAAACTATCCTACACCTCTTAAGTTCAGTTAAGCACTATCGCCACTGACTAACTTCAGCCAACCTACTAATCTAAACCACTCTACTTAAGTTCAGTTAAGCACTATCGCCACTGACTATCCTCAACTAACCTACAGTTCAGCTTTGAGTACAGTTAGGCACCATAGCCTCTGTCTATCTCAGCAACAACCAATTAAAATTAACAATACCTAAACAAAAATTCTAGATAGAGTTGAAGGACTCTACCTAAAAGTATAGATTCCGATCAATAAAGTCAGACAGAGTTGAAGGGCTCTATCCAAAAATATTGATTCCCAACAAAAAAGTTAGATAGAGTTGAAGGGCTCTATCTAAAAAGGTTGGATAGAGTTGAAGGGCTCTATCCAAAAGTATTGATTTCCAACAAAGAGGTTAGATAGAGTTGAAGGGCTCTATCTAAAAGGCTGGATAGAGTTGAAGGGCTCTATCCAAAAATATTGTCACAGCAATAACCTGTAACAACCAAAAACCATATTGTGATCGGCGCTACACCACCGAACTTCCGAGCACAATAGTAAAAAGGTATGACGAAAGTCAAAATTCCCCAATGTGACTGGTACAACAATGACCAACACAAGGGTAAAAGGGCAAATGTAAGCTGTGATTGGCTCTACTCTACCAACCTTCCAAGCACAGACAAACAAACAAAATATATTGGATTTCCGAAGGGGAAAATCACAATACCTAAAGGCGAAAGCCAAGATGAAATCGAGGTCAAAAATTACACCAAGATCCAAAAACAAAGTACATTCTTTAACAAAAGTTTCAGAATGACCGCAAAAACAAGGTAGGACGTTCTATAACAAAAGTTACAGAATGACCTCAAAAGCAAAATCCGGTATGAACGCGTTACTAACAAAGTCAAATCCAAGTCTAGTATCGAAAAAATATCTAGACAAAAAACAACACACAGTGTCAACAAACAGTAAAAAAATAGAATTAAAATCAATAACTATTTAAAACTATGAGAGAAATAGAATGATTCTAATCTACAAAAAAGAAAGATTACAAAAAACTTGAAATGAAATTTAAGTTTTAAAATCTTTTTAGGTAATAAAAAACCCAAAGTGTAAGGTTGTATAGGATCTTTCTCTTACAAAAAAATGTAAACAAATAAAGGATTACCTTTAAAAAAGAAAGAAAGAAAAGATATAAGATCCCATACAAGTTCAACAAACAAACAAAACAAACAAGATAAGATCCTTTGCTGTGTAAAATGTATAGTGTAAAGAGTAGGTATTTCTAAATTAACCAAAACGACCTAAGTTTATTTTAGTAAGAATCGAATTGGAATCTAATAAATTGTAGTGAAGTTACCTAACATAATAATAACCTTCAAATGGTCATAACCTTTCATTCATCATTCTAACAAAGACCAACCTTCACACAAAAATACTCAATACCAAAACCAAATCTATGAATTCCCCAAAATTTTAAAATTTAATTATATCCTTTACATGATAACGACCCACGGAACCCTTATTTAAATCTTTCAAAACATAAACGTTATCAGAAACTTTTTCAGTTATTTCACACTTTAAAAACTTAGGTGCAAGCTTAGCCGAAAAATAAGCAGGTGCATGAGATTGAACAAAACTTCTTCTCCACACAACATCACCCACATCAAAAGAAATGACTTTCCGACCCTTATTATAATAAGCGGCATTTCGCTTATACCCCTTTAACAAATAAGTTTGAACTTTAACAAAAATATCACTAAGTGAATTAAGAGAAACTGCATAGGAGATCCTATTTGAAACCTCTAGTTGAGATAAATTATCAACAGAGTTACTAAAATGATGTAAGGAAGCATCTAAAACAAGTTCCCTACCAAACATAAGAAAATTAGGTGTAAATTCTGTAGCAAGATTTACACTATTATTTAAAGCTAATTGAACATTGGGCAAAAAACTTGACCAAGTCCTATGATCATCTTTAACAAAACACGATATGCAAGTTTCGACTGTTTTATTATATCTCTCAACAGGATTATTTTGAGGTGTGTACAATGTGTTATAAAATATTTTAGTTATATTAAAACCTTTCAAGAATTCTACAAAATGTTTTGAAGTAAATTGAGTTCCATTGTCACAAACTACTATTTTTGGACAACCAAACTTAAGAAATATTTCTTTTTCAAAATGTTTACAAATTACTCTAGTAGTTGCATTAATCATTGGAAAGAACCAGCAATATTTAGTAAAAACATCTACAACTGAAAGTATGTATTTATGACCAGAATAAGTTTTAGGTAAAATACCTATTATATCTACTGAAAGCATAAGCATGGGGCGATCAACCTTTTTAGGATTAATCATCGTACCAAAAGGAGGAGAAGTAGTATGTTTGTAAGCTTTACAAGTATCACAAGACAAAATGTATTGGTGAACATCATTAAACATACCTTTCCAAACATAATGTTGTTTTAATTTCTTTAAAGTTTTATGAATACCTAAATGACCTGAATTTACATCATCATGATTTGACCTAATAGTATCTAAGATATTCTCTTTAGGAATAACTATCTTCCAGTCTAAAAGACTATGAGGGTTAAATTTATTTTTACAATATTTATACAAAGTGTTATTTTCGACTCTAAAATTCTTATACTTTCTAGGAGATTTCTGGCATTGAATAAATATTTTTCTATACCAAGGATCAATAATTTCATCATCAGGGGAGACTAAATTATCCTGAGTGGTTATAGCTGTGACTTCTATACGAGATAAAGCATCTGGAACTAAATGTAATGAACCTTTTTTATGAATAATATCAAAAGTAAATTGAGAAATTCTAGCAGCCCAACGAGCTAAGCGTCCACTAGGATTATTGAGACCTAGGAGCCATTTCAAACAAGCGTGGTCAGTAATAACAGTAAACTTCATTCCTTCAATATAAGGTCTAAAATGTTCTATGGAATCTAAAATAGCTAATAATTCGCGTTCTGTGGTACTATAATTTCTTTCACATTTATTAAGTGATCTAGAATAAAAAGCAATGGGATGTTGATCACCATTATCATCTTCTTGACTCAAAACACTACCTATGCCCACAGAGCTGGCATCACAATGCAAAAAGAAAGGTTTTTCAAAATTAGGACATTGCAAAACAGGAGAAGTTATTAAAGAATGTTTTAATTCTTGAAATGCATTTTCAGCTTCGTCATTCCAAGTAAGTGACTTTTTAGAATTTTTACTACCTGCTGTCAATTTAGTTAAAGGAGAAGCAATATCAGCAAATTTACAAATGAATCTACGATAATAAGAACATAAACCAAGGAAACTGCGAAGTTGTTTTACCGTTTCTGGGCGTGGGAAATTTTCTATTGTCTCTAATTTAGAAGGATCAGTATGTAAACCATTACTGTCAACAATGAAACCAAGATAGCGAAGTCTGTCCTTGCAAAAATTACACTTTTTTAAATTTACAGTTAAACCTGCCTCTTTTAATATACTATGAATTTTATGCAACTGTGCTATATGGCTATTAAAATCAGAATTAATACAAATTAAGTCATCTAAATAACAGAATACAGAATTATCATACTCTGGACCAAAAAGTTTATCTACTAGTCTCTGCAACTCAGCTGGTGCATTTGTGAGACCAAATGGCATGCGAACAAATTCGTACAGGCCTTTTCCAGGTACTACAAAAGCAGTTTTTTCGCGGGAGGATTTTTCAAGTGCAATTTGCAAAAATGCTTTAGAAAGATCTATAGTACTAATATATCTAGCACCTCTAAGGTTATCTAATATTCTAGAAGTATAAGGAAGGGGATAAGAATCTTTAATAGTAACAGAATTTAAACGTCTTGAATCTAAACACAATCTAGTACCTCCATCTTTCTTCTCTACCGCCAATACGGGTGAACACCAAGGAGACTTAGAGGGTTGAATAATACCTTCTCCTAATAAAACTTCTACTTCATCAAAAAGTTCCTTTTGTTTAGCAGGACTCAGAGGCCAATATCTCTGTTTAAAAGGTTCACTAGTAACGTTAATTTTATGTTCAACTAAATGAGTAAGACCTAAACCTCTTTTCTCATAAGAAATATCTTCAAACAAAGCAATAATATTATCTAATTTTTGTTTCTCAGAAGGAGAAAGTTCAGAAATAGAGGTAATTGAACAAACTTGTTTATTATTTTCTGGAACAAGTATAATGTTCTTCCACAATTCTTCAGCTAAATGAAATTTAATCCAAAAGTCAAAACCTAAAATAATTAATGGATCAAAAGAAGGAATAATTAAAAACTCTACGGATTTAGTTATATTATCACAAGTTACTGGCAAATCCATGGCACCAATAATTCTCCGGGCGGAGCCATCCGCAGTGCAAGCAGCGCCACTAATAGGTCTAATTTTATAACCCAACTGTAAAAATCGCTCATGTGTATTTGAGCCTAAAATGCATTTATCGGAACCACTGTCCAACAAACCTGAAAAAATTTGATTACCAACAAAAAAAGTTAAAAATGGTCTAGCATCATTCTGTTTTGTAAACAAAATAGGAGCCGAACGATAAATATTAAAAAAGGTTTTTAAGTAATCTAACCAGTTGGAAAATTCTTTGTCACGGGCAACATCATCAGGCTTGTGACTTCTAACAATTTTTTCACACATCGAGACGCTCGAAGTTTTATCAAAAACGTGGGCTCGATGCTGCCTAATCAGTTTTTTGACTCTTGCGAGTTTTTAGTATCCAAATTACAAACGTCACAAGTCTTAGAAGTGACCCCAGCTTTATGACACTTAAAACAAACAACACCTGGAATAGACTTGCAATTTTTATATAAATGTCCAGGTTTTTTGCATTTTAAACAAACTAAATCATTAGAAACGGCATTAGACTTAACAGAAGGTTTAAGGGATTCTTTAAAAGGTTTTCTATTGACAACAACTTCTAAATCTTTTGCAAGTTCTAGAAATTGTTCGATTGAATCTATTTGTCTACGAAACAAAAAGGGTGTGTAAATTGGTAACATATTTTGTTGTATCACGTTAACTAAAGTGTAGTCAAATAAAGGTACTGAAAGACGACT
The DNA here is from genome assembly GCA_947361185.1 of Charanyca ferruginea. Taxonomy (NCBI): domain Eukaryota; kingdom Metazoa; phylum Arthropoda; class Insecta; order Lepidoptera; family Noctuidae; genus Charanyca; species Charanyca ferruginea. The sequence goes on along the minus strand of OX376063.1, from coordinate 1,257,157 downwards.
AGCCATGTCATAAATTTCCGTGATGAAATCAGGAAGCGACTCAGACTGTTTCTGTTTCCTTGTGCGGAGCTCATTTTCTAAAAAGTGATCAAAATTAGGTGTATCAAAGCGTTTCAAAAGCGCAAGCTTAAGCTCATGCCAGGAAGAAATACGAATTCGAACAGATCTAAACCATTTGAGTGCAGTACCATCAAGCAAATCTGTAAAAGAACCAACCAGCAAATTTTCGTTGTAATTTCTATAAAGAAAATATTCTTCAACTTGTGTAATAAAATCGCGAACACAAGTTCTACCATCATAAATTATTTTGCTCTTTTTCAAATCAGGCAGTTTAGTAAGAGGAGGAAAGTTTTTTCGAATGTTTTCGTTAACAAGCGCATTCAAGGAGTTAAAAGAAGGCAAAGCTCGAGCTGTAAAATCCGAAGACGAATGTGCGATTCCAGATTCAAAAGGATTGCCAACATCGGTGGCATTAACCATCTCGTGACCTTTCTCAACAACATTAGCATCATCAGCAGTAGAAGCTTCGACCTCAACCGAATCCTGAGGCGGTGGAAACTGAACTCCCTTGTCCTCCATGACTAACGAGTAACAAGGCAAATAGCAATGAAAAGCAAGGACTAAACTTCAAAGAATTTCAAAATAAATCAAAGTTTGAAAAATAAAATTAAAGTTTGAGGTTAAGTATCAAAATCAAGGTGGTATTTCCATGAAAAATTGCTAAGTTATTTAACGTTAAAAAGTGCAATAATAACTCACAAAACGGCTTAAAATTAAATAAACTAGGTGCACAATAATGTACTTAGTGTTTAAATTTAATTATTAACATAAAATGTTAACTTAGATATGAATTATATCACTGTATGAGATTTAACAATAACACGGTCTACACTTAACAATTGTTGGTTTTGCTAAGGAAAAAACATGTTAAAAACACAAGAAAATAAACAAATTATCCAATGTAAAACTAAAACATTGTTTACAAAATACAATACCAAACTAAGTTACAACTTATGAGTCTAATTATTCAAAGTTTATAAACTAGATCAATTACAATGTAAAAACAATATGAAATACAATATGAATACTAAATATTGTAAACAATAGACTCATTAGTTAAAATATAAATGAATTTAGTGTGCAATACTGACTGTACTCACCGTACAAACCATGCTTCAGTCCCTGTTCGGGCGCCAATTGTAATAAAAAAATGAAAGGGGGTCTAGATTTATTTAACTAACTAACAAACTATGTGTGTGATTCTAAAGTTGAGAAGTTAGAGAGCTCAAAATTAAACAAAAATAACTAAAAGGAATAAGGTTCGGGCGCCAGAGCTCACTAGGTAATTTAAAACAAAGGTAATCCGGGATAGCTAATAGGTAAAGGACAGGACTTCTAATCTAGGTCGGAGATTTCTGAAATTAAGCTGCAAATTCTTTAACAATAGCTCATTTATTTCTATCGCAGGCAGTGGTGAGCACAACACAATATTAGAAAGCCCCTTTCTTTTGAAGGGCAAGTTGTTTTATAACCATTAAATTCTATAACCAAAGTTTATAATTAAGTTGTCAGTATTGCACGTTTTTAAGTGGAAACTACGAGAAAGAATTTAAGTTAACATACCACAGGCTTCGAGAAAAACTTATTTAAATTAAACCTGATTGGAGACACGAGGTGAAGCGCATCAGCTCATCCATGATGAAGTTAAATTTTAAGATAAAAAAAATCCAAAATATAAGTAAGAACGCCTTTGGGGCTGAAAACAAAACGATTTCCTTTGTTAGATAAACCCACGCGTCGAGCAAAATGTCGACGAGGCAGTAAGTCGGGAATTCCAAACACTTACCGTACTTTAACGAAAGCAAAGCATGCCAATCGCTCGTGCTATGAGCACATCCAAAATGCGATGGCGAGATAGGTGGGTTTCAAAAATATCACCGCTGCACGGCTGCTGACATCACAACAAAGCGAATCCTACCAGAGGCGGACCCCGAAAATATTACAATCTAATGATTGGCACGGAATAGAATTTTATTCGTGCATCATCTTAGTGAATTCGGTCGGAAAGTGCGTCTTAATTATGCCAAAACGGAAATGTCAAAATTATCTGACAGCCGGGGAAATAAAATCCAACTGTCAAACTGATGGTCTATGGTTTTATCGATTACTCTACTAAATCCTAGCCAATCTATCAAATATCTAAAGTGTGTGTAGTAGGCATTATCGAAAACTTCCAAAAAATGACGAGAGAGGTCGACACTATGTAGCGAGTAGAAAATACTCGTTACATATTAACTGAGGCAGTTCCTGAGGTATATGCTGCGGTAGGGGTGACAGCTGTCACAAGTTGACGTATCAGTGAGGTCTCGCGTCACGTCACCACACACCTGTTGCAGCGCACAGCCACCTTAGGAACAGTATCAGTTAAGTGGTCGGGCTATAATCAAATAAGGGTAGATGTGGCTTAACCAACCAGTCTACCGTACCACTTACCAATGTCGGTTTATATACGTGGTGTTCATTACTGTTAGGTATGGGCGCGGAGCTAGCGGCGCGCCTACCGGGGGCGCAGGGGTCGCGGTGCCGGGGGCGGGGGGCGCGGTCGTGGGTGGGGCAGGGGGAGGGGGCGCGCCGTGTTGCGCGGCGTGCGCGGCCGCTCCGCACGACGCGCATCACCTGAAGCTGCTTAAAGGTAACTATTACTTACTTCATAAGTATTACTTACATCATAATTATTGTTTACATCATAAGTATTACTTACATCATAAGTATTACTTACATCATACATATTACTTACATCATAAGTATTACTTACATCATAAGTATTACTTACATCATAAGTATTACTTACATCATAAGTATTACTTACATCATAAGTATTACTCACATAATAAGTATTACTTACATCATAAGTAAATATTACTTACATCTTAAGTATTTCTTACATCAAGTACACTTTAGCTCCCATTTTCAGATATTTATTTTTGAAAAAAAAACGCCCCCCCCGCCTTAGAGTGGTGTTATTAAATGTACAGAGGCAGCACATCAAGCTACAACAATCTGTTAAATTTCTTTGATAGATTTTAAACTTAATTTCAAAAAAAATTGTTACTTACAATTTAGTTCACTACCGGTCATCGAACGCACCGTGTGTTCTCACGTATCAATATATCATATCAGTATCATCTATCATTTATTCTTAAAAACTATCTATATTTGAGCTTTGGTGTTAACTTAGTGTAATAAACTGTTGAACCTTCATGGACTTGTATTATTTAATATCATAGCAGCCTATCAGTAAAAGCTGCACGGTAAAATACCGTACAGCATACCAAACTGTAAAATTTTCCCAATTTTAACCTTATTCTTATGTAATAAAGTTGAAAATCTCTCAAAGAAATTTGACAGATTGTTGTAGCTTGGTATGCTACCATCCTTATACCTCTCCCTGTCCGTCTTGCATTAAAATATGTTTAATTAAATCTCCAGACGAAGTCCTACGACGAATCTTAGAGTCAGATGTAGCCTCCGTCAACCAGAGCTTCCACGAAACCACGATGACCAACACCGCCGACACGACCGACCTGCCGCCCGACGAGCCACCGACCGACGAGAAGTCGGACGACAAGAAGAAACAGAAGAACTTCGAGTGCCAGCAGTGCCAGCGGGTATTCCAACATAGGTAATGTTTCTTTGGAACGAAGTTCTTGAACGCGGTTTACGAGTAGTGCGAATTAGTAGAAACCGTCACGTAACGAAATGCGTGTGTATGTGTGCGTGTGTCGAGCCGCTGCGGCGCACTCGCCTGCTCGAGATATATTATTTTTTTTAATTTTTTTTTTTATTATTTTTCAGTCACTGTCCAAATTTTTCAGGGTGATAATACCCGTGAAATAGGGTATTTTACTCTATACGAGAAAAAATCTATAAATATGTTATTGAGACAGTTTAGGCATAAAGCAGTCGGAAAATGTAAGTTTTAGTTCATAAAATAACAAAACAAATTTTTAAATTCAATTCAAAGTTTTCAGTATTTTTAATCTGTTATGAAACACCGTGAAATAGTAGCGGCCATGTTATTACGCCGTACGGCTGTGTAAACAAAAAATTGACAACTGTCAGTCAACCGATTGGCGTAATAAAGGCTTTGTACTTTTATTATTTTCGTAAACACGTACTTTTTTCACTATTACACCTATTACAAAATATGCTTTTAATTATTTTTAAATAATATACAAGTATCATATTTAATATGAGCTCATTTGATACGAAACGAACTGACGTTACTTACGCTGAGCAATATGGCGTCCAGTAAGAGGCGTTTTCGTCAAACTACGCGCGAAATTTGAAAATTTTAAATATAGATGCATTTTTATGGCACTTATCGATGGAATAAAAATTTGTGTTTTTTTTTGGTGGCATATTAGCACTACAGAATTTCATTAAGACACTTTTCAAAAATGGGTGTAATACCCTATTGAACAACTTTCCCCAAGAAACATGGGTCAAAATATGAAAAACAAATCGGACGTCCCCATGCAAAATCAATAGTCAGCTGATCGATTATGTATGGGAGGTCCGATTTTGTTTTCTTATTTTGACCCATGTGTGATGAGCACTTGTGTTTGCCTTATGTCTGGGTGTTGTTAATCTATATTATGTATTTAAAAAAATGTATTTGTGTATGTATATCAGCTGTCTGACACTGTCTGACACTATCGGCAATCTGACCCCAAACTAGGGAGACCTTGTACTATACAAGGTCTCCCTAGTTTGGGGTCAGATTGCCGTGTGTGAAATGTCCCCAAATATTATTATTTATTATTATTAAGAGAGTCGTTGTCAATGAGCCTCTTGCCACGTCTCGCTTTCTCTCCTTCCGTTTGGATTGTTGACCTACTTAAAGGAGCAACTAGACGAAGTCGACGATTATGGCTAATTGTTATTAAGTTCCAAATGGTCTGCAGGAACAGCCTGCTGTACCACACGCTGTCGCACAGCGGCAAGCAGCAGATGTGTCGCGAGTGCGGGAAGGGCTTCTACACCGTCGCCGCGCTCAAGGTAACCTCCACCACACTATTTATTTATTTAATACTAGCTTCTGCCCGCGACTTCGTACGCGGATCCTGTTGCTTATGCCAGTGACAACGGGGTCGGCAAAATCGAAGATATGAAACGGCTGATGTCGAATTCTAAGAGCCCGGGGACGGGAAAACAACGGGATGCGCGAGATGATTCGAGACGTTCAAAAAGTACAATTTTGAATCATACCTCCGATGGCGGAATATGTGGCGTAGTCAATCATAGGAGTATACGTAAATGCACTCCGTTCCTTATCAACCCAAGGAAGGTCGCCATGACCTACGGCTATATCTTGAGACACATCCGATTCTTCAGATGATATCGACATTCTGTTCAGAGAATGTCGAAGTCGATCAGAATTCAAACGTTCGTTGCGCTCTTCTTCTGTATCTTCATGCCGTACTCCAGCAATTCTTTTTCTCTCACTTTCTAACTGATTATGAATATTTTGTTGTGTGCGTGTTCGGGACAATCTATACTATAATATTATAAAGCTGAAGTTTGTGTGTTTGTTTGTTTGAACGCGCTAATTTCAGGATCTACTGGTTCGAATTAAAAAAATCTTTTTGTGTTGGATAGTCCATTTACCAAGGAAGGCTATAGGCCAATGCGAAGCTGGGTCGGTTCGCTAGTGTATGATAATCTCGATCAGCAGTTAGTCGTGCATCACGTTCATCATTCGGTTCAAAAGACCTGTTAGTAGATGTGCGAATACGCTGAGAACTCAAGCGTGATTCTGTATCGGTAAACGTTTCCGATTCGCGAGACAATGCATGTCGCTCACGATCAGCGGACAGTCGCGCATCATACTCTTCACTGGTCTCTAGAGACCTAGATGTAGATGCGTAAATACGCTGAGAACGCAGGCGTGCTTCGCGATCTGAAGAGGTTTCCACGGAGCGAGTTGCAGGCTGATGTTCTCGAACAGCATCAAGTCTCTCCTGACGCTCTTCGGTAGATTCTTGGGATCTAATGATCCTCAATCTTTTAGCTCCTTTGGAACATTGGGAAAGATTTCCAGGCATGGTTATAGTTTTATTGTAAAGATACCTGATCAATTAAAATCTAAGTGACTGCTCCCCTGCGTTACCGGGTAGGCTACCGTGTCACGAAGATAAATGGAAAAGGAAATTAAACACCCAAATAACATAACCCCGAAGGCATATTTATTCGATAAAATAAAAAAATAAATGGGAATTTTGGCCAGTAGAGTCAAATTTTCAATGATATACCATCGTCATCAAAAATCAGTCCTAAACTGTTACCGCCTTCACCGCGTGGAGGTTCTCCCAGCTTACGTTATTTTATAAGATACAGTGAAATTAGTGATGGCTTTGATTTTCACATCAGATGTTTCTGATCTTCGATTTTTATTAGTAAACAGGAAATGCCCATCAGACCGAACAACTTTTGCTAAGACGTCATTCCCATATGTGTCATGGTGTAGCTGGGCTCTTGGTGTTCCACATCAGGTGTTCCAGATCTTCAAATTTATTCTCTCAGCAGAAAGTGCTCATCACGTTTAACAATAATTTTTGCTATGGTACCATTTTTGTCTCTTATAGTTTAGCTGGTCTGTTGCGGTTCTGCATCAGGTGTTCAAGTTTCCAAGATAAATTATAGCCTATATGTTGCCCTGACTTAATACCTATACAACAAAAGAAAAATCATTCAAATCCGCCCAGTAGTTCTGAAGATTAGCGTGTACAAACAAACAGACAAACAGACAGAATTTTCTTTTTAGATTCGTGCTCTATTACTGTTCCTAAACCCCCCTCAATTTTTTTTTTTTTTAATATATTCAATGTACAGACACAGTTTTGTTACTGTTTTATTATATGTATAGACTAGCTGACCCGACAGACGTTGTCCTGTCCCTATCTACCTACCCTACAAAAGTTTTTTTATTTTTTATTTTTGTCTCCCTAAGAACCATCCTCGTATTTCAAGGAATATTATAAAAAAAGAATTATCCAATTTGGTCCAGCCGTTCGCAAGTTATGCGCTTACCAACACGTTTTGCGATTCATTTTTATATTATAGATAAGAAGACTAAACTGCCCTGCCTTCGCATATAGTAAATATCTGTACTTTACTATTATTATTTATACCTACATATGTTTTTACTATAACAAGATAAAATAATTGCATCAACTCTTAAAAATGGCGAATTTTATAAATGTCTACATTGCCAATAAAAAACCATAATATATTTATATCAATTAGACCATTAAAAGACATTTTTGATCTTCATTTACATGGAACATTGCCCTGCCTAAAAGGTAGATTTGAATGGAGAAGAACGGGCAAGAAACTAGAATTTATTTACAATATTTTATACAAGAATAATAAAATCATACGTGAATACAATGTCCCTTACCTAATAATCACTATATTTCGGTATGTACAAAGTATGATACGTTAAAAAAGACAGCATAGGTACAGACATTGAGCCATACCATACTTTCAAAGTTTCCCAATAGGGTTGCTTACGCAAAGCTAAGCTCAGAGGGCGCCACCGAACTATAACGTAAACACTATAAGCGCGGTAATATTCCTATTTTTTTTATAGAAGTTGCGTTACGAGTGTTAAGTTGTAATATATTATCAAAAATGGATAAATAGTAACGGGACCAATTGGACCAGCATGACTCCAAGGATTATGATCTTAAATATAATCCTCTAGTTTGTAATATGCTTGCATTATTTTCTTTTATTTAGTTTTAGTATTACACAAACCCATTAAATGTTCACAATAAACATGTGTATGATGTCCGTCCTTGTGCCAGATCCACAAGCGCGTGCACAACGGCGACCGTCCGTACAAGTGCGACGTGTGTGGACGCGACTTCCGACAGTGGAGCGACCTCAAGTACCACAAGGTGTCCATACATTCCGACCAGGTACGAACACTCATCTATATTAATATTACGAAGCTGAAATGTTTGTTTTTTGTATGATAGACCGACCCATCTACCGACCGACCGACCGACCGACTGCCCGATCGAACGACCGATCGAAAGACCGACCGTCCGACCGATTGCCCGACCGACCGACCGAATAATGAATTGATTTCAAAGCCTCTAAAATTCAAATTTGACATTAAAATGAGAATCAATCGGGTTTCAGGTCCAAGTTCTCTCAATTGTCTGTTTGTTCCAGAAAATGTTCAAATGTGAGTTCTGCGCCAAGGAGTTCGCGCGCAAGTACTCGCTGAACGTACACCGCCGCATCCACACCGGCGAGAGGAACTACAAGTGCGACTACTGCAACAAGACCTTCCGCGCCTCCTCCTACCGCCTCAGCCACATGCGCACGCACACCGGTAACTATCTACACATATAGCGACCATACACAAGTGCGACTACTGCAACAAGACCTTCCGCGCCTCCTCCTACCGCCTCAGCCACATGCGCACGCACACCGGTAACTATCTACACATATAGCGACCATACACAAGTGCGACTACTGCAACAAGACCTTCCGCGCCTCCTCCTACCGCCTCAGCCACATGCGCACGCACACCGGTAACTATCTACACATATAGCGACCATACACAAGTGCGACTACTGCAACAAGACCTTCCGCGCCTCCTCCTACCGCCTCAGCCACATGCGCACGCACACCGGTAACTATCTACACATATAGCGACCATACACAAGTGCGACTACTGCAACAAGACCTTCCGCGCCTCCTCCTACCGCCTCAGCCACATGCGCACGCACACCGGTAACTATCTACACATATAGCGACCATACACAAGTGCGACTACTGCAACAAGACCTTCCGCGCCTCCTCCTACCGCCTCAGCCACATGCGCACGCACACCGGTAACTATCTACACATATAGCGACCATACACAAGTGCGACTACTGCAACAAGACCTTCCGCGCCTCCTCCTACCGCCTCAGCCACATGCGCACGCACACCGGTAACTATCTACACATATAGCGACCATACACAAGTGCGACTACTGCAACAAGACCTTCCGCGCCTCCTCCTACCGCCTCAGCCACATGCGCACGCACACCGGTAACTATCTACACATATAGCGACCATACACAAGTGCGACTACTGCAACAAGACCTTCCGCGCCTCCTCCTACCGCCTCAGCCACATGCGCACGCACACCGGTAACTATCTACACATATAGCGACCATACACAAGTGCGACTACTGCAACAAGACCTTCCGCGCCTCCTCCTACCGCCTCAGCCACATGCGCACGCACACCGGTAACTATCTACACATATAGCGACCATACACAAGTGCGACTACTGCAACAAGACCTTCCGCGCCTCCTCCTACCGCCTCAGCCACATGCGCACGCACACCGGTAACTATCTACACTACACATATAGCGACCATACACAAGTGCGACTACTGCAACAAGACCTTCCGCGCCTCCTCCTACCGCCTCAGCCACATGCGCACGCACACCGGTAACTATCTACACATATAGCGACCATACACAAGTGCGACTACTGCAACAAGACCTTCCGCGCCTCCTCCTACCGCCTCAGCCACATGCGCACGCACACCGGTAACTATCTACACATATAGCGACCATACACAAGTGCGACTACTGCAACAAGACCTTCCGCGCCTCCTCCTACCGCCTCAGCCACATGCGCACGCACACCGGTAACTATCTACACATATAGCGACCATACACAAGTGCGACTACTGCAACAAGACCTTCCGCGCCTCCTCCTACCGCCTCAGCCACATGCGCACGCACACCGGTAACTATCTACACATATAGCGACCATACACAAGTGCGACTACTGCAACAAGACCTTCCGCGCCTCCTCCTACCGCCTCAGCCACATGCGCACGCACACCGGTAACTATCTACACATATAGCGACCATACACAAGTGCGACTACTGCAACAAGACCTTCCGCGCCTCCTCCTACCGCCTCAGCCACATGCGCACGCACACCGGTAACTATCTACACATATAGCGACCATACACAAGTGCGACTACTGCAACAAGACCTTCCGCGCCTCCTCCTACCGCCTCAGCCACATGCGCACGCACACCGGTAACTATCTACACATATAGCGACCATACACAAGTGCGACTACTGCAACAAGACCTTCCGCGCCTCCTCCTACCGCCTCAGCCACATGCGCACGCACACCGGTAACTATCTACACATATAGCGACCATACACAAGTGCGACTACTGCAACAAGACCTTCCGCGCCTCCTCCTACCGCCTCAGCCACATGCGCACGCACACCGGTAACTATCTACACATATAGCGACCATACACAAGTGCGACTACTGCAACAAGACCTTCCGCGCCTCCTCCTACCGCCTCAGCCACATGCGCACGCACACCGGTAACTATCTACACATATAGCGACCATACACAAGTGCGACTACTGCAACAAGACCTTCCGCGCCTCCTCCTACCGCCTCAGCCACATGCGCACGCACACCGGTAACTATCTACACATATAGCGACCATACACAAGTGCGACTACTGCAACAAGACCTTCCGCGCCTCCTCCTACCGCCTCAGCCACATGCGCACGCACACCGGTAACTATCTACACATATAGCGACCATACACAAGTGCGACTACTGCAACGAGACCTTCCGCGCCTCCGATGATCGTCATCATCATTATCATTGTCGTCATCGTCTTCAGCGTCGTCATCATTATTGTCATTTATCATAATCATCATCATCTCTGTCATCATCATCATTATCGTTGTCGTCAACATCATCATCGTCGACTTCATCATCATCAACATCGTATGACAATGATGACATTGTGGTCATCATTGTCGTTATCATCATCACTTTTATCGTCATTGTTGTCATCGTTGTCATTCGTCATTGTCGTCGTCGTCATCTTCCAAACTCGTGTGCATAATACGATATTGTTGTAAACTGAATTAAAAGTGTAATGCTATTGTTGTAGTCTCGGTCTTTATTTCCTCTTCAAGTTTTTAGTTCCACTAGCCACCTCGTGCCTACCACGAGACGGCAACGTGACATCTGGCATCGACCATCGTCGACATCACCTTCGCTTCGCTCTGGATTCAAAATACCGCCCTCACCGTAAAAATATTATTTTCCTCCCTTGTCATACAATCTGGGTTGTGTAGGGTAGGCAATGTCTTTCTGTATTTATGAACCGCACGCAACTGCCAGTAAGCTATCTGACTTGTGTCAGATCTTTACTATTTTATACTGACAACTGACCGTTATTACGTTGATATCATTTCGGCAAATGTATGGCTACACTTATTGCAATCACTGCAATAATATCTTCCATGCCGAAGGCCTCATATCAGCGTATTGCCGTCCACTGCTGAACTTAGGCCTCCCCCAGAGATCGCCTACCAACCCGGTCTTGGGCAGCCGGCATCCATCCGCTACCAGCCACTTTCTTTAAATCGTTGGTCCATCGAGCCGCAAGGCGTCCCATACTACCCTTGCCTAAACGTGGTCCCACTCTAGAACGTGTCTGCTCCATCTACCAGGAAATGGGCCCACTTCCACTTCAACGTGTTGATTCGACGCGCAATGCCGGTGACTTTAGTTCTCTGTCGAATGTCTTCATTGCGAATTCTATCCACCAGAGAAACCCCGAGCATCGCTCTCCCCATGGCACGCTGAAGAGGCTTGGAAGATATTATTGCAGTGAATTCATAACATCTCTCTTTCGCCAGGCGACCGCCCCCACAAGTGCGCACAGTGCGACAAGTGCTTCCGCGTGGCCGGAGACCTGCGCCGGCACATGCTCATACACGACAAGGTGCGCAACCGACTCACCGACCAGAAGATCAAGCACAAAGACCAGACCGACAACAAGAAGACACACATCAAACTAGAAGAGGAACATCATCCAAAAGTCAAAGTAGAACAAGTGGTATCCAAAAACATTAAGAAGATCGCCGTCGCGTCCACCACTAAAGCCCCCAACATCCTTAGATCTGTCCTCACGTCTGATAAAAAGAAACCGAACAAAAAGACCCAGAGCGTTAAGAAAGGAGCTCCAAACGTGAACATAGACCAGCTAGATACCAGCTACACCAACAACGTAGAAGTTTTCGACACGCGGCAGGACTCCTTCGGGAAACTGAACATCGTGTCCGTCAAAGAGATGTACGCCGATCCGAACTATAAGCAGGAGTTAGAAAACCCCTTCAACAAACAAATCATAGGGTACAAAGACGATCAAGCGCAGGAGAGAGAGCTCGCGATAATGCGGCCTATGTTCAGGAACAACGTGCTATGCGATCCCGTGGACTCGGACCCCGCGGGGTTCAGACCCGAGAACACTGATGGCAAGATGCAAGTGTACACGCACATAGAGAAAGTTAACGCACCGGTTAGCTCCCAAGTGTCTCTGAACGATATGCGACACCTCGAGCGTGAAGTTAGGAACGATATCCACGGAGAAACCACAGAGAATGGTTTTATAGAGAGACTTACAGCGTTGTACAATATTCCCGCTGTATGAGTGACTGTGATAGCTCTTACGACTTTAGTTTCAATTTGAACTTTAGTATATGGAGGGTAAGGAGCACGATCTCTGTGTATGAAAGTGTCCGTTAAAATGTGCCACATAAGGCTGGCGCTACAAATGCGACCGGGTAAATATTGTCTAATTCGGCACACTTCAATCCGTCAACGACTGCTACATTAACGGATCTGTGGCTACATTCATACCATACCCTGTGCAACGCTAGCGCCATTTTGGCGGGTTTTGGAACAGTTACTTACTGCATAAAGCTAGACACTTTTTCAACTTCTCCCCCGTATGAGATAGTGGCCCTTACTTGTACCCTTCATACTTTAATATTACGGTTTGCTGCTAACTTCAGGCTCTACTTTGCTCGTTTTTTATTCAATAAAAGCAATACCGGATGCGACTACGTACTTCGTATTGTAAGACTAAAATATTTATAAGACTGTTTATAATGAAATACGATTTTCCATGTCTCGTTTTTTTTATAAGTATTTATTAGTAAAAACTTACTGGATTTCACCATAAAAAAAGCTTATATAACGATCTAAGCTACGAAGCTCTGTAGCGCCTAAAAGCGATATTAGTGGCATTCGAACTTATAAACTTAGGACCAAAATATGTCAAATAAGTTTAAATTTTATACAACGTTAGAATAGGTTTGTATTGCTTTGTTTGTATTTTATAACGGCACTGGTCTTACGCAAGTTAAATAAATATGATTTAGTTAATAAATAGTAGAATGTACCTGCCTGCGCTTGTAAATATCATTACAAAGTGTAAAACCGTATGGTTTTTACGATATGTACGGTTGGTGGAATAACTTAAATGCATTCAAAATATTTTTTCTTTTTCAAATCGCGGCCACTAACTGCAGTCCTTTTTACTCCGCAGTTTCTGGTACGAAAAGTGGATGTGACGAATGATCAAGCCCACGTTTAAACAAGCACACTTGACAATTATTCACGTAAATTTTTCATTTGTGATACCGGTGGGTAATGGGATGTTACTATGACAAAATCTTGGTGTGATAATAGTTTGTATCAAGGCTAGATGAGCCATGAATTATAAAACCGTAAGTGCGATAATTGCCTGACAAGTATTGTACATTTTCGCCACAAAAGGGTGAGAAAATGGTGTTAATGGGCCTTGAAATAAAGGCGGTCAATCACCGGGAGCATTCGCCTATACTGCAACAGTTATAATCAGTTCAGATTCGAGCATTACATCAGTGAGTGAGAAGAGTGAGTCGAATGATCGTTAGCCAGCGAGGCAGTATTGGTTACAATATTAGTTAGGTTTCTTACTAGTGACCCGCCACGGCTTCGCACAGTTGGTGGGTAGGATGTAACTCTATTGTTTTTCGCGGTTTATAGGTCTTTTAACGGATACATTTCGGAGAGTGTGCTTTGGAATTGCACAAGTTAATTCCTCCCATTCCATCATCGGACGAGCAGATATACGGCGAAGCTTCACCGCTGTATAGTTCAATTTCCACGGTCTCGAACTAAGTGCTTTGATTCCACATTTATTGTGGAATTCACTGCCCGCCTCTGATGATAAGTATAATCTGGGTATCTTCAAGGCACGAGTGAACCGGTTCATTCTAGCGTGTTCCATCTTAGGCCGTATCATCACTTAAGATCAGGTGAATTGCGGTAGAATATAAAAAAGCACATCACTAAAGCTCCCATGTCGGCATGAAATTTTCCGATATCTTTAAGAATCGTCGTCATATTTCAACAAATAAACACAAAACTTTCAACAAACTATACGTTTAAACCTTTCTCTTGAATCATTCTATCTATTGATGTAAATCGCATTAAAATCCATTGCGTAGTTTAAAAGATCTAAGCGTATAGAAGCACAGACGGCGGGAAACGACTTTGTTCTGTAGTGATGCTCAAAATCGAATCTTGGATATTATTACATTACAAGCGAATGCTCTCGATGAGAGAGCGCTTTTAGGGCTTATTCTAGAACTTTCTAGTGTACAGTTATGTACAGATCGTTATTTGATTATGCAAGTGATTTCTTTTTAAATTCATGGTTTGTTTGGGCAGGTATCCGTACTGTTTTTTCATAGCACCTAAGTTGTTCGCTCAACTTGCTATGTAAATAAAGCGCAGAGATACGCAAACTGACCTATAATCCATTTTTTATAGCATTAGAGAGTTTGATTGAACGAGTATAATACCCACCCATTTATAACGGACGTATCACTTGTACTAATCAATAAATGGGGCCTTCGAAAATAAATAAATGATGTTATATACAAATATATAGTCAAATTAAATACATAGTTATGTATTCTAAGTTAATGATCAAAATACCGATAATGGTGTCAATTCTGTTGTGCACGAACTAAATTAATTTTAAGCTATTTATATCTCTTTCTCTCCAATAAAACAAGAAAGAGACATATATTAATAAGAGCTGTCAATTTAAGTTAATCTAAAATGTTCATACAATTATAGTTGTCATTTCAGAACGTAGTGATTAAAAACACTGCGAAGTTCAAGGGAAAAACTAATTTGACATCTCTAACTTAGTCCTTGGCTGTCGCCGTCCTTTTCTTCAGCTGCCTGGTAGTAAGAGATGCCAAATAACTAATTTCAATTTAGTTTGTGAACAAGGAGATCGGCACCAATATTTACTTTAAAATGAACTAAAGATGACCTCTAAAATGTACTGTAAATAACCTGAAAATTATATGTTTAGTAACGTGCTGAAGTAAAGACTGAATTCTTATGTTTTGCTAATAATAATGTATGTTATGTGTAAAATGTCATATTTTTACTTAGTTAATGCATAATATAACGGTAAAATAATAAATTGTTTATAATGAATTGTAGCAATATTGTTCACATAGTGCCAATGACTAGATTGGATACAGGTTGATGTTTTTTACGGGGACCTCTATGGCAGCCTCGCTCTTCATTCGTTTATGGAATCTATACTAATATTATAAAAGGAAAGGATATGATTGTTTGCTTGTAATGGGTAAATACAAAAAATACCAGCCGATTTTTTAAACAGTGTCTCCCATAGAGTTACACTATCAGCAAGTAACATAAGCTATATTTTATAATAAAAAAATTAGAGGCCTAAAGCGACACATGTCATGCGGACGAAGTACTAGTGTTAGATTAATATACATTGTTAGCAAATTATTTTATTAATAAAAGAGATTTTGCTAAAGAAATATGTTTTGCCAATCCGTTTATGTACTTTTGAATATTGAAAGTTTAAGATTAGGTATTTGTAAGAATGACTACCAGCATTTGAGTCAGTTAAACGTATTTAAAACTGTATTCTGATGCTAACAAAGTTCTTAATACAAAGTTGACAACTTAGACTAGATTCTAAAGACAGTTTTTGTATTAAGAACTTTATTGTGGTCGTAATAAAGTTCAAAATATAATGACTGACTCAAAGGCTTGGACTAAAGTTAGAAATGGGTTTGTAATGTGTCGGTTCGGTATGTCTCAAGTTGGCGTAGTTGGCATAGAGATCCTTGTTTATAACCTGACCATGTGAAGTAATTAGTCATTACTATTGTTTATGGTATCCACAATGATATCGATTCTAAAACTGTCTCTCGATTTCCACAATACAAATCTTCCATATATAAACTCATGCACACTGGCGGTACGGAGCGGCAAGGGATTTTTATTATGCAACCTAAACTCATCGAAGTGTAGTTGAAATTTCAATGATAAACGTAGCTACAAAATCATATGCTATACGATGTCGCGTCAGTACGTGTTTGAAGTTTCAACTATAATCTCATGAAAGTAAGGTATATTATGTTTCCTCACATAAAAAATCCTTGCCATGCCGTGCTGCCAATCGGCGCAAGCCCTTAGTATTCATGTCGGTATGACTATTCGTCGAGACCTTATATCGACATAGCAAATGCAATGATTTTAAAGCAATAATTAAATGTGATAACATAACAGCAAGAAGAAAATTATTGCTATTTAATTGCATATTTATTAATGGTCCTATTATGCGATCGTTATTAAACAAACACATGATCAGCCTTTCATAAACCGATAGTTGTGGTACTTAAATCTTTCATTGTAAATAAATAAAAATATTGATGAAGTTTTAACAGATATAATGTTTTACTCTGAGGTGTGATTGCAGTGAAAAGTAACTTGGCATATTTACATAATATCAGTAATAAGATAGACCAAACATATTTAAAAAAAACTATTATTTATTTAAAAAGGTAGGGTCGCTATTTTCATATCCGGGTCCGCACTTTCGGTTCGGTACATTCGGTTCGGCACGTTCGGTTCGGAATTTTCAATACAACGTTATCACAGAATGTATGAAGAATGCCGAAATAGAAAAAACAAGCGGAAGTACCGTTCGTTATAAGTCTTAATTTTGCATGTACAACTAATTCAACTTTGACGAAAAGCTCATTTGTTGTTCAAACAAAATTAAACCTTATTACAACAGACGAAAGTTGTTATCATTTTACATATTTTCCGCATAACTGTGACACACGAGACAGCTGCGTGGATACACCACTTGGTTTTTACGCAATAAACACACACACACAGTTACGCAATAAATAATTCTTATTCATGGTTTAGGCCGCGTACCGTAGCAATAACCATTATGTTTTGCAGACATAGCGGATACTTTACCCGACTGAACAACTACAGTCTCAAAACACAAAATAACACCATACTTCCCGAAGAGGTAGAAAGCCAGTTATATTTGTAATCCCACATGTCAAGTCCATATTGCCGGGCACAAAACACTGATTGTAGCGACGAAGAAAATATGATTGTCTTAATTTGTTCTCAAGATACCGGATCTTATAATAACGGGCATTAGACTCGTGGGAAGTTTTAAAAATAAATGGGCAAATTATTACCTTTTTTATTTCAATATTTTATTTTTAGCTTATACTATAAGTAGACCGCTTTCAAAATATTTAATAATAATTATAATCTTAATTGCAAGAAACAAACATACAAGAATAATATTTAAAATTTACAATCTTTACAATGTATTTTATATCGGGAATAAATATAATTGACCACCAAAAATACTTACTAAATACCAAATGTAATAAATGATCACCAAATCTTAGTGTGCAAAATAACCAAAATCTTTTGGACCCTTAATTCCCCCCTGGGGCGGATCCGACATGGTTAGTTTAGGTTAGAACTGTGACCCCCTACGCACGAGGCCAGAACTAAATCGCTTTTATTTCTACAACACTTTAGGAAACACAATTTTTGTAATCATTTACTATATTGGTTTTATTTTATTTATTATTTTTGGTGATCATTTACTAGATCTAGAGGTTCGTTAAACATAAGCCTAGTAAGTAACATTTTGTTACGAGATGGAATGTAGGCATCGGCTGTCATTAGACCAATTCTTCCTAACCCCTCGTACTAGTAAAAACTGTTTGTACCTGCACTCCGAGGAAAAAGTATCAATCGTAACGTTATTAGCAAATATTTCAGGTATGGATCCCCAATCAATCAATATCATTCAATCATACACAAATTGAGTTACAATCCTCGACTGTAGGTTAACCACCCCGGGTTAACATACTGTCGAGGATTGTGGAAGGCTCAACCTTTCCCGCGATCCCCGGCGTTGGTGTGAAATGGAACACCGGGGTGGTTTTTAGCTAAGAGACTGACAGACCCCTCCGCCCACCCCAAGGGGAGGACCTCCATGAGGATTTCCGACCCCGAACCAACATTTTGTAACTACCCAACTTTAAAAAAAAAAGGAGGAGGTTCTCAACACGACGGTTCTCACACCGATTTTTTTTTTATTTTTACCACGCGTAACTTTTTACAGTGTAGGTACCTAGTCCGATTTGATAGTGTATATTCAAAGTTGGTCCCTTATAAATTTCATGAAAATATTCCATCTCAGAGGGTGGAAAATTAAGGAATTACTTAATTTGTTGATGTTACCGTTTCTTAATTAATTTGAATGATAAGAAGTAGGCAAAGCGAAAAATTAACTTTTTTACTTGTTTTTGACGGCAGTTGTCTTTTTTGTAAATAAAGTTTTTAACCTCTACAGTAGTGCTCAAATTACAAAATGTCACACATAATTTGTAATGATCTAACTTTGTCACCGACTAACTCCGAGTTATAATTTTAGGCACACGAACGACCTGGGCCGTGACGATACATGAACTAATTGTCTTATAGTCTAGGTCAAACTAATACCTCATATCTGTTTTCCATAAAAATATGTATACGTTAAATGTTTCATCTGTGATTTCTTCCACAGATAACAAATATAATTGTTTATTGCTTCCAAAATAGACAAGTTACTGTTCATACAAAAGTTTTGTACATTGTAAATACTATTGTAACTTGACATAGTTAACTTTCAAGAGAATAAATGAGTTTCTTGTTATTTTTATTGTTTTATTTAATCACCTTATGATCGAAATAATTCTACCGACCGGAGATATTATGGCGTGTGTGTGTGCGCAAACAGGTCTTCTCACTCTTATAGTCCAATTTGACGGCAATTCGACACGACCGGAGGGCGAAGAGAGATCAAGCGCAGGACCAACGACTTAACGAGCTTGCTAAAAGTTTGAGGCACGGGGGTGTTACACCACCAACTTTCAAACTACGGGCTGCTACTGAGAATTTCCTAGCGGAAAAGCCCATTAACACTCAGCCCGACCTCGGAATCGACCCTGCCCACGTTCAACAGTCACGCTTGCAACTAGCAGACCTACGAAGCAGTCCGAGGATGACTGATAATAATTAATAAAAAATAATAATTTTTAATTATTTCAAGGTCTTTTCACAATTAATTTAAGAATTTATTTTAAAGAAAGAAAGAAACCTCGTACAGGTAAACACAAACATAAAAAAGGGTTATCTAAAACAATAAAACATAAAAAAAGACTTATGAAACCTGTACGAGACCAAAAAAGCTGTCTCAGCACAATGCTACGACATGAGTCGCAGCGCTGGTATTCTGACAGGGCCTTACAATTACAATTTTTCAAGCATCTTTTAGCAACAGGCTTTTAGCATCAGGATTTCTGTTTGCTGGTACAGACAGCGTCATTAACTCCCTTTCCGAAGAAATTGCAATGCGTGGGGGGTAAGCACTCGATGACTTTACGAAACACGCATTGATAAAAATATAAGTATTCAGCTAACAAGGTTGGTGTCAGATTTGACTGACCAGGGAACGGTTAGTGCCGGAACTTCTTAGGGCGGGTTGCTTCAACTATAGGTACATTACTGACCGGTAATAGTCAAAAATGGCGCTAACTATCGTCAAATCAAAAAATTGGGTTGCTTCACACTGGGTGAATAGATACAATTTGGGACTTTGGAAACGATATTCATATTGTTTTCGATTAGTTTCTTAGTATTTAATGAAATTATATTATGAGTCAAGGTTAGTTTTAAACTTTCGATGGTTAAAAAGTTAGTTTTATTATTTATTTTGAACAATAAACGAATAAATATTAGCCATCTCTATTTACCCAGGAGTCGGGTCAATAGATATGACATATCGACGGTGAAGAGCCAATACCTACTAACTGACATTTTTAATATAGACACACACGCTGGTTTGGTTTAGTTGGGCCTTGGGAGGTGTTTCCACATTTAATATGGTGTTGCAACTAAAATACGCTTAGGAGATTTCACTAAAACATGAGCATTACATTTGCATTAGGTACCTTTAAAAATCACCTTTAAAATCAAAACGATCAAAAAGTGAAGTGAGTGGAAATTCGAAGTGCATTGGCACTTCACCGTCGATATGGGGTTCGAATTTCTGAAAATTGGTTAATAGAAAAAATCGGTAGGGGTCTCATTTTAAACAAAATATTTATTAGGTACTACTAAAGTTTTTTAAAGTTTTCTTGGTGTTTCCAAAATTGTCTTCCTCTGTATTCACATAGCCCTGTTTCAGTGCCAACACTTCTTTCGGGAATTACATCTAATTTTCTTTTTGTTTCAGTTATATTCATTGTACCATATCTCATTTCCTGAAGAATATCCAGGACACATTTTTCCACAGCATCTTCATGTTTTTAATTATTATTTTCCTCAGGTAATCTACTCAAAACCTGATTTTCATTAGTGGGCACATTTTAGATTCATCGTACTTTTTGTAAACTTTTCCTCTTGGATTAGGCTAATACAAACGAGGCATTTTGTACCTATCTTAAACAAATCATCATATTAATGATCTCATTTATATTAATGATCTCACTAGTATCAACATTCCCAAAGGCGATATTATATCATACGCTGATGATAAAGCTCTCCTCTTCTCTGCCGATACTTGGGATGAGGTCTTTAATGCTGCACAAAATGGGTTTAATATAGTCAACAAATGGCTTAGACTTCATCTATTAACTTTAAACATAGATAAAACGAAATACCTGACCTTCAGTATACGCCACTCAACACAAATTGGGAGCAACTACAACATAGTCCCTCATCAATGTTCCCTTGATGTGCACTGTACTTGTACACCAATAGAACATGTTGATTCCATCAAATACTTAGGAATCCTCTTCGATAGCAATCTCAGCTTTAAAAACCATATAAAATTACTCAGCGCTCGAGTCAGAAAGCTCATATATGTGTTTAAAAAGCTGCGTCATGTCGTTGATGCTTGGTTACTAAAACAAATTTACTTTGCCTTGTGCCGGTCAGTGATAACATACTGCATCACATCTTGGGGAGGAGCTCCCAAAACAATAATTAAACCTATTGAGATCGCGCAACGCGCAATCCTAAAGGTTTGCTCTTTTAAGCCCCGACTATTTCCCACTATGTCTCTGTACCAACACTGTGAAGTACTGACTGTTAGACAGCTCTACCTACTAACTATAATTCTAAAACAACATCAAGACTTAGTATATGACCCCAACCTTAAACATAGGCGTAGGAAACAATTAGTGTGTACTCGTGAGCATAAACCTGAAACTTCTTTTATTAGAAGATTTTTTGTGTTTCTGGGTCCCCATGTCTATAATAAAATTAACCCTATATTGGATATTTACCCTCTTAGTAGGGTTCGTTGCAAAGACAGAGTGAAAAAGTATTTATTGAAATTAAATTATGATGACACAGAAAGACTATTAATCGTACCAGAGTAAAGGATTCTTTGTGCAAGTTTAAAAATATGTATTACTCTTCATCTATATCTTTACCACTTCACTCAAACATTACACCCCCACACACACACATTATTTCATACATCATTACATACACTAACACATCCTAACACTCATATACCCCTCTCCAAACATACACCACACACTCACTTAGTTTTTAGCTTAATTTATTTTGTTTTTCCCTTAGTCTAAATAATGTTGTACTCGTTAGCTTAAATTACGACACCAACAAAAAACTGAGAGGATTGGCGCTGTATGCCGAGATACAGGTTTCACCTAGTTCGGCTGCAGATGCTCCTATTTTGTTTTGTATTCAATTTTGATCACTAGTTTTTAAGTTAATTGGTTGTGTACAATCTCTTTTTTACGATAAATAAATTATTATTTATTTATTATTTATTTATAATAAATATTAAATATAAATTATGCAACATAAGAAAGTATATGAAGTACCTTCATTTTTAAAAGGAACTAATCTAGATGGCAACCCTAGTGAGACTTTTTCTATTAACCCCTTTCTTGTTTCTATTAAACTCTTTCCCGTCTCTATTAACCCCATACGACGTATCTATTGAACCCGTAGGTACTATATATCTATTCGCCCCTTTCCCGTCTCTATTAACCTCAAGACTAAGTAAAATCGCACAATTATAAAATTTTCATGCTTAGCAATGAATTCAAACGAAAATTGTACTTACTTACTTGTATATAAAACTTTATCCTGATAAACTAAGGAACACTTTATAAAAAGTTTATCACACAATATTTTGTTTTTCCTATTTAAAATCACCAACTTTGATGGAGGCCAAATTATCACCATTTGGAGGTTGAAATTCTAATGTACTTTTTTTACTTTCGCCTAACTTCTCGGTGAACTGGAGTTCCCATCTCAAAAAAAAAATGTTGCAGTTTTAAAAAACGATGAAAAAATAGTTACATTTTTATTTCAAAAGACTGGAAATCGTGGCAAATAACTTTCTTGGTTTTGTCTCCATTCACCCCGCAATTTCTATTCACCCCGTTTTACCAGTACGTCAAAAAGTTACTATTAGGTACCATAACCGACCAGTCAACGTAATTTTGTGTTGTCAAACACCTACTTCAAACATTTAAGACATTGTTTTTTTTTTTTGATTGATTTTGACATTGATTTTTTTAGTTTTATTTACTAACACAATTGATATATTGTTCTATGTATACTTAAGTTAAGGTATTTTTCTATGGGTCTTTGTTACCTGAAAATAAATGGTTTTATTATTATTATTATTGTTAAAATATTATGGAATCTCTTTTTGAATAACTTTATCCGACGGATTTTTATGTCATGAAACAACCCGTTACATTTAACGTACGTTAAACATCTCACGTCATGGTCATGGTAACTTTTTAACCGTCCGTATGTAACGTTAACCGACTGTTTGAAACAACCCACCCTTAATTTTATATTAGGTATATTTTATTATTGGTCAAAATATTTACCGAGAGTGTGGTGTGTAATCAGAAAGTCATTCGGAGCGAATGCCATCCGTCGCATTGAACTCGATCACGGTGATGTGTTCAGCAAGATCTTCAGCAATCCGGACCGTTTCCGGTTGAATGTCTGCCAACTATTCCAATTATTCCCCCTTGTTTAGAAACTTAGTCACATTTGAAGTATAAAGACAAACAAGGTTTAAAAACAAGAGGTTTTGACACCTTCGGGGATAACCCGCGACCTCTCACGAAGCATTCTATTGCTCTGACGACAAAAATAAACAATTAGGTAGGTATATTAAAATAATAACGTTAAAATATTTACTTATAAAATATAAAGCATCCCTAAACTTGGGGATTTCACCGAATATGATAAACTTATATCATAAACTTTCGAGCTCGAATGGGGACTGAGCTGAATGGTGCTGATTCACGCATCATGTTCGTGAACGGGCGCTATCAGTAGAGATTGGTAAGCTCTTATCTGCCATGGACTTTATCTTGCTTCTTTTTTTGTGTTTTGTATTGTTAGATTGCACATTCATAGTTTTTTTTTTTTTCATTCATTTTAGTTCATTCAAGAATCATGTAACCAGACTTGTACCAGACAGTAAAAAACTTGATTTAAAAGAGTGTCCGTGGAATTTCTTGCTCGTTCTTCTCCATAGAGACCTACCTACGTTTTGGAACGAGCAACTAGCTTCAACTCTCTAACTGACCGACTCCTTGACAATTCAAAAGTGCCTGTAAATGGTTTAATTGAAATAAATGCTTTGACTTTGACTTTGACTTGAGGAAGATCTAGTGCTCTCGTCTGCTGCAAAATACTTAGTTAATGTTTTGCTAGCGTAGGATCAATCAGGCCTCATAATCTAATCTATCTAGGTATCTATCTAGAGGACTCTATGATTGAATAGGGTATTTTACTCTATACGAGAAAAAATCTATAAATATGTTATTGAGACGGTTTAGGCATAAAGCAGTCGGAAAATGCAAGTTTTAGTTCATAAAATAACAAAACATTTTTTTTAATTCAATTCAAAGTTTTCAGTATTTTTAATCTGTTATAAAACACCGTGAAATAGTAGCGGCCATGTTATTACGCCATACGGCTCTGTAAACAAAAAATTGTCAACTGTCAGTCAACCGATTGGCGTTTGGCTTTGTACTTTTATTATTTTCGTAACCAACGTAATTTTTTCATTATTACACCTATTACAAAATATGCTTTTAATTATTTTTAAATGATAAACAATTATCATATTTAATATGAGCTCATTTGATACTAAACGAACTGACGTCATTTACGCTGAGCAATATGGCGTTCAGTAAGAGGCACTTTCGTCAAACTACGCGCGAAATTTGAAAATTTAAAATTTAGATGCATTTTTATGGCACTTATCGATTGAATAAAAATTTTGTGTTTTTTTTGGTGGCATATTAGCACTACAGAATTTCATTGAGACACTTTTCAAAAATGGGTGTAATACCCTATTGGACCTTAGTATTTTTATGGGAAACAGACCTAACCCCTAACACCTCGAAAAAACGTGATCTGTCTCCGCAGGACCGGTTTTCATAAGGATAGGGGATAGGAGTACCTACCTGCGCCCAGGTACTGCCATAAATATCTATGTACTTATTCGAGTTCCGTAAAGGAACACTGGTTGGACATCGAACTGTAGGTATATAGGTGACAGACAGAGTGAAAAAGTATTTATTGAAATTAAATTATGATGACACAGAAAGACTATTAATCGTACCAGAGTAAAGGATTCTTTGTGCAAGTTTAAAAATATGTATTACTCTTCATCTACAGCTTTACCACTTCACTCAAACATTATACCCCTACACACACATTGTTTAATACATCATTACATACACTAACACATCCTAACACTCATATACCCCTCTCCAAACATACACCACACACTCACTTAGTTTTTAGCTTAATTTATTTTTCATCCCACCATCTCGGAAAGAGTATTTTTAATCTTCAATATCTGAGTGGAAAAGCCGTTTTTATTCTCTAGAGGATAAAGTAAATTTATCTTCAATATCTGAGTGGAAAAGCCGTTTTTATTCTCTAGAGGATAAAGTAAATTGAATTTAGAACATCGTGTGCACTAAGTTTGTGAATTAAAAAAAAACATTAAACCTATTTACTGCTACCTCTATGGTGCCGAATATATCATACAACTTTTTTTTAATTTGTTAAAAACTCAGACTTTGTAAACGTTTTTTTTTTGCATTTAGTCATTTCCTCGCTGAGGTGGAATGAAAAGTTACGTGTTGCACTCGAGTGCAAAGATTTTTCACCTCGTGCTCTTTTGATTCCCTCGCTAACGCTCAGGATTCTAATTTTGAATCACTCGCTGCGCTCGTGATTCAATTTTAGAATCCTTCGCTTGCTCGGTCATCAAAATTGAACACGCGGTTAAAAAGCAACTTTGCACTCTTGTATAACAAATAACTATTGTTTTTCCCTTAGTCTAAATAATGTTGTACTCGTTAGCTTCAATTACGACACCAACAAAAAACTGAGAGGATTGGCGCTGCATGCCGAGATACAGGTTTCACCTAGTTCGGCTGCAGATGCTCCTATTTTGTTTTGTATTCAATTTTGATCACTAGTTTTTAAGTTAATTGGTTGTGTACAATCTCTTTTTTACAATGAATAAAATTATTATTATTATTCTCATTTATTTATTTTATTTACATATTGTATTATATTTTTAAACTAGCTTCTGCTGCGACTTCGTACGCGGATCCTGTTGCTTATGCCAGCGACAACGGGGTCGGCAAAATCGAAGATCTGAAACGTCTGATGTCGAATTCTAAGAGCCCGGGGACGGGAAAACAACGGGATGCGTGAGATGATTCGAGACGTTCAAAAAGTACAATTTTGAATCATACCTCCGATGGCGGAATATGTGGCGTACTTAGTCAATCATAGGAGTATACGTAAATGAACTCCGTTCTTTATCAACCCAAGGACGGTCGCCATGACCTACGGCTATATCTTGAGACATATCCCATTCTTCTGATGATATCGACATTCTGTTCAGAGAATGTCGAAGTCGATCAGAATTCAAACGTTCGTTGCGCTCTTCTTCTGTCTCTTCATGCCGTACTCCAGCAATTCTTTTGCTCTCACTTTCTAACTGATTATGAATATTTTGTTGTGTGCGTGGTCGGGACAATCTATACTATAATATTATAAAGCTGAAGTTTGTTTGTTTGTTTGGTTGAACGCGCTTATCTCAGGATCTACTGGTTCGAATTAAAAAAATCTTTTTGTGTTGGATAGTCCATTTACCGAGGAAGGCTATAGGCCAATGCGAAGCTGGGTCGGGTCGCTAGTGTATGATAATCTCGATCAGCAGTTAGTCGTGCATTACGTTCATCATTCGGTTCAAAAGACCAGTTAGTAGATGTGCGAATACGCTGAGAACTCAAGCGTGATTCTGTATCGGTAAACGTTTCCGATTCGCGAGACAATGCATGTCGCTCACGATCAGCGGACAGTCGCGCATCACGTTCCGCAGCAGATGCGTAGATACGCTGAGAACTCAAGCGCAATTCTCTATCCGTGAACGTCTCCGACTCGCGAGACAATGTATGACGTTCACGATCAGCGGTCAGTCGCGCATCATATTCTTCACTGGTCTCTAGAGACCTGGATGTAGATGCATAAATATGCTGAGAACGCAGGCGTGCTTCGCGATCTGAAGAGGTTTCCACGGAGCGAGTTGCAGCCTGATGTTCTCGAACAGCATCAAGTCTCTCCTGACGCTCTTCGGTAGATTCTTGGGATCTTATGATCCTCAATCTTTTAGCTCCTTTGGAACATTGGGAAAGATTTGACCTCTTTCTAGGCATGGTTATAGTTTTATTGTAAAGATACCTGATCAAGTAAAATCTAAGTGACTGCTCCCCTGCGTTACCGGGTAGGCTACCGTGTCACGAAGATAAATGGAAAAGGAAATTAAACACCCAAATAACATAAGCCCGACGAAGGCATATTTATTCGATAAAATAAAAAAATAAATGGCAATTTTGGCCAGTAGAGTCAAATTTTCAATGATATACCATCGTCATCAAAAATCAGTCCTGAACTGTTACCGCCTTCACCGCGTGGAGGTACTCCCAGCTTATGTTATTTTATAAGATACAGTGAAATTAGTGATAGCTTTGATTTTCACATCAGATGTTTCTGATCTTCGATTTTTATAAGTCAACAGGAAATGCCCATCAGACCGAACAACTTTTGCTAAGACGTCATTCCTATATGTGTCATGGTGTAGCTAGGCTCTTGGAGTTCCACATCAGGTGTTCCAGATCTTTAAATTTATTCTCTCAGCAGAAAATGCTCATCACGTGGAACAATTTTTGCTATGGTACCATTTTTGTACCTCTTATAGTTTAGCTGGTCTGTTGCGGTTCTGCATCAGGTGTTCAAGTTTCCAAAATAAATTATAGCCTATATGTTGTCCAGACCTTATACCTATACAACAAAAGAAAAATCATTCAAATCCGCCCAGTAGTTCCGAAGATTAGCGTGTACAAACAAACAGACTAACAGACAAACAGAGAAACAGACAAACAGACAGAATTTTTTTTTTGGATTCGTGCTCTATACTGTTCCTAAACCCCCCTCAATTATTTTTTTTTAATATATTTAATGTACAGACACACTTTTGTTAATGTTTTATTATATGTATAGATTTTTTTAATATATATTCAATGTACAGACACACTTTTGTTACTGTTTTATTATATGTATAGATATTAGTAAAAAAACATTTAAAAATATAAAAAATAGTAGCCCACCGGTATCGGGAATAGGGTCCAAGCTACCGGTGGTCAGGGCTCCTGAGAGAGGAATCTCCTGACTATACGCGCCGTGTCCAGGAGTACCGCTTTCTGTATCAAGCCCTTGATCCAGCTGCCCAACGAGAGCCTCCTTAGGTGTTGGTCGAGGCTCTTGGAAATGAGTCCATTGGCCGTAACGACTATCGGCACAATGACTGCTGTATTCACATCCCACATGCCGACAACCTCGCGAGCCAAGTCAAGATACTTAATTTGTTTATCTTTCTCGGTTTTCACGAGGTTCTCGTCATGCGGAACCGCTATATCAACAATCATTGCGCGACGCTCTAATCGATCTATCACCACTATGTCAGGCTTATTGGCAACAATAGTCCTGTCACTGAAGATAGATCGATCCCAATACAATGTGATGTTGCCATTTTCGAGAACTGGGTCGGGCACATACCTGTAATACGGTACTTCCGATTCCACAAGCCTGTATTTTAGAGCAAGTTGCTGGTGGATAATCCTAGCTACAAGGTTGTGTCTATGCAAGTAGTCTCCGTTAGCCAGACGAGAGCACCCAGAGATAATGTGTCGGATTGATTCTCCCGGTCGGTGGCATGCCCGACAAATGTCAACCGTGCCGTCCTTCACAATATACCTCCGGTAGTGGTTCGTCATCATAACTTCGTCCATAATCGCACAGACAAAACCTTCGGTTTCCCCAAAGAGGTCACTGAATCGCAGCCAGGATACGGAAGCCAAGAAGTCTACATCAAGCCCAGGTAGAGCCCGGTAGAAGCGCCCGTGAAGCTCCTTGCTCTGCCATACCTTATTATTATACCATATTATACTTATATTAAGACCCTTGCTAAGCGACGGCGCTAGTGCATTTGTTTCTCAGACCATTGCCAACTTTGCTGCCTGACTTTTCAAACTTAACACTAAATATGGGATAAGATTCCGTAGCAATTATATATTATCTATAGGTCGGAACAAAAACTATCCATTTATAGGATTAGAAGGACTCAAAGTATATTAGAAAAGATATTAGATTGATTGACGTTGAACTACAGTGACAAATCGCTTGTTTTTCTCAGATTCCTTACCCTGTACAATTTACGACTTCATTACCCTATTTTCTCACATGACCGTTTAAAAATACCGGTTTATTTTTAACTTTTTTACCAACAAAGAAAATAACTTGTTTTGATCGACCCCGCGGCCCAAGAGTTATGCACGTGGGCGCTATGTTAAAATTAATTTGGTGTAACGTGTATTTGCGCGTTACCTGGTGGAATTCGTTTCTGGTGTACTGAGTAATAACAGAGGTATTTTTCGTGTGCTCAAATTCACACCTTCCGTGTGCTGGGCGGGATTTTCCATGGATAACCGTGAAATGTGACGGATAGTGTGTGATGAATAATTATTTTTTATTTATTTTATCACAAACACAACTACCTTTACATCCCAATGCGATAGCGTGGACCATGGTACTTAAGTAATTAAATCTTATTACGTATAACATAGTACATAATATATAATGTAATATTTGTAAATTCATTCAGAGAGCAAGAAAACAAATGAATGCAGTCGGCAGTGTCATTCAGTACCTACATGCAAGGCCCGCGTCAGTGGCGCTTTGCTGAGCAAGTTGGTTCATTACAAAAGATTGTTTCTCCAATTACCTTAAGGATTGTGGTCTAGAAAAGGGCTGAAGGGGTGAAAAACTGAGCAGACGGGGTGAAGAAAAAAAAACATATGTTTTGTAGGCGCCGCCACCAATTCATCATTTTCCTGCCCTAGTCCCATGTCACTTGGGGTCAGCACAACATCTATTCTTCTTCCATTTACAAAAAAAAAAAGAAATGTATTTGTGTATATCTATATCAGCTGTCTGACACCCATAGTACAGGTTCTCCCTAGTTTGGGGTCAGATGGCCGTGTGTGAAAATGTCCCCACATATTATTATTATTTTTATTATTCCGTCCTGTCAACCGTCATGCTTTCCCTGACTCCCTTTTCATTCATATCATTCTTCACACAATCCATTCATTTTTTCTTTGGTCTTCCTCTTCCTCTCCATCCATCTACACTTACATTCATAACTCTTTAGGTCACATAATGCATTTCATCCTTTCTCTTCAAATAATGCCCATACTAATACAAACGATTCCCTTTCAACTTTTCTGTCACTGGCGCCACTTTCTAACTTCCTCTAATATATTAATTCCTCACCTTATCCATTCTGGTCACACTACACATTAATTTCAACATTCTTATCTCCCCTCCATGCAATCTTTTTTCATCCATCTTCTTCACGGCCCAATTTTCAAATCCATACAGTTCGACAGGTTTTATCACAAACTTGTAGATTTTCCCCTTTAACTTGAGGTCACAAGTTGTTCCAGCACCTGTCGCCATTTCATTCATTCTGCGTTGATCCGGTGCGTTACGTCTACTTCGCCATCTCCTTGGACAAGCGACCCGAGGTACCGAAAGTCGGAGCAGGTCGGTATGGGCATTCCATCTAGAGACATTGGCACAGGAGAGGCCACCGAAATCGCAAAACAGGTACCTACTCCGTTTTGGTTCTGCTCAATTTCAGGCCAACACTCTCCAGTCTTTGCCACCACACTTTTTATCTGCTCTGGATCTCTAAGTAACTTTTTGCAACCAGCACAATGTCATCGGCAAACAGCATACACCAGTGTGCCTCTTCCTGGATGTCTGATGTCAGGGCGTCCATTATTATCATTTAGAGGTAAGGGCTGAGGGCCAACCCTTGATGCAACGATGCAAGTCGACAGCCACACCAAAGATGCCAGTAATGTCCATTGTAGACCGGACTTGAGTACTGCATTGCCTGTACATGGCTTGGAGCAACTGCACTTACTTCCCGGGCATACTTTTCTCCTGAAGGGCCCACCACAAAACCTTACGAGGCACCCGGTCGTAGTCAGCAAACACCTTGCAAGTTTTAATGCGTACCTAATTCTGTATTTTTCGCACAGCTGGCGGATAGCGAAAATGGCGTCTGTTGTGCCTCGACCAGGCCTAAAACCGAATTGGTTTTGTGAAATTTCAGTCTCTTTTCTCTGCTAACTCAGGTAATAGCTTTCTTCCAAGCTTTCATACTATGTGACTTTAGCTTTATTTTTCTACGCACCGCCGACTGTAGGTAATATATTCGTTGGGACAAAAGTATTAAGTGGTGCAGATACCTAATGCTTAAAAAATAAATCTCATGTATCTGTAATTACATAGGTAAGTACTAAAAACGATAGTACTGATACTTATACTGTGCTAAAGCCTTCAAACCGGACGCGTCAACGCAGTTTGGCGGTAGAAATAATGGTTATGATGCTAGTAGAAACCTCCTTTACAGATTGATATTGTTAGATAAGGGCATGATTCACCAGCTAATAATGAATGAATTAATTATCTGCCAAGCACCTACCTAGTTGTAATTTAACGGTAATTTACATGGAGGTGGTAAAACCAACCCTAACAATAAATAATTGTAGCCGTACATCACTTGTTACCTTCGACATCAATGGTCTCCTGCATGTCTGCTGGATTCTTATTTATTTTAAGAAGCATTCTTACTTCATAGATTTACTGATGTAACAGATCTTTCAGAATGACGCCAATCCGCTTCATCTAGTTCAGAAGTTTCCACCGAGCCAGTCGTTAGTTAACCGTGAATAAATAAACTTATCGTTGCTTATTTCCATACCTAATTATTTATTAGCCTATCGTTTATAGTTGAAAAGCGATTAGCCTCATTTCTACAAATTCCACCTGCTATTTCGGTGCACGTATAAAAATATCAGAGTTAAATTAAGCCTCGAATACCTTATAACCTTTAAGTATATAAAAATATCTGATAAACACAAACTAATAAGCTAATGTGTCCGATAAAACACGGGCGTCTATCAGCGATCGTAGTGAATTTTCACTAAATCGAATGTGGCAAAACAAACAAGTCTGATTCCCCGCACAATACAAAAACAAACGGCGTTCGGCGCCCATCAATCTGCCACGCTTGCCCACGCGCATGTGTAACGTTCAACTGTTCCTAATTAAAGCCTAGTGTTTACACTCCTAGGAGCTATAACGGTGGATTGAACTAAATGCGAAGCTGCAGTGTAAAAATAACAACACGTACGCCGCGGTTAACGCAATGACCCGCGGGCGGTGCGACCCGCCTCGACCCGCACTCCGCCCGCGTGCTTCTCATACGCTTAGCCTTTTAAGGGCATTACTCGCTTTCGCACAATCTCGTGTAAATTGCTAATAACTCTGTTTGTATAAACTCGTGCCAAGATTGTCATTATCTATTTATTGCTTTCAGTAGTTGGAATTACGGGTGTCGCTGGTCGATATCATTAGATTTCCGGCCATTGACGATGTTCTAACTTCCCAAGGTAAGGATGACCTAAATACCAAACACATACAGAATATGGAACTGGTACTAACTGTGCTGAATGATTGTTTTGATTCTTTTTTAGGTCGTTTGCTCTTGCTAATTTTTATTTCTAAAGATGTAGCTAGTTATGAATAGGTATAGTTCGTAAGATGTATCATTTGATTGAACTGAAATATCCAAAGGATAAAAGGTTCCTAAATTATAGGTATAACAAATGACAAAATTAATGTTGTTCCAATTCAACAGAACCAGAAAATAACCATATTTTTCTTGATTTCATCGCCCCTTAGCCTGAGATATTAGACCACGCTACTTGTAAGCATTGAACCTACCCTTACTTCGTGGACCTACCCAACACAACAGACCTATAATAAAGCAACATTATTTTCGATACCTTATTTCTTACTCGTTCTTCTCCACAGAGACCTACCTACCTACGTTTTGGAATGAACAACTAGCTTCAACTTTCTGACTAACGGACCGACTCTTTAATAATTCAAAGGTGTTTGAATTAAATAAATGCTTTGAATCTGACTTTGAATCCATCGCAATGGATCTCGAATGCAAGGCAGTTAGGTCCCCACCTAACTATTTTGTCAGACACCACAGACATAGACGCTTGCTTATGTTTTCTACTATTCTTTCTAATCTCTTGTTTACTGCGTGACTGTTGACTTGACTTGGAGTCATATTGCGATTATTTAACTATTGTGTGTTACTCGAAACTGATCCTGATCTAATCTAATCTGTTCGAGTCGGGGTACCAAAAGGTTTTACCCAATTAATGCTTTAGAATGTTATACTTAAACATTATTACGATTATAAAAATTATGCGTAGGTAGCGTTGCCATTTCTAAAAATCAAAAAGGCGGACTCACCCGTCAAAAAAGCCGGACTTTTGGGTCCCAAAGCCGGACGCAAAAAAAAGGAATTTTTGACAAAAAAAAATACAAAAACATACCTAATAAGAAGCGTTTAGTTGCGAGTCAGCAAATCTCGTCTCGCTCGCTCGTTCGCTACTGACTGAAGTGATTGAATTGAACGATTGTATAAAAAAGCCTGACAAAACCCGGACGGGCCGGACGCAGCTAAATTTGGCCGGACAATAGATCAAAAAGCCTAACACTGTCCGGCTTTATCCGGACGGATGGCAACGCTATGCGTAGGTAAGCTGTTATGCTAAAGATTCTGTTGGTCAAACTCAAACTCAAACCCATTTATTTCAATTAAACCATTTACAGGTACTTTTAAATTGTCAGAGTCAGTCAGTCAGTCAGTCAGAAAGATGAAGCTAGTTGCTCGTTCCAAACAGTAGGTTTCTATGGAGAAGAACGAGCAAGAAACTCCAGGAACATTCTTTTAAAATCAATAATATATTACTTAGGTTAACCATTGACTGCCGTAAAATAAGTTGGCGAAACGTTCATGGGTGAAAAGTCCTTTGGATGGAAAGTTAATGGTTCTGAAATATTGTTGACCTACGGTTTATGTGTATGACCTTGTCGTGGTAAAATGGCGTCAAATATAGTAAAATGTATAAGTTGTAACGTAGTTATTGACGAGTTGCTTGCGTTTATCCAAAACAAGGCGGATGTGATGGATGAAGTTTCCCTCACACGGTTGTGCAGTGATAGTTTTACGGACAGTGAAATCTTGGCGGCAAAAAAACTGCTTTTCGACTCAATTCCCAACTCAAAACGAAAAGTTCGTAAAAGCAAGGGAAAAAGTGTTCGAGATATTGACGACATCATATGTCTCATGAAGCAAACGGATCCTGAGTTAGTCCCCATCTTCGTGGCGCGAGATCTTCAAAAACTGCCACCGGTTACGTTTGATCACATAGATGCAACTAAACTCTTAAAGGATATTATAGTGCTACAATCAGAGATTAAAATACTTAAAAATGAATATGTCACAGAGAGTCAGCTGCAGGAATTAATAAATGAAGTAAAAAATCTAAAGAATTCATCAATAGTTCACAATAATTTTGAGTTTGTGAATAGGAGGCGAGGCGCGTTTATTGCAGATTTGGAAAATTTTGACAGTGGTCCCATGGCATTACAGCAACAGTCAAATTCGGGAAGTAAGGATAAATCTCCTAAATCTTTGTCACAATCTAATATCAGTGACTACTTTCCGAAATATGTGGGTGTACAGAAAAAACTGTTGTCGACTCCAGAAAGTACTAGTAGCGGCGCGAAGCAATCAGCTGGTTGCGCGCACGATGTTGACAATCTGAATCCATGTGATGCTGTCTCACTCGCACCACGGCAGAGCAGTGATGAGGCAGAGCGAGACACTGGCCGGTCTAATGAACAAAGCAAAACCCCTACCGTGTGTTCAAATGTCAATAACTCGAACGTAAACAATAATTTTTCGATCATTGTTAGTGGTACTGAACGAAAGTCGATGGCAGATGTACTTAAAGCGAGTAATGAGTGCGAGGAAATAGTAGGGGAAAAGTGGAAGTATGTGACTAATAAGAAGCGAAAGAAGACGATTTCTAGTGGAAAGATGGGCAAAGCTGACGTCGGTCCCAATGGAAGGTTTAAGGCAGCTACTATAAGAGTACCACTGTTTATCTCGAATGTATGTAAACAAACAAATGAGAGCGATATTATTGCATATATAAAAGACCACACTCAGGAAGAGGTAACCCTGTTTAAAATTAATAGAAAAACGGAAAAGAGATACAATTCTTTTAAGTTGTATGTCCCTAAATCCAAACTGGAGCTGTTTCTTGATAATAAGTTTTGGCCCGACGGTATTACTTTTCGGCGTTTTATAAACGAAAGCTATAAGTCACCGGCATTCGAGCAAACATCATAACACGATTATGGATAACAACAATTATGAAACGAGTAGATTCATAAGTTTTAATTGCAAATCGGTGAAACGGTCGGCCGATGCAGTTAAACTTCTGTGCCAGTCAGCCGACGTAATTGCCCTTCAGGAAACTTGGCTGCTTCCCCATGACATACCCTACCTTGGTCAAATACATGCTGATTTTGAATACACAGGAAAATCAGCCGTTGATACGTCAGCTGAAATCCTGAGAGGGAGGCCGTATGGAGGTGTTGCGATCCTGTGGCGCAAGCGAGTTTTCAAATCAGTGACCGTAATTAGCTGTGCTAGTGCGCGTTTGACGGCTGTAAAACTGTCGCTCGGAGATAGTTTTTTATTAGTGTTCAGCGTTTATATGCCGACGGACTCGAGTGAGAACTTGGCGGAATTTACGGATTGCTTGAGTGAGATAAGTGCGATTATCGAAACCACTAATATTGAAACTGTTTATTTGCTCGGTGATTTCAACGCCCATCCCGGTGAGTCATTTTGTCATGAACTTTTAGATTTTTGTACCGAGCAAAAGTGGATCTGTGCGGACATAGAAAAAATAGGTATAAGGTCGGACTGCTATACCTTTATTAGTGACGCACATGGTAGTAGGCGATAGTTGGACCACTGTCTCACAATCAGCTTGGTTAACGGTAACTGATATAGGCGTAGTTCACGATGTGTATTGGTCTGATCACTTTCCCTTATTTGTTGAATGTAGGTTAGACAAAATTAAAACAAAGACTGAAGCTACAAAAACATCTTGTAACAAAGTAATTTGGGGAGAAAGGGACAGTGATCAGATTAATGCTTACTATGAGATGTGTAATAGGCAGCTAAGGTTGATTGATTACGATCAGGGATTTGGTCTGTGCAGCAATACACATTGTAATAATAATGCACATAGGCAAGTACTTGACAATATGTATGCCAATATTGTGTCAATTTTGTCAGAAGCCGCTATCCAGAGCCAAGTGGTAACTCGGTCAAACAAGCATGGTGGCCGTGTTGTCGGGTGGAATAAGCACGTCCGAGATGCCCACGCGAAGGCCAGGCTTAAATATCAGCTGTGGTTATGGCATAATAAACCAACCTCTGGTGACATCTATGAGGATATGTGCAGTTCACGTAAGGTATTTAAAGGTAAATTAAGGTGGTGCCAGAGTCACCAAGAGCAAATTAAGTTAGATATTATAGCCTCACATCGCGAAAACAACAACTTTCAGAAGTTCTGGAAGGCGATGAAAAAACTGGATGTTAGGCCTGGTCTTCCCGTGAGTGTTGGGGGTGCTGATCACCCTGAAGGCATTGCCAATATGTTTGTTAAACATTTTAAAGTGGACTCACCGCGGGGCTCACCGCCGCGAGTGCTCGATGACGGAAGCTGTCGTGATACTGATCTTGTTCGTTTTTCTGCCAAACAAGTGTCCAACACAATCAACAAAATGACTAGAGGAAAGTCCCCGGGTCACGACGGTCTAAGCATTGAGCACTTGCAGTACGCCGGTCCGCACATATCAAGAGTTTTGGCTATGTTTTATTCGCTCTGTATGTGTCACTCATATCTCCCCCCTGATCTCATGAGAACTATCGTAGTGCCGATTGTTAAAAATAAAACTGGCGACGTGGCTGACAAGTGCAACTATCGGCCCATCTCCCTGGCTACGATTATCGCAAAAATATTGGACAGTCAGCTGGACGTGCGTTTAGACAGCTTTTTAAATCTACACGATGCGCAATTTGGGTTTCGTAATGGCCTAAGTACGGAGACCGCGATTCTGGGCCTCAAGCATGCGGTGCAATATTACACGAAGCGTCGTACACCAGTATATGCTTGTTTTCTAGATCTCTCCCGTGCCTTCGACCTGGTCTCGTATGATATTCTGTGGGAGAAGCTACGGGAGAGAAAAGTGCCGGCTGAACTGTTGCGTATCCTCCAGTTTTGGTACTATAACCAGATAAATCGTGTGAGGTGGGCCGATAAGTTTTCTGAGCCGTATACTTTGGAGTGTGGGGTGAGACAGGGGGGTATAACATCGCCAAAGCTCTTTAACCTCTACATCAACGACCTGATCGTTGGGCTTAGCAGTAAGAAAATCGGATGCCGTATTGATGACGTCAGTGTCAATAATATCAGTTACGCTGACGATATGGTGCTGCTGAGCCCAACGGTCAGGGCGCTCAGAGAACTACTCACGTGTTGTGAGTCCTATGCTCAGGCGCATGGACTACTGTATAATGTCGCAAAAAGCGAATTCCTGGTCTTCAAGGCTCACGGTGGCAAATGCCCAGAATCCGTGCCCGCAATAACCCTGAACGGTACCGACCTTAAACGGGTCCATCAATTTAAGTACCTGGGGCATTACGTAACTGACGGCCTTGATGACCAGGTGGATATCGAGCGCGAGCGTAGGGCGCTGGCCGTCCGATGTAACATGTTGGCACGCAGGTTTGCACGGTGTAGTGCACAAGTTAAAGTAACTCTTTTTAAAGCTTACTGCCAAGTGTTCTACACGTGCAGCCTGTGGACTAATTATACCCAGCGGGCCATCAGCGCCCTACGAGTGCAATATAATAATGGTTTCAGGATGCTGTTGGGGTTGCCCCGTTTCTGCAGTGCATCTGCTATGTTCGCGCACAGTCACGTTGATGGCTTCCATGCCATCATTAGACAGAAATCTGCCTCATTGCTCTGCAGAGTACGGGCGAGCCCCAACTCCATCCTGAAAATCATAGCTGGGAGATGCGACTCTTTGATAATGCATAGCATTATTAAGAGATGTATACCTAATAATAATCTTGTCGCAAAGTCATAATATTAAGCTTTACTAACATAGTCGTAAGATTTCTGTTTACTAACCCACTATGGATGTTACTAGTCCGAAATAAATGTTATTTTTTTTTTTTTTTTTTTTTTTTTTTTTTTTTTTTTTTTTTTATGTACCAATCGATTGTTGGTAAACCTTTTCAGTTTGTTTTAATCAGGGTTTATCATATTTCGCGGCTTTAAAGTCCAGACGTTCAAATGGGATAATGATTGTAACTTCAGATCATACAACAGCTTGTAACGGCAGGCCGTGGATACATTTCGAGCTATCATTTGCATCGCCTTGCCAGATAGTGAAACACATCTTTAACCTCAAAAATGTTCATTGTTATGACGTTATTACTACGTCACACAAGCCCACAGAAAATAGTTAATGCAGCAAGAGTAATGGTACAGGAATGTGTGTAGACATTCTGCGTTCAAATACCATAATAAAGCGGTATTATGAACAAGGGTAACATAAACATTGACTCATTAACAATACAGTGCACATCACGAGGGTTCTGACGTGTGAGAGTGTTTGGGGAATGTGTGCCGTGTGTAGCGTGCGTTACCCAGTATAGGCAGGTCATGTCAGGCCATGTCCTTACTGAAGGTGGTGAAGACTATGTGAAAAAAGATCTTTTCTTGCTTTTTTTTTTATTGTTCAAAAGGTTCGTCATCATCATCATCTGCCTAGCATTTTCCAAACTATTTTAAGGTTGGCTTCCTGTATAACCGGATGCAGCTGTATACCAGTGCTTTACATGGAGCGACTGCCCGTCTGATCTCCAGAACCTCAATCAAGGCGTATCGTGTTACGGGCTAACACGATACGACCCGTTAAGTGGTTGTCAAAACAGTTTACTTCTGACTATCCATACCGACTGTCTAAGGTCTGACAGCCGGGACCAACTGCTTTACTATATGATATGGATGGTAACTGGTCACCCATCCACGGACCGATCGCGGCAAGTGTAGCTCAAAAACAAAAGGTTTTTTTTATATTGTTATAGGCTTGTGTTTGGCCGCAACTCACCTGATCTTAAGTGATGATGCGGCCTAAGGTGGAGCACGCTTGCCTAGGATAAACCGGTTCACTCGTGCTTTGAAGATACCCAGATTATATGTCTCGGGGAATAGAGAGGCGGGCAGTGAATTCCACAGTCTGGCAGTTCGCACAATAAATGTGGAAGCAAAGCGCTTGGTTCGAGATTGTGGAACTTCAACCGTATAGCGGTGACGCTTCGCTGTATCCCTGCTCGTCCGGTGGGGGAATTAAGTTGTGCAATTCCAAAGCACACTCTCCGAAATGTATCCGATAAAAATCCGGTTCTTCATCTTTCTTTCGTTAAGCTTGATATGAGTTGTTAACTTTGTAGATTTGTTTAAAATTGGTATTAGTTTTCAGCATGAATCACTCTCTATCAAAATATCACTCTCTATAGAACACTTAACTTCATAATAAAATACCCATCTCGATTGCTATCAGACAGACGTGATTCACATTCACACTGGAAAACACCGTATACATCAACAAGCGTAACGTCGGAGAAAACAAGCATTTGTCTGTAAAAGAGCTAAGATTAGGTTATCATAGTACGTAGGTAGTACATATTTAACTGGGGAGATGTGGGTGCATGGTAGGCCTATCGGCTTATTGTGTCAGGTACCTAGATAGATCTGTCACAATAAGCCGACTGGCCTAAAAGGTACTCAACCTTATTTTCGGGTTTCCACAGATAAATGTATCATTTTCGTATCGGCACTTCACTCTTATTAAAAATATAAACTGTTCCGTAACCTTTCGTTTAACATATTAGTAAAAACCGTTTTTTCTCATTTCATAGGTTTACTAACTTACCTAGCGCATTGGTGCCGGGGTGACTACAGGCATCTGCAAAGCCTAGGTAATGCAGATCTCTATAGATAGCAATTACCATTTGACATCAGGTAAACCGTCGACTTGTATGCCATAAAAAAGTCGGTGGCTTTGATCCGTTTATTGTTTTGTATTGCCACCGACTTCCGAAACTTAAGTCATGTGTGTTCTGTGCTAAAGTTATTTTTCACTATTTAGATTTTGAAGGCGGTTGTCTTTTTTGTAAAAAAAACCTTTTTATTATTCGCTTTTAAGTACTCCCAAATCCATTAAGAAACAGCAACACAGCTAGAACAGAAATTGAAAGTACTTTCAAGATTGAGGAAACTATAGCGTCGTCTATGTAATTTTTTGGGTATTTTTGCTTTTTTTTAAAAGCGCTGAATCAATTTGGATAAATTTAATATGGGACCACCCCTGAAACATCGTAAAAAAAGAATTTCAAAATCGATTTACATTCGCCAGAGAAATCGCATACCAAACATACAAAAAAAAGGAAATGAAAAAAACAGTTGAATAGAGAACCTCCTTCTTTTTTGAAGTCGGTTGAAAAATTAAAGTTTTAAGTAAGTAGGTAACTGATGTAGAATTTGCTGGAGACACCTCCTGTAGCGAAAAACTGTTTTTAAATGTCATCATTATGTGTCCACACGATAACTGTTGTTTTTAAATGTCATCATACGTTTGCACTATGTTAGTTGATAACAATACCTAAACAGTAACTCCAAAGTTCGTTAAAAATACGAATGACGTCACATTTGGAGGTGACAAATTAGAGTAAAAGTACATACAAAATATTTACTTTGATTCAACGATAGCAAATATTAGATTAGTAAAAAAATAGTGCCTGCGCATTCGTTGCGTATGATCCACGTGAACAAGGAATGGACCAAGGTATAGAATCCATACTTAATACTTAATATTATAAATGCAAAAAAGCTTTTTTACAAAAAAGACAACCGTCTTCAAAAACTGAAAAGTGAGTAATAACACGTTTGGGGTGGAAACTCTAGGGCCATGGGGTCCGAGTGCCCATATTGTTTTTCGTGACATCGCCAAGCGGCTGGTCGACTCCTCACGTGACCCGAAGGCTATTCTTGGGTCAAAGAATCAGCATTGCCATACAACGTGGCAATGCTGCCAGCCTGTTGGGCACGTGTCCCGTTGACAGCGATGTGGACGAGTTTTTTGATGCCCTTGCTCAAAGGGCATCAAAAGGCCCTGCCTTTTTCTTAGAATTGTAAATAATTTTATTATTTTGATTTTTATGATTTGTATATAGTGAATAAGCCATTAATAATAACAATAGCACAGAACACACATGACTTTTTTCTAGTTTCAGAAGTCGGTGGCTTTGTTCTGTTTGTTGTTTTGTATTGCCACCAACTTCCGAAACTAGAAAAAAGTCATGTGTGTTCTGTGCTTTAGTTATTTTTCACTTTTCAGTTTTTGAAGGCGGTTGTCTTTTTTGGAAAGAAGCTTCCCGCTACTACTTCCCGCTTCCCGCTTTTCAGTACCTTCGTCTCATTCAAATCCATAAAGAAACGGCAACACAGTTAAAATAGAGATTTAAAATAACTACTCCAAAGATTATTCGTAGAGAAGAAACTAAAACGTCGTCTATGTAAAGATTTTCAGTTTTTTTCAAATTGTTGCTTTTTTTTCAAAAAGTGCTGGTTCAATTTCGATAAAATGTATATGGGTGGTCCTCCCTGAGGTATACCCTATGCATGAAAAAAAGAATTTCCAAAATCGATGTACAGTCAGCAAAAGAGATAAGTATCCATGTCGTCGGGAATAGTTGAAGATTTCTTAGAAACCAATGGGGGCTTTCAAATGAAATTTTATTAAATCATTGAACTGTTTTTTCTCTATTAATTGTATTTTATTTTATTCATAAACACCTATCGGTTTCTAAGTAAACTTCAACTGTTTCCGGCGACATGGATACTTATCTCCTTTGGTGACCGTACATTTGCCGGAGAAATCGCGTAACAAATACTTTAAATACAAAAAAAAACAACGTACAGTCGAATTATGAACCTCCTTCATTTTGAAGTCGGTTGAAAAGTAACTCTGTCTGTTACGTTTTCACGACAGAACGGCTAAACCGATTTTGATGAAATTTGTTATGAAAATAGCTTGAACCCTGGGGAAGGACATGGGCTATATTTTAATCCGCGACTTCGTCTGCAACTGCGATAATCGATACTAGCTAGTGGGCTATAAACAAACACGAGTAAGTACTTACTTGTACAGAAACAAGTATAATATCCGAATATAAACGCATTTCAAGGAATTCCACTTCAAACACGGAATTCCATTTACATAATTCTGTTAAAGACAAATATAAAGGAAGGTCAAGGAAAATAATGGCTGGCTGGCTATTTGTTTACGTTAACTTACTTATTAAGTACTTGTATTTTCTAAAAGTAACTGTCAATACCTACCTGTTGTTACTCAAGGTTGGTAAAGAAAGAACTCATCCTTTTTTGAAATCGGTAAAAAGAAACTGAACTGAGTTCAGTTCAGTTTCTTTGGTGGTAAAATATGTTCTGGCTGACAATGGTTTAAAATCTCAATGATGTCGATTCCCTTGTTCACAAAGTAAACTAAAATTAGGTATTTGGCATCTCTTACTACCAGGCAGCTGAAGAAAAGGACGGCGTCAGATAAGAACTAAGTTAGAGATGTTAAATTTGTTTTTTCCTCTGACTTCGCCGTGTTTTTAATCAATACATTCTGAAATGACATAATTATATGAACATTTTAGATCACCTTAAAATTACAGCTCTTCTGTCTCTTTCTAGTATTATTTGAGAGAAAGAGATATAAATAGCTTAAAATAAGTATAGCTAGTGCACAGCAGATTGGCACCAATATTTCTTACCCCCCACCTTGTCTCATCCGGTATTTCTAGACAAGAACTTTGTAGATCTGGACCTGTATACAAAATCCCTTTTCTGTTAGCGTTAATGCCAACGGAAAAATCAAATTGTATGTAGTTGACAACAATCATGGCAGGATTTGTACAAAAAAATAAAGATTTAGAGAAGTTGAAATTCTAATACTTATATTTTTACAATATTTTTAAAACTTTGCAAAAAAAGTGAATAGTTTAAACGAAAAGCTTATGATTTCAGAACGAAACATTATT
Organism: Charanyca ferruginea; assembly: GCA_947361185.1. Classification (NCBI taxonomy): domain Eukaryota; kingdom Metazoa; phylum Arthropoda; class Insecta; order Lepidoptera; family Noctuidae; genus Charanyca; species Charanyca ferruginea. Next base: position 1,214,014 of record OX376063.1, on the reverse strand, counting down.
ATTTTCATATTTTCATTTTTTTTATTTTTTTTTCATACAAATGAATGTATGGTTCTCGCCATGATTTCTTGCTCCCGTGACATCTGGTAAGCAAACGTCAACTCCATACAATTTGATTTTTCCGTTGGTGTTAACGCTAACAGAAAAAGGATTTTGTCGACAGACCCAGCTCCGTCACTTAACCAGCTGAGAGTAGGTATCCTGTACGTACTCCATGACCAGCACAAGTGTCCAACTGACCAAGTTTACACGTGTCTCTCACAAAAAGTAATGAAGGCCATACAACGGATTTACCAAATGCACTTCCGTTGGGTATTTACAAAAAACTGTCTTATTGTATCATAGCTATTTCGAGGTTATTAGAAAACGATACCCAAATCTAAATCGTTTTGCTTTTTTTGCCATTCTAACTTCGCATCCTTTACAATATTAGGCTAATTAAGTGTATAAATAAAAAAAGTATGTGTGGTGTTCAGTTCGGGTTCCATATGTCGATATATATACTTAAATATATATTAACTGACTCGGCAAACGTTGTTTTGCCATATAAATTTGAATAAATAAATAAAAATAAAGCCCGTAGGCTATTTGATAGTTTGATATACCTTGATGTGCTGGCGTCTGTACATTAAATTACAGGTTATTACAGACCTTGTTTTACCTATTCTCAGACTTACCAAACATACACAAAAAAAAAACATAAAAATCGGTCAAGCCGTTTCAGAGGGGTCCGATAAACTATGACACGACATTTTTATAAATTAGATTTATTTCTTTAGACTATACCATGATGCCATTAAACTGCTGGGCAAAGCCATTGCCTAAGTTCGTCCAGGAACTTTTGTCCAGCGCCACCTCAATCCAGCCCTCGCGATACGCTTTCAGGATGTGCTCGGCGACGGCGTCATCTTCAGGCACTCATTGCGTGGATACTGTCGCCACAGTAAAGATAACTGTGCTGTCGCCCAGCGGTCACTGTGCATATGGCTGATGTGTCCCGCCTGTATTACCACCTTGAAAAATCATAATCGGAAAAAGAACAACCGATTCATACATTTTGTCGAGTTTTCCGAAAGTAAATGTCATGTCATGATCAGCTGATATTTGTTTCGCAATTTCAGTGTTAGTCTGTGATAACCTGTAATTTAAAATATCTACATTCCATTCAAATAAATAATTTGATTTTATTTGAACTAAGCGCTTTGCTTCCACATTTATTGTGCGAACAACCAGACTATGGAATTCACTGCCCGCCTCTCTATCCCCCGATAAATATAATCTGGGTATCTTCAAGGCACGAGTGAACCGGTTTATCCTAGGCAAGCGTGCTCCACCTTAGGCCGCATCATCACTTAAGATCAGGTGAGTTGCGGTAAAACGCAAGCCTGTATCAATATAAAAAAAGTGAAAGTAAAAGTTGTCCATAGTGATGTGTATACAATATTGAACTCTTTTTCTAAGCTTGTACAGTTTTACCCCTATTTCCTCGCACATTTTCTTAACGACAGCCAGACAGTCAGGCAACCAGACAACAAATCTCATTTACCGTTAGTAATTATTATAACTAAAAATATGGTACTGTTAGACAATAAACTTTATAGATGTCTAGTCCGGCTGTACGGCAATGATTCGTTTAAGTCAATGGTCTGCGGAATCCTAACAGTAAATTGTGATTCACGTGTCGCGATAAAAAGTGGGGTTTCCTATTATTTTTTTCTAACAAAATTCTTCCGTTACTTAAGAAATTATACTTAAGATCCTACGTAGGTATACTTGACGGTTTAATATAAGTAAGTACACATAATTGACGACACGGTTGGCGCAGTGGTTGAGCGATTGACTGCCGCGCCGCGTGTCGCGGTTCGATTCCCGCACGGATCAAATTTTTGTACGGCCTTTATATATAGTTAGTTGTTCCGGGTCTGGCTGTTTGTGTTTGTTTGAGTTTAAATGTTTGTAAAGGCACCCACGACACAGGAGAAATGTATGGTATATAAAAACCATGCAGGCGAAAGAATTTTTGGAATCGGATGAGCAGCTGTTCCGGACCTTACGCTCTTAAATAAATTTTGCCTATTTATAATATTATTATAGACTAGCTTCTGCCCGCAACTTCGTACGCGGATCCTGTTGCTTTTGCCAGCGACAACGGGGTCGGCAAAATCGAAGATCTGAAACTGTTACCGCCCTCACCGCGTGGAGGTACTCCCAGTTTATGTTATTTTAAAAGATACAGTGAAATTAGTGATAGCTTTGATTTTGACATCAGATGTTTCTGATCTTCGATTTTTAGAAGTCAACAGGAAATGCCCATCAGACCGAACACCTTTTGCTAAGACGTCATTCCTATATGTGTCATGGTGTAGCTGGGCTCTTGGAGTTCCACATCAGGTGTTCCAGATCTTCAAATATATTCTCTCAGCAGAAAATGCTCATCACGTGGAACAATTTTTGCTATGGTACCATTTTTGTATCTCTTATAGTTTAGCTGGTCTGTTGCGGTTCTGCATCTGGTGTTCAAGTTTACAAGATAAATTATAGCCTATATGTTGCCCAGACTTAATACCTATACAACAAAAGAAAAATCATTCAAATCCGCCCAGTAGTTCCGAAGATTAGCGTGTACAAACAAACAGACAAGCAGACAGATTTTTTTTTTGGATTCGTGCTCTATTACTGTTCCTAAACCCCCCTCAATTATTTATTTTTTAATATATTCAATGTACAGACACAGTTTTGTTACTGTTTTATTATATGTATAGATACATTGATAAATATATAATAAGGGTAATTGGGTGTTATTCTGTCAAAACGTACCAACCCACGTCAAAATTCCTTACCTTATATGAAGTTATTTAGTGACTAGCGACCCGACCCGGCTTCGCATGGGCCTATAGCCTTCCTCGATAAATGACGACTATCCTCTCGACGATCCAACACAAAAAGAATTTTTCAATTTGGACCAGTAGATCCTAAGATTAGCGCGTTCAAACAAAACAAACAAACTCTTTAGCTTTATAATATTAAGTATACACTTTGGCTATAATTTCAAATGTATTGTTATTATGTTTGGGATGTACATTAAACTGTTATTGAGCACATTTTACATATTGAATAAGTTTGACATAATTCATTTAATGACTGAAAGATTAGGTTTAATTGTGAAATATACACCAGTAGTTAGTTACAGGAAAAACTAAAAAATCAATATAACGTAGGGAAACCCGATGGGTAACCAATTGTACTTCCTGACAATGTAGACAATTGTCCTGTAACCTGTAACCTAACAATATACACGTCTTTCATAATAAACGATTATTTACACTCATTTCAATTGTTCAATTACACAATGTAAGCACCATTTTATGTGCAGGGGAATCACTGAGATCTTGTTACAATGTAGTAGCTCTCGTAGTATTTTGTTAACTCTTTTGTATGAGTTAGTGTAAATTTTAGATAATATAATAATATAATATTTTGGGACATTTTCACACACGGCCATCTGACCCCAAACTAGGGAGACCCTGTACTATGGGTGTCAGACAGCTGATATACATACACAAATACATTTTTTTTTTGTAAATACATACATATATAGATAAACAACACCCAGACACAAGGCAAACACAAGTGCTCATCACACAAATGTTTACCCTGGGCGGGAATCAAACCCGCAACACGCTGCGCAGCAGTCGATCGCTCAGCCACTGCGCCAACCGTGTCGTCATATATATAGATAGAAAACCAATTGTGATCATTTTTAAGTTAGAAAAATGTCTATTTATGTAAAAGATGTTGCTCATAGTCCATTTCTGTCTTATTAATACTGACGACCATTTATTTCTATATCTCAGAATACAAACCAACCTATTTTTTTTACATACAATAGATTTTCAATAAATATCCTAGGACAATATAAACAACAATACAATACACAATAATGATAAATAGAACAATTATCCAAGTAACAGGCTTGCCCAGTTTGGGGCCGTTTATAACGGTAACTTTTACCGCAAGATATTTTATTATTATACCACGTAACACTCCCTTTCTGGGCAGTGTAAAAACTAAAACAAAGTGGCATTCATTAATTCATCTGCATCGCTGTCAACAGACATTCATGCTCATTGCCCAAAAAAAATCACTTATGACAGGTATCTGCCGTCAGGGCTCCGGGAGTTTCCCTGGAATGATTACCGCATATTGACAGCTTCTATAAGGTGATGAAGACTCTTGGCTCTCAGAACATTGAATCATGTCTATCGGCACATCGACTGCTGATTCTACCGCACTCGGATAAAGCCATGCTCACCCAGACTCATTTCCCCTTTTTTGTTTATTACATATTATCATTTTTTTTTTATTACAAATATTCCTACAAGATTATCGCTTTTATTCTTTTTTAATAATTGTAACTGCTCTCAACCGCTGTAATTAAAGTAGAAATAAAATAAATAAATAATAATACAAAAATCACAATGGATGCCGCGTTCGGGATGACCAGCTCACAGTCTAGGTACACTACGCTGGCCAGCGATACACAACATAGACTAGGTCTAGGTAATACAGATAACACTTGATGTAGGTTCAGTTCAGGGTTTAGGGTGAGATGGAGCGACTCCGAGCAATTAACGACATATGCAAAAGCACGCGTGTTCACTATCCCGTGGTTAAGACGAGACTCTCGAAGCCGGCAGATGTCACTAGCTACGACGCGCTGACAGCGGCAACTCCCAATGGGATATCACCAAACCAACGATATATGACACTTAGTTAATAAATTAGAACTATTAAACCAATGCCTTTCAATCGCCATATGGTGAGGTAAGAAAATATAATAACTATAAATTATGAGGCGCAACCAACAGCTCTGTCAATGGGACATGTACCCATGTGTGTGTGTTTTTTTTGGCCGAAAAATAGGCTAGCCCTCGGGTCATATGAAGATTCGACCAGCCGCATGGCGATGTCCCGATAAAACGGGATAAGATCTCGGACCCCATGGCCCTAGTATTTTCAGCCCTAACGGCTTAAACATATAGCTTCCAAGAAGGCTGTTATAGTTGCGCCGTTTGACATTTTGGGCACCTGCAGCAGCCGCCCCAGCACAACACGTCGTATTGTACAGACAGCGTCGTCAAGTGCTTACCCCCCCACACATAAAAATTTCTTCGGATAGGGGGTCAGCAGTTGATGACGCTGTCTGTACCTTCATTTTAGTAAAAAAAACATTAAAAATATTACTAATTCCTGTTACACTATTATATAATTTTATGTTTACTGATGCGTTTGTGGTTTGCGGTTGGGTTACCTACTTACTTTGCAATAATTAAAAATTGTTAATAAGTGCATAGGTAATGATTGCGGTTTACCAAGTTATGTCGTAATAGTTTCCCCGTATTAAATGATTAACTATATTAATGTTCCTTGCAAAATAATGTTGCTATTTACATCCGTATACATTTCTACTGATCACTTAAGTTTCACAAAATAATACCTATTACTATACTTATTTAATCGTCGAAGTTAATATATTATATCTTAAGTTCAATTTACGATCAAACGGGAGTTTTCTTAATTGGAATCAATGTTAATAGTAAAAACATTAACTTTGAAACAGGTTTATAAATGTTTCAAGATTCTCGTATTTTTTTAACCGCAGTTATTTATGCCTTTTAATATAATGACTAACTATTGCAGGAAACAGTATCATAATAAAGTCAAAATACTGAAAGTTTCGCGTAGCTGCTCGGCTACGGGCCCGTCCTATATTAAGATGCTACATGCTACGCCGTAGCGGCAGCGTAGCTCGGCGTAGCTACCTGAGGGCGCTTACTACAATGTGATTTGTGTTTATTGAATCCGATCGTGCACATAATGTTCTTACAATATAATTTATTGGACATCCAAGCTTTTGTAAATAAATAAAACATATTATGACAGGGGTAATCAGAGAGGTATACAACTATACATGTATGATACAAGGCGGGCAATTCTAGTAACTTTTAGAACTTATACCTATCACCGTATCTGTGAAGCGACAGTTTTTGAAACGAATACTTTGCAAAAGCTGTCCGGTCATCTCTTGTTTGAACTTTTAAGTTTGTTGACGCACAAAAGACAAAGATAATTTTATTTGACAAAACATGTTTACACAGTAATATTTCGTACATACATGTTTCATACGTAGGGCGTCCAAGTGTCATAAAATTTACAATAAATATAAAACTAAATTACGAAAAGGAGGAGATTTTCAATTCGACACGTATCTTTTTTATATTTGACCACGCTTTACTTTTTACAGACAATAAAGAACAAAATAAAGAATAATGGAGATATCGTCTTTATTCTTTATTTATATTCGTAAAAATGTTGGATTTCGTGGAAAAATAAGCGTGACGTAATTTTTTAGTGTTATCGTTTCTTAAGAGCGCCCTTCCCCATCGAACGAACTTCAACGCGAGCGTGATTGAAAAAGTTTTTGTTTCAACCAACGCAAAGCTCGAAAACAAACGAGTGAGTGAGAACGCGATAACATCACAGGAAAATTGGCGCGCGGAAATTTCACAAAACTTGTTCCAGGAAATACGTGTTTTTGAAAAAGCCTTACAAGTTTTTGGTAATAATGTTTGTAATTTAGAATCTCCATTACATGTGCAAGGTTTCTATGAAGCTGTTTTTTTTTTTTACTTTTTCAATGTATGAATGCATTATGACCGGCCAAAGTTCAGATAAAATTGTGCAAAAAAGCAGATTTTCGGACGTGTTTACTGAATTTGTTTCTCAAAAAATTATATTTTTGGCTTCATACAAACCTAGATTTAAACCACAAGAGACCTGTGTGTTAAAAATATTTGGAAAATAATTTGTTATAGCGACGTAATCGCGTACGAGCGTTTGTATGGAGAATATGACGGGTTGGGCGCTCTTAATTGATTTGGATGATAAAAAGTAGACTCAATTTTTTTTATCACGAAAGAGACAAGAAAAAAAATTACTTTGATTTCGAATGTCGGTGGCAATATACAAAACAACAAACAGAACCAAAGCCGCGAATAAGCGAAATTAAAGTAATTTTTTACATTTTGGAGGCGGTTGTCTTTTTAGGGTTCCGTAGCCAAATGGCAAAAAACGGAACCCTTATGGATTCGTCATGTCTGTCTGTCTGTGTGCTTTTTTTAATACGTCATAAATAAATGGTAAACTGCAATTTACCTTTCATTAAATCAACTCAAATATAAAAATAAAAAAACTACAAGAACTTTTATATTATGTTACTTGCTGCTACGGAACCCCTTCATGAGTTAGTCCGACTCGCACTTGGCCGCTTTTTATGCATTAATACCATACAGAATGCTCCCTTTAAGTGGGGTGGGGTTCCTGCAGATAATGCTATGTCAAACTAAATTATGTTATGTTAAATTAGTAAAGTAAATAAACTAGTTAAGTACCTATATTCAATTAATTTATTAAATTAGTAATAAGTAAAGCAATCAAAGAAAAACAGTCAAGTAAATTAATTAAATTAGTTAAGTACCTAACTCAAAACAATGTAAAAGTAATTAGGTAGTAAGAAATGAAATCTTTTTTATTGTATTTAATTGATACACTAACTATACTTAATTGAAACAATTGATACATTGATTTATATAGGAGCTCGTGGTGGTAAAGCCGTACAGATCGAACGGTCAAAGGTTAAGCTACGCTAGCCGCGGTCGGTCTGTGGATGGGTGACCATCCCTTTCAAACCGAGTTCCCTCCGTGCCTCGGAAAGACACGACTTTCTGGCTTCTTAGTCAGAAGCCAGAAAGTCTGACAACCAGTCTTACCAAGGGGTATTGTGTTACCCAGTAACTGGGTTGTGGCTGGCTCCATGTAAAACACAGGTATTCAGCTGCATCCGGTTAGACTGGAAGCCGACCCCAATATAGTTGGGAAAAGACTAGGCAGATGATGATGATACATTGATTTATATAGAAAGTAATCGCATTCTTCATTAGTAATAAATGCTAATGTACTGCAGTTCATTAGTTCAGGAAAATATTTGATTTATTTTATTCGTAGTCAAAACAAACTCATATTTAAATGATTGATTAGGTACCTACACTATACATATATCTGCTTACTTACAATAATAAGATCTTTCTTTTTGTACAAAAATGAAGACGTTGAATGAAAAGGCATGTGTATCAAATATATACATCCGATTATTATGTAAAATTTTGTGTTTTTTATTTAAACAAAGGTTTCTAAAAATGTGTGCGCTCGCGTTTCCTGCGTCTACTCTATTACGTCTTAACTCATGGTAAAAGACCATAATGCACTTGAAATTACATACTTACTACCTACTGACTCACATCTCACTTTTCCAGATGTTTAATATGAACGTCAGTAATTTATTTACAAGGAAAGAAGAGATTTAAGACGTCGTGTTGAGTGTCTCAGCTTCGATTCCTGCACGGAATAAATATTTTTAGGTAGATATGGCTAGATATGACAGGTAGTTGTTGATCAGTTTACGTATATTCAAAAGATCGTAGTAGAGTGGGTTTTTATTTTAAGTAATCAAAGTGTACCTAAGTTATAATCACCTAATATATAACGGTGACGAGGGATATACCCATCTTTATTTACCTCATCTTTATTTAACACATTTTTTTCTCTAAACATATTTATTATATCATTGGTATTTATCATCACTTAATCAAATAAATCATTAAAACAGTAATACTTATCATGTATGCAAATGAGACAATAAATTCAAATGTTGCGGTTTTGATATAATTACATTTAAAAATTCAAATCTACACTAATATTAATGCGAAAGTGAGTTTGTTACGCTATCACAGGTAAACTACTTAACCGGTTTTGATGAAATTTGGTACGGACTAGGCTTGCACCCCAAGAAAGGACATAGGCTACTTTTTAATCGTTGACTTTTTCTGCATCTGTGATAACCGACATTCAAGCTAGCGAAGTCACGGGCAAAAGCTAGTATAAATATATTATTAAAAGCAGTTTTTTTAGGCATGGTATTTCCATGTTCTGCAGTAGCCACTGTAAGGTATAGGGGCATCCCGCATCTTCGCATAAATGACACCAATTAAAAACCAGTTGAATGCATTGGCATTCAACTGGCATTATTTATTAAGTAAATTTTGTATGTGTTTGACATAAATGAGCATGGCGGATGAGAGTATTATCATACTCACTCAAATGTCCCGTGATAGCGGCATGTGGGTTTGATCATTCGGTTCTCTTCAAAATGCTAAATGGTGCTGATCCGCGCGTGATTTTCGTGAACGGGCGCTGTCAGTAGAGATTGGTCATCTCTTAAATACCATGGCTTTTATCTTGATTATTTTTACATTTTGTATTTCTAGATTACCTCCATTGTTTTCATATATAGAAGCAACAAGAATAATGTAAGCAGTATTTTGTAAAAACTGATTTTAAAAGAGTGTTCGTGGAGTTTCTTGCTCGTTCTTCTCCAAAGAGACCTACCCTACGTTTTGGAACGAGCAACTAGCTTCAACTTTCTGACTAACTGACCGACATCTTGACTAACCACTGACTTTAACATTTTTTTTTTAATTATTAAATGTTTTGGATTGCTCTTCACCTAAATTGTTTTCAAATATAGAAGCAACAAGAATAATGCAACTAGGATTACGTAAATACTTGATTATGAAGAGTGTATGTAGAGTTTCTTGCTCGTTCTTCTCCATAGAGACCTACCTAACGTTTGGAACGAGCAACTAGCTTCAACTTTCTAACTAACTGACTCTTTCACAATTGAGAAGTGCCTGTAAATGATTTAATTGAAATAAATGGTTTGACTTTGTTATGTACGCAAGTTCGTATCAGGATTAATGCAATTTTTCTGGTAAATATTATATGCAATACTGTTATGCTAATGTATATATAGCTATTGTAATATAATATAGTAATTATAATATAGTTAGTATATAATGAACTGAACCGACAGTTAAGTGATTAATGTACGACGTATGTAAACAAACTATGGTTTACTTAAATTGTAATTATCATTGCCTGGTTTTGTAAAAAAATTGTACGCCTCGCCAGGTAAAACATGTACGGATTTCATATACCTTTTTTAAGATCTTGCATGCTTTAATTTGTATGTAAACCCATGTTATGACAAATAAATATTTTTATCATTAATCTATACTTATATTATAAAGCTGAAGAGTTTGTTTGTTTGTTTGTTTGGTTGAACTCTGGTTAATCTCAAGGAAAGGAAGGAAACTTTGGTTAATCTCAGGATCTACTGGTTCGAATTGAAAAATTCTTTTTATGTTGGATAGTCCATTTATCGAGGAAGGCTATAGGCCCATGCGAAGCCGGGTTGGGTTGCTAGTCTCTTATATTACAAACATGTGCGGAACCTTTGGTGACTATCTGTTGATTCTTTCAAGTTTTAATTAAGTATATTAACTATTATGGTTTTTAAATGTATTCTTATTGAGGAATATCATTAAATTGCTTGTTGTATGTACCCAGTTAAGCGATGTAAAGGATAGCGTATACCATATAATGTTACTGTAATTGACACAACCACCAGATGACGTCTCGATGCTTTGGCCTAGATTAATAAATAACTCACGTATACCTGAAGAACCACACTAAAATGTCAAGAAAACTGCCACGGACACACACACAGACCGCCGCAAGCGCAGATCATCGATCAATCAAGTACTTAACTTCCTCATTGTCATAATTTCAATGGAAAAGAGATAAGGGAATGTGCATTGTAGGTATTACAATAATGTTTATTACCTATCACAGTGTTACCGCATGGTACATATATGTCAATGACTGTTTATATTTCTAGTTGAGGCAACGCCAGAATTGCATAATATTATTTTATGTCATTTATGTGTCATACGTGTATTATTAATACTTCGATATTTAATATTGCTTGAGAAGCTCGTGGCTAAGTTAAAGCCGGTCAAAGGTTAAGCTACGCTTGTCGCGGTCGATCTGTGGATGGGTGACCATCCATCTCACACCGACTTCCCTCCGTGCCTCGGAAAAGAACGTACAGCCGTTGGTCCCGGCTGTCATTCGTAGTTCTTTGACAGTCTTTATGGGTAGTCAGAAGCCAGACAGTCTGACAACCAGTCTTACCAAGGGGTATCGTGTTATCCAGTAACTGGGTTGTGGAGGTCCATGGTTGGACTGGAAGCTTACCCCAACATAGTTGGGAAAAGGATTGATAGGCAGATGATGATGATTTAATATTGCTTATTGATATTTCATCTTTCCAAGCACAAGGTTGCGACATCAAGCTTCGCAATACCAGGCGGGCAATTCGACTGTACTTAAGTTGTTTTTTTAATTTTTGTATATTTGTTACGCGATTTCTCCGGCAAATGTGAACCGATGATGAAAATTATTTTTCTTATGGTTAGTGTACGCCTTAGTGGTCCCATATAAATTTTATCAAAATTGATACAGCACTTTTAAAAAAAACAATTAGATTCCGAAAAAAATACATAGACGACGTTTTAATAGTTTTTTTCAATCTTTGGAGTACCTCTGTTATAACTGTGTTGCCGTTTCTTAATGGATTTAGATGATAAGAAGGTACTAAAAAGTCATAAATAATGACGACACGGTTGGCGCAGTGGCTGAGCGATCGACTGCTGCGCAGCGAGTTGCGGGTTCGATTCCCGCCCAGGGTAAACATTTGTGTGATGAGCACTGGTGTTTGCCTTGTGACTGGGTGTTGTTAATCAATATATGTATGTATTTACAAAAAAAAAATGTATTTGTGTATGTATATCAGCTGTCTGACACCCATAGTACAGGGTCTCCCTAGTTTGGGGTCAGATGGCCGTGTGTGAAAATGTCCCCACATATTATTATAAATAAAAAGCTTTTTTACAAAAAAGACAACTGCCTTCAAAATCTAAAAAGTGATAAACATCGATATATATATGTACTTGTAAGATATATTTCTATGGTGATAAATAACTTTAGCACATTACACACATGACTTTAGATTTGGAAGTCGGTGGCAATTAAAGACAACAAACAGAACAAAGCCACGACTTCCAAATCTAAAGTCATGTACCTACTGTGCTAAAGTTATCGCTTTTTAGAAACGTTTTTTTAATGAAAGTTTACATTCAATTTCAGTTTGAATCTGTCAAATTTTTACCTACATTTTTGACAAGATTTTGACAATTAACGTCAAAATATTTACAAAAATCGAGGTAAATTATAAATGTAATATTTTTTTATAGTATATTGAGATCGAGATGGGATGCGAATGGTCGTATCCTCAAGGATCTTCGTAGATTGTGACTTTTGACTGTACTATGCACGGATGTCTACTAAATGGTTTATTTGTAATACTTCGATGCTTTTAACTTAGTATACCAAGATATGTTTTTATTTCAGTTACCTTTAATTATGGACCCTTCTTGCTATCTTTATGTACGTATTTGGGATTCATTTGTAGGATCACGATGTTCGGGCATTCAGATCTTCATGCTGGCTCAAATGATTACTACGGCACTGATATTTTGCGTGCCGATAGGAAGATTGATTAATTAACATGGTCCACCGCTTATCGGCGGGTTTCTACAACTAAGTAGATAAGGAATTTATGAAGAATCTTTAAAAATCAGTCATATGTTCATACATTTAGGTTCATTCTTCCAAAAAGAAACCACCACACTTACCTAATAATTTCTTGAGAATGGATGGAATTATTGAGAGATTGTGGATTGCTCATTTGATGTAAAATTATCAAGGATTATAAATGTGATATTAAAAAAAAGTAATTAAAGTACTGTTTTTAAAAAACTGTTTATTTTATAACTTATTCACTAAAAATACAAAAGTTTAATTCTAATCATGTCCGTGGCTTAGCTTTTAAAGCTCGAGTACCTCCGTAACTCCTCCTAACCTACCTCCGTTCAGTAATCATAAATTAAATAAATTATAAAACGAATAAATAAGAAAAACCTATGAGATTCTATGCCTTTGGCACAATAGAAGACTAGGTCCTAATATAAGTACAGCATGTGCCTGAAATTCAGCGATTACATCTAAAGTAAATAATAAAACAGAGAGCCGATACAAAAACAATACAATTTTAAATAAAATTAATTCTTGACTAGAAAGCAAATACTTTAGAATCTAGTAACTTATCCTTAATACTTAACAAATCTAATATTAACCTATCAGAAATGGAATACCTATTATCACAATTTAGGAATTGCGCAAAATCAGCTTTACGCCCGTCATTACACTAACATACAAAAATACTGAACAGTGATGTCGCTCGGAGAATTGCGAAAAAATGCACATTAATACAAAAATAACATAATTAACATTAGTAATGAACTCATTAGCCTCGTAAGTTGCAGGAGTACGTCCACTAACGTGCGAGGTTTGACTCCAAGGTCGGGTAAACGTGGAATTGGGTGAGCCTGAGAAATTAACTACTTAGTGAAGATAAGTAGCAATTGACCCACGACCAACACACCTCTACCCTTCCATTGAAGAGTTTCCTTTAAGGAACATTACAACTAAAATAAATAATAAATTAATTACAAGTAATACACATTTGAGTTACAATATTAAGTACATTAGACAGCAAACCAAAAAGTCATGGAATAAATTAGCAATGTCTACTCACAGCACCTTTTGGCCCCATTTGATCTTACGAGCTAAACAAATAAATAACTTACAACACTATAATACTGTTGAATGCTGTACAATTCACTTCACTCAGTCGTCATACGTGTGCTGGTAGCACGGCACTATAGTGTTGTCACCTCGTGACCGGTGACGGCGGTGACTATCGCATCCAAATATTGTGCGTTGAGTCACGACTTGACTCCACACGTCACTACCGCGTTCGCTGAAGAAAGTCTGTCGATGTCACCTCACTATTCAATGTTCACGTGCTCTGTTCACATTAAGGTCTCTAAGTTTCACAACACTAGCCTGTCTCAAGACTCAGGTATCACTGGTCCACCACAAGGCGGTCCACGTTCTGTCTTATGCGCTACTTGCTCGCCGCACTAAACTCTCCTTCGCTGCTCGCAGGCGCATTTAGACCGATTCCACCTCATATTCTGGTTCCGCTGTAACAAAGTAAAAGGAACATTGCTAACCTGATCGGGGTAAACAGTAGTTTGTCACTATGATTGTACAATTCAAATGAAAGTTAATTTTGGTATAACAAATGATTATGTAATCAACGTTTGAAAAGAGAGCTTTTAAACTTCGATATCTACTGATTGATAAGGAAAAACAAACAACAAAATAGTGACAAAGCACATGCGAGAAAAAAATAAGAGTGCACACAAAAGCAAAAAGATTGAAAGACAATGGATGTCAGTACGAAACGCGTCGACAGATAGCAGGCGTCAGACATTAACCAAATATGTTTTTCTTCTACTTGAACATAGGCCAGTGTTGACTTGACCTCATTCTACGTGCAAACACACCTAGACACGCGGATAACACAGGTTGAATTATGAAGAATAAACAACATCGAGAGAGAAATAAGAGAAGCGTGTGTTAAGAGAGCGAGAAAGGAGAGTGCTGACGCTAGCTGGGCGAGGCATGCGCCCGACGAAACGTTAGTTTTGACAGACATCCATTATCTTACGAACCTTTTTGAGACAATTGCGGCGTTCCTCCATGTTGGGACATTGACAGGAGCACTTACGAGGATTGTACACCCTCGGCGCCGCGCACTCCTCGGGCGACAGCGAACAGCAGCCGCACGACACGTGTTCCACGATCGGGTACGTCGCGCACGTTTCCTTGTTGGTCTTCGCGTTGTATATTCGTATCTGTAACGACACGTTCATTAGCATCTCCATCGACAACATGGACTTCAGATCCTATAGAATCATCTGCAGAACTTGCTGACTCATGGAAGATACATCTACTAATCTTCACAGTTATGTCACTATTATCATTAAGGACAATCACAGTTACGCAACTGTTCGTAGTCTTGTACTAATATAGTAAGCGGGTCAAGGATGCATCAGAATTAGCTGAGTGTTGATAAGAAGATAATGTGTACTTACGGGAATATGTCGGACGACGGTCTCGGTGGGTACGCAGGTGCCTTCGTTCTCGTACTCACACAGGCCGACGCAGCGCTTTACCCACACCGCGCGGGGACTGATCTGGGGAAACACAGAATCGTCAGGTTGTGTTCTCACGCGACGCTAATCACGCCGTTTTTAGTGACCGCGGAACGGTTGCGGATGTACATTATAATGATATCTAATATTTGCCGATGAGTAATTTGATTGTTAATCGAGCAAATGTTAATCCATTAAGCGTTGCCGCCAATTTATTTAATGACGAAATTTGAGACGTCACCGCAGTGCAGCGTTTGATAGGTAATCTGATGGCTAATATTTGCCCAAAAACAGTTGGAGGATAGGATTTATGTTGTCTAATAACTGACTATTATTATCTTGAGAGTCATTGGCATGTAACGATCGAATTGCGCGATGGTCACGAGTTGTATGGGCTAATAAGGTCATAAGATAATGAATTGTAATGACATGTTAAAATAGGCGGCGAAGAAAACTTAATTTTGTCATAATTGATTAGTTAAAAATCTACTGTTTTCTAACTATCAAAAATTAATTAGGGATAATTATTTAATTATGTTTAATGTTGTATTAAGTGATATTTACCTGCTCATGTGCAGCCTTCACCTTCAAGTATTCGAAGACCTCTTTAGGGTCTCCACATTTGGACTGTTCAATAATGTTTCCACGTTCGCGTTCATTGTCACCAGAACATGCAACTGAGGACAAAAAAAAAACATTATTAGGACAAATGAAATATTTCAAAAATTTAAGACATTCAAATTTTTTGAAGTGCATTGCCAAAAAATTTTGTATGCACCAATGAACTCAGTTTCATTTTGTTTTTTTTTTTTTAAGAAAATCCAGAAGGAAACTGATAAATCCAAGTAAACATTCACCTTTCCTCGGCATCGGTATGATATAATCCTCAGCACTTTTGGGGAACTTGGGGTGGTGCTTATGTCCAGCAACCACCACAAACAACACCAAACACAATATAATTTTAGCCATCATTATTATTTCACCTGTCACTTTAATAATCACTTATGAATTGATCACGATATATTATCACTGTTATCTCGAGATGTCCTCGCGTTCACTGTCACTACGTGTTACTCGCTTGCCGGTCTGTGGGCTTGTGCTTGACTGCGGGCCGGTATGGTGTTATAAAGCAAGCCTGACTCAACACGTGGGACCGAGCGGAGGGCACGGCAACCTTGCGTCATCGCCGACGTGCACTGTTAGCACAGCTGATGCTACGTCACCACGCTGACAACCCTCGTCGTACCAACCACTCGCTACTGTTCCCGAATTTTCGGAACTTTACCCGGAACTTTGCAGATGGCACAAACGCTTCTAGAATATTTGGTGAGAGACTTCAAGAATACTGTCTCTACGTCATAATGTAATGGAATTTCATCATAAATAATTATCTATTTAATCCTTTCTATAGTTGTTATCTTTACGGTTAATTGAAAAAGCGAGTTCCAAGATAATTCGACTGAGATTGCGGCAAAGTGCGCGTATGGAAACTCCTGAGGTAGCAAGTTGGCGGCACGGTTGTTTCATGACGTCACGTGCAGTTTCTGCCGTCACTGAGGTTGGAGACCGGTTGTAGGGTTCACCCACTCACCACTGTCAATCAGCTACTGACTACATTTACCTTGACATTCTTAACAGTTCAAATTCTAAAGAAAATGAGAAAGTAGAGGTGAAAGTAGGTTCGATTATAAAATATTGTGCAATTCTGTTACTTAGTTTTTTTTACATATGGGGTAAACAGATTAGGAGGTGCGGTAGGCGACAGTAATATCATGTTAACCGTTACCGCGCAAATAATGTAACAAGTGTAAATGTTGCGTGTGATATGTTTGAACTGGACGGACAAGTCGGCGCTTGCGCCTACACTTGGCACCTAACCTAAATTCTTTCGATTGATTCGATTTGACAATTACTATTTGGAAAGTCAATCATAGTATAATTTATAATATTACCTACTGATTTTACATCAAAATAATGTATGTATTGTAATGTCACATGTATTATTATCAAACTATTACCCAATTACCTAAGCAGCTTAAAATACCAAAGAAAAAAACTTGATCGGATAAAAATTAAATATGTTGTTGGGAATTCCTAAGCGGTAGTGATGAAATAATAATTAGGTATAATATTGCATATTTGTGTTCGATTCGATCACTTCACGTTATTGTTATTTAAGATAATGATCTATGATCTAATTTGTAATCTTTACGTGCGCACGCGTTCCACGTAAAGCGGCGCCGTCTGATAACTTATCTGTCTTTTTTGCGTTTTTTACACCTGCTGCGAACTTTTACTTTTCTTTTCTTGTGGAAAGAGTCTCAAGCTTGCATAGTTTTCGAATTAAACGTTCAAATAGTCAGTTACAACACCTCATGTAGAAACAGGATCTTTTCCCTGACCGGTCCTCCTAGCTGGTTTCCCCAGGGTCACTTTACAGATATCTCAACTAATGTCAGATCTGTGCTTCCCCTGAGAGCCGATTACAATGCAGAACACAAATGACGAATGATTTACTACCTGTATTACCTACATCGATTAAAAGGAACAAGCACACGGAAGGAAATCTTGAAAGTCCAACTATCTATTATTATTATGTCACTTCCGTGACGTGGATATTGTATTAAGTTGATATAAGGTTTATAGGTTTAATTAATTTTTGTTTTAACACTAACTTATGAATTCATGAATATTTTCATTGTAACAGTTAACAAGCTGTGGAAACGCTAACATTTTCCTGGATTAAGACAAACTAACCTATTAGACTTGCATGATTATTCCAGCTAATAATTATTCCTAGGAATAAATTATGAAAGCGAATAAAGCAGTGTTGTATGAAAAAGTTTCTGGGAAAGCAGTGTATGCTACACGTCATAGTTTGGCTGTGGAGTGACGTCAGAATGTCGGTGACTGGTCGGAATGTGAACCACCCCCGGCTCGCGCTTGGGCTTGATTTTCAGAAGTGATGGTGCAATCCACGAGCGCATGACTGGCCGACATTTTTAATTATCCATACTTCCATACTAATATTATAAATGCGAAAGTAACTGTGTCTGTTACGCTTTCACGATGAAAGAGCTGAATCGATTTTAATGAAATTTGGGTTGAAGATAACACTTCGGTCAAAAATTCACGGGACTAACGAAAAAAAAAACCTTTTTTTACAAAATTGTACGGTTTATTCATTAGCATAATCTCCATTGATTTTTCCATTGCTTTCAAAATGGCTTACGTAGGTATCGTCAATAAAATAGTAGATTGTTATACAAGGAGCTAAAATGACCCATTATATACGAGGTAGTTTTACTCCCGAGCTTTAGCGAGGGAGTAAATAGAAACCGAGTTTTAATGGGTTTTAGCGCCGTGTGTTACACTATACTTTTCACTACGATTGCGAGAAAATAAAACAATCCAATACAATATGAAATTAATTACGGTCACTACCAATTCAATTTGCAATTAGAGAAAAATTATAAAGATTTCGCGCCAATGTCTTTTTTTTGTTTCTTTTGTAGCCGCAACACATTGCATGCATTCTACCAGAGATCACCGATTTTAGTTCCATTTTCAAAATTAAAATGAGGTTCTTTTTTATGAAACAGTACTAAGTCGAGTCTTTATTCATGATTATTCTACTTATGACTAAATACTTTTTCGTTTCTGTAGGCTCATTGTCATATTTGACACACAAAAATAAAATAAAAAAAACTTTTTCCCCTAGAGGATGAAATGCTATTTTATCCCAGCTCTGGTATGCTACAACGGCCTTTTTGAGCAAGAGAAGTGAAAACACAATTATAACTTAATGACAAATAGCGGGAAAGTTATGAAACTATGTATCTTTTGAAAGTTGGTACTACCTACCAATAATATAAATTTTTCACTAGTGACACCATCTGTTAGTCAGTCCCGGTACTTTTTGACCGAGTTAGTAGCTTCTACCCTGGGAAAGGACATAGGCTAATTGTTTATTTCCGATTTCGTCTGCATCCGAGATAATCGACATTCAGGCGGACGAAATCGCGGGCAAAAGCTAGTAATATATGTATAATACTTACTTTTTCCAGTGACTTCGTCCACGTGACTGTCAGTTATCGTAGCTATACAGGCGAAGTCTCGGGTTATAAAATAACATAATGTCCTTTCGCAGGGTTGAAGCTATGTTCATACCAAACATCAAAATCGGTTCTACTGCTTTGCAGGGTTACTTTCGCATTTATATCGAACTAGCATCTGCCCGCGGCTTCGCCCGCGTAAAAAGAACAATTATCCCAAGGGAACATATTACCGGGATAAAAAATATCCTATATGTTAATCCAGGAAATGGTCTATCTATGTGCCAATTTTCATGCAAATCTGTTGAAAGGTTTGCGCGTGATTGAGTAACAAACATCCAAACATCCAAACATCTTCACAAACTTTCACATTTATAATATTAGTAGGATTATATAGTACGAAAGTATGGAAGTATGGATGGTATAGATTATTATCTCTGAATGGTTATGACGCAAAACGCAATCTGCTAATATGAGAGGAGGGGCTTATGGCTAAGTAAAAACCACACGAATGGATCGGTAATAGTTAAGCTGCACTAGCAGCGGTCGGGTAGTGGATGGGTCTACTATATCCATTTCATGCTGAGACCCCTCGGAAAGCACGTAAAGCCGTTAGTCCCGGCTGTCATTTGTAGATCTTAATCAGAAGCCAGAAAGTCTGACAACCAGTCTTACCAAGAGGTATCTTGTTACCCAGTAACTGGGTTGTGGAGGTCAGATAGGCAGTCGCTCCATGTAAAACTCTGGTATTCAGCTGTATTGGTTACACTGGAAGCCTGACTGACTCTCAGACAATTCAAAAGTAAATGGTTTATGTGAAATAAATGAGTTTGAGTTTAAGCCGCCCCAACAGTGGGGAAAAGGCTAGGCAGATGATGAATTAGCGAAAGTAGGAAATAATCATAGGGCTATATGCATTTTTTTATTTGTTTCGAATCGATTTTCAAATTGGAAATATGACTCCAATATTTGGTATAATTTAACCGACAATTAAGCAGTATATTCGTATCATCCATTGGGCTGCTTCGTTGATCTTAAGGTCGTATGCGCGACAGCTGCGCAGCCAGAAAGTCTGACAACCAGTCTTACCAAGAGGTCATGTTACCCAGTGACTGTGTTGCGTAGGTCCGATAGGCAGTCGCTCCATGTAAAACACTGGTATTCAGCTGCATCCGGTTAGACTGGAAGCCGACCCCAATGTAGTTGGGAAATGGCTAGGCAGATGATGATGAATGGTTATTATCAATGATACATAGTTTTAGACTATTTAGATATACATTGTGAGTGCTGGTGTATGAAGTAGGTTTGGAAATAGCTGTTTTACAGTGCACCACTGCTCTACTCATTCAGCTTTATACAAAATTGGATCATGGTATTTTTCCTCACATGTTATTTGTACTATCAATTTGACGATTTGATTCTATCAACATTACTACTTACTACAAAAACTGTGTATCACGTCCAAAAGCCGTGCTTCACTTGTTTCATTCATTACTTTGTGTCCATGACCTAGATCATCTTATCAATGAAAGGTTCTGGTCAACTTGACAGCTTAGTCCAAGTCCGCGGAGTATACGAAACGTAGTAACGTAACTCCAAAATGGTTGAGCTGAATGGTGCTGATTCACGCGTCATGTTCGTGAACGGGCGCTGTCAGTAGAGATTGGTCAACTCTTAACTGCCATGGTTTTTATCTTGATTATTTTTTATATTTTGTATTTCTAGATTACCTTCATTGTTTTCACATATAGAAGCAACAAGAATAATGTAAGCAGTATTTTGTAAAAACCTGATTTTAAAAGAGTGTCCGTGGAGTTTCTTGCTCGTTCTTCTCCATAGAGACCTACCTACGTTTTGGAACGAGCAACTAGCTTCAACTTTCTGACTAACTGACCGACTCCTTGACAATTCAAAAGTGCATGTAAATGGTTTAATTGAAATAAATGCTTTGACTTTGACTTTGACTTTGTAGATTCGATCGATTTTTATCGGAAATACCCTTTTCACACATAATATTTATTTAGGTTTAAGGCATTTATTTATTTCAATGGAAAGATAGATAGATAGATATATATAATTTTATTTGTTCCAAACACGAGAAAAATAAATTGAAAAAAATTGAATAAAATTGAATTGAGTCGAAATTGTCAGCATGCAAGATATTAGGTACAATAAATGAGTATTCTGATCCTGCAATACACAATACAATATTAATAAAAAAGAACATCAAAACGATCTTGTCTAAAATAAACGGGTGATAGGTATAGTTATGCTTGTCGTATAAAATTAAATCAAAATGACATAAAACAGTCGCATTTTCAATTCGAAAATCGTCTCAATTCAACTAGCTTCAGTACTAGGTCAACAGAAACGTACCGGTTCACGTGCACCCATAGAGTAAAACTGTATTAAACAGATAGATGGATAAACAGATAAACAGATTGGTAAACGAATTGGTCGATTGGTTGGTTGGTTTGGTGGTGACTGAAATTAATGGGAATTGATAGGTGGTTTTTTTCAATTTTAATTTATGTTGAGTTTTTATAAGCAACAACTGTTTATTAAGACCTATGAGCTTAAAACCTCATGGCATGTTGCTATAGTATTACACAAGACATTTTAAAAGTCTAAATAATTATGAAATTTCTTAGAACCAGTTTCAGTTGATGATGACTTGCAAAAAAGAACCAAGCCTTTTTTTTTTTTTTTGATACGGGGTGGAAAATCCTCATGGATGTCCTCCGCCCTGGGACGGGCGGAGGGGTCTGTCAGACTCTTACTGACTAAAAACCACCCCAGTGTTCCATCTCACACCTACGTCGGGGGTCGCGGGAACTGGAGATACTTCTAGGCTAACTTTTTTGGTGCCAAACTGGTCTTACGGAAAATTCTTTTGGCAATGTTCGGTTGGACTTTGAACCCTATATCTATAACAGGTTTTTTAATTTTTTTTACTCTTTTTTAATCATTTACAAAAGTTGTCATCGGTTTGAATGGGTGCCAGCCGTCTGTCGGCTGTCAGTGTTATCTTCGTTGTTAGCAAAGGTTAGTGATAAAAATGCTTTAGAAATGGTCAGTTTTGTAACAATGCCAATGTTCCATCGTTCAGTTTATTATGTGTTAAGTGTTACCTTGACTTCTGTGAATGATTGATAATACTGAAACGGGCGGTCATTGGAGATTACCACGTCTAAACTGTAGCGGGTATCGATGGCAATAATATGGACGTTCAAAACTTTAAACTAATAATTTAAGTACCTAAATAAAATAGTAAAGAAAAACTATTGCATGCTCTTATTTTTATTTCCATCTCGTCCATGTTTTATCTGGGCAAGGAAAATATATTATTATAGTAGTAACTTCAGAAGTTACGTTAAGTTGCGCAGGAGAATACGAGTATAAGTATAATGCCTTTCAAAATATATTTATTTATTTTATGAAATATTTATTTTAAGTTTTAGGCAGCACGTAATATAATATTCTTACTAAATAATAGAAAAAATATAAATTATATAATTCTAAAAAGTAGTTACAAAAATTAATTGAAATATAATTAGTTAATTATTACGTTATTAGGTAACATTTTAAATTTGGTAGAATTATAGTGAAACGAATAACAGTTAATTATAATAATGTTTATTTATCTTACGTAGTACACAGATACAAGTTTAACACAGAAAATATATATTATAGTAGTAACTTCAGAAGTTACGTTAAGTTGCGCGAGAAAATATTAGTATATTGCCTTTCAAAATGTATTTATTTGTTTTATGAAATATTTATTTTAAGCTTTAGGCAGCACGTAATATAATATTCTTACTAAATAATAGAAAAAAATATAAATTACATAATTCTAAAAAGTGGTTACAAAAATCAATTGAAATATAATTAGTTAATTATTACGTTATTAGGTAACATTTTAAATTTGATAGAATTATAGTGAAACGAATAACAGTTAATTATAATAATGTTTATTTATCTTACGTAGTACACAGATACAGGTTTAACACAGTAGTACCTATTGGAGAAACAATATACATCAATGACTGTTCATACATAAGTGAGAGGTTGCAAACAATCTTCATAAACAAAATAAATTAAACCCTGTCTTAAACTAGCAGACCTGTATTTTTAGAGACAGTGTTCGGCTAAACATGAGTAAATTTAGTTGTTCCTTAAAGAGTTAGTTGGATATTGAGTCAGTTATTGTAAACGAGGCTAATAAGACAGCTGAATCAAAACGTCTAAAACAATATGATCCCACATTTTATCATCATTCTGTTTATCACACGAGAGTTCAGTTACAGTCTCATTTACTTAATCCACGTATGATTCACATCTGTGTATCTCATTGCTATCATCAGAGCTAAGAAATTGTAGGACAATTTCATAGCTGCAAAATGATGATTTGTGATGACTCAGCGTTATTGTAATGGGTAAGATAGCACACCCACACACGTTTAAGGGGCGTGGAACGTCATTATGTCATGTAAACGTGATATTTTTCGCAGATTTTGTTGACTTTGGAGTACCTAGTCCTATAGAGATGAAACTGATAATCCAACATCATTGGAATATACTTATTATTAATTTTCTTTTATGGCTCAATTTACTTTGCTGGCGAAGGGAAGGAAAGTAGTCAATTTCTCCTGGTCATACGAGAAAGCGCGCCGACAGTAGCTACGGGAATGCTCGAGAATTCGCCGAAAGACGCGCGAATTTTTTTGGCTCCTATCTAATTAGAACATTAACACAATTTTCATAAAACTCATTATGCTACGTTTCCTGCCTTTGTCCTAAATTAAAATCATTTATTTCAGACTAATTGCTTGGTCATTATGTTAGCATCAAGGAACTAAGGGAACAAAATGTATGTAAAGGGTCAAAGTCTTAATGTAGGTATTAATAATAATAATCATTTATTTAAGATTCATCCTACGATAACATCCATATTTGTTAGTAACATTGCGAGCTTACAAACTATAAAAGGTAAAGGTATTAAAGGTCGCCAAAACACCTACTTGTATTTCTTCTAAACACTAGTCCAGCACGCGTAGCATGACCACGGTATGTCTACGAAAGAATAGACATACTGACAGCAAGAATAGACAATTCAGTTCAGTTTGTCTATTCTTCCTGTCTGTATGTCATTCTTCCGTAGACATAGCGTGGTCATGCTACGCATGCTGGATGGATAAGTTGCGTCAGTGACAGATCAAATTTTATTACCTATTATTAATGCCTACATTAAGATTTTGAGCCTTTACATACATTTTATTCCATTAGTTCCCTGTTTCCTGTTACTAACATAATGACCGAGCAATTAGTCTGAAATAAATGATTTCAATTTAGAACAAAGGTAGGACGATGAATCTTAAGAGCGCCCATCCTGTCATATTTCCCATACAAACGCTCGTACGCGATTACGGCGTTATAACAAATTATTTTACAAATATTTTTAACCCGTGTGTTAAAAATATTTGGATATCTTGTGGTTTAAATCTAGGTTTGTATGAAGCCAAAAGAAAACTTTTTTGAGAAACAAATTCAGTAAACACGCCCGAAAATTAGTTTTTTTGCGCAATTTTGTCTGAACTTTGGCCGTTCATAACGCACTCATACATTGAAAAAGAAAAAAAACAGCTTCATAGAAACCTTGCACATGTAATGGAGATTCTAATTTACAAACATATTAATCAAAAACTTGTAAGGCTTTTTTGAAAACACGTATGTCCTGGAACAAGTTTTGCGAAATTTCCGTGCGCCAATTTTCCTGTGATGTTATCGCGTTCTCACTCACTCGTTTGTTTTCGAGCTTTGCGTTGGTTGAAACAAAAAAGAACTTGAGAGGTGTCAAGGGACACCCGGATGGAACGAAGTTCCTTTCGATTAATTAGTGAAGGAATTGTAATAAAATTTTATTTTTTTTAAGTTATAATAATATTTTTTTTTATTATTAACAAATATAATGTAATTAAAAGACAATTTAATTAAACGTGCCCGTTTATGTATCGAGCGAAATGGACTCCATATTGAGCAGTTGCTTCGATACAGGGAAGTGTAAATTTTATACCTAATAGGTAAGTTTTTTAATTAAGCCAAAGTTGATTAAAACTGTGTTTGTGAATAGCTCTAATTTATTTAAATAGGTTACCTATAGCACCTATAGGTACCTACGCCTGCCTGCCTTTCTTTTTCTAGCAAAAGAGTACCTACTCACTTACCTACTTACAACTACAAATAATTCGCCAATGATAAAAGTAAGTACCACTACCTACCTAGGTACCCACCTAAGCTCCCACTGGCTTAATTTAAACCAAAACATTTTAATCAAATAAAAAAAAATATTATTGTCGCTAGTAAAACCTAGAGAAAAGTACTCTGTGACCTAGAGCGATAAGGTGCAGTGGTTACCTACTGACGACCGCGACCGATAGAAAGCTCATGATTACCAAACCCAAACTTTCAATAGGTACCTACTAAACAAAACATAGAAGTAGGTACAGTAACTACCTACCTACCTAACCTACGTATTCTATGGCTTAATTATCGACTTAAAATTTACACTCGTTTTCACAATCCACACAGTCTCACAGTGAAAGGTGGATTTATCTCGTAGGTCGTTATCATCGGAATTATCACGCAATGAACTAAACATATCGCCGTAGGTACCTAGTTCAAAGAGTTCGCCGCGCCGCCTTTAAATACATAAACATATTCTACGAAAAGCGAATTCGGACTTTATTTTGTAAACGTAAACGGTTAAAAATTGAAATTTTACCAAACTAGGTATGATAAAATTATTCTGAGAAACGTATAGGCTGGTGCCCGACCGGACAATAGGAGCTATGTGCAACCGAATTTCACGGTTAATGTGTAAAAATAAGGTTTTAATTCGCTCCAAAGGAGCTATGTGCAACCGAATTTCACGGTTAATGTGTAAAAATAAGGTTTTAATTCGCTTTTCTTCTGTTCGAATTGTCTGCGTTTGTGAAGTAATAAAAATAGCAAAAATAAGGTTTTAATTCGCTCCAATATTTTCATAGAAAAGCCGCCATTCAACTAATAATGAACTCTATTTGACAGTACCAACGATTCAATTTAGCTTATTAAAGGCATGTCGTGACAACTTTTCGTAAGAATTTTTTCCGTCTAGCCCCCTTTCACAACGCGCGATAAGGAACTTCGTTCCAAAAAAAAAAATTCAATCACGCTCGCGTTGGAGTTCGTTCAATGGGGAAGGGCGCTCTTAATCTTTTTTTTTTTTTCTATAAGGCATCTCGCAGTTCAACCTGAGGGTTGGTTACTGCTTAACCGGACAATCTTGTGGTGACTTAAAAGTGACTTTTAGGGCCTCCGATCAATGAAATGTAGCATAATGAGTTTTAGGCGAATTCACGAGCATTCCCGTAGCTACTATAGGCGCGCCTTCTCATACGACCAGACAAATATGACTCATTCCTTTCCTTCCCTTCGTCGACAAAGGAAATTGAACCATAAACGAAAATTAAGATTTTGGTATATTTCAATGTTGTAGGATTATCAGCTTTATCTCTATAGGATCAACAAAATCACCGAAAAATATCACGTTTACATGACATAATGACGTTCCACGCCCCTTAAACGTATGTGGGTGTGCTTGCCATCTTACTCAATTACAATAATGCTGAGTCATCACAAATCATCATTTTGCAGCTATGAAATTGCTCTACAATTTCTTAGCTCTGATGATAGCAATTAAATACACAGATGTGAATCATAAGTGGATTAGGTAAATGAGACTGTAACCGAATCAAATTTTCTATGGGCATCTGAAGAAAAGGAAGAAAAACAAAAATAAATCAAATAATTTTTATTTGTGTAAATACAGTTTTTAAATTAAAGTTCATAGTGTCGCTATGTTATGCCAATAGGCGTATAAAGAATGCTATCAAGAATTTGAATTGGCATGAAACGCCAGTGACCTAAAGAGTTATGAATATAAATGTAAACGCCACTGATGCTGCGATAAATGTGGCTACCTACTGGGCCCAAGTAGTCTAGCATAAAGGAAAACCATCGATTCGAAAAGAAGAAGAAGATCGGGTGGAGAAGAAGAGGAAGGCCGAAGAAAAGATTGATGGATGGATGTGGCGCTGACAGTAACCAGGACAGAAAGATGATGATAATGGTGACGATAGGTACATTAATCCAGTAGGTACTTCTCTATCAGTCATTATCTGTGGATCGTGTTCATTTTCTTAGTCATACCAGTACCTATTACACGCTGTAATATTGTGCTAGTTGTTTGTTACAGTTAGTCACAGACTTTCTACTAATAATAGGTCGTTGTTTGTTGATCTGTATGCATATAAATTACACTAGCTTTTGTCCGTGATTTGTGAATTTCCTTACAGATCACTTTAACTTAACATAATGCTGTCATATGGGCTCCACATGGGGTTCCCTATGTGGTACCGAAAGATGATGCTTCGATTTTTATTATAACGAACACGTTGTGTCGATCATTCAGTTGTACGACGTTTTATTCCATCGATGCTTTATTGGTGCGATGTAACGTTTGTGCGAGAAACCCTAAAGCGATTGCTCGTTAGTTCGGTAGTTCGATACTATATGAAACACCTACTGATAACAGTGGCTTTTAATTAATAATCTTATTTTGCATTATAGACGTTAAGTATTTATACAATCATGATATTAAAAATAAAATGTAATTCCTAGTTTATTCATCAATGTATCTTCGTGTAAATAATAAACTAGGAATTACATTTTTTTTTTAATAAAAAGATTATACGAAGCATCTACTGTTGTCAGTGGCTTTTAATTA
Organism: Charanyca ferruginea; assembly: GCA_947361185.1. NCBI lineage: Eukaryota > Metazoa > Arthropoda > Insecta > Lepidoptera > Noctuidae > Charanyca > Charanyca ferruginea. Next base: position 1,185,989 of record OX376063.1, on the reverse strand, counting down.
ATAATCTTATTTTGCATTACAGACGTTAAGTATTTATATTTAGTAATAATTTTATTAAAAAAAAAAATGTAATTCCTAGTTTATTTATCAATGTATCTTGATGTAAATAATAAACTAATCCAACAAGGCTGTGAAAAGAGTGGTGTCGCAGTTTGTCAACAAACCTTAAAAGTTCAAACAAAAAACGACCTTATGTATGACTAAAAATAAAAGAAAAACAGAACTGTAATTTCACAGATAAGTTGGTACATTGCAGATGTAAGCGTTATTAGTATAGATATTAAAATAAGGTAATTATAAAAAAAAAACAATAAAAAATATAAGAAAATCTTACTTAGTAGTCCACCAGCATCGCGAACAGGGTCCAATAACTCTTCTAATAGAACGTTCTAGAAATACCGTTAATAACCTAAAAACGCTTCCGCTTACGCTTTGGCCTTTCAAGAACCTTGACATAGGAAAATTGCCTACTCATGAAATTCTGACGTATCGCGGCACCCGTCCACCACACCACACCACATCGTACCATAGAAACTACAACAGTATTAGCTGCCGCATCATGAATGAATTCTACCCAGTCACTTTTATTCGGAACACCGCCATTTCTCACTACAGGATCAGAAAACTTGAAATGTAGGCTAATAGATGTTTTCCACGCAACTTATTATGCGGACAGGAAATTTGCAACCAAATATGGTGTTTTAGATAGTGTATTGTTATTAGTGCTAATTGTAGGGTTTTAAATAGGTGCCCTAGATTCTTTGGTAGCTGAAATACCTTTGACCGCGATTTGTGTTTGGATTCGATCCTAGGTAAGATATAATGCCTACAGTAAAACTTACACAACAGCATAGAATGAAAACCGTTACTTGCTTATCACCATCGGCCTACTGGCCTTTTCCCAACTATGTTGGATTCGGGGAAGCAGCTAAATACCAGTGTTTTACATCGAACAACTGACTATCTGACCTCCACAATCCAGTTACTAGGTATCACGCTACCCTTTGGTTAGACTGGTTGTCAGATTTTCTGGCCCGTAACAATTGTAATAATAGCCTTTATTCAGACACAGAAAATATTTACAAAAAAAAATCTTAAGTTAACGACTCTGCTGAGTCGATGACATCGACAACTCCGTCTGTTTGCCCAGCTTTGGCAAAGGCCTCCTCCATTTCTTTCCACTCTACTCGGTTTAGAGCTTTCCTTGTCCATAGTTTCCTTGCTATCGCCTTTATCTCGTCTTCCCACCTTCGAATCTGTCTGCCTCGTTTCCTTTTTCTATTTCTAGGGTACCAAGACACTATGCTTTTGTTCCACTTTTCGATGCCTCTTATTGTATGTCTCTATCTCGATTTCTGATGGTTTTGTTTCGTACTCTGTCTGATTTTCTTCTGGCCCATAACAACTGTCAAATATCTATGAATGACGGCCGGGACCAACGGCTTTACGTGCTTTCGAGTCATTGAAGTCTCACTATAAAATGGATGGTCATCCATCTTTAGACCGACCGCGTCAAACATAACTTAACCTTGACCGATCGATCCGAACGGCTATTATTTGGCCACGAGCTCCTTAAAAAAAACAACACCAAGAACAACAAAACAGATATTCAAGTCTTTTAAAAATCTGTTCGTTAATTATATTCAGGGTGCTTAATTTTATTGTGACTTACGTGCAAATGCGTTACAATGTATTAAGTAACTTAATTATTGGTCGGTGTATTTGCGTTTCCAGTGGTTATAGGTACACTCATACCTAGCTACTCAAAGCTTTTTTTCGACTTCAAGACTCCAAGAAGCACCAAGAGTTAAGCAAAAAGCTTCTTTTCAATTTAAAAATATAAGTAAGAAGTATGTATTTATCAAATAGGTATGATACTGATACCTACATTTTGAATCAGTTTTCCCAAAGAGTCATGAAATATCGCTGCACGTATCGCTTTATCAAGTTTCAGGATAACATCTTCGTATCACGCCATTCATCGGACGATCAGGTGAACGCACCCATTTCAATACCACCTTATCTGATGATCTTCAAATATACTGGTGTTGGTGATTAATGAGCGGGTTTAAATGGTTTTAATTATTTTGAGGTGGTATGCTTAATTACTTTCGAGGAATGTAGATTCTCAGAATAGGGTATTACACCCATTTTTGAAAAGTGTCTCAATCAAATTCTGTAGTTGCTAATATGCCACAAAAAAAAACACAACATTTTTATTCAATTGTTAAGTGCCATAAAAATGCATCTATTAAATTTTCTAATTTCACGCGTAGTTTGACGAAAACGCCTCTTACTGGACGCCATATTGCTCTGCGGAAATGACGTCAGTTCGTTTTATATCAAATGCGCTCATATTAAATATGATAATTGTATATAATAAAACAATAATTAAAAGCATATTTTATAATAGGTGTAATAATTAAAAAATACGTTGGTTACGACAATAATAAAAGTACAAAGCCTTTAAATGCCAATCGGTTGACTGACAGTTGACATTTTTTTGTTTACACAGCCGTACGGCGTAATAACATGGCCGCTACTATTTAATGGTGTTTTACAACAGATTAAAAATACTGAAAACTATGAATTAAATTAAAAAAAATATTTTGTTATTTTATGAACTAAAACTTACATTTTCCGACTGTTTTATGCCTAAATTGTCTCAATAACATGTTTATAGATTTTTTCTCGTATAGAGTAAAATACCCTATTAGGGCATGCCGAAACCGCATGCATTTAAAGACACTAAAATATTTTTTGGGTATAGTTGTCAAAATCATCTTTAGGACATCTTTGCTTTATTATAATTTGGAAACTACAACCCATTAAGGGAGCATGTAGACTCAGAGCACTCGTCGTTACGTCGGATAGGATAGCTTGATATGCCTGTCTTATAGTGCAATGTCTTGTAACTTTGCCTACGCTAAAAATCCTGCGGACGACACTAAATACTTAGACAACAGCAGTTATTAGTTATCATATTTTGAAATAGTACCATAGATTTTTTAAGAATACATAGCAAAAAATATAACAAGACCGCTTTCTGGCGTCGGGGCCGGGCGCCGTGGGCTGAACGCTTAGATGTATTAAAGCGGATGTTATTGCGTTTTCATCCGTAGATAGAGTGATTCACGAGGAAGGTTTATACACGTATAGTTTTATCTACATGAAGCCGGGGCGGGTCGCAACTGTATAATAATTATTCCTTTATATATAACTATTAAACTAAAAAAAAAACAAAAAGGTATTAAAAGGAGCTCGTGGCTAAGTTAAAGCCGTACAGATCGATCGGTCAAAGGTTAAGCTACGCTGGCCACGGTCGGTCTGTGGATGGGTGACCATCCCTTTCGTACCGAGTTCCCTTCGTGCCTCAAAAAGCACGTTTAAAGCCGTTGGACCCGGCTGTCATTTGTAGATCTTTGGCAATAGTTATGGGTAGTCAGAAGCCAGAAAGTCTGACAACCAGTGTTACCAAGGGGTATCGTGTGTCGTGGGGGGGGTTGTGGAGGTCCGATACGCAGTCGCTCCACGTAAAACACTGGTATTCAGCTGCATCTGGTTAGACTGGAAGCCGACCCCAATATGTATAGTTGGGAAAAGGCTACGCAGATGATGAAAACGGTACAAAAATATTATTTTGACATTTAAAAAATATTCATTGTGTTTTTCACACTGACGAGAGCAGATGAACTTTTCAGGCATAAAAAGAAATGGATAATTTAAATCCAACAAAATCCTTCGAAGTAAGATAGAAAGTGTACGTAATCAACCCAGTGGTCTAATCAATTGCACCTGTTGTTGTTTTGTTGCTGCTCAATGTCACAGAGAGAGGCTTATCACCAGGTGGACCGACTGATCCGCATAAATATTGCTTTATCAAGGTTAATCATCAAGTTACCACGGCTACCAAAATGTCATCATCGTTACCCCCGACTAAAACCAATTAAGGCGAATTACGTAATGAGTGTGGGTACGTCTAATAGTGTACGGGTAATAGTGTTTCAAAAGTTCTGAGATTTTTTTGAGAATTATTGTGGAAGTTGAACACGATGGATAGTTCGTATTATAATTATACAGTTAGAGAGTTTGTTTGCACGCTCTAACCTTCAGAACTACTGGTCTGTTTCTGAAAATGTTTTCGTTAATAGGGAATTACCTACATTATCCCTGAGTGCTAATAGGCAATATTTTATTATTTAACTAGCTGACCCGGCAGCGTTGGTTTACAATATAACTAAGAATTAAAACAAAAATAGTTTACGTCCAATTCTCAGACCTACTGAATATACACACAACATTTCATGAGAATCGGTCAAGCCGTTTCGGAAGAGCTTTTTACAAACACTGTGACACGAGAATTTTTTAGATAAAATGGGGGTACATTACAAGCACACATGACATGACATACATGATGTGACATTTTATGTAATATTGCGTTGCGTTGTTTTTTTTTATTTATTATTTTAAGTTATGTTCCGTGTGGTGCCTCCCGCGAGTAACACCATCCCATTCCTACCCGTGGGTGTCGCAGAAGGCGACAGAGGGATATTGACCAGAGGATGGGCAGCAGAGTCCTTCTGAGTATCATAACACCTACTGCGATCGCCAACATGCATCGTCCAAGCATGGTGATGGCGGCTGAATACCCCCTTGTGGGAGACCTATGCCCAGCAGTGGGCATCTTATGGTTGTCATGATGATGATGACATTAAAAAATAGAGCCTTGAAACATAACATAATTAAAGCGAAATGAACCACGATAACAGGTCAAAGCTGCGAACGCTATGATGATGCTGATTTAGTTGGAGAAAAATCTCGAGCTGTTTAACATGTCAATACCCTCAGTGCCTCCCTACCGAGGGGTCAGACAATTAATTAAAAATAGTTTAGCTACCGCCTTCTAAATGGATACATAGTATGTCATTGCACGGGAACGTGTTTTAAGCAGTAATATGATAGCAAATAGACTTTTGCAGTCAAGTTGCACTATTTTAGCAGCCAGACGGTTTAACTCAATTTACTTCACTACAATATACTAGCGCCCCGTCCCGGGTTTGCACTGGTGAAATGTAGACAAAACTATACGTATAAACCTTCCTCTTGAATCACTCTATCTATTGATGAAAACCGCATTAAATCGATGCGTAGTTTAAAAGATCTTTTGTTTTATACTATGTAAAGACAGCTTGTTCTTATGACTTGGTCTGTGTAGAATTATTCACAGTTCAGCCAGTACAGTCGTATGAGAAATTGAAATTAGAAATGTCTTTAATTATCATACGGGGACACAGAAACGAGATGAAAATTATTCTATGTTTACGAGTAAATAAAAAAAATTAAAGGTATAGATCAATATCTATATGTGTGCCAAATTTCAGCTGATTCCGTCTAGCCGCTACAGCGTGATTTAATAACTAACATTTACATTCTTTCACATTAACAATACGTATTACTTAGTAACAAAACGGCTCAAACTAAGACGACATTCGGCCCATTTGATGAAAAGTCGTTGCATTCAAACCCTACGGGCATGTTGATACAGTGCAGAAATATTGTCCTCAATTTAGATATACAAAATTGAAAGTTCTTTTGCCACTGACAAGTACCATATCACATCATAGGGCGTGATTATCACCACAATATCACGCCGTAAGCGTAAAGCAGTCACTGTCATTTTATCACTCCGTGAACATGAGTCTTCTTCGAGCCTTTCAATGACCTCTAAAATTAATAATTACCTAAAGGGTGACATGTTTTATTCACTATTCGTGTCCGTAGCCTCATTTGCATCACATAATTAGCAAAATTAGGAGGAGCTGTTGGCTAAGTAAAAGCTTACGCTTGCCGCGGTAGATGGGTGACTATCCAATGCCTACTGAGTTTCCTCCGTGCCTCTGATAGCACGTAAACCCGTTAATCCCGACTGTCATTCGTAGATCTTTAGCAGTTGTTAGTCAGAAGTCAGAAAGTCTGACAACCAGTTTCACCAAGGAGTATCGTGTTACGCAGTAACTGAGTTGTGCAGGTCCGATAGGTAGTCGCTCCATGTAAAACGCTGGTATTCATCTGCATCCGGATAGACTCGAAGCCGACCCCAACTTAGTTGGGAAAAGGCAAGGCTGATGGTGAATTTAGGGGAAGGTGGTACAAAATGATCCCCCGGGGTAAAACGATTCCCGGCTGTTTTACCGAATAAATGGCGTCATCTATAATATTTTTAGTGAATTACGTGCTCGTACGGTAGAGCCTGTCAACATATGTCAGTAGCATCGTAGGGTAGGCATGATTTTAATCGAAAACAAAATCAAAATTACTGTGTTCAGTCTAAAGTACGCCCTTATTATTTGAGATTATGTACGGTCACCAAAGGAGATAAGTATCCATGTCGCCGGAAACAGTTGAAGTTTACTTAGAAACCGATAGGTTTTTATGAATAAAATAAAATACAATTTATAGAGAATAAACAGTTCAATGATTTCATAAAATTTCATTTGAAAGCCCCCATTGGTTTCTAAGACATCTTCAACTATTTCCGACGACATGGATACTTATCTCTTTTGCGTACTGTACCTTTATACTGCGTAAATATTATGTGATAGATGTATTTGTCTCCGTTTCTGTTGCCACTAAGCAGTGTAATTAATCATCCATCACTACAGTATTCGAAGCAAATAAGTTATGTTTTGAAAATTTTCGTTTTTAGGGCATTTGGGACAAAACAATCCTTTCTTAGGGTGGACAAAATGATCCCGGGATCATTTTGCACCCTACTTATTTCAGTTTGCTTAACTGTTTTTCTTTTTGTTTTTTAATATGCAAATTGAAACTTTTATTGGGTCATCTAATAGCCTACCCCACGCTTTGGGAACTCCCGATTTTTTGTAGATAGGTTTTTTAGAATTATTAGGATTAGAACGTGGAGATTATTCGTTTTTAAAGAAACAAAATTGTAATGTTTCAATATTTCGTACATTATTTCCGACATTTTCAACGTTTCGACGTTTTTACCCCGACTGCAACGAAAGGGTTATGTTTTTGTATGTAAAATATTCTTTATTACCTGATATCTTCCAAACACTAAACGGATTTATGGTATTTAAGGTATCTACCGTTAGATTCGTCTCATTATAGGGAAGATTTGAGCCGGCCTATACCCTGTCCATTGGGTTATTGGTATTTTGACAGCTGCCTTGTAATGTAATTATTCCTGATTACCTTAGGTTAACTTTAAAATGTGTTATAAAATAAATATATAAACTGCCTAATCTTGTTGGATTATCTTATTTATGACCTCTTACATTATAATACAGGTATGCGTAACAGTTTTTACAAAAAACATAAATATTGTTCACTAGTTGCAGCTGTCAAAAAACGATTAAACCAGTGGACAAAGTGCAGATCTTAATAATAAAAGATAAAAAAAAACCGCCTTCAAAAACTAAAAAGTGATAAATAACTTTAGCACAGAACACACATTACTTTACTTTCGGAAGTCGGTGGCGGCGGCTTTGAGTTTGTTGTTTTGTATTGCCCCCGACTTCCGAAAGTAAAGTAATGTGTGTTCTGTGCTAAAGTTATTTATCACTTTATAGTTTTTGAAGGCGGTTTTCTTTTTTTTGAAAAAACTTTTTGTTTTCACTGCCGCGGTGGTGCAGCGCGAGCGCCATGTTCTGCGAGGGTCGCGCGCCCGGCTGGCCAGCGCTGTTGAGGAGTCGCTCGGCCGCTGCACGCTCCGCCATACATAGCTCCGCTAACTCCTTGGTGGCCGCGGTGCGAGACTGGGACAACAGCCCTCTTCATCAAAGGTGGCAGTCTTATCATACGCCGATCACTTAGTTCGCCATAATTGTAATTATTATTATTATTATTATTTATTATTTATTTTGTCTATGTGTTTTTTATATATTTAATTGGATAATTATCTGGTAATAAAATAAATTTCATTTCATTTCATTAAGAAACGGCAGCACACGTAAAAGAGATTGTAAATCCCCAAAGATTGAAGAAACTAAAACGTCGTCTAAGTATTTTTTTCGGAATTTGTTGATTTTCTCAAAAAGGGCTAGATCGATTTTGGTAAAATTTATATGGGACCATTTCGGAATAAACCTCTTTCGAACAAAAACAATTTTTTGCAAATCCGTCTATATATGACAGAGTTATGCCCGAACATACACAAAAAAAAAATTCAAACATTCGAATTGATAACCTCCTCCTTTTTGAAGTCGGTTAAAAATAAAATAATAATAATTCATTTATTTCAGGCTGCATAGGCCCATAGATAAATACCTTAACCTAAACATACATATTTTATAACTAGCTTCTGCCCGCGACTTCGTACGCGGATCCTGTTGCTTATGCCAGCGACAACGGGGTCGGCAAAATCGAAGATCTGAAACGTCTGATGTCGAATTCTAAGAGCCCGGGGACGGGAAACCAAACGGGATGCGCGAGACGATTCGAGACGTTCAAAAAGTACAATTTTGAATCACATATACCTCCGATGGCGGAATATGTGGCGTAGTCAATCTTAGGAGTATACGTAAATGCACTCCGTTCCTTATCAACCCAAGGAAGGTCGCCATGCCCTACGGCTATATCTGAGACACATCTTATTCTTCAGATGATATCGACATTCTGTTCAGAGAATGTCGAAGTCGATCAGAATTCAAACGTTCGTTGCGCTCTTCTTCTGTCTCTTCCTGCCGTACTCCAGCAATTCTTTCTCTCTCACTTTCTAACTGATTATGGATATTTTGTTGTGTGCGTGTTCGGGACAATGTATGATAATCTCGATCAGCAGTTAGTCGTGCATCACGTTCATCACTCGTTTCAAAAGACCTGTTAGTAGATGTGCGAATACGCTGAGAACTCAAGCGTGATTCTGTATCGGTAAACGTTTCCGATTCGCGAGACAATGCATGTCGCTCACGATCAGCGGACAGTCGCGCATCACGTTCCGCACTTGCCTCTAGAAACCTAGAAGCAGATGCGTAAATACGCTGAGAACTCTAGCGCAATTCTCTATCCGTGAACGTCTCCGACTCGCGAGACAATGCGTGACGTTCACGATCAGCGGTCAGCCGCGCATCACGATCCCCACTTGTCTCTAGAGACCTAGAAGTCGATGCGTAAATACGCTGAGAGCGCAGACGTACTTCGCGATCTGAAGAGGTTTCCACTGAGCGATTTGCAGCCTGATGTTCTCGAACAGCATCAAGTCTCTCCTGACGCTCTTCAGTAGATTCTTGGGATCTTATGATCCTCAATCTTTTAGCTCCTTTGGAACATTGGGAAAGATTTGACCTCTTTCTAGGCATGGTTATAGTTTTATTGTGAAGAGATACCTGATCAATTAAAATCTAAGTGATTGCTCCCCCGCGTTACCGGGTATGCTACCGTGTAAAGGAAATTAAACACCAAAATAACATTAGCCCGAAGGCATATTTATTCGATAAAATAAAAAAAAAATGGGAAATTTTGGCCAGTACAGTCAAATTTTCAATGATTATACCATCGTCATCAAAAATCAGCCCTAAACTGTTACCGCCTTCACCGCGTGGAGGTACTCCCAGCTTATGTTATTTTATAAGATACAGTGAAATTTGTGATAGCTTTGGTTTTCACATCAGATGTTTCTGATCTTCGATTTTTATAAGTCAACAGGAAATGCCCATCAGACTGAACTACTTTTGCTAAGACGTCATTCCTATATGTGTCATGGTGTAGCTGGGCTCTTGGAGTTCCACATCAGGTGTTCCAGATCTTCAAATTTATTCTCTCAGCAGATAATGCTCATCACGTGGAGCAATTTTTGCTATGGTACCATTTTTGTATCTCTTATAGTTTAGCTGGTCTGTTGCGGTTCTGCATCAGGTGTTCAAGTTTCCAAGATAAATTATAGCCTATATGTTGGTCAGACTTAATACCTATACAACAAAAGAAAAATCATTCAAATCCGTCCAGCAGTTCCGAAGATTAGCGTGTACAAACAAACAGACAAACGGACAAACAGACAAACAGACAGAATTTTTTTTTTGGATTCGTGCTCTATTACTGTTTCTAAGCCCCCCTCAATAATTATTTTTTTAATATATTCAATGTACAGACACAGTTTTTTTACTGTTTTATTATATGTATAGATTTCTAACTTGTGTTAATAGGGACGACTTAAGACTATGTTGGTTGGTGTTCTGTGTTGTTTAATGGGTCTGTTTAATGGCCGACTGATCAAATCGCTATTGGCGTGGTTTTCATTTCAATGGTATAGTTATTCAACATTACTAAACATTCTAGACTACAGGACTTGTTAATTTCTTTTCAGTTTTTATTTAAAGTTCACTTTTTACACAGTCGGGTATTTATCTTACTTATTTTTTTGTTGTAGTTTTTTTTAGATTTAATATTCTACGGTAAAATACAACAGTATTCAGTCATACAGTATAGAAAACAGTTTGTTCAACAGTCCATTTGGTTAGATTCAGAAAACAGCACAGATTTCGCCAATTGTGACATAATCTGAAACGCGTTTTAGTTGTCAATCAAGTCGTTTTAAAAGGTTATGGGGGCTCGTTCAAAGGTAAAGTGGTGCAAATAAAACACCAAACTTTAGCTTTATTCGCTTCGGGTCGATTTCATAATTGGAAATATGACCTCAATATTTGGTATAATTTTAACCGACAAGCACTTTATTAGTACCTATCATTCATTAGGCTGCTTCGATGGTTCCATGGTCGTAAGCGCGACAGCTGAGCGTGGCGTCTTGGGTTTGATTCCCAAGTTGCTTTTAGAAGGAAAAGCCCGGAGTTTGGAAGTTGGCGGTGTAACACCGCCGTGCATCGGAAAGCACGTAAAGTCATTGGTCCTGCGCCTGATCTCTCTCCGGTCGTGTCGAATTGCTGTTCGCTGCGAAACGAGTACATACCAATTTTAATTAAAATTCGAATGTTCCCAGCGTTTATTCCGCACACTCGTGCAGGCATTTGTACTGTTTTATATTATCCTGAATGCTTATCTTCAAATATCTTGTGTCTTATCCCTCAGTACTTTCCAGCCTACGGGTAAGGTATTTCCCCTCTCTGCGTCCTTCGGAATAAACTTCGCGAAAATGTTGCATTTTCCTGTAGGCAATATGCGTTTTCGTCGGTACGTCAGTATCTCACCTAGATGTACAATCTACAGGTTTTCCCGCTAAACAAAACAGGCGTAGTTATTTTTTGGGTTACTCCTAAATCCAGAACTTACTTCTCTGTCATGTAAGAAGATTTCCAGGGGCAATGAAACATTTATCTGATTTCCTAAAAAGTAAAATTTACGAAAGTAGAGGAAAATAAATGAGTTTGAGTTGAGTTGAGAGGAAAACTTATGAGAGAAAATATGGTTTGATTTCCTCGCAATTATAACATGAATTAATTAAATGACATATAAATTAATTACTGTAACTATGGAACCACCGGGTCACTCACTGCAGGGGCAGCCTGGAATTTTCGTGCACCCAAATATAAATTAAGTAGGTATCAATAGATTTGATCCACATAGAATTTAAAACTAGTACCTACGTCATCTACATTTAAAAATCTAAAGAATCGTTGTTGTTTTTCCACAATTTTAGATCTGAATGCAGGCGGACGACTGCGTAAATTGATGTAAATAAAATTAGAACAAAACAAATTCCGTCAACTTTTATTATAGAAGGCGATGTCGCAGTACACCACAAGTGGGCGGCCATCATACCTACATTATAAATATTTAGTAAGTTAAATTTGGTGTATTTTATTTATAAGTAACAAATATACAATATTTACACGTAAGTACAATAAAAAAAATTAAAACCTATAACTATTAAACAAAAAATAAACTAATATAATAAGGCGTCAAAAAATTATTATAATTATAAAGGGTGGCTGGTAATTAGTGTACGATACTTAAACACGTGATTGTGTTCATGATAACAAACAACTTTCCCGAAGAAAAAATGTTTTTTGTACTGATTCACTTTAGGTCACAGGCGTGCGCACGCGTGAATTTCATACGGCTTTTGTGTTATTGTGATAAAAGTGAACCAGTACAAAAAACATTTTTTCTTCGGGAAAGTTGTTTGTTATCATGAACACAATCACGTGTTTAAGTATCGTACACTAATTACCAGTCACCCTATATAGTTCTTACATTATTAGGTGTGGGTTTTTTTACAAAATGGTCAAAATGTTCCTGAATTAAAATTACTATTCAGTTTTAATACAAAAAAAAAGATTAATCACTTTCCATGTCATGAAAAATGGTAAACACAATGATTGTGTAAATTTAGATTATCTATTGTTTCGTTAGAGCTTTTTACTTTCTTAATTTATGTGCCATACAGTATAATAATATTGTCCAACAGCAGGGCAACGGCCTCCCTTGCTCCTTTTCGTTGACGTTTTTAGGTTTCCGTACCTCAAAAGGAAAAAACGGAACCCTTATAGGATCACTTTGTTGTCCGTCTGTCTGTCGGTCTGTCTGTGTGTCTGTCTGTTTGTATGTCTGTCTGTCAAGACTCTTTATAACGGGATCGCGTGGAGGTATCGAGTTGAAATTAAAACCATGTACTCAAGTCTACGGTCCCTTGAAGCTGTAAAAAAATCAACCCTCTATGTTAACGTGAAAAAAAGATACGGCCGTTTATGTCGCAAAAAAACGCATTTATAATAAGTATTAAGTAGATTAATGTATGGATAGTAGGTATAGAAGTATGGATATGTACCTACAAATATGTACGGAACCCTCGGTGGACGAGTCCGACTCGCACTGTCCGGTTTTTTTTATTTTAAATGTTGAGATAGATGAGAAAGCCATGCTGAGATAGGAGCCTTTTGGCCTCGTACAGGACCAATTTCGTTTCTTTGTTTTTTATTTTACAATAATAATTCAACCTTGTTATTTTTATTTTTGTTAAGTGTGTTTTGTCCTGATTGGGCCAATAAATGCTTTTTCTTTCTTTTTTTCTTTTTTTTCTAACCCTCTCTGGCTAGACAGAGAGCTAGTGTGAACCAAACTCCATTAAAATATATCCTAATATTTTATACTAAAATAAATGTTACCTACTGTACTGTTAAAGATAACTGTCCTATAATTGCGCGTTTAATGTTTATTACCAAATGTAATTATAAAATTAATAAGTGCATTTAAGATTACTTAAATTAACTTAAATATTACATCATTGGCTCATGTAGCTTTCAGTGATCGAATGGATTTTTGTAGTTAATCCATTCAGTTTTTACTGAAAACCAAACTGCCTACCAAACTAAGTAGTAAGTACATAACATTAAATAAAAATGAATGCTGGCATACTTTTTTTTTAACCGACTTCAAAAATAGAACGTATCGGTTTCATCCGATCCGGGGGGTCCGAGATGTTAATGGCAGCACGCAATGTAACGCACACAAAAAAATATGCTTACGGGTGCATCCAACAGTACAGAGATCGTGGGAGTGTTTCTAGCATTTGTGTCACTTGATTTCGTAAAAAAAACATTAAAAAACGGTGAAATTTTGACCTTCAATATTTCCTTTAGCAGAAAGTATCCATGGTCCAGAACAAGAAGACTATTGCAATGATGGGAATTAAGCTATATATATATGTTTGAGCTGTTTGGGGTGGAAATAGGACCATGGGGTCCGAGTGCCCGTTTTGTTTTTCGGGACATCGCCATGCGGCTGGTCGACTCTTTATGTGACCCGAAGGCTGGTCTTTTCATGGGTCAAATAATCAGTATTGCCATACAACGTGGTAATGCTGTCAGCCTGTTGGGCACGTGTCCCAGTGACAGCGAAGTGGACGAGTTTCTTAATGCCCCCCTCCCTTTTTCTTGGAAAAGTAGAAAATAATAATTTTTATTTTTAAGCTTTGCATATATTGAATTCGGCTAAGTAGTAAATATATTAATTGATGCCCTTTGAGCCCTCCCTTTTTCTTGGAATTGTACATAACTACATAATATTTTTTATGTATAAGCTTTGTATAAATTTAATTCGGCTGTGTTGTAAATATATTAATTGAATGACGGAAAGATTATGTTATTTTTGCCTTCGTAAGTCTGCGTTTCCACCAAATACGTGCGAGGATGAGTAGCGAGGGATGTGTGCGATGCGTCATGTTCGTGAACGGGAGCCGTAAGTTGGGACTGGTCAATTCGTAGCTGCCTCGGTTATTTTAAATTAATTTTGAATTGTTTACGATTGTCTCTAGACCTCTTTTAACGTGCACAACTTGTTACATTTTTCTCACATTTGTGTCCCGTAAATTCAACATGAACCTCACATTCTTTGGACACGTTGCACGCAACAACGACTCCTTAGAGCGTCTGGTGATTCAGGGAAGGGTAGAGGGCACGAGACCACGTGGTCGATCGCCTACCTGATGGACAGACTCCATCAAATCTGCCACCAAGCCCCCTGTGGCAGAGTGTGCTCGCCATGCAGCCAACAGAGACCAGTGGAGAAGGATCGTGAAGGCTGCGACCGCAGTTGTGGGTGAACGACTGAGAAGAAGAAATTCAACATGAGTGTGAATTAATTTTAAAAGAGTGTTCATGGAGTCTCTTGCTCGTTCTTCTCCATAGAAACCTACTGTTTTGAACAAGCAACTAGCCTCAACTTTATGACTGACTGACTCCTTGACAATTTAAAAGTGCCTGTAAATGGTTTATTTGAAATAAATGATTTGAGTTTGAGTTGAGTTTGTGCGAAACCGCGTAACTATCCAATTACAGCGCTCTAGCTTAGAACAAATTATTACATTGAAGCAATGTCATTGGTCATTATCATATACATCCTCGCTACGCATCCACATGTCTGGTGGAAACTTCTTACATTCATTATATTATTCATTCATAGATGATTGTGATAGGCTCTTCAAATGTAATATTACGCATCACCGTGCCCCCTGTGAACTGCCGACTACTGATAACAGCACAGATACTGATCATTTCCTCGTTTAATTAACTAGTTCTGTGACCGAGATTACGAATAAAACGTAGTAGATTCATTTTAATTATTATCTTTGTTAATTATTGTAGCTCGTGCCATATTATACGCACGAGTTATGAAGTGAAGGAAATTGGCGATCATTACGCTTTCAGAGGATCACGAGAGCGTAGAGCAAATGTAACTTTAAATGTTACGTATTTCAAAGGTTTAAAGTAGTACCTATTCATTCAGTTTAAAGGTTTACTTCATTATCATGTTACTTGGGGTTATTTACATGTTTTCTTCTTCTGTTCCGTTCTGTCAATCTTCATGATATCACTGACTCTCTGTCTTTCATTTATCAATGGGTAATATACCAAAACGTGGGCACTCATCGTAGGCCTGGTCCACAAATTCAAGGTTTCTCAGCGTGCTATGGAGAGAGCGATGCTCGGGGTTTCTCTGGTGGATAGAATTCGCAATGAAGTCACTCGCCAGAGAACTAAAGTTACCGACATTGCGCGTCAACACAAGGTGCTGTTCAACACAAGGTATTATTCGTATTAAATTAGATAATATACTTACGAAGTGGAAGTGGGTAGGCCACGTCTGCAGACGGACAGACGGTAGATGGAGCAGACACGTTCTACAGTGAAGACTGCGTTTGGGCAAGCGTAGTGTGGGACGTCCTGCGGCACGATGGACCGACGATTTAAAGAAGGTGGCTGGCAGCGGATGAATGCGGGCTGCCCAAGACCGGGTTGGTTGGCGATCTCTGGGGGAGGCCTATGTTCAGCAGTGGGCGGCAATAGGCTGATATGATGATGACTTGGGGTCGACGCAACATATTTTTTTCTTCCATCTCGTCTTGGCAACCGACGTGATTGACTGACTCCCTTTTCTTTCATATCATTCTATATAAGAGTAGGTAAGTAAAAGCAAAGTAGTATATACTGTGCTTTTACATACTTTTATATAGTGGTTTTTATGCAAGGTACAGACGCCAGCACATTAAGCTACTACAATCTGTCACATTTCTTTAATCGATTTTCAACTTTAGGGTTAAAGAATAAGGTTCAAGATTGATTGGGAAAATGTGACAGTTTCGGGTAGGTTGACCTGCTTGCGTCTGTACATCATCTTCACGTATAATTTTATGATTGCTGGTAAACCTATGAAGTTTCATGCTCATTCTTCTCTATACGAAACTATACTTTTTGGAACAGGCAACTAGATTTAATTTTGATGTAAATGACGTTTAAATGTTTCATCGTATCATCATCAGCCGAAACGGTAACCAGCCGCTTGCATCCACCGGTTACCCGCGACCATTATGATGTCTTCGGTCCATCTGGTGGGAGGTCTACCAACGCTGCGTCTTCCGGTCTTAAAAGTTTGTTCTAATGGTCTAATCGAAAAAAAATATTTCACTTAGGTTTTTGCATAAAAATAAACCAAAATGGTTTAAGATAGTCGTATTTTCAAATCGCAAATGGCTTCGACTCGAAGCAAATACTTAAAAGTCAGTGCCCTCGTGCTAAGCCTACTGATTCCTTCTCTCAAAAGTATCAAATAAGTTTAAGTGGTACCACATAAAATTTGAATGGTATAGTAATACTTGTGAGGCACGAAATAGTTGAAACGAGGCTGACTAGTGCGCCTTGGAGTATTCATTATCATCTTTGTAGACCCAATAACCAAAATTATCTTTTAAAATATAATAAAAATTAAATTCAAAACTATCTTGCTACATCATTAGCTCCCGCGCCGAACAGACTATTTCATTTAAAAATATAAATGTAAATTGCTATGAATTATTTCGATATTTTTACTTGTCCATGACTGTCATATAGCAGTCTGGCACAAACACCCGTCTCTTTGATGCAATGATAAGTGTAACGATCGACGAGCATGTGAGTAATGCGAATGATTCGAATATTTCAGCTATTACCGCCGAGTTTATATAGTTTTGCGTAAACACCAGCTTTCCAGAGAATTTCCCACGCCAACCGACCGTAAACAGTTAATGGGGGAAATGTTTTCAATAAGTCCATTGGAACGCTGACTGATCTCCTTAATAACGACTCTAATTTAAATTCAGAATAGCTAGGAATAGAATATCTTTTTAAAACTGAGACAAATTGAGTGGGAGTTCCGTCGTAAAGAGATGAAAATATCTCCTCTGTTCTATTAAGAGCTGCGGATTCTATTATAGTCTAATAAACTCTTGTATTAACTATGTATTTTGGTTCAATTTACACAAATACACCCACACATATGTAACTATTTTAATAAGTTATCGTAAATACCGATGTTATTTAAACCTAGAGAACAAAAAAACAGGCAAGTACCTACCTGCTTGCGGCCTGTAGACCTGCTTTGTTTAAATTCCGTTTGCGGTTTGCGGGGCTTTTAAAATCTTCTCCTTTTTACCAAGAAGTTAAAGAGAAGAAGAATTCAAAAGTCCCTAAACCAATCAATAAAACCTGAATCATATTAAGGAAAACCAAATACATTAATACTTTTATCAATTGTAAAGATCTAAAAGTCATTCATTTCGCACCTGCCGTATGACGGTATTGCGGCGCCGGCGCAGACGACCAAACGATGAGTAAAATCAAACAAAGGTGAAGGAAGTTCTTTCATAGTTCTGAAACACCGGTATTAGGTGACAGACGGTTATTTTATTGCGTTTAGTGACGAAATTGTCGGTAACGATGACACGATGGAGACACAAGTACCACAGTGCAGTGTTCACGATAGAACAGGAACTGTAACTTATCTTTACGATATTTGTTCACTGGCTGCGGGTAGGCGACATTCCAGCCGATAGCGCCGGTAGGGGTCAAATTATTGTAGACTGGCTGCAATCTATATGATGTCATTTTAGATTATAATAATTCTCCCGACCGAATTTCGGTCACAGTGGCCAAACTCAATGAAGACTAACCAAAAGTTACGCGGTATTACTTACATGGTGTTCGACAGGGTAACCCAAAGTGGCCTGAAGACGCCGCCGAGAGGTCCGGGAAGAGTTATTAAATAGTGCACGAGTGTTTGCGCAAACGCAGGTGAACTCCCACTTCCCTCACTCTCACAGTCCGATTGAACGGCAATCCGATACGACCGGAGAAAGATCAGGCGCAGGACCAACGACTTTACGTGCTTTCCGAGGCACGGGGGTGTTACACCGCCACCTTTCAAACTTCTGGCTGCTACTGAGAAATTCCTAATGAGAAAACCCAATAACACTTTGTCCGAACTGGGAATCGA
Source organism: Charanyca ferruginea (assembly GCA_947361185.1). Lineage (NCBI taxonomy): Eukaryota > Metazoa > Arthropoda > Insecta > Lepidoptera > Noctuidae > Charanyca > Charanyca ferruginea. Next base: position 1,167,767 of record OX376063.1, on the reverse strand, counting down.
ACCTGTAATACCCCACTCGCTCCACGAGACCAACGAAGCAGTCAATTTGAGATTAGGGAGTGGTGCTATGTAATGTCAATACCTCTTTCCTCTTCCTCTCTCTTCATTACCAAAATTAATTGATCAGTATCTGGTGACGCTATTCCAATCTACAGAAAAGTTCTTATGGCATACCGCACTAGCGCTAAACACGTGCCTAGCGATAGGCGAAGTGGTTCAGGCGCCGCACTCGCCTATGGTCAGCTGGATACCCCATCGTCTGGCATACCAGTTCAGTAACCACCTCCGGATACTGTACTGGCTCAAAACTACAAGGCACTTCAGCACTTTCGCAATATCTATAAGGTAGGTTTTGGCAGCCAACAGATACAGAGACCGTCTGGAACACCCTCTGGGCATCTACAGCACCACTTCTTTTTGATTCAAGTGTCAGAATTATCAAATGTGATTATAATTATTTTGTCCATCAAATGACAAATTCTTGAAAGTCAGTAAGCAGCCATTTGGAATGTTCTAGTTTTCCTATTGTCAAATCCTTCGGTGGTGATAACGACCATACATCGACCAACACCATCTGCCTAGCCTTTTCTTAGCTATATCGAGGTCGGCTGCCAGTCTAACCGGATGCAGCTGAATACCAGTATATTACATGGAGCGACTGCTTTGCAGGCCTCCACAACCCAGTCTGTGCGTGCTTTCCGAGGCACTGAAGGGTGATCTTGCTGTGAAATGGATAGTCACACATCCAGGAACGGGTTTTACTTAGCCTCGAGGCCCTCCACAACCACGACCATACATCAACTCATACAACAAAAATGATGACACACGCTATCATGATTTGATAGTCCATAATTATTTGCGATAAATCTAATACCTATACAATCGGTACTTATAAATCTGATATAATCTCCTAAATCTAACATTATTATCACATCTATCAATATTAAGTGGTTTACTACGTCGTGGGTACGTTCATGTCATTGATAGCTGGTCGCGTGTATAGCTCGTTATCACTTATCAGTCATTCGTGTCGTTTGTAAGTGTATTGTAGAATAGCCGCTCGTGAGCGTACGATGTGGATATTGTCTGCTACGTCACGTGTGAGTTCAGTGATGCAATGCAAGACCGACGAATTGTACAAATGTTTATCTTTAACAATCATAATGCATACGAAATTATAATGAAGTATGTACTTATATTTAGTTTGTTTCATGATGTTCTTCTATCATGTGACTTAAACGAGTAAATCTTTTCGTTGAGGTTTAGAAAAAAAGATAAAAAAAAACTTGTTCAAAACTGATTTCATAAACCATGATCGGCTTTACCATTCCAGGCGTGCTAACGCACCTCGTGTCTATGCCTGAAAAACTATAACCATACTAAGTAGAGTAGGTAGACAAGCCTTTTTAGCTACAGCCTTTTTACCTATCACTGTAGTATAAATCATGAATTCGCACAAAATGAGATATTACTTATTCAGTATTTTTTCTTTCCATATTCTATTGTTATGAGACTCGATTGTATGGATCGGAATGTTGGGCCGTAAAGAAGACGGGTAAAAGATTGCATGTAGCGGAAATTAAAATGTTGAGATAAATGTGAGGAGTGACCAGAATGGGATCAGAAATCAGTATAATAAAGAAAGTTTGAAAGTGGCGCCAGTGGCGGAAAAATCGAAAGGGAATCGTTTGTCTTGGTAAGGGCTTGTGAAAAAGAGGGATGACACGCTTGTGACCAAAATAGTTATAAATAAAATGTGGATTGATGGAGAGGAAGAGCATGGCTAAAGAAAGGATTGTTTGAAGACTCATATGAGAGAATCTTGCTGATCGTGGCGCATGTCGGTTCATTCGGTTCCCTTCAAAATTATTGAGCTAAGTGGTGCCGATCCATCCGTCATGTTTATGAACGGGCGCCGACAGTTGGGACTGGTCATCTCGTAGCTGCCTCGGTTATTTTAAAATAATTTTGAATGGTTTATGATTGTCTTTAGACCTCTTTTAACGTGCACAACTTGTAACATTTTTCTCACATTTGTGTCCCGTAAATTCGACATGAGTGATGTAACCTTTTAAAAGAGTGTTCATGGAGTTTCTTGCTCGTTCTTCTCCATAGAAACCTACTGTTTGGAACGAGCAAGTAGCCTCAACTTTATTTATTTATTTATACTTCATGCACAAAGGTACAAAGGCGGACTTAATGCCTTAAGCATTCTCTACCAGTCAACCAAGCTTTCTGACTGACTCACTCCTTGACAATTCAAAAGTGCCTGTAAATGGTATATTAAAATAAATGATTTGAGTTTGAGTCTGTGATATTATGACGGTTTACAGGACGGAATGGAGGAAGAAAACATGTTGCGCCGACACCAACTAACTTGGGACAAGGGCAGTAGGTCGATTCTGTAAAATTCAAACAACAACTCGCATCTCACATCGCTATTCACTCTCACTTCGCATAAGGTTCAAAATGACCTTGATATATTTGACACTTTGAATCGGATAGGAGTGCTAAGTGAGCGTCGAAGTGACGGGGAAATTACCTTACAGAATGCCACTTCTTACGTCATCTCATACTTTATCCGTTAAAATCTCTCTGTCAATTTAGTTCAACTCGCTGACACGCTCGCAAGGGTGGCGCTAGCGTAAATTTGAATTACCAACCGAGTTTTTAGAATGCCAATCAAGAAACTCACAGCGGGTTCAGATTCGAAGTTGAGTGATGAGAATGAGGTCTTACATAATTACACCCCCGGTAGAGATGATGATTCGATTGATCAATATGAAAAGTCTGATATTAGCTAAGTATATACATTAAGTAGGTAAGCGCATTCCTTATATATTTTTTCTTTTTCTGCACATTTGAAGCCACGGATGTGTTATTTCTGCTTAAATTTTATTTAGTCATACACTACATCATTTTTCATTCAAGATCGCGGTCGGATTCTTTGAAGTTCTCTCCTAACAAAAGACTCAAGGTTCTATATCATTAACAAGAAACCGAAGTCGGTAAAGGTATCCTGTTAATCATTTCGTCAGACTGGAAAATCCTTTCACGATGCTGATCGTGGCTGATACCGGCTCGGCTTGATATCGACCGCATACGTATTGGTCATAGATCAACGATATACATTGAAAGACGCGCAAAATGCTTTAAATAGCATCATGACTTTCATTTACGGATACTGATTACAGTCCAATCAGTGTTATAATTAGTTAATTACGTGGTAATGTTTATTTTGTAACTCTGTCGCAATTAAAATATGAGTAAGGTAAAGATTTGACCGTTTCGTATCCGCAAGTACAGTGGCATTTAATCGTACCTAATCCTTTCTTTATATAGTTCTAATATTAGTTGCCTGGCTTATAAATATCGCAATTAAATTAAGTATACCCCATTTACTTATTATATTATAGGATTAAAGCTTAAGATTACCGGAAGGTAAATAGAGATAGATAAAACATTAACGCATGGTGTTAATAGGAATATTAGTCCAATAAAGCAATTGTTTTGTTTCTAAAATTAAGCAATTCTTTTTTATATTTTTTATTATTGATAGGCATACATTTGACCACTATCTCACCTGATGGTAAGCGATGATGCGGTCTAAGATGGAGCACGATTGCCTAGAAGTAACCATTCACTGATGACTTAAAAACACCCAGGTTGTAGAGCTATCAGGAAACACAGACTTAGGCAGGGAATTAAACCCCTTAGCTGTACGCACAATTAATATGTTCCCAAAACGTTGAATTGATGAATGTGAAATGAAACAAGTTTACCTATCTAAGTGCTACTAACCAGTAGTATTACCGGACTGCGATATATTTGATAGTAAATTCGCCGATTTAATGGTTATGTGCCAATAGTTTTGTGAGAAGAATATTTAATTCTTGTTATTACCTACTTGATATTTTATTACTTCATATTTTATGCCAACCTTGATTTATGTAATTGGTTTTGTAAGCCGTGTAAATCATATAAATAAATAATTACTAGTATTACTAGTATCACTAAACTTAGAGAGGTAAACTTGTTTATATATTTGTAAGAGGTATAGGTAATCCACGGATATCTATGAAGTCATCACTGGAAATTCTGGTTCGATTACAAGAAAAGTTTTAGAAAACTACAAAATTACACAATTATAGCTATGCTTTTGGTATATTTGATTTTAAAATGTTTTATCTCCTGCGTAAATTGAAAATATTACTATGGTTCAAATTAAATAACTGTCGCCCTAAAACATTCAGTCAAATGCACGAAACACAAACCTGACGCCTCTCTTTTTGCTACCCTTGCCTAGGAGCTCAGTTAGTGAATCAGTTTCCTCGAAAGCTTAACGAACTTGTTACAAGATAATAATACATCACCGTCTACCAGCCCAGCCCACAGCTTGACTCAGACAAAAGAACGTTTACCTTTCGACAGCCGCCTAATGTTGGAAGGTCACGAAGGCACGCATATTTCTCGGAACTTTTTTACCGTTGTGAAGTTTCCAATTACGAATAGTTCGTTGAGATTTTTTTATTAGGTGACAAACAGCATGCGGCATACTAGTGATTAGTGGTCACCGCCCCTTAAGGTCATCTGCAGGGTTATTCTGTAAAAACCTCACTCGGTGAATTTCGGTGAAGTGAGAGTGAGGTGATCTGTCAATCCCTTACCGTACCATGAGATGACAGCTTACCTCAAATTCATCTTACTCCTCTGAGGGTCATTTTTACAGAATTGACTTACTTTACTTTTTGTTTGAATAAAATAACAAAATAATGGTCAACTGTGTTGATTATTTATTATTTATTTATTTATTTGGCTACCATGTCATACTAAAGGTAGCAGTTGCGCTGTAACCTTGCGGTAGCGGTAACGTTGCGTCGTAGCGGTTGGCGCAGTGGCTGAGCGATCGACTGCTGCGCAGCGTGTTGCGGGTTCGATTCCCGCCCAGGGTAAACATTTGTGTGATCAGCACTTGTGTTTAGCTTGTGTCTGGGTGTTGTTTATCTATATACGTATGTATTTACAAAAAAAAATGTATTTGTGTATGTATATCAGCTGTCCGACACCCATAGTACAGGGTCTCCCTAGTTTGGGGTCAGATGGCCGTGTGTGAAAAATGTCCCCACATATTATTATTATTATTATTATTATAATCATTTGCTTTTTTTACTTGCACTTTTGAAATTTTCATAGAGTTCCTCCATCGTCGGAGTGATGGAGGGGCATGCCGGACTCTTATCGGCTAAAACCACTGCGGTGTTCCACCTTGCTATTCTACAGATAAAGTTGTAATCTAGTATCGGGTCTGAACTACGGTAAACCGATAACACCGACACTCACAATTGGCTCTGCTAGCACAAAATTTCCAAAGGGAACTTTAAGTCCTGAAGACAAACCCTCGTTTGAGGCAAAAGTTACTCTCAACTATCATTATCAAGATGTGAACCAGATCAGCAGTATGATACTAAACGAGGAAGAATAGCGTAGAAAAGGTACGTCGGCTATGATGACGTACGACAGACGCGTCTAATTGAACCCAAAATTGGACACCCACTTAAACGACGACGAGTGACGACTTAAAGTGGTCCTAAAGGGCAAGCCTTATTTGATTGGCACTTTAATCAAAATTATCTTTGATTAAATCTTGATATTCGATTTAAGTACCTACATATTTTAGGAACTTATGGATATTACTGACAACGGTGAAGGAAAACATCGTGAGAAAATCTGGGCTTATAATGAACTAGCTTCTGCCCGCGGCTTCGCCCGCGTAAAAAGAACGATTATCCCAAAGGAACATATTACCGGGATAAAAAGTATCCTATATGTTAATCCAGTAAATGGTTTATCTATGTGCCAATTTTCATGCAAATCTGTTCAACGGTTTGCGCGTGATTGAGTAACAAACATCCAAACATCTTCACAAACTTTCGCATTTATAATATTAGTAGGATATACCTAAGTATGAACTCGCCAATCCGCCTGTAGCACACGTAGTGATTAATGCTCGTGCCCTCTCTGTGTGAGAAGAGGCTTTTGCCCAGCAGTGGGACAGCTAGTAATAGGCTTTGATACCTATTTAACTTTCTCGAATAATATATTTTAATTAATAATAAATAATTTATTTAATGGATGGAAATAATTGATTGGATGGCTTCCTCGCGAATTGGCGGGATGAGGCACAACATCGAGAAAAATGGAGGGAATAGGGGGAAGGAAAATAAAATGAATAATTCATTTAATTATTATTTAAATAAAAAATAATTTAAAATTAATTTATTAATTAAATAATTAATATTTTTTATAGCATTAAGGTTTTTCTAGTTCATAAGAATTAATTCGTATGTTATTTTATATTGTGTGTAAATATGCGCATGCCACGGACTAGAAAAAAAGGACTCCACACCACGTATATATCACGTATATTTTATTATACATTTAAGTACCTCTCTATAAAAAGTGTCCGAACATTGTATCTATTATGTATAATCGGAATTAAGGGGCTATTTAACGACTTTTACAGATTTTAAACTGACAATCACGTCAAAATGTGCAGTGTAAATGGTTTGAAAAAAATATATGTTAAACTAGAACATTCTCTTAATCACTTAGTAAGTGAATATTTTTAATTAAGTTCATATTAAATAGTTTAATTAACACGTGAAGTTGTGTCTGACGCGGACAAAACATTGACAATCACACAAAATCTACCAGGTATATTTAAACGAAACTTACACCATCTTGCAGACAATTTAATTATCTATCTTTTAGTATACGCCTTTTTTTAATATACTAAAAGATAGATTATAAAATTGTCTGTAAGATAGTGTAAGTTTCGGATACTAATTTCGGATATTAATTATACCTGGTAGATTTTGTGTGATTGTAAATGTTTTGTCCGCGTCAGACACAACTTCACGAGTTAATTAAACTATTTAATATGAACTTAATCAAAAATATTCACTTTCTATATGATTAAGATAATGTTCTAGTTTAACATATATTTTTTTCAAATCATTTACACTGCACATTTTGACGTGATTGTCAGTTCAAAATATGTAAAAGTCGTTTAATAGCCCCTTAAGATGCCGCTATTATGATAATATTTAAAAGGGTGTGAGCCTGGACAGGTCCCGAACCTAGTACAGACTCCAGCTCTCACAAACGTTCTAGATTAAGGCAAACATGTTTAAATACACAAATTGTAGCAGTGTCCTTTACGAGAGAAATGAACTTTATTATTATTATTATTAAAAGTGAAGCAAGCACCTAAAGGACGCCGGACCGAGGCGCGCACATAGATCGGTACTTACGTCGGTAGGAAGTCGATACTTTCGGCGCGGAATTCTTTTTTTTCTAGTCCGTCCGTGACTATGATGTAAATGTGTGCGTGAGGCATGTTTGTACAAACGGTCTGGCTTACTTAGGGTGCTTCACTTTCGATATGCGTGACGCGGAGTCCTTCTTTTTTTTCTAGTCCGTGGTGCATGCTTTATTTTCAACCGACTTCAAAAAAGGAGGAGGTTATCAATATGTGTGTTTTTTTTTATGTTTGTTACCTGAGAACTTTGGACTGGGTGAACCGATTTTGATGATTCTTTTTTTATTTGAAAGCTGGTGCTTCCCGTGTGGTCCCATTTTATTTTGGTCTATGTTCAGACAATGGTATCCATGACAAAACCGTATAAGTCATAAATTTGCATGTGTGCCAGTGCCATATTTATTTCTACGATCTCTACCATGTTTTAGAGCAAATAAATATTTACTATTACTATTACCTGCTATAGCGTTAGTTGTACCTAAGAAGCCCTTGATAAGAACGACCTTTTCCGCCGTGTTTTCCTATTACAAAACCACAAACCGTGAAATTCTTCTCCACAAATTAGCACGTGTCATCGATAGTCACACCGCCGACGTCATCTAGTTCTCATTCTTATTTCCGTCATGTCGTGGGTACTGAGACGCCCAAAAGCAATGATTCACACATTTTTTGCACGTCACTGTAAAAGTGTCGGTACATGTGTTGGTTATCCGATTTTACGGTTTGTTATTATATTTATCTTACGGCGGCGCGGCGGCGGTTGTGTCATATTATCACGTTACGTGGTGTTACCAAATATGGATGTTACTGTATTTTGTAGTTTCTAAGAACTTGTCGCTGAATTAGTTTGTCTGCATGAATGAGTGTTTGACGCATTATTTTCTTGTTTAATGAGTAAACAGGGATGTTGTCACTGATGTAATGACTGGTAATGGTACTTAGGAGTAAAATAATGTCAGTTTAGTCTTAATTTCACGTCCGTTTTAATATCTTGTAGTTTGTATACGTCAGCATCATCATCATCATCATGTCAATCTTAAGACACTCATTGTGGATTGGGCATAGGTCTTCCGTAAAGACCTCCACCTGTGTCGGTCCCGCGCTGCGTTCATCCATGTTCATTCTTTGTTCAATCAAATATTAAATTAATATAATTATGTATTTAACAATAGTTAAGCGAAAAAGAACCTTCAACACTTCAAAAAGTAGCGGTACTATTGACTCATCTATCCATAATCTTCAATTCATTACTGTCTAATGAGCATAGCTTTGAACTACAGCAAAAAATGTACAATAGATAGGTAATAGGTATTATAGGTACTAAGTCACGATTTTTTACTCAAATACTTAAGCTATGCCTGTGTACTCAGCTCAACAGTCGAAACTAAAGCTTTGCACGTTCTTACTTCAAAGTTTACGATATTAAGGATATGTTCATCTTTAATAGCGTAAACTTTGAAGTAAGAATGTGCAAAGCTTTAGTTTTTTTTACATTACCTTTTTGTTTTTAGCTTAAGATTTTACATGATAGTGTATTTTCTTCTTCCTGTCCTTATCCAATGTTACTTAGGAGTCGGCGCAACATGTTATCTTCTTCCATTCCGTTCTGTCAACTATTATCATATCACTGACTCCCTTTTGTTTCATATAATTCTTCACACTATCCATCCATATCTTTTCTTCGGCTTCCTCTTCCTCTTCCTCTCCATCCATATACATTTATATTCATAACTCTTTTGGCAAATGCGTTTCATCACTCCTCTTCACATGCCCATACCAAGACAAACGATTCCCTTCCAACTTTTCTGTCACTGTATACTCATTTCTGACCTTATGCACTCTAGTGACTCCACACAACCATTTCAAATCTTTACTACATGCTATCTTTTTTCATCCGTCTTCTTCACAGCCCGATACTCCGATCCATGCAGTAGGTACGACAGGTCTTATCACGGACTTATCCTTATTATTCTCTTTAACTTGAGAGGCTGTGGTTTGCAAATTGTTTCAGTAACCTGTCGCCATTTCAACCATCCTGAGTTGATCCGGTGCGTTACGTCTTGGCACAGATAATATAATACTAACATAATTATCACAGATAATATAACGTATCGGTCTCGGTCTAACTTGCCCTTTCTGGACAAGTGACCCGACGTACCTAAGATACCTTTTTTTTTTTTGCGCGGTGGAAACCCTCATGGACTTCCTCCATCGTGGGGGCGACGGAGGGGCATGCCGGACTCCTACCGGAAAAAACCACCGCGGTGCTCCACCTCTGCCCATGGCCGGGGGTGCGGGATTCGCATGAGCATTCACCGCTCCCCCGACAGGCCATGACCTGCTGTTTTTCAGCAGGTCTCACCTCCCCGTACGACCATTTCCATAGCGGCCGCACCCACTCTCGAGTGGCGCGCGTGGAACACTGCGACGCCAACTCGGGCCTATCTGGTCGGACGACGGACGCCCCTAGTCCACCCGCCAGGTACCTAAGATACCTGCTCATTCTAGAAGTACTTACCACGATAACACAGTTTATTGAGCTTCAAACAATTCACAAAGTTTACTAGGTCCATATCCAATTGAAAGCCTAGATTACACCTCAAGAACAAACTCTCGCATAAATCCATCCATCTGGAAATACCTACCCAAAAATTTTTGACCGTGAATCCAAATAATTGAAATCTCATATAGGGCGACTGGTAATTAGTGTATGAAACTTAAACACGTGATTGTGTTCATGATAACAAACAACTTTCCCGAAGAAAAAATGTTTTTTGCACAGTCGTATAAAATTTGGCGCGCGCACGCCTTTGACCTATCAGCTGTTACCCGCAAAAATATTTTTTCTTTGGGAAAGTTGTTTGTTATCATGAACACAATCACGTGTTTAAGTATCGTACACTAATTTATTACCAGTCGCCCTCTATAATATAACGAATATAATGAATCCTTACGAATATCGTCCTAAAGCTCATACAAGTAGTTCTAGTAAAATAAAAGTATGTGCTCAAGTTATTACGCACTTTGGACACACTGCACGTACACAAACCAGGCCTAGATTTTATTACCTACGCACTTAACATGCAAGTACTATTTTTCCTCCTACAAGTACATTCCACTCTCATCCAAGTTAATGTACATACGTCACTGGGAGAGTAAACTAGTTTCCGACTGACGTAAATTAACTTGGTTTTTATTTTTAACATGTACATAAGATTATGTGACAGTTTTCCTAAACATAAAGTTTATTTTAAACTTGCGAAATCGAATTACCAACCACTGACGTGGAAAGTATTAAGATGTAGACTTCATTTTCCTAATTATCCGTACTAGGACACTCGCAGAGACGCCCTCTTACAAATTCTGCTCAATCTAGAGAGGTAAAGCATTTATTTAAAAAAAAACAGGCACTTATGAATTGTCGAGGAGTCGGTAAGTCAGTCAGAAAGTCGAAGCTAGTTGCTCGTTCCAAGACGTAGGTAGGTCTCAATGGAGAAGAACGAGCAAGAAACAAGCGAGAAGAAACCTCGGTCGGTATATTATTTTAAAATGCTGTGATCGAAAAACCTGTCCCTTCTTTTTTGCGTGTGGGAATCCCATTAGATGTATTTCACCGTGGGACGGCTGTCAGATTCTTACTGAACAAAACCACACGGTGTTCTTCAACTACCTTTGGCCGGGGCGCTGAACTTGCTCAATTCTAAGTACTTCACTTACTAGATACTGCCTATACCGACTAGGGCCCTGTGAATCAATCCAGATAATAAATCACGGTGACTGACGTCACTATGATAAATATTAAAAACCCCATCAACATAACATCAGCACTTTCTCCAGCGCAAACACTTCAAACCTCATCATGTACGTAAAGAGTGTAATGTATCCAACGCAATAACGTTTCAGATTTACTTTTTTATTGTTACAACGGGCTGATGTAAAACAGAGGATTGATTACATCGGCCATGCCATTTATTGCCGAAAAAAGATGGAGGTGGTTAATTCGTCACATGAGAGCAGGAAGTATCTCACCAAAATTAAGACCTATGTGAAGAAGAAAATGCGTTACAGAAGTGTATATCATCAGAAGGGCATAAAGAATAAGTACTGTAGAGACTTAGTCCTATTACAGTCAGATTTCTATTTTTCAATTTTCGAACAGTATTCCTCCCATAATTTAATTGAGATGGATACCTATAGCGGTTTCATCCATCCTGAGAGGATAAAATGGTGACAGGTCACTAGAACAACTTGCGACCCACGGATTCCCCTCAAGTTAAATGAAAAAAAGTCCGTGATAAGACCTCTCGTATCTATTGTATGGATTGAAGAAGAAGAAGAAGAAGATGAATGAAAAAAGATTGCATAAAGCGGAGATGAGAATGTTGAGATGAATGTGTCGAGTAACCAGAATGGATAAAGTCAGAAATTAGTATATTAGAGGAAGTTTGAAAGTTGCGCCAGTGACAGAAAAGTTTAAAGACAATCACTTATCTTGGGAAGAAGAGGGATGAAACGCATGCGACCAAAAGAGTTATGAACATAAATGTGGATGGAAGACCGAAGAAAAGATGGATGGATTGTGTGAAGAATTATATGAAAGAAAAGGGAGTCAGTGATAGATGGTTGACAGGACAGAATGAAAGAAGAAAATGTGTTGCACCGACCTCGGATAACTGCTGGCAGGAAAATGATGATCCATCTTATAATTAAATTTTACTAAACTATTAAGGTTAAATATTGTTAAACTGACCAGTAGATCGATTCAGTAAAATTCAAACAACAACTCGCATCTTACATCGCTATTCACTCCCACTTCGCATAAGGTTCAAAATGACCTTGATATATTTGACACTTTGAATCGGGTTACTGTCGGGCTGCTATGATACTTAGATATGATGCAGGATACTTTATTGCATTGTCGTGCAGTAAGGTATAGTAAGGCTACACTTTGGTAAACTTACAATTAAGGTAAGAAAAAGCAACCACTTAAAAAGCATTAGATTAGATAATGAGGAGACAAACATTAATTATGTGCCGAATAGTTTTCCCAGAAAACAAATTAGGTAGGTAGCTAATGTAATTAGTTAAATGTGCTAAGCTTTATTTTTTTCATCCTAATTAGGCTTTATACAATTAGATTTTAGATAATAATAATTACATACAAAAAGTACTTAATATTAAAACTGGTAAGTAATCCTAACTAATCCGTTAACACTAAAGCGTAAATAGTTTAGTTAAACTCTAGTCGCGCTTATCTGACGTGTAATTAGTTTATCTTTGAGCGAACAATACGCACATAGTACTACGACGGCCTTGTTTGCACTTTCATGAATGAAATACCACGGTCCGCTTCCATTCAAACAAGTGCCAATACTTATCATTGTAACTCCATTCACTGCCAAACAAAAACCAATTCTATCAAGCTACATTTAACATTTACATTCCAAGTGTAGAAGAACAAGAGAGCTTTTGATTCCAAAGCATTGTATTTTGAACCGTCTGTTTAAAGTATAATGTTGATTTTCAAGTGGAGTGTTGTGTGAGTTATGCTGTTAAGATCGGGGTGATCGACACGACCTCGTCGGCACGTGGCGACAGCGTGCCGTTCGCACTTCCACAGCACAGTGTGCGCAGGCGCGACACTGTCCATTCAAGCCGAGATGGCGTAGAAAAGTGGCTTTGCGATGTTGGCAGAAATGTAGGCCGAGATTATATGAGAAAGAAGTGAAAAGTCACGTGAGATATAAGAAATATTATCTACGGTTTTGGATAACAAATTGGCCAGGGGCCTACCATGAACTTTTTTAGTAGGTCAATTTTAGACGAAAAATAAACTGTCATGCTAGTTTGTACCATAATTTATGAGCCCTAATTAGCAGGTCCACTGCGATCACGTGGCCTAAGCCGGTGTATGACTATGTCCGTACTCCGTACAATACGGTCAACGTAACTTGGCTCGTCTGAAGTTAGCTGTTTGGCTGCGCAATGGAACTTTTAGGAACGAAATTGTGTACTGCGCAGCTAATCGGCTAACTTCAGACGCGCCAAGTTACGTTGACCGTACTGTACGTCTCCGTACTAATCCGTACCATCAAGTCATTAATATCAACAGTCAGACTCCTCCGCTCCAAAATAAGATAGGTACCTAATTCAAGTCGTGTCAAGCCATGACCAAGATTAGGTACTTACCACATTTTTGAAGTAGTACCAGCAAAGGCTTAGCCAAATGGGGTTGAGAGGGTCACGTTACCCGCCTGCTCATTGACCACTGGGCAAGAGTCTTCATGCAATGGATGCCTGATGATGGACGGCGGCGGCGTCGCTGAAGAGGGTTCAGAAAGAGGCGACGAGATGACCTAGACTTGTACCAGCAGGGTTGGTTCGAGGTAGAGCAGGAAAAAAGTTCCTGAAAGAACCCAGCAGTGGGAATGCGTAGGCTAGATGAAAAAAAAGTACCCAGGAAAGCATAGTCGTAAGATATTTAGTAACAGTTACACTCCAAAGGTCGTCGACAAGGCCGGTACAACATCGAATCACAAATTCGACGAAGTACCGTAACTCAGTCATTGTCTACGAATGCCGGACACTTGATGTGACATTAGACGGAGTTGCATCAGATCAGTGAAAGCTATTCCACGAAATATTCCGGCTCTTACCATCTGATCGGTAAGAGTGACGGGTGACGGGTCGTTAGCGGATGACCTCGCGCGATAAGGAAAAATAGCGCAGTTATTATTAGCTTGTATTTTTTATTGTAATTCCATCGTTTATTGTCTAGACTAGGCGTAGTACCTATTTATGTTTATCCTTCTTATAAATATAATCAAGGCAATTGAGAATGCTGGTTTTCGTCGATAAATGTAAAAAATGACACATCTCGCTCGAACGGTACGGGCAGTTTGCCCGTACACTAAAGTGTTGAGTGTAGTAAGTGTTGTGTCACTGAAGACGGGATGTTCACAGAAATAAAATCACTGTATGGTGTCCGTATTCAATGAGAATATTTATTGCATGCACTCAACACTTCAGTGTACGGGCAAACTGCTCTTACATTGAAGTGTTGAGTGCAATAAATACTTCTCTACTATTTCTTATTGAATACGGACACCATACACGAACTGTTTCTGATGAAAATATATTTTAGCTGAAACTTTCATAAATCAAAGAAATAATATACCAGTTACGGTTTGTTTCTTTTAAGGGTTCCGTAACGGAAGGGTGCCGAAACCCTTTTACTAAGCCTCCGCTCTTCATCCAGACAGATGTACAGCGGGCTGTATCTTTTGACCCGTATTAAGTAGACACTTGAAATTTTCATCATCGTCTTCCGGCTGATGGAAGCCGTCCACTGTTGGACAAAGGCCTCCCCCAAGGGCAGGAGGTTGCCATAATCCCCAAGCTTGGCAGGCTTCTTGGGGAACGCAGTGAGGTTGTTAAGTTCCAGATTTTCCGTTAGTCGCCTACCCACGGGATGAAATGGGTGTGTGATATTCTACCCCGGACACCCCACGGGAATTTAAATTTTTTACAGGGTATGTATTAGATACTATGGCCGCGATGACAGCAAATTATAATAGGTAAATGTAAAATCAAGTGAAAAAATTAAAGGCAATAAAAGAAATAATTATGTTTTTTTTGCTCAATCTTTGGGTACCTATATTGTCCGTTGGTATTGAAACCCTTTAAGCGCGTGTCCAATTGGCCCGGTTTTTTATACTTCCGACCCCTTGTGTCGATAATACATGGTTTAATTCGACTTGAGTTTTCACTCACAAGTCTAAAGGCGTCATGCCTTTAGACTAGCACGAAAGATGTCTTCAGTATGAATCATATACATACGGAACTTAAACAGAAGGTTGCATTAACATGAACAGAAATCTGCAGGTAATATTCTAAGAACGATGTTAAAGTGTGAATTTAGATTCAAAATTCATTCATCACGTTTCGAACTAATCTAAATGTGAATCTTGTTTTAAATGGTTATTCATTCATGCTTGAGTATAATGTAGATAACAGTAAGCTCGTGTCAATTTACAGTAATAGTTCATTAGGTTCTTGAATGTGCAACGTTTGTAAGCTTGCCAAACGGTTGTTTTTTTTGTTCGCCATGACCGTTTCGCAATAGGAACCACCACGTAAAATCAAATCAAAACAAAATCATTTATGAATTTGCAAACATGGACCCGTCCCAGGACTCTTAAATTCGCTCGCCATATAAAACACTGGTATTCAGTTGCATCCAGTTAGACTGGAAGCCAACCCCAATATAGTTGGGAAAAGGCTAGGCAGCATGAATCATTGTCTATTGAGGGAGTTACCCTTATCTACATTACATAGATGATATTTGATACAGTTTGATTAGCGTGTACCCTGTACCTACAGTCATATTTTTCATGTTTTAGGACACCGAATTGAGTTTGAGTTGGATATGAAGAAAAAATTATAGTTGGACGGCTTTCGTAAAGAAACATTTTCAAATCCTCATATTTTTTCTTTAGACGCCTAAAAGTTAGCTGACGATTGATAAATCAGCCTCTAGACAAATATGCACAAAGACAGTAATTCCTAAGTACACTCTCTCAGTATGTCTGTCTCTGATTCATGATCATGTGATGTAATAAACAACAGATATTAGCAACACTCTCTAGAATGTCGCCGAGAGCCTCCCACATCTACGCGCGTGCTCCCCCGCAAACAGCACCGAATTAATTAACACATGACGACAATTAAAAAGATAAATCTTATCTAAAAATAATTACAGTTATTCTATATTTAGTAAAACCTTGAGCATTTTTATCATTCGCTGTTTCTTAGAATTCTTATACAATTTTCCAATGACGCAACGACACTTTTGGCTGCCAATTTTTAAGTAGATGTAACTCTTTTGTCTGTTGAAATAGAGCTTAGATTGTTTATTAAGGGTTCTGTTTCATGAAATAGTGACACACGTTAGCAAACGACCGGACGTCGACGGTATTGTCACAAGATTTGCAATTAAATTTGAACACACAGTTTCCCACGATATCGTTCGCAAAGGTACAAAGTACAAATTTTAACATCCCGCTGAAGGGGCATTATTCTCAACTGCATAATTACTTAGGTACAATAAGTACCAACATTGTGTCTACCTGTTAAAGAACATTTACCTTATATTATACTTACTAGCTTTTTCCTGTTGCTTCGTTGTAGTGGTATTCAAGTATACAGGGTGAAATTGACTTCAAGAGCAAATTTTTAAGGTGACTTAGACCACGATCCTATACAATTTTCATTATGGGGCCAACTCAAACAGTGCGAAAAAAAATCAGCTTTCCATACAGAAGTGCTATAATATAGGTACTCGGCCAAAATGTTTAGAACAGCTGCTTTGATTTTCCCGCTGTTTGAGTTGGCTCCTTAATGAAAGTTGTTCAGGTTCGTGGTGTGAGTCTTAAAAATTTGCTCACTGTCTCATCAGTCTCTTGCTCAGTAACAGCCCAAAGTTTGGAAATTTATTGTGGTGTAACACCCCCGTGCCTCGGAAAGCACGTAAAGCCGTTAGTCCTGCGCCTGATCTCTCTCCGAAGAGGGAGTGCACATAATGTATCGGTAAAATATTTTTTTTTAAATTTCTTTTTCAAACAAACTTATTCTTCTTTAATATTATTAAGTACCTACTAGCGCCCTGGCTTTTCACGAATGATCGACGGTAATGACATCTTGAACAATTAGTCATATTTGGACAAATTACAATTTTTTTTTATTATTTTTTTTTTCTGTATGGCATCTTGCAGTTCAACCTAAAGGTTGTTGACTGCTTAACCGGACAATCCCATGGTGCCTTAAAAAGTGATTTTTAGGGCCTCCAGCTTGGGCAAAAACTTATAACTAAGTGACTACGCTAAGGGCACCCCCTGTGGGGTACGAGCCTCGGCTTAGGGCGTCACTGAGAGAGGGCAGCAAAGGGACAGGCTGGATCGGGTCTTCATTAATTAGGGGCTAATTTTAAAGCTAAAGGCGCAGGCGGGCACTAGCAAGGGTCGGGGGGGGGGGGGGGGTTACGAGGACGTAACAATATCATACTACAGGTATTTATACCTTCCTCTTGAATTACTCTACCTATTGATGAAGTTTAAAAGATCAAAGCATACCAACAGAGGGACAGACGGCGGGAGAGATTTACTAATAGGTACATACCAGCCTACAATTGTCCCGGGTTCCCTTCTTGAAATCGAATGATGTTAGATCGAATGTTACTTGCTCGAAAACGTTAAACGCCTTATTCACCATCCATCTTGCTGTACGTCCCGCCAAGGTCATACACGATGCACGATGCAAAAGTACCGTGAAAAAAAACAATTAATAATTATTATTGACGTACAGCAAGCTTATTCACGGTCGTTTTGCATCGTGCATCGTGTATGACCTTGGCGGGACGTACAGCAGGATGGATCGTGAATAAGGCGCATTAACTCGATAAATTATGAGCGCGACAGTTCACAACCTCGATGCATCAAAATTTCGAAAAACTATAATCTCGAACAATCACCTATGTACCAATTTACAGAATAGTTTTATGAATTTTTATTTGAATCTTTCCTTTCTTACAAACTTAACTTTATGTACGAGTACCTATCTAACGCTAACAAAAATATCGTTTTAAAAAGATTGATAGGTACAGACCTACCTAAGGCGTATTACGCACCATCCTTCTTGCTGTACGTCCCGCCAAGGTTACACATCAAAAGTACCGTGAAAAAAAAACAATTTTTTCACGGTACTTTTGATGTGTGACCTTGTTTTTTTTCACGGTACTTTCGATGTGTGACCTTGGCGGGACGTACACAAAACATTTAGTTCCCACACTGTTCGTCATTTTTTCACGGTACTTTTGATGTGTGACCTTGGCGGGACGTACAGCAAGAAGGGTGGTGAGTAAGACGCTTAACTTGCGTTACCATTATCACGTATCATTTTAGGGAACAACAAGTCCCGACATGACGTTAAGACAGCAGTGCCTACTGCTGTCTTAACTCAATCTACATATTGTTATATAACTATGTAGGTATTTCAGCCGGCGGATTACACATTTGTAAGTGATATGACAACATTGATGACTTGCGGTTTTTGAGAAAGACACGTGGCGGGTGTTATTTCATAACTATTAAAAAAATTAAGATGTAAATAAAGAAAATAAGAGAAACAGGATAAAAATAATTATAGAAAATAATATTTCTTACTTTTATAAAGACCTTAGTTAAAATTCTTAGTTCGCAATTGACCGATTTAAGTATACCTTACTTGGTAGGTACCTAGGTAGTAGGATTAACAAATGCTTAGAATGAATTTGAGTTTGAACAAATTAACAGAGATTAGGTAGGTACCTAAAAAGATTTAGAAAGAAAACTGAGTAGGTAAAGTAAAATTATGAAGAAATAAGTATTGATCTTGTTAAATCGCTGAAATCGATTTGTTCACGTGAATAGTTTGATTATTTATTTCTGTATGTCATTATAAGCATTATTTCTGTATGTCATTATAAGCACTAACCAGATATTTTTACGTTAAGTCAGTTTGTAAAATTCAATGAATTTTCTATTCGTCGTCTGTTAAAGTACCGCTACATGACGAGCCCTCACAGACAGACTAATCGTAAGTAATCATAGGTACCTATCATTCAGTACCTAGTTAGGTTCGGTCCAACAATCACGGCACATAGCAACATCACTCGTGAATTCGTGATAATTCAACAAGTCGACACGTGTTTTAAAACATGTTTTTTTTAGGAGGTCGATTTGCAAATGACGTACCTACACTACTTAACTAGTCTTATTATTACATTATGTGTGATGTGGTCACACGCTATCGGCTGTGCAAGTATTACCTACCTACTTAATGATAACAACAGATCTTCTGCATAATATTATAGCGCCCATTCGTAGTTTCTGGGGGCCAAGTCTGCTATTTTTATAATTTCGTCATTCCAACACGATCCCATTGTCATTTTGCTAAAAGTTTAAAAGTTCTGTATCTGTAAGTATCTGCAAAATTCATACCTAATGGTCGATCATTGGTCGGTCGAATTAAAAGCAATGACTGCACAATGACGTTCTAATGGACAATGGTAGGTGACTGATCAAAGGAACTGTCAAAATTTTAGCAGATTACTGCCTAAGTCAGTCATTCAGTTGTCATTTTGTACGAGATTACCATGCTACATATCATTTCTTTCAATGGCGTGTTCGTGGTTGACCATTGGAAAGTCATAATGACGCCATTATATTAGTAGATTACCAAACTTGTCAAAATCAACAATTATGAAATCAATGATAGACCATTCTGACACTATTGTAATAGCAGACTGAGGCCCTGGGTAAGGGTTCTCGCCTTTTTCCTGTCCTCGGACATTTAATTCAAAGTCAAAGCATATATTTCAATTAAACCATTTGCCTACAGATGAGCTGAAGATGATTTTGAAGGGCTTATGTTTAACGAACCTCCAGATATAGTAAATAACCTCCAAAAATAGTAAATGATCACCAACATTTAACCCCATTTTAATGTTTAACGAACCTCCAGACATAGTAAATGACCTCCAAAAATAGTAAATGATCACCAACGTTTAACCAAAGTATTGTAGAAATGTATGAGTTTGACTGTAAAAAGCCATTTGGTTCTGGCACTCGGCGGCCGCTGCCGAGGCACGCTCGCTCCGCTCACTCGCCTCGTGCGTAGGGGGTCACAGTTCTAACCTAACCTAACCATGTCGGATCCGCCCCAGGGGACTTAAGGGTCCTAAGATTTAGTGATCATTTAATAATTTTGGTGGTCATTATATTTATTCCCATTTTGAAGATGGTGGAATGAGCTTGACGCTTACAGGAGGGATTCGTCTACACTAGCTCTATACCGGAGGGTTGAAAAGAATGAACGGAGACTTGTGCTCTACAGTGGGACAATACAGGGTGAAAATAAATAAATAAACCATTTGTAACTGCTATTTTGAATTGTCAAGGAGTCGATCAGTTATAGTCAGTAAAGTTGAAGCTATAGTTGCTGACTCCAAAACGGGGGTGGATCCTCTATGGTGAAGAACGATCAAGAAATTCCACGGATACTCATTTCTTGGTTAGGTACATTATTCATGTTGCTTCTACTTATATATGATAACAATGATAGTAAAGTGCAATATTAAACCATTAAAAATTAAGATATAAGCTATGGCAGTTAAGAGATGACCAGTCTCAGTTGATTAGATGAACTCACCTGTTTCCATTCCAGGCCTTGACTGAAAGCGTTACGATGTCCCTCCGCCTTTAAAGCGACGAAAAGATGAAGTTATATGACATTCAGGTAATTTATTAGCTCTGCCTGATTTTAGGACTACATATATAAATCCGTGGTAAGTTAAAGCCGTACAGATCGATCGGTCAAAGGTTAAGCTACGCTAACCGCGGTCGGTCTGTGGATGGGTGACCATCCCTTTCATACCGAGTTTCCTCCGTGCCTCGGAAAGCACGTAAAGCCGTTGGTCCCGACTGTCATTCGTAGATCTTTGGCAGTCGTTACGGGTAGTCAGAAGCCAGTAAGTCTGACAACCAGTCTTACCAAGGGGTATCGTGTTACCCAGTAACTAGGTTGTGGAGGTTCGATAGGCAGTCGCTCCATGTAAAACACTGGTATTCAGCTGCATCCGGTTAGACTGGAAGCCGACCCCAATATAGTTGGGAAAAGGCTAGGCAGATGATATATAAATCCGTGGTACTAGGCAACTGGCATTATCTCAGTTGTAAACTACCCTTTGTGCTTATTAGCCTAGCTCTATTCTGTCTCCAGCTTGATAAAGATGGAAGTTGATATTATGTTTTTTCTTTAGTACATACTCCTCCTTCTTGACCTGGCCTTGACTTGAGTGGATCAAACCCTCCAATTTATAGGCCACGATGCCCGGATTTGTAATAAGCTATTGCCATCATTAAGGCATGGAGTAAACAGTTCTTTATTTCCATTGGCAGCATAAATAGGGCATTTTCTTACTTTTAGTTTACATATTGTGTAGCGTATGTTATATTGTTAAAGGTACAATGGGGTTGACGTATCCTTGTGGATAAAAACCTTCACCCAAAATTAACAAAGATAAAAAAAAATAGGACAATATGAGCAATACTTTACTATTTCAGTATATTCAGAAGTATAGCAACGACAAGCAATTTAACTTTCATGTCGCGACCTGCCCAAACTCCCTAACCTCGGAAAATCCTAAACCAAACACGAAATAACCGAATGACAGTGAATGAATGGCCGCATGCGCAGCGTCAGGCACGTAACTCTTATCAGTCGATTTACATCTAAGGTTCATGGCTGTACGTGAGTATGTAGACATACCGGTACATGCCTGTATTAGCTTGTCCGGTTTAGAAAGCCCTGTGCGTACGGTACGTGGTAGAAAACACGTGGTTCTAGTTTCCAAGGTGATAGGAAAAACTTGTAGGAAATGGAAATAATTGCGTCTTATAACTAGTTATGATCCGGAGATGGGGAGTACCCTGGATATCGTTTCCGAGTCCGTATAGCAGTAGGATGTAATTACCAGATTCCTACCGGCTTCCCTCTAGAAGGTCGGATTTCGGAACAACAGTTCGAAGCAACACTCTACCGCTATTGAAAAACGATACTTACAATCAGCAGTGCTACTGAAAACAAAAACATATTAGTTATCACACTGCACACCATCAACTAAAGCGACTATAATGTAATTGGTTGGCGCAGTGGCTGAGCGATCGACTGCTGCGCAGCGTGTTGCGGGTTCGATTCGCGCCCAGGGTAAACATTTGTGATGAGCATTTGTGTTTGCCTTGTGTTTGGGTGTTGTTTATCTATATATGTATGTATTTACAAAAAAAAATGTATTTGTGTATGTATATCAGCTGTCTGACACCCATAGTACAGGGTCTCCCTAGTTTGGGGTCAGATGGCCGTCTGTGAAAATGTCCCCACATATTATATTATATTATATTATACTAGCTGACCCGACAGACGTTGTCCTGTCCCTATCTACCTACTTACCTGCCTATTTACCTACACCTACCCTACATATATTATATTATATTATATTATATTATATTATATTATATTATATTATATTATATTATATTATATTATATTAATTACACAGAAAATTAAGCATATTTTTATATTTGGCTACCTCTTCAATAAACAATTATTTAGTAACCCTTTGCCGCTGCAGTAGTTTTTAGTAATGTCAGGGTAGTGTCGCCTTTGCCGTGTGGTGCCGGTCACGAATAGAAGCACTTTATTTCTACGCGTGGGTGTCGTAGAATGCGATAGAGGGATATTGTCCAGAAGATGGGCAGCAGCGTCCTTCTGAGTACCATAACACCTACTGCGATCGCCAATATGCATCGGCCAAGCATGGCGATTAAGGCTGAACTCCCCTTGAGGGAGACCTATGCCCAACAGAAGGGGGTCAAAAGGTTGATAATGATGAATGTAGTGTGTGTGTTCCATATTTACAAATGGCTTATGTAAGGAACCACCAGATCTAGGAACATATAACGGCAAAAAATCACTTTATATTGCCAAAAATAGTAAATAATCACCAAAAAAAACCGCATTTTAATGTCAAATTATATCCAGAAACTCCGCTAAGCTCTCTCCATGGCTCGCTCGTGACTCTGAGCTTCTGCAGAAGGACCACAAAATGTCCAGCATTATAGGTACATTTAAGAAACTGAATCACACTAGTCTTTTAATAACCTAGCAGTTTTAAATCATCATTTATAGTAGTCATAATTTCAGTAATTAGTCGCATTCGTCGACTTTGCCCTAAACACATTGGTTTCAAAGATAATTATCGGCCACTCTGTACAAAGTCGAAACCTAATTAAATAATTAGGTAAGTATAAAGTGGAGTTTCTGGAAAACTCCGCTAAGCTCTCTCCATGGCTCGCTCGTGACTCGGAGCTTCTGTGGCCAGCAGTTAAGGACCACAAAATGTCCAGCATTATAGGTACATTTAAGAAACTGAATCACACTAGTCTTTTAATAACCTAGCAGTTTTAAATCATCATTTATAGTAGGTAGTCATAATTTCAGTAAGTAATTAGTCGCATTCGTCGACTTTGCCCTAAACACATTGGTTTCAAAGATAATTATCGGCCACTCTGTACAAAGTCGAAACCTAATTAAATAATTAGGTAAGTATAAACTTTCGATATTGAGAAAAGATTACAGAACGGTATGTCTTGAATCACCACACATAATTTGGCTTATCATCGAATTGAAATAACTGTCTCAAAGTAGGTATACATTTTAATACATAATCATATCACTTTATTGCACAACATATTTTATATAGATATAACTTGAACTGAAATGTACCTATATAATAGCGTTGCCAGACATCCCGTATTTCCCGGGACGTCCTGTATTCCAGACATATTTTTAAAAATCCCGCCGGGACAGACTCCATCCCTTATTTCAACATTATTCGATTAAAATACGCACCGCGTCGCGAATTTCAACTTATTAAAAAGTGTCTGAAAATTGCAACATCTTTTGATGAGAAAAGCATGGGTCAATTGAAAAGTGGAAGAAAATAATGCAAGGATTTTTCAGAAAAATCTCTAATATTTTCCCAATTATATCGTTTGTCTTTTGTATCCCCAGTTCCAACTGCTTTGTAGAAAGGACTTTTTGGCATAGAAAGGACTTTTATGGCATCAAAATTAACTGATGTGCACAACAAAATAATCTCGTTTCAACTAACCTATGCTACTATACATATACCGTTTGCAACTATGATTATAATTGCAGCATTGAATTTTACAAATATGTAAAATCAAAAACAAATACTTATATTAAACCTTACACGACCTTCATTAAAATTTACCTAACTATTAACTAGCAATAAAAACAACATAAAATATATGTTTTTCATTTGTCCCGGGGGAAAATTTAAAACCCCGTATTTTTTTGCCAAAATGAGCATTTGTCCCTTACAGGATCAAAAAAAATCTGGCAACCCTACTATACTTATAACTAAGGAAATAGGATCTTGTCGGTTTATGTTCATTGCATTTGCTAGACTAAGTACGTGATAGGTTGTTAGGTTCATACTGTATTCAGCCGGTACATAATTATATTTTTACAATATTCTAAAAAAGAAAACATAGTAGTATATTAATTTGTTTTTATTTAATATAATAAATACAACTTCTGAGATCGAGAAGCTAGACATGAAAGTCATGCTGAATATTTCGAAATCTTGAATTTCAATCAACTTTTTTCGATAAAAACGACTACGAAACTACCTACATACCTAAGGGCCTAAGCACACCGCGTTTTTAACCGACTTAAAAAAAAAAGGAGATTCTCACTTCGACCCGTATGTTTGTATGTATGTATATTGATTTTGATTTGATTTGATTGTATGTATGTTTGTCCGCGATTATCTCCCGTTTGGCTGAACTAATTTTGATGCGGTTTTCAGAAAAGTGTTTGTTACATTCTGGAGAAGGTATACAACAAATAGAAATTTGTTCGCCGCTTTTTGAAAAAATTAACAAGAACCAAAAAAAATAAACATTAATGACGTTTTCGTTTCTTCCATCTTTGGAGAACAATCTCTGTTTTAACTGTGTTACCGTTTCTTAATGGATTTGGGTGATAAGGAGGCACTAAAAAGTAGAAAATAAAAACTTTTTACAAAAAAGAGAACCGGCTTCAAAAACTAATAACTTTACACAGAACACACGTTAGGTTAATTTCCGGAGTCGGTGGCTTTGTTCTGTTTGTTGTTTGGTATTGCCACCGACTTCCGAAACTAAAGTCATGTTTGTTCTATGCTAAAGTTATTAGTTTTTGAAGGTGGTTCTCTTTTTTGTAAAAAGTTTTTATTTTCTACTTTTTAGTGCCTCCTTATCACCCAAATCCATTAAGAAACGGTAACACAGTTAAAACAGAGATTGTTCTCCAAAGATGGAAGAAACGAAAACGTCATTAATGTTTATTTTTTTTGGTTCTTGTTAATTTTTTCAAAAAGCGGCGAACAAATTTCTATTTGTTGTATACCTTCTCCAGAATGTAACAAACACTTTTCTGAAAACCGCATCAAAATTAGTTCAGCCAAACGGGAGATAATCGCGGACAAACATACATACAATCAAATCAAATCAAAATCAATATACATACATACAAACATACGGGTCGAAGTGAGAATCTCCTTTTTTTTTTAAGTCGGTTAAAAACGCGGTGTGCTTAGGCCCTTAGGTATGTAGGTAGTTTCGTAGTCGTTTTTATCGAAAAAAGTTGATTGAAATTCAAGATTTCGAAATATTCAGCATGACTTTCATGTCTAGCTTCTCGATCTCAGAAGTTGTATTTATTATATTAAATAAAAACAAATTAATATACTACTATGTTTTCTTTTTTAGAATATTGTAAAAATATAATTATGTACCGGCTGAATACAGTATGAACCTAACAACCTATCACGTACTTAGTCTAGCAAATGCAATGAACATAAACCGACAAGATCCTATTTCCTTAGTTATAAGTATAGTAGGGTTGCCAGATTTTTTTTGATCCTGTAAGGGACAAATGCTCATTTTGGCAAAAAAATACGGGGTTTTAAATTTTCCCCCGGGACAAATGAAAAACATATATTTTATGTTGTTTTTATTGCTAGTTAATAGTTAGGTAAATTTTAATGAAGGTCGTGTAAGGTTTAATATAAGTATTTGTTTTTGATTTTACATATTTGTAAAATTCAATGCTGCAATTATAATCATAGTTGCAAACGGTATATGTATAGTAGCATAGGTTAGTTGAAACGAGATTATTTTGTTGTGCACATCAGTTAATTTTGATGCCATAAAAGTCCTTTCTATGCCAAAAAGTCCTTTCTACAAAGCAGTTGGAACTGGGGATACAAAAGACAAACGATATAATTGGGAAAATATTAGAGATTTTTCTGAAAAATCCTTGCATTATTTTCTTCCACTTTTCAATTGACCCATGCTTTTCTCATCAAAAGATGTTGCAATTTTCAGACACTTTTTAATAAGTTGAAATTCGCGACGCGGTGCGTATTTTAATCGAATAATGTTGAAATAAGGGATGGAGTCTGTCCCGGCGGGATTTTTAAAAATATGTCTGGAATACAGGACGTCCCGGGAAATACGGGATGTCTGGCAACGCTATTATATAGGTACATTTCAGTTCAAGTTATATCTATATAAAATATGTTGTGCAATAAAGTGATATGATTATGTATTAAAATGTATACCTACTTTGAGACAGTTATTTCAATTCGATGATAAGCCAAATTATGTGTGGTGATTCAAGACATACCGTTCTGTAATCTTTTCTCAATATCGAAAGTTTATACTTACCTAATTATTTAATTAGGTTTCGACTTTGTACAGAGTGGCCGATAATTATCTTTGAAACCAATGTGTTTAGGGCAAAGTCGACGAATGCGACTAATTACTTACTGAAATTATGACTACCTACTATAAATGATGATTTAAAACTGCTAGGTTATTAAAAGACTAGTGTGATTCAGTTTCTTAAATGTACCTATAATGCTGGACATTTTGTGGTCCTTAACTGCTGGCCACAGAAGCTCCGAGTCACGAGCGAGCCATGGAGAGAGCTTAGCGGAGTTTTCCAGAAACTCCACTTTATACTTACCTAATTATTTAATTAGGTTTCGACTTTGTACAGAGTGGCCGATAATTATCTTTGAAACCAATGTGTTTAGGGCAAAGTCGACGAATGCGACTAATTACTGAAATTATGACTACTATAAATGATGATTTAAAACTGCTAGGTTATTAAAAGACTAGTGTGAAGAAGGTATACAACAAATAGAAATTTGTTCGCCGCTTTTTGAAAAAATTAACAAGAACCAAAAAAAATAAACATTAATGACGTTTTCGTTTCTTCCATCTTTGGAGAACAATCTCTGTTTTAACTGTGTTACCGTTTCTTAATGGATTTGGGTGATAAGGAGGCACTAAAAAGTAGAAAATAAAAACTTTTTACAAAAAAGAGAACCACCTTCAAAAACTAATAACTTTAGCATAGAACAAACATGACTTTAGTTTCGGAAGTCGGTGGCAATACCAAACAACAAACAGAACAAAGCCACCGACTCCGGAAATTAACCTAACGTGTGTTCTGTGTAAAGTTATTAGTTTTTGAAGCCGGTTCTCTTTTTTGTAAAAAGTTTTTATTAAAAAGTTTTTTAAATAATAGAGATGTACCTGCTTAATAATAATATTAACAGCAGTGGAACAATAATAGACTGGTATGATTGTTATTAAGTAGGTATATCTCTTTTATTTTAATAAATTAACGAAGCTCATTCCTGAAATGCACGTCGACGCTGACGGCGTGTTTAAAACACGCGGTATGATGCTTATACCCTAATACGCAAGGTGCATAACCTGATCTCAAGTTGGTGAGTTGACTTTGACTTTAACCCACTATAAATGGCCAACATAATGTTGGGTTTAACCACATCTGGTTCTACTTAAGATCATCGTCATTAAGATCAAGTGTAACAACTATGAGGTCACAACAATGACTTAATGCCGTACCACCCGTCGACCTATCCGTTTGGGCATCCGTGTGCCGTGACGTCATCGTATCTGTCAAGTAATACGTTACAGATGGAGATTAGATAGCCGTTATGACATCAGATACACTTTTTAGGGTTCCGTAACTAAAGGGTAAAAACGGGACCCTATTACTAAGTCTCCACTGTCCGTCTGTCTGTCTGGCTGTAAACCACGTTGACCACGAGACCCTTTTGTTGAAACTGGAGCACTACGGGATTAATAAAACATCCCTTGATTTGCTTAGATCATATCTGAAGGACAGACAGGTTAAAGTTCAGGTTAACGGCGTAAACTCATTGGGGTCTGAAATGACTATGGGCGTTCCTCAAGGCTCGATATTAGGTCCATTTCTATTTTTAGTTTTATGTAAATGATTTACCCCAATTACTACAAAACCCCCAATCGAAGATGGTGTTATTTGCAGATGATACATCATTAATTTTTAAAATTGACAGGCGTTCTCAGAATCTTGACGAAGTGAATAACTCTATACTTCAGGTCCAAAATTGGTTCATGGTAAATAATTTGGTACTAAATGAAATAAAAAACCAAATGTATTAGATTTACTTTACCAAATGTTAGAAGTAGTAAATGTGATCTTATATTAAATGGAGAAAAACTGGAATTTATTAATCACACGGTTTTCCTGGGAATCACGCTAGACGAGAAGCTATCTAAAGTACACACATCTTTTATGGGGTACTCTGTTAAATGTTATAATAAAATACCTTGTGATATATTAAAACTAAATGAAACAAAATTTAAAAGATACATTAAAGGTAGACTTTGTAAACAAGCATATTCTATGTTAGAGGATTATATCCAAGATAAGAATGCTTGGGAACATGCTGGTCCGGCTCCATAGGACAATCTACAGTCTAGACAAAATCATACTGATTGCTAATTAAAACTATATTAAATATGTATTTGTACTTGTATTATATAATTATAATTGTATTCTTTAGTGTACTTAATAGATTACTCTGGCTCACACACTATTCATTGTTTGTTGGATTAGGAGTGGTCGTCTACTGTATTATTAATTGTAATTATGTGAACACTATGTGTCTGTACATCATTTAGCTGTCATTTCTTAACTTGTAATGCTTTGTACATACTATATGATTTTTATATAAGGTACATCGTATTGACGTAACAGAATATAGGTTATAATTCTTGTAAATGCAAATTGTAAACAATATTCTTTTTAAAAGAGTACCTATTGTAACGAGTATTTTCTACTCGCTACATAGTGTCGACCTCTCTCGTCATTTTTTGGAAGTTTTCACGGTAATGTAGTACACACACTTTCGATATTTGATAGATTGGCAAGGATTTAGTAGAGTAATCGATAAAACCATAGACCATCAGTTTGACAGTTGGACCTTATTTCCCCGGCTGTCAGATTATTTTGACGTTTCCGGTTTGGGATGTGTAGCCTTCACTTTCCGACCGAAGTCACCAAGATGATGCACGAATAAAATTCTATCCCGTGCCAATCATTAGATTGGAATATTTCAAGGGTCCACCCCTGGCTGGAACCACTTGGTAGTGATGTCAGCAGCCGTGCAACGGTAATATTTTGGGAAATCCTCCTATATCGCCATCGCGTATTGAGTGTGCCCATAGCACGAGTGATTGGCATTGTTTTAGTTTTCGTTAAGATCGCCCCAAAGGCGTTCTTACTTATATTTTGGATTTTTTTCATCTTAAAATTTAACTTCATCATGGATGAGCTGATGCGCTTCACCTCGTGTCTCCAATCAGGTTTAATTTAAATAAGTTTTTCTCGAAGCCTGTGGTATGTTAACTTAAATTCTTTCTCGTAGTTTCCACTTAAAAACGTGCAATACTGACAACTTAAACATAAACTCTAGTTATAGCGTTTAATAGTTATAAAACAACTTGCCCTTCAAAAGAAAGGGGCTTTCTTGTGTTGTGCTCACCACTGCCTGCGATAGAAATAAATGAGCTATTGTTAAAGAATTTGCAGCTTAATTTCAGAAATCTCCGACCTAGATTAGAAGTCCTGTCCTTTGCCTTTTAGCTATCCCGGATCCCCTTTGTTTTAAATTACCTAGTGAGCTCTGGCGCCCGAATCTTATTCCTTTTAGTTATTTTTGTTTAATTTTGAGCTCCCTAACTTCTCAACTTTAGAATCACACCCATAGTTTGTTAGTTAGTTAAACAAATCTAGACCCCTTTTAATTTTTTTATCACAATTGTCGCACTAGAACAGGGACATGAAGCAGGTTTGTACGGTGAGTACAGTCAGTATTGCACACTAAAATCATTTATATTTTAACTAATGAGTCTATTGTTTACAATATTTAGTTTTCATATTGTATTTCATATTGTTTTTACATTGTAATTGATCTAGTTTATAAACTTTGAATAATTAGACTCATAAGTTGTAACTTAGTTTGGTATTGTATTTTGCAAACAATGTTTTAGTTTTACATTGGATAATTTGTTTATTTTCTTGTGTTTTTAACATGTTTTTTCCTTAGCAAAACCAACAATTGTTAAGTGTAGACCGTGTTATTGTTAAATCTCATACAGTGATATAATTCATATCTAAGTTAACTTTTTATGTTAATAATTAAATTTAAACATTAAGTACATTATTGTGCACCTAGTTTATTTAATTTTAAGCCGTTTTGTGAGTTATTATTGCACTTTTTAACGTTAAATAACTTAGCAATTTTTCATGGAAATACCACATTGATTTCATACATAACCTCAAACTTTAATTTTATTTTTCAAACTTTGATTTATTTTGAAATTCTTTGAAGTTTAGTCCTTGCTTTTCATTGCTATTTGCCTTGTTACTCGTTAGTCATGGAGGACAAGGAAGTTCAGTTTCCACCGCCTCAGGATTCGGTTGAGGTCGAAGCTTCTACTGCTGCTGATGCTAATGTTGTTGAGAAAGGTCACGAGATGGCTAATGCCACCGATGTTGGCAATCCTTTTGAATCTGGAATCGCACATTCGTCTTCGGATTTTACAGCTCGAGCTTTGCCTTCTTTTAACTCCTTGAATGCGCTTGTTAACGAAAACATTCGTAAAAACTTTCCTCCTCTTACTAAACTGCCTGATTTGAAACATAGCAAAATAATTTATGATGGTAGAACTTGTGTTCGTGATTTTATTACACAAGTTGAAGAATATTTTCTTTATAGAAATTACAACGAAAATTTGCTGGTTGGTTCTTTTACAGATTTGCTTAATGGTACTGCACTCAAATGGTTTAGATCTGTTCGAATTCGTATTTCTTCCTGGCATGAACTTAAGCTTGCACTTTTAAAGCGCTTTGATAAACCTAATTTTGATCACTTTTTAGAAAATGAGCTCCGCACAAGGAAACAGAAACAGTCTGAGTCGCTTCCTGATTTCATTACGGAAATTTATGACATGGCTAGTCGTCTTTCAGTACCTTTATTTGACTACACTTTAGTTAACGTGATACAACAAAATATGTTACCAATTTACACACCCTTTTTGTTTCGTAGACAAATAGATTCAATCGAACAATTTCTGGAACTTGCAAAAGATTTAGAAGTTGTTGTCAATAGAAAACCTTTTAAAGAATCCCTTAAACCTTCTGTTAAATCTAATGCCGTTTCTAATGATTTAGTTTGTTTAAAATGCAAAAAACCTGGACATTTATATAAAAATTGCAAGTCTATTCCAGGTGTTGTTTGTTTTAAGTGTCATAAAGCTGGGGTCACTTCTAAGACTTGTGACGTTTGTAATTTGGATACTAAAAAGTCGCAAGAGTCAAAAAACTGATTAGGCAGCATCGAGCCCACGTTTTTGATAAAACTTCGAGCGTCTCGATGTGTGAAAAAATTGTTAGAAGTCACAAGCCTGATGATGTTGCCCGTGACAAAGAATTTTCCAACTGGTTAGATTATTTAAAAACCTTTTTTAATATTTATCGTTCGGCTCCTATTCTATTTACAAAACAGAATGATGCTAGACCATTTTTAACTTTTTTTGTTGGTAATCAAATTTTTTCAGGTTTGTTGGACAGTGGTTCCGATAAATGCATTTTAGGCTCAAATACACATGAACGATTTTTACAGTTGGGTTATAAAATTAGACCTATTAGTGGCGCTGCTTGCACTGCGGATGGCTCCGCCCGGAGAATTATTGGTGCCATGGATTTGCCAGTAACTTGTGATAATATAACTAAATCCGTAGAGTTTTTAATTATTCCTTCTTTTGATCCATTAATTATTTTAGGTTTTGACTTTTGGATTAAATTTCATTTAGCTGAAGAATTGTGGAAGAACATTATACTTGTTCCAGAAAATAATAAACAAGTTTGTTCAATTACCTCTATTTCTGAACTTTCTCCTTCTGAGAAACAAAAATTAGATAATATTATTGCTTTGTTTGAAGATATTTCTTATGAGAAAAGAGGCTTAGGTCTTACTCATTTGGTTGAACATAAAATTAACGTTACTAGTGAACCTTTTAAACAGAGATATTGGCCTCTGAGTCCTGCTAAGCAAAAGGAACTTTTTGATGAAGTAGAAGTTTTATTAGGAGAAGGTATTATTCAACCCTCTAAGTCTCCTTGGTGTTCACCCGTATTGGCGGTAGAAAAGAAAGATGGAGGTACTAGATTGTGTTTAGATTCAAGACGTTTAAATTCTGTTACTATTAAAGATTCTTATCCCCTTCCTTATACTTCTAGAATATTAGATAACCTTAGAGGTGCTAGATATATTAGTACTATAGATCTTTCTAAAGCATTTTTGCAAATTGCACTTGAAAAATCCTCCCGCGAAAAAACTGCTTTTGTAGTACCTGGAAAAGGTCTGTACGAATTTGTTCGCATGCCATTTGGTCTCACAAATGCACCAGCTGAGTTGCAGAGACTAGTAGATAAACTTTTTGGTCCAGAGTATGATAATTCTGTATTCTGTTATTTAGATGACTTAATTTGTATTAATTCTGATTTTAATAGCCATATAGCACAGTTGCATAGAATTCATAGTATATTGAAAGAGGCAGGTTTAACTGTAAATTTAAAAAAGTGTAATTTTTGCAAGGACAGACTTCGCTATCTTGGTTTCATTGTTGACAGTAATGGTTTACATACTGATCCTTCTAAATTAGAGACAATAGAAAATTTCCCACGCCCAGAAACGGTAAAACAACTTCGCAGTTTCCTTGGTTTATGTTCTTATTATCGTAGATTCATTTGTAAATTTGCTGATATTGCTTCTCCTTTAACTAAATTGACAGCAGGTAGTAAAAATTCTAAAAAGTCACTTACTTGGAATGACGAAGCTGAAAATGCATTTCAAGAATTAAAACATTCTTTAATAACTTCTCCTGTTTTGCAATGTCCTAATTTTGGAAGACCTTTCTTTTTGCATTGTGATGCCAGCTCTGTGGGCATAGGTAGTGTTTTGAGTCAAGAAGATGATAATGGTGATCAACATCCCATTGCTTTTTATTCTAGATCACTTAATAAATGTGAAAGAAATTATAGTACCACAGAACGTGAATTATTAGCTATTTTAGATTCCATAGAACATTTTAGACCTTATATTGAGGGAATGAAGTTTACTGTTATTACTGACCACGCTTGCTTGAAATGGCTCCTAGGTCTCAATAATCCTAGTGGACGCTTAGCTCGTTGGGCTGCTAGAATTTCTCAATTTACTTTTGATATTATTCATAAAAAAGGTTCATTACACTTAGTTCCAGATGCTTTATCTCGTATAGAAGTCACTGCTATAACCACTCAGGATAATTTAGTCTCCCCTGATGATGATATTATTGATCCTTGGTATAGAAAAATATTTATTCAATGCCAGAAATCTCCTAGAAAGTATAAGAATTTTAGAGTCGAAAATAACACTTTGTATAAATATTGTAAAAATAAATTTAACCCTCATAGTCTTTTAGACTGGAAGATAGTTATTCCTAAAGAGAATATCTTAGATACTATTAGGTCCAATCATGATGATGTAAATTCAGGTCATTTAGGTATTCATAAAACTTTAAAGAAATTAAAACAACATTATTTTTGGAAAGGTATGTTTAATGATGTTCACCAATACATTTTGTCTTGTGATACTTGTAAAGCTTACAAACATACTACTTCTCCTCCTTTTGGTACTATGATTAATCCTAAAAAGGTTGATCGCCCCATGCTTATGCTTTCAGTAGATATAATAGGTATTTTACCTAAAACTTATTCTGGTCATAAATACATACTTTCAGTTGTAGATGTTTTTACTAAATATTGCTGGTTCTTTCCAATGATTAATGCAACTACTAGAGTAATCTGTAAACATTTTGAAAAAGAAATATTTCTTAAATTTGGTTGTCCAAAAATAGTAGTTTGTGACAATGGAACTCAATTTACTTCAAAACATTTTGTAGAATTCTTGAAAGGTTTTAATATAACTAAAATATTTTATAACACATTGTACACACCTCAAAATAATCCTGTTGAGAGATATAATAAAACAGTCGAAACTTGCATATCGTGTTTTGTTAAAGATGATCATAGGACTTGGTCAAGTTTTTTGCCCAATGTTCAATTAGCTTTAAACAATAGTGTAAATCTTGCTACAGAATTTACACCTAATTTTCTTATGTTTGGTAGGGAACTTGTTTTAGATGCTTCCTTACATCATTTTAGTAACTCTGTTGATAATTTACCTCAACTAGAGGTTTCAAATAGAAACTCTTATGCAGTTTCTCTTAATTCACTTAGTGATATTTTTGTTAAAGTTCAAGCTTATTTGTTAAAAGGGTATAAGCGAAATGCCGCTTATTATAATAAGGGTCGGAAAGTCATTTCTTTTGATGTGGGTGATGTTGTGTGGAGAAGAAGTTTTGTTCAATCTCATGCACCTGCTTATTTTTCGGCTAAGCTTGCACCTAAGTTCTTAAAGTGTGAAATAACAGAAAAAGTTTCTGATAACGTTTATGTTTTGAAAGATTTAAATAAGGGTTCCGTGGGTCGTTATCATGTAAAAGATATAATTAAATTTTAAAATTTTGGGGAATTCATAGGTTTGGTTTTGGTATTGAGTATTTTTGTGTGAAGACTCGTCTCTGATAGAACGATGAATGAAAGGTTATGACGATCTGAAGGTTATTATTATGTTAGGTAACTTCACTACAATTTATTAGATTCCAATTCAATTCTTACTAAAATAAACTTAGGTCATTTTGGTTAATTTAGAAATACCTACTCTTTACACTATACATTTTACACATCAAAGGATCTTATCTTGTTTGTTTTGTTTGTTTGTTGAGATTGTATGGGATCTTATATCTTTTCTTTCTTTCTTTTTTAAAGGTAATCCTTTACTTGTTTACATTTTTTTTTGAAAAAGAAAGAGCCTATACAACCTTACACTTTGGGTTTTTTATTACCTAAAAAGATTTAAGAAACTTAAATTTCATCTCAAGTTTTTTGTAATCTTCTTTTTTGGTAGATTAAAATCATTCTATTTCTCTCATAGTTTTAAATAGTTATTGATTTTAATTCTATTTTTTTTTACTGTTTGTTGACAGTGTTGTTTTTTGTCTAGATATTTCTTCGATACTAGACTTGGATTTGACTTTGTTAGTAACGCGTTCATACCGGATTTTGCTTTTGAGGTCATTCTGTAACTTTTGTTATAGAGCGTCCTACCTTGTTTTTGCGGTCATTCTGAAACTTTTGTTGAAGAATGTACTTTGTTTTTGGATCTTGGTGTAATTTTTGACCTCGATTTCATCTTGGCTTTCGCCTTTAGGTATTGTGATTTTCCCCTTCGGTAATCCAATATATTTTGTTTGTTTGTCTGTGCTTGGAAGGTTGGTAGAGTAGAGCCAATCACAGCTTACATTTGCCCTTTTGCCCTTGTGTTGGTCATTGTTGTGCCAGTCACAAGGTGGAATTTTGACTTTCGTCATACCTTTTTACTATTGTGCTCGGAAGTTCGGTGGTGTAGCGCCGATCACAATATGGTTTTTGTTTGTTACAGGTTATTGCTGTGACAATATTTTTGGATAGAGCCCTTCAACTCTATCCAACCTTTTTAGATAGAGCCCTTCAACTCTATCTAACCTTTTTGTTGGAAATCCATACTTATGGATAGAGCCCTTCAACTCTATCCAACCTTTTTAGATAGAGCCCTTCAACTCTATCTAACCTTTTGTTGGGAATCAATATTTTTAGATAGAGCCCTTCAACTCTGTCTGACTTTATTGATCGGAATCTATACTTTTAGGTAGAGTCCTTCAACTCTATCTAGAATTTATGTTTAGGTATTGTTATTTTTAATTGGTTGTTGCTGAGATAGACAGAGGCTATGGTGCCTAACTGTACTCAAAGCTGAACTGTAGGTTAGTTGAGGATAGTCAGCGGCGATAGTGCCCACCTGCACTCCAGATTAGTTGGTAGAGATGTGTAGAGTTAGTCAGTGGCGATAGTGCTTAACTGAACTTAAGTGGTGTGGTTTAGTTTAGTAGGTTGGCTGAAGCTAGTCAGTGGCGATAGTGCTTAACTGAACTTAAGAGGTGTAGGATAGTTTAGTAAATTAGTGTAAAGTTAGTCAGTAGCCATAGCGCTTAACTTTACTCAAAGTTAGTGTTTAATGTTTAGTAGTTTTGTTCAAGATTTAATCAGCGGCTCTCGTGCTTAACTGAATTAAGATTTGTTTAGTGTTTAGTCTTGTTAGAGTTTTAGTCAGCGGCCCTCGGGTTTAACTGAATTTGGACTTGTTTGTTGTTTGGCTTTGTTGATCGGTGTAGTACCGACGTTTTAGTCAGTGGCCATGACGCCTAACTGCACTATGATCGTTTTTTTTTGTTTTTGAATTTTCGTTCACTTTGTTTTTCGTTGTTTCTTTCTAATAAAAGAAAGTTCCTTTCTTTTATTTTTCGGGGAGGGATGTAATGTAACGAGTATTTTCTACTCGCTACATAGTGTCGACCTCTCTCGTCATTTTTTGGAAGTTTTCACGGTAATGTAGTACACACACTTTCGATATTTGATAGATTGGCAAGGATTTAGTAGAGTAATCGATAAAACCATAGACCATCAGTTTGACAGTTGGACCTTATTTCCCCGGCTGTCAGATTATTTTGACGTTTCCGGTTTGGGATGTGTAGCCTTCACTTTCCGACCGAAGTCACCAAGATGATGCACGAATAAAATTCTATCCCGTGCCAATCATTAGATTGGAATATTTCAAGGGTCCACCCCTGGCTGGAACCACTTGGTAGTGATGTCAGCAGCCGTGCAACGGTAATATTTTGGGAAATCCTCCTATATCGCCATCGCGTATTGAGTGTGCCCATAGCACGAGTGATTGGCATTGTTTTAGTTTTCGTTAAGATCGCCCCAAAGGCGTTCTTACTTATATTTTGGATTTTTTTCATCTTAAAATTTAACTTCATCATGGATGAGCTGATGCGCTTCACCTCGTGTCTCCAATCAGGTTTAATTTAAATAAGTTTTTCTCGAAGCCTGTGGTATGTTAACTTAAATTCTTTCTCGTAGTTTCCACTTAAAAACGTGCAATACTGACAACTTAAACATAAACTCTAGTTATAGCGTTTAATAGTTATAAAACAACTTGCCCTTCAAAAGAAAGGGGCTTTCTTGTGTTGTGCTCACCACTGCCTGCGATAGAAATAAATGAGCTATTGTTAAAGAATTTGCAGCTTAATTTCAGAAATCTCCGACCTAGATTAGAAGTCCTGTCCTTTGCCTTTTAGCTATCCCGGATCCCCTTTGTTTTAAATTACCTAGTGAGCTCTGGCGCCCGAATCTTATTCCTTTTAGTTATTTTTGTTTAATTTTGAGCTCCCTAACTTCTCAACTTTAGAATCACACCCATAGTTTGTTAGTTAGTTAAACAAATCTAGACCCCTTTTAATTTTTTTATCACACTATGTATGGAGTTTCTTGCCCATTCTTCTCCATACGAAACTACGATTTGGAATGGGCAACTAGATTCAAATTTTACAATATGACGTTCAAAAGTCAAAAAATGGTTCAATGGTCTAATTGAAATAAATGATTTGACTTTGACTTGGTCTGTCACCAGGCTGTACCTCATGGATCGTGATAGCTAGACAGTTGAAATTTTTACAGATGATGTATTTAAGTTGCCGCTATAACAATAAATAACTTTATTTTTATTTAGCTAATAAAATATTAATACAGAGGTGTTATTTAATTCTAAACTCGCCAAACTTTGACTACTAAAATAAATATTTAAGGGGCTCCCATACAACAAACGTGATTTTTGTCGTTTTTTTGCTCGATGTCTAATGTTGTATAGATAATGGTACGGAACCCCTCGTACGCGAGGCCGACTCGCACTTGGCTAGTTTTTATAATCATTATTAATTGAAGTTTGTGTAGTTTTTACTGCCATTAAGTTTAAATGGTACTAGGCTGATTATATCTGTTGCATCCTGGATGAACTTCAGACAAGAAAAGCCGACATTTCCATAACGTAGGCACCATTGTAAATTTAAAAAAAGACTTGTGCGGTCAGGGGTTTCAGGAAAGTTTTTTTTCGGAAAGACTGCTCGCAGGTCGTCCTAGGAGGTTGTCGACTGTTTAACCAAACTTTCCTTTGGGTCCTTAAAGACAATTGAAGGCCTCCAGCCAGGACACAATACTTATACCTAAACTAAGTGACAACACGCATAGGGCACCGTCTTTGGGATACGGATGTCGGCTTAGGACGTCGCTGGAATCCAGGAACGAAGGTCATTTTGCCCTTCTTTACTCCCCCGAATCACACCTACCGCAAGCCACGTTTGTGAGCTTTGTTCCAAAAACAGAAGGAAACGATATCGCTGCAAGATCGGAAGGTGTTTAAAGAACTTGACTCTTTTTAGTGTCCAAAGATATAAAGAATATAGGGGCTAGAAATACATACTTTTGCCCCAAAGTGGTATGCTTAAGGCTAGCAATAAGTTATTGATTCAGAAAATCGAATATAGAGATTGCGGTTAGAGCTTGCGTGGCTCTCAGCAACACACTACGCGGCGGCGTGCCACTTGAACCAATAGAAAAGTTTAAGGGTCTTCGCCCACGTCACAATAGGTGACCGATGTTTTGTCGGAGAGAAATGGAACATATGAACTCCAATAAACCAACGCAGATGTCCCACAAAAAGTCGGTCTCACGAAACTATGAAATAATCGACCGATCCGATAATCGGTCCTACAACAAGTATGACGTGGGCGGGCCGCCTAAAAGACTGCAATGCTTGATGGTCCAATTTACAAAAGCTCCCGTACCTGACGCGGCAGTTGGTTTTAACGCGTGATGATCCATTTAGTTCAACATCATCATGTTCATTTCAGCCGAAAGACGTCCACTGCTGGACATAGGCCTCCCCAAGGGGGGGTTTTGCCATAATCGCCACGCTTGGCAGGCGGATTAGCGATCGCAGTATGGTTCTTACAAAGGCACAGAGAATACTGCTGCCCATTCTCTGGTAAGTCCCTTAGTCGCCTCTTACGACACCCACGGGAAGATATGGGATAGTGCTATTCTTTACGTCCGACACCACACGGACATCCATTTAGTTCGTTTACGTCAATTCCTATCTACATAATGTATATCAAGAAATTCAATTATAAGTAACTAATAAAATCTATACATGTATTGTACGCAATAAAGATTAACTCTATCTTTCTAAATCAATGGCCGTTGTAAACTTTTCCACATAATTCCTGATAATTCAGGCTTATCTTACATCATACAGAATGACCTAACCTTTATAGTAACATTTATGAGTTCCAGTAATTGTTATCTACTTTGAACCAGCTGCATCGGGAAGTGATAAGTCATTGTGTTTCTTAATTAAAGACGTAGTGGATTAAATTGATCAATTCAAGCAATACAAGCAGCATTATCCGTCAAAGGTTTAGATGTGTTTTCCGCGGTCGGTCTGTGGATGGGATGACCATCCATTTCATACCGAATTCCCTCCGTGCTTCTGAAAGCACGTAAAGCTGTTGGTCCCGGCTGTCTTTCGTAGATCTTTGGCAGTCGATATTGGCATTTAGAAGCCAGAAAGTTTGACAACCAGTCTTGCCAAGGGGGAATCAAGTTACCCGTATCTGGGTTGTGGAGGTCCGATAGGCAGTCGCTCCATGTAAAACACTGGTATTCAGCTGCATCTGGTTACACTGGAAGCCGACCCCAACATAGTTGGGAAAAGGGTTGGCAGATGATGTCAAGCATTACAGGCTGGTAGCAAACGGATTTACCCGTGTATCCTAACACCTATGTGTCATACAAAGACTATAAATTCTCTTTGGTGTCATAGTACCGCCTTGCCAAAGTGTTACTGGATTTTTCCACAAAGAATTTCTCAGTAGCAGTCAGGAGTTTTGAAGTAGTTGGTGTGTATCCCCCGGGTCTCGGAAAGCAGGTAAAGACGTTAGTGCTGTGCCTGATCTCTTTGTAGTCGTGTCGGATTGCCGTCCCATTGAACGATAAGAGTGAGAAAAAGAGGTAGTGCACCAATATTTGTGCACACACTAGTGCACTATAATATCTTTTACTTAATTGGTGGCCGAAATTCGGTCGGAAAAATAATTTTATGTATATGTGCATAGGCACATTGCTCGCAGAACGGATGGCCGATGGGACCGAAAAGTTCTGGAGTGGGTTGCGATGTTGGTTGAGTGCGTTAGAAGGCTTTTCACTAGGTGGACCGATGACCTGGTAAAGGTTGCGGGGATCCGCTAGATGCGAGTCGCACGGGACCGGTCAATGTGGCGACTTGGGGGAGGCC
The DNA here is from genome assembly GCA_947361185.1 of Charanyca ferruginea. Lineage (NCBI taxonomy): Eukaryota > Metazoa > Arthropoda > Insecta > Lepidoptera > Noctuidae > Charanyca > Charanyca ferruginea. The sequence goes on along the minus strand of OX376063.1, from coordinate 1,127,022 downwards.
TATGTCCAGCAGTGGACGTCTTTCAGCTGAAATGATGGTGCTGATGATGATATGTGGATAAATAGACCATTTATAATAAATGTAATTACATAACCACACGTGGCGGCGCATGATTCGACAATTTTAGGCGACATGCCAATACCTGTCCAGCTGGTACAACTATATCAGACGGACAAGCATAGGCTTGTTATCACGGAAACTCTAGATAAGTCAACTACCGAATAATGGTAACTAATAATATAATCTTTTTATCATCCACGGAGTAATGAGGGGTCTATAAATAGCAAGCACGAGTTCCACGTTTTCAACAAGTGATAGGACAATATTTTCAAAATACCAATGACCGATAAGTTATCTTTTGTAGCAAGTAATGTAAAGGCCTTCCGTTAATTCATCATCTGCCTAGCCTTTTCCTAAGTGGGGTTGGCTTCCAGTTTTACCGGATGCAGCTGAATACACGGGGTTTTGCATGGAACAGCTGACTGTCTGACCTTCACAACCCAGTAACAGGGCAACACGGTACCCCAAGTTAAGACTGGTTGTCAGACTTTGACTATCCATAACGACTGTAAAATATCTATGAATAATATAGTATAAATATCGGGGCAACGGGCGGCTATAGTCGTCATCTGCCCAGCCTTTTCCAAAGTATATTGGGGTCGGCTTTCAGTCTAAGCGGATGCAGCTGAATACCATTGTTTCACACGGAGCGACTGCCTATCGGACGTCCACAACCCAGTTACTGGGTAACACGATACCCCTTGGTAAGACTGGTTATCAGACTTTCTGGCTTCTGAATATACCCATAACGACTGCCAAAGATCTACGTATGACAGCCGGGACCAACGGCTTTACGTACTTTCCAAGGCACGGAGGGAACTCGGTATGATTGGGATGGTCACCCATCCACAGACAGACCGCGGTTAGCGTAGCTTAACCATTGACCAATCGATCTGCTCAACCCGCTCCGCTTCGCGCTTCCGTGAACTAGTAATTGGTGAAATATGCGAAAAATGCCGTTATCAATAAACTTAATGATGAAACATGATTTGCTACACGTAAGTTTTATCATAGTAGATTATTTTGTATATGAAAAGCAATAAAACGTGTATTGACATCGACATGTCTTTGGTATAAATACGTTGAAAGAATCAGTCGTTTTTGTAAAATCAAAAATTCTCTCTACGCAGACACGTACGAGTTCCACAGGGTTCAATTTTTGGTCCATATTATTATAATTATTTCTCTTAGCCTCCTGTCTTACCCTATCGAATCCACCAACAGTTCCATGATCTTAATAAGATCACTTGCGATTGTTTAACTATTCTGTCAGCTTTATTGATTTTCCCTATTTACTTCAAAATGTTCGCGTTTTCAAGCACAAAATTTGGTTATGCACAAAGACCTTCCTCCACTCCTTCGATCTTTCGTGATACCGTACGTCCTCTTTCCAGTTCTGGCAGAATCCATCCAGTTCGTTGAATAACCAACGCCAACGCCTTCGTAGTTTACCCGTCTAACTCATTTAATTACATTTATAATAAATTCTGGACTTTAATAAGCAGTCCGATTGACATAAATGACTTTGACTTTGACATTCCAAAAACATGTTTTTCAATAATAAACTGTAAATAATGTGGCTATAATTTTCAGATCACCTTAAAATAAAAGTAGATAAAAACAACACCCTGAAACAATATGTGGGCCGGTAATTATTAGGAATGTAAACAGAAGGGGCACATAACACATAACACGTTAGTTTACGATGAGTTTTCTTTAATAATCAGAAATTGACTAAATCAAACGAGGAATGTTCATAAATTCTCAAAGTATTTCTTAAACGGTAAAATTTTCCAAATGTTTGTGGGAACACGTCACGCCTGAAATAGATGTTTCTTAGGCATTTGGGTCACTGACTCATGCGGCCATGACCCACATGAGGAAATTCTTAGATAAAGTAATTTCTCTAGTTCTAATGATAGAGGAAATCTCTTGTTTATATAGGTACAATATAACAGATGTAATCGGTATATGTTTGTAGATAGAATAATGATGTAATAGTTACAAGCACTATGGCTTCTCCTATATATCGGTAGTAGGAAAATCGACACTAAAAATCGTTAATTCTTTAATTTCCATGTCTTCTTTTGTTTAATGTTCTACTGTCGTTCCAATATCCAGTCAATACTGATTGACTATATTGGCAAAACTACTATTTATTTATTGCATTTCAGTACTTACTTATGTGACATTAGGACTTGGCTCTAGATAAGGGGGCTCTCCTTATAGGTAATGTAGATGAATTGTAAATAGAGTAATGATTTAAACATTGTTCTAAAATAGAATAATATGGACTCGACATTTAGTCCCGAATACTGATAGGAGTTTTTACTTGAATGGTTCTACTATGTTAATATAGTACTATCTTAGTTTAATTTCGGTAGATAGTAGTACCTATACGATCCCAAGGAGCATAATAATAATAAAGTCACTTCATAGTTCTAGGTAACTAAGTCACTTTAGCAACCCATACCCATAGTCCAGTACTGTTAGTTTCCATGTCCTGTAATAGTCCTGCACCAACCGGGGGTTGTCCTTGGGTGCACTTGCATAGTGCATACAGGGATAATCGTCGGTTGATGTCTTATTTCATATAAAGCTACCTAAGGGGTCTCTGCGAGTTGGCTTCGGCTCCTCGTACGCCTTACAAAGGCCCGGGACCTCTGGGTCCCGAGATACATAAAATATATAAAATATAATAATAATAATAATATGTGGGGACATTTTCACACACGGCCATCTGACCCTAAACTAGGGAGACCCTGTACTATGGGTGTCAGACAGCTGATAAACATACACAAATACATATTTTTTTTGTAAATACATACATAAAATCCCTACAGTATCTAGATACAAGTTATCTATTTTATTTGATAATTCTTTATTTTGCATTCAGGTAGTTCCAATTATTCAACAAAAAAATAGTAATAGTTATAAATCAAAAGCAAAAAAAAAGCAAAGCAAATGTTTGTGACGATATAGGTGTGGATGATTGTTAATCTATCACACTTAAACGGCTGAACACAAAGGATTTTAGTTTTATGCTCCTGTGGAATTACTTAGGACTTTATAATTTGCTTTATAACTTGAAGCACATAGTCATACAAAAATAAATCAGTGTTTATCGACCGTAATTATAGGTACAACAGTGAGTCTAACCTAGCATGCAACACGTAGCCGGCCTAGGTTCTTGTCGACAGACTTGCACACTGAAAGTCGCTGTCATTCAGTGGCCGAAGTCCAAGTTCAAGTATGAAGCTGTCACACACTGTATAGGTAAAAGGATATAATAATAAAATGCGTGTGTATGGTAATGTGCCGATAACCTTCGCTATTGACTTGTGACGGAAATATTGTCATTTTAACTGTATTCAGTTCATACGAAACCAATGCGAATAGAGATAACTGACCTAGCAACTAGTATCAGTTAATGGGGAATAGGTATTTTTGTGTTTTATTTATAAAATGTGTAGCGGAAAAATAATTACAGATAACAAAACTGTTCGTGTGTCCTATAAAAAGTTTATTCAAAAAAAGAAAAACCGCCTTCAAAAACTACTGAACTACTACTACCACTTTCTGAAGTCGGTGGCGGTGGCTTTGTGTTTGTTGTTTTGTATTGCCACCGACTTCCGAAAGTAAAGTAATGTGTGTTCTGTGCTAAAGTTATTTATCACTTTTTAGTTTTTGAAGGCGGTTTTCTTTTTTTTTTGAAAAAACTTTTTATTTTTCGGTTTTTAGTGTTGCTTTAACATCCAAATCCATTAAGGGACCGAGCAAAATCATTCAAAACAGTCGTCACTATTAAAGTGATATAATCAATACTTTTACCATAATTGCCATAAAAAATATGTAATGAATACCACAGTGAATGTGTTAACCGATTATCGTTGGCAAAAAATAAGAATACTGTTTAATTTAATAAACAAAAATACGTAAAGCTGTACAAAAATCTTTAAAAAAATCTCGTATTTAGTTGAGTTTTGTTAGTAAACTGTATTTTTTTTTCACAAACTTGAATTCATATTAATCTTTAAAATTCATACTACAATTTGTAGTTTTTACATTTTCGAAATGTCGCTTAGTTATTTTATTATTAATTTTTGTTTTAATTGACGCGCTGTTTTGAATCATACATACATACGTTGCGTATGATTCAAAACAGCGCTAAAAATTAATAATAAAATAACTAAGCGACATTTCGAAAATGTAAAAACTACAAATTGTAGTATGAATGTTAAAGATTAATATGAATTCAAGTTTGTGAAAAAAAAATACAGTTTACTAACAAAACTCAACTAAATACGAGATTTTTTTAAAGATTTTTGTACAACTTTACGTATTTTTGTTTATTAAATTAAACAGTATTCTTATTTTTTGCCAACGATAATCGGTTAACACATTCACTGTGGTATTCATTACATATTTTTTATGGCAATTATGGTAAAAGTATTGATTATATCACTTTAACAGTGACGACTGTTTTGAATGATTTTGCTCGGTACCCCCTTAAGAAAAGGCAACACACTTAAAAGAGATTGTAAGTCCTCCAGTGATTGAAGAAACTAAAACGTCGTCTAAATAAGTTTTTATGGGAATTCGTTGATTTTCTCAAAAAGGGCGGTACCAATTTTGATAAAATTTATATGGGACCTTCTCGGGATAAACCCCTTTCGAACAAAAAAAGAATTTTGCAAATCCGTCTGTATATGACAGAGTTATGCCCTAAAATACATAAAAAAAAAAAAAAAAAAAACAAATATATATAAACATTCGAAATGATAACCTCCTCCTTTTTGAAGTCGGTTAAAAATGTAATTGTAATAAAATTGTTGTAATGTGTTTGTTAGTGACAATTTCAAAGTCATATTCATTATATAACACTGTAAAATATGATATAAAATTATAATAAACAGACTGACAGACATACCATTACTTATTAAAAAAAATCTTCGCATGAAGTAAACAGTGGACATTTACCACTTCCGAATACCGCGGGCGGAGCCGTGTGCAAACCTAATGTTCACTATATATTTTCCTCCCACGATAGTGAGCCGATATCGAAGGAATGTAAATTAATTGATTTACGTACATTACAATAAGTATAGCTATTTAAAACATCGTCCATGACTCACTGTTATCTAAAATGGCGCAATGAATGAACTCTCAAATAGAATTTTCCTCAAATTATAGCATGTTTATTTAATTGGTTTGTATGATAATGATGTAACACTAGGTTTTTTTTTATTATCTGCGGTTAGTTCATACTTTATTGTTTGGCTTACCTTTTTTGTACATTTGAATAGGTATCCTCATGGATACTTTTTTTTATGTCATTGGATGAAAAATAACGACGGACAACCTGATGTTTGTTGTTAGCACCTGCTGTGGTCACCGCCGATCTGCAGTACCAGAGCAGATGCGTTCCTATTCCAAAAACTAGGTTCAAATATCTCTTGTGCCTATTCACCGGTACCCATACTTTAAACCGGAAGTCCTGGGGTGTGATTCTGTAAGACCTCATTCTAAACTTCGAATCTGAATCCGCTGTGAGTTTCTTGTTTGGCATTCTAAAAACTCGGTTGATAATTCGAATTTACACTTGCGCCACTCTAGCGAGCGTGCCAGCGAGTTGAAATAAATTGACAGGGAGATTTTGACAGATAAAGTATGAGATGACGTAAGAAGTGGCATTCTGTAAGGTAATTTCCCCGTCACTTAGACGCTCACTTCGCACTCGAACCCGATTCAAAGTGTCAAATATATCAAGGTCATTTTGAACCTTATGCGAAGTGCGAGGGAATAGCGAAGTGAGATGCGAGTTGTTGTTCGAATTTTACAGAATCGACCTACAGAACAGTAATTGATTTGGTGCAGGAATTGATTTGGTGGGTAATAACTTCACGGACGAGCTCCCCCGCAGTCTTCTACTATTACTGGACTACTGGCTGCCTAAAGCGGGCTGCGGCGTCTGGCTTTTGCTGACTACAACCACTCAAACCTGCCAGGCCCTTATTCCCAGACTCCACCAAAACGGAGAGTAGAAGAGATGTCTCGAACAACCAATCGGGTTGCGTTATTTTTAACCGACTTCAAAAAGGAGGAGGTTGTCAATTCGAATGTTTGTATCTATGTTCGGGCATAACTTTGTCTTAAATAGACGGATTTGCAAAATTCTTTTTTTGTTCGAAAGGGGTTTATTCCGAAATGGTCCCATATAAATTTTACCAAAATTGATCTAGCCGTTTTTGAGAAAATCAACAAATTCCTAAAAAAATAACTTGATGACGTTTTAGTTTCTTCAATCTTTGGAGGATTTACAATCTCTTTTAAGTGTGTCGCCGTTTCTTAATGGATTTGGATGGGCAACACTAAAAAGCGAAAAAGAAAAAGTAAAAAAAAAAAAGAAAACCGCCTTCAAAAACTAAAAAGTGATAAATAACTTTAGCACAGAACACACATTACTTTACTTTCGGAAGTCGGTGGCAATACAAAACAACAAACTCAAAGCCAACGCCACCGACTTCCGAAAGTAAAGTAATGTGTGTTCTGTGCTAAAGTTATTTATCACTTTTTAGTTTTCGAAGGCGGTTTCTTTTTTTTGAAAAAACTTTTTTCACATCTCATATCTTAGCTTCAACGCAGGACAATGTCCCATTGGTTGTTAACGAGTCATCTCCTCTCCTCTTCGCTTCGGTGGAGTCCGAACCTTACGGTACCAGATCGTACGTATTCACGTGGTGTGCTCTATTATTCGTCAAAGGTTCTTGGAATTGAAGATGGCAAAGCAATTGGGAACTTTTAATTTATCGAAAGAGCACGTCAGCGTCTTTCTAGTTGATAACCTCTCCTGGTCCTCACAGTACCGTTCCTACTAGGAGGAACTCCAGCATGGAGGTATATTCTTCTCACTCCGCTGAGAGGTCACCCGCCTGAGAAAAGACGCTTTAGTTAGCGGAATTTTTACGTTAAAAAAACATTTGACCGTATTTGCACTTTGCTAAATTACTTATTACGTAGTAAACAGGTGCACCTAATCACATTATGCGTTTAATAAATATTACTTTCTGGACATTTTTGTTTTTGGTGCGCGGTGAAAGTCCCCATGGACTTCCTGCATCGTGGGGGTGACGGAGGGGTACCTATACCTCTCACCGGCCAACCACCCACCCCGCTCAACCAACCACCTCAACCACTCACCCACTGCTTCACTTTCTGAACACCTAAAGCTTGGTTGGGCATTACCCAGCGGAAAACAAATTACTAACTTAAAATAATAAATCTGTAAATTACTTTATCTTTTATTTAAATATTTTAATTTTGTTTAATTACAAAACGGCACCCGGATTAAGATATATTTATAACCGCTTTTTACTAGTTTTGCTTATTGCAGGAATTTCCCAAATTGTTTGACTATAATACCTACTTAATAAAAAAAACCGTAATACCTACCTACTTATGTGCGAATTAGATACACCGTTGGTTTCATATTATATTTAGTATTTAAAGTTAAGAGTATATAATAAATAACCTATTTTTAAAGGGGAAGTAGTGGGTAAAATTCTTCCATAATAATTTTAAATTGTGGATCCCACAATCCCAAGATTTCTTTACTTAGTGCGTCCTACCCGTAATGACTTGTGAAGCCGAAACGTGGATACTCACCGTGGGCCAGCAGTGCTATTCTGTAAGAATTCACCCGCGAATTCGAATCCTATCTCATCTCCGATTTCACTTACCTGAAGTGAAAAGTATTTGGTAGGTATTCGCTAAAATAGTATAACGTAATAATAGTTCGCTTCACCTAAGTTGGTACTCAGTGGCGCTAGCGTAGTTTTTATCGAATTACAGTATACCTAAAACAGTTTTCACCGCGGAATCAGACGTGAGAACTGGAGTGAGTTCTTACAGAATAACATAGCTGGTCCACATAGGTTGGTAGGGTTACAAGTTCAAGGTTGCTCAGCGTGCTATGCAGACAGCGATGCTCGGGGTTTCTCTGGTGGATAGAATTCGCAAAAAAGTCTTTCGCCAGAGAACTAAAGTCACCGACATTGCGCGTTGAATTATCACGTTGAAGTGGAAGTGGGCCGGCCACGTCTGCAGACGGACAGACGGTAGATGGAGCAGACACGCTCTAGAGAGGAGACCGCGTTTGGGCAAGCGTGGGACGCCCTGCGGCACAATAGATCGACGATTTGAAGAAGGTGGCTGGCGAAGATGGATGCGAGCTGCCCAAGACCGGGTTGGTTGGTGATCTCTGGGGGAGGTCTACGTTCAGCAGTGGACGGTAATAGGCTGATGATGATGATATAAAGTTCATGAACAAACTTATTTTCGAAAATATGCACTACACCTAGGTAGGTACTAACTAAGAGGGCATTTTACTCCATTTTTTTTTAACTGCGGTTTGTACTGGGGTGTGATTCTGTAAGACCTCATTCTAAACTTCGAATCTGAATCCGCTGTGAGTTTTTTGATTGGCATTCTAAAAACCCTGTTGATAATTCGAACTTACACTAGCGCCATCCTTGCGAGCGTGTCAGCGAGTTGAACTAAATTGACAGGGAGATTTTGACAGATAAAGTATGAGATGACGTAAGAAGGTATTCTGTAAGGTAATTTCCCCGTCACTTGACGCTCACTTCGCACTCGAACCCGATTGAAAGTGTCAAATATATCAAGGTCATTTTGAACCTTATGCGAAGTGAGAGTGAATAGCGATGTGAGATGCGAGTTGTTGTTTGAATTTTACAGAATCGACCTACTGGTCTGGTTTTTTTGTTAACTAACTGTAGGTACTGTATCATCATCTGCCTGCCTTTCCCAACAACTGTGCTGGGGTCAGCTTCCAGTCTAACCGAATGCAGCTGGATACTAGTGTTTTACATAGAGCAACTGCCTATTTAACCTCTACAATCCAGATATTGGGTAACACGACACCCCTTGGTACTTTTGGTAAGATTGGTTGTCACACGTCTGACTATATACCCATAACGCGACTGTCAAAGGTCTACAAATGACAGCCGGGACCAATGGTTTACAGGTGCTCTCCAAGGTACGAAATGGATGGTCACCCATCCACAAATTAACCGCGGCAAGCATAGCTTAACCATTACTGATCAATGCGTACTGCGTACGGCTTTTAATTAACCCCGAGTGAACTTTTGAACTGTCTTAATAAAAAATAATTAAATATGTGGAAATATGACTACTTACCTATTAATATAAAAGTGACGTAATTCAACCGTATCAGGGTCAAACACCTTATAACTATCTTCGTAGAATCCCCCCAGTAGGCAGAGAAGATTATCACTTATTTGTCACAATTTGACCTCACCAAAACAGGAATAGTTTTATCACATTTGTTCACTCATACACTTTGGTCATCTAGTTACCTTGTTCGTTGAATATTAAAAAGTTTGACATTGACAGGTGAATGTCCCGAACGGATTCATAAGAAATGAGTCAGCTGTACATACCTACTATGTTGTAATCAAATTGTAATCGTTATAGTTTTCGGCTAGAGGACATAGATCAGTACAACTATCGATTCATATAAAAGTCAGTTAGCTATAAATATAGTTCTCAGATATTTTGAAAATTAAATATAGCTGATAGCACTCAGGGTTAATTAAAGTAGCTTCGAAAATACTTTTAATTCAAATTCAGTTTCAAGGATATAACATTTCAGTATTTATGTAGACACTACAGACAAACATTAAGTTCTCAGTTATTGGTCCACCGATGTCCACTGAAATCCATCGATGTCCACCGATGTCCACCGATGTCCCCCATTGTCCACCGATGTCTACCGTTGTCCACCGATGGCCTTTTTACTTTTTATTACGTGGCAAAAAGTATTGAACACAGCAACAATGGAATCCTTAATGAAGTTGCGATTTATGTTTTGTCACAACTCTCAAATAAGCTTGATCGGTGATTTTGCGTCGTCATTAAAATCGACATAAAATGAACAGTAGTAGAGCAGATTGTAGGTAATCAGTACCCAGAAAAATAAACTTAATCAACGGGTTTTTTTAAATTCCTAACTGTAGTCAAATAGATACCAGTTATCAACTTTTTGGTTTTTTTTCCTCCCTCATCGTCATAATTATAATCATATCTATCCTTTGCCGTTTCATCGTGAAAGCGTAACAGACAGAGTTAGTATGGATAGTATGGATAAGGATAAAGTACGGATTAAAGTCTGGATAGTAGGTATGGATTAGTGTGGAAGTATGGATATGTAGGTACATATAGAGACAGATTAATAATAATTTATTATGCACAATATTAAACAGAAAGGTGTTTAACTGAGGTAGGATATATATGTTGGATCGTCAGGATTTAGTCCGTTAGATTCAGTCATCATGTGGGCAGAATATGGGTTTCGTGCAATGCAAACACACTGGGTATAGGGTACAATACACGGCGTTTATTAAAACCACAATTTAGCACAAAGTTAATATCAATTTAAAATAAACTCAGCGTCAAATTAAAATAGACATAGCAACAATAAATAGACATAGCAACACTTAAACACAACGAATCGAGTACAGTTCCGGGACGTCTTAGCTCCGATGCGATTAGAGACTGAATTCTGAATGTCTGCTCGCTGTGGGCTGTACACATCACGACTCTGTAGAAGCGCGCCAAAATGGTGGTGGTAAATCACGTGTAGTCGCTAATGGCACACTTGCGAGTCGTTTCAAGTCTGTACTATTGACCGGATGCGACACGGCCATCCTGCGATGCACACGTCCTCGTGTGTTGTTCTTCTTCTTCTTCCTGCCCTTATCCCATGTTACTTAGGGTCGGCGTAACATGTTTTCTTCTTCCATTCCGTCCTGTCCAACGTCATGCTTCGTGTGTTGTTAGTCTGGAAAATACAAAATCTCGCCACAGTATCTGCTCGTCCAATCCTGACTCATAACTGATGAGATATTTAAAAAGGACTTAACCCTTTAAAGTCTGTTTTAACAAGCAGTTTGAAAATAACACTCGAATTAGAAACTAAAAACTAGGCTCTTCTATGAACTTGAACTATCTAGTTTCGAGATTACCGAGACCAAGTACGATTGCAGATTCAATTTATCAAAGTAAACAAAACCTCAGGTATCTCATTCATGGTCAACAACACACACTATTCCCCACGGGAATACCGAGTCAACCCTTGACTCTACGGTCTTTGCTTCTAGGCAAGACCCGATTATACTACCCAGAGCTATCGCCTACCGCGTACGCACAAACGACGCTACGATACTCTGGTGAAGTCTTCGACCCATTGAACCGAGAACCCGTTTACACCATTTAAAGTGATGCCAACTCGTCATCTATTTCGTCTGCAATCTCAATTGGTACTTGGCCTTCGGGCCTCTTTCGAATACGGTCATGGGTGTATTTGTAAGTACGCTTGTTAACCAGGGTTTTAAAAACGAACCGATCGCCATGTAACACTTCATAAGTTTGAAAATGATAATCAAAAAAAGAAACAAAATTTGTTACAAACACAGCCAGTTAAAGTACAAGCATCCATCAAACAAGTTAATCAAAACTCCAAACGACTACGGTATGTAGGCACTATTAGGCTATCCCTGTAGCTATCTTTCATTTCTATAGTCATCCCTGTGACTATTGCAGTCATCCCTGTGACCTGCATACACTCAGTCATCCCTGTGACCAATACCAGCTATCATCCCTGTGATAGCAGTTATTCGCTACAATAATCCCTGTGATTGTGCTGAGCTCATAGCTCCTACATTACCAGTCTCATCTAAATCAGATTCTATTGTTAAATTAATGGGTGCTTGACTTTTACTTTGGCATTGACTTTGACATTGGAATTGACTTTGACATTGGAATTGACTTTGACTTTGGCTTTGACTTTGAGCACACTCATCATCCTTTCCATTTCGCCCTGCGCACTAGATGAACTTAGAACCAGAACCAGATGAACCAGAAGTCACGAAATTAAGTCGGAAAAAAACGGCGGTGGGAAACGATCCGGAACTGTATTACTATTCAACTCCCCATAGCCTATGGACATACGATGTGACCAGTCTTGTTTATTGACTAAAAGCGCGGGACTAGCAAAAGCAGAACAGCTGGGTCGTATGACGTCTCCCTGTAATAATTCATCAACCCTATCGCTTAATATTTACCATTTAGTCGGAGTCCGGAGAACATCTACATACTCGATTCCAAGCCAAATTTCTAACTCACAAGTAGTCACGCGACTAGTAGGAAAACTAGTTATGAAAAGTTCGAATATTGTTGTAAAATGTCAACAAGGTTTCATAAATTATCACGATTTTCTGTCTTATGAAATAACAATGCCATTAAAATAATTTTTATGTAACTGGTAACAACTCGAATTTCAAACATTTACAATCTTGTCCTTTGACAAAGTAAACTCAGTTGCGGTCATACTAACTTGAAAACCGTTAGGTATCCACGATCTATCGACCTTATAAAATATCACTAAGTACGTTACGTAGGTATTCAGCAAACAAAGCATGAAATAATATTTCGTCGCAAAATCATTAATTGCTACCTGACAACAATAGCAAAGTACTATTAAAATTATTATTGCCTATATCAACTAATGACACCACATCATCTTCGACCTCTAAATGCAAGAAATACTCTCCTTCATTAAACAACATTCAGCACCAGAATCAAAATCAAATTTAAAACACTCACTTTCATATTCGTTGCCGCTTGCTCTCTTATCTTGTTAAAGCCTATTTCCGGTTCTGTATTATTCAAAGTTAGAAGATTTAATAGCCTAGTTACGCACCATATCAAAAACTTAAATGGGCTTGCCCTTACTACACGAAATAGACACGTTAATTGTAAAACTAAGTTTTAAAATAAGTCAGCCAATCGTTACAATATATTTTAAACAATAACTGGGTAACACATGAAATAAAAAACGTAAATTACCACCAATTAATACGTGACAAAGAATTTGTTCAGTACAGTATACATTAGCAAAACTTATACCCTGTATACGAACCAGCAAATGTAGGAAGTAGTAGTGAAGTTACGACTGACAGATTGCTTAACAAGAGAGCATTCGGCACCAGAAACGAAATAAAAATAATACGACTCACCAGATTCGGCTGATAATAGATCAGTAGCTGGCTTGATGGTACAGATATCCACTCGCTTTTCAACTTTACTGTTAACGGAATCAGCCTTCTTCTTTGCACAGTGTGTTGCCATGTGCCCCGGCTTGGCACAGAAGAAACAGGTCATCGGCATCATGCTTTCTTAAAAACGCTGTCTTTGACCCGTTGCGATCCACTATTTCCTGAAAACTTTAGATTGTTCCTGGCTCGATGATGCAAAGCTAGACTCGTTTCTCCCCCGGTACAGCAGCGCTGGACCCGCTTGCTGTGCAGCGACTGGCGATGTGACCCGGCGTGCTGCACTTGAAGGTCACCAGGGAGCTGCAGCTGGCTTGTTGTCGCATAGGCGGCATAAGTCTCATTCTCCTGGTTAGGTTATCTGCGACAGCCATGTAGAGCGGAGCGGAGCGGAGCGGAGTGGAGCGGAGCGGAGCGGAGCGGAGCCCTTTAACGCCTTATTTATGGTCAAAATAAGCTGGCTTCTTTCTACTGCACTCCCGTCGATACACAAGTCGCAACATCAATTTACTATTAGCCAGTGAATAGCATTTTAGAGTTTGTATTAACGCGTACACTTGTTGAGTTTGTATTTCAAAAAGTAACCGACACTGATTGTTATTGTCATTGTCCCCGCGTGTGATTTCATTAGCACGATTTGATCCCAGTTCTGATGTCGGATCGTCAGGATTTAGTCCGTTAGATTCAGTCATCATGTGGGCAGAATATGGGTTTCGTGCAATGCAAACACACTGGGTATAGGGTACAATACACGGCGTTTATTAAAACCATAATTTAACACTAACTCTAACACTAACTAGATCTACCAATGACAACCGGGGCAGACCGTACCTTGGATAGGTAGTCAATTAGTTACCCATCCACAAACCGACCGCGGTATACATAGCTTTACCATGACCATCAATCTGTATGGGTTTTACATAGCTGCGAACACCTATTACTTAGGTATATATCCTCAAGATTATGAAACAAAAGGCTGATAGACCGCGCGAAACACTGAGAGTGAGGCCAAATAAGCAAATACAAATTTGTAAAAAGGGAATACCTACAATCTCGTGATTGTATTCGCTTTTGATATTGTAATTATTTGTATTTTTATTTTAACGATGCGGCGGCGTTTCGTGCTACAGCACAGCACGAAGCGCGTTGTAGGTATTCGCTTTTGAATTTGTATCTGCTTTTTTGGCTTCACTCTCAGTGTTCCGCGCGGTCTGTCTGCCTTTTGTTTCACTATCTGAGATTATATATACTATTATAATCTCAGATAGTGAGAATATATATACTATTTGCATATTTTAACACCCTTACGTTAAAATTAAATATAGTATTAACAACATCATAAATCTTGCCCATTGCTAGATCGCTAGGCAGTGACTGTTCAACACAAGGTATTATTTGTATTAGATAATATACTTACGAAGTGGAAATGGTCCGGCCATGTCTGCAGACGGACAGACGGTAGATGGAGCAGACGAGAGTGGAGACCGCGTTTGGGCAAGCGTAGTGTTGGACGCCCTGCGGCACGATGGACCAACGATTTGAAGAAGGTGGCTGGCAGCGGATGGATGCGACCTGCCCAAGACCGGGTTGGTTGGCGATCTCTGGGGGAGGGTTACGTTGAGCATTGGACTGCAATAGGCTGATATATATGTCGGAGACAGTTTATTAATCACATTGTGGGTGTTAACTAAATTTGTTATGATTTGTGTTTCTTATTGTTAATTTATGTGATTTTACTATCAATTATTGTCTATTAATTCGAAACATGATTTATTGTGTGTGCACACTGATTTGTGGTTACTTTATTTCGATAATTATTATCGATGGTTTTATTCAAAACAATTGTTGACACGTTACTTTGAATGTTAAACGAATTACTTTATGAAATCACTATTGTTTATTCATGACAATTATCATTGTGTTATTTGATTACAGATCTTATTAGATTCAGCACATTTTAGTGTTTTGTATCAAGTAAACGCGCGACGCACTTCCGTGCGCATGGACAGACTTGTATGGAGAGGTTGCAAGGTGGGGGGCATCGCCTTATAAAAGAGCGTGCACTCCGTAAGTATGGCAGTCGATCCTTGGATTCGACTCAGTAAAGAGTTCCTGCTCCCGACAATACTGTCGGTTTACCTGGTACAGCGCTGCTGTATATTCACATAGCTGTATAGGCTTGCTGCTAGCGAGCGATACACTTTGTATATGGGTGGCTTATGCTACTGTACGAACTATGAACCTCAAGGGTTTGTTCGTTTATCATTGGGTGGCTTAGGCTGCTGTACGAACTATAAACCTTAAGGGTTTGTTCGTTTATCATTGGGTGGCTTCGCCACTGTACGAACTGTGGGACCTTAATGGTCTGTTCTATTAACTGTATTGTTGCTGTACCTTGAACTTACTTTATTCTTGTTACTGATTACCATTTGTATTGTGTTTTCTTTACTAATAGTGTGTAATTGTTTTCACAGGTATGTTGTTTATCCCTAATGGGATAATGGGAACGTCTATAGTCCTGACGATGTACAATACCGCTCGGCACTCCTCCTCGATCGCACCTGACGATCCGACATCAGAAGTGGGATAGCCTCTTAATGCTTCCGCATGGCTTCCCTAATTATCGTATGTCTTTTCCACTCTTGTTATGACAGCTTCCTCTCTTGGGATTACCTAGTGCAGAGCTAAGGCTGTTTTAATGGCATTCATAAATCACCTACCCACATTAATTTCATTGTTTGATTTTACATACTTCAACAGTTACCGCTACCCTTATTAAGCTACCTAAGTGTCAAACAAATTGCTGTTTGTACTGTACTGGATAATTTTTCCAAATTTCATTCCCCGTGCTCATCTACTAGCATTTACTACCGAAGTACATGAGGTTTAAACTTCAACAAGAACTGAGAACTGTCTTGTCCCATCTTAAGAGAAAGTCTTATTTTCCTCTGACCTACACGATTCTTCTCAAACCTCTTAGGTTCAAACCAGGTACAATAGTATGTCACTTTAGTGACTACCGGAGAACAGCCGGGAGGTTCGAGTGAAGATACTGTGAGTCAGTTTTCGAGCAACTAATCATCCGTGATAAGTTTAAGTCCGTGATAAGATAAGTGTGATGTACCCACCACTGATGTGATGTTCTACAACTATCTGGTGAGACGCTTCCATTTGGTTATGACTCTGGGTTTGAATGTACTTACTTTCATTACTGATACATGTGTGGCAAACTTACTTGTATGGTCAATATAAAGTGAAGTTTCATGTAATACTGAATGCTTATTCAAATCATAGTATCATTATTATGCCATGAGAGATTAAATTATCTAAAAAGTAACTGTGTACCCCCTAATTGTTGACATGTGTTCTGTGGTAAGGTAATTACATGTGTTCTGTGGTAAGGTAATTACATGTGTTGTGTGGTAAGGTAATTACATGTGTTGTGTGGTAAGGTAATTACATGTGTTGTGTGGTAAGGTAATTACATGTGTTGTGTGGTAAGGTAATTACATGTGTTGTGTGGTAAGGTAATTACATGTGTTGTGTGGTAAGGTAATTACATGTGTTGTGTGGTAAGGTAATTACATGTGTTGTGTGGTAAGGTAATTACATGTGTTGTGTGGTAAGGTAATTACATGTGTTGTGTGGTAAGGTAATTACATGTGTTGTGTGGTAAGGTAATTACATGTGTTGTGTGGTAAGGTAATTACATGTGTTGTGTGGTAAGGTAATTACATGTGTTGTGTGGTAAGGTAATTACATGTGTTGTGTGGTAAGGTAATTACATGTGTTGTGTGGTAAGGTAATTACATGTGTTGTGTGGTAAGGTAATTACATGTGTTGTGTGGTAAGGTAATTACATGTGTTGTGTGGTAAGGTAATTACATGTGTTGTGTGGTAAGGTAATTACATGTGTTGTGTGGTAAGGTAATTACATGTGTTGTGTGGTAAGGTAATTACATGTGTTGTGTGGTAAGGTAATGACATGTGTTGTGTGGTAAGGTAATGACATGTGTTGTGAGGTAAGGTAATGACATGTGTTGTGAGGTAAGGTAATGACATGTGTTGTGAGGTAAGGTAATGACATGTGTTGTGAGGTAAGGTAATGACATGTGTTGTGAGGTAAGGTAATGACATGTGTTGTGAGGTAAGGTAATGACATGTGTTGTGAGGTAAGGTAATGACATGTGTTGTGAGGTAATAAGGTAATGACATGACATGTGTGGTAATAAGGTAATGACATGACATGTGTGGTAATAAGGTAATGATATGACATGTGTGGTAATAAGGTAATGACATGACATGTGTGGTAATAAGGTAATGACATGACATGTGTGGTAATAAGGTAATGACATGACATGTGTGGTAATAAGGTAATGACATGACATGTGTGGTAATAAGGTAATTACATGTGTGGTAAGATACTAAACTTGTTTTGTGTTATCAGGTCTGTAGTGTTTGTTTTAAATTGATCAGAATGCCCGAACGATAAGCTGTTTACTTGAGCTCTTTTCTGATTGTTTACAGATGATGTAATAAACTATTCACCCAAGGACGTGTGAAGATGCAGGGTGACCGTAACGGCGCGTGGCGTGATTTAGTAATGAAAATCAGTTAATTTTGAGGGTTATGGTTTATTGTTATTTTTTTAATCATTGGGAATATTCTCACAATGCTGAGACATTTGCTGAAAAGTGTACTGGCAAACGTATTCTTGTACGATTAATAATTGTGATGAACTATGGTTAACTGACTCTTGGACAATACAACAGTGCCTGTAGATGGTTTAATTGAAATGAATGCTGTGACTTTGATGGGATAATATGTACCGAACAAATTCTAAGTGAAGTAGAAATAGTTGGTTGCTAGGGTTTAGAGCTTTCATGTGATACTGGATCAATTATAGTATGCTGTGAGATTTTTAATTTCATTTTTTGCAGTTAATATGACCGAAAAATTAGTGCTATCATAACACGAGTTAATGTTATTGACCAATGCTGTATTTCTTTCATAATACAACTGTTTAATAGTTTAACAATTGTTTCAGCTATTGACAGTGTGGAGATAGAAGTAAATCTGTCCCGTGCAAGAAAACAAGCAGCCCCGGGTGCCGAAGGTTAAAGTTGGAGACTTCGTTGGAAACTTCGTACTTCTTGCAGATCCAACATGATATTGGTTGAAGTCTTTGAGTGCCAGTAAAATTTAGTCTTGATCATGTATGAAAAATGCCTGAATGTCCATTCAATTTTAACGATGTCAATGTTGATAATAATCATCTGCTGCTGACATACCATAGCTTAATTGACAAGATGTCTATGTTGACTCTTGTTTGGATGTCTATGTTGACTCCTGGGTTTGTTTGTTGAACTTGACGCCTATGTTGGTTGTCTATTCGACATCAAGCTACTTGTCGATTCCCATGGTGTGAATTCGGCTGGGAGACTATGTCTCTACTTTTGTTTGGATGTCTATGTTGACTCCTGGGTTTGTTTGTTGAACTTGACGCCTATGTTGGTTGTCTATTCGACTTCAAGCTACTTGTCGATTCCCATGGTGTGAATTCGGCTGGGAGACTATGTCTCTACTTTTATTTGGATGTCTATGTTGACTCCTGGGTTTGTTTGTTGAACTTGACGCCTATGTTGGTTGTCTATTCGACTTCAAGCTACTTGTCGATTCCCATGGTGTGAATTCGGCTGGGAGACTATGTCTCTACTTTTATTCGGATGTCTATGTTGACTCCTGGATTTGAATGTTGAACTTGACGCTTATGCGGGTTGTCTATGTTGACGCCTATGCGGGTTGTCTATTCAACTTCAAGTTACTTGTCGTATCCCATGGTGTGATTTCGGCTGATTGGTTGAGCTATGTATTGTCTGTAACAGTATGGTTATTTTGACTGGTTATGATGCAAATTTTGCTAATGATTTTACTTCAGGACTAATTCAGGATTTTTCTTTGCAACATACCTTTTGCTAATTAAAGCTTTTTGTCAGAAAGGCCGATCGATATTTACCAAGAACTTTATAACTACACGAGGACGTGTAGAATGTCAGTCTGGCCGTGTCGGAGACAGTTTATTAATCACATTGTGGGTGTTAACTAAATTTGTTATGATTTGTGTTTCTTATTGTTAATTTATGTGATTTTACTATCAATTATTGTCTATTAATTCGAAACATGATTTATTGTGTGTGCACACTGATTTGTGGTTACTTTATTTCGATAATTATTATCGATGGTTTTATTCAAAACAATTGTTGACACGTTACTTTGAATGTTAAACGAATTACTTTATGAAATCACTATTGTTTATTCATGACAATTATCATTGTGTTATTTGATTACAGATCTTATTAGATTCAGCACATTTTAGTGTTTTGTATCAAGTAAACGCGCGACGCACTTCCGTGCGCATGGACAGACTTGTATGGAGAGGTTGCAAGGTGGGGGGCATCGCCTTATAAAAGAGCGTGCACTCCGTAAGTATGGCAGTCGATCCTTGGATTCGACTCAGTAAAGAGTTCCTGCTCCCGACAATACTGTCGGTTTACCTGGTACAGCGCTGCTGTATATTCACATAGCTGTATAGGCTTGCTGCTAGCGAGCGATACACTTTGTATATGGGTGGCTTATGCTACTGTACGAACTATGAACCTCAAGGGTTTGTTCGTTTATCATTGGGTGGCTTAGGCTGCTGTACGAACTATAAACCTTAAGGGTTTGTTCGTTTATCATTGGGTGGCTTCGCCACTGTACGAACTGTGGGACCTTAATGGTCTGTTCGATTAACTGTATTGTTGCTGTACCTTGAACTTACTTTATTCTTGTTACTGATTACCATTTGTATTGTGTTTTCTTTACTAATAGTGTGTAATTGTTTTCACAGGTATGTTGTTTATCCCTAATGGGATAATGGGAACGCCTATAGTCCTGACGATGTACTATACCGCTCGGCACTCCTCCTCGATCGCACCTGACGATCCGACATATACGTAATATAATATATTTAGCTACTCCTTTTTCTCATCTTGTTCTTTACAAGCAAGATAAACCAGTTATATAAAGCACAAGTAGAGCAATGAAGCTGTAGGTAACTGCTTAGACCATAAAAATCCAATACGAATGTCACCGTTAGGGCCAAGCGGCAGCGTATCGATGACTCACCTAATAACCCGGTCTTGCCTACTCCTTGTTCCTGCTGTGAGTTGAAGAGTGAACTCATGGAACTGATAGCAGCGTGGAAGAGCGAGTATGACCTTAGACTGTCTGCATGGAGGGCCGAGCATGACGCGATACTCTCCGGCCTGGTTCAGGAAGTATCCGAAATTAAAAACCATTGTGCTATCATACTCCAAACCACCTATGAACCAGAAGTCAGCGTGTCCCACGCTAACTGTGACCATCTCCAAACAAGGGGAAGGGACCTGGAGAAACGACTTGAGAGTTTTCAAGGCCCGCAGCTCCAGTCGTGTCCGGCAACTGTTCAGCTACCTATTGTTCTTCAGAACGATAGCGGGGCAGCAATCAATCCCGCTAAGGTAGTGTCGGAGGGAAGAAGCATGGACGATCAAAGTACTTGCGAGGTGAACGTGTCAGACATACACTCCTCAGGCGTTGCCTGGCGTGGCGTGACTACATCATCATCTACCCGCCGAGTTCCCAAACCTCGTGTATCTATGCCGGTTCCCGTTCCTGTTACGGATGTTGCAATGGGTGATACGGTCAGAGATGGACCAGTTGAGGAAGGTTGGACGGAAGTTCGTCACAGGCGCTCCCGTCGTTCGCTGGGCAATGTTTTGCGGGGTACGGCGGCGCCTGGTGCCACCAGCTTAGAGGCATCAGAAAGGTGGAGATACCTGCATCTCTTTTATGTAAAGCAGGGCACTACTGAGTCCCAGGTACGCGAGCACTTAATTACTGTCTGCGGTACTGATATTTGCACGGTAGAAGCTCTGAAATCCCGTGGCAAATATGCATCTTTCAAGTTGGGGGTGCCCTCAAAATTGGCCGAACAAGTTGTGGCAACTCAAAACTGGGCTGAAGATATATGCGTGAAACCTTGGCGTCGCAACTTTCGTGGTCGTAGCGATGAGTCCCAGCCAACTGCCTGATGTCCTGGTAGCTACCGCTTCTACCAAACGCAATGTTCAACTTTGTTTGCTGTACCAGAATGTGCGTGGTCTCAAAACCAAGCTGCCTACTTGGAGATCAAGCTTGCTGCTTTCTGAACATGACTTGATAGCCGTAACAGAAACAAACTTCGACGACTCTGTAGAGGAATCAGAGGTATCAAGCGGAGATTGGCAAATTCTACGCAGGGACCGAATGACCCCGGGCGGTGGGGTGTTACTTGCTGCGCGTCCTGGTGCAGCCGTGAAGAGGCGTCATGAGCTTGAGACGGACTGTGGTGAAGACTTATGGGCGGCCGTTACGATTTCTGGGCTTAATATATCAGTTTGTGTTGTCTACATGAAGCCAACTGCGACCGACAGCGATTATATGACTTGGTTTTGCAAGGTGGAGAGCATCGTGTCCAATTTAAATGGAACTATATTGATTTTAGGTGACCTTAATTTAAAAAGTGCATCTGTAAATATTAATAATTATTATTGTTATTTCTTAAGCTTTTGTGATCTGGCAGACGTGAATGAAGTGATGAATATGCGTGGGAGTAAGTTAGATGTGGTGTTGGCCCGGGTAGGTACCGGAATAACCTGCGAGCATGTCGAAGGAACGGAGCTGGTTCCAATAGATTTGTATCACCCTCCGTTATATATCGTGGTAACAACCGTAGCGCTTAAGGTTAGTGAAACATTAGACCCCTGCAATATTGATCAAAGCAGGGATTGGAACTTTGCCAAAGGAGACTACACACTTCTAAGGGACCTAATTTGCTCTGCTCCTTGGCTGGAAGTTCTTCATTGCAACGATGCACGCTCCGCTACGGGTAAGTTTTACAAAATACTGTATAATTTATTTGACTCATCTATTCCAAAAAAGAAGAGAATGAACACTGGTAATAGACGATATCCGATCTGGTTTTCCACTGATCTTATAAAAGACACCAAGCATAAAAATAAGCTCCATCATAAGTGGAAAATTACGCGATGTGATTTAATATATGCAGAGTTTAGTGCATTGCGATCGGATCTAAAAGTAAGAACCCAGGAAGCTTACAGATTGTTCTGCAACCATGCCGAAAATAATTTGCGGGTGAACCCGCGTCAGTTCTGGCAACATGTTTCTAGCCTCAAATCAAAGGGTGGTTTCGAACCCATAGTTGTGCACAATGGGGAGACTAGTTCTGGTGTTAGAGCGGCCGAAGCATTCGCTCGCTACTTTGCTAGTGTGTTTCTGTCCGACACACCAGAGTTGGACCCATCGAACCTAAATGTGAGTTATGAGAGCGGGAATATACCTCTTCCTATCCTAACCCCTCAGGATGTAAATAAGGGCATAGCCAGACTGAAGCCCTGTAGCTCGATCGGCCCTGATAATGTTCCTGCCTTTATAATTAAGGGCTGTCGTGATATCTTGGCGGGCCCTCTCTGTCATATCTTTAACTTGGCCCTCCAGACCGGTGTATATCCTGACCAGTGGAAAATCTCACGTGTTATCCCGATCCCTAAAACCAGTGACAAAAAAGCTGTAGAGGAACACAGACCCATCGCTATCCTGCCCACCGTAGCCAAGACTTTTGAGCACATACTCCACTCACTTATCTACGAGAAGATTAATGTGCTACTTTCCGATGCCCAGCACGGTTTTCGCCCAGGTCGTTCCGTAAACACAAACCTACTGATACACACTGACTATGTATCTTGCGGTTTGGACGTCGGTAGCCAAGTCGATGCCCTATATTTTGACTTTCGGAAAGCGTTCGACAAAGTCGATAACGATATACTCCTTTCAAAGTTAGGGGCCATGGGATTCTCGTACAGTTATCTTAACTTTTTCTCCGACTACCTACGGGATCGCAAACAATTCGTCAGACATGGCATCTTCGAGTCTAAACCCTATAACACTCGCTCGGGCGTGAGTCAGGGATCCGTTTTGGGGCCGCTTTTATTCCTCATTATGATCAATGACCTTGTCAGTAAAGTTAAGTTTGCTAAATGCGTGCTATATGCCGACGACCTAAAGCTAGTTGCTCAAATCAGAACTGACGAGGATTGCAAACTCCTGCAAAGGGATATCGACGCTATCTACGAGTGGAGCATCCTAAATAAGCTGTTTTTTAACACAAACAAGTGCTACGTCATGACATTCGGTCGAAGATTACGACCAATCCATTTTGACTACACCTTAGGTGGCGAAAAAATTGCTAGAGTCGCCAAAGTTAAGGATCTGGGAGTGACCTTCGACCGTGGTCTGACTTTCAGAGATCACATCTCCACCCTTGCGAAAGAATCTTTCAGGCGCTTAGGATTTGTTTTGCGTAATGCTCATGATTTTCACAACCCGCATGTAATTAAGTTACTGTACACCTCTCTAGTTCGCAGTAAGCTGGAGACTAGTAGTTGTGTCTGGCATCCGTACACTGCGGCTCAAACACTTATGCTCGAGAAAGTGCAGAAAACGTTTTTAAGGTATCTTTTTAAAAGAACCTACAACTTCTATCCTTACATGTACCCCACCAACTATATCCTAGGGACTTTGGGTCTCAACTCGTTGGAGGTAAGAAGAGGCCTTGATCAGCTCACGGTAGCCTGTGGGATCCTTCACGGTCGTATTGACTGCCCTGAGCTTCATGACCTTTTCTGTCGACTATTTGTACCCGACAAATACATCGGTCACCGCCAAAGTCGCCGACATAATCTGTTCGCACAACTGCCTTGCAGAACGGTTGCCAGAGCTCAATCGCCTGTGTGTCGTACCTTAAAGATGCTCAATGCCCTCCTGACGGCCAACCCTGAATGTGATGTGTTTGCGGACGATTGGAGTAAAGTTAAACGCGTATGTCTGATGTTCTGTGAGAAACAGTATGCCAGAGTGTCCACTGTTCCATGTTGATTAGTAGCGAATAACTGTTTAAGACCCTATTTGTTTGCATTGTATAGTCTTTTTAAATGGAGTGTTTCTATGTTAATTAATGTAAGTGGTACTGTACCGTGTTAATTAACTATAAAATAAATAAATAAATAAATAAATAAATAATATATTTTCTGCGTAATTTTATAATTAGCAAAGCATATAATAAAACGCACGCTTACGCATAACAACAGACATACAATACAATATAATTAATTCGCTGTACTAATAATTATGTAAGTACGTAGCAGTTAATGAGCTGCGAAATGATTAGGTAGACATGCTCCGGCGACCTCACCCGGATATTCTGGGAAATCCCCAGTCTCCTTCGCTTTGTACAGTCGCCAGCGTCAACATGGGGTTCAATCTACTTAACTTTATTTTATATAATTTACAAGATGACCCGACAGACGTTGTCCTGTCAATCGATTTTTCAATTTTCTTACCGTATAAACCTTGCCTGAACTTTTACAAATAAGTATTTCAAGACCAAAATTAGCCAAATCGGTTCAACCGTAGGTACTCGAGTTTTACCGAGACTAACGAACAACGATTCATTTTTATTATATAGAAGATAGATTGTTTTATCTTCCTAGTAAGTTCTTAATAGGTTTGCGTTTGGCCGCAACTGACTGACTGCTGATTTTAAGTGATGATGCGGCCTAAGGTTGAACAGGTACCTTGAAATTGGAGTGAATTGGAGTGTTGTATTGATTACTAGCTTTTGCCCGCGACTTCGTCCGCGTGAAAGTCGGTTATCGCGTATGCAGACGAAGTCGCGGATTAAAAATTAGCCTATGTCCTTCCCCGGGGTTTAAGCTATTCTCATACCAAATTTCATCAAAATCGGTTCACCCGTTTCATCGTGAAAACGTAACAGACAGGGTTATTTTCAGATTTATTAAATAATTTTAGGTAAGTATGGAAGTATGGATATAAGTAATAATTTTGGATAAAGTATTAAAGTACTTTTTAAATTATGGAAGCATGAATTGAAATTATTATATTAGGTACTGTGTGCTGAGCCACCAGACATTTCTCATGTCGAACCGTCGCGAGACCAGCCAGCCTATGGCCTATACAGTAAGTACGGATGGCAATAATTTAAACGCCATTTTTCTCGTTATTAGAACTATACGAGTACCTACCGACAATGGTATCCTAGAAACAACATTTTTCAATGAACAATTTAAAAGTAAAAACGCAGTTGAATTTCGCAATATTTTAATAGGTAGGTATAATTATATTCCTATGCTCATGACATGACTATACCTAATGGTAGGTATGTTGCGCAGGATTTATTAGTGCTACAAAGTAGTAATCGGTAATACTAAGAAATGCATGCAATACGTTCCAAGTTCAAGTGTGACTTTCAAAGAATTCGATTCGCTGTGTCGGGAAAGGGAAATGCCGGTTATATGCACACAAACCCCGAACTGATGACGAAGGTTTCACTGACAACTGCATGCTTCAATTTCCTGCGTAGTAGTTGAGACATTCATTTCCCCGTTTGCTGTTGTAGATTCTTCCAACGGTAGGATATTATAACCCTAGTTACCTATTGTGGAGGGTGTAATTCCATGCTAATAGAGTATAAAAGTTCAAAATATACCACCCATATGCCAAGCTAATAAGAACATTGTAATGAAAAGCTGCAGCGGCTTCCGTGTACGTAGGACTTATGCCACTCCCCCCTCCTCACCAGGAGACCTTTGTTAAATGACGTCTTCTGGCTGATGATCAAACTCAAACTCAAACTCAAATCATTTATTTCAAATAAACCATTTACAGGCACTTTTGAATTGCCAAGGAGTCAGTCAGTCAGAAAGTTGAGGCTAGTTGCTCGTTTCAAACAGTAGGTTTCTATGGAGGAGTTTTAACGATTTTTAAAATTAATAGAGTATTACAAATTTAGGTTACATCACTCATGTTGAATTTACGGGACACAAATGTGAGAAAAATGTAACAAGTTGTGCACGTTAAAAGAGGTCTAAAGAGGAGCCGAAGCCGAATAACCGAGGTAGCTACGAGATGACCAGTCCAACGAACGACGCATGAATCGGCACCACTTAGCTCAACCATTTTGAAGGGAACCGAATGATCCGACACATGCGCCACCATCAGCAAGACATTAAAGTAAGCATGACATACTCCCAACCGCCAGGACATATTCAAGTCAATGAAAGACATACCTCGTAAATGGTAGCTTTAAAGTATATAGTGCTCACATGTATGTGCTATACAAAATTATACAATTCTAACACATTGACTTTATACAATGCAAATATAATTTAGATCTACATCTTCAGCAGCGCCATCAAATACTAATAAATTAATCTATGAACCCTTGTCATTGTGGAGCAGGACCAGCATCCAGCCAAGCATTTTTATCAGTGATGTAATCACCCAACTTAAAATATGCTCGGCTGCATAGTGTGCGTTTTATATAAGACTTAAACGTCTCATTTAGTTGAAGAATGTGGGGAGGTATTTTATTGTTGTAATGTAATGATGATGAGAGACGATAAAATTGATAGAATGGACCCTGCAGGCTACAGCAAAATTTGTATTATTGGACCCTGTAGAGCACAGCTGAATTTGTATTATGTACCAGAAGAAGGGACGTCTCCATGCTGATAAAACATAACGTTCTATCTAGTCCTCGGCTTATTTATTTTCTGTTCTGTAGGCTTCAAAGAAATCTTCTGAAGGGAGGAGAGAAAAGTGTTTATTTATGTAAACTGTTTACAACAAACGATGCAGTTAAGAGAGATATCACGGTGGCGGGTGCAATTGCAGTGTTCTTGATGCTATATTCTTCTGATGTTACATAGGTATCATTTCAACACGACCTTTTATAGTAGGTATGCTATTCTAAAATCTTGTCGTTTTCTAACACAGCATGGGCAGAAACAGATTACCTGTAAACACAATAATATTACAAATTGAGGATGTACGTCACCAAACAGTGCCGTCATAACCCCACCTAGTCGAGGTGTGTGGGCACCTCACAGCAAAGAACTCACATGACTAACAGACTTCATACGAAACTAGGTATAGCATAGGTAACGTCTAGATACAAGTCTTTATCACAATGCACGCACCTGACTAATGTTTATAGAAAACAAGTGGAATTTCTTTATTGAACTTCGCTGTTTAATTCTTTTTATAAAAAATAATAAATGACACATTTTCTAGAATGTCAATATGAGGCTTAGGTGAGACCCAACTTAGTATAATACCTACATGTTTGCTATTTAATAGGGAAATTCCTAAGTTGCATGTTCTTAAAATAACATACTTAGCCAAATTCTTATCTATTCTTCTTCTTAGCTTACAGTCGTCAAAACCCATGCCAAGAAAATTCTTATTTAACAAAATTATACACGGGAATCGATTAGCATAGATAACAGTATTATTTAACTAAATACTTACGTCAATAAAAACACAATGTCCGCGGAAAGTCCCAAATGACTCGCAGACATGGAGTGGATAGGAAATGGAATGATCAAAAGCATTGTATTTCTCTTACCTTACACTTTGTAATGTCAATTAGCGACACTGCATTGTCTTCTACATGTGATGATGTGACCAACACAATAACATTGTTATGAACAAGCTCATTACAGTACAATATTGATACTGCAAACTCCGAAGCAGAGGTACGGATCCGACGACCCTGTTAATACTACTTAAATATTTTGTTAAGTAAATTAATTAAAATACTTGGATCCCAGTCTTCAGAATTAATTTACTCGAGAGTCATCCTCACACCGTGTACCCACATATCGTGTCTCCATGTGCTCATGCTCTGTGGTTGCAGATCTGTCGAAGATAACAGCTAGCGCCGATTCGTCGTGCCCTCGCTCTGCTTGTAATAATTAGCTGTGGTCCGCATCTGCATCCGTCTCGTTTAAATAAAAACTGTTGCCTCCACGGACGAATGTAACAAGAGGTTTTTACGTTTGTAAAGAATGAAGGATGAAAGTTTTGGAAGCTAAAGACTTGTTGTACGAATAACGAAGAGGCGATCTTTGACATAAAACTTATTGGCTAGGCTAACGCCTCTTGCTAATGGAAAGAAGATACGACTATTGGTCAACTAACTCAATGCATTTCAAAAATTTTAAAACGAATGTAGGTAGTTCAAGTTATTTAACAAAACCACTGGCTTCTCCAGTGATTTTGTGGATCAACTTGAGAAGTGCGGTTGAAATCCTCCTGGAGGACTTCCTCCATCGCTAGGTGACGGAGGGGTATGGCCGCTCTTACCGGCTAAAACCACACGATGTTCAACCTCTGCCTACGATCGGGGGTGCTGGATTTGCATAAGCATTTACCGCTCCCCGACAGGATCAAAGACGCTACCTACACTGCTGGAAATAGAACTTCTGCAAGACCATTTAATTCCCTGTAAATACTCCCTCAAGGGACAAACACAGTAGACACATTCATACATCGCCAGTATTATGTTTAGGTCCAATGGTGGTACAGCAAGAGTTAAGCTAGAAAGAGAAGAAAGGATTCAGGTCACAAGTCACTCTGGGCTGCTGCTCAGAAATTCCTGATAGCAAAATCTAATAACACTACTCCCGACCTAGAAATTAAACCCATGGACCCCAAGCTTAGCACGTCTACTTGACCAACAAAGCTGAGTTTGGAAACGGTTGCTGCCATGGCTGAGCGATTGACCGCTGCCCTGTGAGTCGCAGATTGGATTCCTTTAGGGAACAACACTTTGTATGGACTACAGGTAGTTCCGGGTCTCGAGTTTTTATGTTCTTAGGAACCGGTTGAGTCATTGTGAGGTTCTGGTGTTACAGGAGAAATTACTAGTGTGGGGCAACGCTTTATAAAAAAATGTTTTGTATAATGAACCTGAACATGCTCTATGTAGCCCAGCCTGCCTAGTCAAGAATTCCTCTCTCACGTGAGATCTTTTTTAAACAATACCTACGCCGTGTTGTTAATGAACGTGATTCACTCGCATTATAAATACCGCGGCATGATGGACGATCTAAATCTATACTACTTTCATAAAACGCTAACGAGATTATGTCTGTTCATAAAATGTTTGCAAACGATAGAAGAGGAATTCGTTTTTGGAAAAGTACCTAGTACTTGTATCTAATGTCCCTCCCTGTATGTCTGTGTATTTGTTTGCTACACAGGTAATTGGGTTATAAAATAATAATAAATAAAAAGACATTTAATTGAAATGTTGTTATTATTTATTACTTATTGAATATTGTTAGTATGGATAGTCTTCTTTTTGTTAAAAAATGAACCCCTTTTTGGGTTAAGGTCCCCTCCAGCTTTTTCCATAAATCCCTGTCCTTGCTTGTATTTATCCAGTTGTTTCCTGACACCTGGATAATAATGTCATCAGCCCACCGTCTTATAGGTCTACCCGTATTCCTCTTTCCCTGTGGACTTTTCCATCGTGTGGTTTCTATGGTCCATCTTTTATCCGTGTAACGTATAATGTATGTACCGAGCCCATCTCCATTTTAGTCTGAGAAAATATTAGACAAAAAAAAATAACTGACGCTCTCACACATGCAGGTAATTGGGTAAAATTTTTTAATTGTTTATCAAAATCGTAGTTCATTTTCCGAACCACAGACTACTAGTTCGTCGGGAAATTAAAATAGAAAACTTACGAGTATTTATTAATTTGTCGAAGCATAGCGCGTACCAAAACTTTATTCGCAGACAGAGTCGCGGGCGCAGCGAATGTTCAATATTTAGATCGTCCATCATCATCGGTTTACGTTAAAAATAAGCTATTATCCAAAATATTCGCGTTATAAATATCTACTTACTAAAACTTTACGAAATTAGCGCTCTGAATCAGCGCTCAGTGTAAAAACAATGTTAAATGTTCTGTTATGCTGGATGTTTGGCAGTTGTAGTGTACGCACATTAAAAACGGATTTGTAACTAAATATATAGTTAATTATGTGTGTTTGCGTGTTTGTTGCTAAACATTAACCATCAAATAATGTGGCAAAACAATACCAGACATTAAAATGTTGGCGGGAATGTGGTTTCATTTTGTTTCTCCACATGAAATGTTCTATCGGAAGTCGGCATCATCATAAAATGTCCATTAATGTCAGTATATTCCTTTAAAGTCAGATTTACGAGGTTTATTGAACTAGAATCTGGTATTTGTGTTTCATTTGTAGGTCGTTTAAAATGCGCCATAGGTACAGTTATTTGAAAATTAAATAGGTTAATTTTTGGCCTGTATTTGCTGAAAATATTTTCTTGGTATCTAGATATTTTTAGTTACAGTCATCATCATCATCATTCTGCCCTCGTCTCTGGTTCCTTGAGGTGATTTTAAACGTCTTCTTCTTCCATTCCGTCCTGTCAGCCGTCAAAATTGAATTACTGTCTTCTCTTTTTTTATATCTTTTCTTTGGCCTCTTCCTCTCTATTTATACCTACACATTTACATTCATAACTCCTTTGGTCACTGTGTTTCACCCCTCTTCACATGCCCATACAAAGACAAACTATTCCCTTTCAACTTTTCTGTCACTAGCGCCACTGTTTCTGACCCAGTACGTCTTGTAAGTTTTGTAGGTAAGAGTCTAACTTTTTTTTTTGGGTTTTTCCGTAATAGTGATGTTGCATCGATCAATGACTCGCATTAGACAGGTAGAGAGATTAGATAATTATTTCCAGAAAAAACTGGTAGCTATAGCCTTTCTGTCTGGTTTTTCCCGGAGAAGCCTCACCAACTAAGGGATGGTCTATTCCTAGTACAGTAGTTGTTGAAGATGTCAGAGACACTAGAACTACCTACGTCATTTTAGCATACCTAGTTGAAATTAATCTCTATAGGTACTTGCTTCATTGAATGTTAGACCCTTTTCCAGGTTAGCAAAAGAAGATCGTAGTAGAGATTCTGATGAGGCTTTGGTGGCTTTCTGTAGTTTCTGCATATCCCCATTTTTTTTACATTAAAACACTAGAAATTTTGTTCTGCATCGTGTGTGCGTTTATAATAATAAAATAATAAAACGTTTAATTCGGCCACAAAGGATCATCATCACACATATACAACAATACCAGAAACACAAAACAATTAAATAAAACAAAAAATATAATTAAAATACACCCATGTTACCTACTGATTTCGATTGCTCAGTAAGTGAACCATACAGCAATGGTTCAGGTACTGGCAATCGAACCTCAGCGCGAATCCCTCAGGATGCTATTGGAGCTAGCCCGAACCCTGCGCACCAGGTATGTGCAACGCTTTCGCATAGTTGAATAGAAACAGTCTACTTGCGACTCGGCGAACATCCCTGACGCGCTGCAGAATCGGGGCAGCCCCATCAGCACCCTGAACGCATTATCATACTGCACGCGCAGGGCGTTGTACTGCCCGCGCGTGTACGAGACCCACAGGCTGCTCGTGTAGAAAGATGTACAAAATGCTTTGAACAATGTTGTTAACATAAAAACTTACTTAAAATTTTGATTCCAATTTAAAATTAGTGTCCATGATAAAAACCTAAAAGAAGCAGGGATGCACAATACCGAGAACGTTATTTGTTTCACTATAATTCTACCAAAATTAAAACGTTACATTTTATTAAAAAAGCTTTTATTTTGTTTCTAATTTTTTTCGTCCATATTTTAGTACTATCATACCTATATCTATTATCAAAGTTATGTTAAAACAAATAAAAATAAACTTGTTTTACATTCCTGCTTCTACAAGCCTCTTTTTTCTAATGCTATTATAAATGGAGTATAGATACGTACAAACAAACAACAAAACATGTTGTTTAACTTATATAATTATCTTTAGCTTGACTTTTAAACTAAAACTAAACAAAGCTAGCGTCAGCATTAGGCAACTTCCTCTAGAAATGTTTGCAGGTTTCAGTTACTCTACAATAAAATTCCCAGAAACTGCAATATGTAGGTACAATTTTCCTCATTACCCTGAAAACCTTATCTGAAACCGCCAAAATTATAAAATTCACTAGAAACTAGTAGTTGTTAGAACCTGTCAATTCATAATAATGTCACTTAGAGAATGACAGAGATCAATCATTATGCATGTAGTCGGTGTGTCTAGCGCGATTGGTCGCTTTCCCAATGTGTCGTGCGCACACGCAGTCCAGCGGAGGCGGGGTCGCGCCGACGCCGTGACGTCACGCTACGTCAGCGTGTTACGTCGACTTATCTCGTAAAGTGGACAGCTCGTTGTCGAACTATATACGTCGTTCTGTGGTTAATTTTAGTTTTTTTTTTTTTACATTCATACCGGGTTAGACCTTTTTAAAACCACGTAACAGTTTTTAAGTAGAACATTTTCTACAATTTTGCGGGCTTGGTACCCCCAAACCAGGCAGCCACCCTTGAGTCCTCTAGACCAGTGACAACCTTCATGGATACCCTCAGGAAGAAACAACTATGTTGGGTACATTGAGTATGGCGGAATGATCTCTTACGGCTCTTACACACGAGCGGCATGTTGCCAACGGCCGAACTGCCCTTAGCGGCTTAGCCGTCTTCAGTACATAAGAATAGGGATCTTCAGATCCCTATTCGCGTCATGTTCATTTGAATGTCTAGCTGACGGTGGCGCAATATGTGTTGGATCATTCGGTTCCCCACAAAATCATCATCATCGAATTTCAGCCGAAAAACGTCCACTGCTGGACAAAGGCCTCCCCAAGGGGTTTTGCCATAATCGCCACGCTTGGCAGGCGGGTTGGCGATCGCAGTATGGTTGTTACAAAGGCACAGAGAACGCTGCTGCCCATTCTCTGGTAGGTCCTTAGTCGCCTCTTACGACACCCACGGGAAGACATGGGATAGTGCTATTCTTTACGTCCGACACCACACGGGCAAAATGGTCCCCTCTAAATGGTTGAGCTAAATGGTGCCGATTCGTTTGTCATGGTCGTGAACAGGCGCCGTCAGTTTGGACTGGTTATCTTTTAGCTGCCTCGGCTATTTTGTTTTAATGGATTTGAATATATCTAATTATATTTTGCTCTAACACTCTTCTAATATGCACGACTTTGTTACACCTACGCTACGACACACCATACAAATGAAATAACAGAAAAATGTAATTACCTACACGACTACCAAAGCCACAGACTGTACAAATACGTGCGTGTGTGTGCGTGTCTACGCGCTACTTGGTCTAAAAGCAGTTTCTCGAGAGCATGTTCGACTCGGGTAGGGGTGAGACACAGCGTTTCGGAGGGAGGCGTGCGTGTCACAAGTGTACGGTAGTACATACCTACTAAGTAATATTTATTTATACAGTGACTTTGTTCTCAAATTGTACCCGTAGATTCGACATAAATGATGTAAACGACTAAAGGTTTGCCCCTTATTACTTACTAGCTTCTGCCCGCGACTTCGTACGCGGATCCTGTTGCTTATGCCAGCGACAACGGGGTCGGCAAAATCGAAAATCTGAAACGTCTGATGTCGAATTCTAAGAGCCCGGGGACGGGAAACCAACGGGATGCGCGAGACGATTCGAGACGTTCAAAAGGTACAATTTTGAATCATACCTCCGATGGCGGAATATGTGGCGTAGTCAATCATAGGAGTATAGGTAAATGCACTCCGTTCCTTATCAACCCAAGGAAGGTCGCCATGCCCTACGGCTATATCTGAGACACATCCGATTCTTCAGATGATATCGACATTCTGTTGAAGAATGACGAAGTCGATCAGAATTCAAACCTTCGTTGCGCTCTTCTTCTGTCTCTTCATGCCGTACTCCTGCAATTCTTTCTCTTTCACTTTCTAACTGATTATGAATATTTTATTGTGTGCGTGTTCGGGACAATGTATGATAATCTCGATCAGCAGTTAGTCGTGCATCACGTTCATCACTCGTTTCAAAAGACCTGTTAGTAGATGTGCGAATACGCTGAGAACTCAAGCGTGATTCTGTATCAGTAAACGTTTCCGATTCGCGAGACAATGCATGTCGCTGAGAACTCAAGCGAATTCTCTATCCGTGAACGTCTCCGACTCGCGACACAATGCGTGACGTTCACGATCAGCGGTCAGTCGCGCATCACGTTCCCCACTTGTCTCTAGAGACCTGGATGTAGATGCGTAAATACGCTGAAAATGCAGACGTGCTTCGCGACCTGAAGAGGTTTCCACGGAGCGATTTGCAGCCTGATGTTCTCGAACAGCATCAAGTCTCTCCTGACGCTCTTCGGTAGATTCTTGGGATCTTATGATCCTCAATCTTTTAGCTCCTTTGGAACATTGGGAAAGATTTGACCTCTTTCTAGGCATGGTTATAGTTTTATTGTGAAGAGAAGAGATACCTGATCAATTAAAATCTAAATGACTGCTCCCCTGCGTTACCGGGTAGGCTACCGTGTAAAGGAAATTAAACACTCAAATAACATAAGCAGGAAGTCATATTTATTCGATAAAATGAAAAATAAAAATGGGAGTTTTGACCAGTAGAGTCAAATTTTCAATGATATACCAGCGTCATCAAAAATCAGTCCTAAACTGTTACCGCCTTCACCGCGTGGAGGTACTCCCAGCTCATGTTATTTTACAATATACAGTGAAATTAGTGATAGCTTTACAGTAAAATTAGTGATAGCTTTGATTTCCACATCAGATGTTCCTGATCTTCGATTTTTATAAGTCAACAGGAAATGCTCATCAGACTGAACAACTTTTGCTAAGACGTCATTCCTATATGTGTTATGGTGTAGCTGGGTTCTTGGAGTTCCACATCAGGTGTTCCAGATCTTCAAATTTATTCTTTCAGCAGAAAATGCTCATCACGTGGAACAATTTTTGCTACGGTACCATTTTTGTATCTCTTATAGTTTAGCTGGTCTGTTGCGGTTCTGCATCAGGTGTTCAAGTTCCAAGATAAATTATAGCCTATATGTGGCCCAGACTTAATACCTATACAACAAAAAAAAAAAACATTCAAATCCGTCCAGCAGTTCCGAAGATTAGCGTGTACAAACAAACAGACAAACAGACAGAATTTTTTTTTTGGATTCGTGCTCTATTACTGTTCCTAAACCCCCCTCAATTATTATTTTTTTTAATATATTCAATGTACAGACACAGTTTTTTTACTGTTTTATTATATGTAATTATATAGAAGATATGGAAACTGAAGTTGTCGAAACATGAGACGCACTGTCAACGCCTTTGAGGGGAAAGGAGTGGTAAATCTTGCTATTGAAAATTTGATTTTTGGAATAAGACAAACCAAAGGATTATTACCGCATGAAGTATAGCGGAAATAATAAAATGCATACTTACTCACTGCAGTCGCAGTTATCTGAGTATCTACCTACCTGCCTACATAAAAAGCAGCCTTTATTTACCTATAACCTGCTAAATTACCTATAATGTGGTAAATGACACCGCTGTGCAACACTTTGCTAAAGTGTTTTATAAGGCATAGATCCAGCTGAAAAAAGATAATTAGGTAGGTATTTACATAAAATTATTAATGATGTAAGCAGGTATTTTAAAATAAAATTGTATTTAATAATAACGGGTTAGTTTTAAATACTTTTCAATACTGTAAACTGTATGCACAGAAGGCTGTATGGATCGAGATAATTGCTTTTTGCGATAATAAAAATATTTGATTTCCAAGTGTTACAACGTAATTATTGTAGGATAAACAAAGTGAGTAATTTAATTTTTCTAGTTTATTATCATTAATGTAGTACAAAAGAGATCATTTAAATTTTGTGTCACACAATACACATTCAGTTTTTTTTTACTTTTTCTTGAACATACCTAATTATTTTTATCTTTTTCTTCACTGTTTTTCTTGAATGTTTTAAAATGTCATTCCATCCATCGCCTTCGACCATTTCGACTTAGAACATTTTATTTATTAGGCTGGCAACCGAGTTTGAGTGCTTGCTTACACGTCAAATGATTTGCTCGGATTTACGATAAAATGTTCTGTATTTATCGCTAAAAAGATTGAATAAATAATTTGAAAGTGTAGATAATAAAAAGAAAAACATTGGGGACATTTGATGCACGCACGTATTACAAAGTCATTCCTAAGACGTTACAACTAATGCATTAAAATAGGCTAAGCTTATCAGAAAATGGGTAAGTGATTGTAAATTGTCATAAAAATTAGTTTTATTCGTGTTTAGCGCTTTAATAATAGCAACTGTGTCGGTTTATTACAGGTGGTCTATTCAGTTACTTCAGAGGGTTGCTAGGGGCGCGAGAAATGAGGATTTTGATCCTCGGTTTGGACGGTGCCGGGAAGACGACGATACTGTACAAACTGCAAGTCGGGGAGGTGGTGACGACCATTCCTACCATCGGTTTTAACGTAGAACAAGTCACATATAAGAACTTAAAGTTTCAAGTGTGGGATCTTGGTGGACAGACCAGTATTAGGTGAGCAATAGTGTTGTGATGTGTGTATTGTATAGGTTAGGTCCCGTTTAGACACGGTTATTGTCCTGATGTCATTGACAACCTTCTGTGTCTGTGCACAATACCTGCAAGGACATTAATATTGTAAAGTAAGTATTGTAACATTCACATATTGATCTTGTTTGCAGGCCCTACTGGCGATGTTATTATGGGAACACGGATGCAATAATATATGTAGTGGATTCAGCAGATAGGGATCGAATAGGAATATCTAAAGATGAATTGGTACACATGTTGAGGGTAAGTTTTACTAATTAACTTCATTAAAGTTCACTTTACATAGGTACTGCAGTGTGTCGAGAAACATTCATCTTTTTTTCAATTACAAATATAATGACACTTCTGAATAGACAGCCCATGTGTATCTAATAATGGTGAAGAACCTGCTCGGTTGACCCATGGAATAGATTGATAAAAGGTTATAAAATACAATCAATTTGAACAACCTCAGAACACTTGATATGGCTATTCCTTTATTAAATACTACAATGAGCTATAAAACATAATTGTCATCACTGTCAATCGTGATGAAGAATTATTGCCTCTGAGAATTATAAAGAATCATTATATGATTTTTCTCTCTATTCAGGCTCCTGTGTTGATTCTAAAACCAAAGTCAAAGGCAACATTTTTTCTTCATAAAATATAAATGTATATAGCCTTCCTCTCAATATATAAAACTCACTAGCGAGCCAGTAGTTCACTAGTGAGTACCAGGCTTAATAGGCGGTAAGAAGTAAAATTACGAAAAATGAGTATTTCATGCAAATAAACTCCATTGATTGCACTATCAAAGAATAAACTCAAACTCAAACTCAAAATCATTTATTTCAAATAAACCATTTACAGGTACTTTTGAATTGTCAGAGTCAGTCAGTCAGAAAGTTGAAGCTAGTTGCTCGTTCCAAACAGTAGGTTTCTATGGAGAAGAACGAGCAAGAAACTCCATGAACAACACTCTTTTAAAATCAATAATATGTTACAAATTTCGGTTACATCATTCATATTGAATCTAGGGTACAATGTGAGAACAATGTAACAAGTCGTGTACGTTAAAAGAGGTTTAGATAAAAATATAATCATAATAAACAATTCAAAATAAAATTAGAATAACCGAGGCAGCTAAGAGATGACCAGTCCCAACTAACGGCGCCCGTTCACGAACATGACGCACGGATCGGCATCATTCGACTCAACCATTTTGAACCGAATGAACCGAATAACAACTCTTATAATGAAATATATGCAAAATACTCTCTGAGATCTGGTTTTGCTGACACCAGCCCACAATACCATACCATAGCAAATGTAAAGAAGCAACGCTCACTACCCAATGCTATATTGTGCCTTGCTTTTCTCCAATACCCAATACTCAACATATTATCCATAAATATAAATATATGCTAAGGTGGGAAATGTTTATAATTAGGATCATTATAGACCCGGTTGGGCACAGCAATAGGGTAGAAAAAAGGGAACTCTGTAATAAATTATTAAATTTATTTACCCAGTAACTGGGTTGTAGAGTCCAGACAGGCAATTGCTTCATGTGAAACACTGGTATTCAGCTGCATCCAGTTAGAAAAGGCTAAGCAGATAATGATTAAATTTATGTAGGAACTGTATTGTAACTCTCTCTCCTTCCCTCTTTCTCCCTCTCTCTCTTTCTTTCTCTATCTATCTCTTATCTCTGTTCCTCTTCTCTCTTTTTTCCTGTTGATCTTGACTTTCCCATTCTACATACGGAATCTGAATTGACGTTATATTTAAGGATTTAATTAGTGATAATTTAATTAAGATACTCATTGTTCTGTGAATGGATGCTTGAAAATTTCAAGTACTCATACACAATTTTATCAATAATAAAATTGGTGATGTGTTCTGGAAAAGACACAACAATTTTGCTAATATCACATACAATTTGATGTTTGAATTTGAAACAAATCATAAAAGTTTTGGTTAAAGCAGAGCTCAGCCCTATAACTAAGTGCTTGTAGGTAGTTAATTATATGAGTTTTTATAATGACAGGGGGTGTGATATTAACATAATAATAGTACTTAAATTAAAAAATCAAATTTTAATGTACATTTTAAAGTAAATCAATGAGAATAATAATAATTATTATTTATTAATTTCAAAAGAGGAGCTTGTGGCTAAGTTAAGGCCGTGCAGATCGATTGGTCAAAGGTTAAGCTACGTTTACCGCGGTCGGTCTGTGGATGGGTGACCATCCCTTTCATACCGAGTTCCCTCCGTGCCTCGGAAAGCACGTAAAGCCGTTAGTCCCGGCTGTCATTTGTAGATCTTTGGCAGTTGATATGAGTATAGTCAGAATCCAGAAAGTCTGAGAACCAGTCTTACCAAGGGGTATCATGTTAACCAGTAACTGGGTTGTGGGGGTCCGATAGGCAGTCTCTCTATGTAAAACACTGGTATTCAGCTGCATCCGGTTAGACTGGAAGCCGACCCCAAAATACTTGGGAAAAGGCCATGCAGATGATGATTTATTAATTTCAAAAATAAGTTACAGACGACAATATGAAGTTGTTATGGGTAACAATTAGGTAAAATATAATAATAATAAATATGTGGGGACATTTCTCACACGGCCAACTTACCCCAAACTAGGCAGACCCTGTACTATGGGTGCTGATACACTTATACAAATAAATAGATAATGATATAGATAAACAACAACCAGACACAAGTGCTCATCACACAAGTGTATGGTCTGGGCGGGATTCGTTCCCGCGACCCTGTACGTCGGAGGCAGATACATTACCACCTAGGCTACAGAGCCGACAAATGGATGGATTACAAGTGATTTGTGACTTTCACATAGAAATGGAATAGTAGCAACTGCCTATTTATTTATTTATGAATTATTTTGTTCATAGGTACAGTACGATTCAAACTTAATGGCGGCTCTGAACACGAGACGAGTCGCTGCGCAGTAACAATTTCACATGTCAGCGGGGGTGAGGGGCGGGGTAATGCGCAGCCAACCGCTCACTTCACAGCCGCCATTAAGTTTGAATCGAACTATACATCTGTAGTTTTATAAGATTCCAATGTAGATACGGGAACGCCTTATTCCACAACTTAATTTAATATTGTATTTAGCCCGCACTGCCCCACTGCAGAGCAAAGACCTCTCTCTATTTGTTCCATTGGTCTCGACTTTCCGCTACGTCTTGCCAATCCTTGAGGAAGCCAAGTCGTTCCACCATTTCTTTCGTGGTCTACCGCGGACCTGTCTCGTCTTTTCGGGTCACTAATATTGGGTTTTACGGGTTCATAGGTGGTTCCTTGCACAACTTTACACACTACAATTCTATTTTGTCAATTGTAATTAATATATCATGTAGATTGGATGATAACCTATTTTAACAGATTTTACATAAAGATAAAACAATGATAAATATGAATAGTCTAAAAGTAATATGTAGTACTAAATATTATCAAAAGTGTGTCATTTCCTGACTATTTCCAGATGGAAGTACATTATAACAATTACTTCTATCTGGAAATAAAGTTATGTACTCAAAAACCTTTGTTTTTGTTGTGAAAGATAGCTCAATCAATTTAATGTAATTTTCCATAATGGGGTATTTTACTCTATACGAGAAAAGATAGATAAATATGTTATTGAGACAGTATAGGCATAAAGCAGTCGTAAAATGAAAATTTTGTTCATAAAATAAGAAAACAAATTTTTAAATTCAATTTAAACTTTTCAGTATTTTTAATCTGTTATAAAACACCATGAAATAGTAGCGGCCATGTTATTACGCAGTACGGCTGTGTAAACAAAAAATTGTTAACTGTCAGTCAACCGATTGGCGTAATATAGGCTTTGTACTTTTATTATTTTCGTAACCAACGTAATTTTTTCATTATTACACCTATTACAAAATATGCTTTTAATTATTTTTAAATGATATACAATTATCAAATTTTATATGAGCTCATTTGATACAAAACGAACTGATGTCATTTACGCTGAGCAATATGGCGTCCAGTAAGAGGCGTTTTCGTCAAACTACGCGCGAAATTTAAAAATTCAAAATTTAGATGCATTTTTATGGCACTTATCGATTGCATAAAAATTGTGTGTTTTTTTGGTGGCTGGCAGATAACTGTGTTTAAGGAGTAACATAGGCTACTATTATTATAAAAAAATAATTAGACAACTGGCAAAAATAATCCTGCAAATATCTGATATATTTTAATTATGCTAGTAATAGAATACATATTTGTTGCTAGCAAGTTAATACTGAAAACAACAGCCACAGTGCTAATAAATATGTAAAATATGTTTTACTGAAGCCTGTACAAAGGTTATTATTGTTTACATTTGTTTTACATACCAACGTAATGAAGGGTAATGTTGTACTAAACAGTAAAAACAACGAATACAAAGGCATATTTATTGTATCATTCGCAAAATTGATTTAAAAGACTGTCCTTGGAGTTTCTTGCTCGTTCTTCGTTTTCATTCCATAGAGACAGTACCCCACGTTTTGGAACGAGCAACTAGCTTCAACTTTCTAACTGATTCTTTGAAAATTCAAAAGTGCCTGTAAATAATAATAATAATAATAATATGTGGGGACATTTTTTCACACACGGCCATCTGACCCCAAACTAGGGAGACCCTGTACTATGGGTGCCAGACAGCTGATATACATACACAAATACATTTTTTTTTTTGTAAATACATACATATATAGATAAACAACACCCAGACACAAAGCAAACACAAGTGCTCATCACACCAATGTTTACCCTGGGCGGGAATCGAACCCGCAACACGCTGCGCAGCAGTCGATCGCTCAGCCACTGCGCCAACCGTGTCGTCAAATAAATGGTTTAAGGGAAATAAATGCTTTGACTTTGACTTTGAATAATGGTTTGAGCGTCATGTTATCAGTACATGTTAGGCATTTCCTGTTAGGAAGTGTTTTCTACTTAATTTTATCAAAGTAATTTTTTATTGTTGCTTATTTTTAGATAGGTGCAGTTCGTTACTATGATGAAGTAGGTATCACTATCACTACATTTTATTAAAAACTAGCTGACCCGACAGACGTTGTTCTGTTCCTACCCTACCCTACCGGTAGGTAGCCTACCCTACCTACCTACCTACCCTACCTAACTACCTACCTACCTACCCTACCTAACTACCTAACTACCTAACTACCTAACTACCTACCTACCTACCCTACCTAACTACCTACCTACCTACCCTACCTAACTACCTAACTACCTACCTACCTACCTACCTACCCTACCTAACTACCTACCTACCTACTTACCCTACTCTACCTACCCTATCTATCAACCTACCTACCCTACCTATCAACCTACCTACCCTACCTACTTAAAATTTTCTTTTATACCAACCTTCTCCTGACAATAACAAACACAAAAAATAAAGAATTTTCCATTTTGGTCCAGCCGTTCGGAAGTTATGCGCTTACATACATTTCGGTGATATAATATAGATTAAAGTTATGATTGTGTTCGACCGCACTAATCTCCGAAATTACTGGTCCGATTCTTTAATTTATTTCGCTTGTACGAAGCTATTATCCCCCATTGCTATAGGTTACGTTACTGTAGAAAATTAGGGAACCGTAATACCGGACTATATTTCGCCGGAAAAAAATCAGTGGCAAAAGCTAGTGATGTATATATAATAAATAAGATAAAATGTTATTTCTCAAACATCTTGTAACATTGTGTTATTACCAAACATATTTTTTTGACGTGATAACGTCCTATAAATCGATGAACACCGGCTGCACGCACGGTAGTGTCACGTTCCGCCTGAGCCTGAGCGTGCAAGCGAGAGCGCGGAACAAGCGATAGAGAGACACGATCGGCCTAAGCAATAAGCTCCGCCCACCTCGACGGAAGCCATTATTTGCTTATGTTATATATATGTTAGGCCATTATGTTTCTTTATGACGTTATCACGTAAAACTATCGTCCGTAAACCGACTTTATTTTATAACACTGCTGTGTTCATATGAATCTCTCTTCACTTACCATCAATTCTACATTGGCGTTCTTTGGTGATGACTCCGCTCTTGTGATTAGAAAGAAAGAAAGAAAAATAATTTATTCGCCCCCCAGGACAAAAACACACACAAAAATAACTTTAAAAAATAAAAAAAACAAGAAAACGAAAATTGGTCCTTTATGAGGCCAAAAGGCTCCTATCTCAGCATGGTGGTGTAACATTAAAAAAACGTCACAGTGCTGATATTCTGATAGGGCCCAAAGTGATACCACGGTCAGATACGGATAATAAAAAATAAATAAAAATAAAGTGTAAACGATGAAACAAATATAAATAAGTAAAGTATAATAAATTCGAGTTGATAATAAAAATAAATTACATCTACACCCCATGTAACGAAACTGTTCGTCAATCTGTGTCATGACTTTTATTTTAATTTCAAGTGGCAACACTGACGAAATGAAACCTTTAACATTCCAGGAGGAAGAGCTAGCTAATGCAATACTGGTAGTCCTGGCGAACAAGCAGGACATGGCCGGCTGCCTGACGGTGGCCGAGGTGCATCAGGCACTAGGTCTGGACGCGCTACGCGACCGCACCTTCCAGATCTTCAAGACTTCCGCCGTGCGTGGAGAGGGACTCGACCAGGCGATGGACTGGCTCTCCAATGCGCTGCAGGCTAGGAAATAACACCTGTAAATGGTGAGTGTAAAGTTTTCATTGTTTTTAATTCATGAAACATTTTAAAAGTTTGAAGAGGTCAAGAGGAGTTCGTGGCTAATAAATGCCGTACAGTTCGATCGGTCAAAGGTTAAGCTACG
Organism: Charanyca ferruginea; assembly: GCA_947361185.1. Lineage (NCBI taxonomy): Eukaryota > Metazoa > Arthropoda > Insecta > Lepidoptera > Noctuidae > Charanyca > Charanyca ferruginea. The sequence continues at coordinate 1,083,456 of OX376063.1, read as the reverse complement.
CTTGCCGCGGTCGGTCTGTGGTTGGGTGATCATCTATTTCATACCGAGTTCTCTCTGTGCCTCGGAAAGCACGTAAAGCCGTTGGTCCCGTGTCATTTCTGGATCTTTGGCAGTCGTTAAGGGTAGTCAGAAGCCAGAAAGTCCGGCAAGCAGTCTTACCAAGAGGTATCGTGCTACCCATTAACTGGATTGTGGAGGTCCGATAGGCAGTCTCTCCATGTAAATACTGGTATTCAGCTGCATCCGGTTAGACTGGAAGCCGAACCCAACATAATTAGGAAATGGCTAGGCAGATGATGATTTTGAAAGTTTGAATAGTTTCCAATATTGTAATGTGTACTATTATAGCCTAACCGCTTGAATGAGACCGTTCTGGGAGGGCTATTAGTGTTAACAGACGATCGAACCATCCGCCGAACAGAGGGAGACATCATCATATGCTAGAAGCACTTAGGAGTACAGAATTCTCTTTCTCACATATAGCGCTGTCTCTCTCTGTTCGGCGGACGGTTCGATCGTCTGTTACAGCCATATGGTGACGTAATTCGAGAGCTGACTGATAAGTTAACTTGTGACAATTGTCACCCCTCCCGCACCGCGCAGCTACCTCAGGAACGGTCTCAGTTAAGCTTTTGGGCTGTAGAGCACATATTCTGGCATACAAAGGGCCCAGATAACCCGGATCTCGGAAGACCATGACCCTTATACGGGTTGTATACTGGCCTTCTAATAAAGGAGAAGGCAACGAATATTGCTAGGAAACAACTTTTATTTTTGGTGTGAAAATGTACTTTTTATCGAAGCACGAAATATAACGTACGTACTCAAAACATTTCGATTACGTGTAAGATAACAGTATGGGAGTGGTGGGGGTGGTGGGGGTGAATTTAAAATTTAAACCATCAATATTGTCCAAAGCAGAAGGTTTCCGGAATGGGTCAGACCCAAAACAAAATCGCAATGATAGGAAAAACAAATTTTACCTTCGTGAAGTATCTGTTTAACAAAGTCTAACAAATCAGCAGAGGTCGCGGTTAGCTAGAGACCTATGGAACGGAGTATTCTTAAGGTCAAAGTCAAATCATTTATTTCAATTAGACCATTATAAGGCACTTTTGAACGTCAAATAAGAAAAAAAATATTCTAGTTGTCATTACACTTCCAAGTCCAAGTTTATTTATTATTAAGGGTTTGCCAACAGCTTCTGTATACATTACATCTTAGGTAATGAAGTGATTTGCAGTGGCCTGTATGGAAAGCGCTCAATAGACTGCGCACCCAGGTAGGCCGCTGCAAACACAATCTAGCAAAATGGGGCATAATAGATCCCACCGACACCCAGGGTGAGTGCGGTGATCCTGACCAGACAATGGCCCACTTATTACAGTGCCCAAAGTGCCCAGAGGACATTAAAAACGCCACTGATGCTGCGATAAATGTGGCTACCTACTGGGCCCAAGTAGTCTAGCATAAAGGAAAACCATCGATTCGAAAAGAAGAAGATATTAGGTATAATTTTTAGAAGTAACGAACTTATACAATCGCCAATTACAGACCAACCAGCATGTGACAAAATTTTGACAACACTAATAAAAATAAAAATATTTCAGAAACTAAAACTATTCTAGAACTTAACTTAAATATTAACTGAATACTTTACTACCATCCGTTCCATGACTCATGTAGCTGACGTCACTCGGAAAACTGTCACGCTGAAGTGGCATTGGTCTGGACACATCTGACGCATGTCTGACGATCATTGGGCTAAACGCACGACCCAATGGGTCACTTACCTTGGCAAGCGACATTGCGGAGCCCCAAGCGGAGATGGCGTGATGATCTGAGTCCAGATTGGTCCCAAAGAGCCCTTGATAGAGAGAAGTGGAAGGAGAATAGGCCTTTGCCCTTCAGTAGGAAAATTCAGGATGGAAAGTGTATTTATACACCCGTTATAGTAACAGGTGTAAAAAATACACTTTTACAGCTAATGATATATCCACAAAAGACATCCATATATATTACACAACAGATCCATATATATTATGTAATGGCGTTAAAAAAAAAACAAGTTATTTATTTTTGCTGAGAACACTAAAATAATACACACACAATACACAACACACACACAAACACTGAACATACACAACTGACACTGACCACAATGACACATTCACACACACACACACACAGCTACTGTTCATAATTTTGTGTGTATGTAACAGCATTGCATAATACTTATTGTGTTGATAGATCATTAACTTCTTCTGGAGCCTATCTTTAACGTTAATTCCTGTTAATAATAATAATCTTTATTTCCAGTTTTACAATTTGTACATTTATCACTAGGTTAATAAATGCATGTTATCGTTTGCAGCCTATAACTGAAGTGGCCACGTGATACGAGAAGGCTTGATGTGTGCGTGCGCAATGGACAGATATAAGATAGTCACATGTAACGCCATTAGTTTTAGCATTCTACGTCGTCGCCGATACACAACCACACGTTTGGCTGATAATACTGGAAGAAGAAACGAAGCTATGTGGTCAAATGTAGCAAGTTATGTTTTCAACGAGTGCAATGGTGATGTTTTACATTCTATTAGTTAGCTTTATTTGTGTTTGTAAAATCAGCTGTTAGTCATATATCAAGTGTAATATCCGGCGAACAACAGAAAATGGCGCCGATTGTGAGGGCTTGTCTGAATTTTTTTAATGGTTTGCGTTTGGCCTTAACTCACCTGATCTTAAGTGATGATGCGGCCTAAGGTGGAGCACGCTTGCCTAGAATATAATTGTGGAAACGGGCCCCCTCGTCCTCTCACGTATCTGAAATGACACCGTTGTATCGTATTTTGTGCATTTTCATGTAATTTGTTAGCTATTATACTTGATATACTGCCACCTACTTATGATGGCTCGCGAGTTTACTGCCCCGGGGCTGTAAACAAAATCCCTTTCTGTTAGCGTTAACTTCAACGGAAAAATCAAATTGTATACAGTTGACATGTTGCATCACATGTCATCTGGTAAGCAAACGTCAACTCCATACAATTTGATGAGCTAAGGACTAGATACGAATTGAGGAAACAATAAGTAGATCATTCGTTTCTAAAGTAACAAAACCTATTTTGTAACATCTATGAAACCTAAAGTATTATCAATGTCGCTTATTCAGTTACTACCAAGACAACTTATGCCCGTTTTCATTAGCATCAAGCTAAGCAACGCTTAGTTAGGAAATGCCTAATGTTAACCTAAGCAGCCATTTTTGTTTCTCCATTACTTTCTCACTAGGCGACACCTAAGATAAAATCTTTAGTTTTGACACCTGTCTATGGTTTTTTAAGATTCTGGCAACAATATTCTTGACAGCCATGGTACAGACACATCAAGCCATACCCAACTGTCAAATTTTCCCAATTGAATATGAACCTTAATCTTTTGCAATGAAGTTGAAAGTTGATCAAAGAAATTTGACAGACTGTTGCAGGTTTATGTGCTGGCCTCTGTAATGGCGGTCAATATTATTGCTAGGTAATCTTTAAAAGTTGCTTGCTTTACACAGCGTTAAATTGGTGTCATACCTACCTTTAGTTGTGGTTTGAGAAAATGCGATAAGTAACTATTTAATATTTAGGCACATATTTAGGTGTCGCTTAGTGTGAAAATCGAATTATTTATTTCCCTGGCTAAACTGAACTGAAGCTAAACATTGGGCACACTGTATTATCACATACATTATTGTAATGAAATACACAGAGGCATAGTATTTTCATAATGCTTTTTATAACGGCGTATCAAATTATCAATGTGTGATTTCAATGTGGCTTGTTATTGTGATATCGCGTAAACAAAATGTATTATGCGTACCTGACGTGCGTATACTGACTAGGCTGCCATATTTAACGGATACTTAAGCACAATAATTGTGCTTATTGGGTATTTGACAGCATTAAGGTTACTTCGACTCCACTCTAACTCAACTCACAGTATGGCATTGAAATGTAAGCTTTATTTCGTGTAATATACGAGTGAATTTTTCAACAAACAAGTTGAAAGTCTTCGACGCGTGGTCCACGCGTTGCTCTCCTATTGACGTGTTTTAAAAAATCACTCGTATGTCACACGAAATAAAGTTTACATTTCAATGCCATACTGTGTGAGTTGAGTTGGAGTGGAGTCGACGTTGAGTTTATATCAACCCTGAAAACCCGATTAATTTTCATTTAACTGAAATTCGATTTTTAGTTGCTTTGAAGTCAATAAATAGTCAATTGATTTGACTAATAAGTGACGTGAAAATGGTGGAGTCTCGTATTGACAGGTCATACATAAAAAGTAGGTATGTCAATTGAGTAGTGATGTCAAATATCCAGTTGTGACCAAGAAGCTTATAGATAAAATAAAAGTAGAGGCAACACTCCAAATACCTAAGTGAAACCAACTGTGGGCTGACACTCTCTTTCTGAATGCATACATAAGTTAAAGAAAACACAAATATCACTGTCTCGTTCTTATGCACTACACACACACACACACACACACACACACACACACACACACACACACACACACACACACACACACACACTCACGCTGCACCGCACCGCACCGCACTGCATTATTGAGAAAGAGTGTTATGTGTATGGCTCCTCTTATTTATAATCATGTACCAAAAAATATTAAAGAGCAACCAATACGAAGATTTAAAAAGTACCTTTAAAAATTGCTAATTCAAAAATGCTACTACTCTGTATTGGATTTTTTAAATGACAAGTCTATTTAGTTTGTAATCTTTAAACATACATAAAGCATTTAAATAGTTTTTAGTAAATAGAATAATGTAATTGTAGCCTAAGTTTTAATAAAATTTTGCATGCCTTAGGGCAGAATGTATAAGGACTCATAATATTGTAACACCTAATTGTAATCAAATCACTTACATTCTATGCAAATAAATAAATCTATCTATCTATCTATCTATGTATGCATTCAGAAAGAGAGCGTCTGCCCACAGTTGGTGTCACTTAGGTATTTAGAGTGTTGCCTCCACTTTTATCTATAAGCTTCTTGGTTGTGACCCCCGAAGAAAACAGAAAGGTGTAATAGTTTGATTTGTGTATAGTATTTGTGTTATGCAGGGTAGGGGTAAAGATCACGATCTCCGTGTATGAAAGTGTCCGTTAAAATGTGTCACATAGGGGTGGCGCTACAATCGCGACCGGGTAACATTTTTCTAACTCGGCAAGGAATCATGGCAGGATTTGTACAAAAAAAATTAAGATGTTTAGAGAAGTTGAAATTCTAATTGTTATATTCTTGGGCACCTAAAGAGTATCTTCAGACATTTACAATATTTTTAAAACCCCGCAAAAAAAAAGTGAATAGTTTAACGAAAAGCTCGTTCTTACAGAACGAAACGGCGACTACAACAGGTAACAGTGTCACTGACAGCCGCCGTTTCGCAGTTCTTACACTGAAATTGCATCGTTTTATGGGAAATAAAATCACAAATAATGATAATTTTTTTCACACACTTGTCACATCACTTGTCTGTCAATTGTATAGATCCTTTAACATCGCTTGTCACTTTCTTTCTTTTATAAACACAAAATGGGCATCGAGATGTAACGAAAAAGTGTTTTCATTTCGTAATATTTTAATTATGCGGGGGTTTAAAAATATGCTAAGTATATCAATCTACTCCTGGTAATGTATTCTTCACATTGGAAAATATTTTAAACCCTCTAAATTTTTTTTTATTGCATACAAGTGAATGTATGGATCTCGCCATGATTCTTTAAATACGTTAACAACTGCTACATTCATACCATACCCTTTGCCTACGCTAGCGCCATTTCGGCGGGCTTTGAAACTGTTACTTGCTGCTTTGAGGTGGACACTTTTTCAACTTTCCCGCATATTAGATAGTGCTCCTTACCTCTACCCTTCATACTCCCGACGAAAACTGTAAGTGTGACTTGTGTACTTGTAGTATCTGTGTACAAATTGTGTCTATCTGTGGCATCGAAGCGCCTAAACCACAGAACCGATTAGTCAAGATTCAAGAAAATGTATTCAGCTGTTAGAAGATTATTAACTATTTTCTAGTTCATGAATTGATTTGAGCACCTTCCACAGGTGTGATCGAGTTCAAATTTGGTATTCCGTTTGATCAATGATATTAAAAGAACATAGTAATCTTGAACTGAGAGGATTTTGTTTGAGTCGGGAGTTTTTTAAAACTTTTTTTTTCTTGTAAACCAAGTATCTGCTAAAATGGTTAAAAAATTGGTTGTCTGTAAAGTCGGTTTACGGACGATAGTTTTACGTGATAACGTCATAAAGAAACATAATGGCTAACATATATAACATAAGCAAATAATGGCTTCCGTCGAAGTGGGCGGAGCTTATTGCTTGGGTCGATCGTGCCTCTCTATCGCTCGTTCCGCGCTCTCGCTTGCACGCTCAGGCTCAGGTGGAACGTGGCATTCTTTCGTGCGTGCAGCCGGTGTTCATCGATTTATAAGACGTTATCACGTCAAAACTATGCTAGGAAGTATAAGTATATTGTCCTTGAAGTATAAGTATACTGACAGGGGGCCAGAATATCAAGTCATACCAAACTATAAAAAAAATCCAAATTGAATATGAACCTTATTATTTTGTAATAAAGTTGAAAAACGTATAAAAAAATGAACACATCGGGGTAGCTTGATGTTCTGGCCTCTGTACGTAGGAAAATATTCCAAAGATGCGACCTTAGAACCACAGAAAAGTCATTCGTGAAGAATAACAAAGTAGTATTAAATTCAGTCATAGCACTTACTCGTACAGTACCCAGTAAATGGGTTCTGAACACAAGGCTACTTGGCTAGTCGGTTCAGTCATTGGCCTCGTGTACAAATAATTTGAAAACAGTTCAGAGCCTATAGACAAAACCCCTTTCTGTTATCAAATTGTATGCAGTAGACATTTGCATCATGTGACGTCTGGTAAGCAATCGTCAACTCCATACAATTTGATTTTTCCGCTGGCGTTAACGCTAACAGAAAATGTCTACAGGCCATGTACCAACTGCTTTCCTGTAAGCGTCAGGCGAACTGGCCTCGTGTCCGGAGCCCATTGGAAAGAGACCGTTAGGGCTCATATGTGTTTGTTGCTGTACTGCTACGACAGCTGTCTTTTTCGGCAAACTTCACGCGTCAACTGTACGACGCCCAGCGCTGCAGCAATTGCACCAAATGCCACTCCAGTAGGACTGACAAACACGCAAAGCCAAACTTTCTCTTCATCTAGATGTGACACATTTGTGGCCGGCTACTGTACTCATTGCTGTCGGTCTTGCCGACAATCGTGCGTGGTAATTATCATCTATACATGTCGCAATCACAAGTTGAAAGCAATTTGCCACAGCGCCCGTATTCTCTTTGAATGACTGTGGTTGGTGACCACAAATTCACGTACGGACTGCACGGCGACAAGCCTGTGGTTGTAAAGTCGTCGAATCTTGCATATTCTGCCTTGGGACTGCTTCGGCCTTCAAGTCAAATAACAATGCAAATGACGCTCATACGACGGCGACGTTTTTTGTATAAACAAATTGTTTTGTAGCGGGATCGTGCGAGCGGCGACGGGTGTATACATAAGTTATTATTAATTAATTACTATTAATTATTATATATTTTGTATCACTGACGTTCACCAAGCTATAATTTATATGATTATGCGGTAAGAGAGAAAGATTGTTCCAAATACAATATCATGTATTATTATTTTATTGTGGTTTTATTTTGACGACTTTAATGTGACATATTTTAAACTTTAATTCCATTACACACAAATTCTAAAGTGACATGACAAAGTATATCTTTATTTTTCTTTTTTTTTGTCTTCCATCTCCTACTCCGTCTTCTACTACTTTTAATGTATTCCTCGCACTCCTCAAGTTCAGCAGCTGCGCTGGTTTGCTTGCATTGAAGCTTTAAAAGCTTCGCAGCGGGCCGAGATGGTAGGCGGTGGCCTTTACCCCATAATCCTCACTATTGAAAAATTCATCAAAATAAATTTTGAGTACACAAAAAAAAATAGTCAAGAAATAGTCACTAAGGTTAAAAAAAATAGTCTCATTATAATTCAGAAGTTATAGCTCATGGTGAGGATTGTGGGGTGAACGTCTCCACACAATCCTTTCCTTAGTGCAAGCAAATTGTTGGGAGTATCGACTTAGTTTCAATTCCAAAAAATAGTCGTAAGATTATGCCAAATCTCGAAAATAGTCATTAAGAGATTCCAGTGATATAAAGGGTGTCTTGGTGAGTATTACGTGGTGAGCCTTTCTCGCCACAATCCTCACCTGATTACCGCGGATCGCTTACGTTTTTTAAATTGAATTTGGTGTCAAAAATAGTCAAGAAATAGTCGTCTCCAACCATTAATCATTTCAACCTCGTTTAGTATGAAGAAGCATGTTAAACTTCCATGTAGGTATACTACAATGTTCTACATACAATTTCGAATCGAGTACAGTCGAGCACTAAATTATTAAGTACGTACATTAACCCTTTACCACTGACGTACGAATGACATTAGTCATCAAAATAGTTATTCGTTCACAAAATTTCGCTTTGCGCGGAGATACGTGTTGGTAACTTTTGATAATTTCCTAGTCGCTAGAGACCCATGTGCAGCGGAGGAAAGTGGACACTTGGCGCACATCTAAACAGGTGAGTTCGAAGACCTGACGAACCACATTCGTATGGTCAGTGTTAGTGTAACTTTTTGAGTTTTATTTTTGTTTCTTTTGAATATAAAACGAATCGTAAGCGGTGTAATACCTAGGTACTTTGGTTTTTTTTTCGGTGCAGGAAACCAATTCAATCCAACACTAGAGGGTCTTGAAATGGTTCCAGAGGAGCCCTCAGATGATTTTTCATTGCCACATTACATATTAGACACCTGAGACAGAGACGGCAGTTGCTGGTGATGAAATTTAGGAATGTAGATGAATTGCTAATGTGTTTCAAGCAGAAACGACGTTACTATTACGACAAACCTATTACGGGGTGCACAATTTGCGGTCATGCGATCTGCTTGCAGTGTTCAGAATCAACCTGCAAAAACTGCCGTTAAAAAGTGCCTAGATATGTGGTTTGGTGATAATACGATTTTGATCTCATAAATATCATTATAATTATTTGCGTTGTAAATCGATGAAAACATGATCCTATAATATTAATGGTCTTGTCTTGTAAAGTTGATTTTGGCTACCTCTATGTATGTTGATTAAAAAATATGTTATTATGAGTAGGTAAGTATTTTTATTATTTTATTTATCTTTAAGATGTAAAAAGTATATATTATTTTTAATATTGAAGCAACAATAAATTCGTTAAATAATACTTGATGTATGCAACAGAGGTCTTTGAAAATACAGATGAATGTCATTCGTACGTCAGTGGTACTGTTACGTTACGACACGTCAGCGGTTAAGGGTTAACAAGGGAATAATTGTCAGTTATGTAGCAATTTAAGGTGATTTAAAATAGCTACATAACCGTTTATGTTTTATATATAATGTATAGAAGCCAGCACATCAAGGTACAACAATCTGTCAAATTTCTTTGATAGATTTTCAACTTTATCACAAAAGAATAAGGTTCATATTTAATTGGGAAATTTTGTCAGTCTGGTATGGCTTAATGTGCCGCCTCTGTCAATTATAATAAAACTGTCTGTACATCATAATCATGACATTAAAAAACAAAGTCCTATATGAGGCACAGCTCTTCTTTAGCTAGTGGGCACTTCAAAGAGTAAGTAACTAAAAATGTGAGTGTGTGTGTGTGTGAGAGAGTTAATAATATAATATTTACATGCTAGGAAGGTTGTTTAGTTCTGCCAAAATCACCAAAAGAAAATGTCTATACAACCAAAAGTATTAAATAAAATTATTTTGCAATTTTAGTGTTGGCGACTGTACCAAAATGTAATCTATGTAGAAGTTTATGAAAGTTTAACATACTTTATAGAAAGGTCGGAATTATCATGTTTGGAGACTACTATTTTTTGACACCAAATTCATTCAATTTCAAAAACGTAAGCGTTCCGCGGTAATCAGGTGTGGATTGTGACGAGAAAGGCTTACCACGAAATCGTCACCAAGACACCTTTATATCTCTGGAATCCCTTAATAACCATTTTCTAGTTTTGGCATAGTCTTACGACTATTTTTTGGAATTGAAACTAAGACGATACTCTCAGCCGTTCGCTTGCACTGACGTGAGAATTATGTGGAGACGTTCACCCCACAATCCTCACTAACATACAGCTGTAACTTCGGAATCATAATGCGACTATTTTTAACCTTGGTGACTATTTATGACTATTTTTTTGCGTACTCGAAAGTCGATTTTCATGAAGTTTTTAAAGGATTGTGGGGTGAAGGACACTGTAGTAGTAGGTGTGTGTATAATGTGACAGTAACTCAATAAGTGACCGTGAGGACGTTCGCTGATGCTGCTCGACTATCAATGCATTCTGCTACATCTGTAACAGTAAGTTGTCATCTTGAAGAAGGCTACCGACATGGCAAACTTGTATGAATAAATCAATAAAAAACAAAACAGCAACAGCTTCTTTTTTGTAAAAAACTGTTTGTTGTTTCGTATTCGCCACCGACTTCTGAAACTAAAGTCATATAATTATGTGTTCTGTGTTAGGGCGGCACGCGTCAACAGCAGTCGACGAAGAGTCAACGGCAGCCAGTGACGCGTCGACGGCATGCCAACTTCAAAGATCAGTGGCCGCCGTCGTCGTCATCGTTTGAAGTTGGCATGTCGACTGCTGCAGTTACCTCTGCCGTTGACAACATGGCGTTCGTATGTAAGAGCCCTTAAAGTTATTAGTAGTTTTTGAAGGCGGTTGTTATTTTCCGCATTTTAGTACCTACCTACTTCTTAACGTCCGTAATCCGTTAAGAAACGGTAACACTAACCTAAATAACATGATGGCCTGCGCAGACTGGCGGACGGAAATTTATCAATTGAATTTAAAACTTATCTAATCTAAATAAGTTATATATTTTAAGGCTCGATAATCGACCTCGGAGCACCGCAGTAAAGTATTCTCTGGAGCATCGAAGAGCACGCTGGACGAACTGAGGGATAGCGCACACTCTTACAAAAGTAATTTTTCGACTGCATAGTCGCTAGAGGAATAATCAGTCGCGGCGAGCAGTGTAGCTCCTCGGTGGATGCCGCAACATACGGTGCCTCGGTGGATGCTCCGGTAAGCTGGCGGACGCTCGCGGTATCGCAGAGGATTCTTCTTGTCAGTTTGGGGTGGGCTGATAGAGAAATCCTCCTCGGTGCTCTCTCCTGCCGTTCGCAAGTGTTCGCAGGCCATAACACTTACGGCCTGTTCACGACTTTGGTTTTAGCGGCGAGTGGCGCGGTGGGCGGCAGGAACAAACTAGCGACGAGAAAACCGCGCGCGTTTTCGCAGCTGTTGCTCGAGCGGCGACTCGTGGCGTGCTTCATACATTTCTATACGTTTGATCTTACCGCTCGCCGCCCCGCACTAAGCTGCCGCTCACAGCGGCAAGGTCGTGAATGATCTGACTTAAGATATTAACTAATATAGTTAATATCTTAAAAACTAATGAACCGACTTTAATTAAACTTGTAATGTTTTCCTAAGTCGGAGTAAATGTAAGCCGATAAAAAAGAATGGTTAAAAGTTTCGGAGAAATGCGTGGACAAACATACGAACATACATATAGGTACACCCTATAAAATTGGGTATATTCGGGAAGTACCTACGTGTGTCACATAAACAGCTAGGGAGCCGGACGCCCGGTGTCACCACTGCGTCGACTGCCGGGAGGACACGGCGCGGCATACGCTGACAAAGTCGCCTGGGAGGAAGCGCGACGTGCCCTCGTCTCAGAAGTAGGCAGTGACCTAGCGCTGCCGGCCGTGGTCGAGTCGATGGTCAGCAGCGCAGAGTCCTGGGACGCAGTGGTTTCCTTCTGCGAAACTTTCATGTCGCAGAAGGAGGCTGCGGAACGGCAGAGGGAGATCTCCACCTCCCACCCGGCCCGCAGCAGGCGCACCGGGCGTCGGCGGAGGGCGGACAACGCCCTCTTCCAGCCCCCCTAAATGGGTCCAGGGACGAGACTCGGGGACGACGCGAGTGTTCCACGCGCGCCCCTCTTAGACATCTGAGGGGGGGGGGGAGTCTAACACCACACTGGCAACCGAGGTGGCCCGCTAAAGCGGGCTGGCACCAGTTAGGGGTTGCGGATCTGTTCCCGCGACCCCTGACGTAGGTGTGAGATGGAAAACACCGGTGTGGTTTTTAGTCAGTACCTACGAGTCTGGCAGACCCCTCCGCCCGCCCTAAAACGGAGAACATCCGTGAGGATGATCCACGCCGGAACAAAAAAAAAAAGGTAGGTAGAAAATTTAGAAATTAACAAAAAATATCAACCAACGTATCGGATTGATAACCTCCATTTTGTGAAGTCGGTTTAAAATATACCAACTTTTACCTCTTTACAAGTGTCTACTCTATACTTCTATACAAATACTGTAAAGAAGAGGTAAATAAAAAAAAATATGACGACAAGGTTGGCACAGTGGTTGAGTGGTCGGCTGCTGCGCTGCGAAGCGCGGCTTCGATTCCCGCACTGGACAAATATTTGTATGACCAACAGTAAATGTAGTTGTTCCGGGTCTGGCTGTTTGTGTATGTGAGTTTATATGTTTGTAAAGGCACCCACAACACAGGATTAATTCCTATAGTTGGGCAACGTTCTAAAAAAAACTGCAAATATTACCTTAATAGTATATACCCTCTTGCTAAATTAATATCGGATCGTTAATATTATAGCCTTGACATTTATTCTCTTCCGTTTCTCTCTCTCTCTGCATTCGTTCCAACAATTTTTGTTCCTGTTGCAGCTTGTCTTTCAATTGTTCCACCTGTCGTTGCTGGTCGCGTTCTTTTTGCAATTGCTGTTCCCTTGCCAGTTTATCCTTTAGTAGTTCTGCTTGCTGCTTCTCCAGAAGTTGTTTCACCAGTTGTTGTTCTTTTAGCATTTCTATTTCTTTTATCTTCTGTTCTTTAAGTTCTTGTTCTTTTTGTTCTTGCTCTTTACGTTGTCGTTCAGCTTGCAGCTTTGCTCTTTTTTCCTGTTCTTCCTGTTCCGTTGGCCATCTACGCTTTTCGGGGTTAATTTTACCGGTAATTTTTGTCTTACACGAGCGGTTGTTGATTTGTTGGGTGGGAAGTTCGTTCGAAGGGCCGAAAAGATCCTGTATGAATGAGTGGAAACTTGCTAAAACTTCAGGGTTTTTTGAAACGTAGAAGCAACCGAGGAGACCGGATCCTATTACTAACCCTCCGATAACTGGCAGGATGCCCACCCCGCCGTCACCTCCCGAAGTCGGCCTGTCTGAAATCGTCACTGTCATCAGCATCAGCCTTTTTTAAATAAACACTTAAGTATAATTATTTCGTACAAATTGTCTGACCAGATTTCAAATGATCGCAGTGAATTGAGTGATTAGGTACCTCACAATTACATTAAGAAATCGAATCCGTACTTACTGGTTCAGACCTAATGATCATCATCATCACCTTTAGACGCCCACTGCTGGGCATAAGTCTCCCCCAAGGGGGGTCCAACCGTAATCGCCATGCTTGGCCGATGCATGTTGGCGATCGCAGTAGGTGTTATGGTACTCAGAAGGACGCTGCTGCCCATCCTCTGGTCAATATCCCTCTGCCGCCTTCTACGACATCCACGGGTAGAAATGTGGTGGTGCTATTCGCGCGACTGGCACCACACGGCACCTACTGATATAGGTATTTTATAGTTAGACCATTTTTTTAAGAAAAATTGGGTCAATCACGTGTGCATTGTAAGAATAGTTGAACAGCAGAAACGACGATACGGTGCCTTACAAGTGAGAGGGGGTCTGCTAAGTAGACAGTTTATAATAGCAATAATTTTCCATTTCGGAAAGATTGGTCATTGCGACACACTTGGTGCTGTAGACAAAACCCTAGGCTGGCGTCTAAACACATCGCATTGCATCATTATGACTAATTATAGTTCTACCCATAACTACCTTATCATCAAATAAACACTTACTACTCATAATATTCGTGAAGACCTATTGAAGAAAGTTAGGAAGGTATTTAAGTAGGAAATTTATGTTTTAAACTCGTAACATAGGTATTTATCTATTTATGTGACCAGATATTATGACTTGGTAATTCATGATATTATTTTATGGAATAATTTGATTTTACTTGAACCATGTCTTTAGTTGTTGTTGAAATTTTAGACACTTACTTGATTGACAGTTCTTTTAGTTTGTTCTGATTCAAGAAGACTAACAAAAGAGGATGCAAGTAATGCCAGGTCAGATAGGAGATCTTGTAAGGAGTACTGAGATGCGAACGGTTGAGAGCCCATGATGTGTTTATAGTCTGGAATGATGATGCAATCTTTTTTGTCGAGGGAAGTGAACACAAATGGTAGGTATTGTGGTAAGTATATTGTATACTGCGTAAATAGTAACATCTCAAAAGTTTATTTTTTAAAACCTACGGCCTCTCAAGTCAAGAGCTAACGTCTGACGTAGGCACTCACATTATACATTTCAAATGCAGTCCGCCTGTTAAGATTCTTAATATGCAGTTAATTTCATACCAATGCCGTTAGATTTTTCATTCTATCTTTTCTTGTACTTATTCTTGTAAACTTTCGTCAAATCGAGCGTATCATTATGGCTACGAAGATATACAAATAAAATACCATTTAAGCCTCATAATTTTTAAATGACTCTTATTTTGATCTGAAATTCAAAACACGTGAACCCCTTCGTTCCAATGAACATATACCTTGCAGCTATTGTTAGTCACCATCACGTGTTTTATCAAAATACGGCGGTTATAACAAACGCAGGCAATGTTGTAGTAAGTGCAATGATTGTGACGGTCCTGTAAGCAGGTGCATTCTACAACCTGAGCGGACAAATTCGGCCTTATGCCGCCCCAATACGGTGCATCAGCCACCAAGTTTGGACAAATATGTAGGGAACCCTTTATGGCATGTCTTGTACGAAATAGCAGAGGTATTTGGGCTCTAAATCAAACGATATTAAACACCAATAGGGTTTAGTCCAATTGGGACTTTGTCTGTCAGAGTTATAGTACGTTTTCGTATGTACTGTTGAAAGTTTGGGACAGAGGCGTGCGGGCGGGGGAGGAGTATGCGGTCTGACTGGTTGCTCGAACGACGACCGGAGGCTGCGCGCGCGCCGGCCGCAGGTACAATCCTGTGCTTAATTTTATAATTAAAGCCCACGTGGTCGCTCAAGATTATATCTTGATGCGAAAATATGCAGTTTTAAATCTGTTATATCTCACCTTGGGAGTTTTCACGCCTTTTCCTTTACTAAAAAGATTTCGTTCAGTTTTGGTGTAGGTAAGTAGGTAGGTACCTAAACAATATCAAACTCTTATTGTCTTCATTAGGTATCTATCTCTTTATTTGCACTCTGCACGACATTATATTTAAGTACACAACTGGTACCTAGAACTTTTGTTCTAAACTTAGGTAAGTAGATACCTAAGTATTTCAGTTTCGCACGGTTCGTATTGTAATTTTTTTTTCAACAATGGGTATGGGCTTACCTTTGCGAAGCTCATGCTTTTTATTACTTTGATATTATTATGCTTTATGCCATTATTATCAAATTCTATACTTATATATATATATATATATAAGTAGGTACCTAATGAGGAAATGTTTTTTACTGATGTCGGTGCGTATGTATGTTTAGATGAAAACTTATCTTTCTACTTTAGAATCATTGATAGCTTTCAGCAAAGCTCGAAAAAGTGAGGGCGGGCGAGCGCGCGGGCATAGGGCAGTCGTGCCTGACTGTACAGGGCCAAGCTCTGGCACGAGTCTTGTAAAGAATTTATAGGAGAGCCGGGCGCGGGTCGCGGCAGTGTCGTGCGCGCTTCGCTTGCGCCTGCGCCGCCCGCCGCCGCACCGACCACGCCAGTTGATGCCAGCGTACGCCGGGAAAAGTAAAAGTTTTCAGTGCAGTGCAGTGCAGTGGTAGTGACACAGACCAGAGCACTGGAATGGATGGCTAGGTAGGTATTTATTTAGAGGAAAAAATTCTCCCACGGGTGTGGGAAACTGGCTTATTGTGGAGCTCGCAGCGAAAGTTCACTAGATGTTTATAGATTGGTAGGGCCTTGGGCCGATGTGCATGTTGAGCTGCGCATAGGTTTAGTAGTAACAACTTTGCAACTGACTGTTTGAGTGTGACTTGTAGTTCTGAGCCAGTTGCGAATCCGTCGTCTACTCAGACCGGTTACTGTTGCTATTAGAGATAGTATTGAATGGAGGAACCAAAATAATGAAATAATTAAAAAATATTGAATAAATAACGATACAGACTAGACCACATTGACTTGAAATAAATTATGACAACATTTAATAATGAACAACATTTAGGTCCTACTCCTTCAGGAAATACAGGAGTAATATGTTACCTAGTTATAATATTCAAGTATGATAAGAGATATATATAAGAAACTGAAATGTATCAAAGTTGTAATGGTGTAGAGATGGAGAGTTCAGTTTGCATTAAATTTACGAATTCATGTCTTATCTTAGCTTTGACAAATGATTTAGCTATAGAAAGCTTAAATAAATAATAATATAGGTATAGATCTACCCTAATACGTTTTTTGATCCAATTTTTTTTCTTTTCAACTAGTTAAGTAGGTAATCATTGGATTCATTATTGTTACTTAACTAGGTACCTATATTATTACATACAATTATTTATATTGTTACCTAGGTACTATTGATTATAATATAGCTGCGGTTCAGAAGAAACAATGCAATAACAGAACAACACTAACTAGGTAAACATTGAAGAAAACCAAATGGTGCTAGAAATTAGGAACCCGAACATAACGGACAGCATTATGTTGTAAAGAAATAAAATGAAATTAAAGAATTCGATCATTAATTGAGCAGTCTACTTCTATAGTAAAAGAAACCTTATTTACAAAACAAAGCTTTTTTTTACAAAAAAGACAACCGCCTTCAATATCTAAAAAGTGATAAATAATTTTAGCATAGAACACACATGACTTTAGTTTCGGAAGTCGGTGGCTTGTTCTGTGTGTTGTTTTGTATTGCCACTAGCCGCACTAGCTTTTATATTCCGCTTTTTAGTACGAACCTCCTTATCATCCAAATCCATTGAGAAACGGCAACACAGTTCTAACAGAGATTGAAAGTACAAGATTGGAGAAACCAAAACGTCATCTAAGTACTAACTTATATTTTTTTAGAATTTTGTTGATGTTTTTAAAAAGCGCTGAATAAATTTTAATAAAATTTATATGGCACCATCATCTGCCTAGCCTTTTCCCAACTATATTGGGGTCGGCTTCCAGTCTTACCGGATACAGCTGAATACCAGTGTTTTATATGGAGCGACTGCCTATCGGACCTCCACAACCCAGTTACTAGGTAACACGATACCCCTTGGTAAGACTGGTTGTCAGACTTACTGGCTTCTGACTACCCGTAACGACTGCCAAAGATCTACGAATGACAGTCGGGACCAACGGCTTTACGTGCTTTCCGAGGCACAGAGGAAACTCGGTATGAAAGGGATGGTCACCCATCCACAGACCGACCGCGGTTAGCGTAGCTTAACCTTTGACCGATCGATCTGTACGGCTTTAACTTAGCCACGAGCTCCTCTAAAATTTATATGGCACCACCCATATAAATTTTATCGAATATTCATAAAAAAAGAATTTTCAAAACGATTTGTCCCATTGAGAGCGATGCGGACGAGTTTTTGTTGATGCCCTTGTGAACCCTCTGTTGTACATATATATTTTATTTATTTTTAATCTTTGTGTGTATTTATTTTGTTATCGCTCAGATAGATCTGTCTGTTCCTATTCAGTCAGTGAGTGTATAAGTATATATGTTACCGGCAATGTGTATATTCCGGTATTCTATACAGACCTAGGCAATGTATAGAATGCCTAAAACGGGCAGGTAATGTATGAAATATTTTATTTTATACTTTGCCTAGGTATTCTATACAACACCGAATGCGCAGTCGGTAATGTGTGTAAAAGACGAGAGCAGGGAAGGAGGCTGCCAAGTAGATCTGATTGACTTCTGTCATTGGATAATTTAGCAACATTATTTCAATTTTGTAGAGACCTTCCCTACGTTTTGGAACGAGCAACTAGCTTTAACTTCCTGACTAACTAACTGACTCTTTGACAATTCAAAAGTGAATGTAAATGATTTAATTGAAATAAATGCTTTGACTTTGACTTTGTCACGGCTCTGGCGGTCCCAAGCGAGCTTATCGTCGCAGATGTGGTTTACGTTCACCACCGCAGCTTACGAACTGCACCTCAGCTCGCGGGGCTCGTCGCCCCTCTGCGCCTACGCCGGCTTAGATAACACTCTAGGGGTAGGGCAGACAAGACTACGTGGAGTCGGTTTCGCAGCAATTCGTTTCTGTAACTCCTGTAAGCCAGAATCAACAGTGGCGACCACCAGAAAAGCGCCAGAGCAATGAAGCTCGACGAGTCCCAGAGAAACGATTCAACTGTCTTGGATCCCGCAACGAAATTAATCAGAAAAGAACAGCGGAGGAGTAAGAAAATCATTTTTTCCACTTCCCTCCAAATCAAGCAGGAGACAGAACAGAACTAGGCCAATAGGCACAAAGGGACGTTTACAACTGGGAGAAACCCAGTTGCTAAGCACCACGGATTATAATTGACATAATTAATGGGTCCTAAAAAGTGAGCTGTTACATTAAATTTGATTCCAATAATAGGTATGGCAAAAACGCTTGAACGCACGGAAATTAGTTCTAGTTTCCACAAGGTCCGCATAATAAACTGCACCGGATGTAGCCTGTACACTATCCAACATAATATTGCGTTCTTTCTGCCAAAGAATACACTCCCATAAGATATGATGTGCAGATTGTTCGTATTCACAGTCAGATGTAGAACATTGACACAAAGGCGAAGCAACAAGCTTGAAAGAAAATAATTTACTTTTAAAGTTGCCATGTCCTGTTAGAAATTGGGCAACACAGTGGTCCACCTCCAGCCATGTCCTGGCCAGCCGCTCACGAACGGATGGAAAGAACTGATGAAGGTGACGGCCCTTGCTAGAATCATCCCACCTACACTGCCACTCGGATAAAAGTTCCTCCCAGACGTCAATCTGTGGTTTAAATAATCTAGAGATCTTAGCGCGGCGGCGGCTTAGTGTGGCGGGCTTGTCCCAATAAAAAAAAAAAAAAAAAAAAAAAATTCGTTTCTGTCATTAACTTTTGTAGCACAACATATTGACTTTTTAAGATTATTTTTGTTATGGTCTTTCTTTTTATACCTATATATTTTTGTTGAAATAAATTCCATGGAAAAAAACCACCGAATAAACAATATTCCTTAAAAAGTAATTCTACTGTTTGATAAGTCTGTTAAACAAAAAAATATGATTAAAAATTCTTTGAATTGTATTTCTGTGAAATATGTTTCATTCAAGTAAATAGTCTTTGAATCAAATTTATGGCCCAAATATTGTAATTTTATGTAATTGTAATAGTAGTAGGTAATTTGTAATCTTGTAGTGAAGTATTTGGATAAGGGTACGATGGGACTGGCATACGCTGTGCGTAAAAGTCCCTAAAATAAATGCAGAAATGCTTTAATACGAAAAAATAATTCAAATTTGTTACCGTTATTTCTAATAATTGTAGGCCTAAATACTATTATGCTAATAGTCATTGCCGTCATTTTATAGGTAGGCCGGTTACCATTGTCAAAAAAAAAACAAAACCCTAGTCCAATCCAATTTCAACCAATCGAATCCACAACCAACCAACCAATCCAATATAGGTCCCAACCAATATCCAATACCGATATTCCATCCAAATTTTTGTTGACCAAAATCTATTTATTTTACACCATTGCCGGTGGACCAGAGCAAGTATTCTATAGGTACAATCCCTAGGAATTGTATACATTAAAGTATGTAATGCACAATAATATTCATAATATTGCATATCATTTATCTTGTAAATGACGTCTAAATGTTCCTTTAATAGTCTAATTCAAATAAATGATTTTGAAGACCAAAGCCAAAGGCAAAAACCAAAAATTTTAAATTGTCGATTTTTGCACGGACCCACGAATGTATTCATGAAGCCGTCTTTCAAGATGCTTGGGCAAGGTGTTCTCTGAAATTATAGTAAGTGCCGACTGTTAACGAGTGGGATTATACTTAGAAGAACATGGTAGAGACCTACCCTACCATGGCCCCTGGCGTCCTGTAACTACCTAGTTACAGGAGGCCATTTCATTGGTACTTACGTGTGTGATTAAGTAGATTGGTGTTTAATAACACTGTTTTACCTAAGTACTGTATTCTACAACAAACTGCTACCAGTCTAACAGGAAGCAAATAAATACCAGTGTTTTACATGGAGCGACTGCCTGTCCTGTCTAAGCTCCACAACCCAGTGCCTGGGTAACACGATACCCCTTGGAAAGACTGGTTGGTTGTCAGGCTTTCTGGCTTCTGACTACATAACAAGTGACACAAGTCGACGAATGACAACCGGGACTCGGATATCTTTTACGACACAGTTGGCGCGATTAAGCGATTGACTGCTGCGCAGCGTGTTGCGGGTTCGATTCCCGCCCAGGGTAAACATTTGTGTGATGAGCACTTGTGTTTGCCTTGTGTCTGGGTGTTTTTTATCTATATATGTATGTATTTAAAATGTATTTGTGTATGTATATCAGCTGTCTGACACCCATAGTACAGGGTTGCCCTAGTTTGGGGTCAGATGGCCGTGTGTGAAAATGTCCCCACATTATTATTATTATTATCTATGGGCGGGACCTACGTCTTTACGTACTTTTCAAGACACGGTGGGATCTCGGTATGAAAGGGATGGTCACCCATCCGCGGAGGAACCGCGGAAAGCAAAGCTAAACCATGACCGATCGATCCGTGAACCTCCTTACCCAGAACTGCGGAGAAATCAAACATAATCGTTGACGCCACATGAGTGTAATAGCCATGTTGTTGATGTCATCGACTCGAGTCAGAGCTAAATTGGCGACACCGGTTTTCGATTTAGATGGATGGCCGTGCGTAATTAGCTGTTCGTAGGTAATGCTTCTCGTTTTTTTAGGAACACGTCTCATAAATATTGGTGACAAGTCATAAGCCATGTCTGTAGCTTCGCTCTTCTCCTAAGTGTAATGGAAATAAGTATTGAATACTACCTCTGTCATCGCAATCCTGCAAGTGAACCTAGTGGGTCTAAATAAGTAAGCAATCTTGTGGTAAACTGTGGAAAAAAACTGATATTGATTAATTCTGTTGAAATAGGTGCAATAGAAATGTATTTTATAATGATGTTGGTAGTTATTAAAGTTATGTTTGTTAGTTCTAAGGTTGGCAACCCTTTTTGGTTTAACAATTGACTGTCTGATTTTTCTCTCTGTGTAAGTCAGGTTCAGTTGATTCTTCAATAAACGACATCTTCTAATATTTTAACAGTTTATTATTTAATTGATCACAAATTCACCATTGCTCATCCCGTCAGAATGTCTGGCCACTTTCTTTCGCGTTTTTTTGCTGTCGGTCGGGGTACAGTCAGCAAAAGAGATAGGTATGCAGGGTCGTCAGATATAGTAAAGGTTTATTTAGAAACCGATGGATGTTTTTGAATAAAATAAAATAAAATTAATAGAGAATAAATATTTCAATGATTTAAATTTTCATTCGAATACATCCATCGGTTTCTAAGTAAACTTCAATCATTTTCGATGACCTGCATACCTACCTCTTTTGCTGACTGTACTAAATATTTGAAGTTAAGTATCGAATAGTACCGAAAAGGTACTGTATTTTTTTATTTTCTAGACATCAAATCTCTATTGGTCCAGGGGTTCTGACTGGAGCAGCTAGGGATAACAGAGTCTTTCCGGAAATAATTATGTGATGCTTCAATATACATCCTGTCATACTGTCCTTTCGACAAAAAAAACGTTCTCTACTGGACACAGGTCACAGGTCCCACGTCTTGTGCAAAAAATAAACCTTTTTGTGTTGTTATGTGCTTCGCCATATCAACCGGTCCTTACCTTCTCCTATCTAGGGAATAGTAGTACATTTCACAATGTTTAAAAAAACTATAAAGTGTGGGTAACTGTCTTCAAATTCGACTAAAAACATAGGAGACTCATCTTCTCTGATGCCTCGTAAAGAGATGCCGTAACTTACCCGGGTTTTGTTGACTGGTAGAAGCTGAAGATTTGCACTTTCCACTTCCTACTCGATCTCCTCAAACTACGCTTTAGAGGCCAAAGGCTGTCAGTTCAACGATATTTGAGAAACGGCTTCTACGAAAGTGTTCATTTTATTTTTGAAGTTATACTTCTTTAGGCGCGTTATGAAAAAATGATGAGAGTGAAATTTTACGATGCGCGCGCACAGCGTCACACAAAATTCTCACGGGAGTAATTGTAAACAACGCCATCTCTGACGTACATGCTGAACTACTTACTGCCTTCGTTGCTATTTTGTGACTCGAAGAAGTATAACTTCTCACGCGCGTACATAAGTACACACTGAATTTTTTTCTGCTTCCACAGCACAGCTACTAAATAGGATAAATCTTATTTGGGTTTGTACTCAAATAAGTTCTAATTATGGCACATTAGCATGTTCTCGCTATGCGGTGTAGGGCCACTGTTTGAACCGCTTGGCGCTCCCTCGCCGTGCTACCTGCACTGCTCCACTTTACTTCATTTGCAGTCGATGGCGGTGCGATACTGTCGACATTCCGCATTCATTTCGTTACAAATACTGCTTAAGTACTTACGATTGTTATTTTCAACAGACTTATTCTCAGTCAAAGATATTACGGTAAAATCTTTTATCCCACCATTCCTAAATTAATATTTATTTATATATTCAGTTTCGGACAACAATGTAATCCATTTTGTTAGTAAAAAAAAAAAAAAAACCTTATAGTTACCTAATTTTAGTATTTCTAAAACAAAACACAAATCAAACCGGCAATAATAAAACAATACATATTATGATCACTTAAGTGTCCGAAGCAGGTTGCACAGAGAATGACCACGCAGGAGATCAGGTACTTAGTTGACCATTCTCTCTACAAAATGCCTCAGAACAGGAGAGTAAGGGCTCTCCGCCACTGATTTCAGGATACTATTGTTACTGAACCGCGTTCGATGCATCAGTGAAGCAACTTTCAAACTTTTTGAAATTGGTTAAAAAAGTTAGCCTATTTTCTCCTTCCAAACTTCCTGATTTTATGCGATCTCTGCCCACGTTTGTCCCACAAATGTGGTCAGATCGTCACAATATCTTCGCCGCAGTCTGCCTTGGCGGCGATGTCCTCCTTCAGGTGTCCAGTGAGTGACCATCTTTGTCCATCTCTCCGGATGCATTTGCGCAACGTGGCCAGCACACTCCCACTTCTGCCTGGCTGTTTTGTCCAACATGATCTGCCACTTGAATTATGGAGCGCAGGGCTTTAATGCGATCCATTCGCTTGACTGACACCTATTATGCAACGTGCACGTTGGCAAATCTTGTTTTGTAAAAAAAGTTATGAGTTATTAACAAATTGTATGATTCTTCGAATAGCGTTCTTCCGCCCTGTTCTATTACTAAGATTAGAGTCAATTGATGACGATTGACCAGTGGCTCACTGACTTCAATTGCCATTGAACTTTTAACACTTCCCTTGATGCCTTAGCGTCTTTAGGCTTTTTCTAGTCCCATTACATGCAAGGTTTATGATCTAACATAATATTGTGTATTAACTCAGTAAGGTCTATGTTTACAAATTAGCTATTTAATAATACCTACATTTATGCCTATATCTAGTCATAACACTGCACTACAATTATACCGGTTTCATAATTATGTGTCGATCGAGATTCTAAATCCATAAAATGTTATGTTGTCAAGTAGGTATACCGATTCAGTGTCATCTTCTGTCATCGACACTGAATTTGTGTCATTGAATAGTAGAAGCTAAGTGTAATGAAGGTAAGCTAGACTGTGGTAGAAATACTTCAGGCTACTTAGCTATGAAAAAACTACTACTTAATTATACGAAACAAAAGAGTACGTAAAACGACGACACGATTGGCGTAGTGGCTAAGTGAATAACTGCTGCGCTGCATGGTGCGTTTTTGATTCCCGGACGGAACAAGTATTTGTATGACCTACAGGGAGTTGTTCCGGGTCTGGCTGTTGTGTTGTGTATGTGAATGTATGTGTTTGTAAACGCCACATGTTACAGGAGTAAGTCCTAGGGTAGGGCAAGTTTGTATAAGATAGGGATTTTAAAATAATGCTGTGTTATATCCTTTTTATAACAATGAAATTAAATATGGAATTACGTGTCACTCTGAATTTTTAAATCTTTGGTCGTGAATGTCCCTTTATACTCAATTGAACTGCTCGAACAGGGCCCAATCAAAAGCATTATTTTAGTTCAAGAAGCCGACCTGTCTGGATAACGTCATGTCAAAGTTAAAAGCAATTAAATACGCATCAAAATGCACTCGACATGTTCCTTCGTACATTTTCATAAACCACTTGGTACGAACACTTATGCTAATTTAAATCGAGCTCAGACGTGCAGCATGCATGGTGAATGCAGCTATAAAGATACAGCTATGGAGATTTGGGTTAAATGACGGTCATGCGTGATGTCTTGTTTGAAAGTTGCAGTTAGTAATCTGGTTTGTAGAAGAACCTACTTCTTAGTATCTAAGGACCAAAATTCATTGAGTAGGTAAAAGCGAACTTCTAAAATACGTTTTTTTCCCGAATGTTTACTGGATTTTAAACGATTTTAATGTTCTTGGAAAGCCATTGATGCAAGCACAGCTTTTTACACTAGAACGGTCAATGAATGGCAGTAAGTGAGTTATGCTGTCGTTGCATTTCATTTTTCCCTCTTAAAAATAGAGACATGCTTACCTCGAGTCACGTTTAATGTCTATGCTTACTTTTTTAGAAAATATATAACCAATTATAGTTTTATGTGAGAATCCCATGTCTAATGCAAAAAGCATGGGAACACATCGCGTTAGCTGCTAACCAGTGAAAGTTGAGCAAGTGAACGTTTACAAGATATGTTGTCGTTGCTCATTTGTCACGCTACATTGTTATGTTGCAAAGTTAATGTAATAAATGTTATGCTCAAAACTGTAAGAAGATGTTAACAAGAAATAACGCCTTATGATGTTACAAATGCGGAATTTCTAGTGTTCGTATCTAATTCAATATTCTATGTTTGAGTATATCTCGTTGCAGTACTCAAGGTTTTTGACCCTTGCATGTCAAATACAATAAATTACTTCCATCGAACGCAAGCCCTTGCACTTAAATGTGTACATTGAAACATTATCCAACAAATCTATCCGAAGGCACGCAACGCTGCCGCTCTCGATTAAAAATTTAATAAGTAATTCACTCAGGTCAATGACCAACTATTCGGTAGCTTGAAAACTTGACATATACAAAAGGATTTGATGTCATCAAAATATACAGGTATGCGGAATATCGCCGTAGGGTATAAAACGAAGGAACGCGTGGCATCCGAGAGGGCCACATAAATCCTCCTTCGGCCAGTTTTTATCCGTTTTTGGATTCCATTGTGTCAGGTATTCAGTAGGTTTGCCAACCGTCGCGGACTCAAGGGACACGTGAAATGTTGTCTGATTTCAATATAATTTGGAGGTGAGATAAACCCCTGCTGCGTGTAAATTGTTCAGGCTAAAATATATTTTCGTACAAGCTTTTTTTATGTAACGAAAGAGGAATTTATAATTTTATGAAGTTAAGATTTAATAAGAAGAATATTTATGTTAAGTTTTATTGGCTGAATAAAGTAATAAATATTAATTATTCATCGATATTTTTATGTTGTTTTGATTGTCAAACATTAGAAAATAATGCAGTGTTAATAAAATAATCCTCGCATAGATGATGACAGAGGCACCCTCGTCGGGTAACATCTGCTGTCTTATCGGGTTATACTTAATTGATTCCTGATGTTACTGATCGTATTTAGATTGTCTGCTCATCGGATTTAATGAGCGTTTAAAGGAGCTTTAAGAGTCATTATATGTAAATTATTCATTTAATCTTAAAGTCGATGTTTTTTACGTAGCGTTATGAGATACGACATAAAACCCGTTTTTGTAATCGTAGATTCTATTCTTGAATTTTATTGTAGTATTCAAATTACGAAAGATAGTAAATAGATTAAAAAAGGAATAATAAGTTTGTGGTTTGACTGGTAGGAAGATGTAAAGTCTGTGTCAGAATATGTTTTGTTCCTTTCTCATGAAATAGCCATAACGTATCGGTATAAGAGTAGTCTTTTAAAATCGCTGAATAAAAAACCTATTACCGAGCCTTAACGACTATAATTCAATGAACTTACTACCTACCTAGAACATATTTGAATTTATGAGTTTGTAATGTAACGGGAAGTACCTAATAAAATGTCAGTTTATGAGTTATTTAGTAGTGATGTAAAGAACAAAGCTTCTTTCGATGTGCCTACTGTCAGATGCAATGATGTGTTGCAAATACAATTTCTACTTTATTAAGGGTCAGGCGGGCTGTTGGTTATTTTGATAGTGGGGATTATTATAGTAGGTTATTACCCCATAGATGGAAACACCAAAACCTTCGGAGTCGTAAATGAAGTGAATGAAATTCATTCTATAACATTTTAAAACTAGACATAAACCGAAAACCCAGATAAGTACCTACGATCCAATAAACTTTTCGTTGCATTACATAGGTATTTCTAAAGTAATTGTTAAACACCTCTCCGTATCTCCCTAAGATCTCATGAGAGATGTGACACAAATATTTGTTGTTATTCACGTTACAACAACGCGGCTGTCTCGACAAATTACTGGGCAATAAAGAAACGAAGGCAGGCAGAATGTACCGAAGGACCAGTTTTAAAGAACTGTGTTTGGAATGAAAAGAGATATTTATGATTTAGTACTTTCACTGTGCATGAAACAAATACAAGTTTTAGGTTGTTAATCAATTGCCATGAACCGTTGTGCGAGTCACTACACTGGAAAAGGGTTAAAGATAATCAAACTTTTAAAATTATGAGAGGTCTTTGTGAAAATTTTAAAGAAGAGTGTTCCTGAAAGAGCTCTTCATGGCTACTGCCTGATACCTATCTCATAAGTACTTTATAAGTATTACACAAAATTTTGTTTAAACAGCTGGTAACGCTAGAACATTCCACTAATTTTTCAAATGATTCTTCGAAGTTTCAAAGTTTCCTAGTGCTGTTCAAGCTATTTTGAGTGCGCGTTAAGGTGGGCTTGCCAAGTTAGAAATGCCAGACTTGAAGCAATCTGGGTCCTACGATATACGAAATAATATTTAAGTCCCCTTAAGCCGACTGCCGTATTGGTCTCGTGGTCCTGGGGGTTCTGGGATGCCCAGAATCTAAAAGTATTTCCCTACAGATGGTGTTGTAAAATAAACTCATTTTTAGGGTTCCGTACCTCAAAAGGAAAAAACGGAACCCTTATAGCATCACTTTGTTGTCCGTCTGTCTGTCTGTCGGTCTGTCTGTCTGTCTGTCAAGACCCTTTATTTCAGGAACACGTAGAGGTATCGAGTTGATATTAAAACCATGCACTAAAGTCTACGGTCCCTTGAAGCCATGAAAAAATCAAACTTCTTAGTTAACGTGAAAAAAAGATACGGCCGTTTATGTCGCAAAACACTCTCAAGGAGATCAAAATATAGGGGTACTTTCCGTTGACCTAGAACTACGAAATTTGGCAAGTATTATCGTCTTATACTATAAATACAGGGAAAATTCTAAAAACTATACATTTGAAATTTAATAATTAAAAATATATTCTTTATTTAAAACGAGCTATTGTCCGCGATTTGGTTCGTGTGAATGTCGGTTATCGGGGATACAGACGAAGTCCCCGATCAAAAAGTACTCTATGTGGTTTCCCAGGGTTCAAGCTATTTTTATATCAAATTTTATCAAAACATTTCACCGTGCAAGCGTAACAGGAGTTACTTTCTCATTTATAATATTAGTATGGAAGTATGGATATGTATTATATACCTGCCTACAAAGGACAATGCCAGAAACTTTATAGAACTTTGCCCCACTCAATAAAAGTCATGTGCAATATGTAGCATCTTACTGTTTATTTATTGCTGATAACTAAACATTAGTCTTAGTGACTGTAGAATTTGCGGTTTCCGTTTAAATCTAAAAACATTAATGACATTGCTTATAGGTTAAATTGTATTTTAGGTAAAATGAGTTTGTATTTTGTGAGTAGGTATTTCGTAATCCGCAAGTTCTAAAGAAACACAATTTAGTATAGAAAGGTTCTATATTCATTACAATTATTTTCATTAATTTATTTTTCTGTACATGGGTGGGGCAGGATCTGGCATTGTCATTTGTACGGAACCCTCGGTGAGCGAGTCCAACTCGCACTTATCCGGTTTTTTATGTCTGAGTTATTGGTCTGAGGTCTGAGTAATGAAGAGAAGCACGCAGGCGTGTTTCCCCCGCACGGCGCACGCGCATCCAGTCAGTAATTAATAACAGAACGTTGGCTACTGGACGAAGGGCACAACTCAGCTATGTTCGGTGTTTTATTTTTACATGTGTTGCGTTTTTCTCTTTTCAGAGCTGTGAAATATTCCAATTTGGCCATCTCACTTCATGATTTTTAGTTTCACTTATAACATTGAAAGGATTCTCGTTATCAGGTACATGAATGTTACCCATTATTTTAATTGGCATTCGTTAGCTAATTAGTTTACTTACCTATTATAAACTTTATTTATTTATTGGCTCTCTAATTACTTACGTCCTCAAAATGCCAATTATTGAATTGAGATTTCTTCAATGGCTGTCATAATTATCTTTGTGAACTTAAATGTGCACTCAGCGATATAACTATATTTATGATTAAGATATGCCCTCACCCTGACTCTAACTGATGTGTTCAATCAAGGTTGTACGCACAGAGGTTTTAACAGGAAGTACATAAGTAGTCTAAAAATCGTTTTTGACACCAATTCTTCTCTGAAAGATTCAACTCATGGTTACCCTCCGTCTGGGAAAACCGGAGGGTTATCAAGCAGCTAAGGCCCATAGAAATACAGCATACAAATATAAACAAAATACTACTTACTTACCGACTATAACATGGAGACCATACACCAGGCACCCTTAAAATTTTCTGGTCCTTTGATACTCTTTATACCAACCATTACAAAAAAAAAAATGTGTGAGTAGGTATGGTACATTTGCATCCCGTATCGTCATAAATATTGTGGCTATCGTGGCTTCTACACTAAAATAACATCAATTAATAATACCTATCAATATAGCTCTGTTGCAAGTGTCGTTAAGGTTGATATAACTTGCCACTTAAGTATTATCAATCATGTCGACGTCCAATTAAATGAGTTACTAATATAGAGGTTGATATTACTATGATTAATGCGAATTCTAATTATATCCTCGTCTACAGTGCAGTATGAGCTTTATCGTGTCACAAGTTTTGTGCAACTTCGTGTCTAAAAAGTTTAAAAGGCACAAAAGATTTCTCCTGTCCGAAATCAGGATTCTATCTCATACAAACGACCCCTTATTGTCCCAGTGTTATAATTCCAGGATTAGTCCCGATTTTTTTCTTCACCGACGTATGTGGGTGTCTAAGACAAACTTTAATTGACTAGTTCTACAAAATATAAGTTTTCTGCTAAAAAAAAATAAGACTAAATGTACTTTACTTAATTAATGTTGTGATGGTCTAATGGTTAGGGTGTCCGCCTCTCATGCATGAGGTTGTGGATTCGAAACCGAGCAAGTACCAATGTGACTTTTTCAATAATATTCATGTGTACTTTCTAAATTCTTGAACATCATTGACATCGGTGAAGAAAGACATCGTGAGGAAACCTGAACTTATAATTGATATAAGTCTGAAATCGCCAATCCGCTTTGAGCGCACGTGGTGATTAATGCTCGTGCCTTCTCTGTATGAGAAGAGACCTTTATCCTGTAGTGGGACCATTATCATAACTTTATCCTGTAGTGGGACAATTAACTTAATTTTAACCTGTAGTGGGACAATTTACTTAACTTTATCCTGTAGTGGGACCATTATCTTAACTTTGTCCTTTAGTGGGACCATTAACTTAACTTTATCCTGTAGTGGAACAATTAACTTAATTTTATCCTGTTGTGGGACAATTAAACTACCTACTTTGAAACTGTCCAAAAACTGACTAGAGCAAAAGTCTCATTCCATTAAACGCAGTAAAGCTATCTCCTTTACATCAAATAAAACCATTTGAACAGACAGTAAGTACTACGTAAGTACTACATCGTTTCATGTGCTTTAGCAGTCGACTGAACCGCAATAAATAAACCTTTTGTGGAACAGTTAAACTCAGCAGTCGCCCAGTAGCCGGGAGCGACTCAGTAACTCAAACATCCTGGCACTTCGGCAGCTGTCAGCGAGATGATTGATGGCCCGCAGACATTATACCCGGCACGACTCACAAATTATTAACACAACGCGGCCACGCTCTCAACGCGCGCGCTGAGATATAAGAAACAAAAGTGAAAACAAATAAAATTTGGCATTCTTTTAAAATACAATTTCATCATCAGCATTACAGCCGAAAGACGTCCACTGCTGGACATAGGCCTCACCAAGGAGGGGTTTTGCCATAATCGCCACGCTTGGCAGGCGGATTGGCGATCGCAGTATGGTTGTTACAAAGGCACAGAGAACGCTGCTGCCCATTCTCTGGTAAGTCCCTTAGTCACCTCTTACGACACCCACGGGAAGATATGGAAGATGCTATTCTTTACGTCCGACACCACACGGACCGGATAATGATGCCTAGCAGTACCTAATACTGGAGACATCATTCAGTCCCCATCCTATCCACAGAACATCGATAGCCATAACTTTCTTGTGGAACCACAGGAAACATCCCTCAAATGCATGGACACTAAATTGGACATGCACATAAATGTATTTCTCGAATAAAGGCAACATCATCGTCCCTTTG
Source organism: Charanyca ferruginea (assembly GCA_947361185.1). NCBI lineage: Eukaryota > Metazoa > Arthropoda > Insecta > Lepidoptera > Noctuidae > Charanyca > Charanyca ferruginea. Next base: position 1,052,168 of record OX376063.1, on the reverse strand, counting down.
GATGATTATAGGGTCATTTTGAGCCAAATTAAAGTCCAAAGGGAGTTCTGGGAATCACATTAACCACATGAAAACACTTCTTTTCAAACACCGCTTATCTTCTGGAATGGAACATTTTTTTGTGAAATTTAAAATTATTAAGTATAAGTACCCGGTACACTCTGCCAAACCGTGCAGGGAAATCATCATCAAGATGTTGTGTAATGTTATTTTTTATAATCCTTTTTTCTGTAATTAGACATTGAAGATTTATTTAGAACTGCCAATGATGTGAATCTAAGAAATCGTAGAGATCCATTTAGACTCGTACTAAGTGACATTCCTAGATCAACAAAATATAATAAGAACTGTTTAGCAATGTGTGTACGTATTTACTATAATATACCCAGTAATTTAAAAACATTAACTTCTAGAGCATTTAAAAACCAATTATATAAATGGCTAAATACACAATTTTTTTATTCTATTAAAGAATTTATATGTACTAAATATTATATGCTTCAACAATACTTTGACATTATGTGATATAACGCATACCTATAAGTTTGCATGCTATATAAGTTTAACAAAACATGTACGCACTTATTTAAATGTAACAGCTTTAATACCATGTTTTTATGCGAATAAATGAATTTGAATTTAAATTGTTCAGCAGGTAGTTAAACGATCTATTCAGTTAAAATCTTCCTCGGCTGATTTAGTTCAAGCTCACTTCACCTTGTTTCAGCATGGATATTTTCCCAAAATAAAACCACCCATCTACTGGATTCATAACCTTTGGCCGTTCCCTCCTGGGCAATGTTTTTTTTTTATTTAACTTGATTAAATCGAGTAACCATGACTGGCGCGCGTACTCCCCTATTCCCTCCATTTCCCCCGATTTGTGCCTCATTTCACCAATTCCTAAGGAACCCATCCAAGGCGTCCTGCCATCTTCTCCTCGGTCTGTCGCGACCCTGCCTGACTGTGACAGAGGTCGAGTATTGCGGTATGCATGCATGCGTGCATGCGTGCATGCATGCATCCGGCAGACATGGCCCATGGCATTAATCAAGACAGTATTAATCTAATTGTAATTTCTAATTTACGTCAACAACTGTAAGTTCATTAGTAGCTTTCTCAAATCAAACTGTTCCCCAGATCCTCATAAATCTGAAACGCGATCAATGACCAAGTCTTTGTTTTCCAACCTTCACTGATGGAAGGTTTCGAAGGGAGTGCAAGGAAGCCGCGCCTACTTGTGCGATGGGCCGTGGTCCTAACAATGGCTAACGCAGTCACCGCGCCGTCCCGTGCCATTTCACTCGACCCTTCATCGTCATGATCATTTATGGTAATGGTGAAAGGTAATGTCAAGTTTTAACTTATTCAATACTTATGTACTTACTCGTTGGAGTAAGAACTGTAGGAATGTAGCATAGCCGATGGATTTAGACGTTCGTCGTGCATAGGTAGTAAAATCATCATTAGCTGTAATGATACTCCTTTCCTATTGTTTAAAATGAAAATTAACAATATTATACCTCTAGACAATATTTTAACGCTGTTGGTTAACCGTAAAAAATATACCTACATAAATAACCAACAATATTTAAATCAGCATAAACCAGCTGGATCGTCGTCGTGGGTACTTACCTACTGCAGTCAGTTGCTAAAACGAATGGCAGTAAATAAACCCTAAAAGTAACAACAGTCCATTGTGTTCTCTACGCACACATTTTTAACACATGAATAGTCTTATTGATAGGTACCAGAGTGTATCCTGCCCTCTGAAAACTCGAAAGGATCTTCAAAGCTAAAATACATTTTATTACACATTTATTATCACCTACAAACAGTACCGCGTATCTAGTTCAAATAGCAACGAACCGGTACCGCAATCCCTTGAGTACGCACGTTCCTGCGCGCGCGCATTCCCGCCGCACGCGGCCACAGGGGGCTCATTGTGCGCTCAACAACGGGTTGCCTTGTCTGCACGTACGTGATGCGATCGCAGTTCTGCGACGTTTAAGGGTGCATGTGATTGCACAAATACGTCAGGTATAGATAGGAAAAGATCATGGATAGGAAATCTGAATGTATACGTGGGTCAGCTAATATTAGATTAACAACCAAGTGCAAAAACAACCACTCCTTGTGGGGCAATCGTGTCATAAAAAGCTCTGGAATTACACATCCATATTGTAAGTCAAAACCTCATGATTTCCTCGACTTGACTCAACCTCAGGTGGCTTAAATTGACTCAATCTCCAACTGTTTCCTCAGTCGAGGTGAGTTTACGTTGAGAAACCAACTGTATAAAATATAAGGTACGTGGGCATCTACCTTATTAAGGAAAGAATCACAATCTCTTACGAATCGTTTTAAAATACAGACTGGATTAAACAGTTATAAAATGTTTGAAATACCAACCTAAGCTAAATCTGAGAAATCCATGGAATTAGGCTGCTCTACGACACTTCTAGCGATATCCAGACATAGATTTGCGTTCTTAACTCTAAGGCTTAGGAATTGGCAACCATGATTGCGTCTCGAACAATAATTAACAATCGTTTGTGAGATTTGGATCTAGGAGCTGTAAGCTGCAGTTCAACGCTAAGCTGCTTACCTCAAAGCCTACAAGGCTATCTTATTTAATAAACTAAAGTTGTTAACAGTAAAAGGAACCGTTACTTTCTGCTAATAGTATTAGTTTACGCAAATATTTATAATCTTCATAGAAGAGAGAATGTATTCTAGACTTATCGTAAGCACTATTTGGGATTACTAGGATAACGAACTGTTATGTTACAGGGGGCAATTTGTTTATTACTTGTTTAGCTCAGCTATTTATTAGGTTCAGCTTACAACGGTAGCTAGAAATAATGAAGCACTAATTACATTTGCAATGTGGCTTTGAGTTACATAAGATGACCTTTGAGAGGGTTGATTTACTTTCTTAGGTGACTTTTGAATTACCTATATAAATAACAAAGACAAATAAATTAGATTATTCTAATTTTGAACCATGTCCAGATTTTTATACTTGATAAGCTTATACTTTTTTTTTATAATTTACACTTCAATCTTATATTACAAATCAAACAATCAAACTAAAAAAAAACTAATACAATTAGAATAAGGCATCAAAAAATTCCAATTCATCGCCGTCAACTGGGAATGTGCCCAAGAGACTGGCGGCATAGCCACGTTGGATGGCAATGCTTAACCTCTGTCCGAGGTAAAAATCAGCCCTTGGATTACGAGAAGTGTCAACCAACCTTTTGGAAATTTCGAGCACTCGGACCCCACGACCCGAGGGTTTCAGCCCCAAACGGCTCGAAAATAAAGTTATCGCTTAGGATACTATATTTTCGCCGTTTGAGGTTTTCTGCAGCCGCAGCAGCAGAACCAGCACAGCACGCTGAACTAGAAAGATGGGATGGCGCAAAAGTATCGACACACGTAGCGTCCCACTCTTACTTAGTTTTTTGTTTTTTAGATAATTACTTAATAGTAACTGCCCTTCAGACCAAAGACTTTGACAACGGCCGATAGTTTGGTCAGTTTTTTAATTAGTACGAGTATGAGGATGTGCAAGTACGCACATTATATCGATTCGGTATCGTCTGATAAAAAGTTTATAGGCCTACACGGTTGCCTTCAAATTGAACTCAGTCACCACCAGCCCGACTGTTTCTTGGCCCAGTTTGCGCGCTAGCTGGTCGGGGGTTGAGGAAGTATCTCCAGTTCCCACAACTCCCGACGTCGGTGTGAGATGGAACACCGCGGGGGTAGTTTTTAGTCAGTAGGAGTCTGACAGACCACTTCGCCCGCCTCAGGGCGTAGGACATCCATGAGGATTTTCCACCCCGGAAAAAAAACGTCTGCGCGCTAGCAGCTCAATCCGACCATACTATCAGCTGATAGAAACTCTGTGGTCTGCGGGGCTTTTCTACGTACATATTTCTATTTCGTTACAATGACATAGCTGCGACTCTGAGACTCGGAAAGCACGTACAGCCGTTGGTCCCGGCTGTCATTCGTAGATCTTTGACAGTCGTTATAGGTAGTCAGAAGTCAGAAAATCTGACAACCAAGGGGTTTCATGTTACCCAGTTACTAGGTTGTGTGGTCAGATAGGCAGTCATAATCATCATCATCATGTCAACCTTTAGACGCCCACTGCTGGGCATAGGTGTCCCCCATGGGGGGTCCAGCCGTATTCGCCATGCTTGGCCGATGCATATTGACAATCGCAGTAGTTGTTATGGTACTCAGAAGAACGCTGCTGCCCATCCTCTGGTCAATATCCCTCTGTCGCTTTCTACCACAGTCACGGGAAGGAATGGGGTGGTGCTATTCGCGGCCGGCACCACACGGCTAATATAATAATATATAGGCAAACACTGGTAGGTTAAACACTGGTTTTTAGCTGCATTTGGTTAGACTGGAGGCTGATCCCAACTAGGCTAGGTAGATGATGATGAATGATATAGCTGTTACTACGAATAGGTTAACAAAGAGTGTGTTGCATGCACAGATATAGATAGACCTAGATAACGCAAGTATCACAATCCGTATGAAAACCAAGCGTGCCATTTTTTGGACGTCACAATGTAATACGAATGTTTTGTTTTTCCTTATTGGAACGAAGTTCCTTATCGCGCGTTGTGAAAGGGGGCTAGACGGAAAAAATTCTTACGAAAAGTTGTCACGACACTTTTTGCTATAGTAAGCTATTGTAAGCTGTGCGGCGTCGCATGTTTCTCTGTCTATCTCTCTCTCTCTCTTACAGAAAGCAAGCCAGATGATGATGATGATAATGATGATGATGATGATGATGATGATGATCATGATGATGATGATGATGATGATGATGATGATGATGAATAATAACTTCGTTCCATCCGGGTGTCCCTTGACACCTCTCAAGTTTTATTCCTTATTTCCAGGTATTACTGAGGGTATTAGATTAAAATAATTGTTTTTTAAATTAATTACGCATAATATTAATCACAAAATGACTTACCGATGGAAGGAAACGTTTACTTTATTTTTTTACTTACGATTTTTTATCGTAAGTTAGGCACGAAAATAGGCACGCGAAGTAGTTGCTCTTGCGTTATCTAGGTCTATCTATATCTGTGGTTGCATGTGTTCCAGTGAGGATGCGTGCACGCCGCGAGCGGAGGAGGCGCCGCTGAGTGTAAGCGGCGTCAGTGCTAGCACAGGGGAGCCGCGCGCCGAGCGAGCGTGCGCCTGCGCCGCCTGGACGCCGCGCAGGCAGCCGGCACCGCACGAGATCCTGCGACCCAAACCTAGAAGGTACTTATTAAACCATCAAGGAATTAACCTCGGGGTTCCTCTTTTCGAGTCCGACACGCATAAGGGGGTAAGGGGTAAGTAATATATGATACAATTACAAAATCCTATCCTACTAATATTCTATACTAGCTTCTGCCCGCGACTTCGTACGCGGATCCTGTTGCTTATGCCAGCGACAACGGGGTCGGCAAAATCGAAGATCTGAAACGTCTGATGTCGAATTCTAAGAGCCCTGGGACGCGAAACCAACATCCCGTTGGTTTCGCGTCCCCAACGGGATGTTGGTTCGCGCGAGACGTTCAAAAAGTACAATTTTGGATCATACGTCCAATGGCGGAATATGTGGCGTAGTCAATCTTAGGAGTATACGTAAATGCACTCCGTTCCTTATCAACCCAAGGAAGGTCGCCATGCCCTACGGCTATATCTGAGACACATCCGATTCTTCAGATGATATCGACATTCTGTTCAGAGAATGTCGAAGTCAATCAGAATTCAAACGTTCGTTGCGCTCTTCTTCTGTCTCTTCATGCCGTACTCCAGCAATTCTTTCTCTCTCACTTTCTAACTGATTATGAATATTGTTTTGTGTGCGTGTTCGGGACAATGTATGATAATCTCAATTAGCAGTTAGTCGTGCATCACGTTCATCACTCGTTTCAAAAGACCTGTTAGTAGATGTGCGAATACGCTGAGAACTCAAGTGTGATTCTGTATTGGTAAACGTTTCCGATTCGCGAGACAATGCATGTCGCTCACGATCAGCGGACAGTCGCGCATCACGTTCCCCACTTGTCTCTAGAGACCTAGAAGTCGATGCGTAGATACGCTTGGAACTTAAGCGCAATTCTCTATCCGTGAACGTCTCCGACTCGCGAGACAATGCGTGACGTTCACGATCAGCGGTCAGTCGCGCATCACGTTCCCCACTTGTCTCTAGAGACCTGTCAAATTTTCAATGATATACCAGCGTCATCCAAAATCAGTGCTAAACTGTTACTGCCTTCACCGCGTGGAGGTATTCCCAGCTTATGTTGTTTTATAACATACAGTGAAATTTGTGATAGCTTTGATTTCCACATCAGATGTTTCTGATCTCCAATTTTTATATGTCAACAGGAAATGCTCATCAGACCGAACAACTTTTGCTAAGACGTCATTCCTATATGTGTTATGGTGTAGCTGGGCTATTGGAGTTCCACATCAGGTGTTCCAGATCTTCAAATTTATTCTCTCAGCAGAAAATGCTCATCACGTCGAACAATTTTTGCTATTGTACCATTTTTGTATCTCTTGTAGTTTAGCTGATCAGTTGCGGTTCTGCACCAGGTGTTCAAGTTTCCAAGATAAATTATAGCCTATATGTTGCCCAGACTTAATACCTATACAACAAAAAAAACATTCAAATCCGTCCAGCAGTTCCGAAGATTAGCGTGTACAAACAAACAGACAGAATTTTTTTTTTGGATTTGTGCTCTATTACTTTTTCTAAACCCCCCTCAATTATTATTTTTTTAATATATTCAATGTACAGACACAGTTTTTTTTACTGTTTTATTATATGTATAGATGTGAAAGTTTGTGAAGATGTTTGGATGTTTGTTACTCAATCACGCGTAAACCGTTGAACAGATTTGCATGAAAATTTGCACACAGGTAGACCATTTCCTGGATTAACACATAGGATACTTTTTATCTCGATAATGTGTTCCCTAGGGATAGTCGTTCCTTTTTACGCGGGCGAAGTCGCGGGCAGAAGCTAGTCTCTAATATTTACAAGTTATAACAACTGATTCACCGCGGCTTCGGCTTGCTGGCCGGCCCAGCCGGCCAGCCTCAGCCACGGCGGCGACCGTTAAAACCACCTGCTTCTCAGCTCGCGGGCCGCCTCGCCCCTCCGCGCCTACGCGGGCTTAGATTACACTCTAGGGATAGGGCAGACAAGACTACGTGGAGTCGGTTTTGCAGCGATTCGTTTCTGTCACTAACTTTTGAAGCACAACATATTGAATTTTGAAGACAATACTTATGCGTGGCGCAGTAGATTTGCACATAATGCCTAGTAACATTGTGCGAATTAAATGTATGACAAAATAAATTAGGTTTCAAGAAAATTATGACAAAAAAGTATATGGCAAAGTATTATAATATCAAAACAAATTGTGCCAAACTGGTTATGCCAAAGTATTTTAGGAAAAGGAACATTATGCGAAAAGAAGGATCCCGTTTTTACCTAACCTATCCGAGTCGAATTGCTCTGAATCGGGGTGTAAATCATAATTTCAAATCAATATATTTGAAACCATAGACCTAATGATTTTCGGTTAAATAAACGTTTTATCCAATAACATTATACGAAATAAGTTTTAGATTTATAAATGTTAATATGTAAAAAAATTATACCAACAGTTGGGATATCTCACGTTTATTATATCTTATGAACGTTATTGAACTGAAAATATACCAAATAACTTTATATGATATGAGACGCACCCCGCATAAGGTCTTGATGCTTACTTTCAGGAGCAAAGCTCTAACAAAATCATTTAGCAGTAAAAAGTGATAAGTTTAGGTAGGTATTGAGGATTGTGTTGAAAGTGATTTTGAGTTCGAGTTTGAATCAATAATCAGAAAGATTATTGATTCAAACTCGAACTCAAAATCATTCACTTAAAATAAACCGTTGAGAACAAACATTTGAATTGTTAAGGAGTTAGTCAGTCAGAAAGTTGAAGCTAGTTACTCGTTCCGAACAGTAGGTTCCTATGGAGAAGAACGAGCGAGAGACTCCATGAACACTCTTATAAAATCAATAAAATATTACAAAAGGTTACATCATTCATGTTCAATCTACTGGTACAATGTAACAAGTGATACACGTTAAAAGAGGTCTTCAGAAAAATATAATCATAATAAACAATTCAAAATAGCCAAGGCAGCTAATAGATGACCAATCCCAACTGACAGCGCCCGTTCACTAACATGATGCACAGATCAGTAACATTTAGCTCACCCATTTTGAAGGGCACCGAAGACTGCAACTACCTTCTTATTGCTTGCTTGATAGTCGTACTTACTTTGATTGTCTCATTAATTATTTCTACATATATTTTAATTTTCTGAATTTACCAAAGTTATAAGTAACCAAATCGTTTTCCCGACGGGAACGACTTACTTTTACAATAAATCGTAATTTATAAAATCATAACTTGTCCAATGAGAATCGCTTGTAAACGCGTATTAAATAAAATACCGCAACTATTCAATATGAATGCATCGTTTTATGCTCCTAAATGTGCCAGATGTGGCAGTATCGTAAGTTAGGCGAGCCGTGCCGTTATCCGGGCCGGCTGTGTATCATACGGCAGGCGTGTGGACCTCGCTGTACTCATATTTAGAATTCCTGCTATAGCACGATGAGATACGAAAAGAGTAATATATTATATATGTATTTCTTTTTATTTTGCCGACGTGTCATCCAAAAGCCATTAAGAAAAGATGACACGTAAAGTTGTGGACCCCTATTTGAGTTAAATTGGAGTAATAATCTTGGCAATGTTTTATGCTTAGCGGTAGCTTCTAACATGCTGCTCTCGTTGGCACACATAGACAGGTACCCTTACATAAACACCCTGCTTAAACACTATTAATGGTAATTGTAATAAGTGGTGCTTGACGCTGGGCCTCCCCCAGTTGTAAACATCCCTTTGTTTTTGGCCTAGTTCTGTTCTGTCTCCTGCTTGATTTGGAGAGATGTGCAAAATATTTTTTTCTTACTCTCCGCTGTACTTTTCTGATTAATTTCGTTGCGGGATCCAAGACAGTTGTAATGTTTCTCCGGGACTTGTCGAGCTTCAATGTCTCGACGATTTTCTAGTGGTCGCCACTGTTAATTCTGACTTTTAGAAGTTGCAGTGTTTTGGGAATAGCGTGGCTGGTTGGTCCTTGCATCCCCGTGGGTCTACTTTCATTTATTTTATGGAACGTAATCGTGACGTCAAAACCAGAAGACCTGCAGTTGAAAGATCTTCTTGTCTTGCTGTCGCTTCGTGAGCTCTCTACCACCGTTTACATAACCAGTATCAGCTAGCCATCTGATGTATTGGACTGTTAGGCTATTTGCTATCAGATATGCATAGCGGGGTCCAACATTGTTGACATGTTTATAGTGCTTGCTGTTCGAAATAGTTTCAATGGTTTTGCTACACGATGCAACTATTCTGTGTGACTTGTTCGACCCTTTGTCTATGCAAGATGATTGATTCCATAATACAGTTCATTGTTGCACTACTTGAATAGCTGTGAATCTCTGTGTAAATTGCGTTTAGATGATAGGACTTTATTATTCTCATTAAACATCTTCTTAATACTAACTTTTTCAATATTGGTTAGCTATAACGGTATTTTTCTTCCAAGACTGCCGAAATATATCTGTTCCAGATTTATGTCTTCATTTCCTGTTTTTTTTTTTTTTGGAAATGATGTGATGAATCTTTGGGTTGGTATGTCCGGGAGGTAATTAGCCGACATTTGTCCCCCGGCGAGATATCGTCCGATCCTGATACCCGGACACTGATGGCATTCCGCATCTCTGATAATTCCTGTTTCTCAATTCTGACGCCATTGCTGAGCGATCGCCGCACGGTAGCCGCGGGACAGGGTTACGTAGGCTTCAATTGAATTGAATATACATTATTCATTTTATTTCTGCGATCTTCAGAAATGTGCAGGTGTTTGAGCATTTATTTTGGTGGTGTTTTGTTTTGATTGTTTTGATGATAGACCGTTATTGGTAAATGTATTAAAGTTAAGTTTAAGAGATCTAGAGTCACTATTGAATTTCTTCACGTTACACAATTTTGAAAATGTTACATTTCAAAATTCGTCAACCCTGCGCAAACGCAACACAAATAACGAAATAACTTGCGAATGTCCACGAAACACAAGGCTGACATCCTGCAAATGTATTCACATCTTTTTTTATAATCCTATTATAAATGTTAGTTGTATGGGAAGTCCTCATCTATTTTTTATACCGAAAGGTTACAAGAGTTCAACTTTCATAGTGTTAGGTAGGCACTGATCAGATTGACGGTTCAATGGAAGAAAAAGGTTTGAAACAAATCCAGGTTTTTATTGAAATATCAAGTTATTTAGCCGTTAAGTATACATAGTGTCAATAAAAATAAGTAGGTACCTAATATCGGGCAAAAGTAATGACTGGAAAACACCTTTTATTTTTGTTGTAAAAAAACACTATTTGTTACGTAATGTAACGCACGCAAAACATTGTGAATGCCCCAAGTCTGCTATTACAATAGTGTCAGAATGGTCTATAATTGATTTCATAATTGTTGATTTTGACAAGTTTGGTAATCTACTAATATATTGGCGTCATTATGAAAATCAATGATAGACCATTCTGACACTATTGTAATAGCAGACTTGAGGCCCTGGTCTTTTGATACGCTTTAACTAGCCTGTGAAGGTAATTATTTGGTCCAAATGCCATTATGCTTTTGCATTGCTTCGCAGAACCAGAACCCTCCGGAATTATAAACTCATTTCTCCCAACAGTATATGATTCATGCTCAAATGGGTATGTATAGAAAGAAATGATACCTACCAATTACTGCCTGAGAGGCACAACACAACAGTTCATTCATCCAACGTTACAATAACAGGTTTCGCTATCAAAAAACGGCAAGAGCGACCTATTCATTACATTGAAATAACGTAGACAACACCTACAATTAAATTCGCTACTAGTTCACGCGAAGCCGAGCTTTTATCTCAAATATTAATCATAATATCAATGGATACTCTTTCATTCTTTACGCGTACAGAAGGTTCGCTTCTCCCTATTATTACTACATGTAACTGATAAGGATGATTTCCACCAAACGGCTGAACTGAGGTTCCAAATTCACCACCTCAGTCCATAAAACGGTCAAAGCTCTAAATAATTTCACAATGCGTATTGAGAGCAAAGTGAAATAATAAACATTAAATCGACAAATAAAAATACAAACGTAAATTGCGTTGACATGTTTTTAGGGTTCCGTATCCAAAGGGTAAAAACGGAACCCTATTACTAAGATTCCACTGTCCGTCTGTCTGGCTGTCTTGACAAACAGCCAGACAGACGAACATCGACATCGGAGTTCATGAGACTGTATCTCATGAACCGTGATAGCTAGACAGTTGAAATTTTCAGATGTTGTATTTCTGTTGCCGCTGTAACAACGGATATATATATATAATAATACAAACAGAATAAAAGAAATATTAAAGGGTCCATGCAACAGAAGTGACTTTTTGCCGTTTTTCGGAACTCTTCGTCCCCGAGTCCGACGCGCACTTGACCAGTTTTTTTTATTAAATAACATCAATAAGTGTGACGGTGTGTCATCACAATCCTCCTTTTTATTTTATTCCGGGGTGGAAAATCCTCATGGATGTCCTGCACCCTGGGGCAAGCGAAGGAGTCTGTCAGACCCTTACTGACTAAAATTCACCCAGGTGTTCTATCTCACACCAATGTCGGGGGTCGCGGGAACGTTCGATCCTTCCGCAACACCCAACTCGTATCCGCTTCTGCGGGCCTCCTCAGGTCTGGGGGGAAGTGAAGAGTTTGACTCCTCCGCGACGTCTAAGAGGGGCGCGCGTGAAACACTACGCGCCGTCGACTCGGGTTCTAACGTTTGGGGGGTGACGCACGTCCCCGAGTCCGTTTAGGGGGGCTGGAAGAGGGCGCTATCCGCCCTCCGCTGACCTTATCCTAATGGAAAAATACAAATAGTGAGGAAACCGTTTTTTCGTCGACTCTTACTCAAGTGTCAACGAAACCATAAAACTTCTTATAACGACATTGTCTCGTCTAGTACTCATCTATAACAAACAGAGTTTTCCATGTGAAAATTAACTAAAACAATGGATATATAAAGTTTATATAAAGTGAAGGACTTTCTCCAGCTGGGATGGGAAATATGTGTGGAGTCTCACTATGATTATGAACAGCTGAACAATACCCGTGTTTATGCAATGAAAGTAACTGTTACTTGCTCATTTTATTATTATTTTCACTCGCTTTTTTCGTAACTTTATTATAATTTTGTAACATCAAAAGTTACATAAGTTTTTTGACACAGTTTTGTATGAAGTTTGGAATAGTTAGGACGTTGACTACTAAAATTAATTCTGGGCCACTATTTGGAGGACTGAGATTTTACTGAACTGAACTGAACGAATCAAATATGATAACTATAGAAGGAAATTCAAATGAGGACCGTCTCTGGCTCTCCGCTAGAATCGTTGTGCCATTACTGCTAAAGTTATTTCTGTTTTTCATTTAGTAAAATCTAGATGTAAGTTCTTATATTTTTCGTAGCTCCTTATGCCATAAACACATTAAGTAGATTGTTAATGGCTACAGCAGACCGAACCGCATAAAACTTTTAACATTTTATTTTTATTATTTCTATTATTATTTTTTTTTCTTTTTTTTTTTTCTTAATTAAACGTTTATTATTATTATTATAAAAGATAACGAAATAAAATCTCTTTTTTATCGGCCATCGTAGCTCGTACGTAGCGGCGCGAGTAGAGCCACTCACGGAAATAGGAAACGTTGAAATCAGAAGGAAACTGTATACAGGTACTAGATAAGTAGGTACTTCATGAAGTTCCTGAACTCACTCACTGAAACTATCATTTACTTCGAGAGGAAAAAAAAAAAAAAAAAAAAAATCCTTAAAATTAAACGACTAGGTATCCAAAAGAATCATGGCGAGATTTGTACAAAAAAAAGTTAAGTTGTTTAGAGAAGTTGAAATTCTAATTCTTATATTCTTGGGTACCTAAAGAGTCAGGCATTTACAAAATTTTTAAAACACCGCAAAAAAAAAATTAATAGTTTAACGAAATACTCATTATTTCAGAACAAAACGACGACTGTAACAGTGACACAGACAGCTGCCGTTTCGCAGTTCTTACATTGAAATTGCATCGTTTTATGAGAAAAAATATCACAAAATAATAATTTTTTTTTTCACACACTTGTCACATCACTTGTCTGCCAATTTTATAGATCCGTTAACATCGCTTGAACGCAACGAAAGATGAAACGAAAAAGTGTTATTTTCATTTCGTAATATTTTAATTATGCGGGGATTTAAAAATATGCTAAGTATATCAATCTACTCCTAGTAATGTATTCTTCACATTGGAAAATATTTTAAACCCTCTAAATTACTTTTTATTTCATACAAATGAATATATGAATCTCGCCATGATTCTTTGTCTGCCTATTCAATTAAACAGCGATCCTGACAATAGAATATCTTATTATATTTAGTATATAATGGACCATAACTTCCATACTGACATGGCCATATCTTCCCCTGGGTGTCGTAAGAGGCGCCTAAGGGTCTCACCAGAGAATGGGCAGCAGCGTTCTCTGTGCCTTTGTTGTAACAACCATACTGCGATCGCTAACCCGCCTGCCAAGCGTGGCGATTATGGCAAAACCCCACCTTTCGGGGGAGACCTATGTCCAGCAGTGGACGTCTTTCGGCTGAAATGATGATTAAGTATATTTGGTAGTATGTTTATTTATTTGAACCTACATTTATAAATAAAAAGGCCACCTAGAACGGTGGGATGTCCAAGCTACTGGAACATTAACTTCACAACAATTACATGCAGTATTCAGGAGGTCCTTCTAATGATTTTAGAACATTGAGTTTTGGTCGTAGGACGCTAATATGCTGATATTCAGTCTTTTCAACCGACTTCAAAAAAGGAGGAGGTTATCAATTCGTCTGTTTTTTTTTTTATGTTACCTACCTGGGTTCTTTGGACTGGGTGAACCGATTTTGTAAATTCTTTTTTTAATGGATAGGGTATGCTTCAGGGGTGGTCCCATGTTCATTTTATCGAAATTGATTCAGCGCTTTTTGAAAAATCAACAAATACCCAAAACATTTACATAGACGACGTTTTAGTTTCATCAATCTTTGTAGTAGTTAACTTTCAGTCTCTTCTTAATAGATTTGGATAAGAAGGAGGTACTAAAAAGCGGAAAATAAAAAGCTTTTTACAAAAAACACAACCGCCTTCAAAAACTAAAAAGTGTAAAATAACTTTAGCACAGAACACACATTGACTTTAGTTTCGGAAGTCGGTGGCAATACAATAGAACAAACAGAACAAAGCCACTGAATTTCGGAACTAAAGTCAATGTGTGTTCTGTGCTAAAGTTATTTTACACTTTTTAGTTTTTGAAGGCGGTTGTCTTTTTTTACGTATTACATTTCTCCTGTATCATATTTTCTACTTTTACAAACATTTATCATCATAAACACAGAAAACCAGACCCGGAATAAATACTTATATCTAGCTATACACTTTGTTTTGTGCGGGAATCGAACCCGGAACGATAGCGATTCACTAAACTATGGTTGCTTTGGAATAAAATATGCATAGATACCTACTTTCTTACCTACATTGTCATTTGTTCATATCTCAAATATATATAAAATGAAAGCCTATAAGTCCGTCCGTACATCCGATACATATAATTGCTCTAATTGTGTTGATACCGGAACGGAAACGCATAATATTATGCGTTATATTACAATATATAATAATGGCTATCATAACATACAGCGGCCGGTCGCTATTCGCAACACACTCGATATCGTCGCGAGCGCTTTTTAACCCCCGACGTAAAAACGACGGGGTGTTATAAGTTTGACGTGTCTGTGTGTGTGTGTGTGTGTGTGTGTGTGTGTGTGTGTGTGTGTGTGTGTGTGTGTGTGTGTGTGTGTGTGTGTGTGTGTGTGTGTCTGTGGCATCGTAGTTCCCGAACGGATGAACCTATTTTTTTTGTTTTTGTTTTTTTTATTTGAAAGGTGAATTAGTCGGGAGTGTTCTTAGCTATGTTTGATGAAAATCGGTCCAAGATGGCCGCCGCTACAAAATAGCTAATCACATATTTTTTCACAACTCCATCAATATGGGTATCAAATGAAAGGGCTTCACTAGTAGAATACTTTACACTATGATAAATTTCAAAGCCAAGATGACCGGCACCACAAAATGGCGAATTACATTTTTTTTTTCACGACTACCTCAATATGGATATCAAATGAAAGGGCTTGACTAGTAGAATAATGCATACTGTATTGAAAGGGAATGAGGAATATTAATTAACTAACGAAATGAAAACTAAACTCTTGAAAATTAATTTTATAAACTCTATGGGCCAAAGCACCGGTTCCCTGCTGTTTAAACAGCCGGCTGTTTAGACATAGGGTAGACTAGGTACGATTGTGCCAGAGTACGGTTGCGCCAATTGGACGTAGTTACGCAAAAAGAATCCAATCCACACTTTTTCCAAAATTGAATTATATATACCAAACGCATTCTCAGGGTGATATCTTTAATATCAAAAAAGATCCATGTGACGAAATACAACTTTAGACGTATCTACAACTTCTTAAAACCAGACTAAATTACATTTAAAAACTTACAAATAAAAATTACATTAAAAATTTAAAAAACCCCCAACGCAAAACGTAAAAGCAATTATTTAAAAAGTAAAAAATAATATCTTTTGTTGAGCCATCAAATGTTTGTTCGTTGAAATGGCGCTATAATGTCGCGGCGGGGTACCGCTAAGTCAGCAATAGCTAAATAGGTAAAATAGCGAACTCATGGATTTGCAATGAGATTTGACTTACGCGGTACCTCGCCGCGACATTATAGCGCCATTTCAACGAACAAACATTTGATGGCTCAACAAAAGATATTATTTTTTACTTTTTAAATAATTGCTTTTAAATTACGTTTTGCGTTGGGGGTTTTTTAAATTTTTAATTTTTTATAAACATTAATTGATTTTGCACCTAGGTTTATAAGTTCCAAATTTAGTTATTGTGATTTAGATTCTTATTATCTAATCTTTAAGCACTACGTTATGTTTGTTTAGAAAAAATTCAAAACCCGATAGGTTTACTCCGATAGTAAGCCAAGGGTTTTGAATTTTTATCTACGTTAGGATTAAATAATCTTCTAGATATTCATAATTAGTACGAAAGTAAAATACCTGCTTAAATTATTTCTATGAGTGCGATAGCTAATGTTTTGGTTTTTGTTCCGGCTGTAAATTAATTTGATAAGGTTTTCACTTTGTTAATTACCATTTGATTTAAACAATCTCATCGGTAAAACATTTCCTTTTTTACTTTATGTAATGTTATGTCAACCCTTTTTTTTATTTTACGTTTTTTATTTACATTTAACAAATTGCTAAACTTTTACCCAAGGACAGTATTTACTGGCTTTAATTTGAATGCTGACGTAATAAATATATCAGGAAACAAAATGCGCAGTCGGTGATTCAAGCAGGCTCGGTGTATCATTACGCCTGCATATGATTCAGTAATAACCCCTCAGTTTGAAGTGTGCTCTATATTTAGCTTACACAACTTATGGTTTCGTTCACCTCGCATTGAATATAGACGTGTTTCATATGCAAGTGTTACCGTCCAGACTCCAGGCACCGCCACAACACAAACCACTCCTGCGTCCGCGCCAACCATGAGCAGAACCATTTAAAACCGTCTATAAATAATAAACGACCGATTTTATTAACTGATCTTTTACAAGTAATCAACGAGAGAGCAATTAAAGATTCTCAAGATCATGCGCATAGAGCTTTCATCAAAACGGTAACATTAATCCATGGATAACACGTGTGTCGGCAATTACCGCGGGACTTTGTAGCGGGGCGACGTCGGCGACGGCAACAATGCTGCTTGGAGGGCTAACGGCGAGCGGTGTGGGCGCAACGCGCTCTCAGTGCGACCGGCACGTTCGCGCAGACATGCTGTGCCCCGCGCGTTGCTCGTGCTTCCTCTGTCGCGAGCTGCAGTCGTGCCGCGCCGCAGACGCCCGGAAACCCAACAACAAAAACATGTGCGACAATTTCATACTCAAGAAGGCGGAGGCGTGGGAACCGATGAAGTTTATCCGCGGAGCCGCCCGCCTCTCCGTCAGACACTGGCAGAGCAGGGATCCCCTCACATCCAACAAGACTAGGATCGCGACTCACAAGTCCACTAGCTGTGAGCAGCTGTACCCGCACCCCTCCGAGGAGGACTCGGGACCGTTCGGCATGCGCCGCGCTCCGAGCACCGACCGAGTGAAACCACAGTCGGAACACAAAGCTCTGTTCAAACTCCTCGGGAATTCCCGGAACAAGAAAATAAACAACAGTGATGCTTCCGAATCAAAAGTACGTCGAAGTGTTCTGAATTTTAGAAAGACTGAAGCTCCTACTTCTAAGAATGTTCATGAAAAGTACATTCCTTTGCCGCAGGTGTCGTCGCCCACGGAACATATTTATAGTGAACCCCGACCCTCCATAAGGAACCCGCAGTCCCAATTCGATGAGTGTTGTCGCCCTCCGGTATACCAGAGCGTAGAAAAGAGGAAGGAAGAGCTCAGCAAGTGCTCTGCAGATAAAAAGGTGTACAGCAACCGGCTTCCGTGTTATGAGGAATTAGCGCAAAGACTTTCTCAGGAAAAGAACAAAAAAGCAAACTTACCTCTTACGGAAGGTGGATTAGCCAATAAAATCACTCAAAACAACAACAAGGTTGTCATATATTTCGGAGATTCAATAATTCGCAAACATAATGAGCAGAAGAAGGAAGAGTATCGACTGAAAGAAGAGCCCGCAAAAGAAGAAGTTATTTATGCCAACAGACTTTTAGAAGAAACGGGTAACTTGGGACTGAGTAGAGAAGTAGATAGGGGCGGAGGTAACACGCATATGGTATCTGAAGTTCAGGTACCAGAAGCTATCTATTCTGAGATCAAGCCGGATGACGATAAAGATTCACCAGATGTCGTAACGATTAACGATGCGACTTACAAGAAGGACGTTTTTGGAACGATGAGCTCTGACGGGTTCCTAGTGGTGGAGTTCGAAGGTAATTTTGAAAGAGCTCGACAGTTGGTCGAGCTGGTGCATGGAGGAAGGGTGGACCACCACGAGGCTACAGTGCTCGATGAAGATGAACATTGCGACTGGAGTTTCATCCAAGACTGGAGGAAGCGGTAAGAACAAAGATGCTGTTATGTCTGCTGCAGACGATATGACCTGGATCCCATCTGCTTTGTTTTATAATCGCAATATTCATAATTTTAACAGTTACGGTGTGACCTGAGCTCAAGTATATTGTTGATTGTATAGGAAGCAGGCCAGTCGAAGTCGTATAAAAATTGTTACAGTTCTATAACCTCTTCAAACTATGTCATTTAGTTTCCTGATCACATAGGTTTATATAACCGGGATATCAACCTAAATTCGCAATTGTTCTTATTAAATTAAACATATTGGCTAGTAGAAATCTGTCACTATTTGTGTCTTGTTAAGAAATCTCTTGGTACATAATTTTAACTGGTTCCAATTAACTTAGAGCCGCTGTCATCTAAGAGTTATGTTTTCACATAGAGAGAGCGCGGTTCGCATTCACTTCCACCATGTGTTCATAAACTTTACTTATAATTATTCAATGATTCTTATATTTTCTTACATAACGGACACACACACCACATTTTTTCCGACGTGTAAGCGTTCGGGAAGACATTTGCGTTAATTGCGTAGCGATTCCGCCGATAACAATCGTGTGTTGTTGGTCGACGAACCCGTGCGAGCTTCTGCTTCTTTACGGCGATACCGATCCGGCCAAGTCCGCCGGAATACACGCACTTGCATTCTCGACCTTATTGTCTCACATGACACCTCCATTTTAAACGACACACCTTTCTTTCGATCAACATCGAAGGTTCCGCTTAACCGTTCAGATCATCTTTTGTTCCGTCTCTTAGATTTTCTCGTTTATCGGATTGTCAGATTTTTTCTTGCACCTTTACTTACTTCCCTGAGAATTCAACACAATCAACATTAAAACTGTGTTTACAATTCAATTAAAAATGGTGATGCTCTTAAAAATGAATGCCGGTTTCGTAATAATCCGGCGCGATCTTTTATCTCGGAGTTAATTATCATTACGTTCTTATTCAAGTTGAATTTGTTATACTTTTCGACGAATTCATACTCATACAAAATACAATTGGGGAAAGTTTGACACATTGTGCCTTTAATACTTCGATAATCAACGTAAATATTATATCGGTGCATTATTGGAAAAATAATTATAATTATCAATGTTGATTTTGTTCGAAACGTCAACTGTTTTCAATGGTAGTTTCTACTACAGCCTACTATGGGTAAACAAAACTATTCCCTAGCTTCGTGAACTTAATCTAGAATGCAGTCAGTCTGTTTCACATTTTACTCGATTGCTAGGCTGCCAAACAACAGGAGGTATTAGTCAATCCGGCGCCCATAGCCTGGCGGCATTAGCTAATACGTCGTGCCTGTCCGGTGTCACGGCACTTGCAGCACGCCCGACTGGGTGCCGAAGCCTAGTTGTCTACTGTGTTGGCACCTTAATCTATCGGTCACGAGCATTGTCGCCTGACTTGCCTCAATGGATTTTACCATGTTGAACCAGCGTTGTTGCATGCTGATAGACTTTACGTTCTACTTTTGCTTGACCAGGTTTTTGCTTACCAAACAAACCTGGGTCCTTGACTTGTTTTAGGTACTAGTCAGTAGTCAATAACAACAGGAAGTGTCTGCGTTTACGCACACGAACAAAACATGATGATGACATTCAAAATGATCAAAACAGTTAAATGTCCGTGAAGGGTGGCCAAGGACAGCATGTCACAATTTCCCGTGATACTATTTTTGCACTCATTAAGAACAATTTTCAGAGCAGCATAGTCGTGATTCGCTTGCAGTGCACATTGGTATGAGCAGGCATTGTGTTCATGCTTGGGCGACAATTATTACGCGCTAGCTAATATATGTGACGTAAGAGGTTTACTTTTGTAACTAGTAGTCTTGTACTCCTCATGTTATTAAGATGATAAGGGGTTCTTCTCTATCTAACATTTGAGTTGGTTATACATCATCAACTATAGAGGCAAATGGTCTGACTGTCTGTCTGTCTTTTTACTTTTAACAAACCTCGTTTTTCTCTCTTTTTATAGTTCTGCATTTATTAAGTAAAACAGATTTTGATCTTCAAGTTGACTATCTGTTATAGACTTTGGCTATTAAAATTACGACAATTTGAATGGTCTGTGATTATTCATTGTGGAGGCCCCTTTAGAGGACTATTGTTAGAGACTCAGGAGGTTAAGCTTAGCGGTTAGACTTCCTGTCACGTGACTGCAATTCACAAAACAATTGCTCTACTTTGGGGATATTGCAATAGTTAGTAACCGGCCGTGTTTTAGAATAACTGAGACTCGATTCAACCACTCCAACATTTTCCTGCTCTTAGTTTATTTGACTTCCATTTTGATGAAGGCAATAAAACTAAAGATTACTTTCAAGAAACAATCTGGCAGCTATTTTGTTGTCACTCGACATTGTAATCATTGTTGATCAGAATTGTATCGCCATTCGTCTTGAAAGTGACCAAGATAAGCTTTTACTGATAGTAGCAAACTACTATATTTAATTTAATGTCTTATTTTTAAAAGATTTTGATATACATTTAATTTAAAGCTCAGTATTACATTGTACATGAAAATTTCACGGTAATTTCGCTTCCTTTTGTTTAGTGTAGTTACTAATTACCTACTTTAGGTATGTAGTCTTTTCAATTTATTGTGGAATGTGTGTTATATATGTGTGTGTTATAGTGGGGCAATAATTCTGCACATTGCTTATTGGTTTCCACTACCATTCCAATCGGCTTCAGTTCCCGCTTTATCCGGAAGCTTGAACATCAATTTTACTTCCTTCTTTTACAAAACACAATTGAAGGAAATCAGTTCACATTGCTGGTGGATACAAAAACTGTTTAGTTCCACTTGTAACATCGTCATACGATTGGGCATGCTCGTCTGTGCCACGGTCACGCCTCCCCACTTCATCTCTGTGATCCTCTATTTGTGAATCTATTATGTCTATTGTACCATATTTAAATCGAAGAGGAGGAGGACTTATTCTTTAGTTAAATGGTGATCCTCAAATAATTTTGGGCAGCCGTAAAGCCAAGTTGCAGGAGATTGCTGACACCCTACAGATTCTAAAAGGCGGTGTGTACAATATTGTGCGTTAAAATTGGGCATGAGAAAGCTGAAATCTAAATGGGTGCCGCGTTTGCTCTCAGCTGAACAAAAAGATCAACGTGTTATTGATTCGAAGCGTTGTTTGGGGCTTTTTACTAAAAACAAACAGGAGTTTTTGCACCGATATGTAACAATGAACGAAACATGGATCCATCATTACACTCCTGGGGGCCAAGTCTGCTATTTTTATAATTTCGTCATTCCAACACGATCCCATTGTCATTTTGCTAAAAGTTCGTAAACTGCTAAATTCATAATGGTCGATCATTGGTCGGTCGAATTAAAAGCAATGATTGCACAATTACGTTCTAATGGTAGGTCACTGATCAAAGGAACTGTCAAAATTTTAGCAGATTACCGCCTAAGTCAGTCATTCAGTTGTCATTTTGTACGAGATTACCATTCTATAATATCATTTCTTTCAATGGCGTGTCAGTGGTTGACCATTGGAAAGTCATAATGATACCATTATATTAGTAGATTACCAAACTTGTCAAAATCAACAATTATGAAATCAATGATAGACCATTCTGACACTATTGTAACAGCAGACTTGAGGCCCTGGATCGAAACGGTCGTCAGCTGAGTGGAGAACAGTGGGTGAAAGCCGTTCAAAGCTGCCAAAGACAACCATTAGCCGGGAAGGTTCTGACCTCCTTATTTTAGCATGTCTAAAGCATCATATTCATTGACTATCTTGATTCAGGAAGAAGGATCAGCAGCAAATATTATAAAATGTCACTGGAGGGACTGAATATTGACATAAAAAAAAATAGGCCCATTAGATGAAGACAAAATTCTTTTTCCATCAAGATAACTCACCTTGTGACAAGTCGCTGGTAACGATGTCAAAATTGAATTAATTGGGCTTCTAATCGGTTCCCCACCCACCATATTCATTAGATCTGGCTCCTAGCGATTATTATCTGTTCGCAAATCTCTAAAGAATGCTCCAGGGAAATAAATTTGGCTCTTGTGATGAAGTCATTGCGGAAACTGAAGCATATTTTGAAGGTCTCAACAAACCATTCTTTAAGAAAGGTATCGCAATGTTAGACAACCGTTAGAATGAATATATCGCTCAAGAGATTATGCAAATGAATAAACCGCAAAAAAAAAACATTAATTTTTTCGTTAGTTCCCGTGAATTTTTAACCGAAGTGTTATGTGCAGAGTTGTTATACGAAATTTAGTCAAGGTTCTTAAATATGTAGTTTGTGTGATGGAGCCTGAAAAAGCCTGTGTTTTACTAGCAAAACACAGGTTTTTTGTTGACCTGGAATTCAAATCGAATATCGTGTTACCCGGTTGTGTCCATATTACAAGGGGTTTCGTGTAAAAGAGAAAATGTAAAAAAATTAAAAGTTAAAATACTTCTTCTTCATTAAGCCAGTCTATAACACAGCTAGATATGTCACCATCTCTTTGAGTTCTCTGTGTTACCTACTCCTACTCGTATAAACAGATACTTAACGTTGGTAGATAACTCGGTCAATAGGCACGCAGCATGTTCAGCTCTCCGCATTCCTGTCTCCGAATGCAGTCGTAGACAACCCTAGTGAACTTCTTGCGACAATTAAGCCTGTTGATGTACGTAGTTTAAGTAGTACGTGTTGGAAACGGTATATGCGTGCTCCATAGACGTATTACAAGAACTTAACGTATTCAGCGACATCGGCTAATGTAGATGATGCATAATACTGGTCCCGAAGCATTATATTCTCATTTATCGGATCTTCGTGCACAAAAGTATTACGGCTTACGGCCAGTTGGTAGATGTGGAGTGAGATGTAACAGCACATTGTGGCATTAGGGCGATTGGTTGCGGCTGTACCGACCGCGTGGCGACTGGACCTTAGTCACGCACTGCGCCGGATCAGGCGTTCCGTTGACACCGGACCGGCATCGGCAGCCCGTTAGCACGCTAGCCACGCCTCGGGGGCACAGGTTATTGGAAAATTGAGTGCAGTTAATGCTTTTCTACAGTTGACAGTTATAAGCGGTATGATGAACTTTGAAGATTCGCGATTTTGAATAGAGGCTTCCATGGATGAAATAATATTATTATTTCATCCATCTATTATTATATAATATATTATTATATTAAATATCCATGGAAGCCTCTATTCAAAATCGCGAATCTGAAGACAGAAAAAAAATAGGAACCATTATTTTGATCATTGCAGAACTAAAACATTACAACTTTACTTGCTTATGCAACGATAATTAGTATTATACCAGTTATATTTGACCTGAAATCATGTCCAGCCATTATCACATCCTTTCCGGACTTAATATCACAATTTTATATAACTAAACATCCTTCTCTATTATTTGTTTCAATTTTCATGCAAAACAATTCATAATTATTCAGCCAAGTTGAATTAATTGATTCTGTTCAGGACCTACCTATTTGTTATAATTTCTTCTTTCCGAACACCAGGGTCGCTTTCTGGAGTGGACCGATATTATATTTATAGGTGGAATTAGGGACTGCGATCCCGGTAACAAAATCCCCACAACCCAATACTTTTCAATATCTAAGAAAAAGATAAGAAAAGGTTCTGTGCATTTAAGATAAAGCGTTTAGGGTATATAGTGTACCTAACTTTGGTTGGTTAGTTTTGTTGATTAAAGTACGCGTTATAATTAAAGTTACTTAGCGCTATAATGCAGACTGGAGTGGTTTCAGATAATATTTCTGAACCGCACATTGATAAGTGGTTGGAATAGGTATATAATAGAGTATCAGTCAAAGCGAAGGTTGCGTATTTTCAGTTCCCGCGACCCCCGACGTAAATGTGAGATGGAATACCGGGGTGGTTTTTAGTCAGCAAGACCCCTTCGCCCGCCCCAGGGGGAGGACATCCATGAGGATTTTCCACCCTGGAAAACGAAAACAAAAAAAAAGAGACGGAATATGGAGTATAATAATAATAATAATATGTGGGGACATTTCCACACATGGCCATCTGACCCCAAACTAGAGACCCTGTACTATGGGTGTCAGAGAGCTGATATACATACACAAATACATTTTTTTTTTGTAAATACATACATATATAGATAAATACAGAGTATACTTACAGAGTGGATTTGAATTTTTTTAGAGCCTTCATTGTAGTTTCTTTGTACAGGCCATCAAGCGGTTGTCGTCCATCAGAAGAGGGGCCGTGGTGCGGCGGCGTGTCGGGCGCGCGAGCCCTGCGCGTGCGCGTCAGCGGTGCGGCGGCTGCGCCCGCGCCCGCACATGCGCGCCGCTTGTCACCGCCGCCGCACGCACACAGAGCCACCACACCGCCAAGGCCCACCTCACCCACCAATAAACGTATGTTGAACTTTTTTCATCTGCGTAGCGTTGTTCCAACTATGTTGGGGTCGACTTCTAGTCTTCCATAGAAAAATACAAGTTGTGTCACTTTCAGGACGGTTGACTTTATGTTAAACCACGTAAGGACTATCATGTTCTTTAACAAAAAATTAACAAAAAAAAAAGATAATCGCCTTAAAAAACTAAAAAGTGATAAATAACTTTAGCACTGAACACACATTACTATCGGAAGTCGGTGGCGGTGACTTTGTGTTTGTTGTTTTGTATTGCCACCGACTTCCGAAAGTAATGTGTGTTCTGTGCTAAAGTTATTTATCACTTTTTAGTTTTTGAAAGCGGTTTTCTTTTTTTTTGAAAAAACTTTTTATTTTTCGTATTTTAGTGTTGCCTTAACCTTCAAATCCATTAAGAAACGGCGACACACTTAAAAGAGATTGCAATGTAAGTCCTCCAAAGATTAAAGAAACTAAAACGTCGTCTAAGTAATTTTTTTGGGAATTTGTTGATTTTCTCAAAAACGGCTGTATCAATTTTTGTAGAATTTATATGAGACCATTCCGGAATAAACCAATTTCGAACAAAAAAAGGTTTTTGCAAATCCGTCTATATATGACGGAGTTATGCCCGAACAAACATAAAAAAAATATATATATAAACATTCGAATTGATAACCTCCTCCTTTTTGAAGTCAGTTAAAAATCAATTGGATTTGATTGATTTTATGTATACAGGTAAAGAACATGATAGTCCTTACGTGGTTTGAAAGAAAATCAACCATCGTGACACGCCTTGTAAAGCCCAATAAAACTACACGCAAAAAAAAGCTAAGTCGAGCTAAGTTAATATTATTAGAGTTAATAGACATAAGTATCATAATAAGTATTATTAGAGATATTAACTCTCTCGCACGTATACGAACGTTAATACATTAGAGCTGTGTATTAACTCTAATAATATTAGATAATAAGCCTCCTCTCTCCTACTTACTTATTTACTGTGCCCGACAGGGTCCATAATGATCTATTTCTAAGTTACCACCTAATCTCACAATTGTGGAATGTAGTACCTAAGTATTGAGTATTAACCGGATGCCGCTGAATACCAGTGTTGTGCATGGAGTTACTACCTATCTTTCTCCACAACCCAGTTACTTACGTTAACACGATACCCCTTGGTAAAGTCTTACCCATAACTATTATTCTGATTGAAATCTGGGGCAGTGCTACAAAAACCAAACTGTCAGAACTTCAAATTTGCCAAAATAAACTCATAAAAGTGCTCTTTAACTATCCATATTCAACATCAACAAATAAAATATATAAAGACACAAATCTAATGAACATCAAACAATTATATATCTATAACACATGTATTTTCATAAAAAAAGTTCTTAACAAAAGCATTCACACAAACATTATACTTACCCAATTTAGACAAGTTAGTCAGCGAAGCACCCGACGAGCAAGCTTACTGATTCTACCAAAAACTAGAACTAACTATGGCAAAAAAATGCTTGAATTTGAAGGAGCACAACTTTATAATAAAATACCCTCAATTATAAGAAATGTACACTCATTCAATCCATTCAAAACTCAGCTCAGCAAGTATTTAGTAACAAATCGAATACTTCTGGAAAAATGAATGCGTTGAGTGGGTCTGGTTTCGGATAGTGGTCATTTATATTATATGTAATTAGTATGTAACTCACTGGTGATGTCGAACTACTTTAATTTTAAGCAACATTAGTATTGTTCTCAAGTAAGTGACATGTTATGTTTTTATTGAGAATAAATTTCTTTAAACCTATAACATAGAATACTTAATACGCCCATATCGCGCGTGGCTTCTGACTACCCATAACGACTGCCAAAGATCTACGAATGACAGCCGGGACCAACGGCTTTACGTGCTTACCGAGGCACGGCAGGAACTCTGTATGAAGTGGATGGTCACCCATCCACAGACCGACCGCGGCAAGCGTAGCTTAACCTTTGACTTAACGATCGGTACGGTTATTCATTATATTAGCGACGAGCTCCTCCCAACTTAAACTTTTATAAATCTCTTATTAACAAAAGGATGGATGGATAGGCCCTCTAAATACTTAACTAGTATTTTTTTATTGACATGACTATCTAAAGTGTTCTGAAGTTGACTTTCCCCGAAGGTTTCCATGACAATCATTTCAGGGGAATCAATAGTTACAGACGTCTATCCGCAGTTTACATCCGTCGTCAATCCGTGTAGTGGGCACTGGGCAAGTTGGCACCTATCTCAAATCTACTATTAAGTCTTATGCCTTAGCTTCATGCAGATATAGTTTTTTCTTCAATGTATATTGTCCCACTGCTAGGCAAAGGTCTTCTCCATAGTCTTCCACTCGTCCTCAGGTGTTGCCTTCTCAGACCAATCTCCCATGAACGTCTCTAAGTCAACACACCAGCGTTTCCTAGGCCTCCCTCGGCGACGGCGCCTGCCTTCCCGAACCCACTGCGTGACGTCACGATACATTCTGCATACATAACCCTCCCAATCCCATTTCATCCTTGCAGATTTACATAAATTAAAATGCGTTTTACAAAAAAGACAACCGCCTTCAAAAAGTGAAAAATAACTTTAGCACAGAACACACGTTGACTTTAGTTTCGAAATTCAGTGACTTTGTTCTGTTTGTTGTTTTGTATTGCCACCGACTTCCGAAACTAAAGTCAGTTTCGGAAGTCGGTGTCTTTTTTCAGTTGTCTTTTTTGTGAATAGGTTTTTATTTTCCGCTTTTTAGTACCTCCTTCTCGTCTAAGTCTATTAAGAAGAGATTGAAAGTTAGCTACTACAAAGATTGATGAAACTAAAACGTCGTCTATGTTAAATTTTTGGGTATTTGTTGATTTTTCAAAAAGTGCTGAATCAATTTCGATAAAATTTATATGGGACCACCCCTGAAGCATACCCTAATACCCTATCCATAAACAAAGAATTTTCAAAATCGGTTTACTTTTGCCGGAGAAATCGCGTAACAAATCGCGCACATACTTAATGCATATTTAAGACTTATACGGTTTTCTCATGGATGCCATAGTCAGAACTGAACCAAATTAAAATGGGACCACACGGGAAGCACTAGCTTTCAAATAAAAAAAGAATCATCAAAATCGGTTCACCCAGTCCCAAGAAATCAGGTAACAAACATATAAAAAAAATCCGGCGAATTGATAACCTCCTCCTTTTTTGAAGTCGGTTGAAAATAAAGGGACGTACTTTTTGTGTAGGACCTACAATCCTTAAAAAGGCTTAGGTACTGAAGATTCGGACACCAATAGAAAAGCTGTTCTGTATAGTCAGATAAAAAGCTTCCAATGAACTGTCTTTTACAACTACAGGCTGGGCGGAAGACAGGTTTCGTTCGTTGGACGTTTTTTATCTGACCGAATATATTGTGTCCGTATCTTCAGCAAGCCCATAAAAACCATCAGATGTAAACATTTTAGCTAAACATTTATCGTCATCATCATCTTCCTACCCTTGTCTCAAGTTACTTTGGGTCGATCCTTGTCCCATGCTTCCTCAGATTATGAAACAAAAGGCAGATAGACCGCGCAGAACACTGAGAGTGAAGCCAAAAAAGCAAATACAAATTCAAAAGCGAATACCTACAGCGCGCTTCGTGCTGTACTGACACCAGTCAGTACAGCACGAAGTGTAGTATGAAACGCCGCATTGCTTAAAAAGAAACAAATAAAAAACTTTTTCAAAAAAAAGAAAACCGTACTCATAAACTATAAAGTGATATAAGATAACTTTAGCATAGAACACACATTACTTTACTTTCGGAAGTCGGTGGCGGTGGCTTTGTGTTTGTTGTTTTGTATTGCCACCTACTTCCGAAAGTAAAGTAATGTGTGTTCTGTGCTAAAGTTATTTATCACTAAGTATTTAGATTTTGAAGGCGGTTTTCTTTTTTTTTGAAAAAACTTTTTATTTTTCGCTTTTTAGTGTTTGCCTTAACGTCGAAATCTAAAATAGGGCGTCATCAATTTTGATAAAATTTATATGGGACCATTTCGGAATAAACCCCTTTCGAACAAAAAAAGAATTTTGCATATCCGTCTTTATATGATAGAGTTATGCCCGAACATACATAAAAAAAAATATAGGTATAAACATTCGAATTAAAAACCTCCTCCTTTTTGAAGTCGGTTAAAAATGCAGAAAAGCGAATACAATCTCGAGATTGTAGCTTTTGCTTTTGAATTTGTATTTGCTTTTATGGCTTCACTCTTAGTGCTCCGCGCGGTCTATCTGCCTTTTGTTTCATAATCTGAGCATGCTCCCATGTTACCTACTTGGAGACGACGCAACACGTCTTCTACTTCCATTCCGTCCTGTCCAACGTCATGCTTTCACTGACTGCCTTTTCATTCATATCATTCTTCCCACAATCCATCCATATTTTCTTTGGCCTTTCTATTCCTCTCCATCCAGCCACATGTATATTTTTCACTAGCTTCTGCCCGCAACTTCGTACGCGGATCCTGTTACTTTTGCCAGCGACAACGGGGTCGGCAAAATCGAAGATCTGAAACTGTTACCGCCCTCACCGCGTGGAGGTACTCCCAGCTTATGTTATTTTATAAGATACAGTGAAATTAGTGATAGCTTTGATTTTGACATCAGATGTTTCTGATCTTCGATTTTTAGAAGTCAACAGGAAATGCCCATCAGACCGAACACCTTTTGCTAAGACGTCATTCCTATATGTGTCATGGTGTAGCTGGGCTCTTGGAGTTCCACATCAGGTGTTCCAGATCTTCAAATTTATTCTCTCAGCAGAAATAGCTCATCACGTGGAACAATTTTTGCTATGGTACCATTTTTGTATCTCTTATAGTTTAGCTGGTCTGTTGCGGTTCTGTATCTGGTGTTCAAGTTTCCAAGATAAATTATAGCCTATATGTTGCCCAGACTTAATACCTATACAACAAAAGAAAAATCATTCAAATCCGCCCAGCAGTTCCGAAGATTAGCGTGTACAAACAAACAGACAAACAGACAGAATTTTTTTTTTTGGATTCGTGCTCTATTACTGTTCCTAAACCCCCCTCAATTATTTATTTTTTAATATATTCAATGTACAGACACAGTTTTGTTACTGTTTTATTATATGTATAGATAGATAATAACTCTTCTGGCCACATGCGTTTCATTTTAGCTAATCATTATGTGCTATAACATTAACATAGTCGTACCTACGTTCACATGATTTCACTACCGCTACTCTTGATTCTGTATGATAATAATATAAACTCTAACGGGACCTTGTCAGCACTTCGTTTTCAAAATTAAGCAAAAGTTGCAATGGTAAATTGTTAACGCGACGATTTTTTTTTTGAGAGTTTTGTAAAGTACAATGCCAGAAACTCTATAGAACTTTGCCCCACTCAATAAAAGTCATGTGCAATATGTAGCATCTTACTGTTTATTTATTGCTGATAACTACACATTAGTCTTATAATAGTGACTGTAGAACTTGCGGTTTCCGTTTAAATCTAAAAACAATAATGACATTGATTATAGGTTAAATTGCATTTTAGGTAAAATGAGTTTGTATTTTGTGGGTAGGTATTTCGTAATCCGCACGTTCTAAAGAAAAACAATTTAGTATAGAAAGGTTCTATATTTATTACAATTATTTTAATTAATTGACTTTTTCTGTACATGTGTTACTTTTTCTGTACATGGGTGGGGCAGGATCTAGCATTGTCATTTGGCTTAATGAACAAGATTTCAGGGTGACAGTATACTGGGGTAGAAGACTGCGAATCGGTAAACGTAAGGAAGAACGTCTTCAGTTCAGTAAAGATGGAGCGGTTCGATCCTCGTAGGATAGCTAACCGTCATACAGCTGGTATCATTAAGATTAAGGTAGTCGAGGATCCAATTGAATGGTAGGAGAGTTACGATGGTTGGAGAGGCCTGAGTCCAGCAGTGAATGTTACAGGCTGATGAAGGTGTACAGTCACGAGCAAAAGCATGTAAACAGTTGGTCTCAATGTAAACTGATTTTCTCCTAAACTATAATTAATTGAAATGTTATGTGGTTACGTATAGGGTATTTTTGATCCTAAACTACTACGAAATAGGTTTCATCTATAAGTTGAAATAGGTACCTACTTCACGAGAAAATTAATTTTGCAATCTGTATACATATTTATGCTCGTGACTGTACAAGATATTATTATCCAGCATGGATATCTTTGCAAATTTAATTACCATCACTTTTTCTTCATAGCCATCCACGAGGAACCCCCACCGCCACCAACAGAAGGTCCAAGCTCTGCCCAGCTGAAGGCAGTAGGCGCGGTGTCCCAACTGACAGTGGCCAGTGCGCCCGTCCGCAGTGCGCCTGCGCAGAACAGTTACGCACTAGAGCGACGACCGCCGAAGCACGACCATCACCATAGACCAGTTGAAACAGCGCCCCCTGTGCAGGTGAGATACTTATGCCCAATCTTAGACAATCGGCATAAACATAAAAACTGTCGGCAACGTGACAAACAAAACAAATATTCCGATCCTTCCCCGTAGTCAAACTATTTTGTCCAACTGGTTTGACTACAATAAATAATTTTCCCGGTAGTCAAACTTTATTGATATTACTACTATTTAGCACGCTGTATGCATGCAGTTTATGTATCTATGTGCAGTCAGAGTCGATAAAATTATATTTATGTCAATTAACAAGCTTGCGTTGTTAACAATAATATCCTGAATGAATAGGTGGGTTGGGTCACAAAGTATATAAGGCTGCGGCGCGCCTGAGCAGAGAGACCACTCAGAACAAACCGCCATTTTACTCACGCACACGTTGACATTACCTTTATAGGCAATCTCAAGCAGTTTCAAGCAGACATCAGTCTCGACTGTCACGTTTTGTCTAAATTAATAAATGAGAGACATTGACATTTCACGACGAACAAGAAAATTTGTTATAAAAAATTGCAAAAAGTTCCAACCAGTGTCAGTAAAATTTCTTATTGTCACAAATAAAACCTACAGAGTCAATACAGTAGCAGCCCTAGTGAGTCTGGCAAGTTTAGGTAATTATTTTTGAAGATGGCGGGAGCGGTCCTTCTGTACCCTCTATATTTTGTGGTTGGGTACTGTTATGTATTCGTAAATAGAGCTGTGTTCTTACGTATTTTATTTTTTACTAGCTGATGCCCGCGACTTCGTTTGCAGGAATTTTGGAATGGGGGCCTTAATATTTTTTGGCGACGGAACCCTAATTCTTTTTTTAAAATAAAAGTAGCCTGTTACTTCTAATAACATCAGCCATCCGCGAAAGAAAGTCCCTTCAAAATCGGACTAGCCGTTTCAGAGATTAGCTGAAAGAAAAAGACAGACACAAATGTTAAAAATAGATTTATTATTAATAGTACCGTGTAAACATTCAAATGTATTAAGTAAAAAGCTTTTACTGAATACATTTGAATGTTAACATTACAAACAGACACTTCAATTATATTTATTTGTATAGATGATAACTTGCGGTATTTAGTTATTCTCCCGATCAAATTTCAGTCAAGTCAATCAATCTCAATAGAAATGAGCTAAGTACGCACTGAGATATTGCAGTGCACAAGCGTGTAGTAAGGGACTACCTACATTTATTCAGCTCCATTAGCGTTTCGCTGAACGATTTTGGTCACACTTTTTTTTTTTTTTATTTCCTTTTTGCGGCTGTGGTATCACTGCGACCATTAGTTGGTCTATTGTGATCGCCGCTTGTATTGGTTAGAGATCGCCGCCAAACCCTGCAGCTGTTATGAACTGCAGGATCTGCTTTGGGGCGATCTCCATTAGTTCATCCGGGCTTAACAGGTATTTGCCCAGATGATTGTTGCGCTTGTGCATTAGTGCTCCGCATTCCCCCAGAAGGTGAAGTGGCGTTTCATCAGCCTCATTACAGCGTCTGCAGGTTTGCGTAGCACTTAACCCCAGGTGGAACATGTGCTTGTTTAAGCAACAATGTCCTGTAGTGGCTCTAGCTACAATGCGCAAGTTGTTCCTACTGAGTGCTAGGACTTGGTTACTAAGCCTTCTGTCATAGGCTTTGATAAGTGCTTTCGAGTGTAACATGCCCGGAGACTCCTTCCATAACTTTCTGGAAGCTTCGAGGCATGCTTTAATCAGGGTGCTCTGAGCTAGGCTTTTCGGTATACCACAGAAGGGCTCCGGACCCTGTTGCGTGATATGCGCCCCCGCCCTTGCAAGCTCATCGGCACGTTCATTGCCAATAATGCCTGCATGCCCAGGCACCCATCTTAATACTACTCTATTCTTATTACCTAGAGAGTTGAGTTTAGCCATGCATTCCTCTACCAGTTTCGATGAGACTAAATTCGAGTCCAGCGCTAGTAGAGCAGCTTGGCTATCTGAATTAATGTGTATGGTTAGGTTGACGTATTGCCTTTGCAGATTTATTTCCGCACATTCTAGGATGGCGTACACCTCTGCTTGGAAAATGGAGGCGTACTGTCCCAGGTTTACACTTTTGCTGAACCTTGGCCGCACTCCATTTATCCCACAACCTACTTTGGATCCTATTTTGGAACCGTCCGTGTACCAGATCATGCAGCCTGCCACCTGAGGTGGCTGACTTTTGGTCCAGTAGTCCCTTGAAGGAATTTCCACGGAATATCGCTTCTCAAATACATGCCGCACTAGCATGACATCAGTTGTCATGCCGAGAACTGGCATTTCCAATATTGAGTCCTGTAAGGTCCTCATTTTCTGCGAGAGCCAGCAACCACTGCCCCGGACCTTGGCCCTGTACATGCTTGCTTTCGCCTCCTTGAGTATGTATAAATGTAGAGGCGGTAGTCCAAGCAGGGCGTTCAGTGCCATTCCCGGACTTGTTGACATAGCTCCTGCAGCCATTTTACTGACAGTTCTCTGAAGACTGTCTAGTTTCTTTATAGTGGTGATCTGATGTGCTTTATCGTGCCACACTACTGATGCGTACGTTATGATCGGCCGCACAATAGCTGTGTACGTCCACAGAGTGTTTTTGGGGTTGATACCCCAGTTGCTACCCATCATTCGTCCACTAATACCAATTGCCATCTTGGCTTTTTTTAACACATTGTCTATGTGAGGGTTCCACGTCAGCTTTTGGTCGATTGTTACGCCCAAATATTTAACCTCCGTAGAGAAAGCTATCTCCTTCCCATTCAGCTTTGGCAATGCCAGTTTGTCCAAACGCCGTTTTTTCGTGAAGGGTACAATAGATGTTTTGTCAGGATTAACAGAGAGGCCACTTCTGTTACACCAATCACTGACAATGCTAAGGCCTTTTTGCATTCTACTGGAGATAGTAGATTGGCAAAAGCCTCTCACAATGATTACCAAGTCATCCGCATAGCCTTGCGCATCAATGCGAGATTCTGCCAATTTATGCAAAAGTTCGTCCACTGCAAGGGTCCACAGAAGTGGCGACAGGACACCACCCTGTGGACAACCCTTTGCTGTGGGTACCTGGATTGAAGTCTGATGAAGGGACATTTTTACTCCTCTGCTGGTGAGCATGGATTCTACCCACCTTACGGTAGTCGGGTCGACACTCTTGCTTATCAGCCCATTGACTAGCAAAGGAGTCGGTGAGTTATCAAAAGCCCCTTCAATGTCTAGGAATGCACATAGCGCTATTTCCTTATCTTCTGTAGCTCTTTCCACTTTGTCCATCAGGCTCGTGAGGGCAGTCTCCGTAGATTTGCCCTTACGATACGCATGTTGACTGTCGTGGATTGGTTTACTTACCAGAGCTACATCTCTAATATACCTATCAAGCACCTTCTCCATCGTCTTGAGGAGGAATGAAGAGAGGCTTATTGGTCTGAAGGACTTTGGCTGGCTGTAATCCTTCTTGCCAGCTTTAGGTATAAAAAGGACTTTGGCTATAGTCCATCGTTCTGGTACATGTCCCCAGGCAAAACTTGCTCTGAAGATTTTGACCAGATGGGGAAGAAGGATATTTACCCCTTGTTGTAACAAGGCTGGTGTTATCCTATCCTCCCCGCAGGCTTTGTTGGGTTTGAAAGAGTCAACGGCCCACTTAACCTGATTGGGTCTTATGATTTTGGCAGCCCTGCGCCAGTCCTCGTTCCGAGGTCTATTGAACGCTGGCTGTTGTTGGAGCAGGTCTATGCTCAGAGACCCGGGAAAGTGAGTCGCGGCCAGCAACATTAAGGTCTCCTTTTCATTGTTCGTAAAGGAGCCATCTTCCTTTTTAAGGAGTCCAATCTGATTAGTCTTGGTTTTGGAGAGCAACTTGTGAAGTCTGGCTGTTTGAGGAAGGCTTTTTAGCTCCCCACAAAGCCTCCTCCACGATGCTCTCTTCGCCTTCCTAATCAGTTTACTATATTCAGTTAATTCTTTCAAGTAGACCTCCCATTCGCGAGTCTTTTTAGCCTTATTGAATAATTTCCTGGTTTTTACCCTAAACTTTTCAAGTCCAGGGCTCCACCAGGGTACTTCTCTAGTTGAGGTCTTTATTTTCTCCGGGCAATTCTCCTCAAAGGCTTGATTCAGTCCTTTGGTTAGAATTTCCACAGCTATTTCTAGGCTCTCAATTGTTCGGATTGTTTTTGGAAAGGTGTCAAGATTTTGTCTGAGTTGGTTCCTGAAACCCACCCAGTCAGTTGATCTTGTGTCCCTATAAGTTATGGTTTGGGCGTCCAGAGCGGCCCTAACCTCAAAAGCAATATGTCTGTGGTCCGACATTGAATTTTCACTGCTGACATGCCAGTCATTTATGTGTCTGGCCAGGTTAGTAGTGGCGATCGTAATATCTAATACCTCCTGCCTTGCTCGAGTCACAAAAGTTGGCTCACAGCCTACATTTAGCGTAATTAGGTTATTAGTTAGTAAAAAGTCAAAGAGTAACTCACCCCTTTTGTTGGTGTCTGTACTCCCCCATGAGGAGTGATGGGCGTTGGCGTCACATCCTATAAGAAGCTCAGCGTTGTGTCGGGCGGCGTATTCCACCACCCTCACCAAGTCTTCCGTCGGGTTGTCCCTCTCTCCAGGAAGATATGCGGAGCACACAATCACCCTGGCCCCGCACCACCCTTTGAGGTTGACAAAGGCCGCTACTAAGTCGTCATTGCAAACTTCTGTAATTGGCAAGAAATCAACACAGTTGTTAAATAATATACATGCTCTGGGTCTTATACCAGTACCGTTACTAAGGATCTTACCAGCACCGTTCAGTCCCAGAACCTGGATGTTGGCTACCCAAGGCTCTTGGATCAGGGCGAGGTTGGCTATGCCCTTCGCAATACAGCGCTCCATTACCGCAGCCGCTGCCGCAGCATGATGGAGGTTTGCTTGCAGGACCCTCACCATTCCCACCTGGGTAGCCCCCCCTAGTTTCCCGAGCGTGCAGGCTTGGGACGTGCTCGCCCCCGACCTGTACGCCAGGCGTCCCTCTTCTGTCCCGCGGACCCCGCCCCTCCTGCCACCTGCTCGCGAGGCACCGCGCTCCGAGCCCTTCCGCCCGCAGCGAAGTGCGGCCAGGCTCTCCCAGAGCCACGCCCCCGCAATGCAGGGAGCCCTCTGGAGGTGGAAGGCTGAGGTTCCGCGTGTCCAGGGTCGCTCCGAGGCACTGGCGTGGGAGTCACCTCAGCCGCGACTGGTCGCGGACCAGGTTCCTCTCCACGCCGCCTCTCCGCGCCCCCCGACGTAGAATTTTGCGGTTCCCTCACCGGTCCCGCAGCTGCCGTTGAAGGGCCAACCTTTGGGTCGCTCTTGATTTTAAAATAGAGCACTTTAAAACCAAGCACGACCTCAAAGTTCCTAGCCCTAAGGGCCGCGACAGAAGGATCGTCAAGGAAAAAGGACACCACATGCCCATTCCCCTCCGCCCTGCTGTGCGCGACTCTCCAGAGCCCCGTGTTGAGCCCTTCATTCTGTAACCCCAGCAAATGTACAGCTTCGTCAATCGACTCTGCCTCGTTGCTGGGGATAAAGATGGTCCCTACGGCGGGTTTCGGCAAATCACTTTCCGGAATAACGGAAAGCGATGCCCCGCTCCAGGGTTTGATAGAGGGGACCCTTTCGGACAGCCATTTTAGGCTGGCCTGGTCCCCGCAGGTAATAATCACGAACCCAGGTCTGTGCGTGAAGCCCGTGAATCTCGGCCCCTTACCCATATCGTTGAGGCTGAGCATCGCCAGAGTAAGGGAGCGGTGCAGCAGCTTCATTTGGTCCTCGCTCATGGGGATCACATTTCTAATCCCCACGCGCGTTTGCTCCAAGACCTGTTTGAAGCTGGCCTGCACTACGGGCTTTTCCACCCTAGGAGCCTTCCTGGGTTGCTCCTTTGGTGATTCATCCTCTGACCTTATGCGCTTCTTAGCCTTCGGGTCCGGAGGAAGGTTGGAGAGCGGGATCTCGCTCCAAGGCTTTTTAGCCAACGCACGGGCCTCTTCGGCCTGAACATTGGCTGCTAACAGCCTTCGGAGCCTTTTCCTTTTCCGCTTCGGAGCTTTTGGTCACACTTACCTATGCAGTCAAAGTCAAAGTCAAAGTCAAAGCATTTATTTCAATTAAACCATTTACAGGCACTTTTGAATTGTCAAGGAGTCGGTCAGTTAGTCAGAAAGTTGAAGCTAGTTGCTCGTTCCAAAACGTAGATAGATCTCTATGGAGAAGAACGAGCAAGAAACTCCACGGACACTCTTTTAAAATCAGGTTTTTACAAAATACTGCTTACATTATTCTTGTTGCTTCTAAGTATATGTGAAAACAATGAAGGTAATCTAGAAATACAAAATATAAAAAATAATCAAGATAAAAACCATGGCAGTTAAGAGTTGACCAATCTCTACTGACAGCGCCCGTTCACGAACATGACGCGTGAATCAGCACCATTCAGCTCAACCATTTTAGTTTCATTTCATTTTAGTTCAGTTCTGCTTCTATCAGCCGCGTACAGCATCGTAAGAGTTCTCTCCCTGCTGAAGCGCATCTATCTACTGCGTACTGTACAATAGGGTATTTTACCAAAAAAAAAAACGAATTAGTCCGTCAGGATAGATTTTCAAAAAATATTGGACACGTGTTTTATCTTCTTTCACGTAAACAAAAAATGATGACGATACAGTGCGTCACAAACCCCCACTCATGACGTTTGATGCGATTTATCTTCGTCACTTTTTATTGATTTGATAAAATAAAAAATACGTGTACAATATTTTTCGATAATCTAACTGACGGACCAATTAGATTTTTTTGGTAAAATACCCTATTGAGAAGCGATCTCAACGTGTTGCATGTTGACTCTTTGCTGCGAAAACGGTAAACTACTCATTTAGTATTATACCCTCAACATGGGCAGTTCTATCAAAGAACTGCGTGTAATTATAATTGTTATCGTTTCGCTTCTTGCAGAAGAAATATAGTACAAAAAAAAATAAACGTAATAAATTATAACGCAAACGACAGTGGGGCGACCCACTTTGGGGAAATTGGCCCTGAACGTGGACTGTTCCCGACTCCTCGTCGACAAGTTGCAACCGCGTAGGTACAGCCCTGAACATGGCGGAACAGCGCTGTACTCGGATGAACTCTATTATGCATTCGCATGATAAAAACACATTTTTCCTCATAAATGTTTGCCGCGAAAACTGAATAGACGAGGAAAGCTGAACAGATTCGTACACATCTCCATACAAAATCGTTGTTTTCTATGGACAAAGGTTGAAACGAGCTGAATAAGTGTGGTTACTCCCTAACGCAGGTGACTAAACCAACAGCCTGTGTATCAACCGCAACTAGGCACCTACGCGGTTTCATCTCCAACAGATTGATCACTTTGATGCTGCGTCGTGCACCGCGGTTTGTAAACACTCTGATCTATTTGTGGTTAGAATGCACCACAAGTACCTCAACAATTTACAGGTCAATTGTTATAATTAAACAACATACCGTTATTTGTTACTTTAGAACAGATCAAAGAACTCGTTATGGGAGTGATTTCGGAGAAGTTTCGTGTTGTAAGTTGTTAAATATATTTATGTTTAGCATAGAGTGTGGTGCGAACTCGATGGAACTTTATTCATCACTAGCTGACCCGACAGACGTTGTCCTGTCCCGAGGGGATGAAAAAGGGGTGAAAAAAGGGGATGAAAAATAGATGTTGGCCTATTCTCAGACCTACCCAATATGCACAAAAAATTTCATCAGAATCGGTCAAGCCGTTTCGGAGCAGTTCG
Organism: Charanyca ferruginea; assembly: GCA_947361185.1. Classification (NCBI taxonomy): domain Eukaryota; kingdom Metazoa; phylum Arthropoda; class Insecta; order Lepidoptera; family Noctuidae; genus Charanyca; species Charanyca ferruginea. The sequence continues at coordinate 1,013,030 of OX376063.1, read as the reverse complement.
GGAACGAAAACTGTGACACGAGAATTTTATATATTAGACTAGCTGACCCGACAGACGTTGTCCTGTCCCGATCTACGGGGGATGAAAAAGGGGTGAAAAAAGGGGATGAAAAATAGATGTTGGCCGATTCTCAGACCTACCCAATATGTACACAAAATTTCATCAGAATCGGTCAAGCCGTTTCGGAGGAGTACGGGAACGAAAACTGTGACACGAGAATTTTATATATTAGAAGATATAATTCTAAAATTAGCTGCCTACTAAGTAATTAACTACCTAACTAGAGAATAGGGTATTTTACCAAACAATAATAATTAGTCCGTCAGATAGATTTTCACAAAATATTATACACGTGTTTTGTCTTTTTTCACGTAAACAAAAAATGAAGACGCTCCAGTGCGTCGAAAACTCGTGTGACATCACTATGTCAGTACACTTTTACTGGCGAAGCGCAAACGGGTCTCATGATCTTTGATGCGTTTTATCTTCGTCAGTTTTTATTGATTTGATAAAACAAAAAATATATATCCAATATTTTTCGATAATCTAACTGACGGACTAATTAGATTTTATTGGTAAAATACCCTATTAAGTCGAAATGACATGAAACGAGTCTCTTCAGCTTAGTTTTAGCTGGGCCATAGGATGGCAACTGGCGGTCATTGTTAAAGCTGATGATGACAAATTCAGGTTAATATTAAATTTAATAAAAACTTAGGTAACGTTCTTAAAAAAACTTTCATCATCATCATCATTATGACAACCCTTAGACGCCCACTGCTGGGCATAGGTCTCCCCCTTGGCCAATGCATGTTGGTGATCGCAGTAGGTGTTATGGTACTCAGAAGGACGCTGCTGCCCATCCTCTGGTAAAAAAAAAATGTATCTCTTAGATGCTACTTACAAATATGATTTCAAATGAACCTAAACAACCACAACTATTTAATTATTTATTAGTTCTTGCAACACCTCTAAAGATTTTGAATGCAATTTTCTGAAAGTTTGGTACCTATTGGTGCGGGTTTACCCCAGAAAGTCAAGTAGTCAAATAGTGTTGCCCAACAATACTCGTAAAATGAGTACTTCAATTAATTTTGGTATTACAAAATTTAAATAAGTAACAAAACAATTGCCAAATTCAATTACCGTAACAATGCTCGTAACGGTTTTGACACCGATATTAACACGCAAGAGAGTATTGTATTGTAATAGTGATGTCATTTCGTGTTCCTTTAGGCTTTTTGTGTTAAAAGCTAAGAAAATTGGCTGATAATAATAGTTTGATTGCTAAATATAAATATGTACTTATAAGAAAATTGATAGACTAGACAGTAATAAATTGATGTCATCGGGTCATTTCGAATATTTATAGCGATCGAATAAGTGATTCGTTAACTGCACTAAAGCACGCAAAAGCAATAGTTACGGGATCTAGAATTTGGACAGATTTAATATCTGTTACGTGCGTGCAAATTGATTCACAAATTAATGTACCTAGCTGTATCTACACCTGATAAAATGAGTGCAATCATTATCAATCTCTATTGAATTGTTTAGATTTAAATTTTCTCTATCCTTTTAGAATTTCGGTGCCACCGACTGTCAGCAAGTTAAGGACACTCTGTATTAAATGCGGAAATATCTAAACGACTTATCAATTAAATTCGATTTCTACTAAGAAAAGAGTTTCCAGTACATACCTATTTGGTCGCCTGCAGTATTGCATTCAAAATAGCTAATTAGTAATTAGTCGCGATCACATCGTCGGTAACCATTACAATAATTATTCGAGCAAGCGTTACGCGGCGAAAGTGTTGCCGCCAGAAAAAATAAATTACCATTGTTCTTAACAAACTCCCACGATCTCTTGATAGGGAAAAGCGTAATCGGTGGGAAGCTTCAAATATTGTTGAAAGCGAAAGCATCAGCGACAATGGCAGCCATGTTGGATGCATGCAGATGCGTCAGCGCATGTTTCATAAGACAGATGAGCTCTCTTTATCTTAATGGAGATGGATGATTTAATTCGATGATTTTGTTGAGATTAATCGGAACGTGGTGAAGTAAAAAGAGGATACTTACTGTGAACTTCGTTCTTGAGTAATTGTGTTCTGTAAATACCGGTTTCTTCTACATCTGGATAAACATTCTGATCGTTAAATTATTGAATTGAAACGGCCTGATGTTAAACGTAAGGAAATTCGCCGAAGAACTAAGATCACCGATATAGCTCTGAAAATATGCAAGTTGAAGTGGCAATGGGCAGGCCACATCGCTCGAAGAACCGATAACCGCAAGAAAGGCGCAGCGTTGGTAGGCCTCCCACCAGATGGACTGACGACATCGTCATGGTCACGGGTAACCGGTGGATGCAAGCGGCAGGTGGCCGCTCGTTGTGGCGTTCTATAGGGGAGGCCGATGTTCAACAGTGGACGTCTTTCGGCTGATGATGATGATGATGATATTAATCAGGGTGAGGGTGTACTCACTACGTACTCTACTTACTTTAATACATAAGTGGGTAAAATGAAATACCTTTTTAAGATATTAACTACTGAATATCAGTAGGTAGCATATCCACCTGGCATTATCTTGTTACTCTTCTTTTCAATATCAGTCAACACTAAACCACAATTTTATCCTCAAAACAGAATGGCGTCCGCGAATGTAACAGCAGTTCAGACGAGAACAGGTCGTCTGGCCACGCGTCCATGTCGGACAGCGGGGGTGGCGGGGAGGCGGGCAGGGAGGAACCGCGCCGGACACGGCAGCCACCACATGCCCGGACCAAGCATCGACCGCATAATAAGGTAATCTTATCATGCCTGATATCCATCCACAGCAGCTTAAAGGGTTGTTCACGTTTCGTTTTAAGCACTGATCACTAAGCTGACACATTGGTTCTCTTAGCTTGCTACAATTCAGATTCCTCTTGCTTGCCGTGGTTATTTTCGAGTAACGGTAAAGGAAAGCCCTTTACCGTTACTCCAAAATAACCACGTAGCGTTTTCTTGGAGGGCGTAGGAAGTGTACTAAAACACGCTGTTTTGAGAGAACCCTTTAGCGAATTTAATGGGGTGAAAAAGTTTGTTAAGGATTAATATTCCTATTGTTCGTTAGAAATAAAGCGGTCGAAGTACTTACGCTGAAAACTGTTATCAACCAACGGTTTCCTCTTGTAACTTTTGTAATCGTTCAGTTGCAGTCACCATGGCCTGGCGGAGGGGGGTTGGAAGACATCAGGTCAGCCATCAAGCAGCTGACCCTGCGCTCTAGAGACAGCAGCAGCACCGCCACAAGTGCGTCAAGCGCTGGTGGTGGCAGTAACAACGGGGCTCAAGGTATATCCACACTTTGCATATGACATATAATCACATTGAATATGTTGTTTTTTAAGAATTACTGGATATTACGAACATTCACCTAGTTTACAACTGTGCGAGCGTTGGTACGCCTCTCACAAGATGAACCGACGACGTCGGTCGCGGGTAACCGGTCGATGCAAGCGGCAAGTTGCTGCTCGTTGTGGCTATGGGGGAGGCCTATGTTCAACTGTGGACTTGTTTCAGCTGAGGATGGTAATGTGGTGTTTCAACTGTGTATATAATTACCAATACCATTAACCAACATTTGAAATTCTATTCGGTCTGATAGGTTAACCTTATGGGCCAAGATCCCAGAGACTCCACACCTAGGTCGTTTTCAAGCATGATTAAAATATTTAATACTAGCTTCTGCCCGCGGCTTCGCCCGCGTGAAAAGAACGATTATCCCAAGGGAACATATTACCGGGATAAAAAGTCCTATATGTTAATCCAGGAAATGCTCTATCTATGTGCCAATTTTCATGCAAATCTGTTCAACGGTTTGCGCGTGATTGAGTAACAAACATCCAAACATCTTCACAAACTTTCGCATTTATAATATTAGTAGGATTGTTGGTTTTTAATAATATCCTGTAAAAAGAAACAATAGAAACCAACCGACACACTTGAACGTAAGTAGTAATTAGCAGGTACGCATACGTTCTTAACATATTTCTAAATCTAATTTTATAATTTCCGCCGCGACTCTGGAAACTTTGGCCATCGCATATCGATCGATCAGTACAACTACCAATAATACTAATACAAAGGGTATTTTTAATTTCGCACTAATGCAACCTTGTTATCTGTTGTTTTCCAGAGAGTGGCAGCGCGGCAGAAGCGCGCAGGAGACGAGCTCCACTGGTGCGGCAGCCTTCACTCGACACCGTCTGCACAAACGTTACCAGTGCCGATGAGTTCGTCTGGGTTGACTCGCATAATAGGTATAGCTATTTATCTCTGATTATAACATCATTTAACTCTGCCATATCCTAATCCAGCTGTATTCTTTATTTGGTAATCCAACCTGTTTGGTCTTTGCTCTTGCGTACTTACTACTTACCTCCTGTAGGTCTCGTAGGGGCCAAGGAATCCAAGGATGCAGTTTGTCGTTTAGAAACATGACCCTAATACAAGGAGCAATCATGTCTGAAGTCTACATCGTACTTATTGCAGGCTGGTGGAACTGCGCTGTGTTCCCTGGACAGCTAGCGAGGTCAGTCGCGCGCTGCAGGCAGGGAGATGCAGGGACATCGCGCCCAGGATGGCACCTGACACACCATCCAGACTCGCCTACTTATTGCAAAGGTATCAACATCGATCTACATTTTGTTATGCGCACAACGCATTTACGACTGGCCGCAATGTGGCGTGCTGCTGCGTCAGGCCGCATTTCAATTTTTATATGAAACCGCATGATATCAACGCACTGCCTTGCGGCCAGCCGTCAACCGCTCTGGGGTGTGATTCTGTTAAGACCTCATTCTAAACTTCGAATCTGAATCCGTTGTGAGTTTCTTGATTGGCATTCTAAAAACTCGGTTGATAATTCGAATTTACACTAGCGCCACCCTTACGAGCGTGTCAGCAAGTTGAACTAAATTGACAGGGAGATTTTGACAAATAAAGTATGAGATGACATAAGAAGTGGCATTCTGTAAGGTAATTTCCTCGTCACTTCGACGCTCACTTCACTCTCGAACCCGATTCAAAGTGTCAAATATATCTAGGTAATTTTGAACCTTATGCGAAGTGAGAGTGAATAGGGATGTGAGATGCGAGTTGTTATTTGAATTTTACAGAATCGACCTACAGGTTGTCTTGGACCTGTCACGGGTCGCACTTCTATTGTTATGAATTTGTAATTGCTATCGCAAGTATAGCCATCAATTATAATGGAAAAGAAATGCTTGAAATTGACGCGACATCCGGCGGACCACAATAGAACCGAGACGATACGGTTAGCTGGATTACGGCGTGCCGGAAGTGTGTAGTACCTAGGTCTTATACTTGCCAAAACAAGTCATCTACTTGTGTAGCTTTTGTTGCACATAGTACTTACTGATTGTGTAGGTTTTATCGATTCTGTTGATGCTTCACAAAGATCAAAGTATTTTTACTTTTGAGTAATGCCCTTGAATGAACTTTCTTATTTTTGCAATTTCAGAGCTTTGGTAAGGATATCCCGCGAAGCACAACGTCTCTCCCAGAACTTCGGCTTCTGCTCTAAACACGAAGTAGCTGGAGCATTCAGGATAGTACTTAGCACACCGCTCGCTGACACGTGCATCAAGGTGAGACAATAATTATATTTTGGGAATTGCCCTTTGTGTTAGCTTGTAAGGTTTTGTATGGGCCATAATAACCAACCTACGCTGCAGGGTACATATGAAATGGAAAAGGTCACATTGGTACTTGCCCGTACGTGGTTGAAACCCACAATACCGTGTAGTGAGGAGTGAGGCTGCCGCCTCAACAACTGGGTCATCATACACTTTTATCTATGACCCATAGAAACCAGAAAATAAATGGTTTTTTTTGGAACGAAGTTCCTTATCGCGCGTTGCTTAAGGGACGGAAAAAATTAAGACCAAAAGTTGTAACGATACTTTTTGCTATAGTTGTAAGCCGTGCGGCGTGCGCGTGTTTCTCTGTCTCTCTCTCTCTCTCTCTCTCTCTCTCATAGAAAGCAAGCCAGTTATTTTCTTGATTGATTTGATTTGATTATAAAAAATGACATTTTATTACAATTCCTTCACTAATTAATCAAAAGGAACTTCGTTTCATCCGGGTGTCCCTTGACACCTCTCAAGTTTTTTTTATTTTACTCCTTGTCAAAGTATGCTAATACTCAATTGGAACCTAATTATTTAATATGGCAGGGTTGCCAACGAGCAGCAACAATGTACGCAACATCTGGCAGCGCAGCGAGACGCCTGGGCTCTGCGGCTCGAGCCCGCACCAGCCTCGCACCGGGAAGGTTTCAAAGGTGGATGCTGGATGTCCGTGTCGCGTCATTCGTACATGAGTAAGTGGTGGAGACAAGAATTTGTTCTGCAACACGTAGCGCAGTGCATTAGCCATATGGCCAGTGTCGTTGTACAAAACGTGTCGCTTCCTAATTCTTTTACGTTATATAATCAGATACGCAGCGATCTACCTATGCGCTGGCATGGAAACGCTGTTGGAAGAGATTGCGCTGATAGCCGGGAGCAGTGCTGCCAGCTCGCCCATCACACCAGCTGTGGTCGACCACGCGGTCGCAAACTGCGCTGATCTCTGGGGACTGTTGCAGCCATACAGTCACCTAAATGCGGGTAGAGTTGCTTCAGGTAAAGGAATTCATTAACTTTTATATTTTGACAGTGTCTGCTGCGTTGTTTTTCTAAAATCTTCTTTATTTTAAAATGTACAACCGAAGATCTTCATATTGTTTACTGGTCCTTTTTCATATTGCAGGTGCTTTATCACTGTCACGTTGGGAATCCATGAGCTCTTTGGGTTCCGGTTCATCATCAGGCGTGGCCCGTCCTGAACATAGACAACTAGGACTTAGTCACGATTCTGGTATCACAACCAACGGATCTGGTATGTATCAGAAGGTCTAATACTTCGTACTGAAGGACCAGAAATTAATAGATGCGTCTACGAGTATTTTTGTAATGTGCAGGTGGTTCAGGGACTTCAGCTGGGTCCAACAACAGTTCTGGTGGGTCGACTGCATCAGTTCTGTTGACCACTTGTGCTGGGTCTGCATCAGAGTTACGAGCTGTGTTGCGGAGGGTACATCCGCGACTCGCACCGCTGTCTCCCACTGCTGAACGAGCTTTGTACTATTTTATGAGATGCTCACAGGTGGGTGCACTGTCTTGCATAGAATCTTTTATCTTATTTGCAAATTTTAATTGGTACTAACCTAAACCTGAATGGAGCTCCTATTTATTTATTTATTTATTTGCTCTCATGCACATTACACGTTTTACAATATACTTAATAAATTGTCGGTTTTTGCACATGAACCCTGTTAGGGCACTGCGAATAACAAAGTTAGTTTGCTGTTGAGTTTATGAGCGTACATGCCGCGTCATAATTTTATAAGTTTTGCCTAACATATTACAAAACATTTCAGAAATAACAGAATTTAAATACTAATAATACATATGTCTAGAAGTCGTTATGATGTCCAATTTACAGTAATTAACATTAAGGTTTGAATTCATTTATTTCTAAAGATTACAAATCACTTGTACAGAAATAAACACTAAAAATTACTTATTTATAACAATTTCGTTGTCCAGGAGTAACAACAGCTTATACTTAGTGTTAACATTGCGAATATGGTATGAGGGTAATTGTTTACAGTTTTATAAATTGTCTACCGCCGTGCGGCGCGTTGACGCGATCGACGTACGGTGACTCGTATCTTTGTTTTAATGATTGAAGTCTAAGGATTCGTTCACACTAGAGGCAAATAAATTATGTTACATAAATTTGTTATTTTATTTTGTGACCTTTTAAAATATGGCATTTTAGTAGCTTTTTAAATAGTAAAATGGATTGTGCATTTTTTATATCTTTTGGTAGCGAATTATAAAGTTTTGCTCCCTCATGCATTATAGTTTTTTTTCCATAATTCGTTCTAGTACTAGGTATATGTAAGTCTTGTGCGCGCCTCAGAATACGTTTTTGTACTTGTATGTTTTTTGTGAATGTGATTTGTGTGTGTAAGTCTTTAGAAAGAATTTTACGAACTAAAATACATGTGTTATATATATATATATACACTCGGCGTCACAAAAATCGCACCTCTTTAAGAATTCCCTTCAAAGTCATTTTAACCCTATTAATCAATGGTATACATATGACTATAAGGTATAATTGGAAAGGCAATTTATTTAAATTTCAGAATAAATCAATGGATTTGGTTTTTTGTTTACCAGGGAATAAAAAACAGCAAGCTAATGCAAATGATTAAAAAGTTAAATTTTATTTTATCAGCAAAAATTACAACAAAGTCCTTAAAACTAACTTAAAACCTAGTGTTACCCCCCCTAGCCCTGATGACTGCTTCCATGCGTTCTCTCATGGACCTTATTAATGTGACAACAGTCTCTTGTGGAATGTTGTCCCATTCTGCAACGACGGCATCTTGAAGGTCTTGGAGAGTGGTAGGGGCAGGATTTCGTGCCCGTACTCGCCGTTTCAGTTCATCCCAAAGGTGCTCAATAGGGTTCAGGTCTGGACTTCGCGCCGGCCAGCGCATAACAGGGATGCCAACTTCTTGCAGGTAGTCTCTTACAATTAAAGCGGTGTGACAACGGGCGTTATCGTGCATTAACGTGAACCCACTGCCAACAAAACCCGCATAAGGGACAACCTGCTCCTCTAAGATCTCTGTTATGTACCGAGCAGCAGTCAGCGACCCTTGCCCGCGAGCACTTCCAGTCCGAGAAACACACACAAGGTTCGTTTTACCGTCGATTGACATGCCGCCCCAGAACATGCACGAGCCACCCCCGTATTCCACTGTCTCTTGAATACAGGCTTGTGCGAATCGTTCCCCTTGCCTCCTATACACTCTTCGACGCCTGTCGTTGCAGAAAAGACACACCCTCGTCTCATCCGAGAAGAGCACAGCCCTCCATTGGTCTATTGTCCAATCCACATGGTCACGGGCAAATTGCAACCGGTCTCTCCTATGCTGTGCAGTCAATTTGGGCCCTGTAGCAGCCCTATGAGCTGCAATTTTCTTCTCCCGCATTCTTCTTCTAATCGTGGAGACGCTTACAGAAGTTCTGCGAGCTGATCGCAGTTGTTGTTGCAGCTCAACAGCATTGGAGAACCGATTACGTAAAGACGTCGAAACAATGAAGCGATGGTCTCTTTCGGATGTGCACCGTTGTCTTCCAGATCCACGTCTTCGGATATAGCCACCAGTCTCTTGGAAACGTTGGAACACTCGTCGAACGGCAAAACGACTCAAGTTCAGTTGCCGAGCAACATCACATTGCCGCATCCCTGATTGCAGTAGTGCAATGACTTGAGCGGCTTCATCTGCAGTGGTATCCATCTTCTGGGGTATTTTTCTTGCTGTAGCTGTTCACGTGTGTTCACTTCAAAGGTTGAATAGCGAATGACCCACATTTAACCCGGGTCGCCCGTTTTATACCCTTGTAGGGAGGTGCAATTAGTGGCCGTTGTAATGCGTATTTTAACAACATTTTTTTAACGTTACGTGCTAATGAGATCTGTTGTGTTTAGGAATTCTAACTGTTGTTAATTTAAAGGTCGTTAAACATACTTTTAATTGATACCAATATTAATTGGGTTTAATGTATTCGTTACTGGCGGGACATGTTTTAAACTTATTTTCGAAAAGGTGCGATTTTTGTGACGCCGAGTGTATATCAGAAATGTTAAATAGATTAGTTTCTTTGTAAATTTTGTGTGTAGGGGTCAGATAGTGGTAGTGAAATAGGACTTTTATAATTCTGTTTTGCGCTCTTTGTAGCTTTTCCAGGTTGGTTTTAGCTGCTGAACCCCACATTTCTATGAGATATTCAATGTGTGGTTTCACCAAAGAATTATAAATAGTGTGGCGGACCTTAAGCGGAAAGCATCTCACAATTCGACGTAACGCCCCCGTTAGGCTTAATATTTTAGAACAGGTTTTCTCGATGTGTGGTTTCCATGTGAGTTGATTATCCAGAATAAGTCCGAGATATTTCTCTTTATTAACTTTATTTAGTTTGACTCCATTAATACTAAGAGGTTTGTGATCAGAGATTTTTTTGTTTTTAGCTGCAAATATTATATAATTGGTTTTGGATGTATTGATAGTTAACAGATTATTCAGAAACCATTTTTCTAAGATAATTATACAATAATACACATTAAGTCAGATTTAGTCGATTGCAAGAGTAAAAAGTAATAATTACAATCATGTCATGTCAAGTTATAAAGTATTAGTCGCGCTACGTCAAGTTGTAAAGTAATATATTTTATTGTCAACTGAGAGTAATTTTGTTTATTTATTCCTGTCGGCAGTTGGAGCACTCCAGCACGAGCGGTGGTAGCTGCGGCGGCGCGGGGCTGTGGGGCGAGCGCGGCGCAGGCGCACTGCCCCCTCTGGGGGAGTGGGTGCGCGTCATCCGCGCGCACGCCGCGCTGCGCCCGCCGCCCGCCGTGCCCGACGCCGATGACGTCATGCAGGCGGCCCGGCTGCTACTGCCTCATGCTGACTGCCCTCCCAGACCTATCACGTAACATTTTACGATTCTTTTTTTAAATCTTGTTTTTGTCGGTTCTGTTCCAGCATAGTATTAACTATTTATTTTTATTTATTTATTTATTCTCTTATCATACAAATATCCTTACAGGCTAGACCCAATGCGATATTGTAGCACACTTTAACTCTAACGCTAACACCTAAACACAAAAAAAATTAAATAGTTTCATCGTTACTATATCAGATCCTATAGGTATTATATTCTTTCAAATTCACCCAAAGTGCAACAGAATATGTAAACGTCATCAGCAATAAGGTTGAGAGTGCGGAGAACGCTTGTCAGCGGCGCCTCGCGCATCATGTTAGTGCGCGCGCGCGGTACCGCCAGCAACCGCGGCCGACGACAGCGACCCACATACCCGTCTGGCACGACTAGCTCCACCCTTCGCAACATATCCGCATGGTGTATCTTCCCTCTAATTACCTTAAAGATGTAGGTTACGAGTGTGAGTTGCCTCCTGACCCTCAATTCATTATATCCGACCATACCCAAGATAAATAGGTACTACTACTAACTAGGTCATACTGTATACTGTAGACACCATGGCGACACTACTTGTGGATGAGTCGCCACCTAACAATAATAGAAGGGGGCATTTCATCCGAAACTTAAATAATTTGCGGATAAGTCGCCATCTGACATTTTGTCAAGGGTGACCTTTCATCCGCGGATGAGCTTTTTGCGGATGAGTTGTCCCCTAAGTAATCTTTTGTATGTTTTTTCTTATGCACACGAAGGTTTGGTTTGGTATTGACATTGTGCCTATCTAATATAAAACACACATACAACGTAGATATGATACGTTGGACGTGTGATGCCTACTCCATTTCTACCCGTGGGTGTCGTAGAAGGCGACAAAGAGTTATTGACCAGAGGATGGGCAGCAGCGTCCTTCTGTGTACCATAACACCTACTGCGATCGCCAGCATCGACCAAGCATGGCGATTACGGCTGAACACCCTCCCACCCTCTTGGGGGAGACCTATGCCTAGCAGTGGGGGCCTAAAGTTTGACATGACAAGATACGATACAGAAAATATCCGTAAACCCAGTCAAAGAAAAATTGCCACCACACACATTCTAAATCAAATTTGAAATTTACAGGCTAGAAGAAGCCATAGAGCCCGTATGGTCTCGCTGTGCCCGCACCGCTGACGAGCTCAGCCGGGCAGCCGTCGGCGTCGCCCAGCGGGCCCTGCTCAGCGGGAGACCAGAGCTGGTGGGCGGCGTGCGAGCGTTACTCCCACCAGCCGGGGTCGACGCACCTGATGCTTCAGGACTCACTGCGCTCATGAAAGCGGCGTTCGCTGGAGATGAACAGATTGTAGCTGTAAGTTAGTTTTCTGACGTTGGTGGAAAAGGGCAGTATGCTTTTACTTCCCTTGTTATGTGACAAACCGTTGTTTCTATAGACTACCCGACAAATACTGAAAGAGACCACTATATTTCTGTTTAGGGACACTAGATAAGTCTAGTAATTAGTATAATACTTAATAGCCCGTAGTTTCGACATACGAATCTATATATTATGGCCTGCTTACCGTAGTGTTTAATATATATACCACTTGTACTTGTTCCAGATGCTGTTAGAAGCGGGCGCGGACCCTAACATCGAGACGGGCGGCGCGTGCGCGGCTCACTGTGCGTTGCCACTTTCGCCGCGCTCGCCATCTACACAACAAAGTACACCTACCTATACGCCACCCACAGCAGGTAACCCACCCTTTAGTTATTGGATCCCTAAAGGTGGCCGTATGCCATCGAAACTAGTCTGACGTAACTGACAATACAGTGAGTTAATCCGTTTTTCTCTACGCATCCAAGCTACTTCCTCACAAGTGCCCAGGTTAGCTTGATTAGACATGAGTTTAAAGATTTATGGTACAAAATATGGTGCGACCCTGAATTGTACCCTAGATTCAATATGAATGATGTAACCAAAATTTGTAACATATTATTAATTTTAAAAGAGTGTTGTTCATGGAGTTTCTTGCTCGTTCTTCTCCATAGAAACCTACTGTTTGGAACGAGCAACTAGCTTCAACTTTCTGACTGACTGACTCTGACAATTCAAAAGTACCTGTAAATGGTTTATTTGAAATTTAATGATTTTGAGTTTGAGTTTGAATATAGATATGTACTAGAAGCAGTTAGATACTGCTTCTATTCAATACTTTATTTAATCAATTGGCGTCACTTTTCGATGATATTTTTCCCTCCCCGCGCGTGGGCGTGGTGGCACGTTCCCGTCCAGTTCGTGCATCCGTAACTTATGGTCGCTGCATACGTAACGTGTTTTTCTGGACGGAACCGTGATTCTGCTGCGTATGCACTTGCACAGTTGCTTCGCCTGCTCCGGAGAGCAAAGTAGCGATGAATGACGAAAAATTTATTGAGTGTGTGCGTGTTCCGATTTACTGTCACGGTGCATATACATTAAAAATCCCCGTCAGTATTTACTAACCACATTCCATCTCCGTCCCATCCACGTTTTAAAGCCGTCCCGTACACGTTACGTATGCGGCGTATGCAGCGACCTTTAGGCTCTTTCGTCTACATTTTCTATGAAACGATATTTCCAAAACGTTACGTATGCAGCGACCTTTATTGACGCTGAAATGAGATTGCGACTAGATTTTTAACGTTTTTAATAATAGAATTGGCCTTCTGCTGAAGCTGATTACAAGAAAAAGGTGTTGCCAGAAACAAAGAGCGTTTTTCCCCAGGTTGGACTGCACTGGTGTACGCGTGCAGCGGCGGGGGCGGGGGCGCTGTCGAGTGCGCGCGTCGCCTTATGGCCGCCGGCGCAAGAGTGGACGGCGCGCCCGCCCGGGGAGATGACGTCTGCACTCTCACGCCTTTGCAGGTATGGTTTTAGTGAATTAAGTTGCTTACGTCTGACGCACGTACAGACAGCGTCATCAACTGAAGAAACTTTTTCGTAGGGAATTCAGAGCTACCGCCAAAGAGTAATACAAGTATACGGGTAAAGAGTGCCCTCTTACGATATATTTATGCCAACAAGCGCAGTGGCGCTGTCTACAATTTGTTCCCGAACTAATCCAGCGTCTATATCTAGCTATAGATGTTTATGTGGGTATTGGATGTATAGAAATAGAGCATTATTATTTGGTGCAACCGCTTATCAACGGTAACGAAACCATTTTAAGCGGAACTGACTTATTATCAATTGTCGTAGATACTTTCTGGAAGATTTCACAACCGAAATACAAACTAAAAATGGAAAAGAATGATACAAGCATGCGTATACGCAGTGATACAGCCACCATTTTGAAATTTGTAACAGATAGTACCAGTCAAAAAAAGATCAGTACGAAGATAATTATCATCTTATTTATTTTAATGTTTAAAAATATTAAAATAAGCTCAATTTTAATTGGAAACTTAAAAGATATTTTTGTTTTATATTTTATGTCATAAAATGTATAATAATCACGATAATAATGAAATTGGTTTTTGTAGCGACATCTGTTGGATGATTTACTTACAAACAAAACCTAAAGTTATGGGAACAACATGTAGATGGAGCCATCATCTTTTGGTCCAAGCCAAATATATGTGACTGTCCCCCCCCTGGCTACCGCCTACCGCGTACACACAAAACGACGCTTCGATACTCTGGTATAGTCTCCGACCCACTGAACCGAGAACCTGTTTACACCATTTATAAGTGATGCCAACTCATCATCTTTTACGTCTACAATCTCAATTGATACTTGGTCATCGGGCATTTTCCGAACACGGTTATAAGCGTATTTGTAAGTGCGCTTGTTAACCAGGGACTTTAAAACATACCGTATGCTATTCAACACTTCAAACCTATGCGAAGAAATTTTAATGCGTAAGGTGGATGACGCTGTCTGTACATATAAATGCTATGAACCGCTCGCACCAAGATGGTTAAGCCTGTATACAAAATTTTCCTTGTAATTGGCGTGAATATTTTGTGTTTTAGGTTGCGTGCGGTGTGGGTAATTTGGAGCTCGTGCAGTTGTTGTTGTCACATGGTGCCGACCCGTTTCTCTCCACGCAACTAAATGATGCATTGTGCTACTCTGCTGCTGCACAGTACGGATGCTACAGGTGAGGAAATGATTTATAGTAAACATTTTTGACTTACCGATGTACATACTTCTTAACCGAATACTATACCTACGTTGGGAGCTATGCAGTAAAGTCCTAGCGATCAGAAACGTAATGGTAGGCAAGAAATCGTAATATTGACCTCAATGCGTTGCACTATTGAATATCTAATTAAAATTAGATAAATAGAAGCAACTGATAATAAATTGTAATAATGTTATAATGTAATGTGCAGTGCCGTGGCGGTGTGCTGTGCGCACGGGCGGCGCGCGTGCCTGCGCGCGGCGGTGCGCGGCGGCGCGCGCGCGGCTCAGGCGGTGCTGTCGCTGGAAGAGGTGCTGGCGGAGGGGGCCGCCGCGCCACCTGTGAGGCACCCTGCCTTTACCAAGCAGCAGCAGAGGGCGCTGCATGATGCCATGTACTGTGCCGCTGAGACTGACCATTTGGGTGAGATTTAACTGTAACTCTAATGTTTTTATTTGTGGAATGTTACTATTCTGCATTATCGAAAATAATTTACTGATTTACTGGTTTCTGGTTTCTGTCTCAAAATTTCTGTTACATGCGAATAATTGTTAGCTGTTGGTGAGGCCACGGTTGGTCGACCTCGACCGTCGCCTTGAAAGATGTTACCTCACTGTACAAAATATGACTCAATTCGTCGTCGATCGACCTGAAATGTTGTGAAAGACATATTATAGGTACACACTTCGCGGAATGGATAGACATTAATTTTATTATTTACTTATTTTATATTTATTTATTAGCCTTGACTTTTTACGTCTACTTCGTGACCTGGATGCCTGAGCAAAATCTCCGCCCTTCTCTTCTCTCCACACTTACATTTCAAAATAAAATAGTGCTCTACTTTTTAAAACATTAGTACCTACATAATGTAGTAATATTAATATATTCGTTAGGTATCCAATTAATGTTGCCACTTATTGATTAGGTATTTATCCACCCCTACCCCGAATCATTTGTATTTTTTCAGACATTACACTAGAACTACACGCACTAGGCGTGCCGTGGTCATTGCACGCATGGACTCTGTCCCTGGCTGCCGCCGCAGACGCAGCACTTGATAGCGTTATCGATCAACTTTTACAAGACTTTCTGCAGGTATCTTTTGTTTCATCATTTTTGTCAAAACCTAGATTTGTGTTGTGGAAATTATTGTATTGACTCGTTTTTACCATAATATTTTCAGGTGTGCCCATCAGATGACAGTCACTACAGTAAACAGTTTATTTACGAGTGCCTCCCCCTGCTGTTCAATATTTTACGATACAGCAAGGTAATGTTACTAATATCTCTATTTTATTATTTCTAAAAATGTTTTGCCTATTAGTTGCCTAGTTGAGCGACATTCAAAACCATGTTTCCTGAAAGGGCGTCAGAATGAATAAAAGCCCCTTATGTTCAGAAGGAAGGCACTGTCTTACTGCTGGCTGACATCCTGTGCGCTTGCTACGGGCGCGAGGCCGTGCCGGGCGTGGCGCAGCCGCCGCCTCCCGTGGCGCCGGCGCCCGCCAGAGTCGACCCCTCCTACGTCAACAACCCATCTCTAGCTGATGTTACATTTAGGTAACTGTTACTGTTACTATCTTTTTGAAGGCTTGAAGTCTACAATTTGGCGGTACAATCATGTTTGTTACATATCTATTAGAATTGGATCACATTTTTTGTTTAAGATTTCCTGTAATTCATAACCAATAATTTTCTTCCACAGGGTTGAAGGGCGACTCTTCTATGGCCACAAAATAGTTCTTGTCTCCGAGTCACCACGCCTACGAGCCATGTTAGCTCCTGCAAGATCAACGAATGAAGCCTTACCGGTTGCCAATGCAGCTCCTCCACTTGTGCAAATCAATGACATTCGGTATCATATATTTGAGGTACGTATTACAAGTAGGTAATTACTTTTATGCTTATGAACTAGAGATGCAGTCAAATATTAAATTGTTACTACTGTACGTACCTACTTCATTGAATTATCTTGTGATAAAAATTAGTAAATGGAAACATCAAAGAGCAGTTAAACTGATCAACAATAATACAAAAGCAGGTGGACTAATCCATTTTTTTTTTTGCAATTATTACAGCAAGTGATGAAGTACCTCTACTCGGGTGGATGCTCAGGACTGGATATTCCTGAGACAGACGTGTTAGAGGTACTGGCCGCAGCCTCCTTCTTCCAGCTTCTGCCGCTTCAGAGGCACTGTGAGGCCAGAGCGGCCAAGTCCGTGGACCTACACAATCTCGTCTCTGTCTACATTCATGCCAAGGTAAGAGCCATAATCTGTGTGTAACTTTTAAAAAACTAAGTTTTTAATAAATTTCTAACTGGTATTTGATACCAACGCAAAATTCTGGCACCCAAGTTAAGTAGATTGACATGGGTCTGATTTCATTGCAGGTTTACAGTGCTACTCAACTGTTGGAATACTGCCAAGGATTTCTACTTCAGAATATGGTGGCTCTACTCACGTACGATGATTCCGTTAAGCGATTGCTCTTCGGAAAACGATTACCCGGTCATAATGTTCTTGGTGCTTTATTGGTAACGTTACAAAAAAGGATTGAAGCCAGAAAAAACCAAGCGAAAAATAGATAACTTAAATTCAGATGTCAAATGTTCGGTGGGTTTAATTATTTTTCTAAATAAAAATATAATTTTATAAGAATTGTTATTGACTTAATGATTACTTACCTAATCAAGTTACTCTGTTTTATATTACGATTGATTTTATAAAAAATAAAATATTGTCCCAAATATTTTGATAAGGCTTTAATTGTCATGCTGAAATACCTTTTAAGTAACGAAGTTTGATAATATTTTTAATAAAATAATGTAAGTACTAAATTATCTTTTATGTAGATAAGTAAATAGAATAGTAGTACTACAACTGAGATATAAATATTTTTTGTAACAAAATATGTTTTTGTCTTCATTTTGTATTCTATCAGTAGTTCTCATCAATATGAAGCAGTTCATGACTGGAAAGTATTAAATCACTGTAATAATAAAATTGTAATGTAATTATTGTTGAAATAAAGCTTTGTGTTGTAAAAATTGCCTCGTTTATTTTAGAAGTATAAAAAGTTCTGTGTGGAAACATGCTAGTAGTGCCTATTACATGGGCTGTCTTTACGTCGTGGTACCTACCTACTTATCTATCCACTATATCAAGTATACCAGTCGCTACCCTCTAAGTACAGATCATCATATTGATTCGTGCCGACTCCACCCTCGCTTCAATGATCATCGAACCCCGTAAGTACCTACAGTCAGCAAAAGAGATAGGTGTGAAGGGTCGTCAGATATAGTTCAAGTTTACTTAGAAACCGATGGATGTTTTCTTAAAATAAAATAAATTTAATAGAAATTAAACATTTCAATGATTTAATTTTTTTATTGAATACATCCATCGGTTTTTAAGCAAACTTCAACCATTTCCGATGACCTGCATACCTATCTCTTTTGCTGACTGTACCTAGTTATTTTGAGAAAGATACAAAATATGAAACGAATCCGTAAAGATATATACTATTTTCACTATTAATATAAGAACCAATCTTATTACTTTGTGGTACTAGCGTGTGCAGTGTGTGCACTACAGGCTAAGGTATATTCAATCAATAATTCTCCCAAAATTGTACTTTATTTTATTAGTGGGCAACATTATAAGAGACTGTCAAAAATATTGTCTATGGCTTACGCGTGGCTGGATGACAGAACACCGCTGCGCTGCGTACAAGAAAATAACTGTCAAACATTATGGTGTCATGTCACACACAGAACACCAGTGTGAACTGTGTGCGATGTGAATGTAATTTGCATTGCGATTTTGCGAATTTATCTTGTGAATATAGTTATTAGTGGAATTTAGTTGTACATTGTAATGTCGTGACAGTGAAATAAAATGCAGTTCTATAAAGAGAGAATACTCAATGCTGCTCAGTTAAAAAGACTAAGTGAACACAAATATTCGTGTTCGAGTGCCAGTATATTGGATGCATGGCTCCAGCCATGGTGGTGTTGGCTAGTGTCTAAAACGCCGTTATGGCTCGCGCCGAATCTCATCACAATATTAGGTTTAATAGTAAATATAGTCACTACACTTATACTAGTTTGGTAAGTACCTTGAAGGTTATATCAATACATTTTATGAACTGTGTCACAGATCTCACCCGAGCGTAACGACTTTCATTTTCTGCTGGCACTAAGACTTTCTAACGGTCTGATAAAGTAGTCCTACATAGATGCACTGTAATGATTCTGTAACCATTGCATTTCCCATTCAGGAAAATAATAGTTTCACGCATGTTTACATATTGTAATGCTTGAAATAGCTAGCATGCGATTGGTCGAGGCGACGTCGCGCCACAGTGTGTCGATAAGATAGATGAATTACAATGTCTCTTCAGTCTTATCATTTACAATGAGCACCTTCAACAATCTCTAATTAGTGACAGACTTTGATTTCAGCTTTAGATCTTACTTGACACAGTGAATACATTTTTACTTGTACTTTCACAACTATCTAATTAGCCATGTGTATAATTTCCCATAATAAATAATATGACTGCCACAAGGCAGAATATTATAGTAAATGTATTCTGCTTTCTATTTAATATTCTGAATTAAATTTAACTTTTCCAGTGGTGCCTTGCTATAAAATACATTTATATTAATATACAATACATAAGATTTGCTATTTACATTGATATTTTTTCTATCAGCATGACTGTGCTATAGTTTAAAGTCAAGTAACTTATTGTAGGATGATAAGTACTGATATTATCACAGTTTTGGGTTAATGTCAAACCATCTGATTGTAGATAAGATAAAGTTACTCAATTTCAAATCCAGTTATAAAAAGTACTAACTTTGTTCTTCTATTGCATCGGTGATATTTATCTTGTGGGGCATGTAATATTATTATGATCATAGAAGAATATAATTTCTGGCATTTTCAAACTGCTTAGATTGATGCTTCTTTTCTCTGAGATTGAGGTTTGACTGGCCTAGTGCAGGTTGACGGAAGATTCTATATTAGATTTGGTCTTCTTAAAACTAATAAAAATTTAAAATACAAGTAGCCTTTCTGTCTTTAGCAATATGTCCTACCTACAAAGGCTGAGATATTATAATGTAACTGCACTAATTATTTGAATTCACAAACTTTCCAAAATTATTATTTACTCTCTTTACCAGTACTTAGATTTAAAATTAAAAAAAAAGTATATGAACAGAATCAACTGAACAGATATTTGTTCAAGTACCTACTTAATGTGAATGAATTAAACTAGCCTCATGCAATTGTTGTATAATTTGTAACTATTTAACATAGATAATGTTTAAACATTTGTATGATGACAGTATTTTGCTAATAAATAAAAACAAATAAATAGGTTACAGTGTTGATACTAGGTTTCTCTATGAACTAAAATTGAGGTCAAATGCCTGATCATTATGGTAATTAATAAACAACTTTGGAAGTTGTTGGTTACGTATGTTAATTAACCTCATTGAGCATATACCTACCTCAGAAATAAAACGCTGGGTGTATTCTATCTAAACAGATCACTTAAAACATCAGTGCTATTCTGTTACAATCTCCCTTAGTGAACACCTAGGTGAAGTGAGCTGTCATCCGATTGTAGTGCTTTGTAAATCTCTAGCATCGGGACAGATGGTAGTTCACTTCACCTAGGTGTTCACCGAGGGAGATAGTAATAGAATAGACATACAGAACACAAATCATTATGATAGTGATTTGTTTGTACTCTCTCAATCAGAAGTGACAAAATTGAGAGCTGTAAATTGTTTACACATTTTTTATTGAAAGGTTAGAAGATTTGTTGAAGGATACTCTGCAGTAGTATGTGTACTCACTCAATTAATGTTTATTGAAAGAATCAAAAGATATTTCAAGTTCACAGCCCAAGTACTCATCATGACTTTGCATTTATACCTATTAATTTTGTTTGTTAATATAATCTTAAAGTACCTGGGTGACCAAGCTAGCAATTAAACCTAGCTAGATTGATTTATCACACCCGAAAATCCCGGCATACAAAATTTTATGAAAATCATTGGAGCCGTTTCCGAGATTTAGATTATATATAAATATATACAAGAATTGCTTGTTTATTAGATAACAAAAGCACCTTACAAGGAATCAATCATTAAAATAATCTTAAAAATATTTAAATTATTAATTTCTTATGATGTTATATTGTTTATTAATAGGTATAGACTGGGTTTTGCCCGCGACTTCGTGCGCGTGAATGTCGGTTATCGTGAATGCAGAGGAAGTTGAGGGTATCCTTTCTTGGAGTTTATGCTTAGCCTTTAGGACCAAATTACGTCAAAATTGGTTCAGTAGTATAGCCATGAAAGCATTACGAACAAAAGTCAAGGCATTTATTTCAATTAAACCATTTACAGTCACTTTTGAATTGTCAAAGAGTCAGTTAGTTAGTCAGAAAGTTGAAGCTAGTAGCTCATTCCAAAATGTAGGGTAGCCCGGTAGGTCTGTATGAAAAAGAACGAGCAAAAACCTCCACCGATACTCTTTTAATGTAACAGCTCACTTTTTAGGGCCCATTAATTATGTCAATTATAATCCGTGGTGCTTAGCAACTGGGTTTCTCCCAGTTGTAAACGTCCCTTTGTGCCTATTGGCCTAGTTCTGTTCTGTCTCCTGCTTGATTTAGAGGGAAGTGGAAAATATGTTTTTCTTACTCCTCCGCTGTTCTTTTCTGATTTATTTCGTTGAGGGATCCAAGACAGTTGAATCGTTTCTCTGGGACTCGTCGAGCTTCATTGCTCTGGCGCTTTTCTGGTGGTCGCCACTGTTGATTCTGGCTTACAGGAGTTACAGTGGTTAGGGAATAGTGTGACGGGCTTGTCCCATAAAAAAAAAAAACTCTTTTAAACCATGTTTTTACAAAATACTGATCACATTGTTTATGTTGCTTCTGTGAAAACAATGCAGGTAAAGACCAATACAAAATATTTAAAATCAAGATAAGCCAAGGCATTAAATTCGCTTTTGTACCTTTGTGCATGAAATATAAATAAATAAAAGCTATGGCAGTTAAGAGTTGATCAATCTCTACTGACCGCGCCCGTTCAGGAACATGACGCGTGGATCAGCACCATTCAGCTCAACCATTTTGAAGGGAGCCGAATGATCCAACAATCAGCGAAACAAATAAACCCACTTCCGCATTTATATTATTAGTACCTACTTATGGATAATTAAAAAATAACCTTGAGCTTTTTTGTATAAATTATTAAAGACTTTGTGAAATGAATATCATTGATTACAATAAATTAATCATCAACGTATTGTGTATGTACTCTTAATAGCTTTAAATTTTTAAACTCACAGTAATTTACAAATATTATGTTTTTGACGTAAAGTGAGTATAATTTATTGGCAACTTTAAAGAAACGACGCATGCTTCGACATCGTATTATTTCATTCCCTGTTGTACAGCTTTGGAACCTCGTTTACTATATGAATGCAAACCCGTCAGTACTTAAGCATGCGTCACACATCATTAGATCAGTCACGCTAGCCTGCCTATACATCGCAATACTTTATGGTGTTTCAAAAGCAATCGGCCAACTGGCGCAGCTACTTTACACAATCAAATGCATAGCCATCACCTTTCCATCCGCCGTGTGATGCCGGCCGCGAATAGCACCACCCCATTTCTTCTCGTGGGTGTCGTAGAAGGCGACAGGGATATTAACCAGAGGATGGGCAGCAGCGTCATTCTGAGTACCATAACGCCTACTGCGTTCGCCAACATGCATCGGCCAAGCATGGCGATTACGGCTAAACCCCCCCTCCCCTTGGGGGAGACCTATGCCCAGCAGTGGGCGTCTAAACGTTGACATGATGATGATCACCTTTCCATCTGAGAGCTAATAATACTTCAATGACCTATGAGACGCGTTTCGCGCTTAGTGAACTGTGAAGGCATTTTACACCTACGCGCGGAACTCGACGGGGTGAGTGATCTTCAAGTCGAGCGGAATCCCAGTTGACGATCCTAATAAAAACTGGTCAAGTGCGAGTCGGACTCGCGCACGAAGCGTTCTGAACCATTATCCATACAACATTAGAACATCGAGCAAAAAAACAGCAAAAAATCACGTTTGTTGTATGTTAAATATTCATTTTATTCTGTTTTTACTATTTGTTGTTATAACGGCAACAAAAATACATAATCTGTGAAAATTTCAACTGCCTAACTATCACGGTTTCATGAGATACAGGCTGGTGACAGACAGACAGACAGACGGACAGTGGAGTCTTAGTAATAGGGTCCCGTTTTTACCCTTTGGGTACGGTACCCTAAAAACGATAAATCTGATGAGCAAAACCGCCTATACACCCACAGGTATCCCTTCCCCTTCCTGACTTCAGCTAACTCACCATATAACGCTGCAGGTTCAGTCCCGACGCGAGGCAGGAGCCACCGCGATGGGCATGCGCGCTATGCGCGTTAGGAGTGTTCGTCTACCAGAGCCTGGACGCCATCGATGGCAAGCAGGCGCGCCGCACCGGCAGCCAGTCGCCGCTGGGAGAACTCTTCGACCACGGTTGTGACAGCATATCCACCGTGTTCATAGCACTAGGAGCATGTATAGCTGTCAAGTTAGGAGAGTACCCTACGTGGATGTTCTTCCAGGTATGTTTCAAACAAATCCAGATTCTAATTCATCTTTAGCTGTTCTTTTCACTGAACCAGAAGTTTTATCAACCTAACGATCTACGCTGAGGGTGGGTGCGTCTCTTAGCTGGAATGTCTTATTTATCGCTTGATTGTCAACATCTTATAAGCGGCCATGAGTACATTGCATGAATCACATTTGACGCTCAATTAAATGATTATATCGACCCTTCTAAGAAGAATGAAGTACCATATTGTTCATGGTCAAAACCAGTATCAACTCAGGCTAGGTGAACTCATTCTTTATGCTGTAGTACCTTAGCTATAAACTTTATTACTCGTCGATAAATGGTCCCACCCATCGGACGGCAATGACTAAGGGAATAATGTCGAACCATAACAAGATACTAAGACTATCGCGTATCGACGGTAATCTTCATAGGTAATAATAATAACATAATTATCCTGCGATATTCCACGAATGCTGGTGACTAATTAGTATATTAAAAACGCAATTTAGATAAGTACTTTGTAATTAAGTAGCACGTTTCTTTAGGGAGTCAGTGAATAATAGGGTATTTTACTCTATACGAGAAAAAATCTATAAATATGTTATTGAGACAGTTTAGGCATAAAGCAGTCGGAAAATGTAAGTTTTAGTTCATAAAATAACAAAACAAATTTTTAAATTCAATTCAAAGTTATCAGTATTTTTAATCTGTTGTAAAACACCGTGAAATAGTGGCGGCCATGTTATTACGCCGTACGGCTGTGTAAACAAAAAATTGACAACTGTCAGTCAACCGATTGGCGTAATATAGGCTTTGTAATTTTATTATTTTCGTAACCAACGTAATTTTTTTATTATTACAAAAGATGCTTTTAATTATTTTTAAATGATATACGATTCTCATATTTAATATGAGTTCATTTGATACAAAACGAACTGACGTCATTTACGCTGAGCAATATGGCGTCCAGTAAGAGGCGTTTTCGTCAAATTAAGCGCGAAATTTGAAAATTTAAAATTTAGATGCATTTTTTTGGCACTTATCGATTGAATAAAAATTTTGTGTTTTTTTTTGGTGGCATATTAGCACTACAGAATTTCATTGAGACACTTTTCAAAAATGGGTGTAATACCCTATTAACAGGGATATCCCCCAGAGCATTCCTAGTCACGTGTGCTGACTGTATATGTAGTATACCTACTTGTTCCCGCTTGCTAATGCAATTAGTATACTTATATTCTTTACGGAAACATGTCTTGGAGCAAGGTCGCAAAGAGTGACAATTAGTATAGGTCGTTGATTCAATTATTACAGGAATGACAATGGGCTAATATTGTTTATTTGGTATAGCCATTATATCACTTGTTAGGGGCTGCTAAGTGTGTTTACTACAATAAAATTAACTTGATAGCTGATTAGCTCAGTACCTAGTCGTATTTGTACTTAATAAGAAATATGTAGATAGCTATAGTGAGAGATATATTTATGTATACTTATTTGAGAAAGTAGAATCAGTAATTGAAGCGGTCGAAAACCGGACTTCGCTACATATACAAGAATTACACATATTTCACATTCCATTTTCTAACTTTAAACTGTCGGTACAGAAGCTGCAACAACAACGGCTGTCGGAATGTTACCAAGAACTATTCCACAGATTTGAATGAAACTTTCCACAGTGAAAGTTTATAATTACAGAACACTTTGTCATATTCCGCGAAAAACTGAAGTTGTCAGAATAGAATAGGAGGTTGCGCGATGGAACCATTGTTTAACGGCAACAAATAATAATCTGCCGATGCGAAGGTGCATACAATTAAAAAATGTTGGTATACAAAAAGACTATAATTGTTATGGCCAATAAAACCAGTGGTCGAATTGAAAAGTGATTTGATATCTGACCGTGTGATTGGAGACTTAAAGAAATTAAAATAATAATGCTGTAGAACAGTTACCCAAGACAAATTAACGGACTTGTTCGTAACACCACGCTGCACTCCAAAACACAAAGTGACGTAGGTCAAAAATCCGCTACGTTGAATAGGGAACATTACGCGAAACTCAGCGCAGAGGGCGCCACTAGCACATACCCACGAGCATAACCTCGTATTCTTGTTTAATTATGTTATTAATTATAATAGCTAGGTCTTTTGTGAAAATATATCAAAGTTTTAATTAATCTTACTTACCTAACTGTACTTTTACTGTATATTACGGCATCCTACGGCCATTTGAAAGTGGATTCTAGGTTATGCTCAGAATAAAATCATATTTGGTTGTTTTACATGACAAAAGTGAACGTTATTCTGTAAATACGTCTATCTCACCTGAATACTTAACCTGAACATATTTTAGAGTGATTTTTAGCTGCTTCCCAAAGTTTTAGAACATTTTCTTCTTTTGAAAATGAATAATTCCCTTCATTTCTACATCGAAATACACAGCACTAATGCATTATTGTATAATATAATACACTTTCCAATTTTGAACTCAATTAAAGGCAGAATTTCACGCTTTGAACGACTCGTCGAAAAACTGTTTACGGATTATGCTAGTGCTGCACTCTGGTGCCAGAGAACATTGCAGTAATATCCCCGATTGGGACTGGCCTGGCTACGTTTGCCGTGAGCTATGGGCCAAAATAACCACTCTGTAGAGCCCTAACAAAGTCAGGACTCATCATGGCAGACTGCTTGGAAGATGGCGGAATACCACATTAGTCCTGGATTGAAATAAGTCGAAGTCATGGGGGATACCTTTGTCCAGCAATGTGCAGTGGAGCTGGCTGACAGTAACCAGTTAAACGGAGGGAAGTCAAATGACGACAAGCCAAAAATGTTCCGCTTGGAATCACATTTGATTCCGAACGGAGCATTCACTCAAAATGTGAATTTAACAGCTCACATTTTAGGACCCATTAAGAAAGAAAGAAAGAAAAAGAATTTATTCGCCCCCCAGGACAAAAACACACAAAAATAACATAAAAAAAAAACAAGGAAACGAAAATTGGTCCTGTATGAGGCCAAAAGGCTCCTATCTCAGCATGGTGCTGTAACATTTAAAAAATTTCACAGCGCTGATATTCTGATAGGGCCCAAAATTAAATAAAATAATGCATGGGCATTAAATAATGTTAATTTGTAATCCGTGGTGCTTGGCAACTGGGCCCCCCCAGTTGTAAACGTCCCTTTGGTCCTATTGGCCTAGTTCTGTTCTGTCTCCCGCTTGATTTGGAGGGATGTGAAAAATTTGTTTTTCTTTCTCCTCCGCTATTCTTTTCTGATTAATTTCGTTGCGGGATCCAAGACAGTTGTAATGTTTCTCCGGGCCTCGTCGAGCTTCATTGCCTCAACGATTTTCTAGTGGTCGCCACTGTTGATTCTGACTTTCAGGAGTTCCAGTAGTTTGGGATTAGTGTAGCGGGCATGTCCCAACAAAAAAAATGCTCCGCTTCCACGTCTTGAATGAACTCAGTATCTACCCACATAGAGAACTATCAATGATGTAACGACATGTACTGTTCCGTATTCGCGACATGGCCCTCATTATCTCAATATTCTTATTTGGCAGTGGTGCCAAGCTAACGCGCCCAGATACCACCAAACTCTGGACATTGGCCAATTTGTGTGATTCACAAGTTTTACCTACATTTGGCCGAGATTATGCAAATCGATTATAATGTTATATTTTTTGCCTTGTTCCGTTAATTGGAAATATTAAGTAAAAGGCCGTTCTCGGCTGTAACACTTGTAGCCTACTAACCGATTTGCACAATTTACTTTTCTTACGAATTATTTACGAGCCATGACTCGAAATCTAGGACATGAATTATTAAGAAATTGCAAGTTTTCTCCAAAACTATTTAATATTCTTTAACTGCAGGATAAGATTCGTTGCAGTAAATTCAGTAATTCATTCAATCAACAATATTGGTACAGTCAACAGCAAAAGTAGATGATCAAAATCAGAAATTCAATATTAATGAACGGAGTTCCGGTCATAACTGTGTGGCGTCGAAGTGATTCAAAAGTATGTGTGTGACAATTACAATTACATACTTTTAATATATAAATTAGTGTTAGTAAATTAGTATTGAATTTCTGATTTTGATCATCTACTTTTGCTGTTGACTGTAGTCTTGAATTCTACCTATTTACAAATTATACGCAAGAGTTTGATAAAACTAAAATAGGTCAGCCTTGCAAACGAAAAATCATTCGCAAACTCATAAATCCTGCAGCAATTACCTTCAAAACAACGTTCAAGAAGCCTATTTTCAGAAATGTTCTGTAACTTTCCAGTGTTTCTGCGCAATGACACTCTTCTACTGCGCGCACTGGCAGGCCTACGTCACGGGAACCCTCAAGATGGGCAGGATAGACGTGACGGAGGCGCAATACTCCATCATCGCAATCCACATGGTGTCCGCCACGCTCGGACCCAGCTTCTGGGCCACTCAGGTAACGTGATCCAACTGACATGTACTGCGTATGACGTTACCCTTAAGAGCCGGCGATGCAAGATGACTTCCAGAAAACTGACGTCAATCATGAAATTGTTCGATGGAATGGAGGCACCATGTTTACCGACAATTCTTTTAAATTTGACGTATGAGACGTGTTGCCTTCATCGCTAGTTGTTTACGTTCAAACAAATTACGTTTGTATTCTTGATAAACGATTTTCACAAAAACACAGTGCAAGTCATTTTGTTCGCAAGCGAGCCTGGTGTAACACTCAAATTATATCGTAATTTTAATTCAGTGTTGTCCGATGTTGAATTATCTAATATTTGATTAACACACTACTTATTAATACGAAACAAGTTGTTTGAGAATTTAATGTTGTCTCACAAATATTGAATGTACACACAGGAGAAATACGCGACTCATTAAAACTTAATGAATATTTATTGAAATTTGGAACCAGATAAATTATTCTTATCCGTACTTCTTTTGTGTTGTGCGACACTGTATATCACTCAAATGACCAAACTAAATGAATACCACCAGCTATAAACTGTTAGGTGATGTTTAAAAATACCCACATGACCGCTATAGTCGTGACCTGTCAGTGTTCCACTTCATCATCAGGTACAACTTGACTCGACCTGAACTGAATATTACCACTACGCCTTTGTCCCGTCGATCATTGCACAAGCTGACCACAGTTCTGCCAACTAGGAGAATAACAATCTAGTAGTAAAATATTCCATGAACGTCATGTAAGTTTAAGCTGACCCGACAGACATTGTCCTGTCCCTATCTACCTACTTACCTACCCTACCTACCCTACCTGCCCTACATACCCTACCTACCTTACCTACCCTACATATCCTACCTACCTTACCTACCCTACATACCCTACCTACCCTACAAATACTCTACATACCTGCCCTACCTACACTAATTGCGCCAATTCTGCAAAAATTTAAGAAACTATACTGGTCGTCTATGTATAAATTTTTGGTGAAGAATTGAATCATCGTCATCTACGTATTTTTTTTTGGGTTTTGTTGATTTTTTTAATGTTCCGCGCAACTTTCTTAGTTTTTTCTTTCAAATTCTTTTTCTCCTTACAATAAAAAACACAACAAAAAAAGTATTAGCGAAATTGATCCAGCCGTTCACGCGTGATGCCGTGAGTCCGTGACCAAGGGAAATATGGATTGTTTTTTATAATATAGATTTCGCAAACCGAAATTTTCCTTGGTTTTTAACCGACTTCAAAAAGGAGGAGGTTCTCAATTCGGTTGGTTTTTTTTATGTATGTACATCGATTACTCTGAGATTTATGATCCGATTTACGTGATTCTTCTTTAATTTGATGCGGAATAGTTGCCATTTGGTCCCATACAAATTTTGTTAGTTCTATTTGGCGGAACTTGGTCGTGGTTAGGCGCTGCACACAGGTCGTTCTGGGCACACAAGTAAACGCACCTGTGCACTAGGTGGGCGGAGGCCTGGAGGTTCGCTACTCGTTGGCGCTGGTGGCCGTGGCAGGCGCAATACTCACTGGGGGCGCACTGCTGGCCGCTATTGTCTCCGGTGGAGTGGGCAAGAACGGCTCCACAGTCGCTGTGAGACATCTCTTTAGTCCCGCAAGCAATCACCCAGTGTGGGAGACCAACAAACTTTTTTTTTTCAAATTTCAACCATCTTGATTAGTTAAATGCCATTTTAAGTCAATGACAAGATGGCAGTATAAAGATTAGTGTTACTTAGACAATCTCCCCCATCCCCTAATCACAAACTGGACCACTGCCAACGCAATCGTGATCCTGTAATGGCAAATGTTTCATTTTTGTTATTTTTAATATTTTTTTTGGTTATGAAGAGCTGGGTCTGTCACTTTCGAATTTAGAACCCTATGTATGGAGGTCGTTCCTCTTTTTGCATTCGCAAAAAAGTATTTATTTCATTTTTCTTTTCTTTGTGCTATCATCTTGACATACAAAGAGGTATGCGTGGCATCAGTCTCGTCTCCCACACCGGCACCGATTGGGTTACATTTGGGTATCTCGACTGTATCGTACTGTGTAGCATCGTCGGTTGACATGCATCTAGCGCGGTCAGTAGTTCGGCTTCAGATTGGCAGCAGTTAGCGAAACGGCACTTTCACGCGTTTATAACACAATTGACATTTTTAACATACTTTTGCTTACAATGTTTCGTACTTAACGATGAGATTATAGTATCGGTTTGTAATAATGTGTCCGTAGATATTTACTATTTTTTTTACAATACTTCAATCAGTGCAATCAATATTTATTTATGGTCGTTCTATAATATTATGGATGGGTAATAAAAGATACAATGCCACCGAGTAGCTATCTATTAAGAAATAAATATTTAAATGTAAGCAATGAATTTTAGAGTTGTAATACTTGTAATAGTTACATAGATTATGTTATATTGTAAGCAAATAGTTAAATAATTAATTTAAAAGTGATATAGCGTACGTGTGAGTGCCTCAGTAAACTTAGCTTTTGATTTGTTAAACTAAGACACTATTGGTTCCATCGCTTAATATCATGTGGGTTTTTTTAATAGCATGAATCGATTATTAATGAATGTAACTATAGACTATGCTCCTTGATCCGACCATGGAGTACATAGCGGACGTACAAAGACACTAAACAATGCCTAAAGTTCCATGTTTTCCTCTCATCACTCCAATACATTTTCATGTTACGGGGCCCATACAGTTTGTAATTAAACAGCTTTAATTTGTGTGACAGTGTCACGCGGCAGTCGTCGTCCGAGCACAGTGTTACCAGATTGGGGGGATTTTCGCAATACTGGGAATAAACTTGACTTTTAGGGAAAAACTGGGAAAACAGAAACTTTGAGGAAACTGTTGAAAATGGGGAATTTTAGGGGCTTAAAAAAACATGAACTAATTCGTTAGTTTGAAGAATCTGCGAATGTAGCATGCAAATGACTTGAATATTATTCATCACTTAAGTTCAGGTGGATTGCGGTCAAACGCAGGCCTATTTGTTAATAAAAAAAAGTTAAAGAAAGGTGTACTCAAAGTCTGTAAAGTTTTAACGAAACTTGGCACAGCTATTACAAGTTTGCCCTTTGCTAATGCTGCTGTTGAAGGGGCGTTTTCAGTGATGAATATCGTCAAAAATAAACTCGGTAACAAATTGCACACAAAAACCGCAGACTAAATTATGAGAGTGAGAAGTGTCTTACAAAACCGCGGTGTGCACAAAGTTTGAGCCTAACGGTAAAATGTTATATTTTTTTTAAATAACGTTTCCTCACATTTGGAATTACTCCTGTGTTGTGGGTGCGTTTACAAACATATAAACTCATAAACACAAACAGCCGATTCAGATTTAATTCTAAAAATGACGGAAAATTATGAAAATAAGAATAAAGTATTAGATTTTTTAAAGAAGCGTATCAAATAGAGGCCATTTTAATGTTTTTACTATTTTTCTTTGTACCAAAGCGACTGGGGTTTTTTTTTTGAAAACCTATCGTTTTGTGGGAAAATAATAATAAGCTTGGGGGAAATCAAAATATTGTATCTGGCAGCCCTGTCCGAGCAACACAAATTGAAGCTGTATTATTACAATCGCACGCACACATAGCGGCGCGTGCGCAGCTGAGTTGAACTATCTATACTTATGCGTAGTTAATGGCATAATAAATGTGATGTGTCTTTGTGCATCCCCGTACATGTAGTTTGATTCATTATTATACTAAAGTTAAAGTAATGTAGCGTTGATTGATTGTAACCGTATTAAGTATTTTATTTGCAGGTTTTGTGTTACCCATTATTATTGTCTCTTCACGGAGCATGATCTATGATAAATACTCTTTTAAGAATGTATTTGTGTCCGTGTAGGATTTGTTAGTCATGTAACGTGAAGGCTTTTCTAAGTACGGTGTTCATGGATATTAATATCACCACACAGATCCGGTAATATATCTAATACTATACTAGATTGAACAGTGTTGATCCTGCATTCTTATACTCACTTAAATACAAGTATCAAGATTGCAAGGAGGACCTACGCAGTGTATACGGTCTACCTACTACCGGTCGTAATTACTCGTATGTCACATCAAGTTCTACAAAAAAGAAAATGTTTTATAGAGCGTGTTATCCTTCATACTAGTCTGACAGCCTCCTTCTAAGGCTCGATGAGTTGTATGAGTACCGTATTTGTATCTACTGTGACGTATTGATGTGACGCGTGTGTGGAAAAGCTTTCATAGTTAATTTTACTATCAATTGTGGCTGGTGCGTGTCCCCTTTTATTTTTGTCTTTAAATGTGGGTCTTCACTCATTTTTTGAAGAATTCATGTAGTGTACATACATCGATGTCTGTTTTGACGACCAGCTGTCGAGTGCAGTCGCATGACATGTAATGTTGTGGTCAGGAAGGTAACTAGAGAGTTTAGCACGACACAATTGACAACATTTCATATTTTTTACCTACAAATCTAGGGCACCCGTATTTTTCCGTTTTTCAAAATTATGTACTTTCATCCATAATTTTAACTTTGAAATTAGGTGTATTCTTAAAAGACGTAAGCGCCAAATGACGTCATACTTACGGTGAAATAGCGTTTTATCCTTTGGTTTACTGTGACCCGTCAAAAAACTATCATCATTATTATTAGACTTCATGTATGTGACATTGACGTGTGTCTTATTTGACGGTAATGTTTTCATGTAAACCATTGAAATGTTTATGCAAAGGTAAACTACCTCATTCCACCGTATATGTGACGTCATCATATGCTTTTTGGTTTTACTTATTTTTCTCAGAAATGAAGAAGTAAAAAAATATAAAAAATATATTTTTGGACTGAGGATACGAAAATAAAGAAAAGGTATTTTTGTTTTAAGGTCGTGTCAGTTTTGAAATGTTGTCAATTGTTGACGATGACATTCTTGTTTTACTCAGTACTACAGTACTCAAGTAGGATGTGTTGTGTACTTTGTCCCCGTGTAACGGTCCACTCATGCGCAGATGCCACCACTGGGCGTGCCGCTGAGCCTGCAGGTTACCTCCATGTGCTTCGCTCTACAGTTTTACTTTGCCACCAACTTTTTTTCCACATTCCGAGTTAGGGGATGTGGCAAGAACGGATCGACTGTCGCTGTAAGACTGCATATTGATTACTAAGACATTCGTTCGTGGGACATCGGTTGAATGCGACGATTCAGTCTTGCACATACGCCGTCATTTTTATAACAGGCAAGAATCCAATAACGATAGGATTTGCGTTAAAAATCAGCTATTTTACTGCCGTCTCGTGCTGTAAACTCTACTTAGTAATAGGTACTTACTTTATCCTTCAATTAAACGTGAACAATAAAACAAGTAACCGACTGAATCGTCACATTTCGTGATTTAACCAAGCTGCATGGAATATATCGTGTAAATAACACCGCAGCCGCAACAGCTGAAGATCAACATTATTGTCTATTAATTTTACTTAATTCGGGATTGCAAACTGTCTGCATAGACAAATAATAAAAATATTTCAAAACTGGAATCTTGAAATTATTAATATAATGGTACCGGTTCATGTTTTTTTTATTTTTATATGTAAAGTATTTAATCCTAACTTCTAAGTATCAAGATCATTTCGTATCGAGTACCCATGCAAGTGAAAAAATCTTGAGTATAGTTAAACTCCCTGACATTGCCTACTTATAGATATATTTAGGTCGATTTGTTGGATCGAAAATAGCGAAAGAATTGTCATGTTGCGATATTATCGGACGATGTATGGTATATAACGCTTTTGTCAATCTATGTATTTATTCTAAGGCTCATCATTTTATATAAGTATCAGCACGGGTTTTGTGGGGTGCAAGACGTCTATTTTCTCTCAGACTACATCAATGTTACCATGAATTAAATGTCATTAATCTATAGAACCTAACACCTAAAATACGAGTAGGACGTACATATAAGGTTATTAACTATGTCTTATTCATCTTAAATGCCACAGACTATCAATGTAATTCTTATAAAATTGGTTTCGAGATTCACTGTTGGGAACACACATACCTATGTTTAAGTGTAACTTGCAATCTCTTCCAGTCCTTCATATATTTTTATACTCGTGTAAACGTCACAATTATTCTATCTACATGGAATCTACTTATCTGTCAGTCACCACAACTTACAACCACATAGTTCACACCAGCTCAGAACAATTAACACCAGACCATAAATGAGTGAAGACACCACATACTCTTACAGACTTGAGAGTGAATGTAATGGATGTCGTCGCTTCCAGTCCGTTCCGTTACTCGTAGCTGATGTAATTGATATTAATGGCATGTATGTGTTTCTCTTTCTGTTATGGCCGCCGTCCCGCGTCCCCGACGCCGCCCCGCCGCCGGTCTAACCGCATGACGTCATCATGTGAACTTCATCACATCATCATTCACGGTCTAACACTACAGTTACCGATAAACGTCAGCTTGAATCTGATATCAAACTACGCAGTAGTGTTGCTCACCCTGTACCTAGTCGTCGGTTATGTTACCGTCATTATGAAGGGTGGAGTGGGGAAAAACGGCTCCACAGTGGCAGTAAGACTTTTTGATTAGCATTGTGCCGTATGAATAACACTTAACAAGATCAACGCTGCACAGACTGTACTAACGCGCCACCGCGCTATGCTCACGCGTGACGATGCTCGATGACTGACTCGATCACTAGTGTCGTACCGTCCGTCCTGTAGTGTTGTGCTGTGTCTCATAGTGCACGGGTGTCCGCATTCATAGCATGTGATGTACCTATTGTACAGTGAACGGCTTGCTACTAACCGCACTTATGTGTTTTTTGCTTGTTCGACTTTGCATGTTAGTTTGTAAGTAGTGCTTTGCATGTCGCGATTTAGTATTTCTGAAATCTCCCTTGTTTTTAATAATCACTAAAATTTTTGAGAGTTTTGAATTTGATTAAAAGTTTTAACACAAAAATTGAACTTGCTGATTAATAAATTAATTTGATATCTTGCAAGAACATAACCAGCAGAATTTGTTGGTTTGTTCGTACATCAAAGGCCGTGGTACACCCAGTCCGTTTTGTGTAGGGTACAAGTATCCTGTCGCCGGTGATCCCGTTCTCCCTGGTCGTGGTCCCGGCGTTCATCATCTTCCAGAAGAGCGAGTCCAACGTGTACCAGCATCACCCATCCCTGTACATAATGGCGTTCGGCATGGTTGCCGCTAAAGTCACCAACAGACTTGTGGTGAGTGTTACAAATAATTTCGAACGTTCGCACCACACATCTGCGGACACTGAGTTCTGAAGAGCAATCTCGTAATTAAAAACGTTCTAAATAGTCGCAATCCCATCATCATCATGTCAAGTCCCCTCCAAGGGGGGGTTCAGCCGTAATCGCTATGCTTGGCCGATGCATATTGGCGATCGCGGTACGGTAGGTGTTATGTAACTCAGAAGGACGCTGCTGCCCATCCTCTGGTCAATATTCCTCTGCCGGCTTCTACAACACTCACGGGTTGAATGGGGTGGTGCTATTCACAGCCGGCACCACACGGCTGCTCTCTAGTGACAATAAATGTCAAAAATGTGTCAATAATGGAGGTAAATTGGAGATATTTTTGACAGATTGAGACAGAAAGAGATAAAAAGAGATCGTTCTTATAAATACGAGAAATGCGCCTCAACTTTTAGATTTGTTCAAATACTTCATCACGTATTTGTGGGCCTGGATTCCAACCCCAGCCCAGGTCGGGCCAGTATTGTTAGATTTTTCTAGTTATAAATTGTCAGTAGCGCCTCATTGTCTGATTTTTTTTAAATTTTTTATTATCAAATAGGCTTGCGTTTGGCCGCAAGTGATAATGCGGCCTAAGTTTGAACACGCTTGCCTTGGATGAACCGGTTCACTCGTGCCTTGAAGATACCCAGATTATACTTGTAGGCGACGCGTGAGAGTAGTGATTTTATATTTTAAGTACCTTCATTCCTTGTGGTCATTCAATAAATCCAGGGCTCACACAAGGCGCGGGAGACGCATGCGAGCGGGAGAGGGGCGCGCGCTTAGCGGCGCGGGGCGCTGCCATTTGCAATTTCAGTACACTTTTCGTATGATTGCGCACGGACGTATTTTTGGTCGATGCGTCTCCCCACCCTTCACCCTTTCGTAAATCTAGTTTTTTTCATTAAGTATCCACACACCCTACATTAGTTGGTCTTCGAGTCGGATTTCTGGATGTATCATACACCACCGCGAAGCATGGTGAAGACTAGGAGTGCGAGAAGGACGGAAGAGGAGCAAAATGAAGCGCAACAAAAAGATGCTCAACAATTGCAAGTTCGAGAACAATGCAAAGTCGAACACATAGACATTCCGAAGGAAGCTGTAATACCTATTGAACCCGGGAACAAGATGGAAGAAAATCAACCTGGACCTTTTACAGCCCAAAGTGTGCGAAAGTCTACCCGCAATAAAAAATCATCAACTTCATCTATTACGGCGAGAAAGAAAAGACTGGAACTTGAGGCCGCTCAAGCAAAGGCTCGAATTAGAATGGAGTTGATCGACAAACAACTCGATGCGGACCTCGCTGAACTGGAAGACGGCGGCAGCAGCTGCAGTCTACCCTCAGAAAAATATACAAATGACCGTGTAGTGGAAAAGTGGCTGGAAAGCAGTCGGCAGGAGATGAATACTCAGGGCGTGACCAACCGTGGCATCCGCGATGACGGGCTGCATCCGGCGCCGCAGGAATTGCACCTGCACAATGTGGGCCCCGCCGGCCCGCAACCCCCCGATACGGAACTCGCGCTCGAAGCACGCCCGCCACCACCAGCTGCTGGTGGCACTGATGAAACCGTGCGAGCCCTGGCGACTGCTCTGAAGGACCTTGCCGCTGCATCTGCTACCGGTGCCAGCAGATCTAATGACAGAATGCTTAATCGCTTGTGTACACCGAGGGACCTACCCAGTTACTCTGGTGACCCGCTTGAATGGCTTCAGTACAAGCAAGCATTTGAAGAATCCTCTCAAGTGTGCAATTTTAGTGACAAAGAAAACTTGTGGCGTCTGAGGAGGAGCCTACAAGGGCCAGCAAAAGAAGCGGTAACGGCCTTACTCATTGGTGCTACCTCCGCAGTTGATGTAATGAACACACTGGAACTGCAGTTTGGTAATCCTGATGTAATAATTTCCAGGATTCTGCAGGACATAAGTAAATTACGTCCCATGGCACAGGAGTATCAGAAGGATATTATCCCGTTCTCCGTGAAAGTAAGAAACTGTGTCGCTGCTGTGACTGCCATCGGACGTGAAGAATACCTAAAAGGAATGAACATTGTATCGGTCATCCTCTCGAAACTACCGATGATACTGGTCTCAAAGTGGGCTGATTACTGTTATCCTCTTATCAGTAACACAGAGAAACCGAAACTGCTCATTTTGTCCGAGTTTCTGAGTGATGAAGCTGTGAAAATTACAAAAACATCTGTGAATTTATCGATCATACAATATCATAGTAAACAAAGTAATAACGAAAACTCTAAACACCGTACTCTAGTGGTAAACAGTGAACAAGTGAACAATGAACAAAAAAGTGATAAGAAGTGTCGGTACTGTCACGTTTCCGAGCACTTACTACAAGACTGTAGAAAGTTTAAAAAATCATTACGCAGAGATCGCTGGGCATTCGTAAAACGTCATGGTATGTGCTACAAGTGTCTGACGTCACAACATAAACAAGATACTTGTACCGCACCGGTGTGTGACGTCGACAACTGCGGACTATCTCACCATCGTTTGTTGCATTATATTGTAAACAAAAACTCAGAGCCGCGTAATAGTGTCAATATAACCGATGTGACTGAAACCGAACCCGAGACTGAATCGCGAGTGGAAACTGTAAATCATCTCCAAGTGAACTGCCGTAAAGTGTTACTAAAAACTGTGCCTATTTACCTACACGGACCTAACGGTACTTTTCGTAGTGTCGCGCTCCTTGATGACGGGTCAACTGTGACGTTGATAAGCGCTGCGCTCGCGTCGAAGGTGGGACTGCACGGTAATAAACAATCTATGCGTGTGTGCGGTGCATGGGACAATAGCGAAGTGATATGTCAAAGTGAGGTACTCGACCTTGAACTTTCTAACTGTAAAGGAAATAAGTTTACAATTCGTGCGCGTAGTGTAACAAATATGAACTTACCGGTACAAAATATTACTAACGTGGACATGAGTGATTATGAACTGATGAAACCTGAAATAAAAAATATAATTTGTGATGGTCAATACAGACCGGAACTTTTGATAGGGCAGGACAATTACGATCTAATTTTACCATTGGAAATAATTAAGGGTAAACCTACTGACCCCTATTTTACCCGCACTCCGTTAGGATGGTGCATGCACGGGTGCATGCGCACGAAGCCCGCTGTTGATCACGATATGAAGCTGCAGTCTACTCTGTTCCTGTCAGAAGGAGACAACAATGAATGTGAGCATATCTTACGAGAAATGCAAAATGAGATGCGAAAGTCATTTGAAATGGAGTCTGTCGGAGTTACTAGTAAGCCCCGCCAAAACCTACTAGATGTAAAAGCCACGGAATACTTACAACAAACGGCCACTTTGAAAGATGGAAGGTGGTACGTGGGTCTCCCGTGGAAAGGTGCATTTGGTGAGATGCCTAACTCATACGATAATGCACTCGCTAGACTGAAAGGAGTCGAAAAGAAAATGAAAGCAAATTCAAGCTTCGCAGAGCGTTACAAAGAAAGAATCGACCACCTGTTCAGTAACGATTTCGCATCACCACTCACTGAAACTAAAAATCCGAATAGAATATGGTACTTACCGCACTTTGGAGTCGACAACCCCAATAAACAAAAACTACGACTAGTGTTTGATGCCGCGGCTAAGAACCATGGCATGTGCTTAAATGACTATTTACTGCAAGGTCCCGACTTACTTACCTCACTGTACGGGATAATGCTGAGATTTCGAGAAAATAAAGTGGCAATCACGGGCGATATAAAAGATATGTTTTTAAGGATCAAAATACGAGATCTTGATCGAGATGCCTTGCGCTTTCTATGGCGTGAATCACCAGATAAACCCGTACAAACTTGGGTCATGACTAGCCTAATATTTGGCGCGAACTGTTCCCCATTCATTGCCCAGTTCATAAAGAATAAAAACGCCGAAAGATTTCAGTCAACAATGCCGGCCGCCGTGCAAGCTGTACTTACACAACACTACGCCGACGACTATATAGACTCCTTACCCGATGAACAAACGGCTAATCAACTTGTGAATGACGTCACATTCGTCCACAAACAAGGTGGATTCGAGATTAGAAACTGGACGTCTAATATGCAGTCTGTACTTAAAGATTTACCTACTGAAAACCTGAAATCAACGTCTGTGATATTTAAAAATGGGCAACTGTATGACGGAGAACGTACACTCGGCTTAATTTGGTTTCCGACTAATGACAACCTAGGATTCGATGTGTCATTCAAAAGAATTCCCACAACAATATTGCTTGGACAAAAGAAACCCACTAAACGAGAAATGCTACGTGTACTAATGTCCATCTTCGATGTCTATGGATTTCTTTCGCCTATCACAATCAAAGGCAAGATCCTTTTACAAGATACCTGGAAGTCTGGAATCAGTTGGGACGACGAAATAACAGACCAAATATTTATAAAATGGACCGAATGGCTGAGCATTATGACACAAATTGATAAAATTCGCCTACCACGACATTACGAGTCGGCAACTAGAAGTACTCGCCGCCGCTCAGTACCTACGGGCGACAGCGAGAAGCGCGACCTCAGTGCAGACGCACCGAATAGCGCGTCGCCGGCGCAGTTCACCGAGCGCTATACGAACCTACAGTTACATGTTTTCTGTGACGCGTCGTCTCAAGCGATGTGCGCCGCCGCGTACTGGCGTTGGATCGATTGTAAACAAAATATTCAAGTTGCATTTGTGTCCAGTAAATGTCGAGTTGCACCTGTAAAGTATGTTTCGATGCCTCGTTTAGAGCTACAAGCAGCTGTTTTGGCGGGAAGATTGGCTAATAATATAATAAACGAGCATAGAATAAAGGCTGAAAGAAAAATATTCTGGTGTGACTCATCTACGGTTTTACACTGGATACGTAATAATACACGAAGTTATAAAGCCTACATAGCTCACCGCCTCGGCGAATTAGACGATTTGACGCAAATTGAAGAATGGAAATACATACCTACGAAGTTGAATATCGCCGATGTCGCCACTCGAGAAACCTGCGAAATAAAAACATTGAATAATGAGTGGTTATATGGGCCGACATTCCTATATGAAGAAGAACGATCGTGGCCTGAAGAATCAAAGATACAGCTACCTGAAATTCGCGATGTGGACCTGGAATGTATAAATAATATTCACGTTGCACCTGTGTGTTTACCTGCTGTTCCTGAACCAGAAAGCTTTTCTTCATGGCTTCGACTAGTAAGATCCATGTGTATGGTATTATCTTTTATAGATAAATGCAAGAAAGTTTCTAGTGTTTGTGTAGATGGTGCGATGATGGAACGTGCTGAGAACATGTTGTTGAAATACTCCCAGATGAAAGCTTTTCCAGATGACCTGCACAACCTGAAACATAACAAAACATTAGATAAAAAAAGTAAATTACTTACCTTGACGCCGATTATTGGCGATGACGGCCTGCTGAGATTGTCTGGCCGCATTGATGCCGCACCGGGGATACCTACCAACGTGAAACGTCCTGTGATACTTCATGGCCGCTGCCATGTCACTCACCTCATCGTGAAGTACCTCCACGTAAAAGCATGCCACGGAAACCAGGAAATGGTCGTTAACGAGCTGAAACAACGATACTGGATTATACGACTACGACCTACAGTGAAGTATATCAGTTCAAAATGCATGTTATGTAGAATTAAGAGGGCGCGGCCTCATCCACCCAGAATGGGTGACTTACCTGAAGCGCGGCTCGCTCATCAGCATCGCCCCTTTACGTTCACCGGCGTTGACCTTTTTGGACCCCTACAAGTAACCGTTGGCCGACATCGAGAGAAGAGGTATGGTGTTATCTTCACTTGCCTCACCGTTAGAGCCATCCACATTGAGATAGTGAACCAGCTGACCACAGACGCACTAATAATGGCTCTCAGACGAATGGCAGCTAGAAGAGGCTGGCCACGGTACTTGTACTCGGACAATGGTACGAATTTGAGAGGATCTGACACGGAGCTGAAGAAATGTGTTCTTGAGCTGGACACGGAGAAACTCAAAGAAGGAGTAACGACCTATAGTATGGCGACCACTTGGGTTTTCATTCCACCTGCGAGTCCTCACTGGGGAGGGGCTTGGGAACGGCTCATAAGAAGTGTAAAAGGCGCACTTAAGGTTGTATTGAAGGAACGAGCGCCACGTGATGAGACACTTCAAACATTATTAGCCGAAGTAGAACAAATGATAAACAGCCGCCCCCTCACTCACGTCGCAGTGGAACCAAGCAGTCATGAAACCTTGACCCCCAACCACTTTCTGTTGGGAACATCGTCCAACCTACCTACTTTGGGTGTTTTTGATGAGTCAGATACCTACCTCAGAAAACAATGGCGATTGTCACAAAAACTAGCCGATATGTTTTGGAAACGTTGGGTACGAGAAGTACTGCCAGATATGCGCCCAAGAAGTAAGTGGCACTATGAACAAAGACCCTTGCAAGTGGGAGACCTTGTGCTGATCGTGGACCCTAACTCCCCCAGAAATGTATGGCCGAAAGGTGTGATACAGGCCGTAATAGTTGGCAAAGATGGCCGCGTTCGAGTGGTCGATGTCAAGACAAAATCCGGCCTTCTGCGGCGGAATGCCACACGCGTCGCGCCTATCTCTATGGGTGATGAGTGCTGTAGCAGCACTGGGGAGGGGAATGTAGGCGACGCGTGAGAGTAGTGATTTTATATTTTAAGTACCTTCATTCCTTGTGGTCATTCAATAAATCCAGGGCTCACACAAGGCGCGGGAGACGCATGCGAGCGGGAGAGGGGCGCGCGCTTAGCGGCGCGGGGCGCTGCCATTTGCAATTTCAGTACACTTTTCGTATGATTGCGCACGGACGTATTTTTGGTCGATGCGTCTCCCCACCCTTCACCCTTTCGTAAATCTAGTTTTTTTCATTAAGTATCCACACACCCTACAATACTTATCAGGCATATTGATATTGTCATGTTCAAGTCAATAGGCTCGCCCTTATGACATGGGATATCAAAATTGTTAAAATACGTCTGTTTACACCGTCAGATTATAGGAGCGTAGAGTTAATATATAGCTGAACATAATATTGTGTTTGCAGGTAGCTCACATGACCAAGAGTGAGATGGACTACTACGACTGGTCTCTCCTGGGCCCCGCCATGCTGTTCCTCAACCAGTACTTCAACCACGCGCTGCCTGAGTACTACGTGTTGTGGATGTGCACGGTACGTAACTATAACAATCATATTTATTTGCTAGAAAACATACCGCTGTGGAATTTAAATACAACGTGTAACATAAATAGGTGTTCATATTTAAGGGTGACGTTCGGTATCTGATAGTGTCTATACACAAATGCTCACATCAAAATAAACCATACTGAGCTTTCGTATTTTGTTTGCCTGATTAATTATATCGATAAATTTAAGACCAAAACAAAGGTGTCACATCCC
Organism: Charanyca ferruginea; assembly: GCA_947361185.1. Classification (NCBI taxonomy): domain Eukaryota; kingdom Metazoa; phylum Arthropoda; class Insecta; order Lepidoptera; family Noctuidae; genus Charanyca; species Charanyca ferruginea. The sequence continues at coordinate 970,334 of OX376063.1, read as the reverse complement.
TAACTCATAGATTTTGTATACATTTTTCACATTACACAAGTTTTACACATTCTGGTACAAGTTTACAGTTTACACACTATTGAAACCTTTGGTTTGACACCAATTGTACATTCATAGTTACCGAGAAATAATTGATTGCCACAGTGTCCATATTTGTTTATGACTTAAAACACACTCAAAGATTTGTTTGAACGTTGGAACTAGATATAACCTAGTGTGCATCAGAGTATATCACATTCTTATTGTAAATCCACAATAAAAAAATGCCATGCGTGGTAATATTTGTAGAATTTTGTTAGTGTTTTAATAAATGATATTGTCATTATTGATGCTGATTAGAGACATTTTGACAGTATACGGGCATACTGACATAAAGTCATAGACTAAAATTCGGTTATTGTCTGTGGTCTTTGTCTCATGAGTGCATAAAATTTTTAAGTACGGTTAAACTGTATATTTTAAGGGTTGTTCGTGGCATTGCTTAACCAGATATAGGTGTTTTTATCTGTAGAAAACAAAAATTATATATCCGTTAAAAAAAAAAACTGATGTGTGACCTTACGTATTGCTTATTTAGGAGATTTTTCTCACGATCCATAAATATGACCACACATTTCTAGTTACACGTTGTATATAGTTTGACGCGAACACTTCTTTTCGTATTAAAATCAGTCTTGGCAAAACTCAGCTACTGTGGTGTCCGTAGGGTCACTTGGTAGCATTTGCCGAGACCGTTTGTGTATGTAACGCTCTCTTTGAAGCCATTGTTGAGTGTGAGTGTTATAGAGACTAATCCAGTTAAGGGGGATGCGCAGGGCAGCCCACGTAATTCAAATTTTCTTAAGATTTTTGCAATTTTCAGGTTGTATTGTAATAAAAAAACTCGTAAAAGTGCCTTGGAGTTTTGTGTTGCTGATTTTAATTATTATAATTATGTAAATGCATATCTGTTACTCCTTCGATTTTTTTTTATTACTATATAACTTGATACTGAGCTGCAAATTACAAAAAACGTAAGAAAAATTAGTATCTTAGTATTAGGGCTACACTGGCGCGTCCCTCTTAACCTTTTGACAGCCACGTCAAAGAACGTGCCCTCGGCGCCAAGCTACGAATCAAAGCTATGGAATTACGTTTCTATACGTAATTCCATAGAGTAGTAATTCGTCTGTCATAGTCGTGACCGTGGCGTGCTGGGCACGTTTTGGTTTGTCATCTACATACGACAAAAGAGATAGGTAACCAGGGTCGTCAGATATAGTTAAAGTTTACTTAGAAACCGATGGATGTTTTTGAATAAAATAATATTAATCTATACTTACTTATATTATACTATACTAGCGGGCCGGGCAGACGTTGTTCTGAAACCCGAATATAGCGCCACCTGCCGGGTTCAATTGTGAATCTGAACCATTCTCGAATCCATTGGAACACACACAAACAAATTCAGCAAAATCGGTCCAGCCGTTTAGAAGGAGTTCACTTTCATACACACGCACAGAAGATTTTTATAAATAAGATATTATATAATTTGGTATGAAAATAGCTTGAGCTCTGGGGCAGGACATAGGCTACTTTTTATCCGCTTTTAGGTAGGTACACACGGCTACACATCATTTCCAGTTAATGCTGATCTCGCATTGTATAGGATTTCCTTACAATGCGAGGTCAGCTTACCGACATTCACGCGGTCGAAATCGCAGGCAAAACCTAGTAAAGAATAAACATTTTAATGATTTAATTAAATTACGAAAACGAATAACGAAAACATCCATCGGTTTCTAAGTAAACTTCAACCATTTCCGACGACCTGCATTCCTATCTTTTTTCCTGACTGTACAGTCACGAGCATAAATATCTAAACAGATTGCAAAATTTAAAAGCAATTTTCTCGTGGAATAACTATTTCAATCTAGAGATAATAAAACCTATTTTATTTTAGTAGTTGGGGATCAAAAATACCCTTATTCATAACCCGAAAACATTTCAATCAATAGCTTAGGAGGAAATCAGTTTAGAATGAGATCAACTGTTTACATAATAATAATACAAAAGTTTTATTGACATAGAAAAAGAAGGTAGCACATTTAAATTTGAAGCCCTGACTCCTGAGCTAGGTGGTACCTGTGTTACAGGAGTCAATGTCTTCACCTGGTTGTGGAACAATAACATTAAGCTATAATATAAAATTAACGTAAATATTGAGGAAGTGCATGCATGCTCTTGAGTGGTTTGAGTTCGTGTGTGTGTTTGTGTGTGTTGAGTGTGTGTGTAAGTGTTATGTGTGTGTGTAAGTGTTATATGTTTGTGTGTGTGTGTAAGAGTGTTATGCACAGATATAGACAGACCTAGATAACGTAAGTATCACGATCTGTATGAAAACCAAGCGTGCCATTTTTTGGACGTCACAATGTAATACGAATGTTTTGTGTTTCCTAAATTTGGTATTACCAGGTATTACTGAGGGTATTAGATTAAAAATAATTGTTTTTTAAATTAATTACGCATAATATTAATCACAAAATGACTTAACGATGGAAGGAAACGTTTACTTTATTTTTTACTTACGATTTTTTGTCGTAAGTTAGGCACGAAAATAGGCATACGAAGTAGTTGCTCTTGCGTTATCTAGGTCTATCTATATCTGTGGTGTTATGTATGTGTGTGTGTGTGTGTGTGTGTGTGTGTGTGTGTGTGTGTGTGTGTGTGTGTGTGTGTGTGTGTGTGTGTGTGTGTGTGTGTGTGTGTGTGTGTATTACATGTTTTTACCATGTGCAAAAAAAAACAGTTGATCTCATGGCACCCTCTCATTCATCTCTACCCGTCCAGATGCTTCATCATTAAACTTAACTGTTATAGACCACTACCTACCTACTAAGTAACGGAATAATTAATAGATTCTATTAATCGTTAATTGATAAAGTTAAGTTAGTATTTTTGTGTGTGTGTGTGTATTACATGTTTTTACCACGAGCAAAAAAAGCATGTAAACAGTTGATCTCATTCTACCCTGTTATTCATCTCTTTACCCGTCGACCTGGCCAGGTGTGGGTGTGCGTGGACCTGGTGCGCTACTGCGGCCAGGTGTGCCTGGAGATCTGCGCGCACCTGCGCATCCAGCTGTTCCGCCTCGCGCCGCCCAGCGCCAACGGTACGCGCCGCGCCAAGCGCCAGCACTCGCACCACGCGCATCACGCGCACCACTCCTAGTGCAGGCGGCGGTGTATGTTGCTTGTCTAAGCCAGCAGATACCATACTTTTAGCATCGGCGGTTTACGTTGACTTGCACAAAACCAACATTAGTTTAACGGAGACTTTAAAATTAATATTAATAACTAGCTATAATAACTAAATTATATACTAAAACCTTCCTCTTGAATCACTCTATCTATAAAAAAAATCCCCATCAAAATCGTTGCGTAGTTTTAAAGATCTAAGCATACATAAGGACAGACGCGGCGGGGGACTTTGTTTTATAATATGTAGTGATAAACCCCTAGCCTCACCCCCCCCCCCCCCGGCTTACCCTTAGCCTTTGTACCTTTGTGCATGAAGTATAAATAAATAATATCAAAGACCCATAACATATATACCTTACAGACTATCACTACACACTTTTAAAAAACCAAAAAAAATATCATTAGACTATTGTACACGAAGTGACGGCGTGGTGTTGCGTAGCCTTCCACGAAATCGCCGAAATACGACACCCTCTGGTCAAAACTCTTCCTTGAGAAAGGTGTCAATATACTGAGTTGGAACTCGCACCACGAACGACTTGAAGTTGGTATTAGTAGCTCAAGGTCCAGCTGGTCTTCGATCGGACATCCTCCACGATCTCCTCAACCTTCGTGGTATGATATTCATGGTGTGTGTGGAGACATTTCACACATGACCATCTGACTCCAAACTAGGGAGACCCTGTACTATGGGTGTCAAACAGCTGATATACATACACAAAGACATTTTAAATACTTACATAATATATGGATAAACAACACCCAGACACAAGGCAAACACAAATGCTCGTCACACAAATTTTTACCCTGGGCAGGAATCGAACCCGCAACACGCTACGCAGCTGTCGATCACTCAGCCACTGCGCCAACCGTGTCGTCAATATAAATTAATAAATTCATGCCATCCCTTACATTTAGTATCGAGAAGAAAGTGACAGCTTCAATTTAAAGTCTCCATTAAACTAATGTTGGGTTTGTGCAACGCACTGTTAAGTGACAGTCACTGAGTGAGGCTTTGGTGCCAAACCTTTTTATACCGCGAACGTACTTACCTACGCTAAAAGTATCGTACTGCAATGGCTCTAAGTTAGTTTTGTACGCTGCTACGGCTATTTGTAATGCGGTCGATTTAAGTTATTTCTTGTGTAGATAAATCAGAATTGTCAAATATCTCTTGCCTTTAAGGTAACGTAACCAATGTTGTATAAAATACAATGTTTTCAGTTAAAACGTACAGTGAAATTTCGTTTTAAAAATTTCGTTGTACTTTTTGGAATGTCGGCAGCGTCCAAAATGGACTTCGTTTCTAATTTGTTGATTAGTCAAGGTTCGGTATGTATTATGTTATTGGGATGAGGATGCGGCGCTCTCACACCGCTATGCCTTTACTTGTACTCTGTCTAACAATACACTAACATGCGAACACTTAGGACGTCCAAACACAAAGAGTACTCGTAGAACAATTATAATTAATATCTGCTACCGCGATATAAGGCCGCGTTTCGTACGGTTTCAATCACTTACGTCGACAAACGGTATAACAGTGCTCGGGCCATTAATGTGACGCATCCAGCAACTTCGTATATTTCAGACATTTTTGTTTCTTTTCCACTTTTACAATGTGGGTTCCGTGAAATTATTATTATTTCACATTTCGTTAAATATTCCACAGTTAAGAATATTATTTTGGAATAGCGAATATCGAACGTTGAAACAATTTCAGTTTTCACCATAAAAGTGTATGGAATTATACCACTTGAAAATATTTAAAAATATATTTTCTTTTTTTTCTATTTGCATCAAAATTCAGTATATTAATTTATAATCAATTTATGTGTTCTGTTGCCTCGAAAGTTTAGTAACCTGTGTGACAGTTCGATTCATCTTATTAGCGCCCGCGTATAGTCTCTCGTGTAACACGGGAATGTAAACTATTGTACGTAAGAAATCCAAAATGGCAGCGAGATACCGTGTGACCCCTAGCTCGAATATTATCACCCTTCAGACAACTTCATTAGTTTTGTCAAGTGCTTCTTTATCACACTTCTATAACTATTGTAGTATATCAATCCGTGTCGATAAATAAAGCATACATGAACGACGGTATATCGTATCTAAAATGAAACAGCAATATTTGATCGTAACGAGCCGATAGGTTATTAACACGTTAACTGCCATGCCAGTAACCGGTGACTGACACCGAAGCATCAAATTCAAATAAAAAAAAAATAATAAAAAATAAAATAAAAATAGTTTATTTCTCACCAGCTAGCAACAAGGATTACAACATATTAAATTTATTCAACATAATTTGTGGTGGTAAAGGGAGGTTAACGTAGGGTTTTGACTCTATCTTCTGAACTTACAGACCGCAGTGTGACGTCTGGCACATGTAGTGTTCTTTTCTAGAAATGACAGACATGGCCCAAGACATAATTTCAACATGGCCTTTTACTTTTATATTTAGAACAAAAAAATCACGTATTTTTTATGATAATGAAATAAAACATAATGAAAATTTTAAATAAAGAAAAGGGAACACTTTTTTGTATATTCATATGAAACCATTTGGAAATAAATTAAATTTGCAGGATTTAGAAAATATACCCAGGCAGTTAACGTGTTAATAAGCAGTAACTCTAAACCCAGTATTTTTTCTCACAAATTGTCGACAATTTGAAAAGTCACACTGTCCAGTCAATATAGATACTCGTACTGTCACTAACTAATAAATGTAAACTCGTGCCCGTACTCTGTGAACTACGACTTAACCAATGCGGGATAGACAGGAGTGCATGCCTTCTATCTACTAACGCTTTGTGGAGGTGCTGGGTCCTTCCTATACTAACGAGTCTCGTCACAGTGATGGGTAGGGTCCACTCCGGATCGAGAACATTCTATTATGTCCACTGACGTTCTGATAACATTATAACCTTAAAGTGAAAGCGCTGAGGTGGAATGGTAATAAAAAAACTTAGACGCGAAAGTTTCGAATGTGTATTTAGACAATAAAATTATAATAATAAAGACGCGAAAGTTTCGAATGTGGATTTAGACAATTATAATAATAAAGACACGAAAGTTTCGAATGTATATTTAGACAATTATAATAATAAAAATCATCAAAATAACTAAGTTACAATAATCCGTAAACGTCATATTTTAATTAAATAGGCACATTTACGGATTATTTTAATTCTGAGAGAGTTGATGATTTTAATTATTATACTATCAGGAAAAACTTAGCATTGAAAAAACTCAACCCAATGAACTTGCAAACACTATCTGGGGCTCTTAAGTTTGTCACGCAGTTTATGAAAAGAAAAACAAAAGTTTGATTAATTTTGTAAAACACAAAAATTATCTCAAATCTGTTCTAATCCAATTAAAAATTTGTCAAAAGTCACTTCATGGACAATATCCGTTCTCGATACGCGAATGTTTCCGACAACGCCCATCACTAGTCATATATTGTGCATCATTGTTATAGATGAGGCGCAACTATTGGATAAAAGTTATCACGTGTACATAGGAAGCTGTGACCACGACCAGTAAGTCAGGGGCTTGGAGGCATGCCACTAACCGTACAAACTGTGACCTAGGCAGTACAATGTCGTTGTCACACTGCTCCACTGAACGCTGGTAGAAAAATAAAACATTATCATTAGGGACTTAACTTGCACTTTTGGACGTCCTTAACATATAATTGACTTCATTCTTCATTCTAATTGACTGCTTGAATACTGGTGCCAATACTGTTGTGCGCAAACAAGAATGAGACAGATATTTATAAAAGCTGTCAATTTAAGTTGATCTAATATGTTCATACAAACGTATTGATTAAAAACACGGCGAAGTTCAAGGAAAAAACTAATTTGACATCTGTAACTTAGTATTATCTGTCGCCGTCCTTTTCTTCAGCTAGCATGCAGTAAGAGATGCCAATGGTCTAATTTTACTTTGGTTTGTGGACAAGGGAATCTGCGCCACTGTCAACATCGCGATTGTCTTCCAATGGAATGTTTCACTGCGCGTTTCTCTGATAATTTAACAGATTCATCCAAATACAATATTTTTGTAAGAAGTAATTTAATCGCACTTGGTACATGACATTTTTATTTCGACTCATTTCAAGGTTGCATTCTGTCAAATACTGAACTTGAGTTGCTCAGCTGGTCTGATGGAAATAACACGTTTATTTATTTTTAATTTGTACGTTAATCCGCACTGATCACCTTACTTTGATGACGTGTCGTGCGTCATCAGGAGACTTAATCAATGCAGATTATAATTAAGTATTGAAATTCTTTGTTAATGAGTTACTTTTTAGCAGAATGCTACCTTGAATAAATCATTACTAGTTTTCTTATTTTAAACAGCTAGTTTAGTAGATTAAGTAGACGCCAGATAGAACTAACACCTACGTATTACGACTGTGTATGTAAATAGCTAAAAGTGCAAATATTCTTCAGGTCATTAAAAAACATTATTAGTTTAAAGAAAAATATGTATATTTTTATTACGATTTCTGTTAGCACCGTTATATTAGAAGAAAATGTGTTATAGTTTAGTTATAGTAAGTAGGTGGGAAAATGTCTGTTAATGTAAGGAGAGACGGCCATCTCTTAGCCGGATCATTTAGTAATTAATAATAATGATGACTTGCCAGAAATGAAGCCGACTGGCGTGGATTGTGACAAACTAGATAGATGAATAATCTACACAAATATTGAATACATGTTGTTATAAAATATTAAAACGACTGTTTGGACCCTAGGCTTACAAAGTTTGTGATTTTTAGATGTTCTATCTTTCCATTTGTTTAGATCTACATCTAGTACCCACTGTTATTGAAACATGTCTTTAGGTAGCCTATGTATAAAATCTATTTAATGTCCTACTAATAAGTTTTGAATGTATCTTCAATCTTCATTATGATTCATCTCCCTGCTGTCAGCTGATCTATAACCGATAGGCTCACTGTTGGCTGCCACTAATCTAATCTTCGCTCACTTACAATAAATATAATTCTTCTACCTAATGTATGTGCTATTATATACCTATATTATATGTTTGAAGTGCTAGGAATGCTTGCAACTGCTAGAGAAACAAAATGTTTACTGTCCTTTCTCATCTAGTCGGTTTAAATGAAATAGTTAGAGAACTTAATTGGATTATCATAATAAATCGGAGCTCAAAAATGTGACAGAGTAGGTATACAGCCGCTGTAGTGCTAAGTGTGTAAATACGTGTTAATTATTGATGTTACACAAAACGCAAGCCCGCTGTATCATATACTGTTAAATGTATTTTTTATGTGAAATATAACAAATGTACATTTTGATTATACTTGTTTTATTGAAGTACCTGTTACAGTGAGAACAGATATTTACTCTGAAAATGTACTTCAAAGTAAAACTTACACTACTTTTAGTTGCACAAAATCTAGTTTCACTACCTTTAAGTTTTGTGTTAGGTGTCCCTTACGTCCCTCAGATCCACGTAGTATTTTGGTACGCTACACGCTACACTACGGTACGCAAAGGTCAGTGGAGCTTGTGTTTGTTGTTCAAATGTAAACCTTATTTCAAAACTGTAGAGGTGAAATTTATCTCAACGTTGCAGGTTTTTTTTGCTTGTATTGTTATTTTATATATTGCTTTTTTATTCTTGAAAGCTTTTTTCACTATCATGACTGTAGTACTAACTCATTTGTGCTAAACATTTGCTTATAACATAGGAATGAAATCCTTTTGTTTACAATACTTGCAAGGTCGTCTCAGCCCTTCCAAGCGCAGATTTTATATCTCCTAATATTTATCATGTGTGACATGCTGCTAATGTACAGTCGACAAAAGACGAAAGTGTACATGCAAGTTAATTTACCTACACTACTACATAAATAATGCTATGATTGTGCTAAATAGTCTCAAGTGAAGGATTTAAAACTAAATTAGCACACAATATAGAAGATACATAATCGAATAATGATTATTCTTTGCCTGTATACCCCTCTCTTTTATTGTCTGTACATTGAGCAGAATACAAATATATGAACAAGTCATTATTTCTTTTACAGAGGCGAGTGAAAGTGAAAAGTCGGACTCAGAAGATGTGATACCACTAATTAACAATAACTCTATTAGTTAATTTAGAACATTACAATAGGTTATATTAGGTGACGGGAGATAGGAGTACCTACCGACTTGAAAGGAATGAAGTGATACCAAATCATTTATAGCAGGGTTTCTTAAACTTTTTGTAGTCACGGTAAACTTTCACAATTTAACAATTCCACGGACCCCTGTCAAAGAATATTTAAGGAAAACAAAACAAGGCTTATTTCGAATTCGTGGCTTGGTCGAGTTAACTGACCTACTGCGAACCCCTGATACACATACTTTAAGAAACCCTGATTTATACCCTTATGGTGGCCATACACGCTACGGTGCACCGAAGAGGTCTACCTGTGCAGTTTTTTGAACCTGTGCAGGCTACCGGCTCATGGAAAATCAATTATTTTAGTGACACCGTACGGCAAACATGCGATCTACGATCGATGGACTGCTCTGGTATACCAGTCCGTCCCCCAGCCACGTTACAGAAATGCGGTCGACTTGCGCAGGCTAACCTACGCAGGTAATCTCTCCGGTAGACCGTAACGTATATGACTTACATTAGGCAAATGGCGAAATACTCAAACGCTACCTAGGTACTCAATTTTAATACGCAGTTAAGAGGAAACACAAGGGCCGTTTTTCCATACAAACTTAGTAGTCCCCCGTTTCCTCCCTGGATAATGCCAGTAGATATTTTTTTTTTCTTTTAAATATCCATGGCTACTATTGGCATGTCCCTATGTTTTCCTTTTTCTCATAAATTTATTATTAAAAGAGATATGAATATTGAAAAACCTAAAAAATTGCCATCATTTTCCGCTGTGTTCAAACATTCAGAAAACAAATTTGACTTGATTATATAAAAAATAGAAAACATAGAAACACGGCAAAAGCCTTTCTTTATTTTTTAATGAAAAAAGCAGTTAAATCGGTTAAGTTTTGGAGAAGAAATCAGGAGACTACGAATCATTGATTTTGTGTACTTTTAATTGGTATTTTCGGTCAAAGCTGCAGTTGTCTCTATCGCGCTCTGCGGTTCGTGTTCGGGCATCGCGCGACAGCAATAGATTTTACAAATACCTAATTTTCAATTCTCTAGCCCGTGGTATTTCCTCTTAAGTCTCGTGCTGTCTCTAAAATTTAGTAGCGTTTGAGTCTTTGGCCATCAATCAGTATCTCATCATCAATCAGCAATATAGGTACCTAATGCATGTCAATGTCAGAGATTCGTCTTAGGAGCGGCTCATCCTATATTATGTTAAATTGAATTTCCGAGAACAAATTCTCACAAGTTCAATGTACCTAGTTTGCATACTCTCACGGTCAGTTCTACAAATATTAGCAGAATAAATTTCCATGCAAATTGTATTAGGTATGTTCACTTCAATACATTTGTAAGATCGCTCTCAGTATTAACAAAAGTATTCCTATTAAGTTTGTAAATAATTAAAGCATACAAGTTTAATTTCGTTCATTCACAAATTGATAATAAAGTTATTGAACTATAGTATTGCTGTTTTAATTCGCACTGAGTGAAATGGAAATACACATCGAACATTCAAACATTGAAACATAGATAATGATGACATGACGCAGTTTGGTAGTGCGCGCGCGCCCCGTATCTGTTATCTGTGTCTTATTTGTTTACCAACTGAGTGTTATGATATTCGGCACAGTGTGTACATATTGTGAACGAAGTGTAAGTGACCATGTCTAGAAGAACACGTCGGAGACAGGACTACGAAGGCCTCGGTGAAGGTAGGTGAAAATAAGCGTGTCAAGTATATTCAAATAGAATCGTTATCACAATGTGGTTTTCTGCAGATACGTTTAGGTATTTGAAATTGAGTACAACGAATTCCTGTGTGTAATGTTATCTAGTGTTCAGTTACTCATCAGCGCTTTTCTATTTCTGAGAATATTAGGTTTAAAAAATATTTATTGTTCGACCTTCACGCATGGCTAGAGTCACATTAAATCGCTGCCAACATTAAATAAGATGTTATGCAAGAAACCGAAAGTGAGAGTAATCGTTATTAGAGGAAGTTATTAGTGTAGGTGCTGATTATGTACCTAGGTACAAATGAATAATCGAAATGATTCCTCGACGGAATGAGGAGGTTTTTCGTCGAGAATTTCACTGTAGGTAACGATGTGCATTGTGTTTGTGAACAAGCGTGAAGTTAACGTTTTACTGCCTCTATTGAAGGCACTGCATGAAGTAGAAACCTGGAAATAAAAGCACGTTTTATTACTCTTTTGATATGATGTAAAGGCTAGAAGTAAACAATTGTTTACCAACCTGTAGGTAGGAAGTACTTACCTAATTATCATAATTAAATATGTCGTATCATGTATCACGGCAAGAAAACAGTCCTTATCACTGTATCGGTAACCGATTAGCTGTATCACATCGTCAATAATGTCGGCGTGTGAAGTGATTGGTGCATCGCACCTTACTGTCCGCCATTGTTTGTATCAGTTTGACTACTGCGGGTGTTAGTTGTAAAGTTCTCCTTCCCACACCGGCGCGACTTATGGTAATTAGAACGGTGTCAATGAATACTTAGTACCTAGACCTACCATCGGAAATTTGGGATTAGTAGGTACCTATAAGTTAATAGTTATTGGCGCAATGGTTGTGACGCTGCTTGTATGCCGGGTTCGAATCCCGCATTTAGCTAAATATAAGTATTAGGTAGCTAGGGAATTATGGCCTTCGGATGGTTGGTTACCGATTTGAATATTGATGAATGTGAGATTTATTTGTAGACATATATACGAGTATCATGTTTAAAAGTGAATGATAGCTAAGTTTTTGTATAGTACGTGCCACAAAAGATGAGACTTGACATAGACTTGATTTGACTTGCGCAGTATTCGATTTAAAGGTACTGTATCTTTAAATCGAGTACTGCGCAAGTGCTTTCCCAGGGTTCAAGCTAGTTTCATACCAAATTTCATCAAAATCAGTTCAGCCGTTTCATTTGGAAGCGTAACAGACAGAGTTACTTTCTCATTTATAATATTAGTATGAAAATATGGATATAAGTATTAAGTACCTACAAATTTATACGGAACCCTCGGTGAGCGAGTCCGACTCGCACTCGCACAACTGAAACCCTTGTTAGATCAATTTATCGCCCCCAAAACCACCTGCATAATAAATTTCATGAAAATCGTTGGAGCCGTTTCCGAGATTCAGATTATATACTTATTTATACAAGAATTGCTCGTTTTAAGATATTAGATATAATTAGAAGGCTGTTCAGTGGGTGATACTTATTATGCTTGTCTCACAAAATTAAATCAGCATACAATAGGATAGTCGTAAGTATTTCCAATGCGAAAATGGACTCTAATCGAAAACGTACTTTCATGTAAACGCGCTCACGCTACTAGTGTGAATGTGAATCTGCCATGATTTGTCCTTTTCCTCTATTTTATTTAGTAAATTGCCATTGACAATACTTTTATGATAAAAGAGACTAGGTAGATATATATACTTTTGGCTAAGCTAGGATAAGAAGTAGAAGGACTTATAGACTAAATTTGTTTCCACCAAAGAGAAATGAGTTCCTGAATGACTGCTTCATGTTCCAGTTTCCAGGACTACAGTTTGGCTAGAAACAGGCCGCACGGTCCTGCGATCAGTACGCCGGAATGCAAACCGAGTCCTGCGCTACATCCAGCGGAGAACGCAGCCTTGGAGGACATTATGTAAGTTTTTATTATTTTGTAACACAACATTATCAATCAGCCTATAACATGGCCTCTGCTGGAATTTAGAAAAGCCTCCTTACTTTTTAGAGGCAGCTATATGTATATGAGTGTGCGTCCTTTCTCAGCCTTCACAATAGAGCCAACGAACTTCACACAAAAAAAAAACATAAAAGCGTTTTACAAAAAAGACAACCGCCTTCAAAAACTAAAAAGTGAAAAATACTTTTTATTTTCCGCTTTTTAGTACCTCCATCTCATCCAAATCTATTAAGAAGAGATTGAAAGTTAACTACTACAAACATTGAAAAAACTAAAACGTCGTCTATGTAAAATTTTTTACATAGACGACGTATTTGTTGATTTTTCAAAAAGTACTGAAACAATTTCGATAAAATTTATATAGGACCACCCCTGAAGCATACCCTATCCATAATTTCGGTTTACGTTTGCCGGAGAAATCGCGTAACAAATCGCGTACATACTTAATGCAAATTTAAGACTTACACAGTTTTCTCATGGATGCCATTGTCAGAACTGGACCAAATTTAATGACCAAATAAATGGGACCACGCGGGAAGCACTAACTTTCAAATAATAAAAGAATCATCAAAATCCGATCACCCAGTCCAAAGAAATCAGGTAACAAATCCTCCTTTTTTGAAGTCAGTTGAAAACAAAATGCGTAGCTGGGGCATGTAAAGCGCAGTGAAAAATTGAATTTCTATTTTTGTGAAATATGTAGGCCTGAAAAGAGTAAACTGTAATAAACTGAATAGAGGAAGGTAGCAGGGTAACAGGAGGTCACCGGACTACTATTAATCACAGCCACTCCTTTGACTGACCCACAGCCCACAGTTCATCAAGTTTCGCCAACAATTAGGCGCGTCTAACGTGCGTGCTGTGCAAATGATATAGCTCATCCATCACGTGAAAATGAAAAAAAAAGTAGGCAATTTAGCGGGTCGCTGCCCTTTCAAAAAACTAAACAAAGCCGATACATGAGATACCTAGGCATTTCGATGACTATTGTCATAGTGTCATGGAACTTGGCTTTTGAATATTTTGATGTCTCATTAACATATTAATTTAGGTATAGGTACGGTAAAGTGCAGCTCTTGATTTATCCGCGAACTAAAGTTTTAGATGGGTTAAGTACCTATATGTATATTATTGCTTTGTTTTACTAACCAGTTAAGAATACACATTAACCAGTTACGAATAAACATTGCCTCTATGTATACCCTATATTAAAGGGTAGTACCTATTTAACTGATATCAAATATATCTAACCTAACCGAAATTCGAATTTCGCCATCAGAAATACTATTTGCACTTTAAAAATTATGATTAAAATGTGCAAAAAGTATTTCTGATGGGCACATTTTTATTTTTAAATATTCCGTCGAAAAATCCACCATATTATAACATCCGTTAATCGGTCCTTTATGAATTATTTACTCACCATTTCCAACAATTGTCGTTCATATCGAATGGCCAGGAAATGTCCAATCTCGTTAATATTATAATTTTAATCTGCCGTATCCCCAGGGATTGATCGGACAGCCAGATACCACAGACAATACGACACCGACACAATCGGGAATACTCGGCATATATCGGGGACACTCAGGAATACATGGGGATAATTTTATAGTCGCGTCGTCACTGACCTGACGTTATTGACAGTGGCCAAGCAGGAAGCTTTTACCGCTGTCGTGTCAGGGCCTCAGGGCTGCCCCGACGTGCTTCTGAAATGTTAATGTCAAAGTTACTGTTACTACACAAACTGTAAGTCTAACATGAAATTGTGATGTCCTTGGGTTGAAATGGTTTGGCTAGGTACTTATATGTAATAATCTCATTAATTGTATTGTAAGTAACAAAAGCTTTGCCTGCTGTCATTTTGAAGAAAGTTCTGTAGCCTCGATTCAGATAAACGCTTTTTAAGTATAAGAATCTTGAAATGTTTCCACTTGTTTTACTTAGAAAGGTTTTACACCTGACATACCGTATCGAAGTAAGTACTTACGTTACGTACAAAGACAGTTGCAAGTTTCAGCATATTGCATATTTAACTACCTCATGAACTGTGCCCTACGAGTTCCCGAGTTTCTTCTGTCGGTAAATTGTTTAGAAGTTAGGTTCTGAAATAACTTTCGAGTAGAAGTTCCTTGAGCAAGTAGGTATCTCTGTTATCTTTATCTTTACATAGTATAAAACAAAGTCGCCCGCGCTGTCTGTACCTACGCTTAGA
Organism: Charanyca ferruginea; assembly: GCA_947361185.1. Classification (NCBI taxonomy): domain Eukaryota; kingdom Metazoa; phylum Arthropoda; class Insecta; order Lepidoptera; family Noctuidae; genus Charanyca; species Charanyca ferruginea. Next base: position 954,999 of record OX376063.1, on the reverse strand, counting down.
TCTTTTAAACTAGGGAACGGATTTTAATGAAGTTTTTTTGCAATAGATACGAGTGATTGAAGAGAAAGGTTTATACGTATAGTTTACCTGCTTTTCAGCTTCATTTCCTGTTTGTTTATAGACTGAGTGACCTTTTGCTTTTATATATGTTTGTATATACATTTATTGAGAACCTTATATCCCTGGGAAGTGAGATAACTCGATTCTGCTAACTCAATAACTCCGTCACCTGTGATAAATTAATTTCTAGGGGAGATAATGATTTTTACGCATCGAAGACTCACGTGTCGCGCTTAGGGCGACTCTGTAAGTTGTTCTTTACGGGTTTTCCATATAATATAATTTCGTATGTTTTATAACGTTCAGCTAACATGTCGTTATGCGTGCGTCAAATGAGGTACAACCTCACCGTAGATAATTATGGCATTGCGTGGTCAGCCTAGCACTCCCCGGAACCTCGCCTAATTATAATAAAAATATAATAAAAAATACTGAATATTACTAAACTCGTTGTGTTCTCAGTATGGGAAATTGAGCGTTGAACGTCGTTTATTTTGATGGTGATTGTTGAGTGGGGTAGAAACAACGTTTTACATAGCATAGGCGTAGAACATGTTGTAAGTAGTTATCGTCACAAACATACATTTGTAACTTTTACTTGACAAATTATGTTCTATGGTTAAACCTACAATAATTTAACTCTGAGAATCAAGAATAGTTAAATTAATTGAATAACGTATTATGATAGGCGGCACAGATTATACAGTCTGGGTTATTACTAAGTTTCTAATGGACAAATCTACCTGAAATTTACCCGACCTTGGGATCGACACCTGGAGCAGGTGCATTTCAGACCTACCATACCTCTGGTGGGTCTTACACTATACCAGTCACTTAACCTAGCCCAAATGATTCACCAACAATAGAGAGGATTTAGCTTTAATGGTCACAGTTCTAACCTAACACCAAACGATTTTTCTCCGTGATATAGTTTTAGACCCACTATAACACCAGTGGTATGGCCAGTGGTAAGGTGGACCCGCACACATGATCAGCAGCAGCGCTTGTGACCACTTATGAATTTCATGTTAAAATGACTGAAATATAGCCGAGCTAAAGTTGCTAGGTATAATTCGTGAAATAAAGCTGTCTAAATAAAGAAACACCGTCAGTTTAAATGTTTGGCGAGTGGCCTTTCCTAGCATAATAAAAACGTCGGCCCCACTTTACTCGCCCTTGATATTCACTGACATTTTGAAAAAAGGAAGTTACCATTTTACTATACACAATAACTTCTCTATTGACACAGTTCTGTAAACCTCGGTAACTTTTGCGATACGTCCTCGGGTAGAATATGTTCTGTGTACCTATTATAGAGTTTAATATAGCGTTAAGTAATAGTTAAGCAAGTAGGGCCTCTTGCGCCAGAAACTTAACTCACAGTTAGTTCCCAAGTCGAGATTAAATTACGAATATATGCCATACAAATGTTCACGTGTTAGTAACAACAACTAACTTGCAGTTAATAAGATAACCTTGCCTGGCGTAAGCGGGCCTGAGTAGTTTTAAAGTAACAGATTCGATATTACATAGAGGTATACCCAATTGCCTACATCTCAAGTTGTAAGTGCACATGATTGACCATCCTTAGTTCTACCATCGTTATCATCATCATCATCAGCCGGAAGACGTCCACTGTTGAACATAGGCCTCCCCTATAGAACGCCACAACTCACACGCTTGCATCCACCGGTTACCCGCGACCTTGACGATGTCGTCGGTCCATCTGGTGGGAGACCTGCCAACGCTGCGTCTTCTTCCTTGGTCTATACTCTCTTAGAATGTTCGTACAAAGAGTGGCTGGAGTCAGACCCAGGTTTAGCAGTCACGCTTATACGTGACTGCTAAACCTGGGTCTGACTCCAGCCAGGTAGTGTTAATGGGACCGTTACGAATGTTTCAGCAGCCTGCAGCCCGGGGTCTGAATGGGTGGCCGGTACAGCCGAGGGGTTGCTCCCTGTCTTGGGGAATACAGACTGGATAATATTATGTCATGTCACTTACATATATAATAATATCCTAGCTGTACTCGTGTGCTAGTTTAAATTTTCCAAAAATGATATATTTAATGGAGGTCGAGGTTAAAGTTACGCAGACCTCGTCACGCGACGATGTTCTGTGAACGCGAAGCATTTGTAATATGTATAAAGTATCCGCTGTCGACCACCACACATGTTGTGTTCTATGACTTTCCTTGAAAAAATTGCTCCAAACGCTGTGCTAAACCTTCAGCTAAGAACATTTTGTCAAGTCACGTTTTACAATAACTTGATAGGAATGATGGGGACAAAGTTAAATTGACTTTGCCCTCTCCTGACGTGAAACCTATAGCTTGGAAATTGATCGACGTTCATTTGTCTTCCAATTTCCTCAATTCGAGATTACGGATAATCTTGCTCTCATATCTGCTTCACTGCTTCTTTATCTCTAACAATCACGTTGTCTAATTCGAAAGTAGGTAATGAAAAGCAGCTTTTGTAGTCTTGCCTATTGGCTTTTACGATGAACAATCAAGTTTATTGGACTAACAAACGTTCCCTTTAGTTTAGTAGATAGTGAAAGGTCAAATCTGGCAAGAGGGAGCGGCGCGAGTCCACAGGTCACTGGTCGCGTGTACTACTGTCAGGACTAATTCAGGAATACGAAATTGTCACGAAAATTCATTATTCTCTTTTTTGATGGTTCGTTTTTTATTTTATATGTAGGTATATAATACTTCAAAGTTGGTGCCATATAAATTTTATGAAAATATTCCACCCCGAAGGGTAGAATTAAAATGAAGGGGTGACTGATTTTCTTTTTTTGGTGTCACCGTTTCGTAATTAATTTGTATGATAAGAAGTAGGCACTAAAAATAAAAAAAAACAAAAAAAAATCGCATGTCGGTGGCAATATATAAAACAAGAAACAAAACCTAAAATTTAAAGTTATTTTTTTTTACTTTTTGAAGGCGGTTGTCTTTTTTTGTCTTAAGCAACCAGTACTTTTTTGTGTTAGAAGGGATATCATACTGTTGAGTTAAGAACTTACAAATACAACCGTAAGTAGTCAGGGCTTAAGTACTGAAGCTTCATTAAGATGTTCTTACATATATCACTCACTGAATCAAAAATATAAGGACTATTCAGGACTGCCTTTGAAGTAAAATGTTTTCCAAATGTAAATGGTTTGTTGGACAGTCAAATAAAGTTGACATACTATTAGGTACGAATGTAAATGAAGCCCATTTCAAGGTAAAATTAATTTAAATAATTTTTTTAACTCTAATGCGAAAGCTACTGTCCCTGTGGATTATCTAATGATGGACAGGACAAAGGTCTTTTCAACCGACTTCAAAAAAGGAGGAGGTTATCAATTCGTCTATATATATATTTTTTTATGTTGCAGAACTTTCGACTGGGTGAACCGATTTTGATGATTCTTTTAAAAGCTTCCCGTGTGGTCCCATTTCAATTTGGTCCAGTTCTGACAATAGCATTCATGAGAAAACCATATAAGTCTTGTATGTGCGCGACGAAAAATTTACAAATGTCCAAAAATTTTACTTAGACGACATTTTAGTTTCTTCAATTTTTGGAGTAGATAGTTATTATCTGTTTTAACCGTGCTGCCGTTTCTTAATAGATTTGGATGAGAAGGAGGTAATAAAAAGCTTTTTACAAAAAAGACAATCGCCTTCAAAAACTAAAAAGTGGAAAATAACTTAAGCACAGAACACACATTGACTTTAGCTTCGGAAGTCAGTGGCAATACAAAACAACAAACAGAACAAAGCCACCGACTTTCGAAATTAAAGTCAATGTGTGTTCTGTGCTAAAGTTATTTTCTACTTTTTAGTGTTTGAAGGCGGTTTTTTTTTGTAAAAAGCTTTATCTAAAACGCAGAAGGCAAGAGCTTTGATCACCACCCTTGCTCAAGGTGGATTTCCTCACAATGTTTTCCTTCACCGATGTTCTTTTTAGTTTAGTCATTGGTATTTATTAAGTACTTTCTCTATTTAGTAGATATACATAAAATTATACGATCGTCAGATTATTCTTGAGCATGACTATTAATTATATATAGGATAATTAGCTATTGATTATTTTTTTAAGCTCATAAAACATTGCACTTGTGGTGGTGGAGTGGTGTAGAAATATCCTCCATCCATACTGTCATAAGCGACCTCTTTGTTCCAACGGTTTTATTGTCAATTGTCAATTGATTAGGATTAGACACCTACTAAGTCTGTGTGTTTATAAATGTTGTGTAAACAGTTCCCCATTACCCCTGTGTCGGTAACTATGTAGCAGCCATGCTCGGTGCTGTGTCGACCGGAAGTGTCGGCCACCGTGCCCGCGCCCACTTCCGGCGCCCAACCCACCGCTATGTCATCATTACTTACCCTACCATGTTACTACAAAGGGTTTCATTTAGTAAAACCTTTTTTAATTAATTTCTCCAACGTTAGCGGTACTTAGGTAGCTTTTATAAGTCGTAACAGCCACGCGAATGAATCTTCAAAGCTCTCATTGATGTGTAAAGCTGTGCTTTCCACAGTCAGACCATAGATGGGTGACTATTGTTTGCAATTTTTTTTTTCTGTTTAATCGACAATCAGTCGCATAACTATAAGCTGATGGGTTATCCGAATATGAGATTTAGGCGATTAGAGTATCCCGTCTGCCTTTTTAGAGTACATCCTTCTTTTTCACACCTTTCACCGTCAGGGAAGGTTTTAAGAGATCACTGGCCAGGGAATTCGGATAAACCGAGAGCCGATCAGCATATTTCTTTTTGAAGTTTTCAATTTCAGTCTGAACTGGCGTTCCCACTGCCAAGATATTTGTGGATCTCATCGTTTCTGGAGAACCACGGGGCACTTGTGATGGTACGCAGAATATTGTTTTGGACACGTTGGATGTACATGACATTGCTCTTACTGGCAGAGCCCCACAGTAGGATTCCGTAAGTCCAGATGGGCTCCAACACGACGTTGAAGATTCAGTAGCCAGTACAGGTTTCGGAACTCATAGTTCAATTTCACCCCTCTTCTTTATGTGATAGATCTAGACTAACTTGGCAAAATGTTGACCTAAACATTGTATACAATGTAACACTACATACATAACGAGCGTGAGGTTAGAGAGCAACTTCTCAAACATTGTTACGGTCGTTTATGTTTGTTCATGAAAGTCGCAAATAGAATCTTAAAGAAATAGAACAAAAAAAATATTAATGCAAAATCAAGCGTGCAGTGAAATTGTAGTTACTCATATTGTTTTCAGTAACTTGACACTTCGTTTTATTTTTTCCATTAACTATAATGCCCAAACTTAGAAAATTAAACTAGTTCCTTCACGCCGTAAAAATAATCAACGACACTACAATTTTATTAATATGTAGTGTCGTTAAAGTAGAGTGTCCAACACTATAATTACCTATTAATTATGACTTCGACCTAAACCAACCACTTCACTAGTACCTAATTAACAATTAAAAAGAAAACCGTGAAAGTTAAACGCGAGCAGATCAGTCGACAGCAGGCAATCAGCCGCGAGTTACGTCAAGGTCGTGTATTTCAGTATCATTTCATTAATACGTATGCCGCTGATAACATTATCGATTGTTTAAAGTCGAGGACACACCGACGACCGCCTGCGGCAAATCGATGGCTTTATTGCCTTCCTATTTCCGTTGAGTTTCGTCAATTGTGCTTGCGAAGTGTAATGATAAAAGCTTTCCATATAGATAACATGGTTGGTTACGTTATTTATGATAAAATAACGTTGTGTGATAGTAGACGATATCCTTAAGAGCGACCATCCCGTAATATTTTCCATACAAATCCTCGTACGTGATTACAGCGTTATAACAAATTTTCCTCCATATATTTTTGTCACACTGGTATCTTGTGGTTAATATCTAGGTTCCTATGTAACGAAATAACTACTTTTTTGAGAAACAAATTCAGTAAACGCGTCCGAATATCAGCTTTTTGCACAATTTTATCTGAACTTTGGCCGTTCATATTTTTTTTACATTGGAAAAGTAAAAAAAAACAGCTTCTTAGAAACCTTGCACATGGGATGAAGATTCTAAATTACAAACATTTTCACCAAAAACTTAAAGGCTTTTTCAAAAACACGTATTTCCTAGAACAAGTTTTGTGAAATGTCCTCGCGCCAATTTTCATGCGATTTATCGCGTTCTCACTCACTCGTTTGTTCTCGAACATTGCGTAGGTTGAAAAAAAAAATTCTTCTTCTTCTTCGCTCGCGTTGAAGTTAGACCGATGGGGAAGGGACCTTTTAAAAGGGTTTCTATATTTTATCTCGAGTTTTTTCTCCTCTCCTAAAATGAATGGCAGTAATAAATCCTCTGAGCTCTTGACATCTCTGATTAAGATAGACTTCATACATAATACATGTACACTTTATTTATACAACAATCTATAGAATACCATAATTTTATGTTCGCCCAATAAAAGCTACCCGAAGCGAGTGTTTAAATAATTAATGTGCCAATGGAGTCCGAATTGGATCTCGTGGAAACATTAAAGTTTTAGTGAGCTGAACATTAACTAAACACGTAAAGTTTTATTCTTCTTTCTTGGTTTTTGTTGTTCTATTGACAAAACGTGTAATTTACTTAATATCTAATATTCTAATATTTCTACACACAATGGTGTTAGGGACATAAGTTGTCATAAAGTATTATCTAGGCAGCTGTCAAAATAACAATAACCCAATGGACAAGGTATAGCCTTGTCCATTGGGTTATTGGTATTTTGACAGCTGCCTTATAATGTAATTATTCCCGATTACCTTAAGTTAACTTTAAAATGTGTTATAAAATAAATATATAAACTGCCTAATCTTGTTGGATTATCTTATTTATGACCTCTTACAGACATTATAATACAGGTATGCGTATCAGTTTTTACAAAAAACATAAATATTGTTCACTAGTTGCAGCTGTCAAAAAACGATTAAACCAGTGGACAGAGTGTAACAACGTAACTTTTATGTTGCAATATACAAAGCACGTAAAGCCGTATCCCGGCTGTCATTTGTAGATCTTTGACAGTCATTATGGGTAGTCAGAAGCCACAAAGTCTGACAACCAGTCTTACCCGGGATACGTAAGTATTATATTATCATCTGTGCCTGGGATATCGTGTTTGGTTTGTGGAGGTTAGACAGGCAGCTGCTCCATGTGAAATACTGAATCTGGTTAGACTGAACCCCGGAATAGTTGAAAAAAGGCTCGACAGATGAAATTATAATTTAACATACATCCTCAAGAAGTCTAGATGTGCACACAAGCCCCACACGAACCATACTAGGTACTAAAGCCGAATGAAAATGAAGACAAAAGTTGGATAAGCACGTGAAAAGCTACAACAATCTGTCAAATTTCTTTGATAGATTTTCAATTTTATTACAAATTCATAAGGTTCATATTCAGTTTGGTATGGCGTGATTTGCTGGCGTCTGTACTCCAATCGTGTGCACGTGGCTCAAAGTATTTAATTAACGCGGTTCGTTTTAATTCAATGTTTATGTGCTACCTGCACTAACGGTCGTTTCAGATTTTTAATCTCCCGTTTCGTGTAAGTGCATTCGATATAAATATTAAGTTCTAGTGAAATGAAAGTGCTTTAAAACACTACGTGTAATGTTGTTTAATTTGTATTACGATGTTTGCCAGTGCTGGGGGACGTGATAGCGCCTTTAAGCAGCTGCGATCCGAGTGCTGTGCTTATAGCTAGCTTAATTACTTGCATTATGTAAGTCCTATATAAGCAAAATGTATTTCCTAAACCATACAGTATGTTAATTAACGAAAGGCATTTAACTGGTAATACGACATCGTCCATAGATACATAAAAAAAGGTAAAAGAGACCCATCCGAAATGAAAAACATATTGTTTTTTAAATGTCATACCAAATCACATACGTAAAAGAAACACTGTACATTTTTGTTTATTTTTTTTACTTACCTATATTTAATGCTGATATTTTTTTTTTATCTAAGTATTACCTAATGTTGTACAGACGCCAGCAGGTCAACCTACCCGAAACTGTCACATTTTCCCAATCAATCTTGAACCTTATTCTTTAACCATAAAGTTGAAAATCGATTAAAGAAATGTGACAGATTGTAGTAGCTTGATGTGCTGGCGTCTGTACATAATAACGTGTTTAAGAAAACGCCCCTATGTTTTTTCATTTACTATAAGTATATTTATTTACAATATATTTCTTTTTTTGTATTATTTATTTATTTTAGAAGATTTACCCGAGACATAACTAGATGTTATGTAAATATTTGGATTGTGAGTGACGTGAAAAGCTTCTCAAGGGTTGAATATTTTGTTTCCAATCGGCCTATTCATATAAATATACATACATATGAGGGCAGCGCCGCGGCGCGGCGGAACGAATAGGGCAGTCCTATTTGAATTTCCTCTGAATAAAATCGTTCATTTTATTTCCTCACGCTCATTTTGATTGGGCATAGAAACGAATACTCTTTGTACTGTTTTGTACCTATCTACTTTATACAAAGTCAGGCTGTCGTACCCTCTGTGTCGTATGAAACTTCAATCAAAGTGTCTATCCTTATTATAAAAGAAGGTACCTACATTTGGAAACAATTTTTTTCACCAGGTTCTACGAATCGATGATGTCGAACATAAAAAGCTTTTTACAAAAAAGACAACCGCCTTCAAAAAGTGAAAAATAACTTTAGCACAGAACACACATTGACTTTAGTTTCGAAATTCAGTGGCTTTGTTCTGTTTGTTGTTTTGTATTGCCACCGACTTCCGAAACTAAAGTCAATGTGTGTTCTGTGCTAAAGTTATTTTTCACTTTTTGAAGGCGGTTGTCTTTTTTGTAAAAAGCTTTTTATTTTTCGCTTTTTAGTACCTCCTTCTCATTCAAATCTATTAAGAAGAGATTGAAAGTTAACTACTACAAAGATTGATGAAACTAAAACGTCGTCTATGTAACATTTTTGGGTATTTGTTGATTTTTCAAAAAGTGCTGAATCAATTTGGATAAAATTTATGTGGGTCCACCCCTGAAGCATACCCTATCTATAAAAAAAAGAATTTTCAAAATCGGTTTACGTTTGCCTGAGAAATCGCGTAACAAATCGCGCACATACTTATTGCAAATTTAAGACTTATACGGTTTTCTCATGGATGCCATGGTCAGAACTGGACCAAATTAAAATGGGACCACACGGGAAGCACTAGCTTCCAAATAAAACAAGAATCATCAAAATCGGTTCACCCAGTCCCGAGAAATCAAGTAACAAACATAAAATAAAAAAAAAAAATAAAAAAAAAATACGGACGAATTGATAACCTCCTCCTTTTTTGAAGTCGGTTGAAAATAAAAGTGTAGGTGCCTACTTCTCAAGGTTTGAAATACTTTCAATGTTGTATTGTATTTTTGAAACGTTCCCTTAATTTTTTGAATCCCGTGTGTTTCTTGACGAGTGACTTGACTAGATGGAGCAATCTTTAGCATTGCAGAATTTTATACAGATGAGTGCTAATATTTTAATGACTTATCGTATAGTTTGGTGTGCTGAATAGGGTATTTTACTCTAAACGAGAAAACATCAATAAATATGTTATTGAGACAGTTTAGGCATAAAGCAGTCGGAAAATGTAAGTTTTCGTTCATAAAATAACAAAACAAATTTTTAAATTCAATTCAAAGTTTTCAGTATTTTTAATCTGTTCTAAAACACCGTGAAATAGTAGCGGCCATGTATTACGCCATAAGCCTGTGTAAACCAAAAATTGTCAACTGTCAGTCAACCGATTGGCGTAATATAGGCTTTGTACTTTTATTATTTTCGTAACCAACGTATTTTTTTCATTATTACACCTACTACTAAAGTCAAAGTCAAAGTCAAAGTCAAAGCATTTATTTCAATTAAACCATTTACAGGCACTTTTGAATTGTCAAGGAGTCGGTCAGTTAGACAGAAAGTTGAAGCTAGTTGCTCGTTCCAAAACGTAGGTAGGTCTCTATGGAGAAGAACGAGCAAGAAACTCCACGGACACTCTTTTAAACTCAGGTTTTTACAAAATACTGCTTACATTATTCTTGTTGCTTCTATATGTGAAAACAATGAAGGTAATCTAGAAATACAAAATATAAAAAAATAATCAAGATAAAAACCATGGCAGTTAAGAGTTGACCAATCTCTACTGACAGCGCCCGTTCACGAACATGACGCGTGAATCAGCACCATTCAGCTCAACCATTTTAGAGGGAGCCGAATGACCCAACACACGCGCCACCACCAGCGAGACATTTGAGTGAGCATGACAATTCTCTCAACCGCCATGCTCATTTAAGTCAAACACATAATAATTTACTTAAAATATGGCTCCATGGTACTCACATTTACAAAATTGAAATAATGCTGCTAAATTATACAAAACTAAGGTTTCCAATTGTGGTCGAATAAGTAATTAAAATATACATTTGTGTATAATAATAACGATACTCGTTACTCATGTCAATAAAAAAAAAAAGAAAGGGTAGGAAACAACATTCCTCCATTTAGGAAATTCCCTAAACTGCCTGTGGAGCAGGACCAGCATTTAGCCAAGCATTTTTATCATTGATGTAGTCTTCTAATTTATAATATGCTTGTCTACACAGTGTGCGTTTAATACATGTTTTAAATTGTCTTTCATTTAGTTGGAGAATATCAAGAGGTATTTTATTATAAAATTTTACACAGTACCCCATAAAAGAAGTATGAACTTTTGACAATCTGAATCTTGGCTGATCTAATTTGTTCCTATTTCTAGTATAAACACTATGTCTGTCACTTATTTTATTAAAAAGATGAAGGTTTTTTCGAACATGCATAATGTTTTCATATATGTATTGACAAGGTACCGTCAAGATGTTAATCTGTTTAAACAATTCTCTTAGAGACTCGCGACTGCTGAGATTATAGATGGCTCTGACAGCCCGCTTTTGCAGAATAAAAATAGAATCAATATCTGCAGCCCGCCCCCAAAGCAAGATACCGTAGGACATGATGCATGATGCATGATGATAAATATGATTTGAATTATTTTTAAATGATATACAATTATCAAATTTAATATGAGCTCATTTGATACAAAACGAACTGACGTCATTTACGCTGAGCAATATGGCGTACAGTAAGAGGCGTTTTCGTCAAACTACGCGCGAAATTTGAAAATTTAAAATTTAGATGCATTTTAATGGCACTTATCGATTGAATAAAAATTTTGTGTTTTTTTTGGTGGCATATTAGCACTACAGAATTTTATTGAGACACTTTTCAAAAATGGGTGTAATACCCTATTCTTTTGAAATTATTACCATAATATATAGCACAAAGACTGACGACTGCTGAAAGCAAACGTCACCCAAAAAGTCTACCTAATTAAAGCAGCTAACGTAACAAGACTAATTAACGTTAGCTAACGTAAAAAGAGTTATTTCGTTTTCGGAAAAATTATTTACTGTTGCGAAAGAAAATTAAATTATTCAAACGGACACCACAGAGCTCGTATTCAGAAAGTTGTCGTGTCACGTCTGAACATAATCCTCTGAAACAACAACGTAGGACATAGACTTGACAACCGTGACAATGGCGTCTGTGAATGGCGTCGTAAATACTCACATTTCCTAGAACAAACGCGTGTTGGCACATGTAACCGTCATTAACTCATAACAACGCCCTAAAAACTATTTATATTGTGTTATTTATCGGTCATTGAACATTGCCAATGTCACCTAAAACTCCATTCAGCGAAATTCGCTTCAAGAAATCCTTGTCGTTCAACCAATTAATTACTCGATTGAGCCGCGCAGTGAGGCGTAAGTTAAATATATTCTATAGGTTGTAGACGAAGGTTGGTACAACACGCAGAACTAAAAGTGTAAGGATGAAATACTTTTTTATAACAGATTTGCTCGTAAAGGGTCTCTTATTTCACCAATTTCAAAATCGTAATGTATGCCATTACGTACTAGTGCGTTATTGTAATGTAAAACGCACGAGTTTCTTTTTAATAAGGTAAAACGTACGGTTTATCAAGATGCTCCGTCTAAAACGAAAGGTACTTTTTAAATCTTAGCAAAGAGTTTTTATGTCAGAAAAGTGGTCAACATTTTATGAATAAAATTAACTTTGGGAGATAAAAAATTAACATTTACAAATTGTTCAAATTTTTCTAACTGCTTTAACAAGTGATTAAAGATTTATTTGTTTAAGAAAGTCCGAGTTTTATTTATTTCCTCGCAAATATGTTATAAAACGTCGTATGACATAAGTGCGCTTAATTACTTACAGCCTTACAGCACTAATATCATAATGTACTATTATGTTCTTAGGTTGTCAACCTGTACAAAGGACTTGTCTTAGTGGAAAGGAGTCGAGAGTAATAAGATTTTAAAGAATTTAAGTCGACATGGCAGACCAGCTGTGGCGCACACAATAATTGTTTTTTTGTGAACATCATAGACCGAATAATACTTAAACTTATATTCTTTCTATCACCATCAAGAAACAGAAATCATTTGAATAAAATAGGTTTTAAGAGGAAAATTAAAGGAGAATGGAATGAGTGAACTGTTTTATTTTTGCGAAATTAAATGAAAACAACACAATTAATTACTGAGAACACCTCTGGCGAATTGTGACTTATACTTAAAATATTTGCCTTATTTCGCTAGGGAAAATTAAGTTAGTAATAGTCAAATACTCAATTTTTTTTTACCATTAATTCCAAACTCTCTTCTCTAAAAAAACACTCTTGAATTTAGCCCTGAAAACCTGAATAATTTTAAATTTACTATAAAATTACTTATTTAGTTGCTTTGAAATCAATAAATCGTTTGTCATTTGAGTTGGCAACTGACTTACTATAGGTAAGTGACGTCATAAGGTTTTAGTACTATTAAGTATTCTGTGCTATTAGTCATTGCCATGCAAAATGTAATGGGGCAGTCGCGTTTTGACACTCATAAAAAGTATTTCATGTCAATAGATTGGTGGTGTCCAAGCGACAGCAAAAACCAGTGTCAAAAAAGCGGCCAAGTGCGAGTCGCACTCTAGGGTAGGTGTAGGGTAGGTGTAGGGTAGGTGTAGGGTAGGTGTAGGGTAGGTGAAGGGTAGGTAAATAGGGACAGGACAACGTCTGTCGGGTCAGCTAGTGTACATCATATATATTTTTTTAGTTGTATCATTCTCTTATTTTAGAAGTTACAGGGGGGGGGGGGCAACTTTTTACCACTTTGGAAGTGTCTCTCGCGCAAACTATTCAGTTTAGAAAAAAAAATGATATTAAAAACCTCCATATAATTTTTGAAGACCTATCAATAGATACCCCACCCACACACGTATGGGTTTGATGAAAACATTTTTTGAGTTTCAGTTCTAAGTATGGTGAACCCCCAAAATGTATAGTTTTTTTTCTATTTTTGTGTGAAAATCTTAATGCGGTTCACAGAATACATCTACTTACCAAGTTTCAACAGTACAGTTCTTATAGTTTCGGAAAAAAGTGGCTGTGACATACGGACGGACAGACAGACATGACGAATCCATAAGGGTTCCATTTTTTGCCATTTAGCTACGGAACCCTAAAAATTTTGGTAAACTGATTAATTTTGACAGATTGAGACTCTGGTAAAAATGCAAGCATTCCTAAAAGTTGGTAGAATTCTCAATATTGTTTAGTACCCTTACTACTTGCTCGTGGGGTGTCCTGGCTAGAATAGAATAATTTAAAGAAGAGAATAGCACCCCCCCATTTCATCCCGAGCGTGTTGTACAAGGCGACTAAAGGAAAATCCGGAAGTCGGGCAACAGCGGATTCCGTGTACTTAACAACGTCACTGCGATCCCCAAGACGCCTGCCAAGCACCCCTTGGGGGAGGCCTTTGTCCAACAGTGGACGTCTTCAGGCTGATAATGATGACCCTTACTAAATATAATGATGTATCAACTTAACGTCACGGGCAGTTTTTAGGTACCTATCCTTCAAATAAAATCAAGTGCCGTCAATTTTTGCGGAAGCAACAACCCGACCAGACATCCGACCCCTATTTAATAATGTGACAATCCGCTTATTTCCACGTCCAATCCACAGAATCCCGGTCCGGTAATACCGATTTGTGTTAAACCATTAATCCGGACTTAGCTTTGAATAAATAATTAGCGATTTCGGTCACGCACGAAGAGTTTAATTGCTTATAGAATTTTGTGCAAATAAAATATAAGTGGTGTGGGTGAAGGTATCGAATGCGAGTCCAATAATATAAATAAAACCAGCCCATTATTGTCCCACTACAGGGGTGTGATTCTGTAAGACCTCATTCTAAACTTCGAATCTGAATCCGCTGTGAGGTTCTTGATTGGCATTCTAAAAACTCGGTTGATAATTCGAATTTACAGTAGCGCCACCCTTGCGAGCGTGTCAGCGAGTAGAACCAAATTGACAGGGAGATTTTGACAGATGAAGTATGAGATGACGTAAGTGGCGTTCTGTTAGGTAATTTTCCCGTCACTTTGACGCTCACTTCGCACTCGAACCCGATTCAAAGTGTCAAATATATCAAGGTCATTTTGAACCTTATGCGAAGTGAAAGTGAATAGCGATGTGAGATGCGAGTTGTTGTTTTAGTATTCACACAGAAAAGACACGAGCATTGACCACCATGCTTGCTCAATGTGGGCTATCGATTCCAGACTCAGGTTTCCTCACGACGTTTTCCTAACACACATTGACACATGACACTTGGACAATTACTGACCGATCTAACACACATTGACACATGACACTTAGAAACTTAACTTAGATAACTTAGAAAATTAATAACTTAGAAAGTACATTATCAAATTGAATAAGTCACATTTTTTTTATAAGACGTTACCCACAGATATAGATAGACCTAGATAACGCAAGAGCAACTACTTCGCGTGCCTATTTTCGTGCCTATACAAAAATTGTAAGTAAAAAAATAAAGTAAACGTTTCCTTCCATTGGTATAAGTCATTTTGTGATTAATATTATGCGTAATTAATTTAAAAAACAATTATTTTTAATCAAATACCCTCAGTAATACCTGGTAATACCAAATTTAGGAAAAACAAAACATTCGTATTACATATTATTGTGACGTCCAAAAAATGGCACGCTTGGTTTTTACACAGATCGTGATACTTGCGTTATCTAGGTCTATCTATATCTGTGACGTTACCCCACACTAGACATTTTTCCTGTGTCGTGGGTGCGTTTACAAACATATAAACTCACATACACAAACAGCCAGACCCGGAACAACTAACTGTAGGCCATACAAATATTTGTTCGTCGCGGCTGCAGCAGCCGATCACTCAACCACTGCGCCAACCGTGTCGTCTTGGTACTTCCTCGTGCGTGGTTACGAACCTACAACCTCGTGCATGAGAGGTGGGCACCTTAACCACTTTAACCACCACCAACACCTTAACCACCTTAACCATCACGACATTACATAAATATTGCAAGAAATAGAGTATTTCGGCCTCAGATTATGAAACAAAAGGCAGATAGACCGCGCGGAACACTGAGAGTGAAGCCAAAAAAGCAAATACAAATTCAAAAGCGAATATAATCACGAGATTGTAGGTATTCGTTTTTGAATTTGTATTTGCTTTTTTGGCTTCATTCTCAATGTTCCGCGCGGTCTATCTGTATTTTGTTTCATAATCTAAGATCATACTTACGGCCATCATACTTAGAAAGCATTGAAAACATTGTCTAATCAACCACATCAACCCGAGTCTTCACTAAAGCGATAACACGTGCGCTGTGAGTCTGCTTGTATCATCACACCACGATTTTCCCCCGATAACACGTCACACATCCTTTTTACGTAAAACCTTCCGTTCCTTTCCCTACAAACATGATAATAAACAGAATCTCACTTTCAACATCTAAAATTCAGCGTCGTTTACACACAAAATCGTGTTCGCTAAATAATTTAGGGTAATATTTAAAAGCTTACCTGAAATTCACGGTCACACGACATGGCTTACAAAGTGGATGTGTAATAGGCTATTTATACTTTTTAACTTTGTTTCTTTTTCCATCTATCTTTTATACGTTTTGTCTATGGTCAGGTATACAAAGGCTACGTCTACGTGCCTTTTGGTTTAGTTGATGGATATTTAGTCGTTGTAATTGCAGTTTTGACATGAAATATGTAGACAAAAGTTCTCTCCATTTTCGTTTTTTCAGGGGACAAGTAATGAGTAAAAAAACAGTTTACTTAATTCAAAGGTCAAAGCGCGAAAGTCAAAGTGTTAAGGTCAAAGTGCTAGACTTTGACCTCGACTTAGTCTGTGTGAATTTTACGTTTTTTTTATACAATATAGCACTCACAAATAACGTTGCTTCCTATTGGTGAAAGAATTTTTAAAATTGTTTTTTTTTTTTCATTTTGAGTTTATCTATTATATTTTAAACAAACATCATCACCAGACGTCCACTGTTGAACAAAGCCCTCCCCCATACGGGGGGGGGGGTGCAATAATCCCAACGTTTGGCAGTCATCTTGGAGTTCATAGAAACCGCTGCTGCTCGACTTCCGGATTTTCCCTTAGTCGCCTTCGACGACACCATCGGGATGAAATGGGGGGGGGGGGGGGGGTGTTATTCTAGCCCGGACACCCCACTGGGAGAAAACAAACGTACAAAATTTTAATCTCTTCTCTTTATATTTTTAGTGTAGAACAATACTTTCTATAAATTCTATTATTTTTTAAATTCGGTAGTAGGTAATCGTGATGGTACGTGATCTCTAAGATGCCTGTAAAAAACAAATTATTTATTTATTAAAACTTTATGCACAAAATATAATAAACACTGTACAAGGGCGGGTTTAATGCCTTGGGCATTTTCTACCAGTCTACCTTAGGGTGATGCAGAGACAAAACATGGCAGGTGCAAAGGTGCAGAAAAATCTCACAATTACACCAGTAACGTCGTCAGGTAAATCTCATTCGCAATGCAAACTGCCATTAACGAGAGTTATCAGAGCGAGCAGTTAAGAAGTTCATTAGTGGTGGCGGGCGGCTGCGTACGACGCGGCAGTGTCCGCGAGGGTCGCGAGCCGGCCGCGCGTCCGCCCAGCCGCCGCCCGCCCATATCACCGACATATCCGAAACAGCACAAAACAAACTTTGTTTACGACCAAACAACGTTTTAGGGAAGCCTATAACCAATCTAGTTTGAAATACAACATTTATTATTACGTTTATTAGTGTTTTAAGCAACGTTTTCAATTCGGTAAGTTTTCGTTTGACGCGTTAAATTGTTTTAAAATCTGAATTCTAAAACCGTGGCTCACACATGATTTTTATTTTACAACATCTATTAATATGTTCGTTCAATCATTGAATAGTTTTTAGTTCATTAATAAAGTTTTCCCGCCATCGCGTGGCCTCGAAATGCTCATGCAAGCTTCAGGTGCAATGAATTGAATTTTGCAAAGCGTTCGTCGTGTTTTGTCATTGATTTATAATCTACTATCACTTTTGTCTGCGACTTATTTTGCGTGAATTTTCTTTGACATTCCAAAATTTTTGATAGTAAAATAATTATAGCCTATCGTCGTTGATACTGCAATTCCGCGAAACTAAAATTGTGAAATACCGCAAATTTCGACCTTAAGTCAAATTTCTGAAAGTGTACATTCGCGGTATTTAAAAATGTTAGTTACGCGAAATTGCAATAACAACGACGCTATAGCGCTGAGGGATTCGTAGCTTCCTATTGGTGAAAGTATTTTTAAAATCGGTTTAGTATTTTGCACAAAAGTATGCAAAAAATCAAATCTATTCTCTTTCTAACATAAATTTATTAAGTTTTATTTATTCACAAAATACTGATATTCAGCTGCATTCGGTTAGACTGAAAGCTGACCCCAATATAGCTGGGAAAAGGCTAGGAAGATGATGATTTATTCACAAAATCCACAGTTCTTTGACAGTAAAGTATAACTTAAAATCACATATAACTTAAAATTACAGAGAATGGTTGTTTTAATAGTCTTATAGGCTTGCGACGGCCGCAACTCACCTGATGATCTGAAGTGATGATGCGGTCTCAGGTGGAGCACGCTTGCCGGTTCACTCCACCAATACTGCAAAATATTTGCAATCTGTTACAAAAAAAAAACTCGGGTTCCGTTTGCTAACACACGCAAAAAAAAAAAAACAAATCGAATCAGTTCCGTTGTAAATGGGATTTGTTCTTCGCTAAAACAAACAGTAGAATTGAATTATCCGACGTGGAAAATGAAGTATCTCGTTGAAATAGATAGGCGATTAGAATTCTGGAGTACATAGACTTGATGGTACAGTCGACTGCGCTCGAAATAACTTCAGCACACAAAGTATAATAGTGCGGCTGTTACTTTTAATAATGACACTATTAATAGTGAATGTTGAATTAGGAGCTCGTGGCTATTGATCGGTCATGACGCTTGCCGCGGCCGATCCGTGGATGGGTGACCATCTTTTTTATACCGAGAACCCTGCGTGCCTCGGAAAGCACGTAAAGCATTTGGTCTCGGCGGTCATTGTAGAATTTGACAGTCGTTATAGGTACCTAAACTCCATTTTTAATAGCATTAGAAAAAAGAGGCTCATAGAAGCAGGAATGCAAAACATTTTATTTCAAAGATAAGTTAAAACAATTTTAATTAAACTTATTTTAAAATAATTTTATTAAATAGATCTAAGATGGTACTAAATATGTACATATAATAATATAAACAGAATAAAAGTCTTTCAAAGATTAAATGTAAGGTAGAATGAACAGTGAAACGAATAACGTTCCGGGAATTGTTCATCCATCACTGCTTCTGTTAGGTTTTTAGCATCGACACAGTAATTTTAAATTGGAATTAAATATACTTACAACTAAATGAATGAAAGCCACATAATTTTAGAAGATAAATTATTAGAATACTTACAAATACGCGCGACAGCTACTGTTAAAAATTAAATTAAAAATTTAAAAAAACCCCCAAGGTAAAACATAAAAGCGATTATGTAAAAAGTCAAAAATAATACCTTTTGTTGAGCCATCAAATGTTTGTTCGTTGAAATGGCGCTATAATGTCGCGGCGGGGTACCGCTTAAGTAAGTCAGTCCCTTAATTTCATTCACTGTCTATTAATTTACCAGCATTTCCGACCAATTTGCTTCGATATTATCAAATTTTTGTTGCTAACCTAGTTGTTAATCTTGTTGCAAATCTAGTTACCATCAGTTCGCTATTTTAGCTATTTAGTTATTGCTTTAAACTTAGCGGTACCCCGCCGCGACATTATAGCGCCATTTCAACGAACAAACATTTGATGGCTCAACAAAAGGTATTATTTTTGACTTTTTACATAATCGCTTTTATGTTTTGCGTTGGGGGTTTTTTTTAATTTTTAATTTAATTTTTATTTTAAATTTTTTAAACGTAATTTAGTTTGGTTTTGTATAAGAGTTTACAAAAATAATTTACAAATTTTTAGTTTTCATTTCGTTACTCATTCCTCATTCCCTTGCAATATAGTATACATTATTCTACTAGTCAAGGCCTTTCATTTGATACCCATATATTGAGAGAGTTGTGAAAATAGAATGTAATTCCCTAAGATCCCTACCGCAGCTAACAAAAGAGCTGATAACTTTAAAACCGCTGAACCGATTTTGATGAAACATGTCTAAGAACCATCGCTAGAGAATCTGCTTTGAAATAAAAAAAACCGCATTCAAATCGGTTCACCCGTTAAAGAACTACAGTGCCACAGACAGACACACAGACACACAGATACACAGACACACAGACACACAGACACGTCAAACTTATAACACCCCTCTTTTTCGTCGGGGGTTAAAAATAGATAATAATAAATTCGGTGTCTATCGTAACTTTAACATGTTTATTGTACCTACTTGTTACAAAATGTGCATTAAAAGGAATCTTTTTCAACTTCTGTCTTAATACTATTCTAAATGGAGTATAGTCAAAATCTGACAACCAGTCTTGCCAAGGGGTATCATGTTCCCCAGTTACTGGGTTGTGAAGGTCAGATATAGACAGTCGCTCCATGTATAACACTGGTATTCAACTGCATCCAGTTAGACTGGAAGCCGACCCCAGTATAGTTGGGAAAAGACTAGGCGAATGTATTAATAGTTAATGTTCTATGAACTTCTCTGTTGCTATCTATTCAACCGATCAAGCATGTTAGAGATGAGATTGAACCAAGCAGTCATCCATGGCAACCTTTTATTAGCTGTGCTGTGAATAGTGCTCGGCAGTTAGGGAATATTATTTCTATCATCATCATATCAGCTACTGCTGAACGTAGGCCGCCGCCAGTTAACGATTTTTAGATTATTTCTATGTCTTATGATAATATTTTGTTTAAGAAACATTGCCTACGGGATGTAAAGTACCTCAACTTTGCTCTGATTTTTGTAATCAGGATTATTTACGTATACAAGTAAATATTTGTTTTTTTCTTTTAACGCGGTGAGGCTGGAATAAATCTTTAAAGAAACGCCAAACTTTAGCATTAGCTGTGCACAAACAAACTGATGAAAATGGTCTTCTAGAACGTTTTGTAAATATTTATTATTCGATTAAAATAAAAAGTAGGCATGGTTTACTATTAATTTAGTACTACTAAATTTTACGAATCCCAAATTTTTTTTTGTTAATAAGATATAGCCTTAAAGCTCTCACGGATAACGTAGAATTGAAGAAAGAATTTTCAGAATCATACCAGTATAGTTTCCTAGATTAGCGCGTTTGAACAAAAATACAACAAAAAATTCTTCTGTTTTGTAATATTAGTATAGATCGTGGTAGAGATAGTTTCAAAATATATAAGATCCTACTGGGTGGTAAATAGCTTTAGGTATACCAGTCGTGATCATCTGATATTTGTCAACTGAAAGTTTATCTGTTTGGTCACTTTAGTCCACAAATTTCTTACTAAACAACTAAACATAAGCTTTCCAATAATCACTAAATTCTGTCAAAGAAAAACTATGTACCTATTTATTTATATTCCGACGATGTTACCCAATGTTGGTGAACTTGTGCAGCCGTATCACTGTACATGTAGGTGTCTATTGTAATAAATATTGTGTTTTTGTACAAAATATCCTTTGTTTACACGAAATCCGTGAAGAGCTTTGAAAAGAACGTGTATATAAATAAGTGGTAAATTTGTACATCGGTACAAAATCGGTAAGAAATAGGTCACAGATGAGAGAATCGTCTCTCATCTGTGACCTATTTCTTAACGTCAAATCATTTATTTTAATAAGACCATTAAAATTATTCTGACAAACCGAATCCGCAAGGGTGGTTACTTGGAAATGTTAATGAAAGGGCACTTTTAAACGTCGCCGTCAAAAAGAATTGTATCTATACCCATCCATCGTCCATTGGGTTATTGGTTTTTTGACAGCTGCCTTATAATGTAATTATTCCCGATTACCTGTTAACTTTATAATATGTTATAAAATAAATATACACTTCTGGACACATCTATTGGCCCACCTTGTATTTTCAGTTTCGTTTGGTCCTAGCTAAAATTTTATATTAGGTTGAGCAAAAAGTTTTTATGCAGTTTTGAACCTGGCACATTCACAATTTCATTCAATAGTCTTTTTTTGAATTTCGAACACAGAATTTAAAGAAACAAAAGACAATTTGGAGCCTGTTTGTTGATATCAAACAATCGAATACTAAGAAAACTTGGTTTTATTAGTTTACTTGGATTTAATTCTTGAAAAAGTGATTGATATCTTTGGTTTTGCAACAAACATTACTTATTCTTAACATTAAGGTGAGGTTCTATCAATAATCTATGGATACTTCACCTGAAGTCGCCGCCCAAGCTGTGGCACTTATTCAGGCCGGACACAGCCAAAGAAACGTGAGTGCTCAACTTAATTTAAGTCGATCTGCGGTCCGAAATGTTTATCGGAGGTACCTAGAGACTGGCGGCTTTGTTCGTCGCCAAGGAAGGCCACGATCTCGGGTCACAACTGAAAGGCAGGATCGATTCATCGTGACGACCAGCTTGAGAAATCGTCACCTTACCTCCATTGAGATACAAAACCAACTTCGCGACTTCCACGGAGTATCTGTGAGCGCTCGAACTGTTCGGAGAAGGTTAAAAGAACGCGATATGGTACCACACAAGCCAGCTAATGGGCCCAAACTAACGCGAGCCCACCGAACAGCGCGCCTTCATTTCGCACGCAGTCATTTAAATTGGACACAGCAAGATTGGAGCCGTGTACTCTTTTCTGATGAGTCTAAAATTGTGTTACATGGCAATGATGGAAGGAAGAAGGTCTACCGACGTAAGGGAGAGCGTTTCGCACAATGCTGCTTTGAAGAGAGGGTTGCTTATGGCGGTGGCTCATGGACTGTCTGGGGCGGTATATCCGCGAGCGGCAAAACTCAACTTGAGGTTGTTACCTGTAACAACCAGCATTTAATGTTGGCAGCCGTGGTCCTGACCACGGCTGCCAACATTAAATGCTGAAAGGTACATTCGTGAGTGCTTAGAACCTCACGTGATACCATACGCGGACTATGTGGGCCCAAATTTCCTTTTTATGCATGATAATGCAAGAGCCCATGCGGCCGGCATCGTCAGGGAATATCTTCGGGATGTGAACATCACAGTTATGGACTGGCCAGCCAGAAGCCCAGACATAAACCCCATTGAGCAAATGTGGGACGAGCTAAAAAGACGTGTTAGGGCTCGTCAGCCAGTTGCCCAGACGATGCAGGAGTTGAAAACTGCCATAGAAGAGGAATGGAAGATGATCCCTCAAAATTTCATAGAGCGGTTGATAAACTCTATGCCTAATCGTATGAAAGCTGTGGTAGTTGCCCATGGAGGCAACACGCGCTATTAAATTAAACCTTTATTTGATAAAACATGTTTTTTATTCAAAAATCAATTGCCTTTAACAAGGCGCATATCCGACTTGTTAGGCGTAGCTCCATGTCGTATGGTATTCTGAATTCAAATTTAAAACAATACGATCGAAAAAGATGGTAAAATGTATCAGGTTTAAAACTGCATCAACAGTTTTTGTTCAATCTAGCAATCATATTTCGGTAGGGGCCATCGAAACCTAAACTCTAAGGTGGGCCAATAGATGTGTCCAGAAATGTATAAACTGCCTAATCTTGTTGGATTATCTTATTTATGACCTCTTACAGACATTATAATACAGGAATGCGTATCAGTTTTTACAAAAAACATAAATATTGTTCACTAGTTGCAGCTGTCAAAAAACGATTAAACCAGTGGACAGAGTGTAGTTGGTTGTCCCTTCCAAAATGTAGTTGCGTATGACAAAGAATCTATACTAATATTATAAAGAGGTAAAACAATCATGGCAGGATTTGTACAAAAAAAATAAAGATGTTTAGAGAAGTTGAAATTCTAATTCTTATATTCTTGGGTACCTTAAGAGTATCTTCAGGTATTTACAATATTTTTAAAACCCTGCAAAAAAAGTGAATAGTTTAACGAAAAGCTCATTATTTCAGAACGAAACGGCGACTGACAGTAACAGTGACACTGACAGGCGCCGTTTCGCAGTTCTTACTTTGAAATTGCATCGTTATACGGGAAATAATATCACAAATAATGATTATTTTTTTCCGCACACTTGTCACATCACTTGTCAGCCAATTTGATAGATCCGTTAACGTCGCTTGTCACTTTCTTTTCTTTACAAACACAAAATGAGCATCGAGATGAAACGAAAAAGTGTTATTTTCATTTCGTAATATTTTAATTATGCAGGGGTTTAAAAATATGGTATGTATATCAATCTACTCCTGGTAATGTATTCTTCACATTGGACATAAGCTTTTTCAAAAAAAAGAAAACTGCCTTCAGAAACTAAAAAGTGATAAATAACTAGCACAGAACACACATTACTTTAGTTTCGGAAGTCAGTGGCAATACAAAACAACAAACACAAAGCCACCGCCACCGACTTCCGAAAGTAAAGTAATGTGTGTTCTGTGCTAGTTATTTATCACTTTTTAGTTTTTGAAGGCGGTTTTCTTTTTTTTGAAAAAGCTTTTTATTTTTCGCTTTTTAGTGTTGCCTTAACATCCAAATCCATTAGGAAACGGCAACACACTTAAAAGAGATTGTAAGTCCTCCAGTGACTGAAGAAACTAAAACGTCGTCTAAGTAAGTTTTTTTGGGAATTTGTTGATTTTCTCAAAAAGGGCTGTACCAATTTTGATAAAATTTATATGGGACCTTTTCGGAATAAACCCCTGTCGAACTAAAAAAGCAAACAGATATAAAAAAAAAAAAAATAAACATTCGAATTCATAACCTCCTCCTTTTAGAAGTCGGTTAAAAATATTTTAACCCCTCTAAATTATTTCTTTTTTTCCTACAAATGAATGTATGGATCTCGCCATGATTCTTTGTTTGTTAGTTTGTAAGTTTATATGTAGAGGGTGATCTCCGAATTCAAAAGTTCTTTCACCAATAAGAAGCTACGTTATCCCTGAGTGCTATAGGCTATATTGCATCATCAAAGAATTTGGTATCCTTTAGGAAATTCTCGCGGACGACGTCGCGGGCAGAGTGCTTGTAAAAGTTTTTTTTTTTTTTTCGGATTGGCATCTCGCAGGTCAATCTAGGAGGTTGTCGGCTGCTTAACCGGACTTGCCTGTGGTGCCTTAAAAATTTTTAGGGCCTCCAGCCAGGGCAAAATAATTTACAAACTAAGCGACTAGACGCTAAGGGCACTCCCTGTGGGGTACGAGCCTCGGCTTAGGGCGTCGCTGAGAGAGGACAGCAAAGGGACAGGCTGGATCGGATTTCCATTATTTAGGGACGAATTTAAAACTACAGGCTCAGCTGCGCGGGCTGGCACGAGCAAGGGTCGAGGAGGAGCAAGGGTCGGGGAGGGCTAGTAAAAGATATAAGTATACGAATAAATAATCGCTGTCCATTCTCATCCCCTCCTATGAGTTAAGGCGCTTCCCTGAACAAATAACCTTGACCATACATTTCCTCTTTGCCGCAGAATCGAAATTCGCACAATTTTTGGTTTTTTTTTTGTTATAAAAAAGGAGAAACGATCTTTTCAAATAAAATAAAACGTGAATTATAAAGATTTTTAAGTTACCTATCTATTAGTGTTATCCTTAAATTAATAGGACGTCAACTTTAGCAAAAGATACATGTTTTCAATTATTTTAGTAATTTTTTTACAGGGAGATTTAGGTGTATATAGGGTACATAAAAAAAAATAAGAACGTGGAATGTGATGATAGGATATTGAACATTAATAATATTCTTTTAGGTGCAGTTTGTTTCTCTTAATTAATGAGTTAATAGCCCCTGAATAATGAAGAAAAACGCACTTTTGGTCGGGGTAGCGCCTTAAGTAGACATAAAACGCACTTTTGGTCGGGGTAGCGCCTTAAGTAGACATAAAACGCACTTATGGTCGGGGTAGCGCCTTAAGTAGACATGAAACGCACTTAAGTAGACATATAACACTGGCCACTACCACCACCGGCTGTCATTCGTAGATCCTTGGTAGGGGTGACGGATAGTCAGAAGCCAGAAGCCAGTCTTACCAGAGTTCATTACCCAGTGAGTTGTGAAAGTCAGAGAGGCAGTCGTTTCATGATAAACACTGGTATTCAGCTGGATCCGCTAACATAGTTGGGAAAGGCAGATTATGATGTGTAAACCATCAGCGATTAAATTCTTTTGATTAGTTTCAGTATCTATTGTATTGTTTCCATATTGCCATTGTAAACTAGTACTATTTTTTTGGAAATAAATATTATTATTATTAATATAATATCATAAACGCATCTAGACCTACTTATTTTTATTAGAAGTACCTAAGTATTATCTATAAATTTACTATCACAGTAGGTAAGTGAAATACTCCTAAAGTTGGTAACCTTGCTGCCCGACCTCACATAGGCGGTAGCATAAACTTTTAAATCGAATCGATTCAGCACTTGTCTTTGATATACTTATCTGAACAGACTTTATCATTTGACCAGTCCACTTTCTCCATAGTCTACAATATTTTTTCAGCTGATATCGAGTGTCGGGTCGTAACTTGTAATCCCCAGTTGACATTTATCTACAAGATAAAAACCTATGTTGTAAAAGGCAAAATGGAGGTCACAGAGAACATTTTTCATTGCGTATAAAATCCTCTGAAGAATTACTCGTTAATTAAAATGTAACTCGATATTATTTATGTCTAACACTGACACAAGTTTCGAAACAGATCTGTAAACAAAACAAATTTTTATTACAATAGTCCATGATCCCAAGATCTGCCGCATGTCTAACGGATCATGAGCTAAAACAACCACAATGTGGATCCTGGAAAACGTCCATCGTGGTAGACCTAGGCAAAGAGCGTGTATTCGATTCGTGACGAAATCTTCATGTTTTCGCGTTTTGCCCAGAGCAATATCGTGATGATGTGAGCAGATTATTTAAAGACAATTACAGTTTTAGAAAAATTAAGTATTGATTTAGGGAACTACAGAGTAAAAGCATAATTTTTAATTATGTTTTTTTAAAGCGAAGACAATCCTTTCATAACGTTTTACGGAAATAGACGTCAGAGTTAACTTTCAGGACGAATACAACCATTACCTACCGATGGTTGCAATGGTGAAATTTTCTACATGAGCCTAACAAGCTTTCAATAGTATATTGTGTAACAAGGGATAAAACAAAGCGATTGCAGACTAGGGTGAAGTTGGCTGCCCGAGCCACAGGGGAGGGCTGACATCACCCGCAGTCTGAAATCATGTTTCATCCTGAGTCACACACCATATTTTTCATGATTACCTGCACCGGAACTTCAAGATTCAGTGTCAGCAGCCAGCAAGAAACAAGTTCATTTCAAGCCGATGATGCGGATAACTGTTAGAGAATGAGAAGTCTGTGATTTACTGTCACTTGTTAAATAGTAAATAAAACAAAAATATTATTTTCACTATTTTTTGAGTAATTGTATTTAGTTAATTAAAACTGTCACTTGAAAAATAAAATGAGTAAACTGAAGTGACAAGTAAACAAATGAGAGTAATAAGGTTACAAATGAACATTAAATATAACTAACATCGGGCAGAAACAACTGTGTGTCTTCCCAAGATAAGAAACACGCATGTTTCTGCTTGCTGTATCAAGGTATTTTTGAATTACAAATTAGCTAGCAACTGTTTGCAGCATCGGCTTGAAATTAACTTGTTATGACAGGCTATAGAGACACCGAAACTTTAAGTTTCGATGCAAGTATCGTGAAAAAGTATATTAATACTACTAATTATATTAGAGTGATTCGCTCTCAGTTAGAATATGCTGTTCCTACTTGGAGTCCATTCTATGGCAAATACTCATATAAACATGAAATTGTTCAAAAAAAATTCCTACGTAACGTGCAGTATAAATTTTATCACTCGAGAATTTCTTATTTAGAACTACTCAAACAGCACAATCTCTTGAGTTTGGAGTCCAGGCGTACGCTCCTCATGGCCATGATGCTGCATGGCATTTGTAATAATATGTTTGATTGTAATGAACTTACCAATAAGTTATGTTACGTAGTACCTAGAAGTATTATACGGCGGGAGGTGCGCGTTCCTGATCGTCTCATGTGAGCGGGCACCTCTCCGCCGCCTTGTAGTAACCTATAACACACACTTTACTGATACCGATATTTTTGCGTTTACTCCTACACGATTTAAAAAAATGGCTATAGCTTTACTTACCGACAACCTTTCATAACTTACTTTTGTTTCTTTTCTTTTTCTCTTCTTTTCATTAATAATTTGGATAAGCGACCGTCCGTCCTTTCCTCTTTTAAGTATTTTTTTTTAATCCGTGTACAATAGTGTGGGTTATACGTATATTAAACGAACCTAATTAGCTTTGATACAAAAATTGTAACGTTTAACTGTTTTTTGTCCCTAAATAAATAAATAAATAAGTATTTTTTTCTTAGCACATGATGTCATCGCTTCAGTACTTCATAATAAAATTTTGATCAATATTTTTGTTCATTATTCAGAAAGCTATAATATTTATGAATCAATAATGGACTGGTATCATTAAATACTGGAACAAGTCATCATATGAGTTCTCATTTAATTCAACTTATCCTGTAGACTTATTATTTGTTAAAATGGATACACTGTAGAAAAACCTGTCGTCAATCCACGCTATATTTGTGTTACGGTTGTGGTTGTTAAAGTCAACCCCGAAATCAGTGTTAAAATAAGTGGAATTTAGCACCGCATTTCTTACAGTTTTCGTTTAGTGACACAAATAAGTAAGCGTTTCGAATACCTAGTTTTTATCCATCTTTCAAATGAAGATTAGAATCTCAACATGCCAATGGTAATCATAAACTTTTATGAGTATAAAAATCTTCCAACACTTTTCTATTTTCGTATTTTTCCAAGAATACTATCACTAAAAATATAATGTATAAATAAATAAATGTACGCGGAAAGAAAATTCCACTAAAATTTATGATGTTAACATCTTAATCGTGTACTATACTTTCATTTGCATCAATTTTTAAAGTTTTTATTTCAAAATATACTGTGTAGGTTACATTTTTTACCATTTAACATTGTAATTTTAACGAAGACTTTTTGGATTTAATATTATTTCAAAAATTCCAATATTAACATCGCAAAAATTATAATTTAAAAACTATATTTATTACTATATTTATCCTTCTAATTACTTTTGAATAAAATAAATATGACAGTGCTCTGTTATAATACCTACAATGTAAGTTATAAAAACTATCATGTTACATCGTAATTTTCAAATAGTAACTGCGTCTGCCGTAAGAGGCGTTCTCGTGACTTATGACTGTTTATTTGTATTGTTTATATGGATCTTGAAAACTACCAAGACTTGTGGGCCCTTCTGTGGCCGAGTGATCCAAGGCATCGGTCAGTTCACATTCGAATGGTCTGGTGTTCAAATTTGACACCCGAACAATTGTTAGCTATACTTTAATTCAAAATGTCTATTAATTAAAATTTTACGATGTTCACATCGTAATTTCTTTCATCTTTTAATGACTATTTATTATAGGCCAGTAGTAAACCGCAATTATTACAAATACTACAGAACTTTCCGGCGGGCTTATTACGTATCTTGCAGAAGCCAAGCGATAGCAAAAATTGCGCAATAATTGCTCTTCAATTGCAAATTCGTATTATGTATCAGCGATAACCAAACCATAGCAAACAAGCGTTAGTGCTGCCTCTATGGAACAATCAATGAACTAAATTGTGCATTGTCCGCTATTGTACTACGTTTATTTCGTATTACGTATGAGTTTTGACAGCAAAGCAATAGCCATCAATAAGCAAATTTTGCTGTCAAATTGCGATAACCTTTTTCCTAGTTGCTGGTCGATTGTTAATCGCTGTCTTCTCTTTCTTTCTCTGCTGTACACATATATATTAGTTTAATTCAGTCCATTATTTCGAGTATTGTACCAAAAAACTGTATTTTAAATCTTCGTCGTGTGTTAATTTAAATTAAACTATGTGGTTTGTAAAAACTTTATTATTATCCGCCTAAAAAAATCGAGTGACGCTTCGATTATCAAAGATGTCTCGTGCTATTCTCTTGCTTGGAGCACTTGAAGAAGAAGCCAGTAGGACTGAAAGCCATAACACAGCACAGTTGCGACGTAGCCTTCGAGATCAACCCAAAGCTTTGAACTTTTCTGATGCTGAGTTTAAACCTCACTACCGACTATCTAAAGGACTGTTTACGAATTTAAAACAGGATGTTTTATTTAGTACTTTTACTGCTAAAATACACTTTATTACATTATTTCACACATTAACTTACTTGTTGTTAATACAGCTAAATATCGTTTGGAGTTTGAGTGAACACTGATTTCGTCCACTTAAGGGGCTATTTAACGACTTTTACAGATTTTAAACTGACAATCACGTCAAAATGTGCAGTGTAAATGATTTGAAAAAAATATATGTTAAACTAGAACATTCTCTTAATCATTTAGTAAGTGAATATTTTTAATAATATTCATATTATATAGTTTAATTAACACGTGAAGTTGTGTCTGACGCGGACAAAACATTGACAATCACACACAATCTTCCAGTTTTTCTGTTTGTTTATATTAGCAGATAAAAGTAAGCAGGCAGGTAGCAGGTATAAGTTCTTCATTTGTGCCTACATTCTAGCAAATAAATGAATTTGAATTTTGAATTTAGTACCAGCGGTGGCTACTAAATTGTTTTTGGCGCTAGTGTCGTAGCGATAAATGCATTGAAACAAACAGCGAACGATTTTTACATAATACGATTTTTTTTGACGTTTAGCGATTGATCGCGCGATGACTGCGCGATAGTTGCGCAATTTTTACTGATTGCTATTTCATACGCAATAAGCCCGCCGGTCTTATCTTCAGAAAAATGTGTTAATGTTGTCACAGATGTATAGTTATTATTGTTCAGAATGTAAAGAATACAATTTATTTTGTTTGTTATTGTTTTTGTCTGATACATTATGCAATATCTAAAACTGGGTGACCCCTTTCTCAGCCAAAAACATCTCAGTCAAATTATATCAGGTAAAATATCTCAGTCTCTAACATCTCAATGTAAAAATATTTCATGACAAAAACGTATTTAGTTTATTTGTCCCGGGTTGATATTTCTCAAATGCTTAATTATGTTATCATCAAAATTAAATATTACTCTGGTTGGCACTGTGGATTCGATAATCATGCTGCTGTGGCTCATGTTTCTATTTGTAAGTTTATTGCTCTTGCAAAACGAGCAGACATTGACTGAATGAATGTCAGATTGAGCAATTAATAGCCGGAAATAATAACGACAAAAGGAAACAAATTTATCGTTATCGTAATGATCATATATATGTCGGATCGTCAGGAGCGATCGAGGAGGAGTGCCGAGCGGTATAGTAGCATCGTCAGGAGTATGGAAGTTCCCATTATCCCATTAGGTATAAACAAGACCTGTAAAAACAATTACACACTATTAGTAAAGAAAACACAATACAAATGGTAATCAGTAACAAGAATAAAGCAAGTTAAAGGTACAGCACACACACACAAAGGTACAGTTAATCGAACAGACCATTAAGGTCCCACAGTTCGTACAGTGGCCAAGCCACCCAATGATAAACGAACAAACCCTTAAGGTTCACAGTTCGTTCAGTAGCATAAGCCACCCAATGATAAACGAACAAACCCTTAAGGTTTATAGTTCGTACAGCAGCCTAAGCCACCCAATGATAAACGAACAAACCCTTAAGGTTCACAGTTCGTTCAGTAGCATAAGCCACCCAATGATAAACGAACAAACCCTTAAGGTTTACTGTTCGTACAGCAGCCTAAGCCACCCAATGATAAACGAACAAACCCTTAAGGTTCACTGTTCGTACAGTAGCATAAGCCACCCAAATACAAAGTGTACCGCTCGCTAGCAGCAAACCCATACAGCTATGTGAATATACAACAGTGCTGTACCAGGTAAACCGACAGTATTGTCGGGAGCAGGAACTCTTTACTGAGTCGAATTCGAGGATCGACTGCCATACTTTCGTTTTTTTTTTTTTTTTTTTGGATTGGCATCTCGCAGGTCAACCTAGGAGGTTGTCGACTGCTTAACCGGACTTTCCTGTGGTGCCTTAAAAAATATTTAGGGCCTCCAGCCAGGGCAAAATAGCTTACAAACTAAGCGACTACACGCTAAGGGCACCCCCTGTGGGGTACGAGCCTCGGCTTAGGGCGTCGCTGGGAGAGGACAGCAAAGGGACAGGCTGGATCGGATTTGAGTTACCCATACTTACGGAGTGCACGCTCTTTTATAAGGCGATGCCCCCCACCTTACAACCTCTCCATACAAGTCTATCCAATGGCGCACGGAAGTGCGTCACGCATTTACTTGATACAAAACACTACAATGTACTAAATCTAATAAGATTTAATTATATAGCAATCAAATAACACAGTAATAATTGTCATGAATAAACAATAGTGATTTCATAAAGTAATTCGTTTTACATTCAAAGTAACGTGTCAACAATTGTTTTGAATAAAACCATCGATAACAATTATCGAAATAAAGTAACCACAAATCAGTGTACAGTGAGTACTCAGTAAATCATGTTTCGAATTAATCTATATGTCGGATCATCAGGTGCGATCGAGGAGGAGTGCCGAGCGGTATAGTACATCGTCAGGGCTATAGGCGTTCCCATTATCCCATTAGGGATAAACAAGACCTGTAAAAACAATTACACACTATTATTAGTAAAGAAAACACAATACAAATGGTAATCAGTAACAGGAATAAAGTAAGTTAAAGGTACAGCAACAATACAGTTAATCAAACAGACCATTAAGGTCCCACAGTTCGTACAGTGGCCAAGCCACCCAATGATAAACGAACAAACCCTTAAGGTTTACAGTTCGTACAGCAGCCTAAGCCACCCAATGATAAACGAAAAAACCCTTAAGGTTTATAGTTCGTACAGTAGCATAAGCCACCCAAATACAAAGTGTATCGCTCGCTAGCAGCAAGCCTATACAGCTATGTGAATATACAGCAGCGCTGTACCAGGTAAACCGACAGTATTGTCGGGAGTAGGAACTCTTTACTGAGTCGAATCCGAGGATCGACTGCCATTTTTATTTTTTTTTATTTTTTTTCGGATTGCCATCTCGCAGGTCAACCTAGGAGGTTGTCGGCTGCTTAACCGGACTTTCCTGTGGTGCCTTAAAAAATATTATTTTTAGGGCCTCCAGCCAGGGCAAAAAGCTTACAAACTAAGCGACTACACGCTAAGGGCACCCCCTGTGGGGTACGAGCCTCGGCTTAGGGCGTCGCTGGGAGAGGACAGCAAAGGGACAGGCTGGATCGGATTTCCATTATTTAGGGACGAATTTAAAACTACAGGCTCAGCGGCGCGGGCTGGCACGAGCAAGGGTCGGGGAGGGGACGTACGGGGTCGTCGCGGCGGGCCTCGGCGGCGAGGACGGAATGACGGCGGTCTGTGTCTGTGTTTCTTAACTGTACTGGTGGCCTTATTGCTCTCCTGGAGGAGAGTAATAGCATCGTCAGGGTCGGTCAGAGTATGTCTCGGTCGTCGAGTCTTACTAATACGTGCCATACTTACGGAGTGCACGCTCTTTTATAAGGTGATGTCCCCCACCTTACAACCTCTCCATACAAGTCTATCCATTGGCGCACGGAAGTGCGTCACGCGTTTACTTGATACAAAACTCCTTCCCCTCGGATCGCGAAAGCGTTAAGACGTGCATTCCGTACAAGTATTTTTAATTTTTACTAAATATTAATAGTTATTTCGAAATTAAAAGTCAAATATATTTCACAAAAGTACTAGGCGCGCATAAAGTTTGAATAGAATTGAGTAACGCAGAGTACTGGAGGAAACGGGCTGGCAACAGTTGAGACGGAGATAGAAGGCGGAGCCTACTGCGCGTGCGCCGTGCGTGCGTCATCCTTGTCGGCTGCCACAACTCAAGAGCGATAGCGATTAGCGAGTAACTTGTTTATTAGTGCTTCGCTTTGTCTTGATTTGCAGTTCTGATTATACACACTAACAAGTTAAGGTAACATGTTTAAGACGCCACCAAAAACTCCTCCGAGTCAATACTCGTCACGTTCGGAGTCTGATATCCGGAAGCTGCATGCAGACGAAGACTCGGAAGGGAACATCACCCAGAGAGCCAAACGAAGATGTCTTTCGGATGAAGTCACCGGTAATGACCTGGATATGTTTAAAAACGACATCAAGAAGATGATCACTGAGATGATGTGTACTCAGAGCGCCCGATTGGACAAACTGGAGGGTCATTTTAAGGAAATAAAAAATCAGTACTCGGAAATTAAGATCACAAATACTGGGCTCGAAAAGACAATGACATCGGTCTCCGATCAATTACAGTCTCTTTAAAATAAAATTACGGGACTAGAAAACCAACGTGGCTCCATGGTAATCCAGTTAGCTACACTGGAAAACAAGTGGGAAGTTCTCGACCACAATCTCATCAAAACCTCTATAGAATTACGCAATGTACCTAAAAGGCAGAATGAGACTAAAGTCATGCTGTATGAAACTATAACCCAATTATCAAGACACCTAGGCCTTGCTACAGAAACCGCCAGTATTCGAGATATTAAAAGACTACCCTCAAAAAAGGAAAATTTAACATCGAGTCTCTCAGTTGAGTTCTGTAACACACTGACAAAAACGAATTTTCTTGTTGCAGTCAAAGATTATAATAAACGCAATCCCAATAATAAGATAAAATCGACCCATCTAAACTTTAAATCTGCACAGGAAACTCCAATATACATCACTGAGCTTTTAACAGCGAATTCTAAAAGGATATTCTACCTTACTAGAAACTACGCTAAGCAACACCAATACAACTATTGCTGGACGTCAAATGGAAGAGTTATGCTAAAAAAGGATCCTGGCAGCCAGACTATCTTGGTAAAAAGCGAAGAACAACTGAAGCAGCTGGCGACAGCCATCAAGACATGACTACTTTCATTTAAGTATACCCAGCAATATCTTACGTATTATTTTATTACTTTTACGATATTTTCGAATAGCTATATTACAATACTAAATACAAACACACACAAAACTAACACACATTACTACTACCATCAGCATCATATACTCTCATACATGAATCACTCAACACCAACATATTTCAGCTTCACCATATCACCAATACTCCTTAAATATACTTGCGGCCATCCCTATTATACCTTACCCAGCTACTTCAATATCACAAAAAATCATTCATCATCCTCAATCATAAGCTTCCCACATGTTCCTATAACAAATATCACCACACTTTCTCTTAACCCCCAAACTGCCTTTACTTTACCGGAAAAATGACTACTAACACAAACAACTTAATTCATGACATCGACGAACTATCTGTATCAACTACCTATACATGCGCTCCTGAGGAAACACTCTCCATTGTGAAGTATCCTAGTAACTTTATTAAAATCCTGACACAAAACATTCGCTCCGTAAATCGTAACTTTTTAAACTTGCAAACGCTTCTGCAGCGAATTTATTTCGATTGCGATCTGATTGTTTTAACTGAATGTTGGTTATCATGCTCAAGCAATAGCACTATCCCAATTTTGAATAATTACACCGTGTTCAAGACCACCAAACACATAAATCAAAGCGATGGTGTATTCGAAATCGGACCTGTCTGTTTCATGCGAGGAGCCAGATTTCCACCGAACTGCATCTGGTCTTATTATAAAAATTAACTTTGACTTGGCGATAATCTGTATCTATAGATCGCCGTCAATAGACAATATAAACTGCTTTCTCAACGTTCTTAATAACATTCTTCCGTCGCTGCACAGATTTAAATCGGTAGTTATAACAGGTGACCTGAACGTAGATATCAAAACCTCCACATCTGACATGCGCTCCCACGAATACCTAAATTGTTTTGCTTTCCACGGTTATCTTCCTGCTCACACCCTACCGACCAGGGATGGCAATTGTTTGGATCACACGTTCCTCAAAACAATTTCCCCCACCCACACATTTGTCTTAAGTTCCACAATAACTGATCACTCCTCCACCTTACTATGCATTCACGATAAAAATTTACGAACGGTCGCAAACTCCCATATAACTAAAATTAACTATGATGGGCTTGACAAATCAATGTCAAAATTGGATTTCACCCCTATTTTCAGTACAAAAGACGCAAATTCGGCTACAGATAAACTACTGAATTTAATTACGGTATCCATTTCTGAAAATACTACTGTTAAAAAAGTCTCATCAAAAAAGAGAATCCTCAAACCGTGGATCACACCTGGTTTGTTACGGTGCATAAGGAACAGGGATGCTCTACACAAAAAAGTTAAAAAACTCCCAGGAAACGAAGTTCTAAAAATTACTTACCTTCGATACAGAAATTTTTGTATTAAAGTCTTAAAGAAAGCAAAGAGAATTTATGATACAGAGGAACTAAACAAAGCTAGTAAAAACCCAAAAACACTATGGGACGCTATTAAACGGGTAACTAACACTACTAAAACTAAGAATCCATCTGCCCAATTACTAACTTTGTCATCTTCACCTATTGAGTCTTGCAACACAATAAACTCATACTTCGCTAATATTGGCGAAAGGCTTGCAAATGAAATAATTCACTCTAGTATTCAGCAGCCAATGACAGTCACTCAGTCTACTGCTGATATCACAACGACTTCATCGTTCGTCCTCGACCCTACGGACCTTGACGAAATTACAACAGTCATTCATTCATTGCGCTCTGATGCTGCGAGTGGCTGGGATAGCATATCACCTTACATCCTGAAGAGATACTCAACCTCCCTGGCACCCATACTATGCCATATTTTTAACCTCTGCTTCGAGACTGCCGTCTTTCCCTCTTCTTTTAAAAAGGCAATCATTCACCCAGTCTTCAAGGGAGGCGACGGAAACCAGCCGAATAATTACCGTCCCATTGCAGTTCTGACTGCCTTATCTAAAGTCCTAGAACGTCTTATCAATAAAAAACTTGTCTACTACCTAGAACACTACAAACTAATATCACCACAACAATTTGGTTTTCGTAAAAACAAGTCGACATGTGACGCAGTTCAGGAATTAACTAGCAATATCGTACAAAATCTAAACTCCAATAAAAAGGTACTTACAATATTCTTAGACCTTGCAAAGGCATTCGACACCGTCCCCGTCCGTTCTCTCTTACTCAAACTTGAAAGGATGGGTGTCAGGGGACTGCAACTTGATCTCTTTCAAAGCTACCTCACAAATCGCTCCCAGATAGTCAAGATTGATAGTTACAGCAGTAATGAGCTCCCCATCTACTATGGCGTTCCACAAGGTAGCATATTGGGTCCCACATTATTCTTAGTTTTTATAAACGACTTATGCAACTTAAATATCCCAAATGCTAAGATAACATCCTTTGCTGATGACACTGCTATAACTTTCACAGCCAACACATGGTCTGAGCTCGAGGGCAAGGCGCAGCATGGCTTTGATGTAGCGCTGAACTGGCTTTGTTTCCATACGCTTACGCTTAATACCTCCAAAACCAAGTTCATCACCTACTCGATCACTTCTGCTACCCAACCAAACCCACCGATAACACTTAAAGCTCACACATGTAACTTGCTAACTCGAGCTTCATGCCACTGTGAACCTATATCCTCTACAGATGAAATCAAATACCTAGGTATAGTTATAGACAAAAACCTAAAATTTAAATCTCATATTAATGTCCTTACTGGCAGAGTTCGCAAACTTATGTATATCTTTAAAACCTTAAGAAATATTGCAAATTCTATAATTATACGTAATGTCTATTTTGCCTTATGCCTATCTATTATTACCTATTGTATTTCCTGCTGGGGTGGTGCTGCAAAAACTATCCTTAAACCCTTGGAAGTTGCACATCGCGCCATACTGAAAGTGGCTACCTTCCGTCCACTAATTTATCCAACTAATCAGTTATACAAAAACTGCAACGTCCTCAACGTGCGGCAACATTTTATTTTACATTCAATTCTGTTGCAGCACCGCATAACCCCCTATATTGAAATCACCAAACGTCGAAAAGATAAAGTATGTACTCCTCCAAAAACCCGTCTGTCTTTTACTAAAAGATTCTTTTATTATTTAGGACCGTCTCTTTACAATACAATAAACAGAAAATGTCCAATATATAAATTGTCTTATCATAATTGTAAAAAGACTGTCTGATTATTCCTTCAAAATAAAACCTACGACGAAACAGAAAAATATTTAAATTAACTATGACAAGTTTGTATATTGTACCACTCACCAAAACATAAACCCACACTAACCAATTCCTTTACTTTACTTACGCACGCTTACACAGCCGCACGACCACGCGCATACATACACACAGACCCCTACACGCACTCACACACACACACATTCACACACACACACATTCACACACACAGACCCCTACACGCACACACACATTCATACACACGTTCATACACACGCACACACTCACGCACACACACAGTTGAACACACGTATAAACACATAAAAACATTTACCTTGTAAACATAAAATTGTAATAGGTATGTACCTACTTAATACAATTAGAGGGGATCGGCACTGTTACTCCTTAATACAGGCTATTTCATAGCCTAGCAAGGAGAACAGCACCTCACTCACTCGATTGTCAGAGATGTAATATTACCTTCTTTGTAAAAACTGTTACATGTACTACAATCTGTGTTTTTATATAAATAAATATTATTATTATTATTATTATTATTATTATTAAAACACTACAATGTACTAAATCTAATAAGATTTAATTATAAAGCAATCAAATACCACACTAATAATTGTCATGAATAAACAATAGTGATTTCATAAAGTAATTCGTTTTACATTCAAAGTAACGTGTCAACAATTGTTTTGAATAAAACCATCGATAACAATTATCGAAATAAAGTAACCACAAATCAGTGTACAGTACGCAAAGGAGATAAGTATCCATATCGTCGGGAATAGTTGAAGATTTCTTAGAAACCAATCGGGGCTTTCAAATGAAATTTTATTAAATCATTGAACTGTTTATTCTCTATAAATTGTATTTTATTTTATTCATAAAAACCTATCGGTTTCTAAGTAAACTTCAACTGTTTCCGGCGACATGGATACTTATCTCCTTTGCGTACTGTACATACAGTGAGTACTCAATAAATCATGTTTCGAATTAATAGACAATAATTGATAGTAAAATCACCTAAATTAACAATAAGAACCACAAATCATAACAAATTTAGTTACACCCACAATTGTGATTAATAAACTGTCTCCGACATAAACATGTAATAAAACAGTAACAAAACTGTGTCTGTACATTGAATATATTAAAAAAATAATAATTGAAGGGGGTTTAGGAACAGTAATAGAGCACGAATCCAAAAAAAAAATTCTGTCTGTTTGTCTGTTTGTTTGTACACGCTAATCTTCGGAACTACTGGGCGGATTTGAATGATTTTTCTTTTGTTGTATAGGTATTAAGTCTGGGCAACATATAGGCTATAATTTATCTTGGAAACTTGAACACCTGATGCAGAACCGCAACAGACCAGCTTAACTATAAGAGATACAAAAATGGTACCATAGCAAAAATTATTCCACGTGACGAGCATTCTCTGCTGAGAGAATGAAGAGAAATTTGAAGATCTGGAACACCTGATGTGGAACTCCAAGAGCCCAGCTACACCATGACACATATAGGAATGACGTCTTAGCAAAAGTTGTTCGGTCTGATGGGCATTTCCTGTTGACTTATAAAATTAAAATCTAAGTGACTGCTCCCCTGCGTTACCGGGTAGGCTACCGTGTCACAAAGATAAATGGAAAAGGAAATTAAACACCCAAATAACATAAGCCCGAAGGCATATATTTATTCGATACAATAAAAAAAAATGGGAATTTTGGCCAGTAGAGTCAAATTTTCAATGATATACCATCGTCATCAAAAATCAGTCCTAAACTGTTACCGCCTTCACCGCGTGGAGGTACTCCCAGCTTATGTTATTTTATAAGATACAGTGAAATTAGTGATAGCTTTTATTTTAGTTATTAGCTTTGATTTTCACATCAGATGTTTCTGATCTTCGATTTTGCCGACCCCGTTGTCGCTGGCATAAGCAACAGGATCCGCGTACGAAGTCGCGGGCAGAAGCTAGTAGACAATAATTGATAATAAAATCACTTAAATTGATAATAAGAGAAACAAATCATAACAAATTTAGTTGACTACCCACAATAATAATTGAGATTAAAAACCATCTCCGACATATATAATACTGTTAAAAAATACAATATGTCAAACGATGGTTTAGAATATGCGCGGAATTGCCCATAATTTTATGTATTAATATACTCCCTTTACAATAAACCGGTAAGTTTTATAACATTCGTGATATCTATGTGATATAATTATTTCTAACTGATAATTTATTTTTGTATGATCACATATTTATGTTAAAGAATTTTAGTTCGTAAATAAATTTTCATGAGATGTTTTTGCTGAGATTTATCTGTACGAGACGTCGTTTCTTAGAAAAAATGAGAGGGAGCCCTAAAAGTCGTACTGTAGTTGCCAATCAAATATCATAACGTGGTTCAGGGATCTTCGGATTCAACGCAATATGAGAATAATTGAATAA
Source organism: Charanyca ferruginea (assembly GCA_947361185.1). Taxonomy (NCBI): domain Eukaryota; kingdom Metazoa; phylum Arthropoda; class Insecta; order Lepidoptera; family Noctuidae; genus Charanyca; species Charanyca ferruginea. The sequence goes on along the minus strand of OX376063.1, from coordinate 914,516 downwards.
ACAATTTTAACACAAATGTGATAATATTATTGGAACAGGAAAATGTAATGCGAATAATGAAAAATAGTTTATTGGCTGGAGCATTAAATGATATACAAACATAGCAACAATATAAGGAAAAAGTTTGATTTAATTAATAATTGACTTAATTCTAAGATGTGTTGGATCATTTAGCTCCCTCCAAAATGGTTAAGCTGAATGGTGCTGATTTACGCGTCATGTTCGTGAACGGGCGCTGTCAGTAGAGATTGGTCAACCCTTAACTGCCATGGTTTTTATCTTGATTATTTTTTATATTTTGTATTTCTAGATTACCTTCATTGTTTTCACATATAGAAGCAACAAGGATAATGTAAGCAGTATTTTGTAAAAACTTGATTTTAAAAGAGTGTCCGTGGAGTTTCTTGCTCGTTCTTCTCCATAGAGACCTACCTACGTTTTGGAACGAGCAACTAGCTTCAACTTTCTGACTAACTGACCGACTCCTTGACAATTCAAAAGTGCCTGTAAATGGTTTAATTGAAATAAATGCTTTGACTTTGACTTTGATAATAAAAAAAGTACAACTAATACACGTAAATGTTTTCATAACAATATCAACTGCGTATAATAAATAACGAAACAATTATTCATATAGGAGACTTGACACACTTGTCCATCACTTAGGTGATAGTCTCATTTATTAGTCTGTATGAATTAATGGTAATTAATCTTCTTAGGGGACTATATATTATCTATTGTTAATTAAGACCTAATGGATAAAGTGAATGAATTGAGCGGCGACCTTAGTTTAAGTGATGACTAATACAACATTTTTAAATCGAACATTGCATCTGTGAATATTAATTTTTAATTGGTCGGGATTCGGGGATTCTTGCAATCGAAGAACTATAAGGATATAATTTTATTAAATTAACCATAAACAAGGATATAGTGTTCTCGAAAAAAGGGAGATGTAAAGAGGAAAATCGAAATCCGAATTTATTAATTATATTCATAGAATATATGAAGACAAATATATATTACAAGACTAGAAAGAATAGTTTAATGATACAATAAGCGGCTGAGGCAGCCGTTCGGCACGCGCGTTGCTCGGGCGATCACCAAAGTTAAGTAGCATCGAGCAGGATTGCTACTTGGTTGGGTGACCGCTTAGCCACGCGTGGGGTTCGAACGAAGGTCTCTGCCTGTTAGGCGTGGGATGAGGAGCTAGTGATTGGTAAAATGGTAATTTTACCAATCACTAGAGCATCACCCAAACCGAAACTGTACTGGTTAGGTTTTCTCTGTGGTTTTCCTACACCACTGCACTATGCCGCAAGGTCAAGTTGTGAGGCACCATCGTAATGATGCAGTACAGTACAAGCACAAGTCGGGCCACAGCCGCACATTAAGGGAGCAGTTTGCGATTTAAAGGCAAAAATGTAAAAAATACTCTTGTATTCTATACATTGAAATAAAAAAAATAAATAATAAAATAGTTTAATGATACAAACTAGTTCTTAGGAAATAAGCACCCTTAAAACTAATACCCGTAAATGTGTGTACATAGTAATAATAACTGCGTGTTATGAAAAATAACTATCCGAATTTGAATCTAAACTCTTGCATTTTATTACGTAGACTGTTTTGAATCGATAAAGTATCTAGTGTTATCCAACCTTTTGCACGGCCGTACTCTTCAACATATGTCAGTAACACTGTTCTTGCATTTTCATCTAATCCTGGTCTGATAGTTGCTCCTTTGACATCGTAAGCTCTAGCTCTTGTCCCGGTTAATGAACATATGGTCAGTGCACTCTGAGTAAAAATTTCGACCAATAACATTCGAGCTAATGATTTGCAATCTTTTGACAATCTTTTGCAATTACTCAGCGCTACGGAATTGACATACACGTTGGTATAGGGCATGAGTTCAACAAGTCCCGGAGCCGATTCACGATGCTTTAAGGTCCATTTTGAGTCATTTGCATCGTATTCCGAAGGTAGAACAAATTTGCGCTTCTGACAACGTCTTTTCTTAGAAACTTCATCAGTATCATCATCACCATGATCATCATATTCTTCTTGTTGTGGCTGTAGCTTACTTTGGTTCATTTCGGAAATCATCTCAACTTCCATTGTAGTGTTTGTTAATGGAGATGTGGTTGGAATATCGCTGTTTGAACTACGGCTATTGACGATTAACTGCTTTACGTCTCTCAGTACTTTTGCGTGATCAATTATTACTCTACGTAAGTTATCTATCAACGAATATGAGCTAGCAGAAATCGTATGCTGATTCCGTAAGGCCGTAATAAACTCCTTTGAAAATGTAGGGTTAATCAATATTGTAGGATTTGACAAAGAATCCGTTGAATTCGAAACGTTCGGAATAACAGATGGCCGCTGCTGTTCACTGTTTTCAACGTGCTGTATTACTTCGACACAAGTTCTGTTGTTAGATTCTTCGACAGATATTTCTGATGAACACGAATTTCGCGTCGGAAAATCTTCTCGAATTTGTGAAGGTTGATTTTCACTCAAGCATTCGAATGCTTGAATCGGCTGTTCTGCGGCGTTGCTAACAGATTTAGTTGGTTCAATTACTTTTGACCGTTTCAAAGCAGCTTCTGTGTCTGGAGTGGGCAGCGCCGTTTGCTTCAGTCGTTTTGTTTCAGATTTGTAATTATTCTTTCTGGTTACGACTGAATCCAGAGGATTGTCGATCTAATGATTTGACTTCGAGTTTCGTTTAGGTCTTCGTGTTTCTTTCTTCACTGGTGCTGATAATTCTTGATCTGAAACGGTGAATTATTGACATTTTACACATTGTGTAGAAAATACATTCAAACCTTTTTTTTTAGTGTGCTTATGACTTATTGAGAGCATTATTTAAAACATTCATGTAGGAACCACGATTTTTATAAAGTTCTATGGATTCTTTTAAAATTATTTATTATACAGAGCTTAAACGTAAATTATAATTCACAATATGTACCTCTATTATTTAGATTCGAACATTTATAGTCATAATACACATCATTCATCTTTCCGTTGATAAAAATTTTCGCGTCTTCGTAGAAATCTGCAAAAGAAAATAACATTTAATTCCAATCGCATTTCTCAATTAAAAGTTTATCACTATTGATCATGTCACAATATATCTGAATCGAAACACTGAATACCAACTATAAAAAAAATCTTACCAGTGCCATATTTCACAACAGACAGATATAATTTCCAATCGTCTAAACGTTCTAGCCTTTTCTTAACACGCTTTGCTGTATCTGATGGATTTTCGACAGGATATGATACTATCACTTTTCGATGTATTTTTCTGCCTAATACTATCCACGAGCGCGGAACGCATACATACTCATCAATACCTTTGTAAGGTAATTCCAAAAATTGTATCACAAAATACTTGAATTTTTGAGTGTGTTCCATCTAAAAATAAACGAAAGAAAACTAAAATCACATATTCCCCGCCAGTCATAAACTCAAATAGATGATGTCATAGTCAGCAAAGTACTTTTCATCCCACCATCTCGGAAAGAGTATTTTTAATCTTCAATATCTGAGTGGAAAAGCCGTTTTTATTCTCTAGAGGATAAAGTAAATTTATCTTCAATATCTGAGTGGAAAAGCCGTTTTTATTCTCTAGAGGATAAAGTAAATTGAATTTAGAACATCGTGTGCACTAAGTTTGTGAATTAAAAAAAAACATTAAACCTATTTACTGCTACCTCTATGGTGCCGAATATATCATACAACTTTTTTTAAATTTGTTAAAAACTCAGACTTTGTAAACGTTTTTTTTTTTTGCATTTAGTCATTTCCTCGCTGAGGTGGAATGAAAAGTTACGTGTTGCACTCGAGTGCAAAGATTTTTCACCTCGTGCTCTTTTGATTCCCTCGCTAACGCTCAGGATTCTAATTTTGAATCACTCGCTGCGCTCGTGATTCAATTTTAGAATCCTTCGCTTGCTCGGTCATCAAAATTGAACACGCGGTTAAAAAGCAACTTTGCACTCTTGTATAACAAATAACTATTTTCATCCCACCATCTCGGAAAGAGTATTTTTAATCTTCAATATCTGAGTGGAAAAGCCGTTTTTATTCTCTAGAAGATAAAGTAAATTTATCTTCAATATCTGAGTGGAAAAGCCGTTTTTATTCTCTAGAGGATAAAGTAAATTGAATTTAGAACATCGTGTGCACTAAGTTTGTGAATTAAAAAAAAACATTAAACCTATTTACTGCTACCTCTATGGTGCCGAATATAATATACAACTTTTTTTTAATTTGTTAAAAGCTCAGACTTTGTAAACGTTTTTTTTTTTGCATTTAGTCATTTCCTCGCTGAGGTGGAATGAAAAGTTACGTGTTGCACTCGAGTGCAAAGATTTTTCACCTCGTGCTCTTTTGATTCCCTCGCTAACGCTCAGGATTCTAATTTTGAATCACTCGCTGCGCTCGTGATTCAATTTTAGAATCCTTCGCTTGCTCGGTCATCAAAATTGAACACGCGGTTAAAAAGCAACTTTGCACTCTTGTATAACAAATAACTATTATTAGCACTATATCAGTTGCCCTTGAGAGGCCTGAATCCGAACGGACGGGGAATCATAAATGAATTTGGAATAAACTGGAATCCAAATCTTACCTTGAAGTCTTCAAAATTGTTCTGTCGTTGCAACATTATTGAATCCACAGTTGAAAAAATCCAATATTTTTATTGTACGTATATTTTTATATATTTTTATTTAATGCAGCTAATATTTAACTCCCGTATAGTCGCCCTTACGCTCGCAAGTTGACCGTTGAATGGACGACCCGTTTAACAGCCGAACTTAATTTATAGGCGAGAATATTCATTATCGCGAGCGAGAGAGATAGCAATATATTTGCTCCACAACTTCAATTGCTCTACACGTTTCCTGGAATAGGTCTGGCTCTAATTAGTTAACATACGTCGTTTCGTCAATGTTTCATACATGATAAGTGTATGTATGTGTATGTATGTGGTGTGTGTGTGTGTGTAGTGTAGTGTATGTAGTGTATGTAGTGGTGAGCTTTGTCGGAATAGATTGTTTTTTCCTTCTTTGCCTGTACCGTGAAAAGTACAATAGAGAATAATAACAGTATAACTAACCCATATATCGATCTGTAGTTTATTTATGAAATACTAAATTATGGCGTTATTTTCGAAAAAAATATTATTAGGACATGAGCTTGACATTGTGCTAAATATTAGTTTTGACGGAATGCAAAATTTGCATTAGGTGCAAAATGCTAAGAGACAATAACGACATGAGCTCAAGCGGAATGAAATGATAAACGAATAAAGTTGTTGTATGATCCGATTTTTTTTTATCAGCGCTCGTTCACGATAAATAGGTTAGTGACTCCGTTCATAACTACCTCATGATTAGCAAACATAGACACAACGTAGTAATAATTATTTCGGAAATAAAGAGTGAAAATGTAATTTTTAGATGTGCTAACTAAATAGATGAGTAATTTATGCTGCGTTACGACGATTTTTAAGAAATATCATAGACGAATATCATAGACTTTTACGCAGGTTTAAAGGAAATTAAATTTACAATCCCCGACTAAAATCTTCAGTTTGTTTTTTATAAGTTCCGAATGAGGCATACCAGCACAGCATAATATCCAGCACACATTAACGGTATAACGGATAATAAGAAAATAGCCAATAATTTTAATAATATATTTTGCCAACCAGCGCCCGCCAAGCAACATGTTTTTAACATGAATGAGACTCGAGACGACAGCTGTATAACAATATCTGTACAGGACATAGCGGACGTTGTGAGACATACGGCCGGCGGTAAATCGCCGGGGTTAGATGGGCTGACAATTGAGCACATACGCTACGGGGGTCTGGGGGTGTACTACGCTCTGTCTGTCCTATTCTCAGCTATTTTAAAATTGGGATATTTGCCGAAGTCTCTTACAGACACGGTCATTATACCGATATGCAAAAACCGAAGAAAGAACATTTCCAGTGTTGGTAACTATCGTCCTATTGCCCTTGCTAATATCATAGCCCGACTGTTAGAGAAGATATTACACCAACAAGCAGCACCCTTCATAACAACTTCGGATTGCCAACACGGTTTCAAGAGCCTCGTATCAACAAGTACTGCAATATATGTACTCAAACAAGTGGTGGGCTATTACAGGAGTAGAAATACTTCTGTAATTGCCTGTTACCTCGACCTCAGCAAAGCCTTCGACCGTGTGGACCATGATCTGATATGGCAAATGCTAACAGAACGTGCAGTTCCCAGCCAGGTGGTACGGGTGCTGAAACAGTGGTACCAGCAGCAGGAAAATCGAGTCCGATGGAAGAATGAGCTGTCGGCTCCCTCTGGCCTTAAGTGCGGAGCTCACTCCGCACTTAAGGCCAGAGGGAGCCGACGCCGAGCCGGTGACATACTTCCCCCCTGTCTCAACAGGGGAGAAGTATGTCACCGGCACTCTTCAACGTGTACATGGATGGGCTATCGGTCCGACTCAACCAAACTGGTATAGGTTGCTCAATTAACGGGACCCTCATAAACCATATATGCTACGCAGACGATATGGTTCTATTGGCGCCGTCAATATCGGCAATGCGCAAGTTGTTGGCGGAGTGTGAGACATACGCTAATGACCACAACATGACATACAACCTGGACAAGTCAGTGTACATGGTCTTTGAATACCCTAACAGCTGGTCGGAACTGCCGCCTCTTCAACTCTACGGCACTGCACTGTTAAAGGTCGACAGTGTGAAATACTTAGGTCACGTAATAACAGCTAACCTGTCCGATCACGCTGATATAGATAGGCAGAGACGAGCCATCTCGGTGCGTGGCAACATGCTAGCGAGGCGATTTAGCCGCTGTAGCGACGCTGTGAAAACGCAGCTCTTCATTAGTTACTGCACAAGCGTCTACACAGTCGAGCTGTGGGCTAACTACACCAAGGCTGCGATTAGCGACATGCGAGTGCAGTACGTAGACGCGTGGCGCGCCATGTTCCGACTGCCGCGGTGGTGCAGCGCGAGCGCCATGTTCTGCTCGGGCCGCGCGCCCGGCTGGCCAGCGCTGTTGAGGAGTCGCTCGGCCGCTGCACGCTCCGCCATACATAGCTCCGCTAACTCCTTGGTGGCCGCGGTGCGAGACTGGGACAACAGCCCTCTTCATCAAAGGTGGCAGTCCTATCATACGCCGATCACTTAGTTCGCCATAATTGTAATTATTATTATTATTATTTATTATTTATTTTGTCTATGTGTTTTTTATATATTTAATTGGATAATTATCTGGTAATAAATAAATTTCATTTCATTTCATTTCATACCCAATTCCTAGCTTACGCTAAATAACACAACCGTATAAGTCTCGGATCACAGAAATAACGTACGTTCGAAACTCTGCATACTTTGTAAATATTGACAATATTGTCTAATCATTTCAGTCATACATGACCAGTTTGCCAATTTCTATGTAAAATCATTTTTCACAGATAGAAAAACAACAATTTTTTTTTACCGTTATAAATTATTTTAGTGGGGCAGTCATCATCAAATGTACTAATAATTGAATTTCCAATCGAATTAGAAATATTTAATTCAAGGAAAAACGCGAAACTTATCAAGGGCCACTGTTGTGGGAATCGAACCCGGGACCTTTCGGGCGAAAGTCCGTGGCTTTAACTACTACGCTACACTGCCAATTGTGGCACCTAAGTTTAGTTATGCTATTGAGAAATCACTCGGTACCATCCAAAAATTCCAAAGATACACTGAACTTACGCCCCGCCGAAAACTTTTCTAATAACAACCAATGAACCAAGCTTGGGAATGTTTTGGTATGTCGAGTTTTGGTTTTCCTCACAAAGACGGAACTCGGTACGAATTCGGTTTGCAGTATTTCAGAATGCCTCATTCATTCCGAATTGGTATTTCGGCATGCCGCATTGGAATTTCACTCAGAACACTATGCAGTCAATACAAACAATAACTTGTCAAAAGATCTATTTCCGCTTAGAATGAGAGTATCTGCTCGAGTCCCAATTAAGCGACTATTACTACCAAGTAATTTTGAAATTGAAAATTTCTGCCTGAAAATCACTCCTAGTACATTATGCCAAAATATTATGTTTTATGCGTTTTCCAACAGGACAGTCTTAAAGTCTACTACAGAATTACGAAAATATTATTATTATGTAGGTATTGAAAAAGTACAAAATCGCTTCACTTTGTCAATTTTTTTTCAACATAACTGATATATTTATTGTATGAAAATAAAGGTTATCTACACTAATATTATAAAGAGGAAAACTTTGTTTGATTGTAATGAATAGACTCAAAAACTACTAGACCGATTTTAAAAATTCTTTCACCATTCGAAAGCTACATTATCCATGAGTAACATAGGCTATATTGTATTTTGGAGAAAAATAGGGTTCCGTGAGATATTTGGGTTTTTCGGCCACAAGGTGTAAAAAATGAACCAGAAAAGTTACTTATTTTGCGTACGCTGCCTAAACTATAAAAGATAGAACCATAAAATGTTCTAATTAATTGTTGATCTTATAAATCTACAAAAAAGTCCGCGACACACTATATGTATCTATGTCGAGTGAGGCACAACAACCATTTTTTTATTTAAAAATCTTGAATTTTTTTTGGACTACGTTTAAACGCGTTTATTTTACTTATACTATTAATCCTTATCATAATAAATTATTTCATCACTAAGTACAGTTTATGTAGATAATATTTGGTCTTTGAATGATTAAAATTGAACGTCTGGTTTTGAAGTTATGGCGAAATTAAAATATTACGATTTCTGCTGCACGGCGCGTTGCGAAGTGGGCGTCACCAAGGCGGGGGTGCGCGTGCGGGAGGGGAGTTTAGATCTACGAGTATGGTATGAGTGAGGCTCCCTACGCAGCGGTTGTGCGCGAAGTCTAATAATTTTCGTGCGTTTTTATTAGATTTTGTTCTTAAAACTACACCTACGCAAAAGTTCTTCTCAGAGCTAACCAACAGTTCTTTTCAGGGCTAACCAACCTAGGAATCATATTGCTGACCGTTTCTTTCCTGAGTAGGCTTTTTGCAGCGGTAACCGAAATTCACGCGGGCGGAGCCGCGGGCGCCCGCTAGTGCTTAATATACCTACAGAATATTTTTCAGTCTGTTAAACGAGCTCATTTATTTTAAAAAGCACGGTAAAACATCGTTTGCCGATCAATTTCAATGATTCGTTCTTATTTCGTTCGTGCGTATTTTTTTTTCTGATGCACACAAACAGACCATTGTATTGAACTAGTGTGTGTTTGTTAATGCTGCTACGCCGTTCTAGCAATCGTTTAGATTTTGAGTTGCGCTAAATCGAATACGCGCCCTTAATCTATACCTACTAATAAATAAAACGGCAGTGTGTTTTTAATGTCAAAATAACAACTTTTACAAAAAAATGCACTTGAATGTTTTTACGCATTCTTCGTCGTTTTGTTTGTTCCGGTTTATCTCCTAAAATACTAGTACAATTTTGACGGAACTTTTACTGGCAGAAAGCTGATGTTATAAGGAGTAACATAGGCAACATAGTTCAAACTCAAACTCAAAATCATTTATTTCAAATAAACCATTTACAGGTACTTTTGAATTGTCAGAGTCAGTCAGTCAGAAAGTTGAAGCTAGTTGCTCGTTCCAAACAGTAGGTTTCTATGGAGAAGAACGAGCAAGAAACTCCATGAACAACACTCATTTAAAATCAATACTATGTTACAAATTCCGGTTACATCATTCATATTGAATCTAGGGGGTACAATGTGAGAACAATGTAACAAGTCGTGTACGTTAAAAGAGGTCTAGATGAAAATATAATCATATTAAGCAATTCAACAAATTTAGAATAAGCAGCTAAGAGATGACCAGTCCCAACTAACGGCGCCCGTTCACGAACATGACGCACGGATCGGCATCATTTAGCTCAACCATTTTGAAGGGAACCGAATGATCCAACACATGCGCCACCGACAGCAGGACATTCAAGTGAGCATGACATACTCCCAACAGCCAGGGTACCTTCAAAGTCAATGAAAGACATACCTCGTAAATGGTAGCTTTAAAGAACATAGTGCTCACATGTATGTGCTATGAAAAATTATACAATATTAACACATTGAGTTTATACGATGCAAAGATCATGTAGATCTACATCTTCAGCAGCTCCAGGAATAGCTACAAATGCTAATCAATTAATCTATGAACCCTTATTATGGCTGTGGAGCAGGACCAGCATCCAGCCAAGCATTTTTATCAGTGATGTACTCCCCCAATGTATAATATGCTCGGCTGCATAGTATGCGTTTTATCTACGACTTAAACTTTGTCTCATTTAGTTGAACAATGTGGGGAGGTATTTTATTGTAACATTTTAAACAGTACCCCATGAAAGAAGTATCTACTTTAGCCAGTCTAAAACTTGGTTGAACTAGTTGGTCCCTATTTCTAGTGTTATAATTATGTCTATCACCTCTTTTACTAAAAAGATGCAGATTTTTTCTAGCGTATATTATGTTTTCATAGATGTATTGACAAGGTACCGTCATTATGTTAATTTTCTTAAACAGTTCCCTTAGAGAATCGCGCACACGGATATTATAAATGGCTCTGATGGCTCTTTTCTGCAGAATAAAAATAGACTCGATGTATGCAGCTCGTCCCCAAAGTAAAATATCGTAAGACACATTTTATTTTATTAGAATAATACTTAATTAGGGTTCCGCGCAAAATAATCAAAACCCCGCAGATAACAGACACGGGCATAAGCTAGTTTGTAATAAACATAGTCCCGCGAAGGTGCAAGGTCTCTTTTATATCTGTGGGTCTCAAGTAATTTCCCTCAAGTAATATCGGAAGCAATCATTCGATTCTGCGAGGCTGAGTGCAAATCGTGAGCCTCCGACATTTGATTGAGATGCATTCAATGAGATTCTCACAGCATCTTCATTATGTGTGCGCTCCGGTTGGAATATATCGGGAGCACATTTGCTATAAATATGTATTTCGTTCAGTGATTTCTTCATTCAGTTATTCTCTGTGTTGGCTGCCAATTCTTTAACTAGCTTATACATATATTTCTTAAAGTAATCGATTTGGTTGGAATAGAATAGGTAGTTGTATTTTTATGTATTTGAAAACTAGATGGTTTTACTAAGAGAGTACTCTTCTTCCGCAGCTTCTGAACAACTTAACCTTGACCGCAGGGCCTCAAAGTTGGTTCTCTTGTCCTTGGTGTGTGTGTGTGTCTGTACCAGATCTGTAGCGCCGCCGCGCAGCATCCCTGACGCCCAGGTCCCTGACCTTGACACACTTACCGAACAATTCTACCTCTCTACACACTGATACAAACGCAGTACCAAACCTTGCCATAAAATCAAGTAACCATGGTATCTTAATAAGGAGTCTTCGAGTTAGCTAACATTCACTTGATTGCCATAAAAGAAGATATTGCTTAATTAGAGAAGCATTGCTTTATCGAGTTTGCTTTTTATTAATCAATTTAATTGAAATCTTATTCATTGAGCTCTTCTTATTAATTCAATAATTAATTGAAATGTTTACTTCGGTAAACGAGCTCTAACGAGGAATATTGACACGATTTCCAAAGTTGATTTTCCCAGCATCAGAATCGTAATGGGATTTTTCTTCGCTCTCCCAGTTCTATGAAATAGATCGAAATCTCTGTAAAATACGACTGACTTTATGACACGGAGCTTTTAAAATATGAAAATAATAAAATAGCGCGGCCATTCTAGATACGATTCAAAATCAGCACCCGTATAAAATACATACATATTACGATATAATATGTATCTCGTGTGGTCGGTTGTCACGTTCAGAAAATGTGAAATGTATTTTATTCAAACATTCCGCATTTTAAACGTAGATATTTATTTTATTCTGTGTCTGGTGTCAGACAACAGGGTTATCGAATGAAAAGGGGTTTTTATAATGAACATAATTACTATGTCTGATGCCTATCCTACGTTTTCGAACAGGAAAATATGTACCGTTACCTGAGTAGGTACATAATACCTACTTCATAATTATTTCGTGAATAATTATTTCTATTTCTCAATGAAAGTACAGATAAAGAGTAGTAAATCAACAAAATCTTCTTGCTCATCCTGACCTTTATCTAGCACAGCTTGTAAAAATTGTAAACAATAATGGCGACTTTCTCGCTGTTTCTAACCAACATTTTTCGTGTAAGTACAATTAGCCTCGTAACCTATTTTGTTCCAATGTATTCTTGGTGACGCTGTGATCAAAAATGTGACGTTTTATTTTAAGACACCGCATTCAGCTGACGCATAACACTAAGCTTAATGTGAAAAAGCCGCTGTTTCGTTTCATTCATCTCTTTTCATCGCAGCGGATTATAATGATGAGTATCGTAAACAGTCCCATCCTGTGGGTCTAATAACAACTGAGAGCCAGTTCTCGGAATTATAGTAACCGCAATTCCATATCAGCGGCAACGCAGTTAAAAGTTTGTCAAAAATTTAGGTGATTTCAGTGATTTGGTTAGATGACATACTATAGACAAGCTGTGAAAACGCGATTCTCCTATAGATTTTGTATGGCAATTTATACTTATGACGTCACTTGTAGGTAGGTAGTCATTTGTGAATAAAATCGACCAACTACTTATTTATTGATTACAAAGCAACTAAAAATCTACTTTTACAATAAAAAAATTCGCGTTTTCTGCCCCAAAATCAAGTTTTTCTTTAGAGAAGTTCTGCCTTGGAATCTTTGGATGGTGTCATCTATCCATGTCATCCATCACAATTCGAGGCATTTTCAAAGAATGTTCACATTCAGTCTCCCAAGATCTGAGTGTGAACGTTCTTAGAAAAACGAGATCGTCTAAAATGCCCACTTTGGGTGAAACATTTGTAATATAAATCATTTGATAGATCGTAGCAGAACATAAGCAGCTTCTGCTAAAAGTCGTGAAATGATCGTTTTTTTTAATTTATATATTTACATAGTAAACCTTTAGGTATAGGTTTTTTAAAAAATCATGTTACAATATTATTTATGCTTCTGTGCAATAATCCAAGATTACCATATTTACACGTACAATAAAGAAACAAAAACCTATAACTATTAAACAAAAAAAAAAAAAAAACTAATATAATAAGGCATCAAAAAATTCCTCCATTCGATGTATTTAGGTATCATATTAGATTTGACAGCTTTGATGAAAATTCGTAAAATGGTCCAATAAGGAGAATTGCTTAAATGTCAAATAGATGAAATTTTAGAAGTTATTTGGGAAGCAACATCTATAGTTCATTTTCACATTTTATTGATTGATATTGATTGTTGTGAGTTATTCCGCGTGAAAATTGTAGTCAATTGACTTGAAACATTGTAGTGACGTACACTAATGGCAGACTTGGGTTTGTACGAGAGTTTTTTGGGACACGTTTATCTGGAGGAAGCTCTTTCCTACAGACAAATCACGGCTAGCGTGAGAAACATGGAATTATGCTACGAAATGATGGAGTTATTGATCGAGATTTCGTTGCACTCTATTAAAAAATATAAATCTTTATATTTGAACATTTTTGTGTATATTTGGTACCCTGAGAATAGGTCGAAGGCTATTTTATTTTATTTATATCGTAAAACAAAGTTTGCCGGGTCAGCTAGTACAACTATATATTGTTTGTATGTTGTACGTGTTTTTTTAGTTCATAATGTTAGGGAATCACTTCCAGTAAAATTTTATAAAGTCTTCCCTTCCAGATTTATTTAAGATCTGTGTATGTCATTGCTAGGTTACTGTTGTTTCTATACGTCATTTTGGCAGATGATATTAAATCGTTCATGAATCATTAAAAAAACAACCATTTTACGACTTTTTGCAGAAGCTGCTACGATTTGTCAAATGCTTCAAATTACAAATGTTTCACCAAAAGTGGTATTTTTAAACCATGTGTTAGCGCGCTAAAACCCTTTGATGTACCGCCAACCGCGCGATAACGAACACGCAGCCCGAATGTTCGTAACGATAGCCTATAAATGGGCGGTCACATCAGCGTGTATCGCGTCATGGCGCGAAGTAATTAAAAATAAAACATAAATATGAATCATCTATTGTGGCCATTTTGTGATTTATGAAATGAAACATGTTATGATCATGTTATGAAACACCTATTGTGACCTTTTTAGGCCCCCTGAACTGTTTTGTTGTTATTATCCAAAGAAGCTAAAATTATGAAAATTTATTTATCAGCTGTTATAATACTAATTCAGTCCACCGTAGTTCTTGTCTTAACAGTAGGAAGTAACAGAGTTTGATATAAAAGGTCATATCCGGGGTAGTGATTCCAAATCCTCTGCCCTTCCTTGCCCTGCCTTTACCCTTCGAAACAAAAGGCGAGCTTTGTGATAATTCCCAATCCTGAACGGATTCCGCAGAATCCACGTCAGAGGTGTCATTTGATACGTTGTTGTAGACGGATAGGCAGACATATCCAATCAGCATGGCTTAGTTTCTCCGCCAAGTCACATCGATGTGTTATAAGTTTGCAGGTAGATTTACTTGTACACGTGAGATATTTTATCTTTGTGTATACGTGGAGTTTCTTGCTCATTCTTCTCCATAGAGACGAGAAAGTGACGCCTGCACAAGGGGAGTCAGAACTGTGGCGTAGAGGGGGCATAATGGCATGAGAGAGCGTCATGCCGTTTGCCGTGACGGAAACTGGTCGATTTTACCTCCAAAGTGCGCCAATAGATGTTTAACATCAAAAATAAGTATTACATACATGGAATGCCGAAAAGCAGGTCATCGTATTATTTCGTGTTTTTAAGATGATGAGTAATACATTTTGGCTTTTTCCATAACCGTACAGACCTACCTCTCGGCAATTCTGGGAGTAACAGGTGTTTAAAGATGGCGGTAAACATTTCCATGATGTAAGCCGCCGGCGCCAACTCGTAAAACAAAAGAAACAGACCAGGTAATACTTACACAAAGCTTTATGTTGGCGTTTTACAGGCGTTCACTTTATTTATTGGTCCCTTTCCTGTGTTAAATGAAACTGGTACCTATCCGTGGCCTAATTATAGGCAAGTAGTACACTATCTTTCTCTGGGGTGACCGTGACGATTTCCCGTTAGAAAAAAATATCAGTTTCAAGCACACATTCGGTTAAATTAAAGGTGATTAAGGGCCAGATACTCAATTTTAAGGTGCCGTTAAGCCTCGTGCTTAACTTTATGTCAAAGTTACTGTGACAATACCAGACTTAACGGCATCTTAAAATTGAGGAACGTTTGAGTATTTGGCCAATAGAGACCAAAAGGAGCTTATCGAATATAAATGCATGGTCATTAGTAAGCACTTCCCAGTCACGGATGCTCTGCACACCTGCCAGACTGCTTGGCGAGCCTCCAGCAACAATGTCCGACTTACGAGATATCTCGGACATTAACCTACAATATTACAATACCTTGCTGCCAATAAATCACTGATGTCATTTTTACTTTTCGCTAAATATATTTCTTTAACTTTACTTTACTTTATGCCTTAGTACACTAATACTTCTCTCATTTGGTAATTCTGTTAGAAAAAAACTAATTATTTTATCTGACCTGGAAACTGAAAGCTGTGGTCAGAGGGCTGACTACAGGGGGAAAATTCTCGTAGGTACTTAACTATTACAAAAGTTTGCATTCTAATCTGTCTTATGGTCAAATACTCAAACGTCACTTAATTTTAAGATGTGGGTAAGTCCCGTGCTGTCTCTATCATTGCGCACCCACCATACCTCTGGTTGAACCCTTGGTGGTTTGGTGGGTCTAATAGTATTCCACTCACCTTACCTAACCCAAATGATTCACCGATAATAGAGGGGACCTGGCGCTCGGCGGCCGCCGTCCCCTCCAAGGTCCAGGACCAGGCCACCAGGACCAGGTACCAGGGACCACGTATTAATAATAATAATAATATGTGGGGACATTTTTTCACACACGGCCATCTGACTATGGGTGACAGACAGCTGATATACAAACACAAATACATTTATTTTTTTTGTAAATACATACATATATAGATAAACAACACCCAGACACAAGGCAAACACAAGTGCTCATCACACAAATGTTTACCCTGGGCAGGAATCGAACCCGCAACATGCTGCGCAGCAGTCGATCACTCAGCCACTGCGCCAACCGTGTCGTCAAACGCCTCCTGGCATAACAAGCGCTCTGTTCATCTAACATAAGACCTGTATATCTTTACCTATGTTAACAAATAAATAAATAAGCCATTGGTCAGGTCCCATCCAAACCACCACCCACCAAACCATCATACTACCATACCACCAGGGTTATGGCCAGTGGTATGGTGGGTCCGCACACTATCACTTCATGTCAAAGTGACATATCGGCCAAAGACAAAGTATTAAAATTGAGTAGCGTTTGAATATTTGGCCATTAATTAGTCAAAAATGCCCCTACTGAACCTACTTAAATTAATGGCAAGTTTTTTTTACATTAATTATCGCTAAGTCGACTTGAACTTTTGTCTGAACAAACCCCTCTCAACTCACTTTAAATTGCAAACTAACTATTCTACATCAACTCCACGTGGAGTTTAATGGCATATGTAACAGTTTGAGAAAAGCGACTACCGCACGATGTGCCGAACACACATAGCACACAGAACAAACGTCCTAACCAAACAAAACTAGCTGCGAAGTTGAATTATTACGAACACATTTCAACTAATTACATTTTCTTTTTGAAAACTGGGAACATTGCGAAGAAATTTCTATCAACCGACTTCAAAAAAGAAGGAGGTTCTCAATTCGAAATGTGAATTGATTTTTTAAATTATTTTTCTTATGGATAGGGTATGCCTCAGGGGTGGTCCCATATAAATTTTATCGAAATTGATTCAGCACTTTTTGAAAACTCAACAAAACCCCAAAAAAAATTTACGTTTTAGTGTCTTCAATCTTTGGAGTACCTCTGTTTTAACTGTGTTGCCTGTTCTTAATGGATTTGGATGATAAGAAGGTTCTAAAAAGTGATAAATAAAAAGCTTTTTTACAAAAAAGACAACCGCCTTCAAAATCTAAAAAGTGATAAACAACTTTAGCATAGTACACAGTCACAGATGATATAATACTAACGTAACACAGTAGGTATAGATTTGGAAGTCGGTGGCAATTAAAGACAACAAACAGAACGAAGCCGCCGACTTTCAAATCTAAAGTCATGTGTGTACTATGCTAAAGTTATTTATCACTTTTTTATTTTACACTGTGTCTTCAGCATTCAAAGCTGTAGGGTAAAACCAGGATAGCTGTGGGTATGGTTGCCTTAACTGTTCTGTAATAACTCTAGTTTCGTGCATGAATCACATGTTATTTTATTTATCTATCGAGAGACTCTACCACTACCACTTTGCTGATCGTGTTGTATGTCTCTGTGCCATTGCATGGGAAGGCAAGGTGCGATCAAAGTTTTTGCGGGATAAATGTCCTCTTTATTGTGTAGTGATTTTCGTCATGTTCGTGAACGGGCGCTGTCAGTAGAGATTGGTCAACTCTTAACTGCCATGGTTTTTATCTTGATTATTTTTTAAGTTTTGTATTTCTAGATTACCTTCATTGTTTTCACATATAGAAGCAACAAGAATAATGTAAGCAGTATTTTGTAAAAACCTGATTTTAAAAGAGTGTCCGTGGAGTTTCTTGCTCGTTCTTCTCCATAGAGACCTACCTACGTTTTGGAACGAGCAACTAGCTTCAACTTTCTGACTAACTGACCGACTCCCTGACAATTCAAAAGTGCCTGTAAATGGTTTAATTGAAATAAATGCTTTGACTTTGACTTTGGCTTTGACTTTCTCGGCGGGGCATCTATCCTAATTTATATGGACTAGGCAGTTAGGCCAAAAATTAGAGGTCCTCAAAAGTTGCCAATACTCTGGAAATATCAAAAATAATGTTTTTAGGGTTCCGTACCCAAAGGGTAAAAACGGGACCCTATTACTAAGACTTCGCTGTCTGTCCGTCCGTCTGTCTGTCACCAGGCTGTATCTAAAGAACGGCGATAGCTAGACAGCTGAAATTTTCACAAGTTATAGTAAATTAGTAATAGTAAATTTATTTTCTCATCACAAATGTTGCAGGTAGTTAGGTACAGGGAGTGCTTAAGACTAATATAAAAAGTATTAAACATTTGTGAGAGACTGGAGCCCGAAAAAGGTAATGAATACCTGTGTTACGGGTCACCAGGCCCCCCAATTCTTATAGTTGGACTTATATATTATTAGCTCAAGTATGACCTAGATGTGTGATGGAGTTTACAATGCTTATTTTATGATATTAACAAAAATACTGTTAATGGAATAGATATAAAAATGAGTTTTATGTGTGTGTACGAGTGTGTGCGAGTGTCTGTGAGTAGGTGTAAGTGAGTGTGTGAATGTGAGTGAGTATGAGTTTGTTTGGTATACGAGTGTTTGGAGGTATTAAAGGGGGGTGTATTTGTGGGGGGTAGAGATGTGGGTTAGCGGATTGGAATCAGCAGACTTTCAGTTGCATGATAATCAAGAGTTTTCAGCCATTTAGATAAAGTTAGTTGACAGATTGACTTGCGAAGAGGGTATATTGATAACGTTGTATTGATTTTATTATACAAGTAACCTCCAAGGAAACAGTAAAATCTATGCGAAAGACTGGTGTGAGAGAGGTTTGTAGGACAGACATTACCTTTTCTACGTTTATTCTTCAAGAGATTTGGGTCATATTTTATTTGTGTATGTTTTTTAATTATTATAGAAAGTATAAAGGTCTGCCTGACTGTCAGTACATCCCAACGCTTGTATAGATCAGAGGTTGGATAACGAAAAGGCAGTCCTGCTCCAACCTTGAGAATGGCTCTTTGTGCCCTTTCCACCTCCACTAGGTACCCCTTACCTGCCCCTCCCCAAGAGGTTATGCAGTACTTGACAATTGACTGGCAGAGAGCAAAGTACACCATTTTGATAGTTTTAAGATTCGCTACATGCCTTAATGTCTTAAATATATATATAAGTTTACGGATCCTAGAAACGAGAATGTCGATGTGTGGCTTGAATGTTAGTGTCTGATCGATATACACTCCAAGATATCTGATGATATCCGTTCTCTGTAGGGGTGCGCAGAGGCAAGGTGAAGAAGCCAAGTTGGTACAGGTGTGAGCAATAATGCTGAGAGTTGATGGTGGAAGAAGATTTCTCTTAGGTGCAAAGGCAATATATTTGGTTTTTGTTACGTTTAGTGTCAATACATTATTTTTGAGCCATAGGCAGACCTGATCAAAACCATTTTGAGCACTTTGGAAAACCTCCTCCCAGGTTTTCCCACTAAAGAAGAGCGCTGTGTCATCCGCAAAGGATAATAACCTTCCGTGTGAAAGTTGGAGTTGACACAAGTCATTGATGTAGACTAGAAAAAGGCTAGGACCTAAGACACTGCCTTGAGGCACACCATAGCGAATAGGCAGTTCATCGCTTAACCAATCGTCTATTTTCACGCGTTGCTTCCTATGTCTTAAGTAGTCTCTGAGCAATTGCAAGGGAGTACCTCTGACACCTATTCTTTCTAGTTTGTGAACAAGTAATGTAATAGGAACCGTGTCAAAGGCCTTGGCTAAGTCTAGGAATACCGTAAGACACTTATTTTTATTGTCAAGATTAGTAACAATCAGGTTAGTAAGTTCATGTACAGCGTCATCGGTCGACTTACCTGTACGAAACCCAAACTGAACTGGTGAGAGGAGGTTGTTATTTTCAAGGAAGTTCATGAGGCGCTTATTGATCAAACGTTCTAAAATCTTGGACAAAGTAGGAAGGATCGAAATTGGCCTGTAATTATTGATGGAGTCTTTATCTCCTCCCTTGTGTATAGGTTTAACAAGTGCTGTCTTCAATGCCAGTGGAAAGATACCAGTAGAAAACGACAAGTTACAGATGTGGGTGAGTGGACGAGTAACTGTTTTAGCGTAGCGCTTTAATATTTTGCCAGATATCTGATCTACTCCCACTGCCGCATCTCCTCTCAGGTTATATATAAGTTGTTCCACCTCTTCTTCATCAGTAGGGAGCAAGACAAGGGAGTTGGGTGAAGAAGGGATAGAGGTGTGGTAGTTATTAGGCTTATGGATGTTACTAATATTGTTTTCTGCCAGTCTCTGTCCCACACCAGTAAAGTATCTATTAGCGTCATCAATACTGTTTTTGGGATTATCAGTCTTGATCAGGGCCGAGGAATGGTCTGCTTTCTTTTTAGAGTTACATACATTTTTTATAACTTCCCACAACTTTTTAGAGTTATTTTTTGATTTTTCTAATTCCTGTCTCTCATACAATCTCTTCTGTTTCTTCAATAAAGCATTGCAGAAGTTCCTATATCTTTTGTATGTTAACGCAAGTGCTTCATCGGTGGGATTCTTTTTTAGTTTTTTGTACAGATTATCTCTATTACGCATGCATCGTAATAAACCATTAGTAATCCACGGTTTGTTAATTCGCTTCCTATTAGATACTTTCACAATATGAGAATTACTCTGTATGGCCTTGCCTAGTAAAGAAATGAACTGATCAGTAGCAGCGTTGGCATCACCACACTCAAATATCGGTTCAAAATTAATGTTTTTAATTGCATCATCTAATTCTATATAGTTAATTCGTTTCATCGTGGAGGGCAGATAAAGTTTTGAATCCAGGTTAATAGTAATGCCAACACTTTCGTGATCAGTGATCGAAGATTCGGCGATAAAACATGTGGCTTCCAATTTTGTTTTTATCATAATATGGTCCAAACAGGTGTTACCATGAGTGGGTTTGGTATGACCTGGAAGTATACAGTGACTAGCCAAGATGTTGAGGTATTCAAAGGAGCGCTTATCACTAGTGTTAGGAGCTATGTCAATGTTTATATCTCCGCAGATAATTATGTTTTTGTAGTTGGATAAATTCCTGAGAAGCGCATCCAATGATGTGTTAAAACTACTCGTGTTCCGCTGACCTGGAGGACGATAGATACCAACAATGCATGTCTCAGAGTTAAGTTTTAATAATAGACAGTTAGCATCTATGAAAGGTGGTTCTTCAACTATTACTTTATAACTGTTTTTGTGATAGATGACAACACCCTCATTTTGAGTTTTATGAGAAGTTGTAGACGTATAACTGTAGCCATCCAGGTCAGGTATGAATTGGGTAGACTGAAGCCAGCACTCTGTTAGGATTAGGATATCCCAGTCAACACCTGCTCGTGCTAGTAACGTATTAAAATTGGGCATGTTACAATTTATACTCCTAATGTTTTGAGATATAATATTAAGTGTATTAGTACGTGCTGGTATAATGGTTTTTAACTGTTCGATATCGCATGTCAGAGATTTGGCCACTACAAGCGAATCGAGACTCTGGTGAATAGATTCAATACCTGTATTATCGAATTTTAATGAAAGATGTCTGTAAGAATGTCTTGAGGGAAATTAGGTATACAAAAGATACATCTGTTTGTGTAAAAGAGATTAGAGAGAGACAGTAATAGTGTGTAATATTGTCAGTGTTATATGTATGTGTAGATGTAAGAGTTTGGTGTATTTTTGTGATGAAGGTGAGTGTACATCCATTATTCATTAAATTAAATATGATAGTTAACATGCACATAATTATTTTTAACAACAATTGAACGGCAAGAAAAACTATGACTAGTCTAGAGACGATTAACACGAGAGCAATCAGTCACAATGTCAATCTGTTCAACTCTGCTTCATCTTCTATGCGTATCGGTACCTGACCCTCTTCTTTTTTTACATATACTTTTCCAAATGAAGTCCAAGTATATGCAATCTTTTTATTTTTGACCAATTGTCGAGCAATGAAGTGAAGACGTCCGGCTTTGCTTGTCAGGACCTCGGAGATGAAGATTGGCTGAGTAGCACCTGGTATGTTTAAATGTTGAGTATTGAATTGTGGCTCCTTACTTAAACGATGAGATTTATTAAATTGCTTGTAGGCAGCCAAGACGGATTCCTTCCTATTGGTGTTAGTGAAGTCGATAACTAGCGCCTCTGATTTGGATCGGTATATTTCTTTGACTTCCAGGTCTATTATAGGGGTCTCAGGGCACAACATTGTTCCAACTTTCTTGACGATGTCGAGCATAGCCTGCTTATTTTCGTTAGACTGTTTAGGCACGTTACGAATTTCGATCGTGGTACTACGTGAGTTTCTTTCCAACATTTCTAGTCGGCCTTCCAAAGTTTTAACTTGTTTTCTATATTCGCTTTTTTCGATTTCTAGGCCATTTAACTTAATAAGCATGTCGTCATATTGTTTGGACATAAAGGCCACAGATTTTCGAAATTCCTGGTCTTGGGTAACTAAGACGTTTAAGGAGCTTCTCAAAGATTCAAATTTTTCTTCCTGTTGGATTTTGAGTTCTGATATCATATTTTTTATTTCGGTCATGTAGTGGTCAGAGTTCTCAGAGAACTCATTAAAGGAGCGTTTTTGTCTCTTTGTAACATTAAGAAAACATTCAGCAGGACTTTCACTAGTAGTTATGTTTAACGCAGAGTCCGATCCATACTTCAAAGGAGGAGGAGACTTTATCTTAGGTCCTGTAGGTGAACGTTGAACAGACATCTTGTGTTCAATTAAGACTATGAGACTTGTTTGTAAGCGCCTGTGTGAAAGGATCAAGCAATATTTTTATTTTTGCTATTTTCAACTGATAGGCGCCTTGCAACTATTCCCCAATAATATAATACCAGTTGTAAATATAGTTTTAAAAATCCAAAAAGTTTAATTTTACTGATCGAGTATCTGTAGGAGTAATACAATATTCCTAAGGATTTGAACTCTCAACGCTGTGCGCAGTGTTATAATACCAAGCCACCGACCACTCGACCAAGATGACCGATAAGAAAAGTGTTGAATTTTTTGTTCCTAAAGTAGTTAGTAAAAGGAACATTCAAACCGGTCACGGTCTGTGGAATATTTTGCCGAAGTCCAAACAAAGTTACCCACACAATTCGATTTGTTAACTGGCACAGAGTTTAATTTTATAAGTCACTTTATTCAATGTTTTGTTCACTGTTAAAGAGTATTTTGCACTGATTATCACAGTTTCGTCACTTATTGTTGATATGTAACCGAAATTATGGAAGAAAGTTAAGTATTTTAATTATAAGCAAATTTAAAACACGGAGTGCATATGAATACGTCCGGTCAACTTCGACGCGAAGCGGGGGGGGGGAATGTATTTCTGTTGCAGGTATAACAACAAATACTAAACATTCAACAAACGTAATTTTTGGCCGTTTTTTTGAAGTTATACTTCTTTAGGCGCGTTATGAAAAAATGATGAGAGTGAAATTTTACGATTCGCGCATGCGCGCGTACAGCGTCACACAAAATTCTCACGGGAGTAATTGTAAACAACGCCATCTCTGACGTACATGCTGAACCAGTAAGTAGTTCAGCATGTACGTCAGAGATGGCGTTGTTTACAATTCAAATTGTGCTTATATACTTTTTTAATAATGCCAAAGAAGTATAACTTCTCACGCTCGTACATAAGTACACGCAAAGTTTTTTTTGCTCGATGTTTAATGTTGTAAAGATAATGGTACGGAACCTTTCGTGCGCGACTCCGACTCGCACTTGACCAGTTTTTTTTTACTTTCACAAATTTAAATATAATAAACTAAGGTACCCACCCGTTTTACAAATAAGATATTTTGCTGTAGCTTCAGTACATAAGTACTGCTACTGAGAGATATGAACAAGAAGTAAGTCTGTTATACTTACTTCTTAAATATGAAGCAATTTCAAAAAGTGTGGCAACTTTACCCTATACAAAAAGGTTTTATCTTTTCCATCTCGATTGTGAAGGTAGGTAGATACTTTCATTTTATCTGTTGTATAAGTATATGAACTGTCGCCTGCTAGAACTCATTACGAAGACCATGTAGCTGTGCTAGCTCAGTTAATTTAATCACTGGAGAAACGATGTCTCGTAAAAAGCTTTAGTCAGTGCTAACGTTCGTTCTCTTCGTATTGTGGCCATGGGTTCGTAGAAACTCAGACTTGTTAATTAACAACTTGTACGTCCAGAGGATGGGCAGCAGTGTCCGTCTGAGTACCATAACACCTACTGCGATCGCCAACATGCATCGGCCAAGCATGGTGATTACGGTTAAACCCCCTTGGGGAAGACCTATGCCCAGCAGTGGGCGTCTAAATGTTGACATGATGATGATGAACTTGTACGTAGTATTGAAAAATACATAGTTCATAAAATAAATAAATATAATAGATTTGTTTATTACATTAGATTACATATATCATTATGTAATGTGTGTTTTATAACACATTTGCTCGTAAAGTGTCTCTTATTACACCAATTTCAATATCGTAATGTTTGTCATTACGTACTAGTGCGTTATTGTAATGTAAAACGCATGAGTTTCGTAAAACGTACAGTTTATCAAGATGCTCCGTCTAAAACGAACGGTACTTTTTTAAATTTTTTCAAAGAGTAAAGAGTTTTATATCAGAAAAGTGGTCAACATTTTATGAATAAAGCTAGCGAACCAACCCAGCTTCGCATGGGCCTATAGCCTTCCTCGGTAAATGGACTATCCAACACTAAAATAATTTTTCAATTCGAACCAGTAGATCCTGAGATTCGCGCGTTCAACCAAACAAACAAACAATTTTTTTTTTTCGGATTGACATCTCGCTTGTCAACCTAGGAGGTTGTCGGCTGCTTAACCGGACTTTCCTGTGGTGCCTTAAAAATTATTATTTTTAGGGCCCCCAGCCAGGGTAAAATAACTTACAAACTAAGCGACTACACGCTAAGGGCACCCCCTGTGGGGTACGAGCCTCGACTTAGGGCGTCGCTGGGAGAGGACAGCAAAGGGACAGGCTGGATCGGATTTCATTATTTAGGGACGAATTTAAAACTACAGGCTCAGCTGCGCGGGCTGGCACGAGCAAGGGTCGGGGAGGAAACAAATAAACAAACTCTTCAGCTTTATAATATTAGTATAGATACTGGCTGTTTTTGTGCCTTTGCCTTAAAAAAAAAAGCGCGGATGCGCGCGCATCGCTAATTTGTGAACAAGTAAAAAAGCGCCTATGCGCGCGCATCGCTAATTTGTGAACAAGTAAAAATGATTAGGTACGCGCGCTTTTTCTTTTCGCTGTATTGTTTTTATTTGAATTATTTCCTCGCAAATATGTTATAATATTTGAATTATTTCCTCGCAAATATGTTATAAAACGTCGTATGACATACGTGCGCTTTGATAATAATTCTCGGAACACTCACGCTCGTAAACGATGACGAGATGACGTCACCGTAAGACTTGTTGTTCATGCCTAAAAAGAAGGTAAGTATCGAGTTTGACAATCACTTCCTAGTACTTAGGTATTGTTCTGAACAAACAATGAAACCAAAATAAAGTGTCTATTTTAAATGAAGCATGTTTCAGTAAATACAACTGAATGCAGCGGTTGAGCGAGAGAAAATTAAATTACATAAATGTCTGGGATGAGTTCCCGCGGGTTGCCTTTTGATTCTCATGCATTGTTGCTCTTACTGTCTCGTTTAACCTTTTGAACAAAGCAATTCAGTATTGTACTGTGAAGATGTTTTATAATGAACAGTACTTAGATAACACATGTACTACTCATATTTTGTAATGCCGTAGTCTTTCAGCCTTCGTAGTTATTTTCATTTTTGGTAATCATAAAGTCCGGTTTCCACCGCCAAAGAGTAATGAGCCGAAAATGGCTAAGCGGAGCGGAGTTCGTTTTCATGAAATAGGTTTCGTTTCCACCAAGGAAGAGTTTAGTCGTCCGATTCCCACCGCAAAAGAAAAATGAAACAGAAGAATGAGCAGAGCGAGCTGAACGGAAAATGAGAAATTGAAAATGTAACTCTTAAGTTTGAGTGACGATACTATAGTTATTTGGCCAGCCGCATGCAGGCATACCGTCACCATTATCACCAAAGCACTACTGCCCGCAAATACAGATTTAGGCTCTCTAGGGATAGTTCTTAGAATTACGGCAATTTCTTGTAATATAAGCAGTGTATTTTTAACATCATCATCTCCCTTGAGACCCGCACCGCACTTTATTTAGTACAGTCCGCGATGCACGAAGTCTGTTAGGTCTCTGCAATAATCTCTGGCGAACTCTGCATTTTTCTGATACCAATTATCATTATTTACCTTTTTTTTAAACGTTTTTGAGAATCAAAAAACTGCGTCGCGAAATGCCTGTCATGACACACGGAGTGCTAAAAGCCGGCCATTATGTGGACTTGATGGCACAAAAAGTCTATCGTCTGCGTAAGTCCTTAACAAACTTAAAGAACTTAGTAACAGTGTTTTCTTTTTATTGTTTTGAACATAACTAAAATGACAGCGGTTTTGTTCCGTTACATTCATTCAAGCCGGGGCTTATTTACTTCAGTAAGTAGCTTTAGTTGCACAGGTAGGTAAGCCGCCCTTGAGAGCGTTCCGAGATTTAATACTTTTAGTTCTTAGCCCACAGTGTCCTACTTTTCTAGGCCGTATTGTAAGTGATGAAAAGCTACCACTTAGCACACTATTGTTCTAGCATTTTGGCTACAAAACAGCTATCATTAATACTAATATAAGTGCGGATACCGTGCCCACTGTCCGCGGCTCGCGTGGTCGCATGGTCGCGTGGTCGCCGCGCTATAAACCCCGGATTTAATTCTCTTTATAGGCTCACATGACGTCACTATGCCCAGATTGGCCGGACGCACCCATTCCCGCGCCTTATGCGCTTCTTGATGACCAGCCTTCGATGGAACTGACACAGATTATAACCACCCTTTCTGTTTTATTATGTTGATAAAGTAATTGGTTACCGTTTATCTGTGAAAGCTCGCCGCGAAAGCTTTCATTACCTACACTTAATGTAGCCGTAGTTAAATATTCATTCCGTTAAAGTGTATCTACTAAAGGGAGCTATGTTGTATGAAACTTTAATAGCTTTTCTTTATATACTTAAGTAAATATTGCAGTATTTTGGAGTTCTTTCAACCTTCATAGTTACTTGACGCAAGTCTCTAAAGACAACAAAACTTTGTTGTCTATGGTTAAACTTGTAACAAAGTTTACAACTTTAGATAACATTTGAAACAGCATTTGAACTTTTCAAGGATAAGATGAATGATGGTCGCCGTAACAGGACCTACTTTGTGCTGACAATCGATTGTACAAATAATAAATCATTCATAGTTTGCAATAGGTGACTGACTGATATACAACGCACAAAGTAATATAAGAAAAGATTTCCGAAACGCCTTAATTTGAAAGATATGCCATGAAATACACTTTCTAATTACCCTATGTCTGTCTAGATTAGCTTGTTGTCACTCAGCAGATTTAAAAACTCAATTATAAAAAAGTATTATTGTGGTAATTTGCTCGCTTTGTGCATTCGTTAGCCAAAGCTACGAATGGCGGGACGGAGATTAGCTATCGGCCTCCGTCCGTCCACAAGGCAATCCGATTCCAACATCCGCTGCCGCATCTAGTAAGTACCTATGTATATGTATTTTTTTGTCCTTTTTGCCACAGTCATATAAAATATGTATGTGTGTAACCCTAAACCACTTAGCTAGATACCTCCTACCGTTGACCCAGAGCCTCATTCATTCATAAGATTACACCAAAATGTACTTTAAATACGAATTACTTTTATACCTTTATCTAAATGTCATTGAGTTTTGTAAACCTTTGATTCCTTTTCCTTGTTTTGTAAGTTAAAAGGGTATAGATTGGTACTCATATAGTAGGCAATTCCGACACATTCAAATGTTGGGTTTAGTTAGCCTTACGGTTTGTATCTTTTAGTAGTCAACTGCGAGTTTCCCATGAAACAAACCCATAAATAATAAGAAGAAATGAACCCTTCTTTTATGTTTCAATATCCGCCAATAATAAATAACAAGCAGATATAAGAAAATTAATTACTTGCCAAGTCTTTTGTCGCATAATCTGTTACCGCCAGCTTTTACAAACTTCGCTGAAAGAGTTTTCTGAAAGTTGTAAATGAAATAGTTGGATAGCGTTAAGTTGTCTCCACTATGTTTGTGCAGTAACTGTGTGACTACAAACTCATAAACTATTTAAACATGACACATACTTTTAACCACATAACGATGATGGCTTTTAAAGCATTTTATTAATTAAGTAATTCCAATCACGCGCATGTGATTATGAAATAGATCTGTTTGATTGGTTCTTGACTCAGTTATACTCGGTAGGCTATCGGTTACCGATGCCATCTCGAGGTGTCATTGGTTCGTTATCACAGTCTCTGCCGGTATCTTATCAATGCTATCTATTTGTTTAATATTTCTTTTGGTAAATAGATAAGTAGAAGGGAACTTCAGTTATCTGCCGGCACTTATAGGTTATTGTCAATCGTCTGAGTAAGTTTCAGTTATTAAAATCGAGGTGAAATGAAATACTTTCTTTCTTGGAATAAGTTAAATAAAGTGACATAATGTGTGGTGAAGTGGCACTGTGTATTTTGCGTATAGCTGGTTACACCTAATGGTTCATTTGTGTTGGATCATAATACGTTTATACTGTTTTAGTGTAGAAAGATATAAGATTTGGACTGTTTACCTCGTCGCGTCGTGTGTAGTGTAACGTTTGTTAATCACTCATATGAATTCCGAACTTCCTACAGTAAATATTTGTGTTAGGTGGTCTATTTGACGGGCCTGTTGGTCTAGTGGTCACTGACCCTGACTGCTAAGCCGGAGGTCGTGGGTTCGATTCCCACCCAGGACAAACTTTGTGTGATGAGCATGATTGTTTGTTCTGTGTCTGGGTGTTTATCTATAATATGTATGTATTTATAAATTATATAAGTATGTATATCAGTTGTCTGGTTACCATAACACAAGCTCTGCTTAGCTTGGGACCAGATGACCGTGTGTGAGTTGTCCCAAGATATTTATTTATATTTATTTGTGTAACTACATATAGGTACAACCCGTGTTATTTCAGTTTGGTTAGTTTGAAGCAG
Organism: Charanyca ferruginea; assembly: GCA_947361185.1. Lineage (NCBI taxonomy): Eukaryota > Metazoa > Arthropoda > Insecta > Lepidoptera > Noctuidae > Charanyca > Charanyca ferruginea. The sequence goes on along the minus strand of OX376063.1, from coordinate 885,315 downwards.
CTTCGACCAAAACATTTTATTTGTTAGCATTTCTCTGTAGGACGGATATAATATTCTTCCAGGTTCAAATCACGTGGAACAAATAGTAGAATACATGACCACTAATCTATCGTTAATTGTGAATATTTCAAAGTACGGTTACACACAGTGCAGACATTTCGCCGCAAATTGGCGCAAATATTAGAACAAAATGAACATCATTTTCTGAACATTATTTTAATAATACAGCATTTGCTACAATCCATACTCCATACTTACTATATTATACTATACTATACATATATTTTACTATATCCATACTTCCATACTTAATATTATAAATGCTAAAGTAACTCTGTCTGTTACGCTTTCACGATGAACCGATTTTGATGAAATTTAATATGAAAATAGCTTGAATCCTGGGGAAGGACATAGGCTACTTTTCAATCCACGATTTTGTCTGCATCCGCGATAACCGACATTCAAGCGGACGATGTCGCGGGCAAAAGCTAGTGCTTTATAATACAATAATACAAAAAATAATTAGGTAGCTGGTTCAACATAAAACTTGTAAATAATTATTTTTCAACAAATGTCTATTGGTTGGAACAGTAGCATCGAAATTATACCGATATCTTCGACACGTCCTGTCTGGTTGAGTGTGTCCCCGACGATAATGTGGGTAGTTCTGCACACAGTAATATCCGCGTAGAGTGCTATCCAAATAAACCCTTATTTTCACACGTCTTTTCTTTTATGTTCATTTGGTTATAGAATATGGATTGTCTTCGTTCTTCTCTTGTTCTGAATTAAAAGGTTAGCCAGTCAACAAAACTGATAACGATGAGTGGGCTTAGAATCATCACCACTTGAGGTGTTTTTTAATGCCCTCTAAAGCAGGGTTTCTTAAAGTGATATCCGCGAACTCCTTGGGGGTCCGTAGGTCAGTTAATTCTTAACATATTTTGTATTTATTAAGAAATTGTGTAGTAAACTCAGCATTTCTCGGGCAAGCCACGAACTCGCCGCGACGACGAATTCGTGTCGTCAATAAAAGTGATTAAATCACTTTTATTAAAGGGCGCGTATTTGATTTAGCCCAACTCAAAATCACGACTGCTCTATATGATTGCTAGAATATCGTAGCAGCATTGACGTACACTAGTACAATACAATGGTCTGTGTGTGTGCGTAAGCGAGGAACTATGAGCACGAATCATTGAAATTGATCAGCAAACGATTGCGCGCGAGGTTTTACAGTGTTTTTTAAAATAATTGTCTTAAATAAATGAGTTCGTATAATAGACTGATAAATATTCTGTATATTAAACATAACCATAGTTATCTATTAATTCAAATACTGGTGAAAAAAATTGTTAAAATGAACCGATTTTGTACTTTTTTTAGATTGTTTTTTAATACCTAATAGTAATATTTTCGTATTTTTGGCTTAGTACTAGTATAGTACTTTGAGACTATATCCTGTTGAAAAAACGCATAAAACATAATATTTTGGCATACTGTAATGGTTGTATTCGTCCTGAAAGTTAACTCTGACGTCTATTCTCGTAAAACGCTATGAAGGGATTGTCTTCGCTTTAAATAACTATCGAATACACGCTCTTAATATAAATAAGGCTTGTTTTTTTTTTTTCCTAAAATATTCTTTGACAGGGGTCCGCGGAATTGTTTAAATTGTAAATGTGATCCGTGACTGCAAAACGTTTAAGAAACCCTGCTTTAATGTAACATAAGATAGAAAAACGCTTCAAACCTTGAACATAAAATCAATTCCCTACGTTCAGTTCTTTATAATCTGCCATTTGTGCATTTTCATGAAAATTGTGCTGCGGTCACGGTGCAGCTTGAATTTTTCAATCGCGCTAAAGTGATTGGGTTTTTTCTATAAAGAAATTTTCCACTAGCTTAGACTAGCTTCTGCCCGTGACATCGTCCGCGTGAAAGTCACCATAAAACATAACGTATTATATTGCGTACGTTTCATTCTTCAGATAAATAATAGTCACATGTAGTACCTTCATTGCTTTGGCAACTTCACACCTCTCAAAATGTTATTGTTAGTAGATTGAAAAAATCCTATCATATCTCAAAAAGTTTACAGTTAGACTCATCTTCTCTTTTCTATAAATTTCTTTAATCATAATACTGTTTAAGCATAACATTTAATAGCAAAATAGTAGATTGTTATACAAGGAGCTAAAATGACCCATTATATACGAGGTAGATTTACTCCCGAGCTTTAGCGAGGGAGTAAATAGAAACCGAGTTTTAATGGGTTTTAGCGCCGTGTGTTACACTATACTTTTCACTACGATTGCGAGAAAATAAAACAATCCAATACAATATGAAATATGTAGTTTATTTTATTAAAAATTAAATGTACAATTTGTACAATTCTGGATATTTAACGAGATGTTTTTTCCCGGTAACTTAATTTCAGTCCTCTGTGAAGATGAATGTTGAGTTGTCTGTGGGGTAAACGTGGGAGATACACGTAGTTCCAGGTTGGAGGGTCCCTTGTTCGGATGTTCTGGATAGAGAATCAGCTCAGTTGACTCATCTCTTGATGTCGATGGTCGTGGGCTAGTTGGGAGAATATTGATGCGTTCTGTGATACGCTGGGTGATATCGAATTTGTTTTGAATGGAGTTCTCGATATAGCCTTCCGCCACTTGATCGGATCTCCATCCACCGTGGCGTTTTAACGTTGTTATATTTGCACCAGAATCCGCCAAGAGAGTGGCGGATGTTCTTCGGAAACAGTGGCCAGTGTACTGTTCCGGATTAGGCAAATTTAGATAAGTGGCGATCTCTTTTGGCATGTTGCTTAATTTATTTTTGCCTATAACTTGCCTTGTGCATTTTCCGTTTTGATAGTTGAGAAAAAATCTCGGCGTGCCCACTCCACTTGGCCGTAAGTCTTGGTAGGCTTTGACAATGTTTAGAAATTCTCCACTTATAACGAATTTCCTCTCCTTATTTGTCTTTGTATTGGGCAGATTCATGGCTTGAAGATGGGTATCAGTTTCGACATCTTCCACTGTTATGTTAGCCAGTTCTGTCCCTCTGCAGGCACCGCTGATCCCAAAAATTAAAGCAACCTGTAAAACAAAAAATAAGTGTGTTAGAACTGTATTTTGGTTGGTACCTCTAACTAGCAATTTAGTTTGATGAAAATAATAGAAAACAAATGCAACTATAACCTACCTTTGTTGCTAAGTATTTTTCATTTGGTGCCTTATTTATGAAATTCTCGATATCTGTCCTCGTGAAAACTTTGGATTTCTTGGCCTTGTAGCCGGTGGATAATTTCTTGAGAAAAGCCGTCAAAACATATTTCTTTATATTTACATTATGTCTTATCTGTATGGTTGTTCGTAACATTGAATATGTGCTCCAAAGCGTTGAACTTTGATATTTTTTGGAAAGTTCAACGAAATACGTAAGAACTTCTTCCGTAAAAGAATCCACTCGTTTTTCTGTCCTCCACTTCATAAACTTTTCGTAAGTATTTAAATAAATGCTTTGTGACCTTGACGGCAACAGATTGAAAATTATTTCTTTTCCTTTCTCTTCTATTTGTAAATTAGGGTCTCACTAGATGATGACATTTCCGCTATTGTAAAATTAATTACGGTCACTACCAATTCAATTTGCAATTAGAGAAAAATTATAAAGATTTCGCGCCAATGTCTTTTTTTTGTTTATTCTGTAGCCGCAATACATTGCATGCATTCTACCAGAGGTCGCCGATTTTAGTTACATTTTCAAAATTAAAATGAGGTTCTTTTTTTATGTAACAGTAATAAGTCGAGTCTTTATTCATGATTAATCTACTTATGACTAAAGACTTTTTCGTTTTTGTAGGCTCATTGTCATATTTGAAACACAAAAATTAAAAAAAATTAAAAATTCCCTTTCTGGTATGCTACAATGACGGCCTTTTTGAGCAAGAGAAGTGAAAAGTGTATTTACGCACTATCACGAGTATCTACTAAAGAGATTTCCTCTTACAAAAAAGAACATTAAAAAAAACAAACATTAGGTACCTCTTTATAATATTAGTGGATACCTAAGTTCGGAATTCTCTAATCTCTTTTAAAGAATGTCTCACCCACGATTGTGTAGGAATGCATTAATACAACTACCTATCTATTAGTGGGAGCGTAAACTCATTAGATACCCGGCCGTAATTATGGCACAACACATTTTAAAAAAGGATGACTTTTTAAAGCTGTCACAGCTTTAGGAGAAAATTAACTTTTGAATTTTGCGAAATAATATTCAATATTTGACATACTTTTCATGAGCTGTCAAAACGCGATTTATACTTATGACGTCACTTGTAGTTAGTAATTTGTCGACTCAATTGAAACTATTTATTCATTTCAAAGCATTGTTCAACTTAATGAGACAAAATTTAAGCCCTATATTAAACGCACACTATGCAGCCGAGCATATTATAAATTGGATGATTACATCACTGATAAAAATGCTTGGCTGGATGCTGGTCTAGCTCCACAGCCATAAGGGTTCATAGATTTATTGATTAGCATTGGTGACTATTTTTTGGAGCTGCTGAAGATGTAGAACTACATTATCTTTGCATTGTATAAAATCAAACTATTAGTATTATATAATTTTGCATAGCACATACATGTGAGCACTATGTACTTTAAAGCCACCATTTACGAGATGTCTTTCGTTGACTTGAATATGCCCTGGCGGTTGAGTGTTTGTCATGCTCACTTGAATGTCTCGCTGATGGTGGCGCATGTGTTGGATCATTTGGTTCCCTTCAAAATGGTTGAACTAAATGGTGCCGATCCGTGCGTCATGTTCGTGAACGGGCGCCGTCAGTTGAGACTGGTCATCTCTTAGCTGCCTCGGTTATTTTAAATTTATTTTGAATTGTCTAATTTCATTGCCACTAGACCTCTTTTAACGTGCACAACTTGTTACATTGTTCTCACATTGTACTTCTAGATTCAACATGAATGATGTAACCTAAATTTGTAATATTCTATTGATTTTAAAAGAGTGTTCATGGAGTTTCTTGCTCATTCTTCTCCATAGAAACCTACTGTATGGAACGAGCAACTAGCTGCAACTTTTTGACTGACTGACTCCTTGACAATTCAAAAGTGCCTGTAAATGGTTTATTTGAAATAAATGATTTGAGTTTGAGTTTGAGTTTGAGCAACTAAAAATCTAATTTTATATTAAATAGAAAATTATTCGTTTGCTCTGGGTTAAAATCAAGTATTTTTTAGAGAAGTTCTGTCTTAAAATTATTGGTTAATATTGTGATCTATACCTTATTAAAATATATAAAGAATCAAGGCGAGATCCATACATTCATTTGCATGAAAAAAAAAATATAGAGAGTTTAAAATATTTTCCGATGTGAAGAATACCTTACCAGGAGTAGATTCTTATCATCATCATCGTCAACCTGAAGACGTCCACTGTTGAACAAAGGCCTCCCCCATAGGGGGGGGGGGGGTTGCCATAATCCCCACGCTTGGCAGGTATCTTGGGGATCGCAGTGAAGTTGGCCGCTGCTGCCCGACGACACTACCACTGATATTTTTAAACCCCCGCATAATTAAAACATTTTGAAATGAAAATAACACATTTTCGTTTCATCTCGATGCCCATTTTGTGTTTATAAAAAAAAGAAAGTGACAAGCGACGATAACGGATCTAACAAATTGCCAGACAAGTGATGTGACAAGTGTGTGGAAAAAAATATTTTATTCATTATTTGTGAGATTATTTCCCATAAAACGATGCAATTTCTGTGTAAGAACTACGAAACGGAGGCTGTCAGTGTCACTGTTACTATCAGTTGTAGTTTCGTTCTGAAATAATGAGCTTTTCGTTAATCTATTAAATTTTTTTGGAGTTTTAAAAATATTATAAATGCCAGAAGATACTTTTTACTTACCCAAGAGTATAAGAATTAAAATTTCAACTTCTCCAAACATCTTTATTCTTTTGTACAAATCCTTCCATGATCCTTTAGACTTGAGACTGTACCGGGTACCCACATACTTTAATCCACAGTAGGTACTACTTCTATATATAACACAACAACATTTAAATCTAACAACAAATCGAGACAAACCATAGCAACGTGAAGGCTGGACATTGGTGCAAGTGACAACAATTGTGTTCAAGTGATACATTGCGTGCTGTGTTCGCGCGTGTGATAGTGATGTGGGTGTGAGCCAGTGATGTATGACGTGTCATGGCGTGGCCCGGAGGCTCGGATGGTGTGGAACTGCCTCTGCATCATGTCAACAACAACGAGGGAGACCGACTCGCCGTGCCCACCGCAACTGTCCTTAATGGACAACAGACAATTAGTGAGTATTTTTGATTACATACACAACAAAAAGGGAACATACTAACGTTGAGTTGCACAAAACCAACATTAGTTTAATGGAGACTTTAAATTGATGCTGTCACTTTCTTTTTTTATACAAAATGTAAGGAATGGCATGAATTTAAAGTCTCCGTTAAACTAATGTTAGTTTTGTGCAATCTATGGTTTTGTGCAACTCACCGTTAATCTCTACATAGTATAAAACTAAGTTGCTTCCTGCTGTCTGTGCCTCTGTACGCTAAGATCTTTTAAAATGCGGTTTCATCATTAGATAGAGTGATAAGGAAGGTTATATACCTATAGTTTGATCTACATTGCACCCGTGTAAAACACTATACAAGTTGGGGACGACGATACGACAAAAAATGAAAATACTGCTAATACAATAATAAGAATATTTTGAAACTATCTTAAAAACGAAATAAAAAAAAACAAATATACTAAAGACCACATTAGTGTAACCAAAATAAAACTCCATATTAAATATTGGTTTTCTAACTTGTGAGAAGAGCGGCAACTTGTGGCGTCATAAATTGAATATTATTAAATATTGCCCAATAAAAACAATTACACCAAATTACCAAATCCTACCATAATCCTTTTTTGTGCTATGCCATCTCCACCCTGTATACAAATCAAATGTTGCCTGTATGTTATGATCGTGTTCGTAATTTTCAGGTTTGTTTGAAATAAATTTATCGGAAAATCCATAGAGGAAGTCGAAAATTTTTATGGTATTTTTGTAGGAAAATCTCAATTTAAAAATATACTTATTTACGCACGTGCAAAACCAGGGCGGGTCGCTAGTTTGAAATAAAAATGTGTTAATTTATTATTTTTCCCGAAATAGCTACTATTTTCGTGCTTTGACCTAAATTGTTAATTAGTTAAAGTACATAGGTGCTAAGCAAACCTATAAACGACGAAACAACCTACGACATTTTGTTTTGGTTATAGTAAGAGTAATTAACAAACTACTTACCTAAACTTGATTCAAAATTATTACTGCTGTCCAATCATTCGAGTTTCTAAACTAAATAGTAAAATACCATTTATGTCGAGCTCTCCATAGTCCAGTGTGACAGGGCCCAAGGGCGCGGCAGTCAACTGTTTAAACGATTTGACAAATGAATGACACGTTTAACTTGAATTCAATCAACTGTCAGCTTACCGTTAGAAATGGGAAAATAGTAGCGCCCAGTGAGAAATTACTGACTTTGGGCTCTATTCATTCTGCTCCAAACTCTCTCTAGATATTAATTGAAGTTGGGTCTGGCATAATTAACAAACCCACTTTTCGAAGTCATTGTAATGATTTTGGATATTTGAATGAACATTCACCAGATTTTGCTGGATAGAAATGTAACACATTTGCATATTGAATTAATTTGACGCAATTATTGAGATTATGGCGCTTGTTCATAAAATAAACTAAAATTAGACAATTGGCATGTTAACTATAATTGTATGAACATTTTAGATTAACTTAAATTGACACCTCTTATTTATATGTTTTCTTGTTTTATTGGAGTGAAAGAGATATAAATATCTTAAAATAAATTTAAAAATTCTACCGATTCGTATTCTAAAAAGTCAGAACCATTTATGCAAAGTAATCAGCTAATTACTATATAACCGACTGTACTACTTATACATTTTGTATTATATAGAAAAACAAAACATTTTCATTCAATACAGTAAAAAAAATAGTAGCGTTATTAATCTGTCATCATGGTAGTTGGAAAGCTTTTATTTTTCCAAAACAATGGATTTCCAGCTGGAATGAACAGCATTTCATTGTTAACCTATAGTTCATTTACTTTTACGGTAAACGTAAAGTTAAAAGTTTATGAAAACAATCTCTTTTCTCATACCGTCGTACGTCACAAAAATCCACTTTCTGAATTATGATAAAGTATAATATAGTAATAAACTCGAGGTTAGCTATGGTCGTGTAAAATCAATAACAAACTCTCCGCGAAAAAGACTGAGGACCAATTTATTCTACTAATTAAAAACGTTCAAATGTAGTAGTACCTAATGTCGCCTCAGCGACAATCCAGATCAACATCTTAGATAGATAAGATCACGAAGTAAGTATAACAGTTGTACTTCGTGGATAAATACACTCGGCGTCACAAAAATCGCACCTCTTTAAGAATTCCCTTCAAAGTCATTTTAACCCTATTAATCAATGGTATACATATGACTATAAGGTATAATTGGAAAGGCAATTTATTTAAATTTCAGAATAAATCAATGGATTTGGTTTTTTGTTTACCAGGGAATAAAAAAAGCAAGCTAATGCAAATGATTAAAAAGTTAAATTTTATTTTATCAGCAAAAATTACAACAAAGTCCTTAAAACTAACTTAAAACCTAGTGTTACCCCCCCTAGCCCTGATGACTGCTTCCATGCGTTCTCTCATGGACCTTATTAATGTGACAACAGTCTCTTGTGGAATGTTGTCCCATTCTGCAACGACGGCATCTTGAAGGTCTTGGAGAGTGGTAGGGGCAGGATTTCGTGCCCGTACTCGCCGTTTCAGTTCATCCCAAAGGTGCTCAATAGGGTTCAGGTCTGGACTTCGCGCCGGCCAGCGCATAACAGGGATGCCAACTTCTTGCAGGTAGTCTCTTACAATTAAAGCGGTGTGACAACGGGCGTTATCGTGCATTAACGTGAACCCACTGCCAACAAAACCCGCATAAGGGACAACCTGCTCGTCTAAGATCTCTGTTATGTACCGAGCAGCAGTCAGCGACCCTTACCCGCGAGCACTTCCAGTCCGAGGAACACACACAAGGTTCGTTTTACCGTCGATTGACATGCCGCCCCAGAACATGCACGAGCCACCCCCGTATTCCACTGTCTCTTGAATACAGGCTTGTGCGAATCGTTCCCCTTGCCTCCTATACACTCTTCGACGCCTGTCGTTGCAGAAAAGACACACCCTCGTCTCATCCGAGAAGAGCACAGCCCTCCATTGGTCTATTGTCCAATCCACATGGTCACGGGCAAATTGCAACCGGTCTCTCCTATGCTGTGCAGTCAATTTGGGCCCTGTAGCAGCCCTATGAGCTGCAATTTTCTTCTCCCGCATTCTTCTTCTAATCGTGGAGACGCTTACAGAAGTTCTGCGAGCTGATCGCAGTTGTTGTTGCAGCTCAACAGCATTGGAGAACCGATTACGTAAAGACGTCGAAACAATGAAGCGATCGTCTCTTTCGGATGTGCACCGTTGTCTTCCAGATCCACGTCTTCGGATATAGCCACCAGTCTCTTGGAAACGTTGGAACACTCGTCGAACGGCAAAACGACTCAAGTTCAGTTGCCGAGCAACATCACATTGCCGCATCCCTGATTGCAGTAGTGCAATGACTTGAGCGGCTTCATCTGCAGTGGTATCCATCTTCTGGGGTATTTTTCTTGCTGTAGCTGTTCACGTGTGTTCACTTCAAAGGTTGAATAGCGAATGACCCACATTTAACCCGGGTCGCCCGTTTTATACCCTTGTAGGGAGGTGCAATTAGTGGCCGTTGTAATGCGTATTTTGACAACATTTTTTTTAACGTTACGTGCTAATGAGATCTGTTGTGTTTAGGAATTCTAACTGTTGTTAATTTAAAGGTCGTTAAACATACTTTTAATTGATACCAATATTAATTGGGTTTAATGTATTCGTTACTGGCGGGACATGTTTTAAACTTATTTTCGAAAAGGTGCGATTTTTGTGACGCCGAGTGTAGATTAAGAGTGCCCATCCCGTCATATTTTCCATACAAACGCTCGTACGCGATTGCGGCGTTATAACAAATTATTTTCTAAATATTTTTAACACACGGGCATCTTGTGGTTTAAATCTAGGTTTGTATGAAGCCAAAACTAACATTTTTTGAGAAACAAATTCAGTAAACACGCCCGAAAATCAGTTTTTTTGCACAATTTTGTCAGAACTTTGGCGGTTCATAATGCACTCATACATTGAAAAAGTAAAAAAATAGCTTCATATAAGAAACCTTGCACATGTAATGGGGATTCTAATTTACAAACATTTTAACCAAAAACTTGTAAGGCTTTTTTAAAAACACGTATGTCCTAGAACAAGTTATGTGAAATTTCCGTGCGCCAATTTTCCTGTGATGTTATCGCGTTCTCTCTCACTCGTTAGCTTTCGAGCTTTGCGTTGGCTGAAACAAAAAAAAATTCAATCACGCTCGCGTTGGAGTTCGTTCGATGGGGAAGGGCGCTCTTAATTTATTTGCCTGAAATATGATATTATAAAGATTTTATAACACATACACAATATTTCTTCATATTTCGTATACTAAATTTGGTATGGTATTTTGTCTTGTCAAAAATGTATTTGTATTGTGTTGTATTTTTTTTAATGTTGCCCCACACTTAGTATTTCCCCTGTGTCGTGTGTGCGTTTACAAACATACACTAACGGCCAGACCTGGAACAACTATCACTACCACTACCACCAACTACCATTATTTAATGTAGTTTAATAATGGCGTTTAGGACTGATTGAGACTGAGATTTGTATCTGATTGTTTCTAAAAAATAGTAGAATAGTTCTTTTGATGTGATTACCAGCCTTTCTCACTGCATATCACTTAAATATCTCGCTGATGGTGGCGCGTGTGTTGAATCATTCGGCTCCCTTCAAAATGGTTGAGTTGAATGGTACTGATCCACGCGTCATGTTCGTGAACGGGCGCTGTCAGTAGAGATTGGTCAACTCTTAACTTGGCTTTTATCCTTATTATTTTTTTATGTTTTGTATTGTTCTTTACCTGCATTGTTTTCACATATAGAAGCAACAAAGAAAATGTAACCAATATTTTGTAAAAATATGATTTAAAAGAGTGTCCGTGGAGTTTCTTGCTCGTTCTTCTCCATAGAGACCTACCTACGTTGTGGAACGAGCAACTAGCTTCAACTTTCTGACTAACTGACCGACTCCTTGACAATTCAAAAGTGCCTATAAATGGTTTATTTGAAATAAATGCTTTGACTTTGACTTTGCATGTTTGGTCCCTGCCTACATACATGGTATGCAGGCGTCGATACACCTTAAACTACACATTGAATTTAGTTCTCCCAAAAAAACAACACCCGGCAAAATTTCTCCCAATTTTGGAAGTAATTGGGTAGATGACACCATTAATAAATAATTTCAGAACAAGTTTCTATTTACAACATTTGATTTTAGCCGTCAAAACCCAATTCATTTTCAATTAACAGTTAAAAATTAGATTTTGAGTTACTTTGAAATCAATAAACAGTTAATCAATTACGTTGGCAAATGACTACCTAAAAGGGACGTGATAAGTATGATTTCGTATTTTTTTTTTCGCAAATGTAGTTAAATCGCGCTTTGACAGCTCATAAAAAGTATGTCAATTGATTTTTGGTGTCATAGATCTGCCCTATTGTAATGATGTGTAATTTGACGCTGAATAATTTTATTTAAGACAACACACACACCGCACATCACACACACCACATCATGTCACACACCACACACATACATCCACACACACATCACTCGCACACACCACATATCACACACACACACCATATCATATTACACACTACACATCACACACACACACACCACACATTACAGACACACACCACATCAAATCATATACCACATAAACACACACACAGATCACACTCACACACATATATCTGTCCTGTGTGTGTGTGTGTGTGTTGCTGTTTTCAAGGGGTAACATTGGTTTGTTAGTTTGTATGTAGGGGGTAATCTACGAAACTTCTCATCCGATTTCAAAAACTCTTTCACCAATAGGAAGCTATGGTATCCCTGAGTGTTACAGGCTATATTGTATCAAAAATCTAGGAATCCTTGAAAAAATTCACGCGGACGGATTCGCGAGCAAAGTGCTAGGTAGTATTTAATAAGTTTGACAGAATTTATTTATGGAGAGATTGTAAATTGTGCTCGTTTTGACAGAACCTAGCTCAATTATACACTGATATTAGCATAGTTATTAATTAAGATCATAATTAAACGCTGAGTCACTTAGTATTCGGTCCACGGTTGTAAACTATTGGGAGTTACGGTCGACCGCGTTGCCAATTAGTGATGACCGCCAATTACAGCAATGAGTTATCGCGGTCCCAACTCGCATCTAATTAATGAGCTGCTGACTGCAGTACTAATTAACTCACCTTTATATAGCAAGAGATATTTGTGTAGTTACAGAACATACCACATCGCTGTTAATTCGCAATCCGCATACAGCAGTCCTATTCTGTTACAATCTCCTTCAGTGAACAGCTGTCATCCGTCCGTCTGCTTTGTCAATCCCTAGTATCGGGACGGACGACAGCTCACTTCACTTAGGTGTTCACCGAGGGAGATTGTAACAGAATAGCACTGCTGTTCATCAAACTTACTTTACAGCTTAGCTTAGCTTTAGCTGTTTATATTAGACACGTATATGTTATGCTTGAACGGTTCAATTGTATTTTATTTCTACTTAAGCACGTACTTGCTATAGGTATTTATGTCGTAGCGTCAGCATGGATGCGCCATCTATAATGCCAATTGATAACAACATCGCCTATTATTACTAAACGGAAACGTCAAGTAGTGAACTTACTTGGGTGAAGTTGATATAGTGCGTAGCAACACTGAATTGATGCTCGATAGAGGAAGTGACAACACTGAAGTGACGGCTGACGTTTGACAGCTGGTATTTTGACATTGTTGAAGTTGATGAACGTGAAGGTTGGTACGTTAGATTTGATTTTTGATGGAGACACGGGTCCGAGAGCTTGTTCTGCCATCCTGTGGAAAATGCATTTCCATATTCTACCCAACATGCCAACTACTTCTGATGATGAGGTGATCCAAGCGCCTCCGTCATACATATAATAAGTTAAGTATCTTTTTACACACGTTACAAATTAAAGTAATGTTTAAATAACTCGCGTATATTTTAATTAAGGTCGAAAGTAAAATTTTTATTTGTAAAACATAAGTACAACAATTTGTAAATAGATCATTGTGTTTATTGTCAGCGGCGCGGCGGCGGCGCGGCGGCGTATGTACAAATATTAAATCAGTTAAGTAATAAATACGAAAGCGAGTCGTTAACGGATTACTAAGTTAGTTATAAGAAAAACAACAACTAAGTCATGAGTGTAATGAAACGACAATAACTTACCAACTTCTGTCTTCCATAGGAATAAGAAGAGAAAGTCCTTACAGCGCTTTCGCTTCGTATATTTTCAGTACCTTATATGTACCTACAGTTTATTTAATAAGTATAGGTAATAATATGTGGGGAAGTTTCACACACGGCCATCTGACCCCAAACTAGGGAGACCCTGTACTATGGGTGTCAGACAGCAATATATTATATACACAAAAAATAAGTGTGTGAACATACAAAAAACATTTGTATGTGAGGTTTTGACTCGAGTTCTCTGTTTTTGTGTTTTTTTTTCCTTAACCCTTTGCTATTCCACTACTGGGCAAAGACCTCCCCCGTTCTAGAAACTTTTGCCCTACGCCACCACAAACCAGCCATAGAGATACGCGTCCATGTCATCCTGCCACTTCTTTCAGGCCGTCCTCTGTGACACTTTTATCTAATTTACAAATTCTGTACATGACGTAGAAAAAAAAGGTAAATAAAACGAAAAATCGTAATAAAATGTTACAAAAAAAAATACTTCATTTAAATTACTTGTAGGCCCCGTTAAGTAAAAATCCGCCATACTGTGCACAGATAACACAAACAGCAGCACCGCCATGCTGTGCACAGATAACACAAACAGCAGCAATAAACATCTACAGGAGTGGTAACATAATGCTACGTAACTAACTCCAGCTGCATAACATTCCCCACTCATTCTCATGCGTCGTTCACTCAGACCGAAGTGCGACGATCATCGGTTACGGTTCGTAGGCCCGTAGCTAAATTGCTACGGCGTAGCAGCGTAGCTTTGATGTGTAATGTTTGTTTACATAGCGGGCCCTCTGTGTGGAAGCGAAGTAAACAATAGTATTGAATTTGAGTTATGAATGTATGTAATTGGGTTGTTGACACCATTAACCAATATTTCCAAAATACAACTTTTCTTAAAATACACTTTATTTTAGCCCCCAAAAATCTGAATAATTTTCAATTTACTGTAAAATTCGATTTTAAGTTGCTTTAAAATCAATTAATAGTTAGTCAATTGAATTGGTAAATAAGTGACGTCACAGGCCGCTATTGTCATACAAAATCTATGGAGGAATCTCGTTTTGACAGCTCATAAAAAGTATGTTAATTGATTGGTGGTGTCAAGTACCCAATTATATAAATACCTACTCAGTTATCGATCTTTGTAGAGTATAAGTATATTTGTTTTAAAATTAAACACTTAATAGCACTCGTCATCATCATCTGCCTACCCTTATTTTAAATTGTTGGGGTCGGCTTCCAGTCTAATCGAATGCAGCTAAATACCAGTGCTTTCATGGAGCGATTGTCCGACCTTCACACTCAGTTACTGGTTAACACGATAGTACGATACTCCTTGGTAAGACCGGTTGTCAGACTTTCTAGCGACTTCTTCTACCCATAATGACTGAAATCCTCTACGGATAACAGCCGCGACATAGGTGATCACCCATCCACAGAGCGTAGCTTAACCATGAACGATGGATCCGTACGTCTTTTAGCCACGAAACATTGAAAAACTTAAAAAAAAAATACCATCATCATGTTACTAATTACATAAGCACATTAAGAGATTAATTAGCGTATTCGTTCGTCTGGAGACGGATTAGACACCGCCCGGCTAGCTCATTTGTTAGCCTAAGGGCGTTTGTGCGCTACAAGGAATTTTACGACCGGCATGCGGTAGTCCGATTTTTTACGGTCCGGCATGAAAAAACGGATGATTGGCTTGTGCACTTGTTCTTCTATACTCGGATCGGTGCGGCGCAGTTTAGGGTAGCTCTCTTTGAAACTACAATTACGCTAAGATCGTTTTTTGGAACGTCGGAAGTGGCTTGCTCTATTACTGTACGTGTCAAGACGTAAAAGAGAACAATGGCCCGGAATGGGGAAAAGTAAAATGTCAGACGGTAAAAAATCGGACTGCCGGACAGTAAAATTCCTTGTAGTGCACAAACGCCCTTGAGAACACGGGCACACCTGACGGACGATGTTATACCTAGCATACGTCGTGATGACGTCGTAAACTGCATATCACATAGTACCAAGAAATTGAAGCGGTGACCTTTCAAGTGCCGTAAGTAGGTAGGTACTTATTTGTGATTTCTACGTATTCAAAATACTTGGTTCTCAGTATTCGCTAATAGAAAACAGCGATCGATGTTTTATAAGACTTCGCCCAACACTAGAAATTTCTCTTGTTTAATGGTGGAATATTTTAATATGGGACTACACCTGAAGCACACACTGAATTTTCAAGATCGCGCGAATCGCGACAAATCGCGAACAAACATACACTAAAAACATTCAGTCGAATTGATAACCTCCTCTTTTTTAAGTCGGTATTTATAATAAGGATGTTGATTGACTACTGCCATGACTTCAAGATTGTTATTAAATAAATCAATAATTTAATTTCACTTATCTGACCACAACAAAACATGTTACTTAAGTATTTGGTATTTGGCCAAATAATATCTACCTAGATATTTGGTTTTCGACCCAATAGGATAAAAGTAGCCGAATATTAGTTGCAAGTCTATTCCTGATCATATAAATAATATATTTTTATTCCCAATGCACCTATCGCGCACCTTCACAACTGTAGCAAACACACAGATTTACAACAGGACTTGTAGTCCGTCTGTAAACACAATCCGTCGCGTATCGTATCACTTTACGTAACGACGGATCATTGTGTAATTGGCATTTGTTCAGCATTCACCTTGCAGTAGGGCTTCGCTGGTCAGCCGGCCAGTTGGAGCGCGGCCGCGGGCGTAGCACCATGCTCATTCAGATACTGGTGTTCATGTACATCGCCACTTGCGTGCTGTTCTACGTGGCACACGTCATCGACTATTACTTCACGGTTCTGTGAAGTCGCTGAGATGTTCTGTGACTGAGGTTCAGCATGTGGAGGACTGTGAAAGCGCTCCTCCGCTTCAATAGGCTCGGTGAGTACGTGTGCGCAGTCGCCATATGATGATGATGCGATCCGGCCGATTTCGGCCAAGGCGATTGCTTTAACACCTTTTGTTTTGTATATGGCTGTAGGCTTGCGTTTGGCTGCAACTCACCTGATCTTAAGTGTTGATGCAGCCTAAGGCGGAGCAAGCTTGCCAAGGATGAACCGGTTCACTCGTGCCTTGAAGATACCCAGATTATATGTATCGGGGAATAGAGCAGTGAATTCCACAGTCGGGTAGCTCGCACTATAAATGTGGAAGCAAAGAGCTTGGTTCGAGACAACCAGGAAGTCGTTTTCTATGAGCCTCTTGACACGTCTTTCAATAACTTGCAACGCCTCCAGATATGAGCTCACCATCTATATAATTATAATTAATTGCCGCAGGTGGTCGGGCTTTCAATTGGTCACGCCACATAGCGGGCTGTCGTCGAATCATCACAAGCAGTAGATGTTAGCCACGTGGAGCTTTATAACAATGTTCTTCGCAAGCGCAATAGATGCTTCTCTGTGTGCCTTCAGTTTTCATTACAAACTTCATATATGCAAGTATTCTCATCACACGTGTAACTTTCCTCTTAGTATTCAAAGCGTGTCTTCCGTTTATTTTCAAAGCACTGGCACGTTTTTAATATCTACCTTCGTGAAGCATTAAGTTTCTGTATCGGCTCCGATATAGGCAGGCACATCAAATAAGTTAAAGTAAGAGTTTAATTCCATTATGTTCCCTCACATCTGACGAAGCAAGTCATAATAATGGAGTTAGGGGAGTGTATGGGAGTGTATATGTCAGTGTTAAGTCCTGCCACTTACACGCGATGGTTGTAAAAATATTATGTTTTATATCCACATGTCATTGTACTTATACTAATATTACAAATGCGAAAGTCAGTGTCAGTGTGGTGTCGGACGTAAAGAATAGCACCATCCCATATCTTCCCGTGGGTATCGTAAGAGGCGACTAAGAGACTTACCAGAGAATGGGCAGCAGCGTTCTCTGAGCTTTTGTAACAACCATATTGCGATCGCCAATCCGCCTGCCAAGCGTGGCGATTATGGCAAAACTCCCCCTTGGGGAGGCCTATGTCCAGCAGTGGACGTCTTTCGGCTGAAATGATGATGATGATGAAAGTCAGTTTGTTTGTTACGTCTTCACAGCTAAACTACTGAACCGATTTTGATGAAATTTGTCCCAAACTAAGCTTGAATCCCAAGAAATAATATGGCCTGCTTTTTAATCCGCTATTTCATCTGCATCCGCGATCACCAGCATTCACGCGGACGAAGTCGCGGACATAAGCTATAGTACTTTATAACTTTAGGTACATTTTGAACAAGGTATACTATTCATACTAAGTAATCAAATAATACAACTTACAACAAAGTACATAAGCATTCAAAGAACAAAAGCAAACAAACGATTTTAATTGTAACAGAACCCCAAAGCTTGTATTCAGACTTGATGTATAATTATTTTAAACTATCTCAGATTTTCAAAGACAGAGGAGCCTGAGGGAAATATTCGCGAGCCTTTAAGGTCTTCACTCACTACAATATTGTACCGCCCAGCCTCAAAAAATCCAACCACTAGCTGCCAGCGCCCCGCTTGTCAGCATTCACCTTTTTCATCTTGTCATTTTAAAATATATCTTAAAGTACACGTTGTAAAGTTCTCACTTGAATAACAAATTATTTGCTGTGTTGGAGTGGTGCTATTATAGTGAGCATAAACATAGACAAAAATGTTACTTTTATTTTATTAAATACTACCTACAGACGTTGTCCTGTCCCTATCTACGTACCTACCTACCCTACCAACTTAGGCTTGGTCGTTTCGCTACCATCACATAGGCGTAAGGAGAAAAATGTATTCGCTGTTCATTACTTTCCGTTATACCTACAATAGTTCTTGTAGTAACGAAACGGCCAAGTCACATATTTTGAGTAGGGTGTAGAGTTTGTGAAGTCAAGGCTTTTAGAGGTAGGGCATGTGGAGTTAGAAGCTTTGCTCTACATGAGATTTGATAACTTTTTGACAGTGCGAACCATGTGGCAACATTTTACATGAAAATGTTTTGGTGGGATAATAATATCTTGAATAAGGCCCAACGCAATATAATAAAAAATGCACGATCAATTTATTTGGTCGGTTGATCGATCGTCGATTGTTATTTGACTCAGGAAGCCGACATGCAACTAACGGGAGCATATTGAATTAATTTCAGTTACGAATGGCTCATCGCGTCGACCCGGTTTCATGTTACGACTAGTTACGTAGTTGCCGAAAGGGAACAGCGACAGAAATAATTTCCTTCTGATCTGCATAATAGGTACCAACTGATGAAACAAACCCCCGGTTTCTTAAACGAAAATTTAATTTGACAAATTGTTGAGCACACAAGCCATTCCATGATTGGTAGTTAATAATTCATAACCAATTGTAGCAGCTTGGCGCTGCATTAATTTTTTCGAGCATTAAGTAGAGCATTTTATACAGTAGTAGGCATTTCAGATATGTAACGAAAAGTTATGTACCTAAGTAAAAAACTACCAAATAACTTACTCAGAACTTATCCAAACGCATGTAATAAAATAATGATATAAGTTAGTACGATAATTTAGCGCTTAGCTAGTTTTACTGGGAACATAGTCTTGACACCAGTAAAATAACATTATAACACAGTACTTATTCAATAATTCTGAACAGGATACAACATCCGTCCTGTATTTATTTTACAGTTGTAACCATATTTTCTCATAGAATATTCAGTGCGGCGGTCTCACTGTGTCGATGTGTCGGTCCGATGTGTTCATGTTCTAGAAAAGTGGCATATGTCTTGTATTCAGGGTTTGCATGTAAAACTGAAATATGTCACCACTAGACGGTATTGTTTCGGAATAGATACATACCAGCATAATCACTGTCATCTGGATCAGAATTTCAAATAAAAATTCCATCATTTGGTAGTGCTTCGCAACGTCAGCCCTTTTTTTGTTTAAACAATGATTTACTACCTAGTATATAGTTTTGTATGTTTTACTTTTTATGGATGTGGTTATTCGGCTGTACTGCTCGATTACAAAAGAGACAAAATAAAAATATTCCACTTAAGTAGAAGTACTGATCCTTTTAACAAACAAGTTGTAGAAATAGAACATTATAATCATAATTCAATAGAAATAGAACTAATTCGATCCCAAAGCATGCCCGTAAATGCTTCTATACCACAAGGAAGTGTGATGGGGTGCCTGCTATTCCTTGTTTACATAAACAATCTCCCTAACCACATAAATGAGTCATGCGTATTGTTCGCCGATGATATCTCTATCCTAACATCATGTGATAATAATATAAATGTAAACCAGAAATTTAATTCTATATACTTGATACTGTAACACACTGGATGAACGAACACAACCTTGAAATTAATTATAATAAGACAAAAATAATAACTTTTCACCCCCGACAAAAAATACCTTTATGTATAAGTTTCAAATACAACGGATCAATATTAGAAGTAGTAAGTAAACTCACCCTCTTAGGCCTAGACATAGATTCACACATAGACTGGAAATCATACATTCAAAAAGTAAGAGCGAAATTATCCAAATTTTCATATGCTCTCCGAGAAATCAAGAAAACAACAGACCTCAAAACAGCATTAGTAACATATTACGCGTACGCATTTGCATGGCTCAAATATGGAGTTATCCTATGGGGAAATAGTACAGATGCGCCTACATTGTTCACTCTACAGAAAAACATAATTAGAATTTTAATAAATATCAAAGATACAGACTCCTGTTAACCCCACCTTAAAGACCTAAAAATATTAACCCTGCCCTGCCTCTACATACTTGAAATTTGTAAGTTTGTACGAAAATATCCGCAATTTTATACCAAAAGAGGAGATATCCAAACAAAAATGCAGATTAAACATACTCACTTCAAGACTAAAAATGCACTCGTCTAGTACATTTGTTATGTCCATTAAAATATACAATATCTGTTCGTCAGTGTTGCCACTTGCCACTTTGCCAGTGAATGAAAATGAAAGTTATCGGCCATCCCATCGCGCAGATTGACGAAGGGTATGGTTACGTTGGGTGTAGATATAATAATTATTATTTTTTTTTATTTACTGTTTTCTCTAATTTACTTTTTTACATGTATTTATATTTGTTTATTCATTTACACTATTTATTTTTTATTATATCCGTATCTGATCGTGGCATCACTTTGGGCCCTATCAGAATATCAGCGCTGTGACATTTTTAAATGTTACAGCACAATGCTGAGATAGGGGCCTTTTGGCATCGTACAGGACCGATTCGTTTCTTATTTTTTATTTTGTAATAATATTAAACCTTGTTGTTATTTGTGTGTTTCGTCCTGTGCGGGCTAATAAATGATTTTTCTTTTTCTTTCTTTTTTTTTTTTCAATAAGTTACCGGAATACATCAAAAATATAAATAACAATAATATCTTTATCAATAAATTAAAACAACACTATTGACGAATATTTTAGTGATAAATTTCGACAATAGTAAAAACTGTAGATACATAAATACAGCAAAAATTACATTACAATAAATTACAATTACAAAAATAATAAAATACCAACATTTCATTTTAAATTTCACTTTGAATAGAATACTATTATAAAACAATTGCATTACAATAAATTACAATTAAGTACAAAAATAATATAATACCTACATTTCATTTTAAATTTCACTTTGAATAAAATTTCACCAATAAAATTTTGTTCATTTCAAATTAATGTGTTAAACAGTGCACAATTAAAATAATAGCATTCCACAAGACTAAACAAAATTAAATAATAAAATTAAACAATAAAATAAATAAATAAAATTAAATAATACTGAATACTAAATTAAAAAATAAAATTGTAAATATTTAGTTTATTATAATTAATTCGTTTATTATTATAATTTATAGTGTTAATAATATCGAATGAATACCGTGCAATATATAATATAAAAATATAACTTAAAACCAAATATATAAATACTTATAATAAAATATAAATACCATAAAAGCAAATTATATTATTTTAATGTTAAGTACTATTTGAATTTAATATTTGTCTCCAATTACAAAAATAACTTTGCTGTGCGGCTGTGCCCGACAGGGTCCAAAATTGATTCGATGTTTTAACATACCAACTATTTGTACACATTATGGAATGCAATAAAGTATTGAGTATTGAGTATTGATCTACTCCTACAAAATTATCATTTACCTTTGCTGGCCATCAAAACTACCACATGGGGCTTCATTAAGTTTTATTCAACATTTTTCTCTCACATAAAACCAATGGAAACCGAACCATAATCTTACTTTATCCGACAACAATTCTGGAGAACCAGATGTTTGTGACCAACATTTCTGACGATTTACTTGGCACCCGTAGACATTAGAATATTGACTGTTTTGTCACCTACCTGTTGACGGTCTGATAGTTACAATATTGTACTTTACTCCGATGTTCCGATACATTAACCATTCCTTGGATTTTAACTTAACTGTAGTATGTATAACTAGATAAAACCGGAAACTTCAAGTCGACCTGAAACTTCGAGTTTTAATGTTATCGATCGATATGGAAAGTGATTGATAGATAACTCATTCAAATTCTGATACTTATAACACGATAAGAATTCTTGATAACACAGTTCTCACGGGAACATTAGCCACACGTGCGGAGTATCAGTTATGATGGATTTAAAATCAAAAGTTAGTAAAGGTCTTACAGTTAATTTATGAATACATTTATATCATAAATGATCAGAATTTATCTCAGATGTTATCGTCGTTCGCTCCTTAATCCTCGTGCTATTAAAGCGAACTTCCGAACGACAGATTGAAAATTCAATACCAACCCATTGCACTATCGTCATGAACTCACATCTAGCACTTAGCATACTAGAATTATAGTTGGATTGGTCTTAAAACGCCCTGAGGAATGCCGAATGATTCAGAGGAGTCATGCATCTACATAGTTCCTTATCCCATGTGTGCAGCACTGAATCAGAGACACATCCGAGAAGTTCATGTTGAACAACTTCTTGAACTCCTTCGCTGCAACATGTTTATTAATGAGACAGAAACTATACCAAATGCGTTAGTGACATCCAAAAAGATAGAGAAACACTTTTTGTACAAACAGTTATGTATCAACCTATTTAGTATTATACATTTGGTCGGCATCTGATCTTGTTAGGTAGGTTCCTAATCCTAAGCAACAGTTAAGTTTAATGTAGCAAACTGAATTTGACGATGTTAATACTTTAATCATCATATTTACAACATTTAAAAGAATTCATATGTACAAAGCTTAAAATAAATTAAAAAAATATATATATATATTATGTACAATGGACGGCTCACAGGTCATCAAAAAACTCGTCCGCATCGCTCACAATGGGACAAGTGCCCAGAAACTATTATGCAAACTGAATTAAAAGTTATATTCAGTACTAAAAAAAATCCGAAGAGGTTATCCACGGCTTATGAGAATGACGCGTAGTGACGAATCTGTAGTGACACCAAGCATATACCTAAAAATAATATTATGTAGCTCAGCTGGAGCTACTGAAGGCTTGTACAGTAATGTAACAATATGTAGTAATGTGCACACCCCGTTGCATATAAACTTTTCAAATTGCACTTTGTAATAAATCAAACTCTAACTGCACAGATACTTATTCCTATATGTAGGTATGGCAGATAACACCATTACGATTATGTAGCCGTCAATCATTCCGACTGTCATTGGATCAATCGGCGCTGCTCTCTAATGAGATAATGATGGTCAGGCCTGCGTCTTAACCTTGCGAAGCCCCGCGATCGATCGCGCACTTGACTCCGAGACTCCACGAGCTCAAACTTGGAGTGTTTCGGCAGCTTATGACTGGTAGACTAAAAATTCGGCTTGCTGTTTTAATGGAGCTCGAATTATGCAGCAGAGAAAACCATTGTTTACTTGATAACCAGCTGATAACTGGCGCCTACACGTAAGAGGTGATGCGGTATAATTTTTCGACCTCCAAATCACCGGCAAAGCTAGTACAAACACTAAATAATGTATAGCAGGCATCTTTAAGTTTCACTTGCTTTAGACAAAACAAAAGAGTACCTAATTGTATGTCATTATGTAAACGAAAATTATACGTAAACCATGTTGTGTGATGTATATTCTTGGATGAATTTGATTTTTTATTCAGCCAGTAATTGCCTACTGTTTTGTTTACAATGCTTACTCAACAAGTGACCAGGCAAATACCGTTTCTTGTTATCGGAGAACGCATTTCTTCCACTACAAAAAGACCGTACGGTGGTGGAGCAGAAATAACGCATTCTGTGTGTACGACTAGATGTATACTTTTTAGTGATTAAAAAAAAACATGTTTTCCTAGGCCAGAAAGGATCACGGCAGGATTTGTCCAAAAAAATAAAGATGTTTAGAGAAGTTGAAATTCTAATTCTTATACTCTTGGGTACTTAAATAGTATCTTCAGGCATTAACAATATTTTTAAGACCCCGCATAAAAATGCATGTAAAAATGAATAGTTTAACGAAAAGCTCAATAATTCAGAACGAAACGGCGACTGACAGTAACAGTGACACTGACAGCCGCCGTTTCGCAGTTCTTGCACTGAAATTGCATCGTTTTATGGCGAATAATGATTTTTTTTTCACACACTTGTTACATCACTTCTTGTCTGTCAATTTGATAGATCCGTTAATGTCACTTGTAATTTACTTTTTTTATAAACACAAAACGAGATGAAACGAAAAGTTTAATTTTCATTTCGATTTTTTTTAGTTATGCGGAGGTTTAAATATATGGTAGGTATATCAATCTACTCCTGGTAACGTATGCTCCACATTGGAAAAAAATTTAAACCCTCTAAATGTTTTTAATTTTTCTTACAAATGAATGTTCCATACATCTCGCCATGATTCTTTCTCCTGGAACGTGGCTCCATATACAAATGTATTTAAAAGACATACACATAAGCAATCAGAACCGGAACAACTACAGACCTATAGGCCTTCCAAGTATTTGTTCCTTGCGGAAATCGAACGCACAACACGCAACGCAATAGCCAACAATCGTTCAGCCACTGCGCAAACCATGTCGTCTAATTATACGGATGTACCTTTACCACACTATACACAAAAGGTCCGTGTAAAATCATAACATTTAATCATGTTCGAACAATAATAAAAAAAAAGTTTTTTTTTGGAAGATAAGTTGAATTTAAAATCTCCAGCAGTTAAAAATAAATGCTCTGAAGTTAAAACTGTTAGCAACAATATTTACGACTATTTTCATACTCGTTATTCTAGAGTACAGGTATTAGCTGTTGAATAGCTAATTCTTATCTATTTTTAGTATTCTTTGTAGTGAGTACCTGTCAAGTGAATGAATAATATGTACTTATACTTATAATTACTAGTAGTACTACCTATACCTTGAGCTAGACGCCCCATTCATCACTCCTAGACGTGTTTACGACTCAAAGCTTTTAAATTATTGACGCCGCTTCATTTACATGAGTACCTAGGTGTACAGTCACGAGCAAAAACATGTAAACAGTTGGTCTCATTCTAAACTGATTTTCTCCTAAACTATTGATTGAAATTTTATGGGGTTACGAATAGGGTTACGAATAGGTTGATCCCAAAATACTATAATATAGATTTTATCTATAAGTTCGATATAGTTATTTCCCAAGAAAATTGCTCTTGAATTTTACAATCTGTATACATATTTATGCTCGTGACTGTACCTAGGTATGTTGTATTCCACACAGGTCGCATACTTCAATTTCTTTCAAAGTCTCTTTGCATATTGCAATTTTAGAATGGGTACCGTACTTATTCGTCATTTGGTTTGGGAGAACCAAACTGGTATTGGAGGCGGTCTGAGTCTTTGCTTCTCTATAAATTATTCACACGAGATGTCAAGTCGAATTGGGGCTACATCGCGTAGCATGTACCCATTAGCATAGCAGATGAAACGAATACAAAAATAAACAGGCAGACATTGTCCAGTAGCTGAGGCGCCCGCCTCTCATATACGAGGTTGTGGATTCGCAGCCGAGTACGGAGAAAGACCGACATAATCTGCCTTTTCCCAACTATGTTGGTGTCGTCTTTCAGCCTAACCGGGTGCGGCTTAATACCAGTGTTGCACATAAAGCGACTGCCTGTGTGACCTCCACAACCCAGTTACTGGGTAACACGCGACCCTTTGGTAGACTGGTTGTCAGACTTTCTGGTTTCTAACTTAACAGCCGGGACCAACGACTTTACGTACTTTCCACGGTGGGGTCTATGTATGAAATGGATGATTAGTGGACACCCATCCACGGACCGATTGATCCGTACGTCTGTTAATTTGCCACGAGCCCCTCGTACGGACCTCAGACCTCAACACATTAAGCCATATCAAACTGTCAAATTTTCCCAATTTATTATGAACCTTATTCTTTTGTAAAACAGTTGAAAATCTATCAAAGAAAGGCAGATTGGGCTAGGTTGTTGTGCTGACCTCTGTACTTTCTTTCTTAACTTTATATTGAACATCACTGACGTCGATGAAGGAAAACATCGTGACCTTGACTTATCTATCTATAGGTACTAATAATATTATAAAGCTGAAAAGTTTGTTTGTTTGATTGATTGAACGCGCTAATCTCAGGATCTACTGGTTCGAATTGAAGAAATATTTTTGTGTTGGATAGTCCATTTATCGAGAATGGCTATAGGCCCATGCGAAGCCGGCCCGGGTGGCTAGTAATTAATATAAATCTAGAATCGCTTATCTTTAAAATATTTACCACCTCAGCTTAAGTGTTGACTCAGCAGGGCTTTGACGCGTACAAAATAAATGGAGCAATCAAATTTTATTTCCTCGTCGATAACATAATTGGTTCGACAATTAGTAAGTAAATTAAGCCGATAGTAAACTATTTTTAGGTATCTACTATGATATAATTAGACAAATCAATTTTCTGGTGTTTATTGTGAAGTAGGGTTTGATTGAAGAAAACCTTGCGTAGACTGTCGCTGATAGTCAAACAATATTTGCTTTGCCAGCTATCTAGGTGATTATTTTCTTTACTACCGCCAGGCCCATGAAGAAAAACAAATAGAAAGTGTTTCTCGTAAGTATGTACAAATTCAGTGAAAAATATTACTGTGTAAACTTATCTTTATTTTTTCCAGTAAGTCACTTCGGATTCCAGATAGTCACTGTCCCATATTTTTACCGAGACCAAAACTAAATATATTTAATAAATATTTCGATTTTTAATAATATTTGTGTTTTTGTAGTTGACCCTGAATTTGCCATTTATATTATTTGTCATCTTTTTCGATTATGTATTTTCGTTCAAAGATTAGAAGGCTATTTAGTAAATAATAAAAACCAATTAACATACCAACTCATATTTTCCATTTTATTTACATTTTTTCTTTGTGATGAACCGGAGCACATTTCTATGAACTCTTCCAGCACAATTAAGTTATCACTTTGTTTTTCATAATACTGACCTATTCTTTTTATTGTTACTTGTATAAGAGTACATTTTATCAAATGAGATAAGAATTTACAGTAAAATTTCTTTAACACAAAAATCGGTTCCGGTTCGTCACGTGTACATCTGTTTTGAAAAACGCCCACTTACTAGGTTTTTCCGAAAATTGGTAGCCACATAATAAATATACTTTTTTCTGGAAACATTTGGATTTGGTGAATTTGTCACTGGGTCACTCATGACCTGAATGATGACCTAGATATTGAGAGGGAACGCAGGGCGATGGCTGTCCGAGGTAATATGCTGATCCGCAGATTTGCACGTTGTACGACACAAGTCAAATTAACCCTTTTCAGAGCATACTGCCAGTCTTTTTACACGTGCAGTCTGTGGGTTAGGTATACGCTTCTTCTTCTTTTCGAATCGATGGTTTTTCTTTATGCTAGACTACTTGGTACTCGTCCGTATGGTGTCGGACGTAAAGAATAGCACCATCCCATATCTTCCCGTGGGTGTCGTAAAAGGCGACTAAGGGACTTACCAGAGAA
Organism: Charanyca ferruginea; assembly: GCA_947361185.1. Classification (NCBI taxonomy): domain Eukaryota; kingdom Metazoa; phylum Arthropoda; class Insecta; order Lepidoptera; family Noctuidae; genus Charanyca; species Charanyca ferruginea. The sequence continues at coordinate 857,620 of OX376063.1, read as the reverse complement.
TGGGCAGCAGCGTTCTCTGTGCCTTTGTAACAACCATACTGCGATCGCCAACCCGCCTGCCAAGCGTGGCGATTATGGCAAAACCCCCCAAATGAATAGCGCAACACAAAAACGGCCCCTAGTACCCGGCAGCTCGTCTAGCTTCGACTATGGTAGCGGTCGAGGTTACGGCGTGGCAAGGGGTGCGAAGAATCTCCGGAAGGGATCAGGCTGCCTACACCGACGACTTGACCTGGCAACATACAACACGCGTACACTCCGGACCGACGAGAAGATAACGGAACTCGAAGAGGAATTGAGCAGGCTGCGATGGAGTATTGTGGGATTATCTGAAGTCCGAAGAGAGGGGGAGGACACGATAACCCTGAAATCCGGCAACCTGCTCTATTTCCGAGAGGGTGACCGGCAGTCCCAGGGTGGTGTTGGGTTTATCGTCCACAGGTCCTTCGTGAACAACGTGGTGAAGATCGAGAGTGTGTCGACCAGGGTGGCGTACCTTATACTCAGAATATCCTCAAGATATTCGCTGAAGGTCATACAGGTCTACCCCCCGACCTCGGCACACCCCGACGACGAAGTGGAGACCATGTATGAGGATATCTCTAAAGCCATGCATGGTTTCAAAACTCGCTTCACCGTTGTCATGGGGGACTTTAACGCGAAACTGGGCAAACGAGACGGTGATGAGCTGCATGTGGGGCAATTTGGGTTTGGACGTCGGAATCGCCGGGGTCACCAACTGGCTAGTTTTATGGAGAAGGAGGGCCTCTATATGATGAACTCCTTCTTCAGAAAGCGTGAGCACAGAAAGTGGACCTGGCAGAGCCCTGATGGTGCAACTAAAAATGAGATTGACTTCATTATGTCAACCAAGAAGCAAATGTTCAATGATGTCTCTGTGATCAATTCGGTGAAAACCGGGAGCGATCATCGCATGGTAAGAGGCACATTGAACATCAATATAAAGCTTGAAAGGTCTCGACTGATGAAGTCTACGCTCCGTCCAGCACAGGTCCAGATTCAAAACCCCGAGAGCTTTCAGCTCGAACTCCAGAATCGTTTTGAGTGCCTAGGAAGCTCAGTGGACGAATACAATGACGAGTTCGTGGAAACTGTCCATACGACTGGGTCTAAGTTCTTCAAGACACGTCGTGCAGATAAGAACAAAAAACTCTCTGATCGTACTCTCAAGCTCATGAAGGAGCGACGTGAGATGATCTTGCAGTCTTCAGATGAGGCGTGGAAATACCGGCAGTTAAATAGACGGATCTCTAAATCCTTGAAGAGCGACCTCCGCCGCTTTAATACCGAACGTATTAAAGACGCAATTGAGAAGAATAAAGGCTCCAAGGTATTTGCAAGGGATCTGGCTATTGGGCAGAGCCAGCTCACGAAACTGAAGACCGACGATGGCAGGATTGTGTCCGCTAAACCGGAGCTTCTGAGGGAGATCGAGAGATTCTATGGGCAGTTGTACACGTCAACCAGTAAACCCGTTGTAGATCTAGCGAACGACCCAAGAGCTAGACTAACCCGGCACTATACCGAAGACATCCCGGACGTCAGCCTGTACGAGATTAGGATGGCTCTGAAACAGCTTAAAAACAACAAGGCACCGGGTGATGATGGAATTACGGCCGAACTCCTGAAGGCGGGTGGAAAACCGGTACTTAAGGCCCTTCAGAAGCTGTTTGATTCCGTCATACTCGAGGGAAAAACGCCACAGGCATGGTGCAGAGGTGTGGTGGTACTCTTCTTCAAAAAGGGCGATAATGCTCGGTTGAAGAACTATAGGCCCATCTCACTTCTGAGCCATGTCTACAAGTTGTTTTCAAGAGTCATCACGAATCGTCTCGCGCGCAGGTTTGACGACTTCCAGCCTCCCGAACAAGCCGGTTTCCGAAAAGGCTTTAGCACCGTAGACCACATACATACGCTGCGGCAGGTTATACAGAAGACCGAAGAGTATAACCTGCCTCTCTGTTTAGCGTTTGTGGACTACGAGAAAGCATTTGATTCGATCGAGACTTGGGCTGTACTGCAGTCTCTCCAACGGTGCCAAATCGACTATCGGTATATCGAGGTGTTGAAGTGTCTATACAGAAACGCCACCATGTCAGTCCGGCTTCAGGACCAGACCTCGGAACCTATCCTTCTGCAGCGAGGTGTGAGACAGGGAGACGTCATATCTCCGAAACTGTTCACCGCTGCATTGGAGGATGTCTTCAAGTTTCTGGACTGGAGCGGGCTAGGCATCAACGTCAATGGCGAGTACATCTCTCACCTTCGGTTTGCCGACGATATAGTGGTCATGGCTGAGACCATGGAGGACCTCAGTACAATGCTCGGTGACCTCAGTAGAGCTTCCGAAAGAGTGGGTCTTAAAATGAACATGGACAAAACCAAGGTCATGTTGAATGCCCATGTAACACCCACTCCTATCAAGATCGGAGACTCTACACTCGAAGTTGTAGACGATTATGTCTACCTGGGACAAACGGTCCAGTTAGGTAGGTCTAACTTCGAGAAAGAGGTCAATCGTCGAATCCGACTCGGCTGGGCAGCGTTCGGGAAGTTGCGTGGTATCTTCTCGTCCAACTTACCGCAGTGTCTCAAGACGAAAGTCTATGACCAGTGTGTGTTGCCAGTGATTACATACGGGACCGAAACGTGGTCGCTCACAATGGGCCTCATCAGAAGGCTTAAAGTCACCCAAAGGGCAATGGAGAGGGCTATGCTCGGAGTTTCCTTGCGTGATAAAATCAGAAATGAGGATATCCGCAAGAGAACCAAGGTTACCGACGTAGCCCGAAGAATTGCCAAACTTAAGTGGCAGTGGGCAGGGCACATTGCTCGCAGAACAGATGGCCGATGGGGTCGAAAAGTTCTAGAGTGGCGACCGCGAACCGGAAGACGTTGCGTTGGAAGGCCTCCCACTAGGTGGACCGATGACCTGGTAAAGGTTGCGGGGATCCGCTGGATGCGAGTCGCACGGGACCGGTCAATGTGGCGCCACTTGGGGGAGGCCTATGTCCAGCAGTGGACGTCTTTCGGCTGAAATGATGAGACTACTTGGGCCCAGTAGGTAGCCACATTTATCGCAGCATCAGTGGCGTTTTTAATGTCCTCTAAGGTGCAGGTGTAGGGGCACTTTGGGCACTGTAATAAGTGGGCCATTGTCTGGTCAGGATCACCGCACTCACACTGGGTGTCGGTGGGATCTATTATGCCCCATTTTGCTAGATTGTGTTTGCAGCGCTGAAGGCATACAACGCCCTGCGTGTCCAGTACAACAATGTATTTAGGATGCTGTTGGGTCTACCACGCTTTTGTAGCGCTTCCGGGATGTTCACCGAAGCCAGGGTGGATGGTTTTTATGCCATTATACGGAAACGGTGCGCTTCTATTCTCGGTAGATTGCGTGCTCGGTCCCACAGCATCCTGAGTACACTGTGTGATAGGTGGGACAGCCCCATTGCATGCTGGCGCACTGGATACGGCTGCACATGTAGGTGTCAGTCGTTTCCATTTTGTATAAAGTGTCGTTTTACTAACATTAGGTTAAGACTTTTACTAACCTTATATTATATGGATTTTGTAATCTGAATTAAATAAATTATTATTATTATTATTAAAAATCATTGGCCGCCAGTTACCTACCTAGTACTTTTTTTTTAAATATTATTATAAAGCAGTGGTGTCCTTGTGGCGTTGTTTTTCACCAAGATAAAACGCCCGCTTATACTGCTGCTAGAACCTTTGACTTTATTTAAATATTTCGGGGATACAAAAGGTTACCCATCCTCCGTACATCCTAGATTTTGCTACTTGTGATATTTTTTATTTTTCACGGTAAAAAGACGGTGCTTCGTGGGCGAAAATTGTACACTGCAGATGGTGCCGAAACATTTCGGCGGTTATTTTTCGACCTCCCACACACACATACACATTTTTTAAATGTTTCGAAAGCTGGTTTACCCGAGAGGTATATTTTGATAAGCAATAAACAAACATTTTCTTATTCCATTTTCATAACACTAACAATTTTTGAAACAGCCCACGTATAGCGCACGACAGACAAGAATATCACTCTACCGCAAGACTATTGCTACACGCTACGAGCTACGAGCTACGGAGTGCGGGCTACGGGCTACAGGCTTTAATTTCACCCTCCATTAGATACGTATCGTAGTTGGTGGAATGTTTTCTTTGTTCCAACAAAAGAATTGAAGAGTTTGTAAATACTCCTTGGCATCGACTATTGATCTTCCTGATTGGGTGTCTGTTACAATAAAAACTTTTTGTTTAAGTACCTGTAAAAGTTTTCTTTGAAACGTGTTCGTTTAGAAGATAATTCACAATTTCAGTCTTCTTGGTTTAATCGGACCGGATTTTCTCTCTCTTAATAATTTCATGTTAGATTAGCTCATCTCTCTTATCATCTCAGACACTTTGTGATTGTGCGTGATTGTCGGTAATCAGTGAGGTATTTTTTTTGCGCGGTACCCAATTTTTTTCTAATCTAAAAGTAGCCTAAGTTATTCCGTATAACATCATCTGAAAATCAGTCCAGCCAATTTAGAGATTAACCGGAACAAATCTGTTTGTTTAACAACAATTATTTTTGAAGTTATACTTCTTTAGGCGCGTTATGAAAAAATGATGAGAGTGAAATTTTACGATTCGCGCATGCGCGCGCACAGCGTCACACGAAATTCTCACGGGAGTAATTGTAAACAACGCCATCTCTGACGTACATGCTGAACTACTTACTGCCTTCGGCAGTAAGTAGTTCAGCATGTACGTCAGAGATGGCGTTGTTTACAATTCAAATTGTGCTTATATACTTTTTTAATAATGCCAAAGAAGTATAACTTCTCACGCTCGTACATAAGTACACGCACCCATTTTTTTATATAAGTATCGTATATGCATTTAGTATAAAGCGTTAAATTGGCATTACAAACAGACACTTCAATTTTATTTGTTTGGAAAGATGTATAAATGTCTTTTTTAATATTAAAAAAATAACGCCAACTTCCTGGACTAGAAACATCTGCAAGGTTGAAAATGCTGCAAGTGAGATCAAATACCCATCAGGAGGGCCGACCCCATATAGGTAATGCCCCAGAGAAATGATGATTCTATCCTCAGATTATGAAACAAAAGGCAACAAAACACTGAGAGTGAAGCCAAAAAAGCAAATACAATTCCAAAAGCAAATACACTCTCGCGATCGTATTCGGTTTTTAATTTGTATTTGTATTTTTATGTTTTTTTTTAACGACGTGGCGATTCGTGCTACTCGTGTCAGTAGAGCACGAAGCGCGTTGTATGTATTCGCTTTTGGATTTGTATTTGCTTTTTTGGCTTCACTCTCAGTGTTCCGCGCGATATATCTGCCTTTTGTTTCATAATCTGAGATTCCATCCTTGTTTATTAAAATTGCATTAAGTTAAGGTACGCTCACACGTTAAAATTGTAAGTATGTTTAAGCGTACGTCAATTAACTTAGCATTTGGCAACGTTTACATTTGTAGCTATATAACCTTAAAAGTACATAGTTAGTTGCAAATGAATTACTACAACTGTAACTAGGGACTTACTAAGTATATATACGCATAATCTCATGCAAAATAGCAGTGAAAGTCACTAAGAAAAACAGCAGAACGCTTCCGATATAACTTTTAATGTACGGAGCCATAAAATTGCAATCTAGTTCATCGTTTGCTTCGAGAAGCACTCGAATCACGTACGACGTATTATGGGATAATGACTGAAGTTGGTAGGTAAGTACATGCCGTGTTACGTTGATACATACACGTGACGCAGACTTGTGCCACAAAATATAGAGGGTACAGAAGGACCGCTCCCGCCATCTTCAAAAATAATTACCTAAACTTACCAGATTCACTAGGGCTGCTACTGTTTTGACTCTGTAGGTTTTATTTGTGACAATATGAAATTTTATTGACACTGGTTGGAAAACTTTGCAATTTTTTATTAAAAAAAATCTTGTTTGTCGTGAAATGTCAATGTCTCTCATTTATTCATTTAGACAACACGTGACAGTCGAGTCGTTAATGTACTTGAAAGTGCTTGAGAATGCCTATAACGTATTTTTTTTTTTTTTTTTTTTATATTGTTATAGGCTTGCGTTTGACCGCAACTCACCGTAATGTCAATGTGTGCGTGGTAAAAATGGCGGTTTGTTCTGAGTGGTCTCTCTGCTCGGGCGTAGCCTTACGTACTTTGTGCTTGTGGCTTCTACTAATAGGTAGAAGCCACTCCATCATCCCGTAGGGATGCATTTCTTAATAATATAATAATCATCAATTCATCATCATCATAAGCCGGAAGACGTCCACTGCTGAAAAAGAACGGCACAACGAGCGGTAACTTGCCGCTTCTACCGATTACCCGCGACCTTGACGATGTCGTCGGTCCATCTGGTGGGTCGTCGCCACTCGAGATCTGTATATCCCATCGATTATCGGTTCTGCGAGCGATGCAGCCTGTCCATTGCCACTTCAACTTGCATATTTTGAGAGCTATGTCGGTGACATTTGTGGCCGGGTAATCATCCGGGATTTGCCACAAACATATACACTCTGCTTTTGTAACCTGAGTTGTCCCATTTACATTGCTATGAAGACAGCAGAGGTAGAGGTACAAGGAACTATTTCATACGGAGCGAAAGTTGAAAAAGTGTCCAGCTTTAACCAGTACATATCAGTTCTAAAATCCGCCAAAATTGCGCTAAAGTAGGCCATAATCGCCATGCTTGGCAGGCGGGTTGGCGATCGCAGTATGGTTGTTACAAAGGCACAGAGAACGCTGCTGCCCATTCTCTGGTGAGTCCCTTAGTCGCCTCTTACGACACCCACGGAAAGATATGGGATGGTGCCATTCTTTACGTCCGACACCATAAGGACGTACCGACCAACGACCGTACGACCAAAATATATTTATTTTAGCTAAAATAAATATATTTTGGTCAACAAAAAATTGGATGGAATATCGGTATTGGATATTGATTGGTATATTGGATTGGTTGGTTGGATTGGATTGGTTGGAATTGGTTGATGCAGTGGATTGGACTTGGATTTTAGTTTAATGGACAATGTTAACCGGGCTACCTATAAAATGACGGCAATGACTATTAGCATAATGGTATTTATGTATACAATTACTACAGTATTGTCTTAAAAAATCAATATATTGTGCTACAAAAGTCTGGTCTGCCCTACCCCTAGAATGTTATCTATGCCCGCGTAAGCGCGGAGGGGCGGGACGCCCGCGAGCTGACGAGCAGGTCGTAAGCTGCGGTAGTGAGCGTAAACCACATCTGCAAGCATTTATTTCAATTAAACCATTTACAGGCACTTTTGAATTGTCAAAGAGTCAGTTAGTCAGTCAGAAAGTTAAAGCTCGTACTAAAACTATGTAATGCTATTAATACTTCTTTGCTCCGAAGCATTCATTGACACAGAAATATAAAAAAAAAACATAAATTGTAACCTTCGACTACGTTCAGTGTCTTTTTAGAAAACGTTATTTTGGCTTATTCCTCGAAATTCGTGTCTTAAGTATAACTGCAGTGGATGTAACTGGATATTTGATAGAGCAAGCTCTTTTATATGTTTTCAATACTTTCCCTTAGTTTTATAAAGATAGGAATCTTTATAAAACTAAGGGAAAAATTAAAAACAGTACACCAGTGAAACTGTATGTTATTATAATATCCTACAATTATTAGGTATTTCGAAAGAAGTTTCGAATAGGGGATATTACTGCAATGTTCTGGCACCAGATTGCAGCACTAGCATAATCCGTAAACAGTTTTTCGACGAGTCGTTCAAAGCGTGAAATTCTGCCTTTAATTGTGTTCAAAATTGGGAAGTGTATTACACTTCCCAATTCACTTCACAATAATGCATCAGTGCTGTATATTTCGATGTAGAAATGAAGGGAATTATGTCAATATTTTAGAGTGATTTTTAGCTGCTTCCCAATGTTTTCGAACATTTTCTTCTTTTGAAAATGGTTAAGTATTCAGATGAGATAGACGTATTTACAGAATAACGTTCACTTTTGTCATGTAAGATAACCAAATATGATTTTATTCTGAGCATAACCTAGAATCCACTTTCAAATGGCCGTAGGATGCCATAATATAGTTAAAAGTACAGTTAGGTATGTGCATGTGGATTGAGTGATCCTCTCTTCAAACTTAACAAAAATCGAGGAGGGTTTAGTTAAAAATAGTTAAAACATTATGGCGAAGTTAAAAATTTGTTAAACCTGAGATAAAAATGATATGGTCAATAAAGTGGATCACTCAAACCGCACGCTTTAGCGCTTAAAATACCACGCGAAGTACAGAATATCGAGGTCTACTGCGGTAACTACCTACGTTTAACAAATATTTCCGTGTTTATTATAATTATAGGTACTTACTTTGGTGTAAACGTATTTATTTCGTAGATACTTCAGTTTTATTTATTACAATTTAAGGCTCAGCACGCACTGTTAGAAGCGTGCTTTTTAGGAATAGCCGAAAACGCAAAACCGCTTACAACCGCATGCGTTTGCTTAATTAATTTCAGTATCAACATGGATTTCTGGCGAGCAGCTTTGGTTTTCTAATCAAAAACTGCGTTTGCCCAATCGACACCGAATGAGAAACTGAATGCGGTTTACCGCTGTACGTACGCTACCATACTTTTACCTACTGTAATACAGTTTACAAAACGCGACCCAAATCTAGCAAGTTGCGTTTTTTAAATCAGTTACAGAAATTGACACTAATGCGTGTGCTTATACAGAAAGCTACTTATCAGGCAGAACTCACAAAGTGGTTGTTGCCAGCACCAGCTGTGTTGGAGGCACAGCCCAATCTCACGAGACCAGAGTTCTGTGCGATTACGCAGCCGTCGCGCAAGCTTCTTAGCCTTACATTTTTTTGCGGTTTCAAATCTATGATTAAATGCGTGCGGTTAATCACAGTGCGTGATAAGCCTTAGAATAAACAATGTTTGTCAGTTGTCACTTTGTTGTTTATAAGTAAATCAAAATTTTGACGTGAACGGTGAAATGATGTTATAACAGAAAAATTTCCCGACCTCTTTTCAACCGACTTCAAAAAAGGAGGAGGTTATCAATTCGTGTGTTTTTTTTTTATGTTTGTTACCTGATTTCTTTGGACTGGGTGAACCGATTTTTGGTCCCACTTTAATTTGGTCCAGTTCTGACAATGGCATCCATGAGAAAACCGCATTAAGTATGTGCGCGATTTGTTACGCGATTTCTCCGGCAAACGTAAACCGATTTTGAAAATTCTTTTTTTTATGGATAGGGTATTCATCTGTATGCTTCAGGGGTGGTCCCATATAAATTTTATCGAAATTGAAAAAACCAAAATCTCACAAAATAAGAAAATCACATATAGGTACCCTACTCAGTCTTTTCCTTTAGGAATGAGCGAACCATGATATTTCTTAAAGTATGACCCTTATAAAAGCAGAAGATATGTCAAGTTATAGTTAAAAACAATTAACAATTTTGGATACGATCTCAGTCTGCCTACGAAGTATATTTAAGTAGATAGAGGTCGAAGTATGGAGCACTCAGACGGCATATTGGAGGAAAAATATTTTTTAACAAAAAAGACAACCACCTTCAAAAAGTAAAAAATAACTTTCAATTCGCAAGTCAGCGGCTTTGGTTATGGGTGTTGTTTTGTATTGCCACCGACTTGCGAATTGAAAGTTATTTTTTACTTTTTGAAGGCGGTTGTCTTTTTTGTTAAAAAATATTTTTCCTCCAATATGCCGTCTGAGTGCTCCATACTTCGACCTCTATCTACTTAAATATACTTCGTAGGCAGACTGAGATCGTATCCAAAATTGTTAATTGTTTTTAACTATAACTTGACATATCTTCTGCTTTTATAAGGGTTAGGCTTTTATAAAATTTTTTTTTCGCTTTTTAGTGCTTACTTCTCATCATAGAAATTTATTACGAAACGGTGACACCAAAAAATGTCTGTCATCCCTTAATTTTCAACCCTTAGGGGTGGAATATTTTATTGAAATAAATATGGGTCCTTTGAGGTCTACACTATCAATTAAAAAAAGAATCACCGCAATCGGACTACACTGAAATAACTTATGCGTGGTCAAACATAAAAATCTATATTTAAAAAATAAAAAAAAGTCATAAAATGATAACTACTGGGCCAAACAATGTTAAATTTTTATGGTACCAAATGGCAACTATTCCGCATCAAACTAAAGAAGAATCACGTAAATCGGATCATAAATCTCAGAGTAATCGATGTACATACATAAAAAAAAACCAACCGAATTGAGAACCTCATCCTTTTTGAAGTCGGTTAAAAAAAAACAATTTCACTATTTTCTTCCTACAGCTTATACGTTTTGTCAAACCTTCCTCGATTTTTGTTAAGTTTGAAGAGAGGATCACTCAATCCACATGCACATCAGTTAGGTAAGTAAGATTAATTAAAAGTTTGATATATTTTCACAAAATACCTAGCTAATATAATTAAACATAATTAAACAAGAATACGAGGTTATGCTCGTGGGTATGTGCTAGTGGCGCCCTCTGCACTGAGTCAGTATATTCATCTATGCACTGAGTTTCGCGTAATGTTCCCTATTAAAAACTTTTATGAACTAAAATAGCAACACAATAATATTTTTGCATATGGCAATCAGAGTCTAATGTCAAATGTCATTAATGATATCCTTAGATGGATCTAGATGGCAGCACAGTGCTGCTGTCACATCGTTAGCGATGTTACAGTATCGACAAACTAAAATATCGATAAAACGTCATGAACAGACAGGCTTCTAAGTAGATAAGTCATAAACTTAAATCCAAATAATATTAAAATAAAATACTACTACTAATGCTGTCCAGCCTGCATTATCCCTCTTATTTTTTCTTACTGTCATCCTATCTTTTTTGCTATCGTGAATCATGATACTCTGATATAAATATTGAACTATTGAATACTGAATAGATTAATTTATAAGATTCATTCAAATTTTCAAAGTGTTTAAAAAAAGTATTTATATTTAAGCTTAATTGGTATGTATTCGTCTTTCATAATTTCCAATCACCATCATCTATCTGAGCTTATTTAATGCGGTTAGCGTTTACGTGTCACGTGCCTGGAAGTGACAAGACATTGTCAAGTGCTAAAAAACAATTAATCCGTTTAAAACATACATACTCGACACTTTCTTTGTATCTTATTTTTTCTTTGCCCATCACTATTCTTGGGCGGTGAACACGGACAGATTTAATCGAATCGATCGTACTCGTACGTCGTACGAAGAAATGACAAACAAACGACTCCCGTAGCGGTTGTTTATGATGTCAACGTGTATTTCAAACACTTTTAGCATTTTAAAAGGATCTGTGAATGAAGTGATGTTATTAGTTATTATTTATATTTAAAGTTTACCTTACGCATCAAACGAAAATGTCGATTGTCTAAACATCGCGGAACAAAATTGTTTTTTTCCCGTTCAAAGTTTTATTTTCTTCGCTATGCGGTGATAATGAGTGTCAAATTTAGCGTTTTATTAGTGTTTAAATAGTGTTGATCAAGTGTTTTACATAGCAAGTTGTTTGGAGATTCTCAGAAATGGATCTCAGGAATAGAACTGCGCGTTTTTTTCACGCGCGGAACGTGATGGCGCCGTTCTCCAGGTTCTATCGAGCTATGGTGCTCAAAATGAACCAACGTAAGTCATATGGAACTTATCTGACTGCCCCACCCACAATTAGCTAGTTGAAAAGCTCTTCTTCTAAAGTTAGATGTGATAACATTCAAGTGGTTATCACATTAAATTTTCTGTCAAGTTCACACATAAGTTTATTAGGTACTAGTTTCGTTTACTTTAATGGCCAGTGGACAGGTAATGAGGCTCCTGAGAGGCTACAGTTAGATGTTATGAGTAGGTAACTAGTAAACAATACATTGATTTTCTTTCAAGTCCTTAGTACGTCAAGAGTGATGTCATCTTCCTAACACTGCTAACTATATTGTCTTGCTTACCTACTTGTTATGGTGTGTTGCCAAATTTTATGATTGTATAAACAAACATGCCTGCTTATCTTCAAACAAATAATGTACCTAACACACTTCTGAACAAATACACTCTGTAAAAAAGGAGTATTCTTTACTTATTTACACATTTATATCAGCATTGCCATCTCCGGCCACTGATGTACAGTGACAGTATTGTTAACTAAAGATAAATATGATAAAACATTGGTATGCACTAAATACCTGTAAATTTTTGTTTAATGTTTCATTCATAAGTTAATTGTATTCTGATTGGGAATGTTAATTTTATTGTGACTACTATAAAGTTAGTACATTCTGTAGCAATAGGAAATATTTGGTATAGTTTGTGCAATATTGATCAAGTGCGAATACTTGTAATTTATTTTTTTATATTCTAATAGGCTTGCGTTTGACCGCAACTCACCTGATCTTAAGTGATGATGCGGCCTAAGGTGGAACATGCTTGCCTAGGATAAACTGGTTCACTCGTGCCTTGAAGGTACCCAGATTATACTTATCAGGGAGTAACAGAGAGGTGGGCAGTGAAATCTACAGTCTGGCAGTTCACACAATAAATGTGGACTCAACGTGCTTCGTTCAATATTACACATTGTGTTCACAGTGCATTAGAATCATTGACCAATTTGAATTGAATACTTAATAGGGTTTAACATAACTACTCACTAAGGGGCAAACATTTGACATCTGTATATAATAAAGTTAGTTGAAATAAAAAAAACATAATTCTTCCTCCAATTTTTAAGCAAGTATATAAAAGAAAAGAAAAGAAAAATAATTTATTCGCCCCCCAGGACAGAAACACAGTAAAATATTAAAAAAAAAAAAAACAAGAAAACGAAAGTTGGTCCAGTATGAGGCCAAAAAAGAAAAAAAAAATGATAAAAAATGATAGTCAAAATACTTAGTAATATTATATATAGGATAGGATACCTGCTTCAATAGGTAGGAAATATGAAAGTGGTACCACTGTACCAGTGATGGACAAGTAAAAAGACTATAGTTAGTCTTGTTTTGGGCAGTCTTGGTATGGGCATGTGAAAAGGAGGGATGAACCTTATGTGACCAAAAGAGTTATGAATATTAATGTGGACCATGGTGGTGAAGAACAAATGAATGGATTGTGTGAAGTGACAGGACGGAATGGAAGAAGACAAAAATGTTGCTCTGGCCCCAAGTAACATGAACAAGGACAGAAAGATGCTGATACTTGCTATAAAAGCAATCACATCGGAACAATAGTTTATTTAGGTACCCAATTGGTTCCCATACTAGTGAAATTACTAATCTGTTAGCTAATGGCTCAACTACCTACTCAAAGAGCAGTTAAATTACAGTAATTTTATGTTACAACCATACTGTGATCAAGTCATTAGATTGCCATTATCTCGAAACTAACTTTTCGTCTCAATCTTAAGATAAAGTCTGAATATTAGAATTCATCAGTGATTTCTAGATCCTATCATCAATGTTAGGCTTAAAAAAAACCCTGATGGATTGTAGGTATTAACATAATAAAAAGTATATACCCTATCATAAATAATAATAACTGATTTTATTTTATTATGTTTTGATTCAGTGTAATATCAAAATACCTATTACAGATTTAACAATATTGCTTCTTATCAGTACTTGCCGAAGTAGTAGTCAGAAGTATTTTTCTTATCAGGAAATACTTGTTAAAGCCCTTCTGCAAGAGAACATTGTCTGATAGCTTCTGGCTCTATCAAAACCATTTAAGTACAGGCACTTTTGTAATTTCATACAACTTAATAATATACCATTACATGATAGTTTACAAATAACAAATTAATTAATTTAAAAGACTGTTGTTGAAGAAGAAGAATAACAAATAGGTAGGTAGGTACTGTAAGAGATCCTGATGGAGGATTCTTATCCCATTATTTTTCCTCATGCAAGAAAAGTAACCATATAACATTATCAGTAAATCAAGACACAATTCAATTAAAAATGTCAACCTTGTTATGATTGGACTGCAAGTCTGCAATGTGTGCATTGTATCCTGCGAACTGCAATATGGTGCAAAAGGCGTTATATTTCTGTTGTACTGTTCCAGTACTTTAATAGTAGGTATGTGGCCATTTTAACCTTGAAACACCCTGTCTTTGAATACCCCTGCCCTTGACCTTACCGCGTAACGCGCTTATACCAAGGCGTGATAACAATCACCTCATGAATAATGATATTACTAAGGCAAGCACTAAACGAAACTAAACAATAACAAACAATTTGGGTCAGTACTAAGGAGCCGGCGCCACCGCGGCCCCTTACAATGTTCAACAAAGACCTCATCTATAATTTAAACGACTATTTCATGTTGAAGACTAGCCCTTAGGACCACTAAACTAATCGCTGAGCCTTGAGCGTTAGGGCTTGTACACTAAACTGCGATGCGTCGCCGCAACGCACACATCTGAGAGAGAGAATGAGTGACTCGTAGCCCGTCGTAACATACTTTTACTCAGCAGATTTCTGCGATGCGGCTTCGCATTGTAGTTTTGTGTACAAGCCCTTAGGCCGCCATCCTACTGGCGTTTTACGAGCGTTGACGTTCCTCCAACACCTGCGCAGCGACAACGTTGCGCGTTTCTAGTGGCAAGTGTCACGGATAGAAGACAGGGCAGGGCGGCGTGATTGTACCTGTTGCCAAAAAACGCAACGTTAACGTCGTGTTGCCGTGACGTTAACGTTGCAAATTCGGTGCGCAAACGCTTGCCACTAGATTCGCGATGTCGACGTCGCGTCGCGTCGATAGTGGCCTAAAACAGACACCATTAATTAAATGAATTACAAATGGCAGCCAAACAAAGCTGCTTGTCGTTCCCTTTCACTCGCACAGTATAATGTGAGTGAGAGGGAACGATTAGCGCCGCCATTTTCAATTTGTTCGTTTATATAATGTTCGGGTAGATCTTGGTGCACGTACCGACCGACCGACCGACAAACGAATGTCTTAGTTTATAATATTTATAATGTATTGTATAGCTATTAGTTTCTACGAGGAAAGCGGCGTGTTTCGCGATGTGTGGTGCGTCACCATCGTCACCCACATCCAAAGAGAAATCACTAGTGCTAGTTGCCTACTGTACTGCAAGCCCTCTTTGCCTGTGAACAAGCTACATCCGTATGCCATCACTACTGGCAACCAGGAACGTAATAGTAAATTATGAAATGTTACTGTTACATGAGATATGAAGGTAAAAAATAGATTTAAAAAAATATCTTTCATTCAACCTAAGAAGATTTGTTTACCTGGTATCGCAACGAATGCCACCGATGCGAGTAAACGAGTTCTACCGGTATCTGGTTCATTTGTTTTGCTTTATGATAACGATAAGTAACAATCGGTACAGTATGGTCACGTTTAAATACCCGAGACGTTAATTAACATTTTAATTTTAAAGCCGCCTTCCGCACGTGCCCAATGAGACAATAATGTTCGTTTAACTGAAACAATTCATTTCGTTAGTACCTACAATGTTGGTTTTGTAAACCAAACAAGCCTCTGCAAATTAATCAAACACGAACAATGTTTCAAGCTACCTTTTAATTTAAATTATAAAATAATCACTTTAAATTTCAAAAAAACAAACCAGCGAGTCGGACTCGCGCGCGAACGGTTCCTTATTAATACTATCAATACAACATTAGACACTATTATAACCTTTTTTTTAATATCGAGCATAAAAACGGCAAATAATCACGTTTTTTGTATGGGAGCCCAGCCCCCTATATTGATTTTATTCTGTTCTTAGTTTTTATGGCGGCAACAGAAATACATCATCTGTGAAAATTTCAACTGTCTAGCTATCACGGTTCATGAGATACAGCCTGGTGGCAGACAGCCAGACAGACGGACAGTGGAGTCTTAGTAATAGGGTCCCGTTTTTACCCTTTGGGTATGCAACCCTCAAAATAACAAAACATTATTTCTAGGACTAGAATGTCCAAAGGTCAAGCAAATTGTGTGGCTTAAATTATCATTCTAACGTGAAAAAACTGACTGCACCTGTCCGCTCCGCCTACACGCGATGCACCGTCTTAGGACATTCTTAGGACACTTAATAAAATAACCTTGAAATCGTGCCTGGGATATTTCTACAGCTCAACAGCCGTCTACAACTACACAGTGTTTCATTAAAAAGCTTTCAATGCAAAAACTAAACGCTTCATGTTTTCTCTTTTTACACTGACCTGAATGGTAACGGCACTTTTGTTATATTCGCGACTAGACGACCGTGACTAATACTTTCGGACATTAGATCACTAGAGGTCCGAGGCACCTTGTCTTCAAAGTCAAAGTCAAAGTCAAAGTCAAATCATTTATTTCAATTAGACCATTATAAGGCACTTTTGAACGTCAAATGAGAAAAAAAAAATTGATTCTAGGTGCCCATTCCAAAAGGTAGTTTTGTATGGAGAAGAATGGGCAAGAAACTCCATACTTACTCTTTTAAAAACGATGTTAACAATATTTGCATTTACAGGAATTATATAATTATACGTGAATACGATGTACCTTGCATAAAAACACTAGGTATTTGAAAGTGTGTACAAAGTATCACAGATTAAGGAATGACAGACTAAGTTATATGTACATAGATACACAGTGTTCACATATTACATATTACAATTAATGTTGAAACAGTAGACGACCACTCCTTATATTTTAACAAACAATGAATCAGTATGTGAGCCTGAGCAGTGTATAAAAAAAAGAGTCAAATATATATATGTACATATTTATACTAAGTATGAAATTAGGTATTTTAAATTAGCAATCGGTTCGATTTTGTCTAGACTGTCGATCGTCCTATGGAGCTAGACCAGCATGTTTCCAAGCATTCTTATCTTGAATATAGTCCTCTAGATTATAATAAGCTTTTTTACAGAGTGTACTTTTAATATATGATTTAAATTTTGTTTCACTTAGTTGTAATATATCACTAGGAATTTTGTTGTAGCACTTAACACAGTACCCCATAAAAGATGTATGGACTTTAGACAATCTAAAATATGGTTGAGCTATTTTGTCCTTGTTTCTAGTATTAAAGTCATGTCTATCACTTACTTTATTAAACATATGTAAGTTTTTTCTTACATACATAATATTTTCATAAATAAATTGGCAAGGCACTGTCATTATATTAATATTTTTAAATAGTTCCCTAAGAGATTCGCGGCGACGTAGATTATAAATGGCTCTGACAGCTCTTTTTTGTAAAATAAAAACGGATTCAATGTCAGCAGCCCGACCCCACAGTAAAATACTTCTTCATCATCATCTGCCTAGCCTTTATCAAACTGCATACCTATGTTGGGGTTGGCTTCCAGTCTCACCAGATCCAGCTGAATGCCAGTGTTTTACTTGGAGCGACTGTCTATCTGAATTCTACAATCCAGTTACTGGGTAACACGGTACCCCTTGGTAAAACTGGTGGTCAGACTTTCTGACTGGGTAACTGGATACCCTTTGGTAAAACTGATTGTCAGAATTTCTGGTTCTGAAATCTGACTCATAACGACTGTCACAGATCTATGAATGACAGCCGGGACCCACTACTTTACGTGCTTTCCGACGTACGGAGGGGTTGTCGTATGAAATGAATGGTCACCCATCCACGAACCAGCCGCGGCAAGCGTGACTTAAGCGTGACCGATCATACCAAGGTCCTCCTTGTCATCTTCATATAAAGACAATTGAAAGGGATTGCCAAGAGCGGCGATGACTTCAATGATTCGAGAATGAGGCTTCCCCCGGACAACTAATTCTGCACAATGACAACACATATGCATCATATTTTAAAATGAGCAACCAGCGACCACGTTGCGACCTTTACCTCGATGTACGGTCAGCCACGTCCTGGGATATTTTCAGAAGTTACTTAATGCTGTATCATTTATTTATTACGTTAGCCATGACGTAACAAGCGAGGCTTGGCTTACATTTAGGTACAGTTTTGTTTAACTTTACGTAAAATATTAAAATGGTAACAATGTTTTTAGCTACACGCATATCTAATATTAGATCAGTAACTTATGTGTTTAAACAAAAAAACCTTGCTATTCCAAAATCTGAGTTCGGTATTAAATTGTCGTAGAAATCACTAACAGCGCTCGACGTGTAGGTGGTCCCGAAATAAACTCTCTTATGTATTATAACTTTCGTCATGTTCTTAAAGCATATTACTTAATTAGGGAACTTTTTGTGAATGTCGTGGTGCTTCAAAAGGGTTGTCGTTGGCCACAGAATTTTCTTTGTCATTATATGATGTAGGATTTTAGACTTGTCCCCATTAGAAGACGCTTTTGAAGAATTTCCACTTTTTCTCCGCATTTGCTTATTGTAGTCCTTCTAGCTACCCAAGAAAGCTTTAAAACTAGTGGCCAATAGTAACTAAAAGACTGCATATAACAAATGCCAAGAGGCTTGAGTAAAAAAAAAAACAAAAAAAAACGTAATTGCGTTGTGTGCCAAGATTTTGCTCTGACTTCAGTTTTAAAATCGTTTTATTTTTTGTTTACAGATGAAGATGAGGCGACGACATCGGGCGTGACAGACGGAGCGCCGGCCGAACAGAACAGAATCATCTTTATCAACAGACCACAACCAATAAAGTTTATAAACAATCGAATATCTACTGCTAAGTACAGGTAAACATTTAATAAAATCTCTAACCTTACCAACTAGCTTAGGCCGTGTGGTGCCAGCCGCGAATAGCATCACCCCATTTCTACCCATGGGTGTCGTAAAAGGCGACAGAGGGATATTGACCAGAGGATGGACAGCAACGTCTTTCTGAGTACCATAACACCTTCTGCGATCGCCAACATGCATCGGCCAAGCATGGTGATTACGGCTGAACGCCCCCTTGGAGGAGACCTCATTGGGCGCGTATAGGTTCATATGATGATGTGTAGCTTCTGCCCGCGACTTCGTCTGCGTATACTTAGTCAAAGTCCTAAAATATCCCACGGGATAAAAAAAAATTGCGCTTATGGTTTAAGCTAGATCAACACCAAACACCCATCCCTATAGGACCTACCACATGAGTGCCAAATTTCAGCTTATACCGTTCAGCCGTTTAAACTTGCAAGGGTAACAAACATCCATCATCACAAACTTTCGCATTTATAAGAGTAGTAGGAAGAGTTGTGTAGAGTCAACAAGAGTTCAGTATCACGACAAAGATTACATATCTTTGTGGTTGACTGTGTTCACGTGTCATATATGGTGCAGTGGAGTACATATCATATTATCGCACTCGGAAGTCATTCCCTTCCGCCATGCTTACTATAATAAGGCCACAATCAGTAACTGCATTATAAATATTATATTTGTTGGTGTAATAGGATCCGTAGAACGGCAAACCGTTGTTAGTGGTTTCAGAATTAAAGTCACCAGTAATATTCTGTAAAAAATTACCTCACTGGATTTTGGAAGAAAACAAAAAAAAAAAGTAGTTTTGGTTGGTTTTGGTGGTGAAGTGAGCTTAGGATGAGTTGTTAAATCCTGGCATCAGTGGCACGACATCTCACTTGAAACTCACCCAAGGACATTTTTATAAAATGGAGCTGGGATCTAAATACAAGGTGATTCTAATTGAAACTGGCCCAAATTTAGACTACACATTCGAAGCAAATTTTCCGTTTTGCGAGTCATTATTACTCTTGATTACATTTAAATAAATATTAATACAGAAATTAATAAACAAATAGCGTCATGTCTACTTGGAAGTTTACATTTTCTCGGCAATTCCGTTTTATCTTCAATCAATCAAGTTACGATTAGCCACATACTTTCGCTTTATGAAACCGATAGCGAATACTCACTCTTAGTCGTAAATGCGGTTTATTTTTCTTTCATTTTGAAAACACATCCGCTTCATTTCCGTGGAGAGAAAATTTCACATCATGTATGGTTGTGTTCTGGTTGTTAAAAAGCTCATGGCTAAATAAAAGCCGAACAGATCGATCGGTCAAAGGTTAGGCTTCGCTTACCGCGGTCGGTCTATGGATGGGTGACCATCCATTTCATACCGAGTTCCCTCCTTGCCTCGGAAAGCACGTGAAGCCGTTGGTTCTGGCTGTCATTCGTAGATCTTTGACAGTCGTTATAGGTAGTCAGAAGCTAGAAAGTCTGACAACCAGTCTATTACCAAGGGGTATTGTGTTACTCAGTAGGTAACAGGGTTGTGGAGGTCCGATAGACAGTCGCTCCATGTAAAACACTGGTATTCAGCTGTAACCGGTTACTGGAAGCCGACCCCAACATAGTTGGGAAAAGGCTGGGCAGATGTTGTATGATCGTGTGCGCTGTGTATGTGGGTATTTGCTACTTATGTGTGTGTTGTATTTAGGCCTTCTCTCAACATTGGCAGGCTATTCCGGCAGCCTCGTAAAGCTTGTCAGCCGACAATGAGCTCGCCTAAATAGCGGAGAAGCATTGTATACACGTCGCATTGTTTACGCGCCGCGACGCTTGGCCGCCTGCCCATCCAGTGTACACTGATGTCATACGCGTTAATATATCGCTACTGTCTCCATGGGAACTACTTCACTATTTTGTAAACTATTTCTTTCAACAAGTAATTTAATCACTGCCTTCCCAGGCGACATCCGATAGGATATTATTGGTTTATTTCGGTCATTAAAACCTCAAACGGCGAAAGTATAGTAGTCTAGTATATTCTTGGTTATAACTTTATTTTCGTGCCGTCTGGGTTTGAAACCAGGGTCGTGGGGTCCGAGTGCTCTTCTCCTTTTTAAGGAAATTTTCAAAAGGTTGGTTGACACTTCCTGTAATCCAAGAGCTGGTTTTTACCTCGGGCAGAGGTTAAGCATTGCCATCTAACGTGGCAATGCCGCCAGTCTCTTGGGCACATTCCCAGATTACGGCGATGTGGAGGATTTTTTTGATGCCTTATTAAAATACGTATTAGTTTTTTTTTGTTTAATATTATAGGTTTTTCTTTTTCGGACATACTTAACATAACTGAAACTAACAGTAGAGGTTAGGCTGACTTTCTACCTAAAGTTTGCGAGGAAGCGGAGCAATGAGGACCGGGTTTTTTTCTCTGTATATTTGTAGTCTACTTTATTATGATAATATTATTGCGCTCCGTGACTTTGAAACTTTATAAAAGGAATAGTGACTCAGAATGGCGGCACGTGGTAATGTATGCGTTGTTGCTAAATACCTACAAAGTTCCCATATTAGGACTCTGGGCCGCGTCCTCGCGGTATTGCTGTTCTGCTCCAACCATGCAAACATTTTCTTGAAGAAAATCTTGGAAATTTTCACATTTCGGATTCTTTGTGAATCAAAGCTTCATATTATCAACTTTCCGAGACAAAGTTAACTGACATGCTTTGTCTTAAAGCGCTCTATGAATACCGTGTTATGTTTTGATAAGGTGTCTAGTACGTGTTGCTATGCCTGTGACCCTGTGCGCACGAGTAGAGCACAGGTGTGCCCGGAGCGTGGCGTGACGACACCAGCGTGTTGGTGGAACAGCCGGCGTACTATTATTCAATCAATTTCGCGCACTTCTACCTATACGTCTACGTGTTGAACGTTCACTGTTATTAAATTTCCTTTCATAGTCATAACTCGTATCGTCTCATCAAACATTCCCATGTAGATAAAACAAAACTTTTGTTTTACCATTTATTTAACTAGCATTTTGCCCGCGACTCCGTCTGCGTGAATTTTCTAATAGATCCCTATTGTTTCTAATAAAATAAAAAATATAGAGCTTCAGGGATAAAGTCAAAGTCAAAGCAACTATTTCAATTAAACCAATTGAAGGGAGCCGCATGATCCAACACACGCGCCACCATCAGCGAGATATTTGAGTGAGCATGACAATGCTCTCAACCACCATGTTCACTAATGTCAAACACATACACATAATTTACTTTGTAAATAGCTCCATGGTATTCACATTTACAAAATTGAAATAATGCTGCAAAATTATACAAAACTAAGGTTTCCAATGTACCTAGGTACCTTTCTATTTGTTAGATGCAGTGTTGAGAAAAAATAAATAAATTAATAATACCGATACTCGTTACTCATGTCAATAAAAAAGGGGGAGGAAACATCATCTTCTTACAATTAGGAAATTCTCTAAACTGGCTGTGGAGCAGGACCAGCATTAAGCCAAGCATTTTTATCATTGATGTAATCTTCTAACTTTTTTTTTTTTTTTTTTTTTTTTATCATTTGATAGGCATACGTTTGACCACTATCTCACCTGATGGGAAGCGATGATGCGGTCTAAGATGGAGCACGCTTGCCTAGAAGTAACCTATTCACTCTTGACTTAAAGACTCCCGGGTTGTAGCTATCAGGAAACACAGACTCAGGCAGGGAATTCCACTCCTTAGCAGTACGCACAATGAATGTGTTCCCAAAACGTTTTGTGCGTGTGGGTGGGATGTCCACCATGTACCGGTGGCGCATCGCCGTACGTCTTGTGGTCCGATGATGGAACGGGCTCGGCGGAATTAAATTATGCAATTCCGTCGCACACTCCCCAAAATGCAACCGATAGAAAACCGACAGGCCAGCAACTCGGCGTCGATGCTCAAGACTTTGGAGCTTTGACTCGACGAGCCTATCATTGCCAATGACCCTCTTGGCTCGTTTCTCAATTGACTCAAGGGCATCAAGCTGGTATCTAGCAGATCCGTCCCAAAGGTGAGAACAGTACTCCATACACGATCGAACTTGCGCTTGATAAAGTTTAAGTAGCTGTTCTGGCGTGAAGTACCGTCTCACCTTAAACGTCTCTACACGTCTCAACTTATAATATGCTTGTCTACATAGTGTGCGTTTAATACATGTTTTAAATTGTCTTTCATTTAATTGTAGAACTCAACTCAGGGGTAGCTTCCAATTGGTGCAAGATTTTTTTAAATCAGTTAATAATTTTTTGAGTTTATCAATTACAAATAAATAGGTACAATAAAACTAATATTTTCTCTTTATAATATTAGTTCAGAGAAACATTATTTCTTGACTGTTGATTTTAACATGTTCCTTTCAACACCCTTCGAATTTATTGATGTTTTCACTACAAATTGCTTTCGATACGATCAAAACAGCGAACCTATTATTACTTAGGCAGTTAGGCATGATAGTCAACTTGGAACCCCTATGTTAACCACTTAAATACGACCGTAGGCAAGGCATCAATTATGTAAGTACTCGCCTACTTTTGTGTAGACCGTAATTAGGTATTCACTGAGTATGACTGTAGGTAAAAACAAGTTTGCTTTAGGATATTAGTATTTGGTTTCATCACAACTTCGTTAAGTTCTGCACAAACCGTGAAGACATTCAACACTCAGGCACCGATCTAGGCAAAATTTACCAACTTCCAGGCCAAAAATACATTCTAGTGCCTATGTAATGTCTATAAAAGAATATAATATATTCATCAATCAATAAACTATTCCTTAATTAAATGATAAATATAATTAAGAATTAAATATATTGATTAATTTTTAGTTACAACACAGTTCCAACTACTGCTGTGTCCAACAGAATCCATAATGATTCTAATATTAAACACCTACCACCAAGGCATATTATTTATGCTTATGAAAAGCAATAAAGATATGTATTGATATTGAAGTTATGTCTTTATTTCTCTGCCTAGCCTTATCCTGATTTATTAGAAAGAAAGAACAGTTTATTTGTAAGAATATAGTAAATCAAGGTTACAATTGGAAGTCAACTCTCCTGGTCATTCTTCGCTAGACGTCAGAGTCCTGGAGTCATGAACTAAAGCTATTTTCAGGTCGGTGTTGATGACCGACATCCAAGTAAACAGGGTTCCGTTTTTGGACTTCACACTTCAGGTCTTTTATTTTTATGGTGTTTCAAAGATTTAGGGTATATGTCAAACTGCACTTTGTCCGCGTATATTTCGTGCTTCCCCTACAAACGCAACACGCCTAGGCCCCCTTCAAAGGGTAGTTGAATAAACCCTTGTTATTTACTTGGGTTACAAAACAAGATTTTCAGTACAACTCCTCCTTTTCATCACTATCCACCTTATCAACCTTTAGACACCCACTTCTGGGCATAGGTCTTCCCCATAGGGGGTTCAGCCGTAATCGCCATGCTTTGCCAATGCATGTTGGCGATCGCAGTAGGTGTTATGCTACTTAGAGGGACGCTGCTGCCTATCCTCTGGTCAATATCCCTCTGTCGCATTCTACGACACCCACGGATAGGAATGGGGTGATTCGTGGCGGGCACCACACGTCGGTTTCATCCCTTTAGGGGTTGAGTTTCCAAAAATCCTGTCTTAGTACTCCCCTACATCTTCAAAGGAACCTGTGTTGAAAACTTCACTTTCCTAGTTCCAGAAGTTTCGGCTGTGCGCTGATTCGCCAGTGAGTCAGTCCGTATGTTAGATTCTCCTTTTATATATAAATTACGAAGATGAAATGAAAATAAAAAATAAAAAGAAACCTTTTTTTATTATTAGGGAAAACCAATTTCAATGTGTGAGTATCGTGTTATCGCATTCGCGGCTGAGCTGTAAACGCTTTACGATCGTATCGGCATTCAGTAACGTGTTCTTAATAGCCGTGCTTCATTTAGTTGGTCATCATGCTACGCAGCTCCATGGAACACAATGTCCTAAACCTCACTAATTTTAACATGGTTATGGACAGGTGGTTACGCTAATTAATTGTAGTGACATTTCCATAATAAACTATTTCTTTAATTTCAATTTTAAACGCGGTAAAAGTCATGTTTGTACTAAATATTTTTTTACAGTCAGTTCAATCAATAATATTCTCCCGACTATAATGCCAATTTAATTCGAGATCGAGAGAGCCAAGTATGCAGGAAATTATAATAGTGTACAAGTGCACTCTTTCTTCCCTTACTCTCATAGTCCGGTGGGACGACAATCCGACACGACCGGAGAGAGATCAGGCGCAGGACCAACGGCTTTACGTGCTTTCCGATTCACGAAGGTGTCACACCACCAAATTCTAAACACCGGGCTGCTATTGAGAAATTCCTAATGGAAAAGCCCTAAGTTCCACTTTTTGCCCGACCTGGGTATCGACCCCAGTACCCCATGCTCAGCAGTTGCGCTTGCGAGGAGGCTACCGTGATAGTCTGAACTTGCTTGACTATTTTGAAACAGTATAAATATTAGGACTACCGTACAGTAGCGACACGCCCCGCCTCCCTCCGAAACACTGTTCCTCACCTCTTCCCGCGTCGAACGTGCTCTCGAAACCGATTTAAGTTCTCCCGGCGCGTAGCGCACACACACGCACGTATTTGTATATTCTGTTAATTTGGTAGTAGTGTAGGTAATTAAATAGTTTCGTTTGTATGGAGTGTCGTAGGTGTGACTTTGCATTGATTATTATTTGATAATGAATGCAGGTGCACTAATACATTATGGTTGTACCCCACTTCCTACTCCACGGCACACGGATGGCCCACGAGACAAGGACCTGTATTGTATTATGACATAGAATACTTTTATTCCGGTAGCACGTTCCCCTAGGATAATTTAAACGTTCTCATTGTTGTTTTCTGACCCCCACGCAAACAAGGCCGCGGTCAAAAGCTGATTTTGTTTAAATTAAATATAGCAAAACAAAAGAAGCCTGATATAGATAGTTCGCTATAGGCTAGTTCCTCATAGGTAGCTGCGATGAGTAACCTGAAATGTATTTGGCAGGACAGAAAGGTCTCCAATGTCACCAAGATGAGACTAGTCCGGACACTGGTCTTTTCAATATTCCTCTACGGCTCAGAATCTTGGATGATACGGGCAATAGAACGAAAAAAGATAGAAGCTTTACAGATGTGGTGTTGGCGAAGGATGCTCCGCAAGAATGGACCGCCAAGAGGACAAACAAATCTATCTTTGAGCAACTACGCATAACAGTTACACTATCCACGATGTGTTACCAAGGGATTCTCGGCCATTGCCCGTCGGGAACCAGATAACCTTGAAAAGTTGATGGTGATGGGCAAGTTATGTGGGAAAAGACCTCGCGGACGGTCACCTAACCGCTGGTCAGACCAAGTAACTGCCCTCACTGGACTCTCAGTTATGACCGCCCTGAGAGAAACAGAGAACCGAACGAAGTGGAAAAGCGTCATAATAGGGTATTACACCCATTTTTAAAAAGTGTCTCAATGAAATTCTGTAATGCTAATATGCCACAAAAAAAAAACACAACATTTTTATTCCATCGATAAGTGCCATAAAAATGCATCTAAATTTTAAATTTTCAAATTTCGCTCGTATTTTGACGAAAACGGCTCTTACTCGGCTATATTACTCGGCGGAAATGACGTCAGTTCGTTTTGTATCAAATGCGCTCATATTAATATGATAATTGTATCTAATTTAAAAATAATTAATAGCATATTTTGTAGTAGGTGTAATAATTACAAAATTACGTTGGTTACGAAAATAATAAAAGTACAAAGCCTATATTACGCCTATCGGTTGACTGACAGTTGACAATTTTTTGTTTATACAGCTGTACGGCGTAATAACATGGCCGCTACTATTTTACGGTGTTTTATAACAGATTAAAAATACTGAAAACTTTGAATTGAATTAAAAAAAATATTTAGTTATTTTATGAAAAATCAAAACATGGGTTCAACATGGGTTGAACATAGGTTCCGCTGTTTTATCATTAAAACGTAACAGACAGAATTACTTTCACTTTTATAATATTATGTATGGTTTAAGGTTTGACTTCGTCAGGTGTGTCTATATATCATGCCTTTTCGCAGCATACCATCATTCATCCCGCTGTTCCTGTTCGAGCAGTTCCGCCGCTACTCCAACTGCTTCTTCCTGCTGATCGCGCTGCTGCAGCAGATCCCCGACGTGTCCCCCACGGGCCGCTGGACCACGCTCACGCCGCTCATCCTCATCCTCTCTGTCAGCGCCATCAAAGAGATCGTCGAGGACTTTGTGAGTATAACGAGCCACGTTATAGCTCTTGCCCTGGTCTCAATATAAACCAGTCAACAGGATTGGCACGAGATCCAATCCAGCCTGTCCCTTTGCTGCCCTCCAGCGACGCCCTAAGGGCCAAAACACACATGCTACTTTTAGCATCGGTGATCAGCGATTTTGCGTTCGAACGTGGTATCGGATTCGCGCGGTTTAGCGACTCGGTCGCTGCATTTAGCTTCTAACAAGAGACTAAATCATCGGTCGCCGATGCTAAAAGTAGCTAGCCTGCTGTGACACTAAGCGACGCCCGTACCTACACGGGATGCCCTTAGCGTGTAGTCGCATAGTTTATTTTTTGCCCGGTTGGAGGCCTTAAATTCAATTTAAGGCACCACAGAAAATTTCGTTTAAGCAGCCGACAACCTCCTAGGTTGACCTGCGAGATGCCAAACCGAATAAAAAGATAGACACACGTTGCGACGCTACGCGCGTGCCTCTCGCCAAAGGAACTATTAGTTAATCTGTGCCCTCGCGCTAATTCACGTTTACACGACAATGTACGTACATTGATTTACCATTGATACGTACCTAATCAGCGCTTACAAAACACCTTTAAAGGGGACACCGGCAATGTCGCGAGATTTAATTCAAGTTAACAGACACCAGTCGGTGCTGTATGGTGCCGGCCGCGACTAGCACTTTTCTATCTGTGGGTCTCATACGAGGCATGCCTTTTAAGTTTTGTCGTTTGAAGAAAAAAACACAACTAGAACCTTTTAGTACCTTTTACTGTTTTTCAAAGTATTCTATTCACCACGTAGCTTAATACACTTTTCCATTCGCTCAAACCAGTTATTATAACATTTATTCCACTCTAAAGTGGGGGTGTTCAAAATGGCTGACTTGAAAGCGTCGACTGCTTCTTCACCGGACTGGAACCTTTGACCACGAAGACTTTTCTTAATTTTAGGAAATGTAAAGAAATTGTTAGGGCTTAGGTCAGGACTGTATGGAGCATGGTCAAGAATTTCTACTTTTCCTGCTTCAAATACTCAATCGTTTGACGAGCGCTGTGTGAGCTTGCGTTGTCGTGGTGCAGGATGCGTCGCTTTGAGTTAGATTTTCGAAGTTCGGCTATGACTTGTGGTAAACAAACTGTGGTATACCACTCTGCGTTAACCGTTCTACGATCTTCAAGTGCAATAGTCGCAACATGGCGGGTTTTTCCAACGAACGTGGCCACCATCTTCTTTGAAGTGCTTCAACAACGAACAACTTTAGTCGACTTTGGCTTGTCTTAAAAGACCCAGATTGTAGATTGTTGTGTGGAATCAGGATCGTAGGCATAGATCCAAGATTCGTCACCACTGATGATGTCGTAGACGTGATTTCACTCTCCTCGGTTGAACCTTTGCAGAGTTTTCTTACACCATCTGATGCGGGCCGCCTTGTGATCGTCGGAAAGCAGATGCGGTATCCAACCACAAACTAGCTTTCTCACACCAAGCGCTTCATGCAAGATCTTCTGAATGGTTGTCCCTGAGATGCCTAATAGAGCCTCTATTTTTGGATACGTCACATGATGATCTTCGAGAATTTGTTGTCTCACATCAATGATGTTATGTTCAGTGAAGGCAGATTTTGGGCGTCCTTCGCGAGATTTGTCACTAACACTAGTAAGTCCACGCTGGAATTTTAAATACAAAAAAAAAAAAACAACCAGCGTTCGACAGTCCGCAGACATGGGGCTTCATCACTGAACACAGATGTTAGCTCTTCAAAACACTGAAGCCGTGTCAGGCCTCTTCTAAAGTTGTAGAAAATTATTGTACGAACATTTTCCTTAGAAATATTCATTTTCGTACGTAACCTGACAGATTCCAATCGACGCTGTGACTAAACAATATCATTAATCCTAATACTTTCAACTGTTTTGAGATTCAAAATTTAAACACATTCGAATATAGAACAGTTCCAAATTCAAAATTGCCGGGAAATATGGAAACGACAGAACTTAAAAGGCATGCCTCGTAGAAGAGACGACAGAGGGATATTGACCAGAGGATGGCAGCAGCGTCTTTCTGAGTATTATAACACCTACTGCGATCGCCAACATGCATCGGGCAAGCATGGCGATTACGGCTAAACCCCCTTTGAGGAGACCTGTGCCCAGTAATGGACGTCTATAGGTTGACATGATCAGACATCAGACCCAGGTTTGCTGTGCTGATGAATTTGGATTTAGTGTGGCAAAAAAATATGTAGTCGCATGATTATAAAGACCTACGTATTAAAAACAAGGGTATAACCCAACTTCTAATAATACAACCAGGTAAAAGTGGTATTTTCCTGCTCAGTGTGGAACATGTATTTCTAAACATAGTATTAAGATGAGTAATGTGGTCATCTACAGAAACGGCACCGAGCCGACGATGAGACGAACCGGCGCATGGTGTACGTGCTGCGCGAGGGGCGCTGGACCAGCGTGCGGTGGGAACAGCTGCAGGTGGGGGACATCTGCCAGGTGGTCAACAACCAGTTCTTCCCGGCAGACCTCGTCTTACTGGCCTCTAGGTAAAACTTGAAACATTTTGTATTATTGACTAGTTCAGGCGTCCCATTTAGGAGGGACTCCTAACTAAGTAAAAGGGGCACGGTTCGATGGGTCATGGTTAAGCTACGCTTGCCGCGGCCACTCAGTGGATGGGTGACCATCAATTCCATACGAGTTCCGGATGTTATTCGAAGAACTACAAATTGCAAAAGAAGCACGGTAAAAAAAGACATTTTAAAAATGTTTATCTTTTTGTTTCCATGACGCTCTCGGTCACAGTTCCGATTTCCACGACTCACCGACGGAAAATATTAAATAAGTTATATGTACAGCCAGCACACTAAGCTACAACTATCTGTCAAATTTCTGAGATCGATTTTCAACTTTATTACAAGAGATTAAGGTTCATATTCAATTGGGAAAATTTTACAGTTTTGTATGGCTTGATGTGATGGCGTACATACATGACGAATCATATGACACAATCTATTCACCAATATATTTAGCTATTGTTTATCCTGACTCAAGGTTGTCAACTCATTAACATTTATGCGCCAATCAAATATAATAGCGCGTTCAGATTTGTATGAGCGTTCATTGGCGGGGCGTGTACCGCAAGCGATGCATTTACTACGTAATGTGTAAATATTAAATTAGATAAGGTTACCTTCATCAAACGTTAAATTATTATTCAGGAAAAGTTGAATTATTTCTTATGAGATCACAGAAAAGTACTTATGAGCGTCATTTACAAAAAAATATATTTGAATCTGGTAACTAGATTCAAATATATTTACAAAAAATATATTTAAATCTGGTAGGTATCTAAATTCAATTTTTTTTTTCTTCCAAAAGGTAGTGTCGTATGAAGAAGAATGGACAAGAACCTTCACACTTACTCTTTTAGAATAATTTTTTACTCGTGATTACGATGTACTTTGAATAAAACCGTAGTCAGAATTTGTACAAAGTATACTCCGTTCACAATAAGATTAGACATCTACACAAACCTTTTTAACAGTCCCTTCAACCGATTTTGACTTCTATTCCGTAGGTTTAAGGATGACATTACAGGCAAGAAAGTGGTTACAATAACAACTGTTTTTTGCAGCTGCCATTTGTCATGCCACCAACGCAATATAAGTCAGAATCGGTTGAACGGACTGTAAAAAAGGTTTGTGTCTAAGTCTAATCTTATTGTGAACGGAGTATAGAATAAATTGAGAAATTACCGTAATATTATGCTCTTATTTACATGGTGCTCACATATTTAGACACAATACAAATATAGACATACGTCGACAAATATTCCTAACATTTCAACAAACAATGAAATGCATTAAGTCTGCCTTTGTACCTTTGTGCATGAAGTGTAAATAAATAAATAAATAATGAAATTGTTTGTGAGCCAGAGAAAGTAGAATTAAAGTAAAATAATAAACAGTAGTAATTTCATTAAATAGGTTTTAGCTACCCTAAAGCGTAGGTATATAAGGATGCATGAAAATTGAAGATGCACGCTAAGATGTAGTTAATTAAACATAGCTTATGTTCATATCCCTTACATTTTTTAGCTTACAAACTGCAGTTCGACCTCCTGGTTTAGTGGTCGCGTGTGTAACTCCTGAGAATCGGGACCCGGATTCGATGTCCTGGGTTGAGCAGTGTTATATTTTTTTTAATCATAAGTAGCGAGATTTTCTAACTTACAAACTGAAGTTCGACCTCCTGCTGGTTTAGTGGTCGCGAGTGAGACTGCTGAGAATCGTGGCCCAACGGGTTGGTGTCCGCAACTCCACGCCTCAGCGCGTATTTTGCGTACAGGTGGGAAGTAAATCATTTTATCCACCCCAGCTCCTCCAGAAAGGCCAGCAGCGCCTTGACGTTACTGGCGATCTCCCGCAGGTTTCCTGGGTTGTCGAAGTACTTTGCCCTGTATGAAGCGACCTCAGGGCAGTTCAAGAGCACATGGGCTGCTGTCTCGTCTGCCCCCATGCAGGCTCTGCACAGTGGGCGGTTTGAAAGAACCGTGGTCCAAGTACTAGTCCAAGTTTTAAGCTAAATTTTGTTTTACAGTGAACCTCAAGGCATATCCTTTGTCGAGACATCGAACCTGGACGGGGAGACGAACCTCAAGATCCGGCAAGTTCACCCGGACACAGCGCGGCTGGACAGCACGCAGGACGTGGCTGCCTTTATTGCCACCGTGCAGTGCGAGCAGCCCAACAGACACCTGTACGAGTTCAACGGGGTGCTGAAGGAGCCCACCAACAAGTATGTACCCTCTGCGGATTCCCTACATCATCATCATCATTTCAGCCGAAAGACGTCCACTGCTGGACATAGGCCTCCCCAAGGGGGGGTTTTGCCATAATCGCCACGCTTGGCAGGCGGGTTGGCGATCGCAGTATGGTTGTTACAAAAGCACATAGGATGCTGCTGCCCATTCTCTGGTAATTCTCTTAGTCGCCTCTTACGACACCCACGGGAAGATATGGGATGGTGCTATTCTTTACATCCGACACCACTCGGTGTAGGATTCCCTACATCACGACATAAAATTATCATGGCTTACAGGCCATGGCGACGTCGCTAGCCTTGGCTACCTCTGAAGTAGGCAAATAAGTTTTTTTTTAGTTTAAGTGGATGGTTTCCATGCCATAATTCGTAAGCGAGCGGCATCGCTGATGCGCAGGGTGAGGGACAGTTCCAACAGCTACCTGAGGGTGATTGCTGGGCACGTAGAAAGTCCTCTATCCTCGTGAGGCCGACGCGCCCTTTAAATACCCAAAATAAAGATGGCGACTCGAACCCACAGCATTTACGGGTTGAGTTTGTATTAAAGCCTACTAGCCGTTTAAATGGACATATTACGAAATCATTCATATTTTTTTTAAATTAGGCCGAAATCTTTAGCTATTTCTACCAATTTCCGGACGAAAGAATGATGAACGGATTGACGTCTATTTTGTCAAGTGACAGTTTCATGATAGATGTCAAAATAGTGTAAGTGTGCAGCGTTATGGCAGGTGTCCGTGCACGCGATGAGTAAATCCCTTTATTTTGTTGCAATCTTTTACATTTTTGTATGTATTTTTTAAATAAATTGTTTGAGAAATCATTATTGAATATAACAATTCATTAATTTCGTGTTTTCCACTAAAAAATCAAAAGATATATGATGCTAAAATAATTTGTCTATTCTAACGTACTATCGGTTTTAGTTAATATAAATATTTTTAGTTACAAATTTAGTTTTTCATCATTTCCCTTAACAAAAGGCGTGCAGGCAAAGAGTTGCTTTTGGCTTATACTTGCTGTTTTGTTTTGAAAATGAAATGAATGAAAAGAATGAAAACAAACGAGTTTTGCACTAAGTGCAATGTTCACCTGTGTTTCACCAGACACAGAAATTGTTTTAAGGATTTCCATTCCTAAAAAAAAGGAGAAGAATAAGTCGATTTAATGTAGAGGACCATTTTAAAATTATATTTGAAAACATAATAAATAATTGTGTAACCACAATTGTAATTTAATCTCTCAAAAGGTGATTTTTGTAAAACATTTTTGTAATTTGATTTGATTTGATTAAAATTTGATTTCTGAAAAGTTGATTTTTGTAACAGTAGAGACTGATATAAAAATTATGTTGATTATTTCTAAGGAAAAGTGAAAATAAAGACATTTTGCTAAAAATATATATTATTTTATTAAAAGTCATTACAACCTACAGGTCATTTTGGCGGACAAATTATTGGCTAATTTTTTTAAATAAAACGGCATGTATTTAGTATCATGACTATGCCTTAGAGTCTCACTTCAAACCAATAACTCTAACATGTCAAATTTTTAACAACAAGTCTCGGGACTTAAGCACTATAAAAATTTTGTCCATTTAAACGGACTGTTAGGTTTTAATGCCTAGTGAACCCAAAATGTGTCTGGGTCTCACGAGGCTATAGAGGCAATGGATACATATCCATGTTAAATAGTTCCTCATGTAAATTGTACCTACTAACATTTATTATTAAGTTTCTTTTATGTATTTACTAACAATATATGGACACATGTGTCTGAAATAAAGAAATTCAATTCAAATATAACTTGACATGACTGAGTATCCCATAAACATAGACGGTTTTGCATCTCCACAGTAAATAATTCTGTATCACAAACACGCGGACGTCCGTCCTGGCTATTAGTTGGGCGCTGAGTGAGTCGTATTACTTGTATACAAAATACTGGTGACTAGGCTACGCGTCGCCGGGTCGCCAGACCGTAGCCAAGTGAGTTGAATGCCATATATTTCAATACGAATTGTTTGGATACGTAGCCGGCGACGTCGCCATGGCGTCCAAGCGTGTTAGCGCTCTAAGTTCTGCTATAATTGCAAATGCTTGCTTTCTAACTGGGGCTTTGTATATACAATAAAACTGATTTACTTAAAGTTGCGTTTGTTTCCCCACCAGTCAGATATTTTATTAACGTTACGTGTGCCCAGAGCTAAGACAGCCCTTATGTGGTAAAGCATAAGATATTATATTTTGCATACGTATTTTAAAACCTACAAGTAAATACGATTCCGAAATTGACTAAAGAATCAAATTAAAATGCGTTTAAAAAACAATTAAAAGATTTGCTGTGTAATAAACCTAGCTAATTATGATATTATCATTTTTAACTGACATAATTTGAATTTAAATTAAAATTGGTTAATAATTCCTAATTTTAATAATCTGTGCCTATTTTTAAATGTAACGCACTTTTTATGTAATTTTGACGTCGCATAGTGCAGAATATGTTGAGTTGAGACCATGTACTTTAACTTAAGACCACATTGCACACCATATTCTGACAAATATATGATTATGACTTTGAATGCAGAAACTCGACAACAAAGTTAGCGTAGTGTTGGCCGAGCGATCGATGGTTAAACAAATATTTATGTTGGCTATAGGTTGTGGTTATCTGGGCTTGTAAGAGTTGTTAAAAGTTCTGTATCAGCGGTATATCAGTCTTATGTTTGGTTTTCGTCTGTAAGGTCGATACCGCTGGGTCTAGACCAGATGCTGCTGCGCGGCTCCATGCTTCGGAACACCAACTACATCTACGGCGTGGTCGTGTACACCGGCCACGAGACCAAGCTCATGAAGAACTCCACTAAAGGTAATGTGGACAGACTCATCATCTGTCTAGCCTTTTTACAACTATGTTAGGAAACTGTTGGTAAAATTGACGCAGTAGTGTTGCTTACGCAATGCTAATTTCAGAGGGCGCCACCGAACTATAACGTAAACACTCATACTCTTTGGTTAACACTATAAGCCGTCATGTTCGTGAACGGGCGCTGTCAGTTGAGATTGGTCATCTCTTAACTGCCATGGCTTTTATATTAATTTATTTTTAATTAGAATGTTTTGGATTTCTCTTCACTTACATTGTTTTCACATATAGAAGCAACAAGAATAATGTAGCCTGAATTTTGTAAAAGCTTGATTGAAAAGAGTGTCCGTGGAGTTTCTTGCTCGTTCTTCTCCATAGAGACCTACCCTACGTTTTGGAACGAGCAACTAGCTTCAATTTTTTTTTTGACTATTCAAAAGTGCCTGCAAATGGTTTAATTGAAATAAATGCTTTGACTTTGACTTTGAAGCGCGATAAAATTCAGAAGTTTCGGTTTGAGTGTTTTGTTGTAATATATTATGCATCCAAATGCACAACACTTATATTATGCATAATAAATTATAAGTGTTTATTATTTTCTCAATAGAAAACGAATAGAATTTTGATACACAGATAAAAAATATTATCATGTCAATGTCACTTTGTTTACGTTATATTTCGGTGGCGGAAATGATTGGCAGTAATATTCCTAATTATTGCACTTTTCTGACGCTGTTCGTGACAAACCACAGAAGTAGCTAAAGTACGAAATATCAATGGCTTATGTATAACGAACCTCTAGATATAGTAAATGACCTCCAAAAATAGTAAATGATCACCAACATTTAACCCCATTTTAATGTTTAACGAACCTCCAGAAATAGTAAATGACCTCCAAAAATAGTAAATGATCACCAACATTTAACCAAAGTATAAATAGAAATACAATATAAATACAAAGTAGAAATATGTATGAGTTTGACTGTAATAAGCGATTTGGTTCTGGCATAAGGGTCACAGTTCTAACCCAACTATATCGGATCCGCCCCAAAGGGGGATTTAAGGGTCCTAAGATTTGGTGGTCATTTGGTGACTAAGATTTGGTGATCATTTACTATTTTTGGTGGTCATTATATTTATTCCCAATAACAATTAGTTTACTAAAAAGTAGTCGATGTCCCTCAGCCCCACTGAAGCGTTCATCGATCGACCGCCAGACGAACACGCACATCCTCATGCTGTTCCTGATCCTGCTGACGCTGTCGCTGCTCAGCGCCGGCTTCAACCAGCTGTGGATGAGCGTGCACAGCGACTGGTACATAGGACTCCAAGGTCAGTACTGCAGCATCGTCATCTACAGCCTCACACCAGTCTGTGGGCCGACTGTCGGTCTCGATTGGGTAGATGACCACCACCAAATGACATAGTTTTTATGAGCTGTCAAATGTCAATGATTTTGTATGGCAATTTATACTTATGACGTCACTTGTAGGTAATTATTTGCAACTCTATTGATTTCAAAGCAACTAAAAGTCAAATGTTACAGTAAATTTAAAATGAATGGGATGTTTTTTTGACAGCTTTGATAGGTCATAAAAAATATGTCAATTAATTGATGATGTCATCAACGTCTCATCTACCCTATTGGTGTAAATATTACAAGTAATACATAAGTACCGCTTCTACTCATATTTACTCATCATAATTTGTTTTTTTTTCCCGTTGTTACAGAAGCGCAGAATGCACATTTCGGATTTAACTTTTTGACATTTTTAATATTGTACAACAATCTTATACCTATATCGTTACAAGTTACTGCAGAAATTGTTAGATTTTTTCAAGTAAGTATAACATCTTTTTATTGCAAACTTATCCTGAAAATTATTTGAAAGGTCTTTTCTTACTTCAAACTCAGATTATTTTCATTAACTTGCTGTTACTGCGGAGCAAACGTGGACAGAGATCGCACAAGAACGGGAAGTTTGAAAGAAGAAAGGGGACTTTGCCCAACAGTGGGACACAAAAACTAGGCTATTAACACGTTGAAAGCCATGGCGGACATCGTGTGGCCGACGCTACTGGAGGTTTTACCTTTAACATTTTTGGACCGGCAGTAAATGCCTTAAAAAATCTTACTGTTGTGGCCCAGGCCGGCCTAGCAAGAGATGACGAGATGACTTATACGCGAGCAACGAGTCTATAGACTTGGGGAGGCCTTTGTTCAGCAGTGGAACAGTGTAGGATAGAGAGAAAAAATCTTACTGTTAACTTACTTAAAGACGACACTAAGCGCTTTCCAAGTCGCGATGTGCCTCGTTCACCTCAAGTGGAGCAAACATATAGTTAGCGGCACGTAAGTTGACAAAAGAATTTGAAGTGGGGAAAGATCGCTCACGCACAATTTCATACATTTTAACATGCGCGAACTTCCCCCACTACGAAAATCTTTGGCCAACTTACGTGCCAGGAACTTTACCGACGACATAATATTGTGTCTTGTATGGATGTCACTGGGAAATGGTACAAATAGGGATTTGATCAAATCTTTAAAGAATTTATTTGGTCAACTCACGACAGATAATACAATAAAAACTCTGTTGAGTCATTTCCCTGAAGAAAGTTAGTGATTTGATCAAAACCCTAAACTGTTTCAGTGAAACGATGAAATATACAAGTCAGGACTTGCAAAGCTTTATCATATTTTGATCAAATCACTAATTTTCTTCAGGGAATTGATTCAAGAGTTTGTATTGTATCATCGCCCGTAATTTAATTAAATCTCTAAGGGATTTGTTCAAATTACGGCTCTAAGACCCTCGTTAACGAGACGACTTTTCGCCGGGTCTAGGCACGGTTTAAAAAAGCGTGCCCTCGGCGCCAAGCTACGAATTATAATTCAATGGCATTACGTTTTACGTTTGTCATCATTCTATACATGACTGTGGCGATAGGAGGTTAAACCGTGTCCACGTCCGGTCGTCAGTTAGGTATGGGACGCTATGGAGGTTTGTTAAGAGCGCCCGTCCCCATCGAACGAACTTTGACGCGAGCGTGATTGAATTTTTTTTTGTTTCAACCAACGCAAAGCTCGAAAACAAACGTGTGAGTGAGAACGCGATAACATCACAGGAAAGTTGGCGCGCGGAAATTTCACAAAACTTGTTCCAGGACATACGTGTTTTTAAAAAAGCCTTACAAGTTTTTGGTAAAAATGTTTGTAATTTAGAATCTCCATTACATGTGCAAGGTTTCTATAAAGCTGCTTTTTTACTTTTTCAATGTATGAGTGCATAATGAACGGCCAAAGTTCAGATAAAATTGTGCAAAAAAGCTGATTTTCGGACGTGTTTACTGAATTTGTTTCTCAAAAAAGTTTATTTTTGGCTTCATACAAACCTAGATTTACCACAAGATACCTGTGTGTTAAAAATATTTGGAGAATAATTTGGTATAACGCCGTACTTGCGTACGAGCGTTTGTATCTGAAATATGACGGGTTGGGCGCTCTTAACGACACCGGCGCAAGCGTGCTCGTGAACAAGCTTAGCCGGTCCGGCCGGCCGGCCCGGGTAGAAACCGTTTCGTTTACAAGGACCCTAATTGTACCATTTCGCTGCGACATGGATACTGATTAACTACGACGTTACCCAAGCATGACTGCTGGCCCCTGGTTGGTTATTCGGTGTTCTATAAAAATATCTCAGTAGTATTAGTGATCTTGGCTCATCCTCTGTCTGGACCACAGGCGAAGTTCATCGCGATGGACGCGGAGATGTACCACGAGGCCACCAACACGCCCGCCATGGCGCGCACCTCCAACCTCAACGAGGAGCTCGGCATGGTCAAGTACGTGTTCAGCGACAAGACCGGCACGCTCACCTGCAACGTCATGGAGTTCCGCAAGTGCAGCATCGGGGAGGTTAGTCAATACTATGTATCGCAATACTAACTTTTAAACACGACTGTCGGATGTAGCCGACAAATAAAAACGTGCTCACACACCACTGGCGTCGGCTAGCCGTATAAGTACTCGTTACACGATACGGAACATTCTTAAGTCATCATCATCTGCCTAGCCTTTTCCCAACTATGGTTTTTTTTTTTTTTTTTTTTTTTTTTTTTTTTTTTTTTTTTTTTTAATCATTTGATAGGCATACGTTTGACCACTATCTCTCCTGATGGGAAGCGATGATGCGGTCTAAGTTGAGACTCAGGCAGGGAATTCCACTCCTTAGCAGTACGCACAATGAATGTTTAATTCCGTCGCACACTCCCCAAAATGCAACCGATAGAAAACCGCCAGGCCAGCAACTCGGCGTCGATGCTCAAGACTTTGGAGCTTTGACTCGACGAGCCTATTATTGCCAATGACCCTCTTGACTCGTTTCTCAATTGACTCAAGGGCATCAAGCTGGTATCTAGCAGATCCGTCCCAAAGGTGAGAACAGTACTCCATACACGATCGAACTTGCGCTTGATAAAGTTTAAGTAGCTGTTCTGGTTGTCTGGTTGTCAGACTTTCTGGCTCCTAACTATCCTTCACGACCGCCAAAGATCTAGGATTGACGGCCGGGGCCAACGGTTTTACGTGCTTCCCGAGGCACGAAGGGAACTCTGTATGAAATGGATGGTCACCCATCCACACACCGACCGCGGCAAGCGTAGCTTAACCTTTGACCGAACATTCTGAACAGTATTTTGCCCGAGTTTCAATCCGGTTTTCGCAAGCGGCACAGCACAGCGTCAGCCCTACTGGATGTGGTTGGGAATATACTGGAGGCTAGAGACCAGGGTATGGGAACCCTGCTGGTCCTGTTGGACTTTTCCCGCGCTTTTGACTCTATAAATGTGTCATTGCTTCTCTCTAAGCTGTCTTACTATGGTTGCGATGCGAATACAATTGAATGGTTTAGCAGTTACCTTAATAACCGCTCGCAACTTGTACAGTTGACGAGGGATAGTGATGGCGATATTGTGTCCTCCAACCCTAAGCACGTGGATAGGGGTGTGCCACAGGGATCAATCTTGGGTCCGCTTTTATTTATTTTATACAGTGCTGATATCACCAAATGTCTGGGTGATGCAAAGTTTCACCTCTATGCTGATGACTTGCAAATATACCTCCCCTTTCGTCCCCAGAATACTGTTGAAACTGTGAACAGAATAAACAATATTTTGGAAAAGGTCTCTGACTGGTCAAAAAGAAATTCTCTGGTTCTTAATCCAAGTAAGTCCAAATTTATTGTGTTGGGTTCCAGGGATTTTCTTAGCAAAACTCTGGCTTCCAGATTGGACTTGAGTATAGATGGTTGTAGCATGGAGCAGGTACAAGAAGCACGTAACCTGGGGGTAGTCTTCGACAGCCAACTGAGTTTTGAGACACATGTCATGGAAGCTGTACGTAACTGCTTCTACCGACTGAAACTTCTGTATCGTGTTCGCCCTTACATAAGTGTGGATATGCGTGTTATGTTATGTGAGTCACTTGTTTTATCCAAACTTAACTACGCTGACACTGTGTATGGGACGTGCATTCTCGGTAGAAGTGAGAAACTGATCCAACGAGTGCAGAATGCGTGTGCCAGGTTCTGCTATAATGTCCCTCCCCGATCCCACATCACTCCCTTTTTAAACCAGGGTAATTTGATGAGAATGTCAGCACGGAGAAAACTCCATTTGGCTACCCTGCTCTTTGGCATAATTCTCACTAAAACACCGGTTTACCTGTATAATAAACTATCTTGGTCGCGTGATGTTAACAGAATTAAAACCAGAGCATCCACCTACCTGATGTTAACTCCAACGCATCGAACGGCTGCCTTTCGCGGTTGTTTTAAATTCGCTGCCACTCGCTGCTGGAACGATTTGCCACCTCCTTTTCGTGCTATAAAAACAGTACATACCTTTAGTTTAAAATATAAAAAACACCTACTACAAAAACAAAAGGACAATAGTAGCTAAAGTATTTTACCTTTGGTTTGCACGTAGCTGGCTATCTGGTGACCTCAGCGAAACACGGTAGCGAGTGTCTTTTTCTTTTATTCCTTTTAATTATATAAATCACATTATTTGTTTTTTGTTATTCCGTGTTGTCCGCCTCAGATCAAGTAAAAAGGAAGTTGTCCGCAACTCTGCATTAACTTATGATAAAACTCTTTTTCGCTTTGAAAACTAAGACGACCCACTGACCAGATTCCCTGTCTTGATTCACACCACACATAAAAGATTAGGGTACATCATTTTATGATTATCCATGAACTTAAACTACTACTTTACAATACACTAACACTTTTCATCAATGTTGTCAATTTGAGGCGGCGTCGGCGTCCCTTTGTTTGTCAGTTGTCACTGTCACAACGCTAGCGGCATAGACAAGACAAACATTGTGGTAACGCTGGCGTTGGCAGATAGTTGCAAAATTAAACAATGCAAAATTATCATTATCACTTTTATTTATTTATTGCGTACTTTTATTTATTTATTGTATTTAATAACTTTATACATATAATTGATAGATTAGTCGGGTTTACATATTCTTTACAGAAGGTTATCCTGCTTATTTTTGTTAGATATTTATTATTATAATTTTGTTTTTTATTTATTTACCTTTTAGTCGTGACTGTGGCCGCCC
Source organism: Charanyca ferruginea (assembly GCA_947361185.1). Classification (NCBI taxonomy): domain Eukaryota; kingdom Metazoa; phylum Arthropoda; class Insecta; order Lepidoptera; family Noctuidae; genus Charanyca; species Charanyca ferruginea. The sequence continues at coordinate 816,152 of OX376063.1, read as the reverse complement.
GTGGCATCTCTGCAAGGCCCTGTCAGAATACCAGCGCTGCGACATTTCATGTCGTAGCATTGTGCTGAGACAGGAGCCTTTTTGGTCTCGTACAGGTTATATAAGTCTTTTTTTTATGTGGTATCATTTGTTTATGTTTCGGTTTACCTGTACGAGGTTACAAATAAACAATTTTTCTTTCTTTCTTTCTTTCTTTTCTTTATTCTTAAGTACAAAATAAATATTCTAATTTAAGTTGTATGTGTTTCTCTTTTCTATTATTTAAAACTGCATTAATGAAATATATATATTTATTTATTATTTATTATGCTCTGGCGTTGAAAAGATAAAAAAAAATCTTTTCTTGGGGTCCAAGCTTCGTCTGTATAACAAATTTCATCAATCTCGGTTCTGTACTTTAGCCGTAAATGCGTAACAATTTTCTTTGACATTTTCATTTCCGTTAACTAACTTACTGCGTCAATAAGACATGACATGATTATATGAGAGTGAGAAACCAGCGGCTCGTTTGTGAGGAAATCCTTACCGGCGAGTACGTGTATATGTTAAAACTCTTAACCAGGCAAGACTACTTTTTGACTGGTTTTAGTCAAAAAACCCTTATTAAGATAAAATGTGTTTTCGCTACAAAACCAAAAACACGGAACGCCCTAGTTATAAGAATCACTACAAAACAAAAGTTTTAAAAGGGTCACAAAAAAAACCTACCTGCCTAATGGGTTTCTTTCTAAGTATTAAGGATAAATTTAAACCGTTCAAAAATACTTTTGACTGATTTTTGTTCTCTGAACTCTGATAGAGAACATATTGTGTTCATTACAGATAATCTACACCATCCCCGATCCCAACGAGAAGTTAGAAGACACGCTGCTGTACCAGAACCTGCAGCGCAACCACCCCACGGCGCCCGTGATCCGGGAGTTCCTCACCATGCTGGCCGTGTGCCACACCGTCATCCCCGAGCGCGTCGGCGACAAGCTCAACTACCACGCCGCCTCGCCAGGTACACTCACTATGTTCCTCACCATGCTGGCCGTGTGCCACACCGTCATCCCCGAGCGCGTCGGCGACAAGCTCAACTACCACGCCGCCTCGCCAGGTACACTCACTATGTTCCTCACCATGCTGGCCGTGTGCCACACCGTCATCCCCGAGCGCGTCGGCGACAAGCTCAACTACCACGCCGCCTCGCCAGGTACACTCACTATGTTCCTCACCATGCTGGCCGTGTGCCACACCGTCATCCCCGAGCGCGTCGGCGACAAGCTCAACTACCACGCCGCCTCGCCAGGTACACTCACTATGTTCCTCACCATGCTGGCCGTGTGCCACACCGTCATCCCCGAGCGCGTCGGCGACAAGCTCAACTACCACGCCGCCTCGCCAGGTACACTCACTATGTTCCTCACCATGCTGGCCGTGTGCCACACCGTCATCCCCGAGCGCGTCGGCGACAAGCTCAACTACCACGCCGCCTCGCCAGGTACACTCACTATGTTCCTCACCATGCTGGCCGTGTGCCACACCGTCATCCCCGAGCGCGTCGGCGACAAGCTCAACTACCACGCCGCCTCGCCAGGTACACTCACTATGTTCCTCACCATGCTGGCCGTGTGCCACACCGTCATCCCCGAGCGCGTCGGCGACAAGCTCAACTACCACGCCGCCTCGCCAGGTACACTCACTATGTTCCTCACCATGCTGGCCGTGTGCCACACCGTCATCCCCGAGCGCGTCGGCGACAAGCTCAACTACCACGCCGCCTCGCCAGGTACACTCACTATGTTCCTCACCATGCTGGCCGTGTGCCACACCGTCATCCCCGAGCGCGTCGGCGACAAGCTCAACTACCACGCCGCCTCGCCAGGTACACTCACTATGTTCCTCACCATGCTGGCCGTGTGCCACACCGTCATCCCCGAGCGCGTCGGCGACAAGCTCAACTACCACGCCGCCTCGCCAGGTACACTCACTATGTTCCTCACCATGCTGGCCGTGTGCCACACCGTCATCCCCGAGCGCGTCGGCGACAAGCTCAACTACCACGCCGCCTCGCCAGGTACACTCACTATGTTCCTCACCATGCTGGCCGTGTGCCACACCGTCATCCCCGAGCGCGTCGGCGACAAGCTCAACTACCACGCCGCCTCGCCAGGTACACTCACTATGTTCCTCACCATGCTGGCCGTGTGCCACACCGTCATCCCCGAGCGCGTCGGCGACAAGCTCAACTACCACGCCGCCTCGCCAGGTACACTCACTATGTTCCTCACCATGCTGGCCGTGTGCCACACCGTCATCCCCGAGCGCGTCGGCGACAAGCTCAACTACCACGCCGCCTCGCCAGGTACACTCACTATGTTCCTCACCATGCTGGCCGTGTGCCACACCGTCATCCCCGAGCGCGTCGGCGACAAGCTCAACTACCACGCCGCCTCGCCAGGTACACTCACTATGTTCCTCACCATGCTGGCCGTGTGCCACACCGTCATCCCCGAGCGCGTCGGCGACAAGCTCAACTACCACGCCGCCTCGCCAGGTACACTCACTATGTTCCTCACCATGCTGGCCGTGTGCCACACCGTCATCCCCGAGCGCGTCGGCGACAAGCTCAACTACCACGCCGCCTCGCCAGGTACACTCACTATGTTCCTCACCATGCTGGCCGTGTGCCACACCGTCATCCCCGAGCGCGTCGGCGACAAGCTCAACTACCACGCCGCCTCGCCAGGTACACTCACTATGTTCCTCACCATGCTGGCCGTGTGCCACACCGTCATCCCCGAGCGCGTCGGCGACAAGCTCAACTACCACGCCGCCTCGCCAGGTACACTCACTATGTTCCTCACCATGCTGGCCGTGTGCCACACCGTCATCCCCGAGCGCGTCGGCGACAAGCTCAACTACCACGCCGCCTCGCCAGGTACACTCACTATGTTCCTCACCATGCTGGCCGTGTGCCACACCGTCATCCCCGAGCGCGTCGGCGACAAGCTCAACTACCACGCCGCCTCGCCAGGTACACTCACTATGTTCCTCACCATGCTGGCCGTGTGCCACACCGTCATCCCCGAGCGCGTCGGCGACAAGCTCAACTACCACGCCGCCTCGCCAGGTACACTCACTATGTTCCTCACCATGCTGGCCGTGTGCCACACCGTCATCCCCGAGCGCGTCGGCGACAAGCTCAACTACCACGCCGCCTCGCCAGGTACACTCACTATGTTCCTCACCATGCTGGCCGTGTGCCACACCGTCATCCCCGAGCGCGTCGGCGACAAGCTCAACTACCACGCCGCCTCGCCAGGTACACTCACTATGTTCCTCACCATGCTGGCCGTGTGCCACACCGTCATCCCCGAGCGCGTCGGCGACAAGCTCAACTACCACGCCGCCTCGCCAGGTACACTCACTATGTTCCTCACCATGCTGGCCGTGTGCCACACCGTCATCCCCGAGCGCGTCGGCGACAAGCTCAACTACCACGCCGCCTCGCCAGGTACACTCACTATGTTCCTCACCATGCTGGCCGTGTGCCACACCGTCATCCCCGAGCGCGTCGGCGACAAGCTCAACTACCACGCCGCCTCGCCAGGTACACTCACTATGTTCCTCACCATGCTGGCCGTGTGCCACACCGTCATCCCCGAGCGCGTCGGCGACAAGCTCAACTACCACGCCGCCTCGCCAGGTACACTCACTATGTTCCTCACCATGCTGGCCGTGTGCCACACCGTCATCCCCGAGCGCGTCGGCGACAAGCTCAACTACCACGCCGCCTCGCCAGGTACACTCACTATGTTCCTCACCATGCTGGCCGTGTGCCACACCGTCATCCCCGAGCGCGTCGGCGACAAGCTCAACTACCACGCCGCCTCGCCAGGTACACTCACTATGTTCCTCACCATGCTGGCCGTGTGCCACACCGTCATCCCCGAGCGCGTCGGCGACAAGCTCAACTACCACGCCGCCTCGCCAGGTACACTCACTATGTTCCTCACCATGCTGGCCGTGTGCCACACCGTCATCCCCGAGCGCGTCGGCGACAAGCTCAACTACCACGCCGCCTCGCCAGGTACACTCACTATGTTCCTCACCATGCTGGCCGTGTGCCACACCGTCATCCCCGAGCGCGTCGGCGACAAGCTCAACTACCACGCCGCCTCGCCAGGTACACTCACTATGTTCCTCACCATGCTGGCCGTGTGCCACACCGTCATCCCCGAGCGCGTCGGCGACAAGCTCAACTACCACGCCGCCTCGCCAGGTACACTCACTATGTTCCTCACCATGCTGGCCGTGTGCCACACCGTCATCCCCGAGCGCGTCGGCGACAAGCTCAACTACCACGCCGCCTCGCCAGGTACAAACAAAAATGGCCGTTATTTTATATATAAAATTCTCGTGTCACAGTTTTCGTTCCCGTACTCCTCCGAAACGGCTTGACCGATTCTGATGAAATTTTTTGTGCATATTGGGTAGGTCTGAGAATCGGCCAACATCTATTTTTCATCACCTTTTTTCCCCCCTTTTCATCCCCCGGGACAGGACAACGTCTGTCGGGTCAGCTAGTTTTATATATTTATTTCGACTTCAAAATGGAATAAGCAATTATAGAGAATATGTTGTTGTTGAATCACTTGTATATTCCCGGTTGCTCTGGTCGGAGAGACGTGAGCCCCGCGAGGGCCGCACCTTGGCAACTACATTCAATTTTACATATTAAAGATGGTTAATGGTCTTTTGACGTCATGGTTGGCGCAGTAGCTGAGGCGAAGCCGGAACAAATATTTGTAAGGCCTACAGATAGTGGTTCCGGGTTGGACTGTTTGTGTATGTGATTTTAAATTCGAACAAAAATATTCCGGAAAAGTGATCGGTTCCCGAAATATTTTTGTTCGAATTTCATTTTACCGAAAACTATTGATCGTCGTCTTTGTGCTATATGCATTATTTGACATATTTTTAGATCATCGAAGTATCATGTGTCATAGGTATTATTTTACCGAACTATTTTTCGCCGATTTACAAAATAACTCTTTGCTATTGACCGAAGCGTCTTTTGAACTTTTTTCATTAGCCAAATGATTTATTTGCCACATTTTCACCACATTGAAACAACATTTTTTGTAATATTATTTGGTCACAAATATATAGCCGGTTACTTGTTAGTTTAGTTTTCAATATTAAATTAAAATAGTGTCATAAAAAGTCAATATGTTGTTCTACAAAATTTAGTGACTGAAACGAATCGCTGCAAAACCGACTTCACGCAGTCTTGTCTGCCCTACGCCTAGAGTGTCATTTAAGCCCGTGTAGGCGTGGAGGGGCGAGGCGGCCCGAGCTGAGGAGCAGGGTGGCTTGAAGGCCCACCGCCGCGGCTGAGGCTGGCCGGCGAGAAGCCAGCCAGCAAGCCGAAGCTGCGGTGGTGAGCGTTAAAACCAACTGCGACGAAAAGCTCGCGTGGGGCCGCCCAAACCCCGCGGTGCCGGAGCTGTGACAGAAACAATGCTTGCTGCATACTGCACGTCTGCTTGCATGCTTGGAAACATAATACTTCGAACAAATGTTATTTCAGCTAAGTGTAACTTCGGTAAAAAAAAATCGACCATATGAAACATCGGAGTAACGAAAATAATCGAAATGACAATAGGTCAACTGAAACAGTAGCAGACGTGACTTCGATGAAGTAAAAAAAACGAAACGATAATAGTTGAAATGTTTTAGGTGTAATGAAATTCGGTCAAATATTTTTCGATCTTATGATAGGTAAACTTTGTAAACGCACCCGATACAGGAGAAAAAACTAGTGTGGGGTAACGTTGAAAAACAAATGGTCTAATTGCAATGAATGATTTAGAGTTTTGTTTGTTCTCCCTCAGACGAGCGCGCGCTGGTGCTGGGCGCCATGGCGTGGGGCTACGTGTTCGACCAGCGCACGCCGCGCGCCGTGCGCCTGCGCAGCCCGGCCGGCGCGCAGGAGTACGTGCTGCTGCACGTGCTGGACTTCAGCTCCGCGCGCAAGCGCATGTCCGTCGTGGTGCGCACGCCCGCCGGTAAGCATGCGCCGCATCATGAGAGTACATACCCTATCCGCGCTAGCGCCCAGCAGTACGTGCTGCTGCACGTGCTGGACTTCAGCTCCGCGCGCAAGCGCATGTCCGTCGTGGTGCGCACGCCCGCCGGTAAGCATGCGCCGCATCATGAGAGTACATACCCTATCCGCGCTAGCGCCCAGCAGTACGTGCTGCTGCACGTGCTGGACTTCAGCTCCGCATGTCCGTCGTGGTGCGCACGCCCGCCGGTAAGCCAGAGAGACTCAACTCAACTCAGATAAATATTTATTATCTTGTTTTAATATATTTTGATATCTAATATTTTATCCACGAGTAATTACTATCAATAAATAAAATAATCTTAAATCAGCTGCAACTCTGTCGCGTAACGGTGGTGCCGTTACGCGACAGATGGAGCTGATTTAAGATTTTTTTAGACACGAAGTCTCATCGATACGTTCGCGCATTTCGATCGCTTCGCGCTGCACTAGCGCCGCTACGAAACCCTACGGCAAAGTCACAAATATTTGTGCCTAGATTTTTATATTTGTTTGGATGTGTGCCTCGTGACAGGCTCGTAGTCACACGTGTACAGTGGTGTACTTTTTCTATTCGTACATGACACACAATGTCACAAAACACACACAGCGCAAACTGAAGACATTGCCTTTTTTACATTTTAGATTTTACTACTCGACGACAATTGAATTCTGAGTCGCCATTTTTTTTGTTTTGGTTGGTTTGATGGTTTTGTGATTGCATTTTATATTTTTTTTTTTTGTTTTTTTTTTTTTTTTTTTTTTTTTTTCCCTTATCCTAGAGTTCATCAAAAGGATGGACCCTAATCTTATTACAATCTAGCCTTGTACATAGACTAATAAGTAATTTAATTAAAACCTAAACTGTTAAATTGTCTTTACTAAGAATGTGTCCAATGGCACTTTTCTTATTGTCTCTATTAAGGCGAATACACTTCGTTCTTGTGTTTATTTGGTAACACTTGTGCTACATAACACTATTCACTTTCACTAACACAAAACACTAACTCGAACGGTTTTGTTCTTTTTAGTCTTCTCACTATGTCCGTGTGGTCTAAAAGCTGGATCGCCTTGACGTTCACATAATGATGAAGTCTCTGTTCGTGAGCTTCTGCAAATTTTTGTATCACTTTTTCGATGAACTCAACTTTTAAGTCCCGATGGAGGTCATCATTTCGTATATACCAGGGTGCATTTACAATTTCCCGTAGTACTTTGTTCTGGAATCGTTGGATGATTAATACATTGGTCTGTTTGGTGCAGCCCCACAGCTGAATACCATAAGTCCAAACTGGCATCAGGACTTGTCTGTATAACAACAATTTGTTTTGCACGGACAGCACGGAGTTTCTTCCAAGCAGCCAATACATTCTTTTGAACCGTAGGTCGAGTTCATCTTTTTTCTTCTTAACGTGGGCTTTCCATCGTAGCTTTGCATCAAGAGTCATACCGAGATACTTGGCTGTATTCTCGTAAGGGATTTGTTTGTCATTAATATAAACTGGAAAATTCTGTTGCTTTTGGTTTGTAAAGTCTATGTGTACAGATTTGGATTCATTTAATTTAATCCTCCATTTTTTGGTCCAGTCATAAACTTGATTAACAGCTATTTGAACCTTTTCTACTGCTTCTTCGTGGCTGTTTCCAACGGCCATTATGGCTGTATCATCAGCAAAGGTCCCAATGGTATTGTGTTCTGATTCAGGAATATCGCAAGTGTATAATAGGTACAGGACCGGACCTAACACACTTCCTTGCGGTACGCCAGCTTTTATTTGTTTTATTTCTGAATAAGCGTCTTCTTGTCTTATTCTAAATACTCTGTTTAGAATGTAGGATTCTAATATATCTGCAAACTGTTTTGGTAGAAGTCTCTTCAGTTTATGTATAAGGCCTTCATGCCATACTTTGTCAAACGCTTGAGCTACGTCTAGAAAAACAGTAGAACAAACTTTCTTGTTTTCTAACGCGTTTTCTATTACGTTTGTGATTCTGTGCACTTGATCGATCGTTGAGTGTTGTTCTCGAAAACCAAACTGGTGCTCGGGTATAATGTTTCTGTTTTCTATTATTGGTTTAAGCCGTTTGAGTAGCAGCTTTTCAAACAGCTTTGACATAATTGGTAGCAGAGAAATCGGTCTGTATGATGTCGTTTCGTGAGCCGGCTTCCCAGGTTTTGCTATCATTATTACTTCAGCAACTTTCCATAAGTCTGGTACATATTTAAGCCTCAAAGCGGCGTTAATAAGAGTTGTTAACTTAACCAGACCCTTTCTTGGTAAGTTATGAAGTATTTCCCCTGTTATTAAGTCGTAACCTGGTGATTTTCGTGGGCTTATCTTATGTTTTATTTCTCGTAAGACTTCGTTTGGTGTTACTAGTTTGATTGCATCTGCATGATCTGGCATCACTATATTACTCAAGGTGGGGTCTTCAATGATGTCCCCCTTGTTTGGTTGAAATATATTTTCTAGGTGCTCTGCAAACCTCGCAGCTTTTTGCTCATTAGTAAGTGCCCATTGTCCGTTTTCACATTTGATGGGAGGGATTTGGGCTATCGGCCTCTTTAGATGCTTAGTAGCCTTCCAAAGGGAGTAGTCTGTCCTTCGGTCGTTACTTAGTTTCAGAAGGTAGGTTTTGGTTGAGTCGTCTTTATAGTCCTGGATTAGTCTTCTTACTTTTTTTGTAAGTTTGTTTAGTTTTCGTTTGTCATCAGGACACCTAGATTGATGCCACGTTTTTCTCTGTCTTCTTTTCTCCATGATGAGCTGCTTGATTCTGAGGGGGTAAATATTTCCCTTCGTCCTTTTGTTGAAGTCAGGTGTATTTTCCCACGCTGCATGCTGAATATGTATTATGAACTTTTCAACTTCACTGTTTAGATGTTCGGGGGTTTTTAATGGAGCTTTAAGGTCTATTTGATCATTCAATCTGGCCTTAAAGCTCTCCCAGTCCGTACACTTATTGACAAGAGTGAGACTGTTTTCTTTGTTTAAAGTACTCTCGCTAATTTCTAAGTAAATTGCAGAGTGGTCTGAGTTCAAGTCATAGCTTTGTTCCGACTTTGTATAGCTAGTTGATAGACCCTTGGTTACGAAAAAATCGATTAAGTCCGGTATTTTATTTGGATCTGTTGGCCAATAGGTGGGCTTGCCAGTAGATATAACGTCACATTTTAGCTCTTTTATGGCACTCAGTAGTTCTTTGCCTTTAGTAGTAGTGAGTCTGGAACCCCAATACGTATTCTTGGCATTGAAGTCACCTCCTAAGATAAATCTATTACCAAGGTGGGCTAGAAAACACATATAGTGGTCTTTTTTTATCATGTACCGTGGTGGACAGTAGATGGCACACACTGTTAAAGGGTATTTTTTGGTTTGTAGACAAATTGCCACTGCTTGAATATCTTTCTCTTCATATTTAAAAATTTCATAGTGCTTCAGGTTTTCTTTAACAATAACGGCACTTCCACCTCTTGCAGTGTTGTCTGGGTGTAGTGCATGGTATACTTTGTATCCTTTAAACTTAATATGACATTGCTTTGTGAAGTGCGTTTCTGATATCAGGCACACATCAATTTTTTCTATTTCTAGAACTACTTGTAACTCATTCTGATGTTTTTGTAACCCATTTGAGTTCCACGCCATAAGTTTAAGTGAATTATTCATTTTTTTGTTTGAGAAGTAGCAGTTTTGTTGCTATTTTTAATTTTTTTTAATCTCTCGTCGAATGATGACATTAACTTTAAGATTTCATCCAGTTTTTTGTTGCTGTTCATATCAGCCAAAGGCGCTTTTGCTATGCCCCTTGTAGTTACTTGAGCGTATGAGATGTTTTTACTTGTAGTTTGCTTTGGTTGGATCGTGGTTTGCTTTGGTTTGAACTGGCTAGCGTCTGCACCTCTTCCGACAGGTGCACTTTGTTGAGGGTTAATATTATTTTTTTTCGATCTTTTCAGCCGTATCTGCTGAATTTCCTTGGCTACAATACATCCCCTGTAGTTAGCCGGATGAGGGGCTCCGCAGTGGACGCATTTTGGTTTCTCTTCTTTTGGTTTTCTGCAATCCATTGTGAGATGTTTACCTGTGCATTTTACGCACCTCGGTTCTTTGGAGCAGTACTTTTGCGTATGGCCGTACGCCTGGCATCTTTTGCACTGAGGTACTAGTTTTGTGGATTTTAACGGTTGTATTTCCACATTACATCCTAGTATGTGTTTAATGTTGAATATTTTGTTAGTTTCCTCATCATTTGAGAATGTCAGCATGAACATGTTGAGTGGCTCTTTGGTTTTCCAACTCAATTTGTTGACTGCTTCTAGAATCTTGTAGCCTTTGCTGCGCAAGTCTTCGACTACTCTTTCCGGGATGCATGTGGAATGCAATTTTTTTGCCATTACTCTTATTGGCCTCTCTTGCTTGTTTTCATATGAGTGCCAAAGGCAATCGTTATCTGAAAGGGCTTTTGAAATTGCTCTGTAAGATTCTTCGTTTTTGGCATTTACTTTTACGGTATCCCCATTCATCATTTTGATGCTGAACGCGTCAGCTGATTGACTCTCACATAAAAAATCAAAGAATTTTTGATAATTCTGGATACCATCCACAACAATGGGTGGTGGCAAAGGAGTTTTGGTGGTTTTTTCATTTCCTCTATTCACGTCTCTTCCGTGTTCATTTTGGGTATGTTGGGCAGGAGAGGTGTTCAATTTTCTTTTCTTCCTGCTCTTTTGCCGTATCCACCCTGTTTCTCGAGCGAGTTCTTCTTCGTCCGTTGTATATTCGACAGGCGCGCTAGGCGGTGAAGAAGTCTCAATGGCGGTTGTTGCTGATTTCGGTGCGTTTTCTGTTTGAAGTTTCAGCTGTTGCTGGAGGCTTTCTATTTGACTTTTTAAGTCATTTAGGTTCTGTTGGAGCTTCAGACGCTCACTTTTTTCTTCACAATAATACTTGTACAACAGATGTTCCGTCTCTGTTTTTAAGCTCACTCTGGCATTACCCAGTGTATCCATTTTCGAGTCCATTGCAAGATTTAAACGGGTATTAACTTCGCCTTAACAATAATATTCGCCGTCAGCCGTCAGCAATACGCAATAACTAGGTCATTGCGATGCAGCCGACTTGACGGCGTTATTTTGATGCGTAAGCACTTAGTACGCGCGCGATCGCATGCAACACAACTGTTCTCAGCGAAAATCGAACGCGAATGATTTCAACGTTGTTACTAGTGTGTAAAATGTAATAACTTCACTGTGAAAATTTGGTGGTGGTTGTGTACAGACAATACTTAAAAAATGATTCCTTTTCAAAATTTTCTTTCGATGAAAAAAGAGTGGTCGAGGATTGCCGCTAGATTTGCAATAAATATAAACTAACCATGCGATTATGTCGTTAGAGGCAGAAACAGTTTTGTTTTATCAAAATATAGTAGAAGATTCGTGCTTTACGATGATGTAAGATGTGACGAGATTTAGTTATAGGACCGAACCCTAATAAAATGCCTACATTTTGTTTAGGTTTTCGGTACTGAGTAAATGATAGATAATCCTCATCATGAAAGGGGAATAGGTACTTGTAATACCTAATTCTAGTAAGTAGTGAACTTGAAATCATTTTATTGGTTTGTAGATTGCAGAACGTTTTTCTTCTACGAATATTATGTTTAATCCTGTTTTGAGTTCCTATCGTAAATTTATCGATAAAAAAAAATAGAAAACATCTGTTCGTATGGTGGTTTGATCTGTATTCTTCTGCTATTTTTTTTTTGTTTTTTCTTTACTCTTGCTAGGGGACGGGAAACGCCGAAACGTTAGCGTGCCTGATATTATAATGTAGGTACCTGCTCTGTGACGCGGGCCTGACGCTTGAGTGTACAGCAATTGGTTGTTCTGTTTACCTTGCCTACTATTTTCAAACAATATGATAGCCTGAAACGAGGCATTACATCAATACAGACCTATTCATAATTTTCCTACGGCAGCAAAAAAACAAATTGATGTCTATAAATTCAGCCAATCTAGGTTTGGTCATTTGAGGTGGCAAATCACGTAGGTACATCTACAAGACGATGAACCAAATCCAAATTGCAGTAGCTATTTTAGAAAGTTAAGCATTACATTTTTGTGACTAAAAAACTTTGTGGACGCCCCTGATCCCCATAGAGCGATAAAGGCTCCCCCACACAGGTGCGTTATTACCGCCGATAATATAGGATGCGTTTTTGCGATATTTGTTTTTAGTACATTTTGTACTAGGACAGCTACGAAGTTACACACTGCTGCGATAATAACGACGAAATAGAAGTACGAAGATTCGGGACGCATTATTGCAATAACGCAATGCAATATAATCTTCGGTGATAACGCACCTGTATGGGCCTAAATAGGGGCCGTTCAATTCCGAAACTGCGTGTTTTTTCACAATACATATCAACACTCACGTGCACTAAAATAGTACATTACCAGGCTCCGTGTAATTCCGTAATATATTCAGATCACATAATTTGCTGTTGCAATGTCTTACTGTTGTATTCGTAGGTGTAGTGAAAATAGTAAACTATTTAACTCTAATACATACTGATTCATATTTCACCGGTAAGTAACAATCAACATTTTCAATTTACATCCATTTTATCACAACTCAAATTAAACTAGTCAAGTGAAATGAAATGATTGACAAGTATCTGTGCGTCTTGGTTTTACTTAGTTGCAACCTAATAACATCATCTCTTTCTATTTATACGAATTGTTATTAGTTCTGGACTAAGATAACTATATTGCAAGTCGATATTCACGAGTAAAGTATGTATATCAATAATAATAATTGTTTTGACTGATTGCACTACCGAAAAAATTAACTGATAAGTTAGAAACTGGAACAAGCCGAAATGCGGTTTACACCAGTCTTGCATCATATGTATTAATTGCCTCTTTATAAAAAAAAACGAGTGTTATCAAAAAAATTTCATAAGCAGTTATTGGCAGTTATATTTTTTTTGTTGTTTACTATGCAGTCCCACTAAACAATGACTATCGATATTTGTTAGGAACTACAGCGTTTCGTTTGACCTTAGGTCGGCCAATCAGAGTGCAGTTGTCACCGCTATGATTTGTCGGAAATGTAGTCATACAAAATGAGTTGCATTTGGTCTGTAATGTCTCACCCCGCAGGAGACATCAAGCTGTTCTGCAAGGGCGCGGACTCGGTGATCTACCCGCGCCTGGCGGGCGGCGCGCATGCGCAGTTCGCGGACGCCACGCTCGCGCACCTGGAGCTGTTCGCGTGCGACGGACTGCGCACGCTCGTGTTCGCCGTGGCCGACATCTCCGAGGACTTCTATCAGGTCAGAGAGTGTATGATGACGGCATGACAGGTCAAGTAGTAGTGTGCCAGTCACTAGAGTGGCTGATAGATAGTCCAGGGTGAGCTGCAGCTAGAACCTTTCTCACATTTTTAGTCTAAAACTCCCCACGTCGTCGTCGTCTCTCCTCTCGTCGTACCCGTTGACCTAGGTCAACGACAAACGCGGTAATGCGACGCGACGCGAAAATGTCAAAACCCGTCAATTTAACGGTCACAAGATAATTACTTATAAGCTATAAAGGTTTAGACTCACATTTCTTATTCATAAATTCACTTATGTTATAAAAACTGAATTCACTTAACCACTTGTACAATTTAATCATTAACAATCTAGTATTTAATATTTTGAAGTGATTAGGTAACTTATTATAAATACGCACACACATTGCTAGACAGTTTTTATTATATTTGGCGAGTCTTAGCATATCATCTAATACTAATTTATGTGGGTCTCGCTCGTTCCGAGGACACAAATCGTTAGCTGTCTTAAATAGTTTTCGATTCTTAACAACAAACATGGGAAGCGACATCGCGGCAGACGCAGGCGGAGATGGTGGGATGATCTGAACTCCTTCGAAAAAGACTGGCCCCAAATAGCCCTTAATAGAGAGAGTTGGAAGGAGAGTGGAGAGGCCTTTGCACTGCAGTGGGAAAATCCAGGCTGAAATATAAATATAAAATAACAACAAACACATATATCTCATAAATGTATAGAGAAGGCACAACTAATAGTGTAATATTTGTTCAGGACTGGGCGAACACGTACCACAAGGCGAACATAGCGATCCAGGACCGCGAGCTGAAGCTGGACGAGGCCGCCATGCTCATCGAGAACAACCTGCGCCTGCTCGGAGCCACCGCCATCGAGGACAAGCTGCAGGTCAGCCCTCACATGTGACGGGGAGGACGAATACATTCTCACTTTTAGATAAATACAATCCCGTATTCCATCTATTTTGTCAGTGTGGTGTCGGACGTAAAGAATAGCACCATCCCCATATCTTCTCGTGGGTGTCGTAAGAGGCGACTAAGCGACTTACCAGGGAATGGGCAGCAACGTTCTTTGTGCCTTTGTAACAACCATACTGCGATCGCCAACCCGCCTGCCAAGCGTGGCGATTATGGCAAAACCTCCCCTAGGGGAGGCCTTTGTCCAGCAGTGGACGTCTTGCGGCTGAAAGGATGATGATGAGTGATGATTCTATCTATAAAAAAAAAACTATTTCACAGTTTAAAATACCCTAGTTTCCACACTAGGATTCCCTGTGTCTGGAATTGACATTGGCGTCGATTCCCTTGTTCACAAACTAAACTAAAATTAGACAATTGTCATCTCTTACTGTCAGGCAGCTGAAGAAAAGGACGGCAACAGATAAGAACTAAGAGATGTCAAATTAGTTTTTTCTTGAACATCGCTTTTTTTTTAATCTTCTGAAATGACAACTAAAATTGTATGAACATTTTAGATCAACTTAAATTGACAGCTCTTATTAATATCTGTCTTTCTTGTTTTATTGAAGAGAAAGAGATATGAATAGCTAAAAATAAGTTTAGCTCCAGCACAACAGAATTGGCACCAAACTTCTTGTTAAAAGAAATATCACGTAGTCGCTTACTACGCATAAACTGACTGCCTAGTACCTAGCCTTCTTCTAACTATGTTGGGATAGTAGTAGGTGAGAATCATCATCTTCCTTCTCTTGTCCTGAACAAACTGCCTAGTACCTAGCCTTCTTCTAACTATGTTGGGATAGTAGTAGGTGAGAATCATCATCTTCCTTCTCTTGTCCCACGTTACTTGGGGTCGACGCAACACGTTTCCTTCTATTTTTCCGTCATGATATCACTGATTCCCTTCTCTTCAGATAAGGAATCAAACTGAATATTGTTTGTGTACAGGACGGAGTCCCCGAGACGATAGCAGCGCTACTGAAGGCGAACATCAACGTGTGGGTGCTGACGGGAGACAAGCAGGAGACGGCCATCAACATCGGCTACTCCGCCAGGCTGCTGCACAGCAACATGCCGCTCATCATACTCAACCAGGACAGCCTGGACGTGAGTACAGTCAGCAGTACACACCTATACTCCATTTACAATAGTATTGGGCTAAGAACTCACGATGCGGTTTTCGCCCGCGCACGCTGCGGTGAAAGAATAACCCTAACTCACGGGACCGGAGTTCTGTGCGGTTGCAAGACGGGCACTGACCTTTCTTGCACCACAATAATTAATAGATCGACTTCAATATCCATTTTGTAAAGTTTGTTGACAAACGTGCATAGACACGTCACGTCGCCACGAGTAATAACAAGTCACTGCAAAATGGCGTCGGATTTCTGTACCCTCGCTGGTCACTGCGGTCGCACGCCTACCGACCGCAGAGCCCGCGGGTGATTCTACTAGTTGCCCGCCGGTGCTGTGGGAGCCGCAAACAACCGCGCACACCGCGGACGTAAATCGCGTCGTGAAATGTGTTTAGTTTTTTACATAAATGCCCGCAACCGCGGCGGACGCGGGTGAAAACCGCTTCGTGAATTCTTAGCCTTGGACAGAAGTTGAAAAAGGTTATTTTTAATGCACACTTTGTAAGAAAAGTACAATACATGTTACAGCTACGATAGACGCCGAATTTATTTTAATCTATTTTTACAACAGCTTTCGCACTAATTTGTATCCATTTTAATAATTTATATTATGAAAATATGTGGCTATCATTTAGTTGTATTATTTCATTCCAATTTAAAATTATAGTGTCAATGATAAAAACCTAAAAGAAGCAGGGATGAACAATACCGGTAACGTTATTCGTTTATTAACGTTATTCGTAATTCTACCAAAAATATGTTAGCTAATCTTTAGACTTTTATTATGTTTATATTTTATACGTCCATATTTTAGTACTATCTTAGATCTATTTATTGAAATTATGCTAAAACAATTGTGTTGCATTCCTGCTTCTACGAGCCTCTTTTTTCTAATGCTATTATAAATGGAGTATAGCAGTGTACACAGTGACTTCCACGACACATCAATGTCAAACTTCATCAAAGTTTTTTCATCTTTATAAGGAGAGAAAATTTTAATGCTAAATGAAAACAAAATATTCAAATACACCTCCGTTACGCCGTGCGTAAAATGCAACAAAAATATCCTTATTCCTTTACATTGAAATGTTTGAAATGGTAACCCTATTTTTAGAGATGAGTAATTAAATCAGCAATTTTTTTTAACTATATAATAACATTGAATTAACTCAAAATTGCGGCATGGCATAGTGACCTGCTCAGTTCGCGTCTTCTTTGTACGCTGTTCTCACAGGCTCATAATACAAACAAAGTAAACCGCGATAACTTCGTTGACTCGAACCATTTTCTGTCATTCATGCAGAGCACGCGCGAGTTCATCTCCCGGCACACGGTGGAGCTGGGCGACAACCTGGGCAAACAGAATGACATCGCGCTCATCATCGACGGCAAGACGCTCAAGTACGCGATGGGTTGCGACCTGAAGAAGGACTTCCTGGACCTCTGCATATCCTGCAGAGTGGTGGTCTGCTGTCGAGTGTCGCCCATACAGAAGGCCGAGGTCAGTAACGTTGCTCCGCGTAGTAGGCTATTTAATAAAGATGTACACTTTTAATACTCTTCTTTATTTGGGTATTTGACACCATTAATCAGCAATTTCAAGACCATGCCTCTCTACAAAAACACTTTATATTAACCATGAAGATCCGATTAATTTGCTTTGAAATCAATAAATAGTTACTAAAATTAATTGGCAAATTAGTGACGTCATATTTTACTATTGCCATACAAAATGTATGGGTGAATCACGTTTTGACATCTTGATTAGTAGTGCCAAGTATCCAGTTGTAATACACTGGGACACTGGCGACGTCGCCGGCTACGAATCCAAACAATTAGTATAGAAATAGATGACAGTTGGCCCACTTGGTTACGGTCTGGCGACGTCGCCAATTTTAAAGCTTACCACGACCGACCGGCTCCTATGTAGAGACTGGTTACTCTGGCGACCTAACGACGCGTAGCCAAGTCGCCAGTATTTTGTATACAAGTAAGTTATGCCTCCCTCACTCAGTGGCCAAGACGGACGCCCGCGTGTTTGTGCAAAACAATGAGTTTTAATACAGAAATATTTATTGTGGACATTTAAAACCATCCATATTTATGGAATACTCAGTCAGTCAGTACCCACTGGTTGCTTATTTGCCAACCTCATTTAGCTACAGTAGGTAGAGAGAGGTCGCCACGGCGTCTCAGTGTGTTAGAGCCGTACTTGTGTGGCCGCAGGTGGTGGAGATGGTGTCGTCGGCGACGGGCGCGGTGACGCTGGCCATCGGCGACGGCGCCAACGACGTGGCCATGATCCAGCGCGCCGCCGTGGGGGTGGGCATCTCCGGCGTGGAGGGGCTGCAGGCCGTCTGCGCCTCCGACTACAGCATCGCGCAGGTGAGGCTGAACTGGAGTCTACTCCCATTCAAGAGCGTCGTCAGGACTCGCCAGCAGATGGCCTAGGGGGGGGGGGGGGACAAGTTGATATATGGTGGAAAAAAAGTGTGGCGTGTGTGTGTGTGTGTGTGTTTAGTGTGTGTGTAGTGTCGGGGTTCAAAAGTATGAATTTTAAATTCAATCAAAGGCACATGAACCTTTTGGAATCTCTACGGGGGGCAGCCTGCTGCCCCTACCTACTCCCTCCTTGGCGGCGCCCTTGCTCACATTCGTCTATTATTGATTCATCATCATCATCATCAGCCGAAAGACGTCCACTGTTAAACATAGGCCTCCCCCATAGAAAGCCATAATAAGCAGCAACCTGCCGCTTGATTTTTAGATTGAGCTTATGAAAATAATAAGCCGAAAGAAATTATACCCTGTTAAAATTAAACATTTACTAAAACCTTTTTTACAGCCCGTTCAACCGATTTTGACTTCTATTGCGTTGGTAGCATGACAAATGGCAGCTGCAGTAAACAGTTGTTATTGTAACCACTTTTTGCCTCTAATGTCATCCTTAAGCCTACGGAATAGAAGTCAAAATCGGTTGAAGGGACTGTAAAAAAGGTTTGTGTTTATGTCTAATCTTATTGTGAACAGGATATAGGTTTTATTTACGTAAAAAATAAACTTACACGACATGAACTTTCATGTCGTGTTCAAAGGTTAAGCAACGCTTGCCGCGGTCGGTCTGTGGATGGGTGACCATCCATTTCATACCGAGTTCCCTCCGTGCCTCGGAAAGCACGTAAAGCCGTTGGGTAACATCTGACAACCAGTCTTACCAAAGGGTATCGTGTTACCCAGTAACTGGGTTGTGGAGGTCCAATAGGCAGTCGCTCCATATAAAACACTGGTATTCAGCTGTACCCAGTTAGACTGGAAGCTGACCCCAACATACTTGGAAAAAAGCTAGGCAGATGATCCCATTTCTTATCATACTTCTCATTTTAAAAAACGTATTGTGAAAGAAAACTTGTTATGTAAGATCACCATCCGTCACCCAAACAATGTGACACTGTTCTGCTGCTCTTTGACATGACAATAGGGTATTTTACTATATATGAGAAAAAACCTATAAATATATTATTGAGATAGTTTAGGCAAAACTCAGTCGGAAAATGTTAGTTTTAGTTCATAAAATAACAAAATAAATTTTAAAATTCAATTCAACGTTTTAATTTTTTTTAATCTGTTTTAAAACACCATGATATAGTAGCCGCCATGTTATTACGCCATACGGCTGTGTAAACAAAAAAGTGTCAACTGTCAGTCAACAAATTGGCGTTTATAGGCTTTGCACTTTGGTTATTTTCGTAACCAACGTAATTTTTTAATTATTAAACTTATTATAAAACATTATATTGATTATTTTTAAATTCTAAAGAATTATCATACAAAATATCAGCGCATTTGTTACACAGCGAACTAACGTCATTTCCGCAGAGCAATATGGCGTCCACTACGAGGCAAACTCCGCGCAAAATTTGAAAAATTAAAATAATGATGCATTTTCATGGCAAATATCGATTGATTTTTTTTTTATATTTTAAAAAATGGCATATTTGCACTACAGAATTGATATGAGACACTTTTCAAAGATGAGTGTAATACCGTATTGTGTTGCAGTTCCGTTTCCTGCTGCGGCTGCTGCTGGTGCACGGCGCGTGGAACTACTCGCGCATCAGCAAGCTGATCCTGTACTCCTTCTACAAGAACATCTGTCTGTACGTCATCGAGCTCTGGTTCGCCATGTACTCCGGCTGGTGAGCATGAAACTAATAAACTATACATCTGTGGATCACTTTACAAAATCACCATCATCTGCCATTTGTTTTCCAATACAAAACCATATTGTAGAATCTATACTAATAGTATAAAGCTGAAGAGTTTGTTTGTTTGGTTGAACGCGCTAATCTTAGGATCTACTGGTTCGAATTAAAAAAATATTTTTGTGTTGGATAGTCCATTTATCGAGGAAGGCTATAGGCCCATGCGAAGCTGGGTCGGGTCGGTAGTATAATATAATTGTAATTATGGGTATGTCACTACAGGGATTCAGCAGAATATCAGCGTCAGGTATATTTGCCTGACACATGCTGAGCTGAACTCCCATTTGGTGCAACCTTGAGACGCACACCGCACTTTGTTTAACCCTTATTTAATGTTTTTTTTTTTGTGTTGTGATATTGTCGTTGATACTGCAATTTTGAGTAACTAAAATTGTGAAATACCGCAAATTTCGACCTTAAGTCAAATTATTGAAAGTGTACATTCGCGGTATTTAAAAATGCTAGTTACGCGGATTGCTATATTAACGACGATGTCTTTAGGGTGCACTAAATAAATGATTTATTTATCTATCTATCTCCTAGCGTTTTCCCAAGTATATTGGGGTCGGCTTCCAGTCTAACCGGATGCAGCTGAATACCAGAGTTTTATATGAAGCTGCCTATCAGACTTCCACAGAGACAAATAAAAACAAAAAATCAGTTCAGAAAATAATAGGTTTAAATTAATTAACCTTCGGCATACAAGGTGGGGTTTTTTGAACCCCAACACCTTTCAAATGCGTTAAATTTATATTAAAACGCAACTAAATAAGTTTAATTTCATAGTAGCTGGAGTTAAAGTATTTCCGCGTCTTTTCATAGCGTCGGGTCAGTACTGAGTGCACTAGCGTCGTGTGTGCAAGCGCACAAAGTGGTTCCTGGGTGTTTTTAACCCCACGTTGTATGGGACGTCGTAAAAAAGGTATGTGCTTACTTCTGTGTTTTTTTTTGTAATTGTCAACTACAATAAGTTATTTTTTAATACTTTTTTGTTTTTATTATAGGAACAGATAGTGAATGTGTCTAACAACCTGCAGGATGATCTTATTGTGGCTACCTTTTTGAAAGATACTGAGACTTCGTCAGCCGATAAGAGTTTTCTTCATATCAGCGATACGGATGTGGAAGATACCGAAATAAACTTTCGACCATGTTTAGATGGCACACCATGAACTCCTGCAGGGATTCAGCAGAATATCAGCGTCAGGTATATTTTCCTGACACATGCTGAGCTGGACTTCCATTTGGTGCAACCTTGAGACGCACATAGCACTTTATCTAATACTGTGATTATTTTTATAAAGCCAAATATGTCTTGTATTAATTAATAAACAAAAAAAAGCATTTTCCATTTAAGAAATATTTTTGTTATTTTTTTATTGTGACTTAATGCGCGTGTTGTTGATTTCATGGAAAGGTTATGTGATTTTTTTTTTATAATATATGTTTAATTTGATACATTTTTGTATTTCATTCATTAGTTAAGTAATGTCCTTAACAAAATAAAACAGTAAAACTTGTTTAGCTTGATAAACTTTCATAGGACATACCGATGATTCTGGGGTTAATTTAACCCCACGTTGTATAGGTGAGGAGATTTTTTCACCTTGTACACCGAAGGTTAATTTACCTGAATATTACGGCGATTTTGCAATATAAATAAAATGCTGTAAATTTTCACTACAATAAATGGCCAAGCTTCTTCATAAAACTAGAAAAACTAACTTCAATTTTCTGAAATGGACCTAATCGATACTTTGGCCTATTTGGACTATCGTGAATGTTGACCATCCCAAAAATTTTAGTAACACCTTCATGTCTGATAACGCCACCTTTTCCTGAAGCTTACGAAGATTTAAGAAAGTCAATTAACATTTAGAGTATTGACGTGGTCGGCAGGTCGGGGCAGATCCTGTTCGAGCGCTGGACGATAGGCTTCTACAACGTGTTCTTCACCGCGCTACCGCCCTTCGCCATCGGACTCTTCGACAAACTCTGTTCGGCTGATATCATGCTCAGGGTAAGTGTATTGAAGAGCATCTCATTTATTTATTTATCCTTTATTTCAGGCTACTAAGGCCCATAAAACACAATACATATTATATAAGTATAAAAAAAAAACTATAAACTAATACATATTTTAAACAATAGACTTAAATACTATTGCACACGAAGTGACGCCGTCGTGTTACGCTGTGAGATGCTGCGTAGCTGACCGCGAAAACGCCGAGACAGCACACCTTTCGGCCAAAACTCGTCCTTGAGGAAGGTCAACAAATGTTGAGTCGAAACGCGCACCACAAACGACTTAAAATTGGTGTTATGGCGCGCTTCCAAGTTCTCCACCTCCACCCTCAAGGTCCAGTTGGTCTTCACCCGTAGGTACTCTACGATGTCCTCAGTCTTCGTAGAGTGGTGCAAACGGTATTTATGTAGATCATTATAACACGACCCCGTGGGGTGTCCGGCTCTCATTTCATCCTGAGGGTGTAGTAGAAGGCGACTAAGGGAAAATCCGGAAGTCGGGCAGCAGCAGTTTTTATGTACTCAACAACTTTACTGCGATCCCACCCACAACACAGGAATAATTCATAGAGTGGGGCAACGTTTAAAAATAAATGATCCCCAAGACGCCTGCTAAGTGTGGGGATTATGGGGGTGGGAGGTCTTTGTCCAACAGTGAACTTCTTCTTCCGGCTGATGATGATGAATGATGATGTAAACTAGAATCAAAGGTTTGACCGGTGTATTAAATTAGTAGTGTTTAATGTCCTCTGTGCCGCAAAGCATGCGATCGGGGTGAATTATGCGCTGCAACCGACGACGCCGTGGAAGTAGCTAAATTTTGGACCAAACAAATATAAAAGACTGTCGTGACTATCGCGCCAGCGATACGAAGAAGAAGAAGTAGTGTTTAAGATCTTCTGTTGGGGCCAGGAGACACAAACCTTGCTTAGTTTGGGCTCCTGTCTCTCTTCTAATAGGGTATTTTACCAAAAAAATCTAATTAGTCCGTCAGTTAGATTATCGAAAAATATTGGATACGTATTTTTTGTTTTATCAAATCAATTAAAACTGACGAAGATAAAACGCACCAAATATCATAAGTGGGGGTCTGTGACGTCACTTCGCCAGTAAAAGTGTACTGACATAGTGACGTCACACGAGCTTTCGACGCACTGTATCGTCTTCATTTTTTGTTTACGTGAAAAAAGAAAAAACACGTGTCTAATATTTTTTGGAAATCTATCTGACGGACTAATTAGATTTTTTTGGTAAAATACCCTATTCTGTCTCTAATTGTAAATATGTTTTATGGGAGAAATAAACGAAATGTATTATTATAATGACCTGTATATATTCCCAGCACCCGGTGCTGTACATCCCGTCGCAGCAGGGCATGCTGTTCAACGTGCGCGTGTTCTGGGTGTGGGCGGTCAACGCTCTGCTGCACTCGGTGCTGCTGTTCTGGCTGCCCATGCTGCTGACCAGCCACGGCGTGCTGTGGCCCAGCGGGATGGACGGGGGGTACCTGCTCATGGGCAACTTTGTTTATACCGTAAGTACTTCAACATTGTTACTGTGCAGTAACGCATATCCACAGTGTCTAAAGACGAAGGTTTATAACCAGTGTGTGTTGCCAGTTTTGACTTATGGCACAGAAACGTGGTCCTTAAGAGCGCCCATCCCCATCGAACGAACTTCCACGCGAGCGTGATTGATTTTTTTTTTGTTTCAACCAACGCAAAGCTCGAAGACAAACGAGTGAGTGAGAACGCGATAACATCACAGGAAAATTGGCGCGCGGAAATTTCACTGAACTTGTTCCAGGACATACGTGTTTTCGAAAAAGCCTTACAAGTTTTTAATAAAAATGAAAATAAAAATTTAGAATCTCCATTACATGTGCAAGGTTTCTATGAAGCTGTTTTTTTACTTTTTTAATGTATGAGTGCATTATGACCGGCCAAAGTTCGGATAAAATTTTACAAAAAAGCTGATTTTCGAACGTGTTTACTGAATTTGTTTCTCAAAAAAGTTTATTTTTGGCTTCATACAAACCTAGATTTAAACCACAAGTTACCTGTGTGTTAAAATATTTGGAAAATAATTTGTTATAACGCCGTAATCGCGTACGAGCGTTTGTATGGAAAATATGACGGGTTGGGCGCTCTTAACTGCTGGCTTCCTAGAGAAGCTCAGGGTCACGCAGCGAGGCATGGAGAGAGGTATGCTCGGAGTTTCTTTGCGCAATTCGGAACATGGAAATTCACCGAAGAATAAGATCACCGGCATAGCTCTCAAAATATGCAAGTTGAAGTGGCAATGGGCAGGGCACATCGCTGAAAAAACCGATAACCGATGAGAAAAGAGGTTCTCGAGTGGCAACCGTGAACCGGAAGACGCAGCGGTTGGTAGGCCTCGCACTAGATGGACCGACGACATTGTCAAGGTCGCGGGTAACCGGTGGATGCAAGCGGCAGGTTGCCGTGAGTTTTGGTGTTCTATGGGGGAGGCTTATGTTCAACAGTGGACGTCTTTCGGCTGATGATGATGACTATGCAGTCCACTCGTTTTGAAGAGCATACATTCCCTTGTGACGAACTGCTGCAGCAGACTGTGTGACAGTAATGCGTTGTGTGCAGTACGTGGTGCTGACGGTGTGCCTGAAGGCGGGGCTGTCGACGCACTCGTGGACGTGGGTGACGCACGTCGCCATCTGGGGCTCCGTCGCTATGTGGCTGATATTCATAGTCATATACAGGTCAGTAAACACTATACTAATAAATTATTTTATTTTGGACGACTGCGAGATCTATACAAGGTGTAACGTTAAACACGCAAAACCTCAGACACCCCAAATGATTTTTAATTCAATTAACCTAATTCTGAGAGAAAAAAGAACATAAAAAAAATTAAAGGTTTTATGTGCTGTTTTAGTTTTACCAAGACTCGTATTTGCATTGAAATAAGAACTATTATTATCAAAATTTAAATTGGACGACAACCATTTGTGTTTGTTTACCTATTTTGGCAGGTTTGTGATGGCTTGACTTATTAATAAATAGACAGGGCAACATGTATAATGAAGATTTTTGAACAATGTGACCTATATTAAAAAAGAATTCAATTGATTCTGCTCGTTATTCTAATCAAACTATTTTCAGGTTTTGCGTATTTGACGTTACACCTTGTATATTGTTAGTAACAGGTTTTCACTTTAACACTATTGCTAGTAACTTAACTAAAGACGAATTTATAAGAGGATCTGGGTGGTCCTTAACCAGAACAATGTAATACTAGGATGTAAGTCTTCTCACAAATTGCCTTATTATGGTGGAGGAAGTATCGGCCGCCACAACTTTCAGGATCCTATTGTGACTGCTTATTCTACTCAGAAGCGAGGCCGTTTTCTTGCGAATGATGGCATAATAATGGCTTAATTACCAAGAGCCTCGACCAACATCTGAGTAGGTTCTCGTTAGGTGGCTGGATCAAGGGCTTGATTTAGAAGGCGGTACTTCTGGACACGGCCCGCATTGTCAGGAGGTTTCTCTCTCTGGAGCTTGGACCCTGTTCTCAATACCGATGGGCTACTATTTTTTATATATATATTTTTTTTTAAATTAATATTTAATGATGTAACTTATATGTAAATAATGATAATTAATATGAATAATAATAACATGTTGAATTGTAAGAAAGTTCATGCATTCCGTGTAACATTTTGCTGTCGGCTATATCCGATGACCATTTAGACTTACAAGCATGTCTTTCCCAACTTCAAACCATCGATAGAGATAGAACGATGTTTTACATTTGTTTATCACTACGAGTGTGTGTAGTGATGTGTGGTGCAAGCAAGTCTAACACACAAGTATTTCTAATATTTCTCAATAAACACAAAGTGACTATAATTTGATAAATAATATAGTACAGTAAACTCCCGTTTATTCGAAATGATCGGGACGGCGGCCGGTTCGGATAACGAAAATTTTGGATAAACCGAAGTCCCGCATGAAACCTCCCGAAATGCGTCAATACCGCGAATTTTGATCGTAAAACGTGAATGCTATTGATATGGTTGTGAATAAGCATGCAAGTTTTTGACTGAACAGGACAGGACCGATTCGTTTCTTATTTTTTATTTTGTAATAATACGTAAACCTTGTTGTTATTTGTGTGTTTCGTCCTGTGCGGGCTAATAAATGCTTTTTCTTTCTTTCTTAAACGCTAAATAACAAGGCTCGTTTATTTTGTGTTCTGACAGAAAATATCCGCCTGATAGTGGCATAGGTGCATAGTTAGCCTGTTTAACACCTATTAGACATTGTTTTATTACTTACATATTTTTAAAGATGTGAACAAGGAAAATAAAAACTTGTGCGCTCGGGGGACCCCTGTAAGGAACGAAGTTCCTAACGTACGTGTCTGTACAACAAAAAAATAATAATATATGCTCATTTGTTTGTAGTAGGCTCGATACACGCACACATACACACACGCATTTCGTTACGTGACGATTTCTACTAATTCACACTACCCGTAAGAAAAAAAACGAAATATTTGTTCGGATAAAGACTTATTAACACTTATCAAGACTTATTACTGAAAAATTAATATATTTGTACACCAATTTCATTGGTAGGACATAGAGCTCTGACATAAGATCTTTTGTAACACCTGTGTTCACAAATAAAGATTGATTGATTGATAAACGGGAGTTTACCGTATACAATAAGTATGTGTACTCGATTGTTACTCGTGATTGGTTTGTCGTCAGCAACGTGTACCCGACCATCCTGATCGGCGCCGTGATGCGCGGCATGGACCTCATGGTGTTCAGCTCGCTGGTGTTCTGGCTGGGCCTGCTGCTCATCCCCGTGGCCGCGCTCATCCCCGACGTGCTCATCACCGTGTGAGTACACCACGCCACAGCGCAGCCACAGCGCAGCCACAGCGCAGCCACAGCGCAGCCACCACATGACACCATACATAATTGTATACAGATAGAGCAATCCACGAAGACGCGCCCCCACTATACCTCCTAACCTTTTATATTATACTAGCGACCCGACCAGGCGACCAGGCTAAATGGACTATCCAACACAAAAAGATTTTTTCAATTCGAACCAGTAGATCCTGAGATTAGCGCGTTCAACCAAACAAACAAACCAACAAACTCTTCAGCTTTATAATATTAGTATAGATGTGTGCGAGCTTCCGTCAATGTTTGAGTGTTATCGGTACACACTAATTACCTAAGAGTGCACGCGCACACTACAATGAATAGACTAATCAGGACAGAGCGACACGAAAATCCGAAAACCCCCTAAACCAAAAATTGGAGGGGCGCGTCTTGATTGCACTATCTATAACACCTAATGTACATCCTATATTCTAGCAAATAAAGGTATCGTTCATTCATTCATTCACATACCTCACCATTATCAAATATGAAACAATAGCTCATGGATGCAGGCCGACAAGTTTATACTTCGACTTTTAATTCTATTCAGTAACTTGACAGTTCAAAGAATAATAACGTTATAATTACCGGCACGTAAGACTTTGTAGTGGGGGAAGTTCGCGCACGCACAATTTCATAGATTATTACATGCGCGAACTTCCCCCACTACAAAATCTCTGGCCAACTTACGTGCCGCTTACTATACCATTTTTTCTTACTCCTCCGCTGTTCTTTTCAGATTAATTTCGTTGCGGGATCCAAGACAGTTGAATCGTTTCTATGGGACTCGTCGAGCTTCATTGCTCTGGCGCTTTTCTGGTGGTCGCCACTGTTGATTCTGGCTTACAGGAGTTACAGTGGTTAGGGAATAGTGTGGCGGGCTTGTCCCATTTAAAAAATTACTATACCATTTTTTTTTTTTTGTTAGCCTATTCTTTTTTTTATCTTTTGATAGGCATACGTTTGACCACTATCTCACCTGATGGGAAGCGATGATGCGGTCTCAGATGGAGCACGCTTGCCTAGAAGTAACCTATTCACTCTTGACTTAAAGACTCCCAGGTTGTAGCTATCAGGAAACACAGACTCAGGCATGGAATTCCACTCCTTAGCAGTACGCACAATGAATGTGTTCCCGTATTCTGTCCCACTCCTGGGCAAAGGCCCTACATGCCTTCCATCTTTATCAATTCTGGGCTTCCTCCCACCAGTTTTGGAGTAATCCGTCCCGTTCGTGGCCTGCCGCGACGTCGTCTTACTGTCTCAGAGTTCCAGTTCTATGTCACCTGAGCCCACAGTTGGTCATGCCGCAGACATGGCCGTTACCATACTAAAACTAATAGTGATGGGGTAGTTGAACGATTTTGCGTAAAGAATGAATGATAAAAGTGGTTTAACTTAAATAAAACTTTAAATATCCGTATGTAAGATGTGGAAAATCAGAACAATTAATAATCCATATCCATACTAATATTATAAATGCGAAAGTAACTGTCTGTTACGCTTTCACGCTGAAACGGCTGAACCGATTTTGAACCCTAGGGAAGGACATCTAGGCTACTTTTTAATCCGCGACTTTGTCTGCATTCGCGATTACCGACATTCACGCGGACGAAGTCGCGGGAAAAAGCTAGTTATTAATATAATTAATTTCTTTTCTTTTTCTTCTAATAGAACAAAATAAAAATCATGTTATTTTACTTTTTTTTAGTTTTGTAATTTTAATAGTGTATAGATATAGATGGGTATACTATGTGTGTATAGATTTTTAATAGTGCATATCGTGTGTTTAAGGAAAGTTATTATATTTAAAATAAAAAGTTTGCATATAAGTAAATTAATATAGATGGGTATACGATGTGTGTATAGATTTTTAATAGTGAATATCGTGTGTTTAAGGAAAGCTATTATATTTAAAATAAAAAGTTTGCATATAAGTACATTATTTAAGTTCATTCAATTTCGTTCATACTTACTTACCACCTCACTACCTCTTTCAATTTCTGGTAACCCTTCAATTGTCAAGTTACTGAATAGAATTAAAAGTCGAAGATAGTCTCGGTTATGCGGTACACTCCTTATTTTGGGCAGTCACATGTTATTTTTAACACACTTGCTCTTAAAGCAGTTCTTATTGTAAAATAAAAAGAGAGAGTAAAATCATTTTTTTTTAACTCACGGCAAATATATTTCCTATTTATTTTGCCTCGCAAGTGGGCTGAAAAGCTTCGTGTGAACTGCTTGAGCATTTGTCAATACACTCTGATACATGTGGCCCCCGCTCCCGACTGTAGTGACAGACTTAGCTCACTTCAATTGTATCACAAAGTCCCCATCTTCCAAGACATGGAATCTTCGGTGCGCGTTTGGAACGATTTCAGTCCGGTACGCGGTGGCACTGAGACGCGACGACACACAAATGGTCAAATACCCAAACATTACTCAATTTTAAGAGGCCGTTAAGTCTCTTATGACCTAATACTCAAACGCTACTCAATTTTAAGATGCCGTTAAGTCTCTTATGACCTAATACCCAAACGCTACTCAATTTTAAGATGCCGTTAAGTTTCGTACTGTCACTGTCACTTTGACATAAAGTAATAGTGGCAGCACTAGACTTAACGGCATCTTAACATTGAGTAGCGCTTGAGTATATGGCCACTACTGTCGCAGCGTAGATAGAGAAAGCACAATAGACTGCTGGTCAACTTCTATCTCGCTTACACAAGAAAAAAAATATCCATGATGCTTGTAAAGAAAAGAGACAGCTTAATGTTTTTTGTCCCTCATCGTGTGCCGCGTTTTTGGTTCATGTGTTTATCAAACTACGTCGTTACATATTCCTGCAAAATAGTACGGTGCAGTGTTCTTGGTTGTGCTTTTCTGTCCCTTTCAGCGACACGCTGAGCAGTAGTCGAGTGTTCTGTGTCTATGTGCCACAGTCACTTGGCAAAGTGATAGATACAACACGAGACTTAATGACATATTAACATGGAGTAGCTTTTGAGTATTTACCCATCAGCTTGACGTACTGCACCCGTAGCTTCCACCTCCACCCGGGCTGGCTGATGTCGCCCGAGCCGCTGCTGGCTCGGGGCGAGCTGAACTCGCAACAGATGTTGCTGAGGCTGCAGAGTCTGCAGAGCCTGCGCAACTCGAGCCGGCGCCTCCCGGGCGGGCCCAACGAAGCCTCGTTAATGTCATCAGCGCACTTGTCCACTCGCACGTTGCGCCAGCGCTTAAGCAACTCCGTGTCGCGCATACGCAAGTCTGTGGCGCGCAAACGCAAGTCTGTATTGCGCAAACGCAAGCCCGCGTTACGCCTGCCCGAGGCTGAACACGATACGAAGCCGGTCTGAGCCGAGCTGCACTACCGTACCGTCACATATTATATCCGTATACAAGGTGTGGCAAAACGGTTCACTTTATTTTAAACCACGTAAGGACTATCGTGTTCTTTACCTGTATACAAAAAATCAATTTGATTTGATTGATTTTAAACCGACTTCAAAAAGAAGGAGGTTCTCGATTCGACTGTATGTTTTTGTATATTTGTTACGCGATTTCTCAGCCACATGTAAACCGATTTTTAAAATTCTTTTTTCATGAATAGGGTATGTCTCAGAGGTGGTCCCATATACATTTTATCGAAATTGATTCTGCACTTTTTGCAAAATCGACGAAAGCTCAAAAAAAAATACATAGACGACTTTTTAGTTTCTTCAATCTTTGGAGTACTTTCAATCTCTGTTTTACCTGTGTTGCCGTTTCTTAATGGATTTGAATGGAGAAGGAGGTACAAAAAAGCGGAAAATAAAAAGCTTTTTTACAAAAAAGACAACCGCCTTCAAAAACCAAAACGTGTTTGACGTGAACACACACGAGTTTAGTTTCGGAAGTCGGTCCTTTTTTTGTATACTGGTAAATAACATGATAGTCCTTACGTGGTTTAAAAGAAAGTTAACTATCCTGATACACCTTGTATAAGTAGTTTGCAGTATTGTCAGTAGTTCTTCTTGTGTGGCGTAAACTGTGGTTACATTTGGTGTTCTATTGTTTCAGGCGAATTTGTTGGTACATTGGTTTAGAACACGATATTCTGTAGATTGTCTGTTGAATTATTCTTTAAACAGTTCCTTTGTGTATCACTAACGTATTTAAACTTTTTAATAATTATAGATATTTTGAAATTAAGACAGTAATTAATATGTTCGTAAAATGTTGCAACTTTAAATTGACATGTTTATTTTTGTTACTAGGTAATGTATTTTAGTTCGAATGTAGATTCGTAATAAGCTATGTAGTACGCGCTGATTAGAGCTTCACTAACAGTCCGATTATTGGTTATAGTCATGACGCGGCACTATATTCAAGATTCAATGAAATAAGAACCTTTATTATCGCTCCCAAGTGACAAACTTGACCTCGAGTAACAAGTCCAGGTCTGTGTCATTGGTTTGTTTTACTTAATTATTTATTTAGATACAGTTATTATACCGAAAAGACTTTGGTGTACAATCTAAATCGTCGTAAGATCTCAAAGTATCCAGTTGTCAAGCACGATGGCCGACTTTTGGCTCGAAATAAACGCAGCATAGAGTTAGAGAAGTATATTTTCAGAAAACGCCGAATGTTACACTTTATTTTTAGTGATACAAGATTACAAACATTAACGCATCAATCAAACGGTTTATTACAGGAATTCGCACGCTCTTAGTTCAGTGTATTATCCAATATCGTCAGGGAATACTCTGTTTTCCTTCCAATCTCAATCAAAACCCTGTTCTAAAATGATGTTTGTCTCATTCCAGCGTGCACAACTCAGCCTTCAAGTCGATGACGGAGGCCGTGCGCGAGAGCGAGATAAAACAACGCGACCCCAGCGCGCTGCTCACACATCCGAGGCACTCGTAAGTACTATTCCATATCAAATGTTCACGCGTGCTCTATCGTGTGAGTCGTCGGTACGGGGATGCTCTGCCGTGTATAGCAGTTGTAGCTTGTTACCTTATGGCGACGATATTCGCCGGCGACAATGAGCGACCAGAGAATCGTATGCGCTGCGTCCAAAACTCACAAAGTTTAGTCGAAACAATTAAATAAAAGATAGTATTCTTTAACCTAAAAAAAGCGCGTATACTTAAAGATAGATAATAAAATTGTCTGTAAGATAGTGTAAGTTTACCTGGTAGATTTTGTGTGATTGTCAATGTTTTGTCCGCGTCATACACAACTTCACGAGTTAATTAAACTATTTTATGAATATAATCAAAAATATTCACATACTAAAATATTAAGAGAATCATCTAGTTTAACATATATTTTTTTTTTTTCAAATCATTTACACTAAACATTTTGACGTGATTGTCAGCTTAAAATCGGTAAAAGTCGTTAAATAGCCCCTTAACGGTACAATAACCGGTTAGTTTTTGAGAAATTTTAGTGCGTTTTTAGCGTTATCTCTGTCACTCCTACGTCACCGTCATTTTGTCTAAAACTTAATGTTCTCGAAGATCGTTTTTCATTATTTTCCATGATGATGAACTTGAAAGTTGGTATGAGTCCGTGCGTCGTAAACGCTCCTAATAACGGCCGCGTACGCAATGTACGTGTGCACTCATGCATCCTAAGCTTATTAAATTAAAAACTGACTAAATATTAAAGGATTATTTTATAATAAAATATTTTTCTCAGTATTGTGTAGGTATTTTAAAACATAAATTCCAAAAATCGTTTTTACGTGTACAAGTATTGTTTATTCGCCGCGTGGTGGTAAGAAGGTCCAATATTTGTTTTGTTAATATGTCAGAAAGGGTTACTAGCACAAAAAAACCACGTCACCACCACCACTTAAAAGCCACCTTTATTTTAAAATCTCTTATAATTTATTTCAGGAGGTTTTAGTATCATATTATAAACAAAGTATAAGCAAACCTCCATAGCGTCCCATATCTAAGTGACGACCGGACATGTCCGGTCCCGGCGGAAAACCGTCTCGTTAACAGGGGCCTACATGGCAGAGCATTTTCGATACACAAGACGTTTCGAGTGCGTTTCAACTATACGATATTATACCGTCCATATTATATCCAGAGAGCACACACAGAATTTAAAAACCACACAACTTTTATGACAGTGCACGGTATTCGGTGATTGGGGACACAATGTGGTGGTTTTTCACAAGCACGGGTGATCATTGGATAGGGTTGATACGAAATATTATTTTTTTATATTAAAATTTTTGTTTTAAATCAAAGATGTGTGTGATCTCAGATTATTATAATGCTCAGAATAAGTTCGAAGAAACATGATTAATAATATTAGCCCTTTGCGATCTACAGACCAATTGGATGACATTAACAATGCCATTCATTTTGACAGTCCAACAGTAATCATTGCGGTAATTACATTGTCGAGCAAACATATTTCTCATACCTATGAAGCACCATGGTCTCATGCCTATGAGAAATGTTATAGGAAGGCATTTATTAAGCCATATTAATAATTGCCTTCCTATAATAAAATCCTTCGTATTGTGATCGTAAATGTGTTACGCAATAGCGCCGCTGTCCATATTTTGAAAGCATCTAACGTTCGTTTTTAAATCGTTTCAAAAAGTTGTGAGAATTATGTTTATACGTTTTGTTCTACACATTATTTCCCAATAGTCCAATTGCTGCCACTTCTATTGACAAATTTGTCCTAATATTCGTATTATTTGATCAACAAAGAATAGGCCCTATTTCTATTCGAATAATGTTTATTTTTTCAAATACGCCAAGCGCAGTGCCCGTTACAGTGAGAGTATAAAACACTGAATAATTCCGACTTTTTAAAATCAACTTATAACTAAGAACTTATTCTGAGCATTGAATTGTTAAGGTTACGTACGTAACTCAGTGACGTAAGATGAACCAATACGTAACAAAGCAGAATGCGTGTGTTTTGCCTCGTACGCTCCGACCGTCTGCATTATTTTGGAATGAATTTACTGGACTATTGACTTACTAATATTCAGATTGATTTAACAGTTTGCATATGTGTGTATACGTGTATATATTTTTCGTTAATATTGGTATGTATGAAGTGTCTATCTGCTGTCTTTTATGTAATAAACGTGGTTTGAGTTAGAAAACTCATCGCCGTTCATAAAAGCTTGTTGTACCTGTAGGTACTACATACATGCTGTTGTTTCCCCTTATTACCCACTCGTGCATATTGTCCTGTTGTCGTTGAATGCCACCAGAGCACTGTAGCAGCAGCGCCGCAGTGCTACCACTCTGCTGAGTGCTCCGGTGGCAGTACCTCCATGTGTATCACGTCACTCGTACTTTCATTACTCTATGCATTCAGTACGTCCTTGTGTTCCGCTGCCGGCTGACTTCTTGTACATTTACGCTTCTATGTACTACACGTAGAGCGTAGTTCTATTTAGATTAGATTTTGTACCCTTATGTAGTTTTACATGTGTAGCAAAATTTAGTATTATTATAAATTATGGAATTCTTGTTGTTTCCACACTTGTATTGTTATTTTATATCGTATATTTAGTAGTGTGCTTGAATACGTAGCAACTATATTGTCTGTACCTGCCGAACGTAATGTGTCTCAGCCGGCAGCCGCTCGGCACAAGCGTTAGTACGCACGCAAGTGTCCGTACGTACGTTATGTTACGTGTTTAGTTTGCTTTGCCTCGCCCCTCCCCGCACCCACCCGTACGCTCGCCACGACCTCCCGCTAGTCTATGTGACGGAGGCCCGGTCCCGCCGGGCTCCGCGACACTCGTACAAGCGTGCACCTCCGCGCGGGATACCGTTCAAAATACACGTAGATCTAACAAAATCGAGAGACGGGAGGGTGGCTCCCCTGTCGGCTGTACTCGTACGCCTGGCTCCTCGCTCGCGCTCGGCACAGTCAGCCGCCGCGGAGGTCGCGGCCGAGCGTACGGCGCCAATAACTTTGTTGTGGCGGGCGCAGCAAGCCGCGCGCCTCGCCCGTGGTGGGGCTGCGCTGGCGCCGCGCCGGCGTGGCGCCCGCCGAGCCGGGCCGGCCGGGGCTGCCGGACCGGCCGCGCCCCCCGCCCGCCGCGCCGGGCCGGCGCCGGCCGCACGTAGTGTGACGCTGGCGGGCCCGGCGACACCGGTAGAGCTCTGCGCCGCGCTTGCTGTGTCGGCTCGCCGCCCCTCGCCGCCTCTCGCCTCAGAGATCCCTCCCTCAGATCTTCCTCCGCTATTTTTGTATGCATTTATATAGAGACCGTCGCCGGTGTAATACTGTTGTAGATATTAATATTTATAAACTTTTCATTCCGAGGTGGGCGTACGTCAAGTATATGATAAGAATAAGAAAAGGGAGTGCTATTAGATGGTAAATATTGTATTAATGTGAATGTGGAAGTCGTAGTCGTGTGCATGCTCGCGAGTACTCGCGCCCAGCTACAGAGTGCCGCTAGTTGGTATGCTCAGCTAGATCTTCCTATATTTTGAATGTCCGACTATTATGCATTTGTAATATAATTATTAACTCAAACATCCAATTATACTTATTCAGCGTAACAGAAATGGGTGGTCATATTTTAGGGTGATGTCTCTGATAGAGAGTCTATACACGAATGTCCACATCAAAGAAACTATACGGAATTTTCGTGTTCTTTTTTTCTTTATTACTTATATCGATAAATTTAAGATCAAAACAGAAGTGTCACATCACTAACCCAAAGGGTTTCGCATTCATTTTTCACATCAATCATTTTGCACACAATCTGGTAAATAAGATGTATTATTATGAAGTTTACAGTTTACACACTATTGAAATTATAGTTTAGTACGTTACGTTGATTTATGACCTGAAACACACTCAATGATTTGAATGAGGATTAAAACTAGGTATTATTTTGTGTGTGTCAGAAAGCGTCAAAATATATATAATACGTTCGTCCGCAAGCAATGTTGGGTAATATCTGGAGAGCTTTGTAATCATTTTGACATGGTTTCAATAAATTATGTTGACTCAATTGTGATTAGTGACGTTATACGGCGGGTGTAGACTTAAATGTGTTTTCTTTCTGTGGTATTTTTCTAATAAGTGCAAGGAATTATTATTAAATACTGGTCAGCTGTTTGTTTCAAGGATTGTTCGTGGCATCGCTTAGTCAGGTATCGATGTTTTTGTCGATAGAAAAGAAACATCTATATTATTGATTTGTTACCTTACGTATTGCGTATTTAGGAGATTCTCCTCATGATCGTTAAATATGGCCACACATTTCTGTTACACGCTGTATAATGATAATTTAATGCCGCTGGGCAGAAATACAGTTTTACTCAATCGAACTTTAAAAAACTCGTATTTACTCAATTACTAGATATTATTATGAATTAAATCTTAAACAAATTATTTATTTACTGAATGAATCAAGATATTCCTAATACATTCCAGTATTTATAGATGTTACGTGGAGAAGATATTAGTGTGCCACAATTTACGAGTATTATGTGTGTGCGTAACGTGCACTTGGAAAACAGGAATTTATATTAAAGTAAAACGCTCCTTGAGAAGGCTAGTTAGGGAAATTATTAGATGTGGAGTGTTGCCGTAGTATTTGTGTTAGAATGTTTGCGAGCCTGAATCTACGTCACTGGACACGCACCGCCGAGCAGGGTCTGTGCGCAGGCGCGGGGGAATGTACTTGAAATGAGGTTTAAGCTTAGAAGCAATCAGTCAATATTTTGATGACATTTTCGGGATATTGTTATTTTTTCAAATAAAGAAATATAGCTTTTGCTTTAGGTAATATTTAATCTATTTTATCATTAAACGAAACGAGAGTATTGTCACACATTATAGACTGAGAAAAACGGATTAAATTTACTGTGAGTGTAGCCGGGGGCATACGGCCATCTTTTTCAAGGAGGTCCACAGGATGACTCATATTTTATATTAATATTTTATTAATCGTATGCTAGTTAAAGCTATCTATTTTTAATAACATATTTATAACTATATTTTTATTACTTATACCGGTTCAAATTAAATTAGCTGAAGAAACTACATAGACGTGAGGAGTGTCGATGTGTGATGACGATAAAACAAATATATAGCCAGTCATGGGAGTGCCGACAAAAGTGAACATTTGTAACTATATTATTCGTCCTCTGGCTCGTGGCTAAGTAAAAGCCGTACTGATCGATCGGTCAAAGGTTAAGCTACG
Source organism: Charanyca ferruginea (assembly GCA_947361185.1). Classification (NCBI taxonomy): domain Eukaryota; kingdom Metazoa; phylum Arthropoda; class Insecta; order Lepidoptera; family Noctuidae; genus Charanyca; species Charanyca ferruginea. The sequence continues at coordinate 779,168 of OX376063.1, read as the reverse complement.
CTTGCCGCGGTCGGTCTGTGGATGGGTGACCATCCATTTCATACCGAGTTCCCTCCGTGCCTCGGAAAGCACGTAAAGCCAGTCAACTAAGACTGGTAGAGAATGCCTAAGGCATTAAATCCGCCTTTATACCTTTGTGCATGAAGTATAAATGAATAAATAAATATAGCCGTTGGTCCCGGCTGTCATTTAGTAGGTCTTTGGCAGTCGTTAAGGGTAGTCAGAAGCAAGAATGTCTGACAACCAGTCTTACCAAGGGGTATCGTGTTACCCAGTAACTGGATTATGGAGGTCTCATAGGCAGTCGCTCCATGTAAAACACTGGTAACCCCACCATAGTTGAGAAAAGACTAGGCAGATGTTGATTATTCGTCCTCCTCTAGAAACAATTTAATGAGCATGTTATGCTCCAGCCACTAGATGTCACTATATTATTAATGCATTCAATTTAAAGCTGTATTTAGTTACATGTCAGATTGATATATCCGGGACGAGGTCATAGAATCTCGGTAACGCGAATTTTACCCCTACCAAAAATCATTTAACGCGGCTTTAGTTTTTACTACACAAATCCAAAGTATTAGTTTTAAAGTAACTCCTCCTCCCCCCCCCCCCCCCCCCGGCCCTTGCTCGTGCCAGCCCGCGCCGCTGAGCCTGTAGCTTTCAATTCGTACTTTAATAATGAAAATCCGATCCAGCCTGTCCCTTTGCTGCCTTCCCCCAGCGATGTCCTGAACCGAAGTTTGAACCGCACAGGGGGTGCCCTTAGCGTGTAGTCGCTTAGTTTATTTTTCTTTTGCCCTGGCTGGAGGCCTTAAATTCACTTTAAGGCACCACAGGAAAGCAGCTGACAACCTCCTAGATTGACCTGCGAGATGCAATTATAAAAAAAAAGATTTTTTTTTAAGTAACTACACGCCAGCGGCCTTTGACAGGTGCTTGAGTTGAGAAAATCTTTTTTGTCATTTTTGTTTTATTGTCATTATAAATCCATTCTAATCACTCGTCAGCTAATTTATTTTACCTTATATACCTATTAAAATGAACTTTTGATCTAGATTTTTTGGCCGTCCATGTTAGCATCGTTTTAGCCAGTCGGTCGGTTCCTAATCGTTCCTAAGACTTTTACTTATTTACTAATAAACTAGAAAGTAATCTCAAAGCCCCAAGTAAGCCCCCAGAGCACAGAACTTGTTCGGTGGAAGCTTCACAGTAACGTTTGACGTAATAGATAGGTAGTAGTATACATAAATGTGAATATTTTTATATTTGGACACGTTTGAACGTTTTCTATAATTAGATGTACTGTTATTAGCTTCTTGAGCAATACGATTATTGTATAGTAAGATATATATGTGTTATATACACACTACTTGTAAAGGCTCCCATCCTAAAATTGTTTGAAAAAACTTCCTTTGAAAATATTATATGTAAAATATTATCATTTTTTATATGGCATTGTTCTCTTTATGCTTGATTGAATGAACTATCACATGTTGTGATATAGTTAAAGATCATAGTTCTTGCTTTAGTGGTCCCGAAATACATAGTTATAAAATTCTACATTTGTTATGTACGTATTCATTCACATATCACGTACAATTTTGACATAATTTATAAGAGAGAGATGAATTCCTTCCGAGTAGTTATTACACTAGTATAGTTAATTGTACATTTCTTTTTTACTTCCGCCTGTGAGACATTGGGGTATATCTACTGATTAGTAGTAAATTGAAACAACATTTATGAGAAAATTTAAGCAGTTATTTGGCCTAACGATTGATATTTAAATTTTAAGTTATTAATTTTAACAAAAATAACGTTTGTAATAAAATATCGTAAGTTTAAACAAATTTACTTTGAAATTAAAATTCTTTTGTTATTAAAATGATATTTATTTCTTATACATAATGTATATTTAATTTTGTATGAAATAAACTGATCTCCAGAATATTGTGTAGTTCTTGTAAATATTTGTATAGACCCTGCGCTACTTTTATTTGCTTATTTTTTGTAGTTTTGTTATTAATTCTTGTAAATGTTATAATGTCATGTCTGCGGTTGGTTGGCGTTGATACTCAACTCATCATCATGCTTATGTTAATAAATGCAAGGCGATAGAAAAAATACCAGAAATGTTTTAGTACCAACTTAGTATCGTGATCGTGAAGAACTTTTGTTCTACAGCTTTTAAACTTTCAAACTTTATTTCTCAAAAAGAATTACATTCACATGAGAAAAAAACTTATATCTAATTTTTGACATTTGGCGATGCAACGGGATTTAGGCAATTTTTGCCTAAACTAAACAGGTTGGTAAAATTGCCGTATTTCAGCCTTATTTGGCCGTCTCAGTAAAAATTTACAAACTACAGGTTATGTTCATATTTTTGTATGAAACAAATTGAATTATTAAAAGCTGTAGAACAAACTTTAAGGGTCATAACACTAAGTTAATGCTAAAAGTTTTGTGGTATCCTTTCAATGTCCCTTTCAATGTGTATGTGCCATATTGTTAATACGCCCTGTAATGTGAATTTGACTTATGTAACTTTATGAGTCAATTGAACTTTCTTTTCGTTCAAAATGATTATCATTTTTACGGCCGCTACGAATCAGTATTCGTATTATCCGAATACTAAAACTCGTAACATCACTTATCAATCAATTTAAATTCGATAGTAAAGATCAATTATGATCATCCTTTAAATTAATATTTGTTTCAGGACAAATTAATTGAATATTAAAACACATTTCATTCATCTGTATAGACGCTTTAGCGCCAACCAGTCCATATCTTCATTTGTCTTATTTAATTCACTTTAACATTCATGTGTAAATTCGTTTATGTCTTTAAAATCTTTCACTTTTAATACTGGAGTTACGCTGGCAACATCGGAGTCATGCTCAAAAACAATCATTGTCATGTAACAAGATGGCAGCGAAATTCCAGTTAATTACATAATTGTATCTTCATGTAAACTGACTCGGTAACTAAGCTGACTTGTGCACAACGATGTAAGGGCAATTTTTATTTTGGTTTATTTTTAAATACAGGCTGTCCCGTAAGTCGACGTAAAGCCGGAATCGGGTGATAGGTCAAGTCATAATAGTTAACAGAAAAATAAATAAAAAATCTTTTTCTTTTTCAGTAGACTATGTCCAGGATAGTCTTCATTTTGAATATTTGGTTGGGAAAAAATAAATAAATGCCCGTATTTATTTAAATACATAGCAATGTTTTTTTTTTTTCTGTTAACTATTAAGTCTTGACCTATCACCCGATTCTGGCTTGACCTCGACTTACGGGACAGCCTGTATACACTTGGTACATAATATGGTTTTAATGGATAATGAGTGCGTATACTAAACTTTTGGGTGCCCAATCGGCGCGCGCGCATACACCGTGACCGCATTTTCACGTTTCATCGTTAAACCTATTTTGGAACACTTTCGTGCGAGAATCAACATTAAAATAAGTTATGTTTATTGTTCCTTATTATTTTTTTATTTAACCTTCTGACCGCCACAGAAACAAAATGACAAGCCCTAAATGTGACCAGAATGCCACGGTCACGACTGCATGACAGGCATGACAGACGAATTACTACTCTATGGTATTACGTTGAGCAACGTACTTCCATAGAGTAGTAATTCGTAGCTTGGCTACGAGCAAGAAGGTTATAGGTAAAAGTGGAGGCAACACTCTGAACACCTAAGTGAAACCAACTGTGGGCAGACGCTCTCTTTCTGAATGCATACATAAGAACGCATACATAATAACGAAGGGTGTTACCAGACCAATCGATCGATCGTCGATCGACGGCATCGATCGATGGTAGAATGGATAAGTCGACGTCGATCCAGCTGCTTGATTATTATTAGTGATGGATTATAGCCGGAATTAATCAATCAAAGCCGACCGATGCCATCGACCGGCAATCGATCGATTAGTCAAACGAACGATATCCGTCGATCAGCCAAAGCTACCACCACTTTTATCTATAGGCTTCTTGGCTACGAGGGCACGTTTGTTTTTTTGACGTGGAGGAATTTCGGAATACTGTCGTATGTGCACAAGTAAGTGTAGTTACCGTAAACATAACCGCTAATGTGATTGTTCATTTGTCTACCATCGCTATGATAACATCACAGTAGCAACTTGTACAAAGTATTGTAAGTAATTAACGAACGGACGCACTCTGTTGTTTTACATGTTTGTTTTAATAAAACTGTTGAAACTACTCCGTGTTGTATCTTGTAGTCCTAAGTAATGCCAAAATAATGCTTGTTATGTTAGTGCGGGCCTCTTGATGCTCGGTATGCGTTTTTTATGTTAGTTAACTTATTGTGCTAATACTAACAGATGTATAGTTATCGGCACGTAAGTTTGCGAAATATTTTGTAGTAGGGGAAGATCGCGCACGCACAATTTCATACATTTTTACATGTGCGAACTCCCCCCACTACAAAATCTTTTGCCAACTTACGTGCGGTAACTATAGCAGTTTGAGTTAAAACATAGAAACTGGGCAACTCGTTTAATTCTATTTTTATTTAATTTTATTTATCAATGCATGTATATCCCGTTACTGGCTCCAATAGCGGCTATCGGCGGAAGACAAGGCAGAGAATTTTAATTTTTCAAAAGATATTAAAACTTATCTAATTGAAATAAAGTATATACTTCAGTGCTCGAAGACAAAGCCACCACGTAGCCCTAAGCTATTTCAAGCAATGAAAAAAAAAAACTTCATTTCGAATAGATAAATAAATGTGTTCGCCGGGTTTATGTCTTACCACGTTAGTAAGTCGAATATATATGTCCTAGTCGCCATAGGCTATTCTCTAACGTTATTATCGTAAACAGACCGACCTCGATGGTGATGCAGACTGTATTGTTCAAGGACCCTCTCAAAATCAATGTAATTGACACACCGCACATGACTATATTGAAAAAAAAAACGTTTGTTTAAAAATCAGAATTACTTTTCAGAAAAATGATGTTCCTTATGACCTCTTCTTTAGCTACTCCAATGATGTTACCTGTTCTTACATTATGCCTAACATCTCATAGTAACTAACAATAAATTAACAAGCCTTACTGTGTTTTACAAGTGACATTGGAGTAGCTTTGCCGTGTGCGGTGAGTCCTGTGGGACAGACAACAACCTGTACTTATACTCGACTTGCTTTGTTTCGCAACCAGACGAACGTCGTGTATAAAAATATAATGTTCAGAGTCACAGAATAGAAAGGTACTGAAAGTCTGCTCCGTGAAACGAGCGAAAACGCACGCACACATAGACTTCGCGTCTATAGTGAGTGTAACCGTCTCGGGACTAGCATTCGATTGCCTTCGTATGTTTCTATGTGTGCGTGCACCTTTTTGCGCTCATTGTATAGGTCCGGCTTTCTGTGCCTTCCTATGTAATTCTAGTGTTGTGTATATCTGGTTCCGGATCTAGCAAGTACAGTATCTGTGCAGTGTGTAAGCTGTGTATTGGCATGTCCGCGTATGTGTAACTAACTGATGGTGGTTGTTCCCGAGCAGCGCGGCGGACGCTCGCCACGCGCTCGTCCGGCTCGCCACGTGTAAGTACCACGGTAGGTCGCTTGCATGGCTTCGCCTCGCTTGCATGCCCGCCACCGCTGAGCACGCGACCCTCAGCTGTGGCAGGTGGTACACTCACGCTTCTTAACTCTTCTGTTATATCTATCGATTGGTGATGGTTCATTATTTTATGTTCGGTTATAAACATTTTCCCCATGGTTACTCGAAGTGGTCGTCGATGTGGGAACGAATTTTTCAAATATAATTGAGGTATCAAATGCTAGTTGCGTGTCGCCAGTATAGTAGTTGGTTCCCTATTCGATGATGCACACGACCGCCCTCTCCCGAGTAGGCGGGTACAGGGGAGGGGGCGTAGGGCGCAAAGTTCAGTAGTCACCGCGAGCTCTGTGTGGCAGCCTCACGGAGACGGCGCGGCTGCTGCAGAACGTTCGCAGCGTGTTCAGCCGGCGCTCCGCCACGCGCGCCACCATGGAGCTTGAGCTGTCGCGTGAGTACTACCATGGAAACAACTAATAGACTCCGAATATGCGTCAAATTCTTTAGTCAAACATTAGGACTGTCGACATTTGTTTCCTCGCTAGTTTGCCGCATATTAGCATTCCATTAGTTCCACACTCCGTGGCATACACCACGCACCGCTGACGCGTTTAACACACATAGAGACACCCTTTATTTACTGCAGACCTAATGAAGGAATTATCAAGGTATTCATTAATTTTCTTTTAACAATCTCAGTTCCCACAGTTTGTGTTTATCACACGATTGTATAGTGATATCACGCTAATTCGGAAACAATCATTAAGTGTTCATTTATGCCGTTTTTTACACCATTAGTTGATTATTTATTTTATTATATTGGTTTATGTATTTGTGTACGTATTTAATGATCGTGAGTGTGTGTGCAAACAGACGGGTTCGCGTTTTCGCAAGAGGAGGGAGGCAGCGTGTCGCAGGCGGACATGATACGCGCCTACGACACGCGCCAGCCGAGGCCGCCCCCCTCGTGAGCGCAGCCGCGCCGCCCCGCGCCCTCCGCGCCCTCCGCGCCCCTCACACATCACTCACGTACAAACTCTTCTCACACACACTCTGAAACAATATCACTGTTGGTTTAGTTAGCGTCACAGACGAACGGTATTGTTACAAATGATTACTATTTATTGATGATCCACATCATGACAAATATTATAATGAATGTTTAGCGTTACTGTACTTAACGTAGGACTGTGCATGCACGTCGTCTATATTACTACTTGATATATAAATAAACTTATGTATACAAAGTATAGCATAATAACTGTTGATGGTCTACATCATCTCCGGTTTTTCTATCTATTTTGAATGTTTTACGACTTACGGTCACAGGGAATCATGATTTTAAAATCCTAGACCAAAAATTAGATTAAAATCTTTTTAAAAAATCTGTAATTTTAGTTGTTACTGAAACGTGTAGGTTGCACTTTCAGCTGAAGTCTCGTATGTATCGCTCGGTGGAGCTGTCGGCGAGCGATGGAATCGCTCTCAATTATTTATTGTTCAAATCTCACGGAACAAAGTCTACGCCTTTGACCACTAAAAGACTAAATCATATAATTTCCGTGTAGTATGGCAACTAGAATCATGTGTTATGGAAGTTTTGTTGGTAGATAAGATATAATAATTTATTAATCCATATATTGCAATGTTGTTTCAACTTAGAATATTTAAGCAAATAACATAAACTATGTACATTATGATTTATTTTTCTATTTGTGGGGTCTTCCTACATTTTACTTTTGTTTACATAATAAAAGACTTTAAACTTCATAATGATAAAAGTTAATTTTGATTGAAGTTCAAGTTACTATTATTATAAATGTTTTTAATCATATAAATAGATTTAATCGTTATTCCGGGCCGGGTTCAATTAAACTAATGTCCAATTTATGTCATAATAAATTACATTTTAAGTATAGATACGTGCAGGTAGAAATGTAGGAAGACCCGGACGATTTACATTTTTATTTTTTTATAATAGAGATGTAAGTACTCGATATTATTGTATAATTTCTCAATAGTTGAAAGTTAGTACAGGGCCTATTAGCGTTGTGTCAGTATGCGATATGACTACAAATGTTTACAACCGAGTATGTACATAACATAATGCTTTATAAACTCGGTACCGTACATTGGTCCTACTTTGCTCTCCTATAGTTATTATGCTCCTATTCTGTTAAATGTTTCATCGCCTAAAATGTTCAAATCGAATTAGGAAAGCATAATTTTCTCCACAAGCTTTCATAATTGAGAACGCTTGTAAACTCTACCACAAAATATAAAGGGTACAGAAAGACCGCTCCCGCCATCTTCAAATATATTACCTAAACTTGCCAGACTCACTAGGGCTGCTACTGTATTGACTCTGTAGGTTTTATTTGTAACAATATAAAATTTCATTGACACTGGTTGCAATTTTGCTATTTTTTTATAACAAAGTTTTCCTATTCGTCATGAAATGTCAATTACATCATTTACTCATTTTGATAACACGTGACAGTCGAGAAACTGCTTGAGAATGCTTATAAACGTAATGTGTCAATGTGTGCGTGCGAAAAATCGCGGTTTGTACTGAGTGGTCTCTCTGCTCGGGCGCGACGCAGCCTTACGTACTTTGTGACTATACCTAGGAGTAAGTATTTGAAGAAAAGATTGTTTTCATGTATATGATAAAATATTTCATAATGTTAATAAACCTATAAAACTATGTTTGATAAGATGACCTTTTAATATGATTACATCTGAATATAGTTTAAAAATATTCATAATTTTCTAAATTTGGGGCAAAGCAGGACCATTTCACCGAAAGTACAGTGATCAACAGTCAGTTCAGTTTTATATAATAGGTATGCTTACATGAGTGTAAATATATAAACAATTATTAATATACACATGTACTCATGTCATGCGTCTAAAATGTGATGTCGCTTAATAATTAGATATTTATTAATTAAATTAAATTACCACTATATATATTGTTTCTCGACGCATAATTGAATATAAAAATCAACTATTTTAAAAAGAAAATGTAACTTTGAAGCACTTTTAAGAATCTCTGTGCGTAATGTGCACTTGGTAATTAATTCACCTACATTGGCACAACATTCATTGATTTGGCATTTAACTATTATCTAGTCAGTCCATTTTGATCGTTTTGAACAAATTATTATTAGTGCTGTTTTTCAATTTCAAGTCCATGTATTCATAGTTCAATAGACGCTTGTGTTTAACGTGGAGGGGGACAAATGTGTTTATGATTGGTCAGAGATTGGTCAGTAACAAGTACATTTTTAGTGTTGGAAGCTTGACGGTTTTACCCGAGTTACTTCGAATGCAAATCTGTCTGTATCTTAATCAAATTAGCTAACACTTTACTCATCAATGCAAAATGTGGTCTAATTAGTTTCCACATAATATTTTTATCTGAGCGTCATCTATGAGTGCATCTTGTATAAAGTTCTTAGAACTTCACTGAAACGTTAAACACAAGTACGTTGCATGAGTAGCTACAGTGATTTCTAAACTAATTAAAGTAAATAATTGTGATACGTATTAAATGAGGTTAACACTATCAGACTCTTTACATGGTCGCTAAGGAAATATTTTAAACAAACTGATATTGTCGCAAATGTTCTTAAATAACAGTTTATTATTGTTAACTGTTTAACTTATGGTTACTTTCGATGGCGTTTGAGATGTGGTGATTAGTACAAATACCATCTACTTAAATTATTACATTTTATATTAAGAATATCCTTGTGTCTCTAAAAGTACGATAAGCCGTTGCCAGGAGTATCGTGTTGCCCATGAACTGGGTATTGCAGGTGAAATTGGCAGTCGCCTTTTGGTAAAATACGGGTATTCAGCTGCATCCGGTTAAACTGGAATCCGACCTCAACATAGTTGGGAAAAGATGTTTAAGAATACTAGGTTGTGTTATAAAAACATTACTCTCTTTCTGGGATAGTCGGGGATAGATTATTTTACTATTTATTAATTTATGCCTTAACTCAACGACTGTCGGGTGAGTGTTGAAGGTCAAACCTCCGCTGCTTATGTCGGACTGTGTAACATAAGACATTCGAAAGGTTAAGAATAATTTATTTTTTGAGTACTTATAAAATATTGTTATGATCACTCGTTACTGAAATCATTGTATGAAATTCTGACATCTAGATGCAGTCGGCGTTCTAGTATTGCTTTGTTTATTCCTAATCTCAATCAAACAATCCCAGTGAATCAGTTATTAGCATTTTAATAAAATAATTCGTAAAGGTACAAAATGATTGCTGGATTATTAAATGATGCATAATCTAAGTTCTCCAGATGTACAAAACAATCTGAGTATTTTAAGTTTTTAACATTTTTAGTTCTTACAAAATTGTGATAAGTAAGGTATTAAAAAAAGACTAGTATTGTTTTAAGCGAATTGAACACTCCGTTGGTCCTCATGCCTTAACAACGACTTGATAACACCAATATTTTGGACCAACGTGGGTGCTAGGTACAGCATTGTGATCTCTTACGCCATGACACGGCCCCCCACGGCCCTTGGTTACCTGTGGCCTTTGTCACCACATCTCTGGCGCTGTCTGTTCTTAACTTGTGAATGTAACAGATATAAATTATATAATTTGTTCTCGTTCTATAAATTATTGTTTTATTTGACATATCTCTCCTTCCTTCCTACTATTCTATTAATATACCCTGTCGGCAAACAACGCCTATCAATAAATTTATCGATTCTTATTTCCAAAATTATCTAAGTAGGTAACACTTTCATTAAAATAACATTATCAAAATATGAACTTTTCTCAAATTTAGATTTCTAAAAAGAGGGCAATTTCATTAAGAACCTGATATTAAATACTTTCTTCAAAAATGTTACAGCCGTTAGCTAACCGATAGGTTGCTGCGCTTCGTATCGCGGGTTCGATTCCTGCACGTAAATAAAACTTTTTAAACATCAAACGTTTTTCAATTGCATCTTCAATGTCAATTACGATGACTGGAGAATGTGGGTTGTTTTGCAACACAACAGCAAAAAGTTTTAAAATTGTGTACTTGATAAACAGATTTTTCTGAGCAGTTACTAATCGTTTCACAATCTACGTGCATTGTTCAATCGTGCCGCGAACATAGCGCAAGTAAGACAGTTGCATACTCTATGGCGCTAGTGACAACGCCTATTAATATCAAAACCGCAATAGTTAAAAATAAAAAAATTCGTGACATTTTTCGTGACAAATGTGAAACGAACTTTGTATGAACTAAATGTTCGTTCCGACTGCTCGGCCACAGCTTTTATGCTTGTGGTAATTGAAACTCTTTCCTGTGAAAGAAAGAAAGAACAGTTTATTTGTATTTTGTAAGACTATACCTAGTACAATAAGGTGTTGCGATTGTCATGTTCTCATACATTCTACCTTTTTCTACCATTTCTGGTGGCAACTAGCTGCCAAAAAGGTGGGAGTCCTCGCAAAGGTGCGAAAGTACTTCACGTCGAACAGCTGCTCAACTTATACCAAGCACAAGTTCGATTGAGCATGGAGTACTGTTCGCACCTTTGGGATGGATCAGCAAAATACCAACTGGAGGCACTAGAAGTCATCGATAGACGTGCCAAGAGGCTCATTAATAACGACTCCCTGGTTAGGGCTAAGCTCCAGAGCCTTGAACATCGCCGCACCGTTGCTAGCCTTTCGGTCTTTTATCGGGTACATTTCGGAGAGTGTGCTTTGGAATTGCACAATTTAATTCCCCCATCCCCGTTCCATCATCGGACGAGCAGAGATACGGCGAAGCGTCACCGCTATATGGTTGAAGTTCCACGGTCTCGAACCAAGCGCTTTGACTCCACATATTTATTGTGCGAACTGCCAGACTGTGGAATTTCCTGCCCGCATCTCTGTTTCTTTCCTGATAAGTATAATCTGGGTATCTTTAAGGCACGAGTGAACCGGTTCATCCTAGGTAAGCGTATTCCAACTTAAGGCCTATCCGCACACAACAGTGCCGACACGTGCCGATCCGTCACGTGACGATCAGTGTCAGTGAAATTTCAAGGCCTATCCGCACACAACAGTGCCGACACGTGACCGACATCCGTACGGATTCACGTCGGATCACGGCAATATTACCATGTGCACCGTAATTACGGTAAGTGCACCGTACTCAGCAAAAATTTTTAAACATTTCCAAACGAAATGTAGTTTTTTTATTAACTGTGAACGCATCATTTTACGCACTACACATAATATCATAAATATCATATAACCGTATTTTTCCTAGTCCTTTCACCGTAATTTCCCAGAAACTACCGTATTTTTTGAGGGACCGTATCACCGTCGACCAGATTTTGGACATGGCAACACTGGATCACGGACAATGTCGGCGCAGCACTGACACCACTGAACGTCACTGTCACTGACAAGTACGGATAGCGTCGTACAAAATGTATGCTACAATATGAAATTTCACTGACACTGATCGTCACGTGACGGATCGGCACGTGTCGGCACTGTTGTGTGCGGATAGGCCTTTAGGCCGCATTATCACTTAAGATCAGGTGAATTGCGGTCAAACGCAAGCCTATTTAATAGTAAAAAAAAAAACAAATATTTTCTTATAGGTACGTGGCTAAGCTGTAAGAGAATGATCCACCACGCAGGTTCATTGCAGGTTGGTTGCTGCAAGCTTCTGTCTACTTCTATCTACCTACTCTAGATCAGTTTAATAAGTTTTTAGAACAAAGATTCCGTTCACCATAGAAATATCTAGTAAATATATATCGATGCCGTTCACTGGAATTTTTAGACAATAGGTCACAATAGGTCTTTTAAAAATACTGTCACAAAATATGTTCCTGTCAAGACACTTCATGATTAATGTAGCTACTCTGTCATGCGTATTTTGCAAATCTGACCATAAACTTGGCAGTTGTAAGAAGTTTTGTAACGAAGATATCACCTCACGGCGTAGTTTCGTCCAATCCAATTTTAATTGTCTCGGGTCAGGCCACGTTGTATATGCGTGTAGTTTACCGACTAGATGTCGGTTATGTAAAAGGAAAAATTATTCTTTACTCCATTCAAAAGATGCGTTCGTATCAACTGACCCTAAAGTGGAAGCTAAGCAATCAGTTGAAACACAACAAACACAAGACGATGATATATTGTAACAAACTGTGCTGCGACTTCCCGTAGCAATGATTTGTTGCCTACAGCTTTGGTGAAGGTTACATCCAGTACAGGCACAGACGCGATTCTGCGCTCTTTGCTGGACCAGTGTTCGCAGGCTTCGTACCTACTTACTTACTATCACGGAGTCGTCTGTTCAACTTCTAGGACTGAAAAAATCGAAGATTATCAAGGTTGTGCATTGACCTTAAAATATATTGTTTACTTAAGATTACAATCAATGTACCTAATCCTAATTTGGTTTTGTCTGTTAAAGCTCACGTGCAGAAGAAATTAACGTCAATTCTTCCTTCTAATAAAATAAAGTTCCCATTGTGGAAAGCTGGAGAACTGAAGCTGAAGAAATTTAGCAGATCGGGATTGGAATACACCAGGAAAAATAGTCATTCTTTTAAGTTCCTCGGTGTATAGCAGTGTCCTCAAACAAGGACTCAGTAAAGGTCCTCCGGGATCTTTAATAGTTCAGGATTCTGAATTTGGATGGCTACTGTCTGGGAAAATTATGGGAAAGGAAGAAAACGCAGAGAGTTTTAACTATTTAACTTTAGAAGGTGATGAAAATTATCTCATTAAAAGATTTTGGGAATTAGAAAAAAAATCACAGAAGAAGAACAAGAATGCGAAGCATTCTACCACCAATCGACCCAACGGGATCCCCAGGGTCGTTATATTGTTAGGTTACCGTTTAAAAAGGCTACACCTCACTGCGCAAACGAAAATATTGATTACAACAAAAAGGCTGAATGCAAGACAGTGTTCGAAGAAAAGGCACAAAAGATGCGCTACGTTACTACAGATGAATATTTAACATTTACGGTGTGGACAACATTCTAAACATTGAGAAAATTCGTTGGAGTAATCGCTTATTGCAGGCGCTTTATATATTGTAAGAAAAGAAGCGACAACTCTGAACGATTGCCTTCATGGAACGAAAACGAAAAAGAAAACGAAAAAGAACTGAACGAAGGGTTTGTATTAAACAGTGTCAAAGGCAATATTTTAGTAGGGACATAGAAGACCTTGTTAAAACAGGAAAGGTTCAAAAGAGAAGTGTACTTACTTTTTTTTTTTTTTTGTTTTTTATTTATCTTCTTACATCTATCTTTACAGGCGTTAACCTAATGAAACAGTGTAGCTATAAACTAATATGCACTTAATTTTAATTAATAAAATAATCTAAATACTAATTACTACCATAGAAATTACTCCTTTAATATAACTTAACCTTATATACCTAACAACAAAATAAATAACGTTATGCTCTAATTACAGACCATAAGTAACTACATTTAATAGAACTCTTGCGAATTCACTCATAGTGCACGAAAAAATGTCCAGTCTCTCATGGACTTCGTTCACCACACGGATTGTTCGGGTGAGGGGTGCTTTCGCCAGTAGATTGGTTCTGGACACAGGTACGTTTAACAGTTGCGGGCGTCGTCGCCTCCACACATATCGGTCCGGCACGCTAAGATGTAAGTGACGCAGTACTCCCGGATTATGTGCTACACCACGCAGTAGCTTAACAGCATACAGTGCGAGACTAAAGTCCCGCCGAACCCTGAGCTCGTTATACCCAACCATTCCCAGTACAAAGAGTACTTCGCTTACTTAATCCATTCGTTGATTACGAAGGGCTGCTCAGAGTGGGGGGACGCTTAGAAAGAGCCACAGTCGATGAAAACTTTAAACATCCGATGACTAAACCAGCCAAGTGTCATTTTACTGACTTGTTAATTACAGATACTCACCAGAAGACGTTACACAGAGCAACTAATAATGCTCAATTATTTAAGGTCCAGATATTGGGTTCTTGATGCAAAAAATCGCACTAAATTCTATGTACGCAATTGCGTATCTTGTGTTCGTCATGCAGCTCGTATTAGAGAACAGCTCATGGGTCAGTTACCCAAAGCCAGAGTGACTGCTAACCGACCTTTTCACCAGAGCGGAGTGGACTATGCCGGTCCAATAAATATACGAACGTCTAAGGGGAGAGGTCATCGTTCATACAAAGAGTAAGTATATTTGCCTCTTTGTGTGCATGGCGACCAGAGCCATGCATCTCGAGGCGGTCAGCGATTTAACATCTAAAGGATTCTTGGCAGCATTCAAACGATTTATGGTCAGAGACGCGGACAGAGTGCTGATCTTTACAGCGACAACGGCACCAATTTCGTGGGTGCTGCGAAAGAGTTGAAGGAACTGCTGGCTGCTGAAAAATCAACCGTGACTACAAAAATATCAGGTTATCGGATAATGGGACTAATTAGCACTTTATCCCACCCCACGCTCCTAACTTTGGTGGACTGTGAGAAGCGGGTCAAAACACCATCTCAAGCGAGTTGCTGGAAACAACATTCTAAGTTATGAAGAGATGGCTACCGTATTGAGTCAAATAAAAGCATGCTTAAACTCGCGTCCCATTTCACAGCTAAGTGACAATAGTCAAGACCAAATTCCTAAACTCCCGGCCACTTTTTAGTCGGAGAACCTCTTGTGCTTGTACTGGAGTTTAACTATGAACAGTCAAACCTGACTAGTCTAAAGCGATATCCAGCGAATGGTTCAAGATTTTTGGGGTCGCTGGTCAATAGAGTATTTAACTCAGTTCATGAATCGCTTTGAGCTACAAATGGGCATATCAGACTCCGGAGCCAGCCATTCCGGTCTAGTAAAAGAGGCTGATTAAGAGAGAGATTTAAGATTTATTGAACAAAAAATAGTTGTACAGTCAAACACTTACAAACAACACCATGCGTATACAATAATAGCGTATTACAGTTTTGTAACCATTAGTGTTTTATGCAGTCTTTGTATGAACTCTGGTATCCAAAGAAAGATTTAACTTGTGTTATGGATACCAGCATTCTCTCAATAAATCAGCATATAGGTAACATTGGTTGCAGAGTGACGCAGTATACAAGAGAGGAAGCCTTTAGTGGAATGAGTGTGAGTGTGTAACCGCCAGCTAGGTGGCTTTATGGTATCATCACTCAGAAACACCCCGGGTTGGACGAAATTACGCGCGTAGCTAGTTTGAGATGTAAGGGGTCGCAAATTAAAAGACCAGTGTCGAAAATATGTGTACTTCCAGTTACCAAATAACTGCGAGTTTTTTCTTTTTATAATTATTGTTTGTAGTAAAATAATAACGAACAATTTGTTATTGTTGTGTTGTACGTAACACACACATAGTTATAGGTATAAATTATATCATTTTAGTTCTACTTACTACCTAGTTATTTAATTATTGTACCAGATATTTACTAGCAACTATTATTGTTTTGGTTTCAGTAGTTTATTATTATTTATTATATTATTTATACTATTGTCTCAGTTAGTTTTGTATCGGTCAGTTTGTTAGTTTTGTATCACTGTATTGTATAATTCAGTTTATGATGAAGTTTATTATGGACAAAATAGTAGGTCAAGGTGGACCAAGTTCACAATTTGACCAAGGTGGGCGGAATGTTAAGACACTAATCGCAAATGTTGTCCCATAGCTCGATAGATGGCGTTGTGCGATTTAAATACGAGTTAAGGCCTATTCACACCTAAGCGGTATTCGCTACCGTCTGCGGCAGAGAAAACCCAGTGGGTATGCGGTAATATTACTGTTCAGACCTAAGCGGTATTCGCTACCGTCTGCGGCAGAGAAAACCCAGTAAGTATTGGGTAATATTACTGTTCACACCAAAACGGATTTCGCTATCCCTGTGGGTAGAATAACGCGCGGTAGTCGAGTTTCGCTCAGAGAGGTAAGAAATTTGCAAATTTTTTTTATAAATGAATCGTTACTCGTTCGTTTCGATGACGCCATGTTGCAAACGCGTCCTTTCGCCAAGGAATATCGTGCGTAACTGTAACTGTTGCTGCTCCCGCGCGGTATGTACCTACCTCTACCCACAGCGGCAGCGAATATCGCTCAGGTCGCTCTAGCCGCGGTACTTGATACTAAATACCTGAGCGAAACCCGCGCGGTATGTACAGTACGCAAAAGAGATAAGTATCCATGTCGTCGGGAATAGTTGAAGATTTCTCAGAAACCAATGGGGGCTTTCAAATAATAATAATAATAATATGTGGGGACATTTTCACACACGGCCATCTGACCCCAAACTAGGGAGACCCTGTACTATGGGTGTCAGACAGCTGATATACATACACAAATACATTTTTTTTTGTCAATACATACATATATAGATAAACAACACCCAGACACAAGGCAAACACAAGTGCTCATCACACAAATGAAATTTTATTAAATCATTGAACTGTTTATTCTCTATAAATTGTATTTTATTTTATTCATAAAAACCTATCGGTTTCTAAGTAAACTTCAACTGTTTCCGGCGACATGGATACTTATCTCCTTTGGTGACCGTACCTCTACCCACAGCGGCAGCGAATATCGCTCAGGTCGCTCTAGCCGCGGTACTTGATACTAAATACCTGAGCGAAACCCGCGCGGTATGTACCTCTACCCACAGCGGCAGCGAATATCGCTCAGGTTTGAATAGGCCTATATGATTTCGTTGCACACGATTAGACAAAAATTTTATTGAAATTAAATACAACCATAAACATCATCGTCTTGTTTTATTCGTAGCTTAGTATCTCTGTATACTTATAATATTGTACTCTTTGGCATAGTAACGCATCTTGGTACGATATTGTACAGTAATCATGTTCTAATAACACAAAATCTCTAGATTAGGGGAGAGAAACCGATTATCGGACACTTTTGTTTAAAATTAAAAAAAAATTGTTAACAATGACTCAGACCTTAAAACTTGACATTTTCGCTATCTGCATCTTATATTCTATAAGAAACCGGTAACTATTTATCGCATTACATTTAATTTATGTATTAAAATTATTATTCTTTTACAAAAATCGGGAGAAATTGTGGTTTTCAAAAAGGTTGCCCTTAATCGGATATCCGATAATAGGGCCTAATTGCTATATCTGATATTAGGCGACTACTTTTTCAAATAAAACGAGCTTCTTAATATTTCGTCAAATGTGGTGGTTTTGTGCCTAATTTAGTTGCCAGGAGCTCGTCTTTGTCCTTGGGACTCTTAACATAGTCCTCGTAATTACTTTTGGGAACACTATGTAATTTCGAAGCCTTTAGATAAGATAAGATTTTCATAGATTTGCTATCCCATGTTTTTCTATTTAATCTTGGAGACATGGTGAAACTGAAAGAAAAACATAAAACATTGTGATATGTCATCACAATGTTTTATGTTTTTCTTTCAGTTTCACTACCAACTACTACCAAAATTTTACAATATGTAAAAATGAGTCTTATTATATCGGATATCCGATATTGGGCACGCGTAGGTATCCGATATTGAGATTTAACAGGGCTGAATAAGAACAACATCAACTTTTAAAACATTGCTATTTTCGGAAATCGGGAAGCAATTATTCTGTTGTTTAAACGCAAAATGCGTTTAAACAACAGAATAATTGCTTCCCTTGATAAAACAAAGCAATGACAAAAATAAATTATACTTAAGTGAAAACAACACTTTTATACACAATAATATTTTTTTCACTTACAAGAAAAGTTGCGTCGGCTCACTGTTCCGCCATTTTTGTTTATAGATTGTCACACTTTCTGCAGTGGCGCTGTTTTACGGTTACTAAAAAGTATATGAAATTAAAAATAGATGTCGCTATTTAAAATTTTCGAGATAGTCGACTATCCGAATTTGCGCAACTATCCGATATACGGTGCCTCTCCCCTAATAGAGTTACGACGACCAATAGCATTAGTATTTCTATTGGGAGTTCATTGAGTAGGCACCATACTGAGTGCGGTGCGAACTGCGAAGAAGAGATGATTCTTACGTCACAAATGTAGGTAACCAATGTGGTTTAGTATAATTACCTATGTCTAATTACCTACTAGAAAAGTGCAAGTGGGTTAAACGGCAGTAGGACACTTACGCTCGAGAATGCGTTTAATTACCTTCACGAGGGAAATCTGCGCACGCGACGCCGGCGTCGGTAACTGCGTGTGTTCAGTGTGGACTGTATATATTTTGAAAATAAAACAATTCTTCAGGCTTGATTATTTTCCCATTTATTCTTCTTAGCTCAGTATTAGTCAGTTGCTATTTTCGATCTGAATTCAAGCGGGCTTAGTGCCCTTTTATATAGACGGCTACCTGGGTGCAAGTAGTGGCGGGGGTAAACAATGAAAATCTCGACCGACCACTCGATCGCTTACTTTGCGCCCAAATGGCCTTGAAACTATGTACAATTCGTAATTATTATTATTACCTATTTATCTATCCTACTTAATTATATAATACAACATGGTTTGTACCTATAATGCTTACACTAGACCTATCAAACTTAACGCTACATCTTGTTCTTATTCAAACATGTTTATAATATGATTTTATTATTTACAGTTAGCGTCTATTACAGTTTAGGTCGGCGTCCGTAACAGTTCTCCCCCCGGCGAAGCCTGCGCAGCCTCTTCTTTCTTCGTCAGGACGACGAGCTTGCTCACTGGGCGTCGGAAGATGCCGGTTCTGGTCCGCACCTCGACGACTCGAATGCTGCCGTCGGTTCCCGGATGCGTGCGCTCGACGACCCCCATAGGCCAGGTGTTCCGGGGCAGTGTGCTGTCGACCACGACGACCACGTCGCCTACTTGCAGCGGCCGCGCGTCGTTCTTCGGCTCGCCGCGGGGTACCAGTGTGGGCAGGTATTCTCGTAGCCAGCGCTGCCAGAAGCAGTCGGCAAGCGCTTGGCTAGCTCGCCATGTTCGTCGGTCGGCTTCATCGCATGGTCCCGTTGCTGGTAGGCCGTTCGAAGACCCCAATAAGAAGTGGTTGGGAGTTAGGGCCTCAGGATCCACGCTGACGTGGGTCAAGGGTCGTGCATTGATGCAGAACTCAGCTTCGGCGAGGAGCGTGCTGAGTACTTCTTCTGAAGGCGCCTTCTCTTGTAGGGTTACTTTAAGGGCGGCTTTTACGGAGCGCACCATTCTCTCCCACGCGCCGCCTTGATTGGGCGCGCCAGGAGGTATAAAGCGCCATTCCACTCTGTGTTGTAGCCCCACATCCTTCAGGGCAGGCAGCCATTCAGTGTAGGCGGTGCGGAGCTCTTGATCAGCCCCGCGGAAGTTGGTCGCATTATCAGAATAAATTAATCGCGGCCATCCCCTTCGTGCAGCCATTCTTCTTAGTGCCATGATCGCAGAGTCTGTCGATAGGGATGCGACGAGCTCTATGTGCACAGCGCGGGAGGTGAGGCACGTAAATAGCGCTCCCCACCTTTTCTCTCGGCGACGGCCCACCTTAACGGTCATGGGGCCGAAATAATCCACCCCACAGTTGGTGAACGGGCGGTGGAAAGGGTCGAGGCGGGCGTGCGGCAGGTCCCCCGTGGCTGGTGTCCGTGGTGTCCCCTTCAACTTCTTGCAGAAGGCGCAGTCTCTCTCGATCGTGCGCACAGTGGGTCGTAGATGTATGATCCAATAGCGCTGCCGTAGATCATTTGTCACGCGCTCCCTGTTGGCGTAGCCCGCAGCGCAGTGTTCACGTAGCACTATCAGTCTAGTTAGCGCATGTCGACCGTCCATGATGATGGGTCGCTTTGTCTCTGTCGGTGCCGAGGAAGCCTCGATCCGTCCTCGTACTTTGAGGAGCCCGTTTTCTATTACAGGGTCCAGTCTGTATAGCCTGCTCGTCTTAGTTAGGGGGCGAGCTGACTTGATCTTCTCTATTTCTTCTTTGAAACTTTCTTCTTGCGCGCGTCGGATAAGTTCTGTCTCGGCGCGCTGGATGTGTCGATGCTCCATGCTCACGGCCTTACGTCGGCAGATGTCTATGAAGGCGAGCGCTCGTGCAGTGGCCCTCACCAGGACTTCATATTTCGAGAAGCGGGCCGGGTCTGGTAGCCAGCTATCTCGTCCTGGTTCTTGCGTCACGTGTAGGACCTCCTCCTCGTCTTCTTCTTCCGTTGTCGACATCATGGGCCATTGTTCTTCTGGCAGATGTAAGAAGCTAGGCCCCTGGAACCATCGGTCCGCTGTGCTCAGTGGAGTGTCGGTGAGCCTCGTCGCGTCGTCGGCCACATTCACTTCCGTGGGCAGCCATCGCCATTCTTCCTTCTGGGTTAGCTCGGCGATCTCACCCAGCCTGTGTGCGACGAACGGTGTGAAGCGTCGCATGTCGTGACGTATCCAATGTATTACAGTGGATGAGTCGGTCCAGTAGGTCGTTTGGTTGATCTTGACTCGATGTTCCCTTTTTATAGTGTCGGCGAGTCTTGCTCCGATGACGGCCGCCTGGAGTTCTAGTCGCGGTATTGTCTGTGCTCGTCTCGGTGCTACCTTGGCCTTGGCGGCCACCAACACCACGCCGATACTTCCGTCGTTGTTTATGATTCGCCAGTAGGCCACGGTCGCGTAGGCTTGTTCGCTGGCGTCGCATAATATGTGTAGATCGACACGTTCATACTTCTGTGTTAGGTAACATCGCGGCAATCGTAGCTGAGCCAGTCCGGTCAGGTGCGCGAGCCAGGACGCAAAGAGCTCGTTTTCTTCTGCTGGAATCTGTTCGTCCCATGCGGTCTGGAGGCGCCATAAACTTTGTAGTATTATCTTGGATCGTATCGTGTAGTGGCTCAGCAGTCCTAACGGGTCATAGATGGACATGACTGCACTAAGGGCTTCTCGTTTGGTCGGTGCGCGGGCTCTGGTTCGTACTTCAGTTGGCACTCTGTTCATGGACGTGTTGAACCCCAACTCATCTCGTTCTGCGTTCCAATATAGCCCGAGTATTTTACTCTCGGGCTGTTCTCCCCCCAGTTGCGTGGGAGAGGTGGCATGTAGTTCGGTGGGTACGTCTCGTAGCACTGTTCGTTCGTTTGAGCTCCATCCTCGTAGCGTGAACCCCGCGTGCGCGTGCACCGCTCTTGTTTCTTCTATCACCTTTCGTGCTTCTTCTGGGTTATCGTAGCTGGCTACGAGGTCATCCATGTAATGGTTTTCCTTGATCGCTTCTAGGGCTCGCGGGAACTCTTGCCCATGTACGTCCGCGTTGAGGTTCCGGACGTAGTGGGCCATAAACGGAGAGCTTGCTGCGCCGAAAATCATGCTCGTCATTTTATATTTTGCAGGAGGCGCTTCTCTTTCGTTGCCTCGCCATAGAAACTGCTGGGCTGGTTGATCTTCTGGTCTTATTTTTATGCGGAGAAACATCTCTTGTATGTCGGCCGTTATCGCGATCGCTCTTTCCCGGAATCAGAAGAGTATTCCAGGTAGCGCCAGCAGCATGTCCGGGCCTTCCAGCAGCGCGTCGTTGAGGCACACCCCGTTGCTTCGTGCGGCTGCGTCGAATACTAGCCTACACTTGCCGGGTTTGTTAGGATTCTTCACGGCAAAGTGTGGCAAGTACCAGCAGACCGGACTTGTTTGTTCCGAGCCGCCGCACAGTGTCGCGTACCCTTTCTCAAGCAGGTTGTTGATCTGCCTGGAGTATTCCTCAGCGAACTCTGGATCGGCGTCCATCTTCTGTTCTATCTTTTTGAGACGGCGGAGTGCTTGGCTGTAGCTTGGTGGCATGATAATGTTATCTTGTCGCCACGGTAGGCCCACCTCGTAGCCTGCATTGATTCTCTTCGCTGTTGTCTCGACGATCTTGATGGCGCGTTGGTCCGCTTCGTTCACTCGCGGCTTGCCGTGGATGCTGAGTGCTTCTATTTTGAAGTGAGCCTCGACCAAGTTGTGGAGCTCCTGGTTGCTCACGTTCGATGATCGGTCGGGCTCGTAGAGATGTAGCACCTTGCCTTCTTGCATGATGGTGCTGCGTGGTGCGGTTCCATGCACCACCCATCCTAATTGAGTTCTTGAAGCGGCCGGCTCGTTCGGGCCGCCGATTCGTAGTTCACGGGAGACGATGCACTCCCAATGATCGGTTCCTACTAGGAGCCCGGGGCGCGCGCGTTCGTAGCACACCTCGTTCCTAGGTAGGTCTTTCAGGTGCTCATATTCTAGCAGGTTTTCAGGGATGGCTTGCTGGTAAAGTTGAAGGTTCTTCATGGTCCTCGCTCTGACCTTGTAAGCTTCCTTTTCTTTGGCCCTCCTGACCTTGATTGTCACAAGCTGGCTCTCTGTTTCATCTTGCGACATGTTGACACCGTTTAAGCGCAGTGTCTGTGATGGTCCCTCCGCCCCGATGCTGGATGCTAACTCCTGGTCCACGAGTGTAATGGTTGCACCCTCGTCTAGGAGTGCGTAGGTCGACACCTCCCCCCGTGGTCCGGACACGATGACAGGACACATCTTCAATATGACTGTTCGCGGGCCGGCGGCTGGACGGGCAGCCACGGACAGGACTGCTTCCTCTTTAGGTTGTTCGGCTTCTTTCGCGACTTCAGTCTTCTCGTCGTGTTCTTGATGTAAAGTCTCGTGATGCGGGCGGCGGCATTGATTCACGCCGCACGGCTTTGCTTTACAGTTCATGCGCCTATGTTGTTTATGAGCGCATTTGAAGCAAATCTTCTTTTCTTTCAGGAAACTCCATCGTTCATTCACGGCGAGTGCCTTGTATTTTGGGCACTGTGTTAGTGCGTGAGCTTGTCCACACTTGGGGCATTTTTCAATTTCTTCCTCCGCTCCCCCGGTCGTAGTGAAAACGCTCGCCTTTTTCTTTAGTATCACGGCGGGTCGGGTTTCTTTCTTCGTAGTTGCAGCGCCTGTGGCCGGGGCGTATGTGTATCTCAGCGCCCGGTCAGCTTCTCTCATCAGGAACCGTGACATCACGACGATTTCTGGGTCTGCCGTCCCTTCGTGTTCATATGCGTAGTCACACCAGCGGGATCGTAGATGCGGACTGAGCTTGTCTAGTACTTCTCGTGTCATCAATGGATTGAATAGGTATCCCCTTCGATCGATGGTTTTCAGGACACAGATGATGTTCTGTAGTTTGATAGCGAAGCTATTAAGCTCTGTTGCTGACGTGCCCGGCTTCGGCAGCTTCTTCAGATCTTCCAGCGCCCGATCAATGATGACTTCTGGTCTTCCAAAACATTGCTCCAGAGTCTTCATAATCACATCAGGTTCGGTGGCTGTGTGCAGAAGAGCGGCCACGGCGTCCCTTGCTTCCCCTTTGAGGCAGCTTCTCAGTCTTTGTATGTTCTCGGCCGCTGAGATCTGGTACATGCTTGTTGTGTCTCGTACCGCTGCCTTGAATGGCAGCCACTCGCTGGCTGCGCCGGAAAACGTAGGTAAGTCGATATGCCTGGGTCTGGGTCTGGCCATCTTCTCGAGGGTTGCCGCCAAATGTTCGATGCTGTTTCTTGCTCGTGTCGGGGTTGGCGATCTCGCCCCCGATGCTTCGAATCGTATTTGCTTCGGTTCTTCCCTGGGCCCCTCCTCCCCCCGTGGGTTGAGGGGGTTGGTTCTCAACCACTCGTCCACCTTTCGATGGGGTTCTTCACGGGGAGGGCCAGGTTCTTGATCATCGTGTACGCTTTCTTCGTCGTTAATCACTGACACTTCAACTGCCAGCCTCTTCTTGATCAACTCTTGTTCCAGTTCCAACTCTTTTCTTTGAATGGCTGCCAACTTCTCGGCTGCTTCCAGTTCCGCCATCCGTAGTCTAGTTGTGACGCTCGTTGTCGATCGCATTGACCTGGCCGGTGATCCCATTCTTCGTCGGGTCACATTGGTCGTCGTTGCTTGGAGTCCAGAAGGCCCCGCCGCCGTACTGGTGTCCGCTATCTTTGAAAATGGCGACGCCGGTGGGTCGAGTGAGAATCTTCGTGTTCTTTCGCGTTCGATTTGTTCAGTTTCCCTGCGGCGCATCTCTTGTTCCTGGGCACGCCGCGCCTCTTGTTCTTGGATGCGTCGCTGTTCCTCAATCTCCGCTACGTCCCCTTGGCTTCGAGTGACAACCATCTTCTTATGCGTGTTCGTGTCGTCGCGTACCAGGCCGCACGTTCAGTTTGCAGCGTTCAACGCGCACCGGACAGCACGTTCAGTTTGCTGTGTTCTACGGCGCGTTCAGGTTGGTACCTCTTCTGATCGGTATTTCTTCGGCACGGTGAATAATCCCCTTGGCTTGATATCCCTGTTGAAACCCGTCGGCTCGGTTCGGTGAGTCGTTCAGGTCGAAACAAGTCTTGCTTGATGGCCGTGTTCGTTCTTCAGAGCTTCGTACTTCGTCTGGAGTTCGGTAGGCCAGGTTGCCGCAGGATCTTCGTTCTTCTATCCGGCTTCGGAAGGACCAAACTGTTCAGTGTGGACTGTATATATTTTGAAAATAAAACAATTCTTCAGGCTTGATTATTTTCCCATTTATTCTTCTTAGCTCAGTATTAGTCAGTTGCTATTTTCGATCTGAATTCAAGCGGGCCTAGTGCCCTTTTATATAGACGGCTACCTGGGTGCAAGTAGTGGCGGGGGTAAACAATGAAAATCTCGACCGACCACTCGATCGCTTACTTTGCGCCCAAATGGCCTTGAAACTATGTACAATTCGTAATTATTATTATTACCTATTTATCTATCCTACTTAATTATATAATACAACATGGTTTGTACCTATAATGCTTACACTAGACCTATCAAACTTAACGCTACATCTTGTTCTTATTCAAACATGTTTATAATATGATTTTATTATTTACAGTTAGCGTCTATTACAGTTTAGGTCGGCGTCCGTACAGTACGGTCAACGTAACTTGGCGCGTCTGAAGTTAGCCGATTAGCTGCGCAGTAGACAATTTCGTTCCTAAAAGTTCCATTGCGCAGCCAAACAGCTAACTTCAGACGCGCCAAGTTACGTTGACCGTATTGTAACAGCGTGCATATACCTAACATCTTCGTTTCCTTTCCTTACCGTATGTTTTATTCAATAATAAAGAATCATCTTGATTGATCAGGTGTCTAATTTACAAAACAAATAATCGCTGAAGTCGTTCAAGGATTTTCACAAGGGCCCATATCTACGACACCTTTGAATCTGTTATTTTCATTCAAAATGTTAACACTACCACGAGCTGAAATCAACCCCAATAGGAACGCCATTGCACGTCGGTAGGTATCAGCACGATGAAGTGGACGTGGACCAGCCATGTCTGCTGACGGGCAGACGGTAGGTAGATGGAGCAGACATGCTTAGAGTGGAGACCGAGTTTGGGCAAGCGTAGCAGAGGTGCGTACGGACTAGAGGCAGCCTCGCTTGAGGCACAGCCGTAGGGTATATGTGTTCTGTGAGGCACGCACGGCTCGCCCTTTTGCCTCAAGTGCGTACGCGCCTCAGCCCCAGACGTGCCTTCACGAGCCGTGCGTGGCGAGGCTGCGCACCCCGAGGCTGCCTCTAATCCGTACGCACCTTAGTGTGGGTCGCCCTGCGGCACGATGGACCGACGATTTGAAGAAGGTGGCCGGCAGCTTATGGATGCGGTCTGCCGAAGACCGGGTTGGTTGGCGTTCTCTGGAGAAGGCCTACGTTCAGCAGTGGACGACAATAGGCTGATATGATGGTGATGACTTAGGTTAGTACCTATAGGTACTAGTCTACTACTACTAAGGTACCTAGGTACACCTACATCAATGTTCCCTAAAACGAGCAATACTTTTACAGCAATTACCTACAGCTGCCACATTTTCGAGTATGACTTGACTTTACTCTGGCAATTTATTGCAGACATACATGTCCGGGAAGAAATGTCTCGTGTATGAGCCTCGATATATCATTTCAGCCGAAAGACGTCCACTGCTGGACATAGGCCTCCCCAAGGGGGGCTTTGCCATAATCGCCACGCTTGGCAGGCGGATTGGCGATCGCAGTATAGTTGTTACAAAGGCACAGAGAACGCTGCTGCCCATTCTCTGGTGAGTCCCTTAGTCGCCTCTTACGACACCCATGGGAAGATATGGGATGGTGCTCTTATTTACGTCCGACACCACACGGACAGACACACCTCGATATATAAAATACCTAATGGTGCCGATTCCCTTGTTCACAAACTAAACTAAAATTAGAGAATTGGCATCCCTTACTACCAAGCAGGTGATGATAAGGACGGAGACAGACAAGAACTAAGTTAGAGATGTCAAATTAGTTTTTTCCTTGCACTTCGCAGTGTTTTTAATCAATACGTTCTGAAATGACAACTATAATTGTATGAACATTTTAAATCAACTTAAATTAATGAAACCTAACTCTTATTAAGTAATATCTGTCTCTTTCTTGTTTTATTGGGTAGAAAGAGATTTAAATAGCTTAAAATAAGTGAAGCTCGTGTATAACAGAATTGGCACCAATATGGTGCGTAGAGATAAATCTTAAATAAAAAATGTTTGAGCAATAACAGAGGATGGGCAGCTGCGTCCTTCTGAGTAGGTACAGTACGCAAAAGAGATAAGTATCCATGTCGTCGGGAATAGTTGAAGATTTCTTAGAAACCAATGGGGGCTTTCAAATGAAATTTTATTAAATCATTGAACTGTTTATTCTCTATAAATTGTATTTTATTTTATTCATAAAAACCTATCGGTTTCTTAGTTAACTTCAACTGTTTCCGGCGACATGGATACTTATCTCCTTTGGTGACCGTACATAACACCTACTGCGATCGCCAACATGCATCGGTCAAGCATGGAGATTTCGGCTGAACCCGCCCTTAGGGGAGACCTTTGCCCAGCAGTGTACGTCTAAAGGTTGACATGAGGAGCAATTAGGTACCTAAGTATACTTACCGGGGTGGCCGGACTGCCGAACGCTGAAAATATTAACGAGTATTTCAGCAACATCTTACCCGGCCGCGAGTTTACGAAGCTATAACCATTTCAGTCATGAGTCAAACTCTAATAGATGATAGTTAACAAATATATAATTAAAAAAATACTGACAATTTAAATAATGTATTGCACATTATTTATATAAGTAATTATATTGTCGGGAAAATATGTCCCGTTGTAGTATGTGTAGGACAGCAAAAATATTGTCCAAACCTTTTTTTACATACACTGTTGGCTGCAGGTACGATCAGTGCCGGATTGAACCTTAGCTCTGCCCTTGGGCAGTAATTCAAAATCATAATATTCAAATAAAAATGCAAAATGAATGTTTTGTATTTTTTATTTTAATTATTCATGTTAGGAAGGTAAAAAAAGCATTTTCGATAACGCGTAGAATTTCTATCCTCGTGTGTGAGTGAGTGTAAATTCAACGCTGGGTACGATATAATTATGTAATACCTACTAATCATACCTACTGCTTTCGAATTACTGTGATGTTTTCTTCCGTGACATGTCATTCACGAGAATTGGGTCGAGTGAATACCTATTAATCTATCTAATGACTCTTATAAATCTTGATGACGGAAAATGGATTTGGGGCGTCGCAGTCTCAATCATAAGGTATAATCATATCATATCATAAAATAATCATATCCTGAGACCAATAAAAAAATGAAATTAAGTTAAAGTCAAAGTCAAAGCATTTATTTCAATTAAACCATTTGCAGGCACTTTTGAATAGTCAAAGAGTCAGTTAGTTAGTCAGAAAGTTGAAGCTAGTTGCTCGTTCCAAAACGTAGGGTAGGTCTCTATGGAGAAGAACGAGCAAGAAACTCCACGGACACTCTTTTCAATCAAGCTTTTACAAAATCCAGGCTACATTATTCTTGTTGCTTCTATATGTGAAAACAATGTAAGTGAAGAGAAATCCAAAACATTCTAATTAAAAATAAATTAATATAAAAGCCATGGCAGTTAAGAGATGACCAATCTCAACTGACAGCGCCCGTTCACGAACATGACGCGCGGATCAGCACCACTTAGCTCAACCATTTTGAAGGGAACCGAATGATCTAACCTACACGCCACCATCAGTGAGACATTTGAGCGAGCATGACAATGCTCTCAACTGCCATGCTCATTTATGTCAAACACATTGAATAAATAAATGGCTCCATAGTTCTCACATTTACATAATAATTGAAATAGTGCTATTAATTTATACAAAATCAAAATTTCCAATGTATGTAAGTATTTCATTCGACAGATAAAATATAATAAGTAAATAATAATAACGGTACACGTTATTCATGTCAATAATAAGGGGTGAGCAACATAATCTTCTTGCAATTAAGAAATTCCCTAAAGAGGCTGTGGAGCAGGACCAGCATTTTGCCAAGCATTTTTATCATTGATATAATCTTCCAACTTATAATATGCTTGCCTACATAGTGTGCATTTAATGCATGTTTTAAATTGCCTTTCATTTAATTGCAAAATATCGCGCGGTATTTTATTATAACATTTTACACAATACCCCATAAAAGAAGTATGTACTTTTGACAATCTGAAACTTGGAAACTTGGGCTCTTAAAAGAGGTTTCTGGAGGTTTTTATGGTACTGCTGTACTCGACGTAAAAAGTGGTCACTCGCTTGTACCGTACCGACATGGCACTCAGATGCAATAGGCAGTAGGTACCTATAGTGTGAAAATAGAGGTAGGTACCTTCTTAAATATTCCTCCTCCTTCTACCTCTTGACAAAAAGAAATGTAAAAACTTCGTAAAGTGTAGATATTATACAGTTTAGGATGCTTGTTTTAGTTTGAAGAAGAAAATGGGTTTAGGTTTTCGTAACTATTAATCGACGACGTGGTTCTTTCACTACTTCTAATAAGTTCAGATTTGCCCGTACTAACCCACCTCGACAAAACACCCTGCATCATCATCATTATTTTAGCCGAAGGACGTTACTCGCACCGTAGAACAATAGATCTCCCCCAAGCGTCACTAAATCACCCAGCAGGTAAATTAGTATCTATACCTATTACATAGGACCTCATTATCGGCCGGAAGACGTCCACTATTGAACAAAGGGCTCCCCCTTATAGGAGTTTGTTAAAATCCCCATGCTTGGCAGGCGTCTTTGGGATTGAGTACACGGAAGCCGCTGCTGACTGTCTTCCGGATATTCCCTTAGTCGCCTTTCTACCACACCCTCAGGATAAAATGGGTGGGTGCTATTCTAGCCCGAACACCCCACGGGGGGTTATATAGGACCAACTACCAAATTATTTTCATCCACCCTGAGCAATGTCCTTGCTTTGCCCATACTCAGATGACCATGACATCATGCTGCAAGGCTGCAACCTACGATAACCTTGGTCATTTCGAAAAACAATGCCGAGTATTTTGGGCTCCCCTCAAATATTCCACAAGTGAAGATTAAGCTAATTGCGTTCGTGAAGGCATTCGTTAAATGCTGCTAATTTACTTCGCACCGTACAACATGACTTCATATTTCCACGGAAACAAACATTCTTTGATGATTATGATTAGCACAGGTAGGTAAGTCCGGATTTATCGGGCATAGTAGAAGGTTGCGCTCAGGATTGAAAAGGGAAGAGTCCGTGATTTCGATCCTTAATCGTGTACAACAAGTCTAGTGTGTCAAGTAGAGGTGGACAGGAATACTGGCAGGGTACCTACCACCTACCTACTCTGTTTGGCAGGAATACTGCTTTTTTATGAGAGTGACTCATGCTCCCAAAATTGAACTGTCTGTTTGTCTGTCTGTTTGTTTGTTTGTTTTGTTTTGTTTTTGTTTGTTTGGAGCCGTCAAATCAGACAAGAGCTGTGACTGCTAAGATTTGTGATTCGCGAGCAAGTGTGTTATCAGTGATACCAGCAGGTATGGCCTGCGAGGCAGCGGGCGGCACGCTCGTCACGCAGCCCGCCGGCTGTCGGGCCGCGCCGCTGTGCCGGTTGCCGCACCACACCGTCCACAACACGCGCTCAGTGCCTCGCAGTGCCTTCACCACGACACTCGTGCCTTACTACCTTACGTATCGACTCGTTCGCTTCTCAACTATCGCAACTTTTCCTTTTAATCGTCCCACAACTAGCTTGTACTTTTGTGTTTCTTGAAAGTACTCGATCTCGTCGTGAGTTTTGAATTAGCGCGAAAAGTTGTTTACAAACAGTGCGTGCCGGTCGGAGTGACGGTTGTGTACTGTGTCTGCTGTATGTAGTGCAGTGTTGTGAGTGTGTGTCATGCTGTCAGGGCTCCATGCCAGTCGCGCGTGACGCCGGCAGCCGCCTGACACCCTCACCCTGGCTGTGGACAGCGAGATGGCGCGCTCGCCGCGAAGGATCGCAGCGCACCGCCGAAGCCGCAGCCGCTCGCGGGAGCTGACCCGGCTGAAGACCCAACTCAATGCGAAAGGTAGGATCTCATCATCTCACTGTTTGTACTACAGAGGTATCTCTTTGTTTGATAATAGTTTATTATCATAATAAAACAATCTGTTTCCCGCCATAGTAAACACGATCCACGATAAAGTAAATGTCTTACAATAGTTACAACTTCATAAACTAACTAAGTGACATATTTACTGTTGATTTCGTCGCTATATCACGATTATTAATTTAATTTTCCGTCATAAAATAAGCACCTAGGTAGTGTACGTATATAAAGCTGTTCGCAACATTTTTATTAACTGCCCATAAAATAAAATGTGTTACGACAACGTGTCGGTAGAGCAGAAAAAATATTATTAAAACCAATAGAATTGCTACCACGAGCCCCAATGATGCGGATCCTATTAATAAGTTGTCAGCATGTATGTTTGTTGTTCATCAGACTATACAAATAGTACAAAATATATTGAGAAAAATAAAATGAACTCATTAATCGTATACCAACTTTAAAAATCGGAGCGATTGTGGCGAAGTAGTTACGTGAGATCGTAAACATTTATAGCTTCACCCATTACGCTGCACATTACAATACTTGGAGTCCAATGACACGTGTAATGTGTAACCTTGTGACTTAACTGACAAATAACAATTAATTGTAGCCGCAGTACCCGCGCCTGACTGACGGGATTCGAGTACATCATTCATATAAAATTCATCCATGAATGGTGCATTCAAGTGCGGTCTGAACCAGTGGCTACACTTACTGAGTGAATTGAACACGGTCCCTTCCCCCCACACCTACTTACAACTGTAGACCGGTTCCTCCGGTAGTGTAGGTTTAGGTAGGTATGCTATTGAGACAGGTTGGTCTACATGTCATGTAGAGGGCAGTTCTTTACCAGCCTTGCGCTCTTCTTGTGACTCAATTTACAAATACATTGCATCAGTCTGTAGAACAGGTCTTGTTCCTACTAATACCGATAGTGGCTCCTCCTACCACCTTAATCAAGGATGTCTTCATGAACTGTCAGCCCCTTAATTATATCAGTGAGATAAGTTCCGCGAGCATCATTAGGTCTCGGCTCTTCACAATCAAAGGATTACCTACTTAAATTAGTTTTTATTTTTTGCTATTCTATTGAAATATTCTAAATTCCCAGTTGTACCTATTTATTTACATAGCTCGTTGCAAGTATCATATTTTTTTTTATTTTGTTTACTTTTAACCTGTATAAAATTCATATCACCATGTCCAGATGTCAACTAAAAATTAGTTCCCACAATTCACTATGAGTACCTACCTGAAACTGTATGTGACTTTTGTTTATGTATGTTTTAGTGGGTAAGTTGTTCAATAAATAAAATAATTATAGGAGATAGGTAATAGATACCTACACTTCCACATAGCGCTAAAGCCCTTAGTACACTTGGCTAAATTAAGTCGACTAGATTCAGTCGCTACTGAATTCAGTAACTTCTTACTACTTACCTACTTACTGAATGCGAAAACACTTTACTGAATTCAGTAGCGGCTGAATTTAGTTGACTTAATTTAGCCAAGTGTAATAAGGGCTTTACCAAGTTCAGAAGTAGAGGGGATCGCTGCACGGAAATCAGTTCGTTTAGTGAGTGGATGCAAGCGTTCATCGGTTAGTAATTTGAATATCCATCATTCTTCAAACGAATAGAGCTATCTCTACCTCCATACCTGTGGATTATTAGTCACAAATTATTCTCTGCCTATGGTGGTGTAGGAGAAAAAATATCGAAGTTAACATTTGGTATCATGAATAAGAGCTTCGTCTGTCGAGCCCAATAAAATAATCGGGAAAAAAATAAAAATGCAATCTTATCTAAGTTGATTTGGCAATCTAGGTTTACCAGTGAATGGGTTACCATATTAGGTAACCCATTCAAATTAAATTGTTTTTGGTAAAACATTTGAATTTCAATGAAGTTTTGTGTATGACTTCCTAAACACTTGACACGGTACTCCGTCAGTACTGCTAAAGTAAATAAATTAGTTACAATCATCTCTAATACCGTGAAAATTGAGGGAAATATCTTACAAAAACCCCTGTTCCATCACAGTAGTCACTATAGTTGACCTATAACTTGAAAATATGAGAATCTCGAGTAAGTCTTAGTAATCAATTAATGACATCATCTTGACTAAGTACAAAACATAATTTAATTATGTCAGTAGCAAAGGCAGTTAGGTAGAGGTGTACGTACAACTTTATATACAATATTGGACATGAATGTAAACTCAAATGGATCAATCTGTATCGTTCAATTTGTCCAAATGATTGATTATCTACCCTTTGATTTGAGGAGACTTTACCGACAACGCGCTCCATACAAAAGTTGTCTAGTCTATTAATAAACAAAACCAAACTTGATGAATTTTGTAGAGAGGATAAGCACTAATATCTTGGTTTGTGGTTAGTCAGCTAACCGAAAAGGATATTTTAAGTCTATACGAGCTCAACTGTCCAATTTGCAGACACAATAGTTAAACAATAACAATTATTATGACTCCAAGAGCCATGTCAACAAACTCAAACTCAAAATAATTTATTTCAAACAAACCATTTACAGGCACTTTTAATTGTCAAGGAGTCAGTCAGTCAGAAAGTTGAAGCTAGTTGCTCGTTCCAAACAGTAGGTTTCTATGGAGAAGAACGAGCAAGAAACTTCATGGGCACTCTTTTTTCAACCGAGTTCAAAAAAGGAGGAGGTTATCAATTCGTCTGTTTTTTTTTTTTTTTTTTATTTTTTTTTTTTTTTTTTTTTTATGTTTGTTACCTGATTTCTCGGGACTGGGTTAACCGATTTTGATGATTCTTTTTTTATTTGGAAGCTAGTGTGGTCCCATTTTAATTTGGTCCGGTTCTGACTATGGCATCCATGAGAAAACCGTATAAGTCTTAAATTTGCCTTAAGTATGTGCGCGATTTGTTACGCGATTTCTCAGGCAAACGTAAACCGATTTTGAAAATTCTTTTTTTATAGATAGGGTATGCTTCTGGGGTGGTCTCATATAAATTTTATCGAAATTGATTTAGCACTTTTTGAAAAATCAACAAATACCCAAAAATTTTACATAGACGACGTTTTAGTTTCATCAATCTTTGTAGTAATTAACTTTTAATTTCTTCTTAATAGATTTGAATGAGAAGGAGGTACTAAAAAGCGGAAAATAAAAAGCTTTTTACAAAAAAGACAACCGCCTTCAAAAAGTGAAAAATAACTTTAGCACAGAACACACATTGACTTTAGTTTCGGAAGTCGGTGGCAATACAAAACAACAAACAGAACAAAGCCACTGAATTTCGAAACTAAAGTCAATGTGTGTTCTGTGCTAAAGTTATTTTTCACTTTTTGAAGGCGCTTGTCTTTTTTGTAAAAAGCTTTTAAAATGAACAATACATTTCAATAAAATTTAGGTTGTAGCATTCATGTTGAATCTACGGGTACAATATTAGAACAATGTAACAAGTCGTGTACGTTAAAAGAGGTCTAAGATAAAAATATAATCATAATAAACAATTCAAAACAAGCTTAGAATAACCGAAGCAACCACAACAGTCAAGCGAAACGAATTTACCAAACTTTTGTACATAGTATAAGTCTTACGTTGACTTGCACGAAGCCAAGTAGTTCAACAGAGACTTTAAATTCATGCCATTCCTTACATTTTGTAACAAAAAGAAAGTGACAGCATTAATTTAAAGTTAGCCTGTTAATAAATTTTAATTTTTGACAGTTCTTCCATTAAACAACTGTCAGAGGTTTTATTCCACAGAGTCAGAGGTCAATTTTATTCCACAGATTAGAGATTTATATTAGACTTGCTTTTCCCAGCGACTTCGTCCGCGTGAATGTCGGTTATCGCGGATGAAGACGAAGTCGCTGATTAAAAACTGCCCTATGTGTTTTCCCAGCGTTCAAGCTATTTTCATACTAAATTTCATCATAATTGGTTCAGTCGTTTCATCGTGGAAGCGTAACAGACAGAGTTACTTTCGCTTTCTTTTATAATATTAAATATGGAAATCGATAGAAAAGTTTAGTGAAATTCGCTCTAAATGTGTAGTAAAGCAAAGTTGATATTAACGTCTATCTGTTTCTCTGCTAACTTCTAAACCACGCAACGGTGTTCACCATCATTTAGAAAATTTACTTGGCACGTTTTAAATGTATTATTTATACGACCCCTGTTGCATACACTGTACACCCGTGCGAAGTCTGGGCGAGTCGCTAGTTAGGTACGTATAATTTAAAAATTAATAAAATTATTATTATACCGAGTGTACTTTTGGTAGAGTTCCCTTAATGATGTCACTGTAGATGCGGTCAGAGTAGTCTGTTATCCTATATGACGCTGTCGAAATGAAAAGACGACACAACCACTTGTACCTACATACGTACCTAAATAATGTACTACATTTCAATTATTGTCCTCTTAAAAACCTGTCCGCCATCAGTCCTGGCCATCATATTTCCTGTGCTGAGTATGCGACACCACTAGCTAATTGGTTTCCAAGAAGAGCGCACACCGTAAGTATATTACATAATATCTTAAACATAATTACTATTCTGTGAACTTTTACCGTATCTAGGCCCACTTGCACCAAAAACTAAACTCTGAGTTAGTTTAGTGTATGTATTGAATAATATCATGTATTGATTATGTACAACTATATACTACACTAGCGACCCGCCCCGGCTTCGCACGGGTGCAATGGTGATACTAAAATATTACAGAATGTCTTTATATACAACGTTTACAGCTTTTTTTGTCATTAGACAACACAAACATGTTTTTTTTAGAAGTTACTCTTGAAAAAGCGATATATTATTATATGTAATTGGCCATGTGAAAAACACTCAACGCTCAAATCTAAGCGCCAGCCGCTCTACCCCCGCTTTTTAACACTGTGGTATCTTCTAATATATTGGTTTTAATGATATGCTGTAAAGGGCAATTTTGATCTACATGAAATGCTCAACGTATCTAAGACATTTAATTTGGTAAGGAATCAAACTATATTGTTTAAAATAGCTTGGTAAGGAACCCATATTTTATTTGTAATATGTACAAGATAAAAATGGTTACTGTGGGTTATCCCTAAGAGCTAAACATATACCAACGCGGACTTTTTTATCGATCTTTTTAAGATATACAATTCCGTAGTACATTAATTTGATATATCTCGTAAGGTTTAGTCAGCGTTTGCAATGTAAGCCCACAAAAATATGTTTATTACGACCTCACATTACTCTTGGAATTTCTCGGTTTTCCCGCATCAAAATCCGTTGCGTAGTTTTAAAGATCTAAGCATATATAGGGACAGACGCGGCGGGGGACTTTGTTTTATAATATGTAGTGGTAGTGATACTAAATACATACAAATCAATAAAATTGAAGTGTCTGTTTGTAATGTCACAAAAACAACTTTACTTCACTAAACACTTTTTATTAAATGCATATCAATGTCTCACACATATAAAAAATCGTTTTTTTTTAGAATATTGTCTGTCTATTACGGCTTGTCTCTGAAACGACCGGTCCGATTTTGACGGGGCTTTCACTGGCAGATATCTGATGTTATAAAGAGTATCATAGACTTCAATTTTAGAAAAAGAATTAGGGTTCCACTGTACAAATATGTATTACCAGCACTTTCTTTCTTTTTTTTAATAGACAAATGCTACTATACCATTGACGAATTTCTTGCTGACAACATTTCTTGTGACTGATCCTGTATTTTTAATTTTAAAATGTAATTAATTTCTTAAGATTTTGAATTTAGTAGAATTGTTTTGAGTTTGTTTAATTTATTTTATTGATATAATTGTCTAATATTGTTACATTATATGAAATTATTATTGTTAAATTTGAAATTGCTATTTTGTGTATGCCCAAAGGGTAGATTTTTGAGTTTCTGTAAAAATCTGTAAGACCTGTTATCACCAGAAATCGCACAAATAAATACTTTGACTTTGACTTTTGCCCGCGACTTCTTGCTTCCGCGTGAATTTTCTTAAGGACCCCTAATTTAAAAAAAAATGCAATTTAGCCTATGTTACTCAGGAATGTAGCTTTCGATTGGTGAAAGAATTTTTGAAAGCGTACCAGGAGTTTTTGAGTTAAATCGTAACAAAAAAACCAATGTTTCCTATTTATAATATTACTTTATATGTACCTATGACATTTTGTAATTTAACCTCGTGTTAGAAACTAACTCTAAGTTACATTTTTGGCACAGGCGAGAGTTGCCTTAATAGCATAACGGTAGTAACCTTGATTGATGCTGGATCGAATCCTCAACAGCTCCCTCCATAACACTGATGATGTCCATTACAATAACGTTTCACACCGTAAGCTCTGTAATATTTGACATTAGCAGCAAAGGTAAAGGTGTCAAGGCGATGGGCGCGCGCTCCATAAAACGTAATCACGCCACGTTGCTGAAACAGCCTGAAACCATCACACTGTGTCTACATCGATAATAACTAGGTACACCTATTATGGCGGCCAAATATGCTGACAGTCATGTAAATAAAGTTTCAGAATATATTGGTATTTCATAATTATATTCCACCCACAGTGCGTGGCCGTTGACCGTGAAGAAAGGTTCTTTGGCAGGGTAGCATCAATATAATATACGTTCTTATAATAACAAGTATGTACTTTATACCCACGCATTCCTCAAAGGTCTGACAAGCGACCCATTATTAAAACTTCGCGACTGTAGATTTTTAAAACTCTAGTTATAAGATTCACCGAACAATTTGCATGAAATAATACTATGAAATGGGGCACCGAGTAGATACCTAGGTAGGTACATTATACATGACCACAGACAACAGTGGACAGGCTTGGCCTTCCCTCGGGCCTTATTGCCTGTTAGTACTGACTGGCTACTGTGGCCACAAATTGCGACAAAAATAGTAAAGCTGCCTGCAGACCTTGAGAGCCACTTCAAATTGCTTTAATTAAAAATTGTACCAATTAATTGGAGTATGTGCCGAAAGCTGTAATTTCAATTTAAATCAATATTTTTTATTGTTTAAAATAACTAGGGACTTAATTTGTCTAATATTGGTATGCTAACAATAAGTCGGTTTTAACTAGGTGCTTTGAAAAGCTATCGAATATACAAGCTGAAATCTAAATCGTCCATTTTCCGCGGCAGAACGATGGCCCTCAGT
Organism: Charanyca ferruginea; assembly: GCA_947361185.1. Lineage (NCBI taxonomy): Eukaryota > Metazoa > Arthropoda > Insecta > Lepidoptera > Noctuidae > Charanyca > Charanyca ferruginea. The sequence goes on along the minus strand of OX376063.1, from coordinate 740,933 downwards.
CTGTAGTACCTACTATCGATTCATAAAGTTAAACTTAAAAAATAAAATTGTTTTTTTTTCTTTCAAATAATTAAAAAAAATATGCATCAACTCCTCTTACGGTCCTAAAGTGTGAAAGGAATATTGGAATAACTTTTAGGGAAGTATTGTGTTTCGTTACAGGACCTCGTGCAGTCAGCCGTTCGCACTGTATCACTATTGGTTCTGGGTCGCTCGCTAGTTTTCCACAATTCTCAACTCTGCCGTTTTTAATAATTGATTTAATTTTTTTTATTAATCGATTGTACTACCCACTAAAATTTCAGCGTGTATGTTGGATAGTGGCTGGATTGAATTCAGAATTAAGCTGTTGAAAATAAAATATCCTACGGGAACAAAAAAAACGGAATAAAGTCCTAAATCCTATGTGTTAAGCTCTACTAGATCAATGATGTGTTGTGCCAAATTTTAACAAATTACGTTCAGGACTTTAAGTGTAAGAGAATATCAAATATATTCATCTTACATTCATTCAACTTTCGCGTTTACAATATGACAATATCAACCCGCCCCGGCTTCGCACGGATGCAATATATAGATCAAACTAAACGTTACTCTTAAATTACTCTACTTATCTTTTGCTGAAAAAAAAACTAAAGCAATAAAGTTATTTATCATTTTTAAGTTTTTGAAGGCAGTTCTCATTTTAGTAAAAAGTTTTTAATTTCCACTTTTTAGTGGCTCCTTATCAAGTTATCACCTAAATCCATTAAGAAACGGCAACACAGTTAAAACAGAGATTGAAAGTCCTCCAAGGATGGAAGAAACGAAAGCGTCTTCTATGTATAATTTTTGGGTTTTTGTTGATTTTTTCAAATAGCGCGTTACTACTAGCGGGCCCGGCAGACGTTGTCTTGCCTGAAAATAAAAAAGTCCGGGTCCAATTGTGAATCTAAACCATTCCCGAATCCACTGGAACACACCCAAATAATTTCATCAAAATCGGTCCAACTGTTTAGGAGGAGTTCACTTTCATACACACGCACAGAAGATTTTTATATATAAGATACTAAAACCTTCTCCAGAATGCAACAAACACTTTTCTGAAAACCGCATCAACATCGGTTCAGCCAAACGTGAGATAATCGCGGACAAACATACATACATACAAGCATACAAACATACGGGTCGAAACTACAAAATCCGTTGGGTAAGTAGTTTAAAATATCCAACTATCTAAGCGTACAGACAGTGGGAGCGACTTTGTTTATAACCGACATCAAAAAGGAGGAGGTTATCAATTCGAATGTTTATATATTTTTTTTATGTATGTTCGGGCATAACTCTGTCATATATTTCTTGTCACTTCTTTTTTTGTTCAAAAGGGGTTTATTCCGATATGGTCTCATATAAATTTTATCAAAATTGATACAGCCCTTTTTGAGAAAATCAACAAATTCCCAAAGAAATTACTTAAGACGACGTTTTAGTTTCTTCAATCTTTGGAGCACTTACAATCTCTTTTAAGTGTGTCACCGTTTCTTAATGGATTTGGATGTTAAGGAAACACTAAAAAGCGAAAATTAAAATACAAAAAAAAAAAAAGAAAACCGCCTTCAAAAACTAAATAGTGATACCGCCAGCGACTCGACTTCGGAAAGTAAAGTAATGTGTGTTCTGTGCTAGTTATTTATCACTTTTTAATTTTTGAAGGCGGTTTTCTTTTTTTTTGAAAAAACTTTTTTGACTATACAAAGATAAAGAAGTAGGTACATACTACATAGTAGGGTTTGGTGTTATTTATTTATTTATACAAGATGACTTCACAGCTGACACGTAGGTACGTGTAACATAATTATACATATAAACGTTACGCCAATGACGAAGTACACAAATAAGTAATTGAAAAAATAAAAATTTGATTGGCAGAGAGTGACACAATTATTAATGATAAGTATGTTATATTTATTGGAAGTGTGGTGTGGGGGTGTGTCCGTGTAACTGTATAGTGTGGAAAGAATAATAAAAAATAAAATAATTTAAGTATAGGGGGGTTAGGTCGTCCGTATGGTGTCGGACGTAAAGAATAGCACCGTCCCATATCTTCCCGTGGGTGTCGTAAGAGGCGACTAAGGGACGTACCAGAGAATGGGCAGCAGGGTTCTCTGTGCATTTGTAACAACCATACTGCGATCGCCAACCCGCCTGCCAAGCGTGGCGATTATGGCAAAACCCCGGTGGGGGCGGCCTATGTTCAGCAATGGACATCTTTCGGCTGAAATGATGAAGTATAGGGTTTAAAATATTTTCCAATGTGAAGAATACATTACCAGAAGTAGATTGATATAATTAGCATATTTTTAAACCCCTGCATAATTAAAATATTACGAAATGAAAATAACACTTTTTCCTTTCGTCTCGATGCCCATTTTGTGTTTATAAAAAAAGAAAGTGACAAGCGACGTTAACGGATCTTTAAAATTGGCAGACAAGTGATGTGACAAGTGTGTGGAAAAAAAATCATTATTTGTGAAATTATTTCCAATAAAGCGATGCAATTTCAGAGTACAATACGGTCAACGTAACTTGGCGCGTCTGAAGTTAGCTGTTTGGCTGCGCAATGAAACTTTTAGGAACGAAATAATTGTCTACTGCGCAGCTAATCGGCTAACTTCAGACGCGCCAAGTTACGTTGACCGTACTGTAAAAACTGCGAAACGACCGCTGTCAGTGTCACTGTTACTGTCAGTCACCGTTTCGTTCTGAAATAATGAGCTTTTCGTTAAACTATTCACTTTTTTTTGCGGGGTTTTAAAAATATTGTGAACGCCTAAAAATACTCTTTAGGTACAGGTATAAGAATTAGAATTTCAACTTCTGTAAACATCTTAATTTTTTTTTGTACAAATGCCATGATTCTTAGTAAATGTTTGTGTGGGTATTGCGATCGGATCGAACAGAAGTCGAGACTTTCAATTGAATTGATCAATAAAGTATTTTTTTTTTTTTTTAAATGGGACAAGCCCTCCACACTATTCCCTAACCACTGTAACTCCTGTAAGCCAGAATCAACAGTGGCGACCACCAGAAAAGCGCCAGAGCAATGAAGCCCGACGAGTCCCAGAGAAACGATTCAACTGTCTTGGATCCCGCAACGAAATTAATCAGAAAAGAACAGCGGAGGAGTAGGAAAAACATATTTTCCACTTCCCTCCAAATCAAGCAGGAGACAGAACAGAACTAGGCCAACAGGCACAAAGGGACGTTTACAACTGGGAGAAACCCAGTTGCTAAGCACCACGGATTATAATTGACATAATTAATGGGCCCTAAAAAGTGAGATCAATAATGTATGTAGCCAGTAGTCACTGATATCGAAAGGCTTTGATTTTGAGTTGGTTTTCATTTATCACGTGTTCTTGGCAAACTTAGTAAATAAACCGAACAGTTGTTTGATATCCCATCCTAGTTGTGGTACTTCAGGGAAAATATGAATTACCTGCGACACGCATGTCACGTCACACTCATCACATTTCGATTATTTACCTTTAGCTGTAGATTATACTTCAGAATGATTATGTAAGTTTTCGTTCACTATATTACTGTTTATTTTTATAGAAGATCATTTGTTTATGGAGAAAATAACGACGAATAAGGAGATTTCTCTCTCTTCTGACCCCTGATCTTATTGGCTCATTGGGTGGACCTTTTTATTGCATGATAGGTTAGTATTAACACAAGTATTTAGTATTTCTAAAATAATTAAACGAAGCACCTAAATCCAAAATGTGAATAATTAATACTTTCATTAGAAAATTCCACTGCGAATTTTTTATAAATAATGTAATCTTCCGACCGAATTTCGGTCATGGCGGCCAATCTCAATGGAGATCAGCCAAGTTCGCAGAAGATATAATAGTGCGCAAGTGTGTGCGCTAACACAGGTGCACTCCCTCTTCCCTCACTCTCATAGTCCGGTGGGACGGCAATCCGACACGACCGGAGAGAGATCAGGCGCCGGACCAACGGCTTTACGTGCTTTCCGAGGCACGGGGGTGTTACACCACTAACTTCCAAACTCCGGTCTGTTACTGAGAAATTCTTAATAGTAGAACCCAAAAAAAAACACTTTGACTTGGGAATCGCCCAGGACCCCGCGCTCAGCAGTCGCGTTTGGAACCACGAGACCAACGAAATAATAAAAAAGTAAAAAAAAAAAGAAAACTGCCTTTAAAAACTAAAACGTGATAAATAACTTCTTCTTTTGGAAGTCGGTGGCGGTGGCTTTGAGTTTTTTGTTTTGTATTGCCACCGACTTCCGAAAGTAAAGTAATGTGTGTTCTGTGCTAAAGTTATTTATCACTTTTTAGTTCTTGAAGGCGGTTTTCTTTTTTTTTTTACTTTTTCTTTTTCGCTTTTTAGTGTTGCCTACATCCAAATTCATTAGGAAAGGGCGACACACTTAAAAGAGATTGTAAATCCTCCAAAGATTGATGAAACTAATAGTCTATGTATTTTTTTTTGGGAATTGGTTGATTTTGTCATTTTTGACAAAATCAACCAATTTGGATCAATTTTAGTAAAATTTATATGGGACTATTTCGGAAAGGGAAAGGGGGAAGGGAAAGGAAAGGGAAAGGGGTTTACCCTTTCAAACAAAAAAAGAATTTTGCAAATCCGTCTATACATGAGAGAGATATGTCCGACCATACTAAAAAAAAAAAAACAAACATTCGAATTGATAACCTCCTCCTTTTTGAAGTCGGTTAAAAAATAATAATAATATTACGTATACTTTAGTATACTTTATTCTTATAATACTAGCGACCCGACCCGGCTTCGCATGGGCCTATAGCCTTCCTCGATAAATGGACTATGGAAAAGATTTTTTCAATTCGAACCAGTAGATCCTGAGATTAGCGCGTTCAACCAAACAAACAAGCTCTTCAGCTTTATAATCTAATATATAAAATTCTCGTGTCACAGTTTTCGTTCCCGTACTCCTCCGAAACGGCTTGACCGATTCTGATGAAATAGGTGATAAATAGGGTAGGTGTAGGGTAGGTGTAGGGTAGTTGTAGGGTAGGTGTAGGGTAGGTGTAGGGTAGGTGTAGGGTAGGTGTAGGGTAGGTGTAGGGTAGGTGTAGGGTAGGTGTAGGGTAGGTGTAGGGTAGGTGTAGGGTAGGTGTAGGGTAGGTGTAGGGTAGGTGTAGGGTAGGTGTAGGGTAGGTGTAGGGTAGGTGTAGGGTAGGTGTAGGGTAGGTGTAGGGTAGGTGTAGGGTAGGTGTAGGGTAGGTGTAGGGTAGGTGTAGGGTAGGTGTAGGGTAGGTGTAGGGTAGGTGTAGGGTAGGTGTAGGGTAGGTGTAGGGTAGGTGTAGGGTAGGTGTAGGGTAGGTGTAGGGTAGGTGTAGGGTAGGTGTAGGGTAGGTGTAGGGTAGGTGTAGGGTAGGTGTAGGGTAGGTGTAGGGTAGGTGTAGGGTAGGTGTAGGGTAGGTGTAGGGTAGGTGTAGGGTAGGTGTAGGGTAGGTGTAGGGTAGGTGTAGGGTAGGTGTAGGGTAGGTGTAGGGTAGGTGTAGGGTAGGTGTAGGGTAGGTGTAGGGTAGGTGTAGGGTAGGTGTAGGGTAGGTGTAGGGTAGGTGTAGGGTAGGTGTAGGGTAGGTGTAGGGTAGGTGTAGGGTAGGTGTAGGGTAGGTGTAGGGTAGGTGTAGGGTAGGTGTAGGGTAGGTGTAGGGTAGGTGTAGGGTAGGTGTAGGGTAGGTGTAGGGTAGGTGTAGGGTAGGTGTAGGGTAGGTGTAGGGTAGGTGTAGGGTAGGTGTAGGGTAGGTGTAGGGTAGGTGTAGGGTAGGTGTAGGGTAGGTGTAGGGCAGGTGTAGGGTAGGTGTAGGGTAGGTGTAGGTAAATAGGCAGGTAAGTAGGTAGATCGGGACAGGACAACGTCTGTCGGGTCAGCTAGTATTAGTATAGAAGTATAGATTTAACCCAATCAGCTCGGTGGTATTCAGACGCTGCAGATAAAAATCCGTTCCACAATTTTCATTCGAAAACGTGAAAATTAATGAAAATCTAAACTGGCAGCTCTTGGATGACCATAAAAAAAGATTTCTCTAAATTATTTTTCAAAAATTTGTTAAAATAATATTAATATGTGAAACGTTTCGATGTAGTATCTAACTACTGCAGTTTTATCACCTTCAGTTTCACGTAGAGTAGGTATATAATATTATCACAACTAACAACCTTATCTCACTCTTTTTTATTGCTAACGTTTCGTCGGATTTTACGTTTATAAATATTTTTATTTAGTGCTTAAGTAAACATACACATGAATTTCCCAACGGAACAATACGTAACTTTTTATTTTATCGGAGTATTCCATTGCTCGCCTCCGCGTTTGGGACGTTTAAAACATAATGTCACTGTCAGTAGAAGTGTATTCTATCAGGAAATCAAAGCTACGACCCATGAGTCTGCAGGGCTGAAGGCAACGCGCTCGGCTGCTTCGCCAATCAGCCCTTTAGTTTACATCACGGTTTCTTCCAATAGGAATACCGCTGTTTAGTTCATTTTTAATTGCGTTACGAGACTTATGAATTCTGACATCATATTATGTCTATGTTGCTTAGGTAACTAACACATCTATGTGAAAGTGAAAGAATATACAATGTCATAACATAACAGCTGAAGGTATTCCCACAGCTTGTAATAGTGGGTAATAATGATCAATGGAATAGACAGGTAAACTCCACGTTTTAGCAGTAAACGAGTAAGGGTTCTTACACACGAGCGGCATATTGCCAACGGCAGAGGTACCTAACTGCAGCCGTCGACACGCGTCAGCGGCAAACGTCGACATGCCAACTTCAAAGATCAGCGGTGTCGTCGTCGTCGTCGTTTGAAGTTGGCATGTCGATGGCAGCCGTCGCCGCGTCGACGTTTGCCGCTGACGCGTGTCGACGGTTGCAGTTACCTCTGCCGTTGGCAACATGCCGCTCGTGTGTAAAAGCCCTAAACGTAACCACAATACTGGTTCAGTAAATACAAACGGGAATTTGATTCGTTTTACTACATGTAACGTACCTATGTATGTCGCATATTTGTGAATGCAATCTTCTACAATGACTAGGAATTTAGTAACATAAAGCTAACCTAACCTTGCAATTGGACATATCTTGGTAGCAGTCAGCGAGAGCGATGTCTTCTCGTGAAAGGACAGTAGATATTATAACTAGCTACCCGCCCCGGCTTCGCACGAGTATTGCAACCAATTTACACAAAATGTTAACAACTAACATAACAACAACAACAACAACATGTTAACTATATTAAATACTACATTAAAATCCTAAAAGATACAAGCGTACATACAGTGGAAGCGACTTTGTTTTATACTATGTAAAGATAATTATGTAAAAAAAGTAGTAGGAGGTACCTAGTTATGTTACCTACATACCTACTGTACACAATATACCTGCTGCTACTATTTTTTTTTATCTAGCCTATGCTGTCCCGTTCCTGGGCAAAAGCCTCCCCTAAATCGTTTCTGGAACTCTTTTCCTGTGTCACCTTTAACCAACCCTACTGGTACGCATCCAAGTCATCTCGCCACCTGTTCCTTGGCGACGCTGTCCATCGTCAGGCACCCATTGCGTGGAGACTCTTGCCCAATGTGCGACTGACATGACCTTTTGCCCACCTACTATATGAGAAAACTAAGCATGTTTTCCGCTAATGCTGACATTTCCACAAAAGTAAAATAGAATGTTTAATATAGACCATGACCAATACCAGTGTTTTACATGGAGCGACTGCCAATCGGAACTCGACAACCCAGTTAATGGGTAACACGATACCCCTTGGCAAAACTGGTTGACAGACTTTCTGGTTTCTACTACCCATAACGACTACCAAAGTTCTGACAGCCAAATGTAATTCAATATGCAATTTGAATGGTGCTTACAATATAATTTTCATTTCTTAGGTAGGTACTATCTATGTATAAAGTCTTCTACCTCTACTTATTTTAAAAGTTTGAGGCTTTCTCCTTGGTGATAGAGCCGGCTGTTGGGAAGTTGACCGCACGGAGCACTCCGTCGCTTTCTAACTGGCGATATCTTCGTTATTTCCACATTGACCCCCTCAAGCAAAAATCTTCAAGTAAAACGTCGAATTATGTATTAATATTATCACTAAGATACTAAAATTATTTACTTACATCATGTTTTTTTTCTTTTTCATCATCTGCAGTAAGATCAATGGTTTCTTATGTTTCCAGTGGTGGCGTTTTCTCATTGTAGAATTTCCATCCATTTCACACCGAGTGCCCTCCGTGCCTCGGTAAGCACGTAAAGCCGTTGGTGCCGGCTGTTATTCGTAGATCTTTCCCACCCACCAGTCTTACCTAGGGGTGTCGTGAAATCCAGTAACTGGGTTGTGGAGGTCCGATAGGCGGTCGCTCCATGTAAAACTCTGGTATTCAGCTGCAGCCAGTTAGACTGGAAAAGTCTATAAGGTAGATGATGAATTGTCTTAAAGTTAGTGTTAAATATTAATATTATTAATGATTTGTATTGTACCATCAATTCCTTTTTTATTAATCGTCATTCTTGTTTGTGTTGTTGAATGTTTCTTCTTTAATTTCTTTTTTAATAATTAATCAATTCTATTGTTTTTAATAATAAATTATATTTTATTGAGAGTAGCTAATCTAGTGGCACTTTTTATTTAGTCTTCATTTTGTTAACATGCGGATAATGTAGTGGGCTGCAATATTGTTAATACTCCTAATAAGCCCATATTGTTGTTATTTGTATATTGTAGCTGTTTATTGTCCCATAATAAATAAAATAAAAAAAGTTGGTTGGACATTACATCCAAAACTTCAAAACTAGTGCATTTTAAAGTGAGTTTACAAATCGTCGTCTCTAAATCTCAGCCTAAGTCTTCACGAGTGCACACAGACTAGTCAGTTTATTTAGCAAGAATTGAATTGAACAGCTCTTGAACTCAAAGTGACCAAACAAATTAAGAAGACATAGGCACTTTAAGTATTTACGTCAACGTTAGCTTCAGGAAATATCCACAATGTTACGGAAAAGTTAACGCGTGGACGACGTCATCAATATACATAAATGGAGTAACTACAAACAAGTCTACCAGATAAAGCAATGAATAACAAGCTTCAAGCAGTAGATTCTTTGCGGTTAGCGATAACGTCCTGTGCTTGTACGGATGAAGGATAAACAAGTCGTGTCGTGTGTATGGGTTCATTTGCAAGAATAAAAACTGACGATTGCAAAACTTTGCAATGAATAAATGTGGAAGTAAAGCGCTTAGTTCGAGACCGTGGAACTTCAACCATACATACAGCGGTGACACTTCGCCGTATCTCTGCTCGTCCGATGATGGGATGGGGATGGGGGAATTAAGTTGTGCAATTCCAAAGCACACTCTCCGAGCAGCTCTTCAGAAGCGAAAGTATTTTTAAGATGGACCCAATGTAAAACCAACCAATTTTTAATCAGTACTCAGTAAATTATAATGTAAGTGTGTAACATAACTAGTTAGACATTAAACACTGAGAAAAACGGATTAACTCACAATCATTATAGCCGGGTTCGTTCAACCAGTTTCGATGGCATACAGACACCTTTTTCTAGGTTCCTTTCCACAGGATAATGTGTACAACAACACTCACGTTTCGTTTAATGATAAAATACAACTAGTTACCTACTTAGGTTAGTTGTGTTACACATCGAAATATGACTGAAATGTTTATCAGTTTTCGTTATTGACTCTACTGTACAGCATAATATTATCTGCCCTTAGGGTGTTGTACTGAATACGTAATAATAGTAACATAATGAAACATGTAAGTACTTACGTGATTCATTATGAGTTGTGACCTACCTTAACGTGGACCTGCAGTACATGCTTGTTTAGGTAATACAAGTAAGTACACGTAGGCAATAGGGTATTTTACTCTATACGAGAAAAAATCTATAAATATGTTATTGAGACAGTTTAAGCATAAAGAAGTCGGAAAATGTAAGTTTTAGTTCATAAAATGACAAAACAAATTTTTAAATTCAATTTAAAGTTTTCAGTATTTTTAATCTGTTATAAAACACCGTGAAATAGTAGCGGCCATATTATTACGCCATACGGCTGTGTAAACAAAAAATTGTCAACTGTCAGTCAACCGATTGGCGTAATATAGGCTTTGTACTTTTATTATTTTCGTAACCAACGTAATTTTTTCATTATTACACCTATTACAAAATATGCTTTTAATTATTTTTAAATGATATACAATTATCATATTTAATATGAGCTCATTTGATACAAAACGAACTGACGTCATTTATGCTGAGCAATATGGCGTCCAGTAAGAGGCGTTTTCGTCAAACTACGCGCGAAATTTGAAAATTTAAAATTTAAATGCATTTTTATGGCACTTATCGATTGAATAAAAATTTTGTGTTTTTTTTTTGGTGGCATATTAGCACTACAGAATTTCATTGAGACACTTTTCAAAAATGGGTGTAATACCCTATTAGGTACCTAGGTATGCTACAAATTTTGGCCTTGTTAGGTGTTATAAGAAAACAATAAACTATAAGTACTTACCTAATAATAAAACGTCTCGAAGGCGGTGGTGGCGGCGGTGGCGGTCTATTTAGTTATGTAAATATTATGTAAACAGTTTTAGTAACAATTTTTACCCCCCAGGGGTAAAAATTACTAAAACTGTTTACATGATAGCAAGGAAAAGTAAGCAAAGCTCTTTTCCCTCCGTCCTATGCTCAATTTTTTTTTAAATTACTAAAGTTGCCATGTGTTTGATGTGGTCCAATCGGAATCTAGTAAATTTATCACAATAGGTTTGGTATTCGTATGTAAAGTATTCCTTACTTTACCATATTTTTTTTAAATAAAAAAAAAAAGATATGACATAAAACAGAAAAAAAATATATATTAAAAATTGCTGCCTCTTCAGCGACGTGGTATGTATGACTCAAGCTGACGATCGATGGTTAGGGAATCAGGGATTCAGCCAGAGTGAGGAAATTCACAACACGTGCCGTGTCTAAGACAACTCCTTCCTGCTTTTACGTCCTTTCCAGCTGTTGAGCGACAGTTTGTATTATTCCTAAGCTTCGAATCTCGTGTTAAGATTACTTTAAAACTGTAATCATACCATCCGTGCGTCTGCCACTTTCTCCGGACACGCTCCGCGATAGAACACGTGAGCATCGCGCTTCTGGCACTATCACACGTACCTATTGAGCAATCTTTAGGAAAGAACAATGTTATGCATCTTTATCTTTCGATGTACCGATTTAAACTGATATTGAAAAAAATAATCATTGTTTCGTAACTTTTAATGAAATCTTACATTATAATTCAATTCATCATAACAAAGAACAATGATCATGTTGAAACACGGCAAACACACAGAGTCGATAAAAAAATTGACGGACACTGGACAAATACTGTCGCGAGTATCAGACTTTCAGAGACGGGGTGTTGTGAGTGTCTGACACTCAGAGATGGAGGGTCGTGATTGTCAGACATTCGGAGATGAAATGTTGTTAATGTCTGACACTCAGAATTAGAGTGTCACAAATGTAGAAAACTCTGAGATGGAGTGCCACGAGTTCCTAAATAAGCACTCATTGTGAATATTTTTCCTCACTCTGTGTCTGTTGAGGAGCACTTAAAAATATGTTAAATTTAGGGAATATTGTTAAAAGTTCTATTAGAAACAATATGAATGTGTAAACGCAGCGCACTGTAAACCTTTCATCGTTGCAAGAATATTTAGCCGCGGTGACTCACGCGTTCTCTCGGCTGTTATTTATCGGCTGCGCGATGCGGACGCGCCGGTGTTTATGTTATACACAGGTAAGTTACAAGCGATTCCGCTTCTTTTTACGAAGATTTTTACGAAAATAACGTTATTTATTATTTTTATTGTTTCTCGAAATCAAAGTGTTTATTGAAGCTTGTAAATATGTACAGCACACACACACTATGGCTGATTCGTTGAACGACTTTTTTGCAATAAATTATGAGATGTTATAGAAAGGAAAAGAGCTAACTTCTTATAGGTATTTTCCATCTAATTCTTAACGCGGTTTTTCGACTGACTGTTATAATTAACAATGCTAATAGATTATATTGTTATTATGAATAGATTATGTGTTGTTAGCTTAAGCCGCTGGAAAGAAAATGATGGGCTTAGATGAAAAAGTAAAAAAATAAGAAGTGCAACGGCTATTGCATATTCAGATTTTGTAAAGATAGGGAGTTGCATCTGATGTACATTAAGGAATACACAACATATTTCTGATAGATTGATCTGATAACAATATCATGCGGAACATGAATGTAAACGACATGTGCAACGCGGGAAAATGCGATAACAGAGTTTGGAAAAACGACAAGTGTTCACAAGCTTACCTAACCGTGTCAACTTCGATTGATGGATGTCAAACAGTACACCGGGCAGGCATTCGAGAAGCTACGTCATATATCTTACTTTAAATCGTCGATCTCATATTCCCTTAACACCAGGGTTTTTAACGAGTGCGTCCTACTTACGGAGCTGAAACGTGGACATTCACTGTGGGCCTGGTCCACTGGTGGAGACCGCGTTTGGGTAAACGTAGTGTGGGACGCCCTGGGGCACGATGGACCGATGATTTGAAGAAGGTGGCTGACAGTGGATGGATGCTAGCTGCCTAAGAGACTGGGTTGGTTGGCTCTGGGAGAGGCCTACGTTCAGCAGTAGACGGCAATGATATATATATAGACAGTACACCTGCAGCATTGATTGATCGTTTCTGTCTGTCTGTCATATATATCTGTCATAATATCTTCGTCATTACTTTGAAAGTAGTCCTCACGTTGCGTCAAGTCATTTCAAGGAAACTTCACAACAAATTAATGATCTATTCACAAACTGAAAGCAAGTCTAATCCATAATAATCTGTCAGTTTATAGAAACAGCCGGCTTTCTAACTACAAGCAGATCACACGTTGCACAAGAGTGCGCGGCTACTTCAAACGGTAGGAAGTAGTAACGCTTTCTGTCATAAACAAATACCAAACTGAAAGTTTAAACAATTTAAATTATAGGACTTTCATGGTGCATTATACAGTTCATTGTAGTTTATACTCAATGTGTTTTGAAGGCTGTTAGTGCAGCATATAAAATGTTTGACACGTGGTGCGCGTGCGAGTTCACGCTCATTATTTTTAGGTAGCACACTTTTCTTTATGGCTTCGACTACAGGCAATGAATTGATTGATTGATTTAATTAATTGAAAACGTCTGATAACTCATAAATAATGGGGTCTTATGCGGTTTTCATTAATAGATAGAAGAATGACTTAAGAAAAAGGTTTTAGGACAATTCGAGATACTTACATTGCATCCGTGCAAAGCCGGGGCGGGTCGCTAGTTACAGATATTATAGATAAATCTACACGGACTAGAAAAAGAAGGACTCCGCGCCACGCATATCGAAAGTGAAGCACCGTACCGATCTATGTGTGCGTTGGTCCGGCTTACTTAAGGTGCTTCACTTTCTGTATGCGTGGCGCGAAGTTCTTTGTTTTCTAGTCCGTGTAAAAAAATCTAAAAAAAAAAACAAACGAATAAAGTAAGTTATAATAATAAGGTAGCAATAATAGGTAATCGTTTATATAGTAGGTAGAGCTTATGACTCTGATTTAATTAACATGCAATGCAAACAAACAGTAGAAAGTCGCGTTTATAAAATATACATAATTTATACAAGCAGTTCTTTACAAGATTGACCTAATTTTTATTTTAATAAAAAAACGAAATGTGTGTTGTCGTGGCGGTATATAGCTATTCAATATTCTAATAAGCGTTTGCCGGAGACTACGTAAACGAGGAAGTCTAATTCAAATATGTTCATATCAAGAGCGTTGCCAGCTGATGACCTAGGAGGGGTGGGGGGGGGGGGGGGAATACAGTCAAAGGCACATGAAGCTTTACACTGATAGTGTGTCTTACCTCCATGGCCATTGTAATATGAACGCTACAAACTTCAATGAGCTCCACGAGCTCTTGACTGTACAATGAATGTAACTTTTTTCAACCGAATTCAAAAAAAAAATAGGAGGTTATCAAATCGTCAGTTTTTTTTTTTTTTTGGAATCTCTACGGGGGCGTGCAACTGCCTTTCACTACACCCCCCACCCCCACCTCTTGGAGACACCCTTGGTTCTTATGCTGACAACTCCTACCTATTAACTATCTACCTTCCAAATTTCAGCTTCAAAGGTTAATAATATTTCGAGATTCAAGCTTGGCCTGTAACATCTTTTTTGCAAAATAGGTCCAGTAGTTTATTCGAAATCGTAACAAACCAACAAACGCAATAATAATAGTAATAATAATTTATTTCTCACCACAATATAGGTACAACATTAGAGAGGTATCAATATGTACTAAATACATAAAGGCTATTTTATACTGTGGGAGACTGGTGCCTAAACTAGACATGAGGGCTGCATTTCAGGACACCAGGTCTCCACCCCTTGGGTAAACTTACATTTTATAATATGTACTATTGTGGTCACACCCGCTTGACCACCACTAAGTTCATTTTTGCTTGCACTCAAAAGATGGAAGCGCTCTCTACCCCGCCCCTTTGACTTCGCAGGCGCCAAGGGAAATTTATTTTAACTGAGCAGGCGGGAAAGTCCACGATAGTACATAGGTATAATGGAAAGTGCAGGAATTTACAAAAAAAACCTATTTTCAATTATTGGTGCATGGTGTTAGTATTGTTAGTAGGTATTTGGGTGAATGTGTATATGTAGGTGAGTAACTTATGCATTTATAATATTAGTATGGACTATGGATTTATGTCTATCACCCGTCCTCGTGCAGCGATGTTCCCACATATAACAGGAGGATTGCTTAGACGGTAGAGCATTCTAATTTACACTAGCTGTCACTTTTCAATCGTGCTATCTCTTCGGAAATACATAGCTCTACTTCTTATAAAATAAAAATAAATAATAATTGATTAGAAATGCTACATTTCATTACATATTTACACACAGTCAGAATTCTATTTCAACAAGGCGTCCTTGATAAAAAGAAACGCTAATTCTACGATGGTGGTTCTAATTTTAGGGCTCTTCTAATCAGTGTAATGTATCGAGTACATAGAAGCCGGGTTCTGATTTATGAGTATTTATTACTTGTTATGTAGCTCTCGTACCGACTGTGCCGTGCCAGGTGTTGGTTCAAGGGCGCGGAAGTCTAGACATTCAATAAATATACCTAAGTTTAAACAATTGACCTTTCCTTGGTTTGTGATGTTATTATTTTGTATCCTCATCAGAGGTTCCTGAATTGTTCCAGCTTTGTTGATATTATGTCTCTATCTCTAACGACTACGTTGATATATAAAGCAAAATTCAGACTATGTAGGGAGGCTGATGAAATGCCACTTCACCTTCTTGGAGAATGCGGAGCACTAATTCACAAGCGCAACAATCATCTTAGCATGCTAAGCCCGGTTGAAATAATAGAGATTACCCCAAAGCAGATCCTGCCGTTCATCACAGCTGCAGGGTTTGGTGATCTCTAACCAAAGCAAGCGGTGATCACAATAGATCAGGCCTGGTCGCAGGGTTACCACAGCCGCACAAAGATAGGTAATAATAAAAAAAATAGAGCAAAAGGCAAAAACCTACGACGAAAGTTCATATTTCAGTGACATTAATTATTATTTATATCCAGTAGCAATAGTAGATTTGTTGCCAATATAAACACATCATTAACATAAACTACATATTGTGTAGAGTAACCTTTACTTAGAGAGGATGTTCTCATTGCCACTGTCTACATTTATCCTTCACTCTTTATGTTTACTATCTCAATATACTTTGTTTTGAGTAGTATATGTCAAACTTTATACCTTCTGCATATAATTATGTCTATAACTAAAGAGGAAATAGGAGGAGGAGGCTAATGGGAAATATATACAATTGCGTGATAAGACCTGTCTTACTGTATGGACCGAAGTGATTGGCCGTGAAATAGACGGTTTAAAAAAAGCGGTTGCATGTAGCGGAGATGAGAATGTTGAGACGGATGTGCGGATTGACCAGAATGGATAAGGTGGAAAATGAATATACTAGAAGAAGTTTGGAAATGGCATCATAAACAAAAATGGGTGAAAGGGAATCATTTATCATGGAATGATCAAGTGAAGAGGAGCGATGAAACGCGAATAACCAAAAGAGTTATGAATATAAATGTGGATTGATTGAGAGGGAAAGGAAGTCCAAAAAAAAAGATGGATGGATTGTGTGAAGAATGATATAATTGAAAAAGGAGTCAGTAAAAGCATGACGGTTGACAGAACAGAATGGAAGAAGAAAACGTGTTGCGCTGACCCCAAGTACTTAACATGGGACAAGGGTAATAGGAAGATGATGACATATGCCTAGAATTTTTAGAATTTAGAATCAGAATTTTTATTTCCATATAAAATTACAATACTAATTTAAATGAGCACTAGCTGACCCCCAAGGTAAGATTTAACTTGTGTTTTGGTTTCCAGGGCTCTCGCAGTTACTTATTAACTATGTACAGTTTATGCGAGTTTTCAATTTCTATTGGAAAAAATGTTATACATGTTTAAAACTAAGTCTCTACTATCTATATGTAGCTCATAATATTCCTTCATAAGCCATTTAGTTTCCGTTACTTTTCCTCAAAGTGATGGAAAATACATCCATGAACTTCGAAAACTATTTCACAACACTCAGCAATCATATGACGAAGCTTTCCACGGCAGGTGTCCCGGTGGGGTATCCCTATGTGCACGCGCATGACTGTAAGTGGGTCAGGGCTGCGCGCGCGCCGCTCTCCGGAAACAGAGAACGAGGTACACCTGGCGCCACAGTGACATAAAGCTGTGTAGTCTATTAACATATCACAATGACACGTGGACCAAGAACTGGCAAGATTTGTACACTGGGTAATAAAATATACAGGACGGATTTTTGGTACAGGACAGTAAGGACCTACCTTACGTACCTTAACCATAACCGTTATTAAATAGTTACAGGAAAACGTTCCAAGGAGACCATCCATAACTTTTTGAAATATTCTGAACTGTATTCACAGATTTTGGAAAAAAATTACAGTCTACGAAAACATTTTTTTTTTTATTAGGTGTCAACAATTTGGTGACAAAAATAATTGTTCAATAATTTGAACAATTTGATACAGACATGTGAGACTAATTTATCTCCTGGCTAATACTAATTTATCGCCCAATATGCTACCAAATAACACCACCAAAATACCAAATTGTTTTTTATGCCTGTCGATCCTATTTCATATAGGGTTCAAAATAAAATAAAATCTCTAATATTATATCTATTATTTTTATTATTGTATATAGGGTTCAAAAGACTCTTTTGGGCCAAAGGTATTCATGAGTAAGTACTTACTAGAAATGACTGGTAGCGAGAAAAGTAATATCTTTAATTTTTGTTTTTGTATTCGTCGAACTTTAGAATGAGAATAAAGTAGAGAGGTTACTTGACGTCAGAATGGCCGAATGTGGGATTGTAAGATGATGGAGTGACAACACTGTGTGAACGAGCAAGTATGAGTGAGAGAACAGGACGGATGAAGTGAGAGTGAGGTGTCATGTCAGATTTATTAGAGGAACGAGAGAAGAGGAATAACGTAAGACGACAAAGACGTGTATTGATTTTATTTAAGAGAATTATATTTAGTTAACTTGAAATTACTTGTTTTACTCTGAGCCCACACTCCCACAGATCGATAGTGTGGTCGTTAACCCTTCGGCGATGTTCGTGAGTCGCGTGTCTCCACTGAACAGTCCCCTGACGCGGCGTCTCACCGGTCTCACGTCCTTCTCACCACACACAGTAATACTTCAGCGACCTGCCAATTCAGGCGAAGGCCGCCATGCATCCAGATTTAATCATGCGTGGCCCAGACGGCACGAACATTGCTCTCGAAACCACAAAGCAATACTAACAGTATATCAAACGCTATAACGTTTACAATACCTTGACGTGAAAGTGTACAATATAGTCTGCTCGCTGCAGGAATTTATGTTTTGCAAACTGACGTTTTATAAGCAATAAAACAATTGAAGTACATGTAGTTAAACATTCTCTTTGACTTTGTGTTTATTATGTACTTACCTGTCATCATGGGTGTCTTATTGACACACTAATAGGTACCTAAGTGGTAAGAATGTATTTCATGTATTTTATTCACTCAGTATGAAATACCTAAAGACCCGTCCCGATGCTAGGGATTGACAAAGCACTACAATCGGATGACAGCTCACTTCACCTAGGTGTTCACCGAGGGGGATAGTAACAGAATAGCACTGCAGAATAAATGATTAGTCAATACAATGGCCTACATTACTGCTGCTGTGGAACTAACAACGTACTTTACCTTTATAACTAATTATATGTATATTCATAAAGGTTTACATTATATTACTAACTTATATAATTACTAGGTGACCCGGCAAACACTGTTTTGCCATGTGAACTAAAAAAAAAATCCGTGATTTAGTCACCCATACAATTATGACCGCGCATACCTCGATGATTGATTACGTACTTTAAATAAAAACTATATTTTTATGATTAAATTACAAATGTATAGTTTTCAGACTTTTCCCTGTACTTGTAGTACAAGACGATATTACTTGCATAGTTCTCGATCAACGGGAAGTACCCTATAAATTTTGATTCACTTGACAGTGTCGAAATAGGTACCTATACTTTTTTTGCGGCATAAACGGCCGTATCTTTTTTTCACGTTAACTTAGAAGTTTGATTTTTCACAGCTTCAAGGGACTGTAGATTTGAGTTTTTAATTTCAACTCGATACCTCCACACGTTCCCGAGATGAAGGGTCTTGAAAGACAGACAGACGGACAACAAAGTGATCCTATAAGGGTTCCGTTTTTTTTTTTTAAGTACGGAACCTTAAAAACACAAAAATCGGGCAAGCCGTTTCGAAGTACATAGTTCGATAACAAACAGTATGACACGAGATTTTGATATATAAGAAGATGTATGTGTTTGTACTCATAAGTTTATACATAGTTTTTAAATTATTGACTTGACATGTCATCTATTCGCCACCCTTGATGGAATGGTAGATGCCATCAACTGGTTACCCCCCACGCTTTAAAATTCTTTCGAAAAGGGAGTAACCAATTGGTTAGAAGAAATTATTAATTAATTATTTCCAAGGGCGTCGCCACGGGGGAGTATGTAGGGGCAGTTGCCCCCCCTCCCCCCTAGAGATTCTAAAACGTTAATGTGCTCAGGTTTCAGTTACAGGTTCGTGTTCATACTTTTCCTATCCACCATATATCAACTTGCCCCCCCTAGGATATCAGCTGGCGAGTCCTGGCGACGCTCTTGCATATTTCCCTGTTTCCTAACCAAGTATGTACTCGTTCCGTTAGTTAGGCCCTCGAGCCTTCCCAATTGCCGACTATTGGGCTTGATCCTCGGTCATTCTAATCCATCTGTAACCAGCCCCCTAAAGTACGTAACAATCCGCAGCATCACTAAAGCGGAATTGATAATCTAAACAATATAGTTTCCACATTTTCCGTTACACGCGCACTAAACTACCGTACACAGTAAACAATCCGTGCGCTGTGTGATGTGTAGTTATGACGTCGCCTACCCACACGTCGCGTCGGCTTACGGTGGAACTGCTAACTTTGATCCCTCGCCAGTTATACCAGATTTATAGCGGTAAACAGTGCAGTTCTCAATATCTACGATGTACCATAGTTAATGTTTAGAAGCCATCCATCACGTCCCACGTGTAATGTCGTTACGCTTTATTCAATTATTGGAGTTACAATACCGAATTAATTATGGATAGGAATGGTGTGTTCCTTATGCGTAGGATCACTTTTTGGTTCTAAGCAGACGACAGTATCACAGATAACAGTAGTGCGCGATGGAATCTGCGACGCACCAAGTCTCTATAACAGTCTATGGTAAAGACGTAAGGCATAAAAAGTCTGTCGTCTGCGTAAACCTTTATGATGACGTATTTAAAGATCTTACGATGCAAACCATTGGCTGGCAGTGAGTGACAAGAGACGAATGAATTACTTATCTATCACGATTTTAAAGTGTTAATCATACATGAAAGCGAGCAAGTGATGTAATTGTTAACCATCAATAAAATAACAGATTTCTCATGGTTAAACGAAACTTGGCAAGACTCAAGAGGACTGTAATTAATTCAAAAGTCATAACAAAATTACGGTTGACATTTATGATTCATCAAATAATTAACATTCGTAAAACTTTAATTGGAATCCAATCAACGTTTCCATGCGGTACTTTCTCGAATGGTCTTTCTCAAAACTGCCTACCTACCTACCTCGTCAAACTAGTTAGGTTGGTAGCCTAACCAAGCCTAACTCATACTGTAGTCTGCAGTGGAGCGAAGTGGTCTGACATTGACACAGAAGGAGGCAGATCATGTTACCTTTGAAGTAAAGAGCTGACTGACTCGTCTAGACTAGTCATTGTCGCACTGTTTTATTTAGATCTAGAATTCTAGACTAGCCAATAGGTAGGTAGGTACAATTATTTACGGTACAGCTGAAGTGGAGGAGTATACGACACTAAATTGGCTAATAACTTCTTGCATTTTCTAAAGACACGCATTATTTCATGAAAGTTAAATATTCTATCAAATATTTAAATTGGACCGGGGTCACAGGTGCCATGGAGTTATTTCACCTCGCCAAGGCCAAGGAGAACTTTTCAAGGCTGATGACCGACCTTCAGTAATTGGAAAAAATCGACAAGAAGAAAAATGTATTGGACAGGACATTGCAAAAAGCTGTTTTTGAAATTAATATTTAACATTTGATTCTGATTAAAACAAAGACATTTATTTAGATAAGAAATATGACCAAAATATGCAATATGCAGATTCCTTTCAAGATAAGTTCATTCAGAAAAAAAGGAGGCAATACTTATGTTACAGTAATGACATCACGCTTGCAGCTCAACAGGATGTAAATATCGAGAGCCTTGACATTTAGAACCAAAATACTCAAAACACTTTTAAGACTGATAGTTTTAGTAAGCATATAATTTGGTACAGAGGCAGAACTAAATTAAGTTTCTGAAAAGTCTTCAAAATCACTTTTACCATAGATTTAGCGCTCAGGTGAAAATCCTTTCGAGACAAAATACTGACGAGGGAACATCAGAAACGGATCGTTACGAAATACTGAAGAATGTGGAGTAATGACTACCTAGTGATAATAATGAGTTATTAACTGCCTCTGACATAACAAACACGTTACCAATGGATTCATAATTATTTATTATTATAAAGGTAGCAGCAGTTCTTTCTATTATATGGGTCAGACAACGTCAGAGACAGGGGTGTGTCAGGGCCGCTTTGTCATAATACCTGGTATATCTATTGTATGTATGTCGACACTTAGATTCCTGAAGTGCCGTTGACCCTTCTGTACAAATCTTGTTTCTAGAATCATTCCAATTTTTTCATTGAAAAATTGAGTTCGTTATTATGACATAAACAGTTGCTTCAATAACAAGCTGCAAAAAGTCAGGACCGTATAAAATCAAAAACACGAATGTGTCTCATATTGTAAAAGAGTTTCAAACAGCTATGGCTATAAAATCGATAGTTGTTTGAACTAGTAATTTTCCTCGAAACTGTCAACTTGTTACGATACAATTTCAGTCGCTTTGCAGTTTATCTATGAACTGAGCCGACAGCTTCAGCTTGTTGACCCCGACCTTGTCAGTCACATGTCACACTGCCACACTACCACAGTGTCATACTGTCACACAGACACACATGGCATCGAAGCAGACATTGCTTTGTCGACTATTCGACATAATGTTACGCGACAATACTTTTGGAGAGACCGGACGGTTCGGGTGAAGGTTAAAAACGAGGTATCATTTTGTTTTCGATAATCGTGATATAAGCACTGATAGATGGTGTTTCTTTTACACATCCTACACTAACGAAACAACCAACCACGACCTGATATAAACGCATGACATCTAAGCTACTTATTTAATCAATACTAATATTAAAAAGAGGTAAAATTTGTTTGTATGTAGGTGGTAATATCCAAAACTACTCATACGATTTCAAACATTCTTCCACTAATAGAAAGCTATACGATATCCTTTTGTGCTCTAAGCTATATTTTATTATAAAAAAATGGCATCCGATATTACATTCATTACAATAACTCAACTCAAACTCAACCTACCTACCTAAGTGTAGTTATTTTTTTTTATTTAAAATAAAAAGGTACATTGTAATAGCACTTTTAGGGTGATTTTTGTGGCTGCATACTGCTTACTGACTACTGAATCCTTGGTTCAGACGATCTAAGGGGGGGCAAACCGGGGCACATGCCCCGGGCGGCAGTTTCATGGGGGCGCCAAATCCTTGAGACAAGAATTCGAAGTATCGAACAAATAAAGCCTCTTTTCCTACAATCTCATAGGTTTTTATCAAGTAAGCGAATCTTAATATCAAATGTTTGAAAAACAAACTTTTCAATTTCCATACGCCCAATTAGTTTTTGAACACATACTTAGTGATTTATGAACGCATCATAACAGATCAAGTAATATTTTTAAAGTGTGCGTAGTGTCCGTGATCTTTCTGCCAGGGGAATCCCCGTCACATCAATTTTTTCTGTGTTTCTGTTATCACAAATGAAAGTTATATTAGATACCTAATAAAAAGTTTAAATTTATTAAAGGATTATTATTTTAACAAATGGTCACAAAAATGCTACTCATTGGCAGTTATAACAGTTTTTCTCAAAATCTTACGAGAGGGGGCGCCACTATCAAGGTTTTGCCCCGGTTCGAGAAAATCGTAGATCCGGGGCTGGGTTCAGTGCTAATCAAAGTCAATCTCACCCTACTAATATGTATTATAAATGCGAACGTTTTTGAGGTTGGATGGATGTTTGTCACCCTTTCACACTTAAACGACTGAATAGAATTTGCTGAAACTTGTTACACATACATACATCTGATTGATCTGTCTTTGTTTAAAATATATATTAAGTAGTTTTTAGTTATTGTTTTTATGCTCAAGTATGTATTGTGTTTTATAGTTAGTTGCCTGAAATAAAGTATAAATAAATAAATTACATTTACATAGGATAATATTTATTTATTCCGTTTTTGTATTCCCCTGGGATAATTTAGGACTTTTGCTAATAAATTCTGAAGTGTACGCAACGGAAGCTAGTCATTTATAATGTGTATGGCTTCAATTGTTTCAGTTTTATAAGGGTTTGCACAACCCTCTACAAAAATATTAACATTCCTAGCTCTTTCGAGCTGTGAGCCCCCTTCTTGGGTTTTGGCTCCTTAGCTTGTGTTATCGCATCGTCTACAAGTCCGCCGACTACATCAGATTTGTGAACGAAACCATAGCGCGATTCAGAAACGCCTCGCCATCTAACCACGCCATCTCTCGAGCGAAGAGGCAGAATTTTCGCATTTGAGTTTTATTTCATGTATGTGTTCCCGTGGGATAATTATTTATACGCAGATGAAGTCGCGGGCAGAAACTAGTAGCTTACAATCATTATAAGTCAAGTAATTTTTCTTAAGCGCATACTATAACATTTTGTTTTGGATTCACAAAACGTATATAACATTGGTAGAGCCGCTATTATATTATAAACTAGCTTATGCCCGCGACTTCGTTCGCGTGGAAGTCGTAAACAATTACTATTTGATTACTCAATACCAATTATAAATTTCACTGACAGGCAGTGTACAGCTTGGTCTGGAAGCACGAAACTTTGTATGGAGATTTGTCTTTTATGCCAATAGGAAATTCTATCGTGCACACGGTTAATGTACTAAAAAAAGCTGACTCTTTCCGCGATGCATGCTGAAAAAAAAGTGATTATAAATAATTGTTTCTTTTTTACATTTTAACATAAATACAGAATACGTATATTGCACGATTTAAAAACGATATGTTCTTTGTCGTTCTAAAAAAAATACTTTTATATATTCATACGTACACAACAAATGTTGAAATTCTTAACCTAAAAATGTTTAAAAAGACCGCCACCCCGCCGTTTTCCACCCCGTACCAAAAGAGTTTTGGCCGAAGGGTGTCGTATATCAGCGATTCCGCGGAAGGCTACACGACACCACGCAGCGCAACACGACGCCGTCTCTTCGTGTACAATAGTTTAGAAATATTTTTGTGGGTTTTATTATAAATATGTATGATAGTCTGTAAGGTATATATATGTTATGGGTCTTTTGTTACCCGAAATAAATGATATTATTATTCTCATTTATTTATCTTAAATACACATAATTTACATTTTTAAATATTAATAAAAATATAAAAAATAGTAGCCCACCGGTATCGGGAACAGGGTCCAAGCTACCGGCGGTCAGGGCTCCAGAGAGAGAAATCTCCTGACAATGCGGGCCGTGTCCAGAAGTACTGCCTTCTGAATCAAGCCCTTGATCCAGCCGCCTAACGAGAGCCTCCTTAGATGTTGGTCGAGGCTCTTGGCAATTGAGCCATTGGCTGTTACAACTATCGGCACAATGATCGCTGAGTCCACATCCCACATGTCGACAACCTGCTTGTCTTTCTCGACCTTCACGAGGTTCACGTCATGCGGAACTGCTATGTCAATAATCATTTCGCGCCTCTCCAATCGATCCACCACCACTACATCAGGCTTATTGGCTACAATAGTCCTGTCAGTGATGATGGATCGATCCCAGTACAATGTAACATTGCCGTTTTCAAGATCTGGATCGGGCACATACCTGTAGTATGGTACTTCTGATTCCACGAGGTTGTATTTCAGAGCAAGTTGCTGATGGATAATCCTGGCCACAAGGTTGTGCCTATGCCTATTATTATTATTATTAAAGCGCTAAGGCGAGTGACCAAAGCGAGCGGTGCCGCGGCAGCGGCTGCTGAGCGCCAGATCCCTTCTATTGTTGGTAAATCATTTGAATTAGGTTAGGTGAGTGGTATAGTTTTAGACTCACCATACCACCAGGGGTATGGCCAGTGGTATGGTGGGTTCGTGAACAACCTGATGCATGAGAAGCGGGCGGCTTAACCACTGGATTAGGCTGCGTTTCCAACAGAGATGTGCAAGCATGCGTAGCGAGGAATGTGTGTGAAAATGACCAATGATACCACTTCATTGTCAAAACTTGTACTAAGCATGCGCTGTAAGCTTATTAGTAAACCATTCATTTGTTTTAGCGTAAGACAAGGTCCAGCTGAATAAATACAATTATTTTAAACGATAATGTGACGGCCCTTCAATGAATGAAAATCTTCTCATGTATGTATTGTTCTTCCGTCTGTTGACTGTGTGTATTTGCAGTAGACATCAGCGACACATCGCTAGCCTCGAATACTTGTTTACTATTCTGTGTAAATATATGTAATGTGGTGTGCATGCGCCATTTAGTGTAGGACATAATTGATAGCAATAATGCCGACCACAACATCCTACTTACTTGGGAAAAGACGAAGTAGATGACGACGATGTAGGAAGGTACTACTTAGTCTATTCAGGCTGATTTTTAATGAAGTGCGAATCTTCCAGAAGGTGAAACTACGTTTAAATACGAACAACTTTTACTATTTGTACAATACTAGCTTTTGCCCGCGACTTTGTCCGCGTGAATGTCGGTTATTGCGGATTAAAAAGTAGCCTATGTCCTTCTCCAGGCTTCAAGCTATCTTTATCCAAATTTCATTCAAATCGGTTCAGTTAGTTTCATCGTGAAAGCGTACCTAACAAACAGAATTACTTTCGCATTTATAATATTAAGTATGGAAGTATGGATAAAGTATGGAATTAACTATAAAATAATACCAGAAATATATAAACTGTTCTCCACAAAGATGCTCTAGGTTGTACAATACGATCAAAAATTGCTGATTTTAATTCCGATAAAAAACCTCGATGTTCCAACATAAAACGAACCGCTAACTGAAATAAGTAACTACTTATTAGTTAGGTGCCGTAATGAGCTTAAGCGTGAAGGGCATAAAATGTGAAACTATAACTCTTAGCACTAGACATTTATTATGACCATAAAGTATAGTTAAGTCAACGTACGGCAGTAAACACAATATCCCGCATATTCCACATTAACCTAGCGCAGCTATAGATTTTCATTATCTACGAAACTAGCTCAGTGTCAGCTGCCAGGCCGGCCTTGACCGAGAGGGAGTGCCGGCCGGCTGCCGGGCAGTGCCGGATGACCGGGCCTGCACGATAACCGGCCGCTTCCGACAGCCCACACTAAACGATATACATGTCGCGCCCGACGGCATCAACGACGCGTGAAGGACTTGTTGCGTCACCGATGTATTGCGAATTTATAATCTGTGTGTCTTTGTTCAGTTATAAATTGTATCATGACGATGTCCATGACCTGATCAGTCAGTTCGCTAAGCATCTGCAAGTCTGGAGCTCCGGGTACAACAGCCAGTCGACCAGGACAGCGACAGCTCTAATGAGCATTATAGTAAATTAAACTCATGGTGACATAAAATGGTGCGGCAGCAGAGTTAGACAATAAAGGTGCGATGAGATAAACTATCCTATTTTAACTTAATCTGTAGTCGAGTTCACCAGCACGCGTAGCATGACCACGCTATTATGTTCTTCTTGTCAGTTATACATTACTGACAAGAAGAATAGACAAACTGAACTGACTTTTCTATTCTTGCTGTCAGTATATCTATTCTTCCGTAGACATAGCGTAGTCATGCTACGCGTGCTGATTGACGCAAAAACACTGAAGATGACAGTCATGTAAATATATAGAGTTTTATAGTCGAGACTCTGATATTGATAGCTAATATTTGGAATGGTTTTATAATCTTGATGGCCTCAAATATCATAATAATTATGCACCACATATTACCACATATTTAAATTAGGCATCTATCTAAGTACAATATAGGTATTATACATAAAACTTTGAAACAATTTTAGAGAGTGCTCTAATAGACAGTGTATTCAAGTTTTTCGTTTTTAAATCTCTAATTATGTCATTTCATATAGGTAGGTTGTACTATCCTAGCTACTATCTTGAATTTCTCAAATCGAACTGAAATTATGATGGCTTGTGGCCATAATAACATTATGAACTAGCAACCCGCGCCGGCTTTGCACAGGTGTAAAATAGAAACTACCTATACGTATAAACCATAGATATCCGAGTATAAACTTTCTTCTTGAAACGCTCTATCTATTGATGAAAACCGCATTAAAGTTCGTTGCGTAGTTTAAAAGATTTATGCGTACAGACGGCGGGAGCGACTGTGTTTTATATTATGTAAAGAGTACATTATATACCAATTCACTTAGGTATGTAGTACAGACAGCGTCATCAACTGCTTACCCCCTATCCGAAGAAATTTTAATGCGTGGGGGGGGTAAGCAGTTGATGACGATGATGTCTGTCTGTACATAGCTATTTGGTAATCCTAAGGCAATGATGCTCATGATTCCTGGCCACAGCGGCCGCAGTCCGCAGATCTTCAACCTCGATGTCGCTACAACACAAACATCGCTTGTTTGTTTACCACAAATACCTACATCAACCTCCTTGACATTGTTAGAATTGAAACAATCCTCACTAGATAGAAGAAGACGTTTATTTTTAAAACATGTTTGTGAAAGACAACAAAGTGCTTCAGCCGGAATGTCTGCCTGTTGTGTAACGCGCTGAGAACATTCATCTCGTTAGCTAATGATTGACAGCGTCTACTGCGTCGGCAGTCTTATCACAAGACAAACTGTTGACTAACAATAAATCATATGTAGTGATTCCCGGCACTTACTACTCGTGTCTTGTCTCTTACAAAGTATTTCAATAATCATTTGTTTGGAACTGCCTCGTTGATGTCACAACTGCTGAGCATGGTCCTGGGTTCATTAGATTAGGATTTTCTCATTAGCAGCCCTGAGTTTGGAAGTCGATGGTGTAACACACCTGAGTCTCGGAAAGCACGTAAAACCTCGCCATGGAAGTCCTGCGCCTGATCTCTCTCCGGTCGTGTCGGATTGCTGTCCTTACGAGCTATGACAGTGAGAGAAAAGAGGGAGTACCTCTATGTTTGCGCACACACTTGTGCACTTTAATATCTCCTGCATACTTCCCTAGTCTTCATCTCTATCGTTCACCTTCACTGACTACGCAGTGGATGTGGCTAAGTTCTGGGCCAAATAAATTTAAGACTGTCGTGACAGCGATATGATGAAGAAGAAGAAACTCTCTCGTGATTAAAATTCGGACGGAAGATTTTTTTTAGGATCGGGCCATTTCAAGTGGGTACTTCTACATACTACTACATTCAGATAACTGTTTCACGGAAAAAATATTTATTCTAAACCTTTGAATGATCGAATGCTTGACTCATGGACGTATATACTATCATAGTACCTACTCTTGATTTTTTTATTAACCGTCGCATTCCCATGACACAAACAATACAATAGGTACTTTATGTCATAATTCGCGTGCCACACAACGTTATTGGTCTATATATTGTCCATAACTGTGATGACATTACATCTAATACCAGGGAGTGGCGAGAGTGAGGCGGAGGTCAACAGCTGGTGTCTGCTGATAACCACGGTTCATTATTAACAATGATAATTAGATAATAGACACGGCACGCGACACACGCATTAACTAAGTACAAATCGTTTGCGTACAGAGTTCTTGTTATGTTCATAATTTATTTCAGGTAAAAATAAAAATAAATTAATACCCGTCCATTACTGTCCCACTTCTTGTGCCGAAGAAGGTCACCGACATAGCTCTCAAAATATGCAAGTTAAGGTGGCAATGGGCAGGCCACATCGCTCGAAGAACCGAAATCCGATGGGGAACAAAAGTTCTCGAGGGTGACCACGAACCGGAAGACACAGCGTTGATAGGCCCACCAGATGGACCGACGACATCGTCAAGGTCGCGGGTAACCGACGGATGCAAGCCAGAGATATAAATCTAAAAATCTAATTGTACATAGGCACCGAGATATAATACTTACGTAAAATATAAGTAGGCATTAGAGAGCGCCTAGTAACGGCTCTGATATTTTGTTATTTCATAACGTGAAGCTCGTGGCTCCGTGTCGTGCTGGCACGTCCGACCTCAGTGCGTCAGGCCGTGCCCTCTGTTCGCAGTCATATTTCAGGAGAGTTACAGCGCTTTTTCACGCAACTCCATCTATTATGCCTCAACATTGAAATATAGTGAGGTAACCGCGACTTAATTAATAGTCCATTATGCCTATTATATCGCGATACAAATGATCCAATAAACTATCGCAAACACGTCACAGTTTGTGAACGCTGCTTAGGCACGCATTAGTGTGAGTGATCAGTTCTGTTATTAGGAATTAGTGAATTGATAGCGTTTAGAGAGATTAAGGGCATTGGAACACGCGAATGTCACTCATCCATTACCTGCGCTAGAAATATGAAAATAATTAATTAACAATCATACGATGATATGACCTTGCTCTCTCATGGAGAGAAAGCTTGAGTTCCAGTACCAGTAGCATTGTAAAATTGTATGGGCTGATATTTGTAGACATGAGTAGAAACATATGGCTATTCATCTTTTGCCTAGCCGTTTCGGCTTCCAGTCTAACCGGATGCAACTGAATACCAGTGTTTTACATTGCCTGTCTGACTTCCACAAACCAACTACTGGGTAACACAATACCCCTTAAAAAAACTTATAATGTCAGACTTTCTGGCTTCTGACTACCCAACGACTGTCAATTATTATCTACATAATGACAGCAGGAACTAACGGCTTTATGTGCTTTCCGAGGCACGAATGGGTCTCGGTTTGAAATGCATGGTCACCTATCCACGAAACAACCGGGGCAAGCATAGCTTCACTATGGCCGATCGTCAGCCACGAGCCCCAAGAACATAGCTTTTCAAAACGTGGTAAAAAGTTTAGTTTTTTTTTAATCATGGCAGGTTGTAGTTCTAATATAATCTATGGCTAACGACAGTAGGCACAGAGGTTGATTGTGAATGCAGGTCGGATGACGACAGCATGCCTTATAAGCACGAGATATTAGCACCAGCGTAACTGTGCCTTGATCTACTAAACATGACTTATAAGGGTACGGCGGGATACTTATAAAAATGTCTGCGTAGGGATTTGTTGTAAAAGAGGTTCCTCATATACACCACGATGATGTTCTCATGATGGGAACATCAGGTGATGGTGTGGTACCATGTTGTGGTGCCATCGCCTGATTCCCTACCTCTCAAATGCTTATATTATTTTCATCCCGGTTGTCATTCATCGATCTTTGACAGACGTTTCGCGTATTCAACCAGAACCCCGAACATCTGACTCATCCTCCATAGGCCTAGGTCTCCAAGAGGGGGTTCACACGTACTCGCCATGCTTGGCCGATGCATGTTGGCGATCGCAATAATACTCAGAAAGACGCTGCTGCCCATCCTCTGGTCAATATCCATCGCCTTCGCCTTCTACGACACCCACGGGTAGAAATGGGGTGATGCTATTCGCGGCCGGCACCACACGTGCTGAACGTCTGACTATCAGACTTAAATTACCAAGGATTTTGTGTCAATCCGTACCTGGATTGTGGAAATGAGATATGGCATTTAGCTGCTTCTGGTAGAACTGGAAACTGACCCCAACAAATAATGACAGAGGAGTCTAATGAACTATTAGCACTAACTACTGAATATTTAAAAGATTACGCGATAGTTCCAGAGAAAGTTTATTATAAGCTTATAGTTTACCAAAGCAAAGAAACGCGGACACTTACCGGTGCTAACGTAAACAACTTATAATGAAATTAATGAGTTCGCTCGTTAGTGCACCGTGCGTGAAGAATTTTAGACATGTTTAACTAAACTGAGTCGAAATGTTCGTGTTAGCAGACAAATGTCTACGCGTACCTTCGAAGGAGTGAAGGTCACGATTTGTTTACGAACTTGTAGGTCTTCATTAGCGAGTTTCACTTGCGTAAACACGAACCTTTACGAAGTTTGTTGTGTCAAAACTTTTGTTTAGCCGACATCTACACTGTTGAACGTGTATGACATAAAAATCTGGTAAGTTCTACAAATTCAACTCTCTGTTGGTCATGCTAAGTAAAACGTGACAGGCTGCTGGATCTAGGTTCTGTTTGAGTCCCAAACATAGTCTTAATCTAGTCGGGCAGTTTTGAAACATAGGACAAGACTTGTACATTTGATAGTCATAAATAGGTGAATCCCGGCATTCCTGTAAGTATTAGCCATTTACCTAACCGTTGTAATCCTGGGAGCAATGACCTACCCCGCCCCGCGCGACCCCACCCTCATTTACATACTACGACTATTATATTTATATTTGTAACAGTACATAACACACCTATGTATTACGCCATATGATTATCCACGTGGTTGCTCGCATTCTGTCCACGAATGAATTTAACCCAAGCACGCGACCAGCTTTGATAACCCGTCTAGTGGTGTTCAAATTGATCGGAGTAACAAGCAAGGTTATTGATTGATGTAGCCTTCACAGCTTTACACTGAAAATGTCTATAGCACTTTGCTTTGTATCGGAGCTGCATTAAGCGCTGCAGCCGCTGTAGGTATGGATGCCATTGACACAAGCGGGGCACAGAGCTAGGGGAAGGGACCTTCACCTATTCAGCATTCAGTAGGTCAAAGTTTAAATTGTATTCAGTTCGATTGATTGTGTGATGTCGGCGTGTTGCTGAGTAAGAGTGAGAAATAACGTTTCGGTTTGGTAGTTGCCATACATAACAAATTTTAATACATGATGCTCTTTGCTATCACCACCAAGGAATCGTATTAATGAAATCAGTAACGAACGATCAAGTAGTCGCTGGTAGCGTTGGATGGCTCCCACGATCTCTGCTAACTCGCGGCTCGATCAAATTAATGTAGGTCTCCACGAAACACGCGGCCGCACCCTCCATTACTTAGATTATGTAATCATTCGAATTATTTCGTGCTAAAATAACTGTCACATTATATGTACATGTACGTTTGTTCCATTTTCATGGACTCGTTTTGTTTTATTTCGGTTACGTAGAAGCAACAATGTACTATGCTACTACGAATAATTAGCAACAATATGAATGTGACCTATTTGTACGTACACTCTTTGTTATTTTATAAGAAAGTCTATTAAATGTCTGAATAAATCTGGACCAGCTGTAAACCTACTCTCTACTACCTACTACTAAAACTGGTCCGACTTGATACCTTTCTTCGACCAAGTTCTGAGTTTATGTCTCAACTTCAATAGATATCCAATTATCAATGTCATTGATACAAAAATGCTCTTAATTCCAACATGTTGCATTCTGATGCAAAATATGTATCATGAAGTAAGCTAATCTAGTTCACAACTTCCTAGATTACGACTAATCTATTTGATAAAGAATTTCGCGAAAGACGTAAGTAGCTGAAATATTTTAGTAGTTCAGTAATGCTTCTGTAAGTTTGACTCATCAGGAAGCCAATAACAGCTTGCAAACAAGATGAGTGCTGGGGGACTGTAATCTTGCTGAAGATTTAATGGATCAATGTTGAGTAGCTGACGATGTGGAGGTCGGCCATGACACCAGGCTACCGGTCGCACGCCGCGAGCGCTGCTGATGACTGACAGATAGACAAACAATCCATGATGATGTAAATATTGAGTGAAAATATGAGGCATTTGTGTACTGTTCAGAATAAAATTATGCAGGATTTTTATTTATCTCTCGTGTGCTTGATGTTTGGAACATTGGTATCGACCATTGTTTTTAGTTTCGATAGCAGTCAGTCCATGTACAATAACTGAGAGGGTAGGTAGGCGACAGTTTGAGATGAAGGACGTTTTTTACAAAGACACGACAAATCACTTCCTTCGACTAATATTGCTCTATTTTAATACCTATAATCACCATAATGGCCTAGTAAAAAATGCTTCCGCAATTTCAGAGTAACTAACGACTACCAGTCAATGGCATTGAAATGTTTCAAAACCAAAAGTTGAGAAGAGATCGTGGTGCTTAGCGCATAGCTCTATATGGCTCTACGTAGCACTAACAGGCTCTTATGACCTCTACTTAGTTTCATTCTCCATCTTACATTTATTTAACTTGTTTCTAATAATCTCTTGTCACAGTGTTTGTTTGTTATCGAACTCCTCCAAAACAGCTTGACCGATTTTTATAATTTTTTTTTGTGTATATTTGGTAGGTAGCTTGTATGTATACTAAACAGACTCCTACAAACAGAAATCACTTTTTACCTGACCTAGGAATCGAAGCCAGTACCCCATGCTTAGCAGCCGCACTAAAATACATATAAAAATAACACTACGACGTGTACACAAACAACTGGGGGCTTACCTTAAACTTACTTACCTCACTGTCACCCGACACGAGTAACTAAAGTAAAGATACATGTATGTACAAAGATACAAATGATGCTCAATATATTCGTCTAGTTCTTGTTTAAAAGTTTTCCTGGTTTTTTGTTTAGTATTGGCAACCGTGGGCAACAGCAACACTGCACTTTAAATCAGATTTATTTTAAAAACCTTGAAATACAGACTATTTTGAATTTTGTCTCATCAACAACGAACTTTTAATAATGAATTGTCTATGTTACGCGCTGGCTGAAATGGATATTTATCATCTGCATCATGCTTATGATCATGAAAAGGTACCTATATTGTTATTAACCTTTTGACCTATGCGTCAAAAAAGCAAAAACGTGCCCTCGGCGCCAAGCTAAGTGACATACTCTATGGCAGTGTTTCCCAAACATTGTTCTGCCATGGCCCGGTAATTTTTACACTGGCCCTTCGTGACCCACTTTTAAACCCAAGCTGATTTCATTAGGTAAAATAATACACATGATATAATAATAGTAAATAAATGTTTTATTAATACTACATATTTTGGTATCGCCTATTTAGTCACTTTTTAGTGCGAAGTATAAAGTTGTTGCTTATTTTTTACAAAAAATTCCAAATTCGTGGAAAATGACGAAAGTTTTATCCCGGTATTTTATTTTGATGGCCCGGTACCGGATCGCGACCCGGCAAATAGGAAACGCTGCTCTATGGAATTACGTATCATGTCTCAATGTCATAATATCATGTCTCAGTCTCAATGTCATGTAGTTGTGACCGTGACGTGCTGGACACATTTTGGTTTGTCATCTATACATGACTGTGGCGGTCACAAGGTTAATTGGTGTACTTCTGTCAAAATGAATAAAGTTACGTAAAATTTTCTCCCATTTTTACCCGACTACGGCAAAGCCAAAGGAGGGTTATGATTTTGACAGGCTATGTATGTATGTATGTATGTATGTATGTATGTATGTTCATCTGTTCGCTCATAGCTCCTAAACCACTTATCAGAACTGAACAAATCAGGTATCGTTAGAAGCGTCTTGATAGTCCGCTGGTTATAGGCTATATGACATGTCAACGAATCCAATGTGGCGCTCTCTGGCGGACAAAAAAACCAAGATTTAAAAAAAAAATGAAGACAAGCATACCGTGTTTGGTATCATTGGAAAGAGGTTCACTAGTACTATTCAAGTATATAATATTTAGTTGTGACTTGTCACAAATTATTTAAAAAAAGAAAAGATTACCAAATAAATTAAGATACGCATACCGTGTTTAGTATCATTAGAAAGGGGTTCACTAGTACCTTTTAAATATATAATACTTAGCTGTGACTCCAAAATGGATTAAATAAAAAAAATAAGTTTTTAAAAAACTAAAACCCGACTACAACAAAAAGTGATCTAAAAGTACGAAACAAGAAAATATTTCACACAGAAATCAAGACATAGGTACAAAATGGTCAAGGTAAGCCGTGGTTGCATGCCATTATAATTAATGTTCATCGCACTCATAAGGGATACAGGCATGCAACCACGGCTTACCTTGACCATTTTGTACCTATGTCTTGATTTCTGTGTGAAATATTTTCTTGTTTCGTACTTTTAGATCACTTTTTGTTGTAGTCGGGTTTTAGTTTTTTTTAAACTTATTTTATTTATTATGTTTGCCTTGTGTCTGGGTGTTGTTTATCTTATGTAGGTATGTATTTAAAAATGTATTTGTGTATATATATATTACACCCATAGTACAGGGTCCTCCTAGTTTGGCGCCAGATGGCCGTGTGTGAAATGTCCCCACAAATTATTATTATTATTTTCTCAAATATATTGTAATGATTTTCAATATTTAAAGCTAATCAATTTTAAATCTGATCTAAACACTAGGTATTATATGTAAGTGCATTGTACTGTTATTGCTGGTTAGTAATGTAAGTAATATATTTGACTTTATTATCGGGATGTTATGGGTTAGGTTGTTTTGGTAAAACTAAAGTCAATTATGGCTTTGACATTGAACACTTTAATTTGGAATGTAGAGACACTTAGGACTCGACTTCTCTTGAACATTCAACTTACCATGAGTAAATAAAGCTGGTGCAGCACCAGTGGGATGTTATGGGCGTCGAGGAGACAAGCCTGCTGCAGACGCAGCAGGTACCTGCACTCCGTCACTGCGCTTGCCACTGGATTAGCCATATACTACATGAATCGTGTATTTCCAATCCTAGACAGAGTGCCTGTTTATGTAATGTACCTGGTTCATGTTTATGACCAGACAAGCTTTTACCTGAGACGTTGCTTGTGTGTAAGTCAAATCTCTTCTTAACTCAACGACTGTCGGGCAGAAAATGTTAAAGGTCAAACCTCGGCTGCTTTTGCTGGCGGTGGGTCAGCTGACGATGCCGACGTCTACTAATACATCAAGTACCACCTGCCAAACTTCGAATCAAAATCATTTATTGTGGATCATATGTTAATAAGATGTTGTGTTGTGGTGTTCAGGTTCAATAGGTCAAGTAGGTTTCGAGCCTTTTGCTTTTATTTAAGAGAAGATTAGTGGTTGGTCAAACTATATAAATTAGTTGTATGAAGTTCTTATAATAGTAGAGACAAGAGGTTGTTCGCCGCTGCAATAAAGTGAAAGTTAACGACATTGATGCATATCTTGAGAAGAATGTGGTAAAAAAAGGTACTTTAGTAATAATTGCAGTAACCTACCTACAAATCTTAATAAAAATCTAATCACAATACACAAATAAGTAGGTACCTACCGACACCTATTATAAATCTCCCTCAAAATACCTATATACCTACCTACCGAACATCTATGTTAGCTTAGGTAAAGATTTTCAAAATGTTCCCAAGCCTCAATCTGTTATATTATTATTACAAAAATAAAACGTATTCAGTAGGTACCGTGGCCGTCATTCGTATTCGTAGTCCTACATTTCAATGAGTAACGGTCCCGATGGTCCATTGCCACGTTAGTGCGCGTGCGCTGCCCTGCTAAACAACAGGAACAGAAGTACAAATTTAATTCAAATAACGTATTCCAGAATGGTGTCCCATAGCAACAGATGCGGGTACCGACCTATCCATCCCGTAATTGCAGCCACAGTGACACACATCACATGTCATGTTACTGCTGTGTGCCGAGCCGGTGCCGTGTGATGCTGGCCGCGAATAGCACCACCCCATTCTACCGGTGGGTGTCGTAGAAGGCGACAGATATTGACCAGAGGATGGGCAGCAGTGCCCTTTTGAATATCCTAACACCTACTGCGATGCCAACATGCATCGGCCAAGCATGGCGATTATGGCTGAACCCCCCCCCCCCACTCCCTTGGGCGGGGCTTTGCCCAACAGTGGGCGTGTAAAGGTTGACATGATTATGATAATCTTACTGCTGCTGATTGAAACCGGACTTCTCATCTCATGAACAGATTTTTTTTAGGTAGGTATCTCCAGTTAAACATAAACCGGTTCCCTTTTAGTGTTTGAACTACATAAAATTATTTTACGAGTGGGCCTTCTCTGCCGTGTTGCCAGGCGCGCTGCGCCCGCGCCGGTCGCCTACACTTTCGCCGCGCGGTCACGGTCAGCGTACGCGCCGCTCGGAAACGCTGATGACGTAACGTAGGTAACGCGGACATTTGCTCCGGTTATGTTTTTGTTGAAAAAGGGAACATTTCTAAAAACGGACATACGCTGGTGGGTTCTTTTAAGGTCATCGGATTGGTTTTAATAATATTTTTATTTAAGTAGCAAACTATAAAATGTCTGTAATAAATCTGTTGTGTGTTGTGCTGTGTTGACTTATGGTACAGAGACATGGTCTTTAACTGCTGGCCTCCTACAAAAGCTCAAAGTCACGCAGCGAGCAATGGAGAGAGCTATGCTCGGAGTTTCTTTGCGCAATAAAATCCGGAACGAGGAAATCCGCCGAAGAACTAAGGTCACCGACATAGCTCTCAAAATTTGCAAGATAAAGTGGCAATGGGCAGGTCACATCGCTCGAAGAACCGATAACCGATGGGGAAGAAAGGTTCTCGAGTGGCGACAACGAACCGGAAGACGCAGCGTTGGTAGGCCTCCCACCAGATGGACCGACGACATCGTTAAGGTCGCGGGTCGTAACCGGTGGATGCAAGCGGCAGGTTTCCGCTCGTTGTGGCGTTCTATGGGGGAGGCCTATGTTCAACAGTGAACGTCTTCCGGCTGATGATGATGATGATGAATAAATCAGCTATGCCTCGTACATAAGTAAACGTACAAAAAAAACGTGTTTAGTTTTTGCTATTATTCATTATTATTATGTAAACAATTCATTCGTATTCTAAGCTCGTCTAGCTCTACGTCCTTCAACTATTTCCTTATTTTACAATCTCATGCGTTGTATTTCTTATTTTCCGGGAACGCTTTGCAGATTCCAACACACCTGTACAGCTGTGTTATGTAACGGGTGGCGCAAAAGTAAAGACCCTATTTGGTTCAGCTATAACATTTTTTCTAAATTAGAAAACTAGATTTAGATTTTTTTAAATGTATATTTGTGCCATTAAATTTCGTACCATTAGGATTTAAAGATGATGTCTTTTAAATGGTGACCTCCAGAGTTGATACACATTTGAGTCCTTCAAAATTGGTTATGAGTGACGAAGCGCATTTCCATTTCTCAGGGCATGTCAATAAGCAGAATACTCGGTTCTGGGGCACTGATAATCCGCGCATTATTCAAGAAACACCTCTACACCCACTAAAAGTTACTGTATGGTGTGGCATCTGTGTTGACAGAGTGATCGGACCCTATTTTTTCGAAGACGCTGGAGGCAATGCGATTACTGTCACTGGAGAACGCTACAGAACCATGTTACGTGAGTTTTTGATACCCAGTTTGGACGAATTGGGGCTGGAGCACATCTGGTTTCAACAAGACGGCGCTACGGCACACACAGCGCGCGACACTATGGACTTAGTGAGGGACGCTTTTCCAGGCCGAGTTATCTCTCGTTTTGGCGATTTGCCTTGGCCTGCAAGATCACCCGATCTGACCAGTCCAGACTTCTTTCTTTGGGGTTTTTTGAAATCTCGGGTGTATGTGAACAAGCCACAGACTCTCGCAGCTCTAAAAGAAAACATTCGTCAAGAAATAACGAACATATCGCAGGAAGTGTTACGGCAAGTTATGCAAAATGTCATAAATAGGGCTCAAATGTGTATCAACTCTGGAGGTCACCATTTAAAAGACATCATCTTTAAATCCTAATGGTACGAAATTTAATGGCACAAATATACATTTAAAAAAATCTAAATCTAGTTTTCTAATTTAGAAAAAATGTTATAGCTGAACCAAATAGGGTCTTTACTTTTGCGCCACCCAGTATATAGATTATAAGTTGAACTTCAAACATACAGCGGTGGCCGGTAGGTGTTAGGGTGTGTAGGTGTAGTTCCTATTTCAACCCAAATATTCCTGGAAAAGTATTTCGTCCGCTTGAATTGTGCTAATTAACAAAATTCCATTGATCTTACCGATAACAACGATTAACTGACGAATAAATAATTGAACTAATTACTAAATGATTGAGTATTTAAAACCGGAGTGGTGTTAAAAGCATCACGCGGTAGGTTGGTACATTAGGACTATGGAACATTTACAAACTCACTCACGCTGACGCATCTATTTCGGTTCACGTTTGGCTGAGAATCGATTGTTTTTGACCTTATAAACAATGTGGCAATGTACGCTAACTGAATACTAACTAAATATAACAATGACATTTATAAACATTTTAAGCGTTATTTTCTGGCGTGCGTTGATGTCCTTTTGAAGTGCTCAAAAATATAACGTCCAAAATCAAGGCTATCGACTAGTTCGGTAGGTAGGCAAAAAATGATTGTTCTTAGAATGTAGGATCCCAGCAGATAAGTTTATAGGTAATTATTATTCTATGTAGGTATATAAACATCATGTAGAGCAAGCTAAAATAAAACACGACAGTGAACAGGAATCCCTCAATAAATAAATACGAGTAACGCATTAGTAATAAAACAACAAAACATTGTAAATCGGGGCACGTCACGCCGCGTCGTTGACATGACATCGGAAGATGCTTGTAACTGGGAGGTCAATGGGCGGCGGGCGCGCGGGCAACACGGCGCGATATGATTAAACGAGCGTCCGGCGCCATGCGATACGGCTTAACGCGCGTCCAAAGCGATGTAACACGGCTACACGCGCGTCTACGTCTTGCGCTACGCGATACGGCTTAACGTGCGTCCAGAGCGACGTAACACGGCTACACGCGCGTCGGTCCCACGCGATACGGCTTAACGCGCGTCCAGAGCGACATAACACGGCTACACTCGCGTCTTGCGCCACGCGATACGGCTTAACGCGCGTCCAGAGCGACATAACACGGCTACACTCGCGTCTTGCGCCACGCGATACGGCTTAACGCGCGTCCAGAGCGACATAACACGGCTACACTCGCGTCTTGCGCCACGCGATACGGCTTAACGCGCGTCCAGAGCGACGTAACACGACTACACTCGCGTCTTACGCCACGCGAAACGGCTTAACGCGCGTTCAGAGTGACGTAACACGGCTACACGCGCGTCGGTGCCACGCGTTACGGCTTAACGCGCGTCCAGAGCGACGTAACAGGGCCCTCCTCCTCGTGGCCTCACTAAATAGTATGAGAATAGGACAGCTTCGCTTTAGGAACTGGCCCATCTAAAGCGTCCCTAAGCTTAGGCTTACAAGTACGACGAAGTAGAAGTAAAAAGTTGACTCTTATGATGTAGCTGTACCTTAAGCAAGAATTATTTGTTTGGACTAAACGACTGACACCCTTGCACAAATTACTCTTTTTAGGGTTACCCAAAGGGTAAAAACGGGACCCTATGAAACGTGATAGCTAGACAGTTGATTTTTTTACGCTAGTTTTTTTTTTTGCTTGATTTCTAATGTTGTGTAGATAATAGTACGGAACTTGGCCAGTTTTTATTGTACCTATGTCAGATCGCTGTACGAGCAATTATTACAAGTTCAAGTTGGTTGGCTTTGACTAAGCAACCACTTTTATTTCAGCAGCTTTCAGGGACGATCTCTCTTCAAATCTTTTATGAGTTGGTATGTCGGTACACTGACGTAAAGGAACTACAATTATATTTTTTGAAGTTTACAAATCGGTACGTTTACACATTCCAATGTCTAGGTTCCAGGTGCGCTTCAGGAATTCATTAAACATGTGTAGGTACAAGTGTACAACATACGTATTAGGTACAGTTGAGATGAAATTGGTACTAGATTTTACACTTTTTTAATTACGGTAATTGGCCTTCAGTCAGTTGTTTTACACATGCTAAGATCAAGTAGTGCAGTGACTGAGTGTCACGCACTTGGAGGTAGATCCTGAGTACCTACCGGACTCGTGTGGGAGGTTAGATGTGAGTGTCATTGAGTAAATCCTGGAGACATAGGTACTACGTGTGTTTATTGTAAAAACCTTTTATTTTTGTAAGATCTGCGAAACCTCGTGTCTTTATAACTATGCAATAACTTTTATCTCTGTCGTCACACAATCATAAAAATCTTTCCCACACATCATCTCTGCAAAACAAATACTTTTTAATAAAAGAATTTCAAGTAGGATCAACAAAAATGCTTACTCTTATCTTATCAGTTATCACCTTTAATAAAGTGTCAGTATTGAGTTGCGAATAGCATAGTAAATAAATACATGTCACGAGCCAGACCGGACTTTCCAGCTCGTATTACATAAGAAATGGAGATGAATCTTGAAATATACAGTCACCAAAAGAGATAAGTAGGTATATCCATGTCGTCAGAAGTAGTTGAAGTTTAATTAGAAACCAATGGAGCATTTCAAATGAAATTTAATTAAATCATTGAACTGTTTATTCACTATTAATTGTATTTTATTTTATTCATAAACATTCATCGGTTTCTAAGTAAACTTCAACTATTTCCGACGACATGAACACTTACCTCTTTTGGTGACTGTCCGTATCACCTACATACTACAGAGATATTAAACAAGCAATAATTATGAAGTCGTCTGTAGTCCGAGTCAGCTATAAATTTCAATTCAATTCAATTCGTCTTTATTGGGGATCATAGAAAGAATTAATTACTTAAATCTTTTGCTGCGATGTGTGCAAAACATCTGCCTGTCTTCTGTAACCTTTATTTTAAATCAATATCGTTCTCCATCAAAGCTTTTAACAGCAGTCAATGTGAATGTGGTCACAGCCGCCACCTGAAATTGAAAATAACCAAAAAGCATTGAGAAAATCTGAAAAAAAAAAACATCGAAACACAGCAACACTGCTTGTCCGTAGGAAATGGATACTTATAGTAGACAGCCCATTGGGGGCATACTTATTGGTTTACAGAAACTTCTACTTTTTCATCAGCACATGGTTTATGGACTCATTAGTCAATGAGGTATTGTAGAAGTTAATACTACAAACAAATGCAAGTAGCTATACAACGCGTGGTGCGCGAAATTCGTCTCAACCTTGTAAATATGAAACGTTAAGCAACCGTGGTTAAATTGATCAGAGGTAATGTGCGATGCAAACAGAGACAATGCAGAGCCAGTTCTGTAATGAAACTGGCTGGGACCACGCTCGGTGCGACCAGCGACCTGCGACCAGAAGGCTAATTCACGTAATTTTATGACGCACCGATGAAGTTGCAGTTAAGTTCAAGTTTGAGTGATAAACGGTATTCTTGTAATATTTGAACTGCGCGTAAGCTGCGCGTGAACTGCACGTCAAATGTACTACAACCAAACTCTATAAAACTTACTTGGTGTAGCCACATAAGAGAAAAAATATTACTCACTAAATAAACGAATAATTAGAATCGATTACACCATCGAGTACCTTATACGAATATGACGTTATTATAATATTAAAATAATACCCCAGTACAGATTTTAGTGCTTTTTACTGTAATTTTGAGACATCAAACGAATAGTAGAATACCGAATATGTTGCGTTCCGAAGCACGCACCAAAGACGCGCAACAGTAGAATGCGTTATTGCGCTCGCGTGACGCGAACTTGACGCGAGCGTGTCTGACAGCGGTAGAGAATACGAGAATCGTTGTTTTGATCGAAACTTAACTGCAACTGCACTTTTTTAGTTACGTGAATTAGCCCACAGGCCACTGAGCAGTGTGGGAGCGTATTAAGTTACGTCACCACTCCTTGTGCAAATGTTTGTGCATGAATGAGAGTGGTGAAAGTATTCAATGGGTACCAAAACCCTCACTGAAAAGGCAAACAGGATTTTGTAACAAACTGGTATCGAATAATTCAGCCACGGAAACGACCGCTTTTAATTTTTTTTGTTTATTATTTATTTGTATTCTTTCAGAGCTAACTTTCATTTGCTAAGAATTGGTCTTTTTATCCTCATTATCATAAGATAAAGCAGAACAACAATCTACCTTTTTCAGCTGACTTCGCGAAATAAGATAAGCTATGTACACTTTATTAAGTAAATAATTTATTACAATGTTAAAAGAAATAAATGAAACAATTCATCTCTTATCAGCAAGGTAACATGCGCCGGGGCGATATTCTCAAAATGTCTGTTATTTATATTTTTATCAGGTATAAAGCATTTAGTGTAATGTAGCTTATATCCGCATTCTATTGTGTTGCGAAGGTCACATCATTGAGATCGTATCATGCAGAGAACGATATCCATTGAGAGATCACACCATCGAACCGCGAAATTAGATCACTTGGAACGAAATTTTCATGTTCACTCGCTCGGTAAATAATTTAGATGTCACAATTTGTTCTTATCTCTTTATCTACATAACAAAACAATCTGTATGGCATCGTAATGACATGTAATAGTACCTTCATTTGTTTTGTAGTTAAATACTCGATTAGTACTATAATGTGTGGCGAAACCATTACGTACTATAACAATCAGTTTTCTACCTGAGGATAAACATACTAGAACATTTAATATAATGATACCAATGTGACGTGAGCTACCAATTTGATAGGCCAATTCTGTTGCGCACGAGTTAAACTTATTTTTAAGCTATTTATATCTCTTCTCTCCAATAAAACAAGAAAGAGACAGATAATAATAAGAGATTTAAATGTTCATATAATTGTAGTTGTCATTTCAGAACATATTGATATATAAAAACACAGCGAAGTTCAAGAAAAAACTAATTTGACAACTCTAACTTAGTTCTTCTCTGTCGCTGTCGTTCAGTTGCCTGGTAGTAAGAGATGCCAATTGTCTAATTTTAGTTTAGTTTGTGAACAAGGGAATCGGCGCCACCATCGACTGTGATGATAGTAGTCTACTACTACAGTCCTAATAACCTTTGCTTCGATTACTTCGAAGAGCTATGGCCATTAGACACCTTTTCAAATGGAACTGTGAAAATAATAGTAACATGTATAAGTTCACCATAAATCACTATATAAAGGTCACAGTAAGGTATCGCCTATCGATCATTAGGCGGATCAATAGGCGGTGTGCAAGTACAGCCATAAGGCTGTTCTTCCCACGACTGACGCTTGCACTGTTTCAGACAAGCTGTCTGTTACCGTAAGCTCCTCGCCAGACGTTGACAAAGCCTATTAACTAACCACACTTGTACTGTTAAGTACAAGTGTGGTTACTTGTACTGTTAAGTAACAAATATTAACAAATATTTGTATGACCTACACGTATAAGAGTTTATGTTTGTAAACGCACCCATGATGTAGGAGAAATTCCTAGAGTGGAGCAACTGTTTTTTAGAAGGTAGGATGGTAGGTAACAGTAGTAGGTTTTAGGATAGTAGGTTT
The DNA here is from genome assembly GCA_947361185.1 of Charanyca ferruginea. Lineage (NCBI taxonomy): Eukaryota > Metazoa > Arthropoda > Insecta > Lepidoptera > Noctuidae > Charanyca > Charanyca ferruginea. Next base: position 696,511 of record OX376063.1, on the reverse strand, counting down.
TTTTAACGACTAGAGTAAAGATAAGAGACAGAGTAAACATATTAACGTATTAACCTTGGTAGACCTACAATGCACTTGAGATTGGCAGCAGTATATGCGATCTGCTGCTTATACTTACCTCACGTTGTACACGTTTCCAGATTACAACACAACATAATATACATGGCTTCTGATAGTATCGACACACGCCCACAGTCCTGTTTCCTGCAATTTGTCTCGACAGCCAATTGACGCGACAATTGGATGCAACCAGAAGTTAGGTATAGTTTATTGCAAGCGGGCAGTCGCTTGCTACAGTCATCTTGTAATTAAACTTTAAACGTAATCAGCACATCTGCCAAACTGTATCTTGCTATCCTATATACCTAAGTACTGCTAATAATATTCTCCTGTAGGTCGATTCTGTAAAATTTAAACAACAACTCGCATCTCACATCGCTATTCACTCTCACTTCGCATAAGTTTCTAAATGACCTTGATATATTTGACACTTTGAATCGGGTTCGAGTGCGAAGTGAGCGTCGAAGTGACGGGGAAATTACCTTACAGAATGCCACTTCTTACGTCATCTCATACTTTATCTGTCAAAATCTCTCTGTCAATTTAGTTCAACTCGCTGACATGCTCGCAAGGGTGGCGCTAGTGTAAATTCGAATTATCAACCGAGTTTTTAGAATGCCAATCAAGAAACTCACAGCGGATTCAGATTCGAAGTTTAGAATGAGGTCTTACAGATTCACACCCCTGGTCACAGCGGCCAATTTCCATCGTGACTTGCCAAGTACGCAGGAGATAGTTGCTAGGTGTGTTCAAACACAGGTGCACTCCCTCTTCCCCCACCCTCACGTCCAATGGGATGGCAATCCGATACGATCGGAGAGAGATCAGGCGCAGGACCAACGACTTTACGTGCTAATGAAAAAACCATGTGTCTCTCAGTTTTTACCCGACCTGGGAATTGAACCTAGGTCCACATGCACAGCAGACGCGCCGGGGACCACGAAATCAATCGGATAGTACTATCAGTACATAACTGTTAAGAGGCTATTAAACGACTTTTACAGATTTTAAACTGACAATCACGACAAAATGTGCAGTGTGATTTAAAAAAAAAATATGTTAAACTAGAACAATCTCTTAATCATTTAGTAAGTGAATATTTTTGATTAAGTTCATATTAAATAGTTTAATTAACTCGTGAAGTTGGTCTGACGCGGACAAAACATTGACAATCACATAAAATCTACCAGGTATAATTAAACGAAACTTACACCATCTTACAGACAATTATTTATCTATCTTTTAGTATACGCCTTTTTTTTAAGTTAAAGAATACTACTTTTATTTAATTTATGCAGTAATGTGTGATTGTCAATAGCCCCTTAAGGGGCTATTAAACGACTTTTACAGATTTTAAACTGACAATCACGTCAAAATGTGCAGTGTAAATGATTTGAAAAAAATATAAGTTAAACTAGAACATTCTCTTAATCACTTGGTAAGTGAATATTTTTAATTATATTCATATTATATAGTTTAATTAATACGTGAAGTTGTGTCTGACGCGGACAAAACATTGACAATCACACAAAATCTACCAGGTATAATTAAACGAAACTTAGACCATCTTACAGACAATTTTATTATCTATCTTTTAGTATTCGACTAAACTTTGAGAGTTTTGGACGCAAAACTGATGCAGAACGGACGCAGTCTGCGTCCAAAACTTTCAAAATTTAGTCGAAAAAATTAAATAAAAGTAGTATTCTATCAAAATTAAAAAAAAGGCGTATACTAAAAGATAGATAATAAAATTGTCTGTAAGATAGTGTAAGTTTCGGATAATTATACCTGGTAGATTTTGTGTGATTGTCAATGTTTTGTCCGCGTCAGACACAACTTCACGAGTTAATTAAACTATTTAATATTAACTTAATCAAAAATATTCACTTTCTATATGATTAAGAGAATGTTCTAGTTTAACATATATTTTTTTCAAATCATTTACACTGCACATTTTGACGTGATTGTCAGTTTAAAATCTGTAAAAGTCGTTTAATAGCCCCTTAAGGGTCATCACAATGTACAGTTTACTCGTAGCACCTCTACGACTCGTAGCACCCGTGTAGCGAGCGTAGCGCGGAACCTAGTGCTTGTTAATTTTGCATTAGTTACGCATTAATAATCTTTTCATTTGCTTTTAGTAGCTGATTATTATATATATGTCACCCAGTTCGGCAATTTAATTTTCTTTTACTGTAAATGATTCTAAGGTCATTTTGTTTTACCAAGGGATAAATTAGAGCCATTCCTTGAGAATCTATACATTTATACAAATAAATAAAATTGAAGTGTCTGTTTATTTTATTATATATATTACCAATAATGTAAAAAGGCACTGGTCAGCCGAGGCTTGCGTCTGGTCACGTGACGACCTCGGCGCGACCTCGCTTGGTTTTTTACCTGTTGCCAGTAACGTTAGTGTTGCCAGCACCACTCGCTATTTTGCAAACGTTACTCAATGGCGGAAGGCAAGGCTGGAGATTATGCTCGACTTTGTCTTAACGATTTTATGATTACACGTAATGTTTATGTGGTTATAAAGCTGCTAAGTATATTGTATGTAGAGGTGGGAACAAGTTATTAGTTATTTATATGTGTTAGGTTTTTATGTAAAACACGATTAAACTTTTTCTTGTGCATGTTTTCTTGTGCATATAAGTACTTACAAATGATTAAATAAATTATTTTTATTATTACATTTACCACTTCTGTTACTATTGCTGAGCGAGCGCGTCTACTGGCTGTGGGCAAATGGGAGTCGGGTCTTTGGCTTCTGGCACTTCCGTCGTCGAATGTAGGTACTATGTTTGACGACACTTCTTTTCGTCTCGCTGCTTCGCTACGTTTAGGAGCTTCCTGCTGTTCTCCTCATCGCTGTCGCTGTGGGGTAGCTGTCAACAACCTTGGACACCATGGCCTGTCGTGCAGCCGGAGTGCTGGTCGCATAGCACGGCACGCGAATAATCATTACATTATTCGTCTTGCTCTCGTCGCCGTCGGCGTTCCGAGAACCCAATGGCTTGGTACGCGACGATGGCAAGAGACCGGACGGCATGTCTCTATTTCCTTGGAAGTTGGGTAGGCCTTTAGTGTGGGACGCTACGTGCATCGATACTCTTGCGCCATCCCATCTTCCTAGTTCAGCATCCCGTGATGGTGCTGCTGCTGCGGCTGCAGAAGACCTCAAACAGCGAAAGTATAGTAACCTTGGTTCGAACGTTATTTTCGAGCCGTTTGGGGTTGAAACCCTCGGGTTGTGGGGTCCGAGTGCACATCTTCTTTATAAGGAAATATCCAAAAGGTTGGTTGACACTTCCCGTGACTCAAGAGCTGGTTTTTACCTTGGTCAGAGATTAAGCATTGCCATCCAACGTGGCAATGCTGCAGTCTCTTGGTACATTTCCAGTTGACGGCGATGTGGACGAGTTCTATGATGCTTTACTGTGTTAGTTTTTTGTTTTTAGTTTAATAGGTACTTTAGGTTTTCTATTTTATTATTCTTGTAAATATTGTACTTACATTTATTATATTTATTTTCCACAATAGAACATAAACTGGACATGACACATGTACTGATACATACGTACCACACACACACACGCACTGTTTTTTTTTTACACACACCCTACACTGCCTCACCAATCCCCACGCTTGGCAGGCGTCTTGGGGATCGCGGTAAAGCTGTTAATTAGACGGAAGCCGCTGGTGCCCGACTTCCGAATTTTCGTTTAGTTGCCTTCTACGACACCTTCGGAATCAAATGGGGGGGTGTTATTCTAGCCCGGACACCCCACGGGCATGCATCATAGGTACTTGCAGCATTCTGGGTGTAAAGCGACAGGACAGAATCAGGAACAACCACGCCGCGTTCTAAAACGGGTATATCAGACGTAGGCAAAAAGGCTGCCAGGCTTAAGTGGGATTGGGCGGGTCACGTCAGAGTGACCGCTGGGCGCTTTATTTTTGTTTATTTTTTTATTTTTAGTCTTTCCTAAAAATTCTAAATTAAAAAAAAAGCTAAGTAAAGGTGAAAAAAAAGAAAAAAACATACTTCCATACTAATATTATAAATGCGAAAGTAACTCTGTCTACGCTTTCACGATGTAACGGCTGAACCGATTTTGATGACATTTCGTATGATAATGGCTTGCACCCTGAGGAAGGACATAGATAGGCTACTTTTTAATCCGCGACTTCGCTTCGCTTCCCCTTAATGATGTAAAATAATTAACTATTATTTGTTTTACGTTGCCAGCTTTTTCTTCTGCTTCTGACACACAGAACCAAAAGCGACGGAACAATATTGTGACATTAGGTATTAATTGTGGAAATATCGCCAAGTGTTACTGTTGAGCTTTGAATAGCTAAACAATAAGAATTATCATCATCATATCAGCCTATTGCCGTCCACTGCTGAACATAGGCCTCCCCCAGAGATCGCTAAACAAACCGCCAGCACTCATCCCCTGCCAACCACCTCCTTCAAATTGTCGGTCGCTTGCCCAAACGCGGCCTCCACTCTAAGACTTGTCTGCTCCATCTACCGTGTATCCGTCTGTTCGTCTGCAAACATGGAAATAATCAAGACGTAATGTAAGTATCTACCTGATATTTATATTTTTTAACAAAAATTTGCCAACTTTTGCAACACAGAGTTTCTAATTACCAAAATTACACATAATTACATAGCTATATAACATATTTTTTTGGTTTCCGTTTACAATGACTTTGAGTAGATAGATAAATCTTTATTGAATAAGTATTTAAATTGTATACAATAATTGTACATAATAATATGTCATTAGGGTCGGATGGAATGTTAAATCATAGAGTAATGACCGGAAGCTGCGTATTACATGTGTTACGATAGCAAGCGGTCTATAATCTATGGTTCCTCTGGCGGATATTAGCGGCTATTATAATGTGCACATGCCGTGCACAGGCACGTGTATAATTGAATAAATTGTAAGCGTTAGTAGTTACCAATCCAATCACGCGAATTCTTGTACAAATATAAATGTGAGTAGAATTACTTGTACTGCAACACAACATCACAGTATAAGTATTAGTACTATACAACGTTCTGTACCTGCGTTGATGTTATTTTTATATTAAATAGCTTTTACTTTTCACGCGATTATGGTTTGATTCGATTTGATTTTTTTCACGATTTAATTTGTGTCATAATGATTTTGTTTGTCAAAGTCAAAGCATTTATTTCAATTAAACCATTTACAGGCACTTTTGAATTGTCAAGGAGTCGGTCAGTTAGTCAGAGAGTTGAAGCTAGTTGCTCGTTCCAAAACGTAGGTAGGTCTCTATGGAGAAGAACGAGCAAGAAACTCCACGGACACTCTTTTAAATCAAGTTTTTACAAAGTCTGGTTACATGATTCTTGTTGTTTCTATATGTGAAAACTATGAAGGTAATCTAAAAATACAAAACACAAAAAAGAAGCAAGATAAAGTCCATGGCAGATAAGAGCTGACCAATCTCTACTGACAGAGCCCGTTCACGAACATGACGCATGAATCAGCACCATTCAGCTCAACCATTTTGAAGGGAGCAGAATGATTGATAGAATATCAAAAATGTATTATTAAATTCCGTTTTACATCATAAAAGTATTAATGATACAATCAATTTTATCTTAACTGACTTCAGAAGGTGCCATAAAGTTATGTCGTTTAATAACAGTCCTTCATCTATGACTTCCATCTATATCACAAAATATAGTTCATACATATATATTTTTTTATTTATGCAATATTATTTATTTTTATTTTTTTCGCAATTATTATTTTCAAACCACTTAAACGAATTAAATATATACCTACAAAGCTTAAATATAAATAAAATATATATGTTATGTATAATCGAGACATGTGCCCAAAAGGCTTCTTTCATAATTATGTTAATTGTAAGTGGTATGCAATGTTACAAAGCACGTTGGGGTTGGCATATCTAATTACATATTTTGGGGTTGGTATATCTAATAAAAAAATCAAAACAAATAAAGGGAAAACATGACTGTAAACGAACGACTTCTTTCTAATGGTCAACCAATAACAACTTCAGTAGGTTACCTACAGTAAACCTATTGAGTGCGTACCTATGTCCGGCACTGACCCCTGTTGAGTCAGCGTGCTGCTTATGTCACTCAGTGAATCAATGATGGACGAGGAAGTGACCTCGTCGTGGAGCGAGCTAAGTACTGACAGCTGAGCTCGCATGCTAATTGCCATAAGTTAATCAAACGCTCTGGTTGTGGGTTTCATTGTTTAGCCGTAAGTACTTGAGGGAACACATCATTCAGGATTTTTCCATTACCTCGTATTTGTTTGAGCTCCTTGTAGGTAGGAGGTACTCCCGCACCGCAGCGCTGCCGTTTGTTCGCCGTCCGCTGCTCTGTTGAGCACTCGTTTTCCTATATTTTCCAATGACATCTAGCGCAAATTTTCAGCTTTCGTTCTATGCAGAACCTCCCCGTGTGCACTACCCTAAATTATTCAGCATGGATACTGTAGTGACTGACTGGTTTCCTTATTTGCATTGGTTTGGTTTATGAGATAAACTCTTTTAGAATTAGCACTGGACGTTTGTCGTGTGGGCCTCGAGCTGTAAATATAAAAAATACCTATACGAAATAATTCCCAAAACACGAAGTAAACTAAACTATGTATGTATAATTATTAGAAAATACCTGTCCCGGTTGTTATAATGCTTTACGATATTGAAGACTATCACGTCTAAACTTCCTAGGTTACGACTTGTTGTTACATACTACTAGCATTCTGCCCGCGACATCGTCCGCGTGAATTTTGTCAAGGATCCCTAATATTTTCAATTGATAAATTATAGCCTAACTATGTCACTCAGGGATAATGTAGTTTTAGATTGGTGAAGGAATTTTTGAAATTGGACCAGTAGTTTTTGAGATAAATAGTAGCAAACATACATACAAATCTTTACATTTATCTTTAAACTTTAGATTATGAAGAGGTTAAGTTTGTTTTGTTTGTTTTTTTTTTGTTTATAAGTCCAATTACAATATATCTTTCACTGATTTAGACACAGTATTGTCTAATGCAATAGAATACTTATATGGTTTATGATATAAATACTTGGCTTCCTTGAGGACGAAGTCACAGGCAAAAGATAGTAATTTTTGAAAATCGACCGTATCTACATTTGCGAGTAGTGCCACGGTAAGCTCCGTGGTTGTAAACAATGGCGAAGAAACAGCACACAACGCCCCACAGCGTCGGTTGTTGTGAGTCGATGTGTGTTTACCCCGGCGACATTGAGATTCTGTCTGTATGTCGGTCACGCGCGCAAACTGAGTAAACTGCATTGAGTTTCCATAACATTTATGTTTTAAGTGACGCAATAGTGCCACGGAGAGAACGCTAGGCCATCCGTCACGTTTTGTCATACGAATACGATTCTGATGCCTTGTAAATCCAAAATGGTAGGATGCCATGGTAAAAATTGGATATCTATGTGAAAAATAGTGTATGGAATACATATTTAGAAGTTCTTCAGTTTGTCCTTTTTTCGTGGGTGCAAACATACCTACTTAAATCTCACCCAGTTTAGCTGCTTTTGTTTTTTTTTTTTTGCTTTAAGTGAATGTCAAAACCAACAACGGAATCTGTTTAAAAATGTGGTAAACACTCCGTATTGGTACCCAAGATTAAGTTTGCCTAGTTAAGGGCTAATGTTTAAAACTCTGTGACTTTTTATAAATGTTATATTCTTTTTTCTTCACAAGGAAGGTGTTACAAAGCCTCTTGACATCAAGCAAACAAGTATTTCTTCCTTCTTCCTGCTTCTTCTTTCTATTTATAATAGAAATACTTCAATAACTAAATGTCCATTATAATCTGTGGAGACGTTGTGGATTGTACTTTTACCCATAATTTCTTAGATTATTGTAACACTTATTTTGTACAATTGTTTGATTTTCCCAAATAAATAAATAAATAAAAAACATCCTTACCGGTTCCATCTTCATGCACATCATAATGAAAGTCAGTCTACTTGCAAGCATTTATTTATTACTAAGACTCTTGTACAATACAAAAGGTTGACAATATTAAATGAGAAATGTATTATGATAAGTAGGTGTAATGCCCGTATACACTGGAGAGTCGTTGAAAATTACACTAAAATTACGTGAAACAGAAACAAAATTGTCAACTAGTTTTTCCAGCAATATCACAAAAACAACTGAGTGTTGTAGTCAGTGTGTACGAGCCTCTTAGATTAGGAATCTAATATCGGATTAAGATTAAAGTTAACACTTCCTATAACAGCGTCTGCGCCGGGCCATCGAGCGTGGACACGGCGCGCCTCCCGGAGCCGGCTGCGCCTGTGGACATTCACGACACATTACATACACGTACACACGTACTATGTCTCATCATCATCACACAGTGGGAGAACCGCCAAAAGGCAAGGGCGTCGTCAAGGGGGGCAGGGAGGGGCAGCTGCCGGAATTTCTATAAATTCCAAAAGCATCATGTGCCTCAAGCTAATATAACTTGCCAAACCTAGGCCATCAGCTGGCGATGGCTAGCGACGCTCTTGCCAAAAGGATAACAGTGATAATATCATTAGGACTGGTTTCATTTCCTCTTATGTTTTAGTTAACAGAAGAAAGAGAGTGCAACTTAATTAATTCAATGGCCATAGGTCATCATCTGCCTAGTCTTTTCACAACTATATTGGGGTTGGCTTCCAGTCTACAGCTGAATACCAGTGTTTTACAAGGAGTAACTGCCTTTCGGACATCCACAACCCAGTTACTGGGTAACACCCACCCCCTTGGTAAGACTGGTTGTCAGCCTTTCTGGCTTTTGACTACCTACTGCCAAAGATCTACGAATGACAGCCGGGAACAACGGCTTTACGTGCTTTCCGAGGCACCCATCCACAGACCGACCGCGGCCAGCGTAGCTTATCCTTTGACCGATCGATCTGTACGGCATTAACTTAGCCACGAGCTCCTCAAATGGCCAATAATAGGTACCATTGCAGCATATAATTATCCCACTGCTGGGCAAAGGCCTCTTCTCATACACAGAAGGCACGAGCATTGATCACCACGTGCGCTCAAGGCGGATTGGCGATTTCAGACATATATTAATTATAAGTTCAGGTTTCCTCACGATGTTTTTCCTTCAGTGATGTTAGTGGCCAACATATAATAATAATATATATGAGGACATCACACAGACGACCATCTGACCCCAAACTAGGCAGACCCTGAACTATGGGTGTCAGACAGCTGATATACATACAGACTCAGATTATATGAAACAAAAGGCAGATAGACCGCGCGGAACACTGAGACTGAAGCCACAAAAGCAAAAACAAATTCAAAAGCGAATACAATCACGAGATTGTAGGCTTGCTTGGTGGCTTGTTGGTTTGCTTGGCTTGGATTGTAGGTTGCTTTGGTGGCTTCACTCTCAGTGTTCCGCGCGGTCTATCTGCCTTTTGTTTCATAATCTGAGCATACAGATATATATAAATACTTATACGAAATTGAAAAAGTCACATTGGTACTTGCTCGAACCTGGTTGCGAACCTACAACCTCATGAATAAGAGGCGGGCGCCTTAACCTATTACCACCAGTAGACATTCGTCTATGATGTCTGTCATATAGTCGTGACCAGCAGGGCACATTTTGGTTTGTCATTTATACATGACTGTGGCGGTCTATAGGTTAACCACTGTGTGTGTGTGCGCGAGCGTGTGTGTGTGATGTTGTGCAAGCGCAGTGCTTTTAACCCTCGGCATGCCTGGTAGGGTCTGTCAAACCCACCTCTGCACACAAACCGTTGTTTTTCATTTTTCATTGAATTTTACGCCTAACCACACTCAGTAGCTGGCCGTTATGAATTGCTATACGCCCTGAGCCCGCTACCTCCGTCCGGAGCATGCCCTTGTGGTAGTAGGACCTGCGTATAGTTGGCGCGGGTCTCACAGACCCGATCAGGCATACGGCGTGACTTTTTTATGTAAGTATTTTATGGAAATTGATGTTATTTTTGTATATTTATTACATTAGTTTAGTTTCGAAATAGGGAGTAATTTGTGCGATGTTGATATTATTAATTTATTGATAGACGCAGCTAAAGAAAAAGACGTAATTTTGTGGTTACGAGTCCGATCTTGAGTCAAGGAAGCGAGGCGTCTGATTCAGAGGCAGAAAACAATGATTTGAGGGAAGGTGTTCAGATTCTGAAATCGGCGTGCCCTTGTCTACGCTAGCTTCATTGCCGTGAACAAATATTTGCAAGCATCTCAATCGCAAGGCGAGGCAATCGTCTAGATAGACGATTGTTGTTTTTTCTTGACATTGCACTCTTCAAACACCCAAAAATCGACTCCTGATATAAAACGTAGATGCCACGTATGCAGTCAAGAAAGATTCTAAAACACAATTTATCTGTGACACTTGTGAGTCACACATTATGTATGGGTCATGCAATTTTCCAATGTGCAATTTGCTTCCGAACCAGAGCCCTAGAAAATGTTGATAGAAGAGATAAAGACTGAATATTCTTTCGTTTTTTATAAGTATATGGAAGTACCTTATTATATTACATAGTCTGATTCAGATTTCTTTACTTTTTAATAAGAATTGTGAGTTATAAGTGTAACGAAGTCAATTTTTAAGTACAAAACGCTGCCTAAATATAATTACAAAAAATATTAATCAAAGTTGGTGATTAGCAAAGTTTTTTTATTTTAATTTCCAATTTACATCTCTAGTAAAAACATAAGTACATTATAATAACTTAATTATCAAAAATTATTTGAGAAATAATAAGTTAAAAACCGGGGTCTGACAGACCCACCAGGCATACCGTGTAACTTTTTGCCACCAGGCATACCGAAGGTTAATTACATGCAAGTTTTTAATACCACTAAGTCTATGTGTGTATTTAAAAAGTAATTTGATGAACAGATGATGCTAAAGAGCCTGCTGCGTACGTTCTCTTTTGTAAACTCTGTACCTCAATCGATTTCCTGACTTCAGCGTTTAAATCAGTTCCATATTGATGATGTTTTCCGTGAAACAGTGATTTCATGGCGTTATACAAATAAATACACACGCAGTACTTACATCTAATTTGGTAAACCTTGTATGTGTGTATGTAGCCAGACGATTTGTTACTATGAATGATACGAAGTGTAGCAATTTATTGAAACGTTCGCGTTCGTGTGTACTTTAATAATAATATATCGCAATCACATATCTGTTTAGTTGCAACGCTTCGTTGGTAAATAGCGTTGAGACTGACAGCGTTAACTGCTGTAGTAACAACAACGTCTACTTGTTGTACCTACTGTATCGTCATCCATCACATCCATCCATCTCCCACGACGTTAAGTGTTCTACGGTGACGTGTTACAGATACTGTTCGGAAAAGAGTCATTCAGTCAGAAAATAAATGATACCTGTGTTCTAGGTACCTACTGTAGATACATCGGCTGGTCTCGAGTAATACAACCTTATTGATATGGGTATGAGAAAAACTCTTAGAATTTAGAAGGTCTTGACGTCCGTCGTGTGGGATGTCAGGTCGAGATATAAAAGAACTGAATTAATCAATATACGAAGAAATTCCCTAAAGTAAACTGCGTATCATTAGTAGGTAGATACTTCTCCCCGTCCTTTAAATACCTACTAGTAGGTACTATAAATATCAAACTAAAAAAACAGAACTAGTTTTGGCTATATCGCAGAGCGTAAAACAATTTGATCATATTAATTAGCCTCTCCCCAACCATGTTGCGGTTGACTTCCAGTCTACAGAATGCAGTTGAATTGAAAATTTTCCATAGAACGACTGCCTATCCGAGTTCCACAATATTTGGAGCGTTCGACAATTTTCTCCGTCAATTCGCGCCACTACATTTCCCTGGCCGCACACTTCGACCTTGACCTACCGCACGATAAGGCGCGCCGCAAACTTGCGCCAATTAACACAATTGTGCACAGACTGCGGCCCGCACTTGACATCATCTGACACCATTTAGTGCTCATAAAAAAGCCGTGCTGTCATACCTATATTACGTACTGCGTGAGTTATTTCAGGCATGAGCATGATTGATTGAAGCAATCAGGCTCCAGACCAATTGATTGAATTAGATGTTCTTTTGATTACTGCTGATTGTTAATGTACGAATAAATCTTAATTTGTAAGGTCATTGCTATGAATTCGAATCGTGATTCATTATTTCATTTGGTAGACGCGTGTTTAATGTTATTTGCAATCCCATCCACCTGGTCAATGTGGAAATTAAAACATATTTCACTATGTATTTTAGAGAATCGAAAAATAATTAAAAGTAAAAATAAATGACAGAAGTAGCACAAATTGTGTTACAATGACATCGTAGCGTACAACAATGGCGTCGTGCGTAGCCCCGCAATGTCTAGTGTTGTGCTATCACTGTCACGTCTGTCTCCGTTAATAACGTATTCAAATCATAATATTATCTGTTATCTGAACGTATAATTAGTTACCAAAGTCACATATTATTATAACAGACGTTAACATAATTTAAACATAGGCAGGTACATTTTAACAGTCATGACTCATGGGTTCATGACACTGGCATTTCAAAAGTTAATAAGTATAACTTTAAAGCATACGTACTACATACCTACATATCCATGTTTAAGTAGATAACGATAACTATAACTTGGCACATTTCTTTATTTCGATTTATGTACATTTACAATATTATTTTTCTTTGGTTACAGGTAAGCTGTTGGTTCTCACGTCGACGTCGCGGCGTCGCTACGTACTACGTGTACGGGTATGTCCTCGACAATAGCGAAGGTGCTAATTATCGGTAAATAGTACGATTTGACAGAACGTGACGTGTCACGTGGGTAGGGGAGACCTACGATACGTACAGCCAGGGTTGACACTTATATCTGTCCTAAATACTTTGAGAAAACTTTTACAGGAATGTCAAGACAAAGACCATTTTTATTTAAAGAATTAGCTAAAAGGCCAAGTAATAATAGGACGATTCGGTACAGGGTTTTTTTATATTAAGGTAGCCTAGGTACTTAATACATACATTACGCGTGTTGTAAAGTTATCTAATATATGTAGTTAACCGAATACCACGGTAGTACTAGACAGCTATGCGGGAATATCGATTGGTAAAGTGTTAGTCCACCGCCTGCATCGACGGTGTGTTTACAAACACCATCAATGTTGTATAGGTTAGGTACACGCGCTCGGTGACACCTTCATAATCCCAAACATTACATACACATGACAAAATCGATCGATTATCTCTTCGTAGTAGCACAAAATATAAAGGTTACAGAAGGACCGCTCCCGCCATCTGCATGCCAATTTGTGGCGAAATGTGTCTCTGCACTACAATAATGTACCTAAAATCTTTTATAACCGCATTTAAGCAAATAAAGGTTTTGACTTTGACATCTTTAAAAATAATTACCTAAACATAGACTCACTAGGGCTGCTTTTTTAGGTTTTATTTGTGACAATATGTTGACACTGGTTAGAACTCTTTGCAATTTTTTTATAACAAATTTTTTTATAACTTATGAGTTATGTGTCTAGATCAAAAGTTACCTCGTATTTTTTATGAAAATGAAATAAAACAATTTAGGAAAAAAATATAGTATAGAAAATGGAACACTTTTTTGTGCATAATTATTAATTTTAAACCATTTGGAAAGAAATTAAATTTGGAGGATTTAGAAAATATACCTACCTTAGCAGGTTATGTTGGAAATTAGCTTCATTTGAGCTTGTTTTGAGACGATAAGTCTTTAATATAATATGAATATGATCCACTTATTATTTACAATTTCACACAAGAAGAAACAGATTCTTTGTTCGTTCTCAATGTAAAACATTTTATTCAACATTTTGTAAGACATATTTGTTTTTCGATGTCTTCTGAAAGTCAAACATCACTCACTTCCATATATCGATGCTCCCCAGAAATTAAAAGTAAACTTACGACTCACGTGACGATTGAAAGGGAAAGTATTAATAAATATAAAAATTTGAAATAAAACAGATTTTTGCACAGGCATTAAAAACTGACCGAACATCAGCAAGCAACTTGCAGAATACCTATCTCATCTCTACATAGGATCATGGCAGGATTTGTACAAAAAAATAAACATGTAGAAGTTAAAATTCTATTTTTTATATTCTTGGGTACATAAAGAGTATCTTCAGGCATTTACAATATTTATATAACCCCGCAATAATAATGGATTTTAAAAGTGAATATTTTAACGAAATTCTTTATTTTGAAACAAAACGGAGACTGACAGTAACAGTGACAATGACAGTCACCGTTTCGCAGTTCTTACACTAAAATTGTATCGTTTTTATAGGGATAATAATGCCAGAAATAATCCATCCATTATTGTAAACAACGATTAACATCACTTGTCTGTCTGTCAGTTTGATAGATCCGTTAATGTCACTTGTCACTTTCTTTTTTTAACCAACTTCAAAAAAAAGGAGGTTCTCAGTTCGACCCGTATGTTTGTATGTATGTATGTTCGTCCGCGATTATCTCCCGTTTGGCTGAACAGATTTTGATGCGTTTTTAATAAAGTTTGTTACATTCTAGAGAAGGTTTTAGTATACAACAAATAGAAAATTATTCAGCGTTTTACGAAAAAATCAACAAATACCAAAAAAAAAAATACATAGAAGACGTTTTCGTTTCTTCCATCTTTGAAGGACTTTCAATCTCTGTTTTAACTGTGTTGCCGTTTCTTAATTGGATTGATTGATTGATTTGGGTGATAAGGAGGAACTAAAAAGTGGAAAATAAAAACTTTTTACGCAACGCTTTCTGAAAAAAAAACGACAAAAACCGAGAAGACGTTTTCGTATCTTCCATCTTTCCATCTTTGAAGGACTTTCAATCTCTGTTTTAACTGTGTTGCCGTTTCTTAATGGATTTGGGTGATAATGAGGCACTAAAAAGTGAAAAATAAAAACTTTTTTTTTTTAAAAGAGAAGCGCCTTCAAAAGCTAAAAAGTGATAAATAACTTTAGAACAGAACACACATGACTTTAGTTTCGGAAGTCGGTGGCTTTGTTCTGTTTGTTGTTTTGTATTGCCACCGACTTGCGAAACTAAAGTCATGTGTGTTCTGTGCTAAAGTTATTTATCACTTTTTAGTTATTGAAGGCGGTTCTCTTTTTTTTTAAATTATCATCGACCAGTACAAATTGGTGCCCATGGTTTACATGGGTATCAATAGCAACTGCTCTATACATGTATGCTGTCATGAAGCCTCCATACGGGATCAAAGGCGCTCTAGCTCCAATCATAATACCACCCCAAAGGGACACGGATTTCCCGCCTTGCTGAACTGTTCCAATGGCAGTTATTTGCCTTTCACGGTCTCCTGGGCCTCAAGTCTGCTATTACAATAGTGTCAGAATGGTCTATCATTGATTTCATAATTATTGATTTTGACAAGTTTGGTAATCTACTAATATAATGGCGTCATTATGACTTTCCAATGGTCAACCACTGACACGCCATTGAAAGAAATGATATATAGAATGGTAATCTCGTACAAAATTACAACTGAATGACTGACTTAGGCGGTAATCGGCTAAAATTTTGACAGTTCTTTTGATCAGTGCCCTACCATTAGAATGTCATTGTGCAGGTCAATGATCGACCATTACGAATTTAACAGATTACGAACTTTTAGCAAAATGACAATGGGATCGTGTTGGAATGACGAAATCATAGAAATAGCAGACTTGGCCCCCTGGTCTTCTCCAGATACGGACACGTCGATTATCCGGATGAGTACTGATTCGCAATTCGTCAACGAAGAGACAGTTTTGCCAAATGTTTTCTTCTTCATTTTGCCGAAGCCTAGCCCACTGCAACTTACGTCGTTGACGTTGCCGGGAATTCAGAGAAGCTCGCCAAGACCTCCGTGCTCGTAATCCGGCCTGTTGCAAGCAATTACGAATGGTCTGAGTGCTAACTTCAAGCCCGGAGGCGGCCCGAACTTCTGCTTTTATTTTAATAGCGTTGATTGTTGGGTCACGGGCTGCCAGCAATAATATAGCGCTTTTGGGCAGCAGTTAAAACAGTCGGGCGTCCACTGCGGGGTCGGGCAACAAAATTACCCATCCCGTAGTACCTCTGCAACGTGGTCACGACTCAGGATTGGGATATAGCAACTCTGCGTGCTATTTCTCTCATGGTGAATCCTTCTTCCCTCAAAGTTACTATTCTTGCTCGTAAAACTTCTGATAATCCTCTTGGCATTTTATCAATCACAACTTTCCGCGAAAAAGTATTTAAAATCGGTAAAAATTGACTAAATCAGATTTCTGAATGAGCGTAAGCTAGGACTGAAGGCCTTCTAATACGGGAAAACAATTGAACTGTTTTATTGTTTTATATTATATTATATATATAATTTAATATAAAATTTATTATATATATATATTTAATTAAATCTATATTTTTAAATAAAGAATCTAAAAAGAAGAAGATATCATAATATAATCCACCGTAACAAAAAAGATTTCGATTTTTAAAAGTGTTCGCAAACTTTTTTTGATGTGTGTACTTAAATGTTTTTTTTTGCACAAATTAATGTATAGATCTCGCCATGATTCTTTGTGTGATATGTATAATAGGGTATTTTACTCTATACGAGAAAAAATCTATAAATATGTTATTGAGACAGTTTAGGCATAAAGCAGTCGGAAAATGTAAGTTTTAGTTCATAAAATAACAAAACAAATTTTTAAATTCAATTCAAAGTTTTCAGTATTTTTAATCTGTTATAAAACACCGTGAAATAGTAGCGGCCATGTTATTACGCCGTACGGCTGTGTAAACAAAAATTTGTCAACTGTCAGTCAACCGATTGGCGTAATATAGGCTTTGTACTTTTATTATTTTCGTAACCAACGTAATTTTTTCATTGTTACATCTATTACAAAATATGCTTTTAATTATTTTTAAATGATAATATACTATTATCATATTTAATATGAGCTCATTTGATACAAAACGAACTGACGTCATTTACGCTGAGCATTATGGCGTCCAGTAAGAGGCGTTTTCTACAAACTACGAGCGAAATTTGAAATTTTAAAATTAATTGCATTTTTATGGGACTTATCGATTGAATAAAAATTTTGAGTTTTTTTGGTGGCTTATTAGCACTACAGAATTTCATTGAGACACTTTTCAAAAATGGGTGTAATACCCTATTGTGGCCACAGTTTTTCTGTGTGCGTGGAAATCCACTCAAACGTGTAGGTACTACGCCCGTACGTGTGAGAAGCAATGTTAGACATAGTACTGGCTGCCACGCGGCCCAATGCCATACACAGGAAGAGCAGTAGGCTAGGTCCTAGCTAATATGTTAAGAAATTGTTTTAATGCTCAGCGAACATTAGCGTTACTAGGA
Organism: Charanyca ferruginea; assembly: GCA_947361185.1. Lineage (NCBI taxonomy): Eukaryota > Metazoa > Arthropoda > Insecta > Lepidoptera > Noctuidae > Charanyca > Charanyca ferruginea. The sequence goes on along the minus strand of OX376063.1, from coordinate 678,950 downwards.
GGGAAGCGCAATTACACTTTTAAATGTATTATACAGGCTACAGGTAGTTGTTCCATTCCAGGTATGGTTGTTTGTGTATGTCAGTGGTTCCCAAACTTGATTGGACCGCGACCCATCTAACAAAATTTCCAAATACGGAACTCACCTCTTGGCTGTCACTGTTAAAATAAGTAAAAAATAGTTTCTCCGTCGATTTACTTTACAATTATTGTGTTTTTCATGGAAGTAAAATAAATTTATAAAAGTGAGAGTGAAAAAAAGTATCCTAAACCGTACTTTCGAAAATTTTAAGGTCATTAAAAACATGGAGTGCTATTTCAATGAGAAATATGTCTTTATTTCCATTGTCATATATAAGTTTCGTACGGCTCATCAAATATTCGCTCGCGACCCACCAGTAAGTCGCGGCCCATAGTTTGGGAAATGCTGGTGTATGTGATTTCCTATACCTATCTGTAAACGCACCCACGATAAAGGAGAAATTCCTAGTATTTTTTTTTAAATAAAATAGAATACCTAATAATAATTAGATGTAACACCTTTTACTTAGTATTCGCTAATTATTCAAAAGTGGAGGGGACTCCTAGCACAGGTATGTCTCATACTTAAAAGGAGGCGTCTACGTTATAAATATGGTAAAAGTTGTAAATGAAATAAATACTTTTTGTTTCTAAAACTATTTTGCCGACTTTTAAAAAAGGAAGAGGTTCTCAATTCCAACCATGTTTCTATAACGTATGACTGTGTTTAACACGGGTGTATCTAGTGTTCGTAGTGGCCCCTCTGCTGGTTGTCTGCTGTGTGGTGGAGCCTCTACGTAGGTGGGTCGACGCGACTGTCTCTGTGATTGATCACTATTATTAGACATGATGACTGTTATAACGACTCAGTCATCAATTTCTCCCCATACACTATATTTATAATAGCCTTGTACTTTTATGTGTTATTAATACCGATTAGCTTGTATTTTCTATTTGTTTGTATGCAAATAGGTATTCACAGCTGAAAAGTCTTGTATAGGTATTAAGATAAAGGTGCCAATCAAATTGTTCGCATGGCATTGTTGAGGTTAATAGCTCGGTTGCTTTGCACTGTAGATATACTTAGATGTTACGTGACATATTATGTGTGTTTCACGTGTTTAACTAAGTATGTACAGTGGCCAAACCAGATAAGTAACCAGTTCGCACACAACAAAACTATATTGCTACTGTACGTACTGCTCACAATGACAGCCACGCACAAATGTAACTCGTAGCGCTAACGTCTTCTAAACGATAGTGTATCATAATTTCGCACTACAAAATAGTTGTTCCTGTGGCGCAACTGGTAAGCATTCAACCTGTGGTGACAAATGATTAGAGTTCGAACCACGAGTTTACCATAATACTATTTTTGAGATTTTGTAATTTAGAGTTAATATACTAACTGAATAAAATAATATTCTGACTAGTTTGAGAATCTACTACAAGTTTCTTGCCTACTTATAATTATTTACCAGTTTAGAAGCTGACTACCCGCTTTAAAAATATGTTCCTGCCTTTAATTGTAAACTTATGTATGAACCAGTCTGCATTAGCAACTACACCTATACTCCTTTTTTATTACTTGCTCTTTTACTAATTTTGTGATTGTTATAAACTGTTTAACTTGGACCATGCACCATTTAACTGTATTCCAAAAAGCTCAAATTATTGTTTTGCATGAGCAAAACATTTCTGTAAGTGAAATCGCAAGGCGCCTAATGGTATCGGTGAGTAAAATTATTATTACTAATAATGTAGTAATTTATTATGTCGTCGTGCCCCAGTAATTTCAATAAGATCTTGTGTCTCATTTAACGAATTGTGGATTGTTTAGTTGAGAATAGTAGAAAATGACACCGGAGTATTTATTTATTAACTGCATAGCCGTTCCCTACTCAGATTATGAAACAATAATCTGAGGTTCCCTATAATTATCGATATTTAAAAATTACCATTATCGTTTGACACAATTAGTTTTGTATCTGCATTTTGTTATTAAATATTTAAAAACATAATAAATATGTTTGTAAATGAATAGGAGATAATAATAAAATAACAATTTTGAAATGATATAGTATCATAATTAAATTTAAAAATATAATTATGATACTAAATAATGTATGATAGATAATATTGATTAAAACTTTAAGAAAAATAAATAGATTTCGTGTGTGCATAACCGAATAAATACCTAATAAGTGTTATAATTACATTTTATAAATTTTAATATTACCTACATTTTTTTATTAGTATGTATTTGAATAAGCTATATTATAAGTATATGAATTGTATTTATAAAAATACTAGCTTTTGCCCGCGACTTCGTCCGCGTATATGTCGGTTATCGCGGACGCAGACGAAGTCGAAGTCGAAGTCGAATAAAAGGTAGCCTATGTCCTTTGTTGGGGTTCACACTTACCCTGTACCAAATTTCACACAAATCGGTTCAGTAGTTTAGGCGTGAAGAAAAGACAGACAGACAGAGTTACTTTCGCATTTATAATATTAGTTAGGATATTCTCTGCATTGTTTTCATATTGCATATTTTTTACTTCGTAATTTATTTTGGGAGGTGTAAGTTTAGTTCTAAAATTTTTCACTTTATTTTTAGAGAAAAACCGTTCGTCTGTGGGTGCATCGTCACGCTGAGACAGGCGAAATTAACCGTCGCCTGCCTGGACCGACACCATTGGCTTTCACAAGTGCTTCGCCTCGGCACCGTGAGATTGTTGCCACCCATACAACAGACCCATTCGCTAAGACCAGCACAACAGCAGCAGCACATAACGTCAGTATGCAGGCGATACGGAACCACCTGCGAGCAGATGGTTTGACATGTTGCAGACCGGCGCGCAAAATTTTACTGTCTACCGTGCACCGTCAAAACCGCGTTCGTTTTGCGAAGGAATATCGGTACTTCGATTGGCAAAACAATGTCGTCATATTTACTGACGAAAAATGTTTCAGATCAGATAAGGATGGACGCAAAATACTATGGAGGAAAAAAGGAGAAAGATAAGTACACTGAAGTTAATATTTTGCCAGTTAGGACTAGTGGCCGCATTACACTCGGGTATTGGGGCTGGATGTCGTCGATGGGGCCCGGGGAGCTTGTTGAAGTGGGAGCTCGTAATAATAGTCACGGCTACTTAGATATTTTAAAAAATGTTATGCTACCCACGGTGCGAGTTGCCTATCCGAACGAGCATATTTACTTTGTGCACGACAACTGTGCGGTGCACAAAGCACGTATTGTGCAAGATTGGCTTAAGTCACAAACAGATGTGACTGTTATTGATTGGCCTGCTAAGAGTCCAGATTTAAACCCCATAGAAAATGTATGGGGTCATATGGTGTTGAACTGGGACCCATCGGAAGTTAGAACAAAGTCTAATCTGGATGACGTTGTAACTTCGACTTGGGAGTCGTTACGTGGTAGTGACCATTGTAACAACATGGTTGCTAGTATGAGCAGACGTTTGCAGCTTGTCATAGACAGCGAAGGGGCTCCCATTCATTATTAATACATAATAATATAACTAGATTATATAATTATTGGAACATTGAAAAATTAAAGCAGTGGACGTCCTACGGCTGAGAATATGATGATGAAATATAACTTTGGTTTATTAATCTGAGTATAAAATATCCACAACTATTAGGTATTAATTACGGATCATCTTGAGAAAGTGTAATATCGAAAATCACCGCCGCCTTATCGTAACATTTATGCTGCATAAGCTGCCTATTAATTTCAAACATTTTAACGTATTATAATCTATTATATTCCTAGAAACTGTGTTGGTAATACTGTTCCCGATACCAGTGGGTTTACTATATTTTATATTTGTAAATGTTTTTGTAATCATAAATTTTTGAATGTTTTAATATTTAAAACTTTTATGTGTATACCTACAATTGAAACAAAATACTCAATACTATCCATCCTCAAAACTTTCACAGCATATTAGTCATAATAAAATAAGTCGGCGGTACTGGAGTGTGAGTGATGTTATTGTTACTGGATCAGATTACTTAGGTATATTTTTTATCTATGTGACATGTTTATTCACTCCGCTCATTGTTTATTAAATAATTAAATAACAAGACTATTATAGCACTTTGCCCGCGACTTCGTTATTTGTTCAAGACTCCCAAATTTTTCAAAATATAGCCCATGTTACTCAGGGATAATATAACATTGTAATGCTGAAAGAATTTTTAAAATCGGCCCAGTAGTTTTTATGTTAAATTGTAACAAACAAACAAGCAAATCTTTCCTCTTGGTTTAATATAAGTTTAGATGTAATGGTATGTTCTAATTACATAAACTTATTGTTGTATTATAATAAAACATGATAACTTGTGATGTTATTTTATTTCTTTAATAAAAATAAAAAAAGGTATCATTTACTAAAGCTATTTAAAAAAAAAAAAAAAAAACAACAAAAAATATTCTATTTGCATTAGCTTAAAATTTTGAATCGCAAAAAGAATCACCATTTTATAGATTCGAACTCACACAGTTAGTAACTAGCAGTACAAGCCTTATTTATTGAGCCACGATCGCTTAAAATTTTGCGGTGAAATTATGTTATACTATCATTTAGTAGACGATAGCGCACTCACTCTACGAATGCGATGTGTGCGTGGCTGTCATTGTGAGTAGTACGTACAGCAGCGATATAGTTTTGTAGTGTGCGGACTGGTACCTTATTTCCTTTGCAGACTGTACATGACTTCGATTTTACCGAACAAAGTTACTCGAGAATAGATAAATTTACTCTTCAATAACAATTACGTTTTTGTATCACCACGCTATTCTAGAGTAAAACTACTCTCGCATAATTGTTCTGTGTCGTTGAATGTATAGAAGAACGAAAGTATAACTTAACTGAGAAAAAGTAGCACCGTATCTTGTTTGCATTATATAAAATGAAGTTGCATCTACATCATTTGGCGGTATAATAATAGGGTACTTGGACTCCATTCCCCCAAAGATTTCGAATAGCAATAGTAAGATGTGACGTCACGTATTTGCCAAGTCAATTGACTAACTATTTATATGGTGTAAATTACCAAAATTGACAAATTTATACGATAGATGCGTAATTTGACAATCTTATTCCACAAAATAAGGTTTTACACCGAGTTTTTCAGCAGTGACTGTGACTTTGAGGCTGTAAGATCTTCCCTTATAAACTGCAAATGTGTTCTCTAGCAAATAAACATTTTTGATTTGATTTGATTTGAGTATTTCAGGATTTACTTGAGAATAGGCAATTGATATCTAGATTAGACATTGGTGAAACGAAAAAGTTTAAGAAGCTCGAGAGTAAAGGGTTGTAGTTGTTTGGTGAAATCGGCACCACAAAGTACGTAAGGCTGCGTCGCGCCCGAGCAGAGAGACCACTCAGAACAAACCGCCATTTTACACAGCATGCGTTAAAAAATAGGTGGGGGGTAATCTATGGGTTCGATTCCCGCCCAGGGTAAACATTTGTGTGATGAGCACTTGTGTTTGCCTTGTGTCTAGGTGTTGTTTATCTACTTATATATGTATGTATTAAAAAAAAATGTATTTGTGTATGTATATCAGCTGTCTGACACCTATAGTACAGGGTCTCCCTAGTTTGGAGTCAAATGGCCGTGTGTGATAATGTCCCCACATATTATTATTATTATTGCAAGGACAGATACCACAAACTTTTCGATGTTTAATGCCTATAAAACATCTCGAAATGAGGAATAAACGGCTATACTAACAATATGTACACCAAGTTATTATGTAGTAGTAGTATAGTAACTAATAATAATGTTTTGTGCAGTGTCAACTTGACTCTGAAACATCATAACAGTCTCTACACTTGAGAGCCGCGCTGGAGCACGCTCCGCAGACGTACCTACCACTGAACACAATAGAAACACTTCAATTATACCATGCTGAGGCGACAACGTGAACTTTACATCCTTTTGTTCCATTTTCGAGTACCTAAGGCTGCATTTCCACCAGAGATGTCTGAAGATGTGTCGCACATAAGGACAGTCCAACCTACTCGCTGTCATACTCAGAACGGTATTGGAGCTGGCCCGCACTCTGCGAACATGAGATGCGCAGCGCTTACGCATGGTCGCATGGAAACAGTCCGTGCGCGCCCAAGCGAACATACCCGAAGCGCTGCAGTAGCGAGGCGTTCAGAGCGGTGTTGGGGCTCCAACACCGCTCTGAACGCGTTGTGGAATTGCACGCGGAGGGCGCTGTAGCTTCTCTGCGTGTAATGACACCGCTCCGTTGTCATAACTTGTACTAAGCTAGCGCTGTACTTGGTTAGCTTCACGCTACACATCCTCGCCATCCATTAAAGCCGGAAAGCCTGGCTTGCTACCAATTACACGAGACAATAAAAAAAAAAACAAAAGAACCACTATAAGAAAATACCTCTAAATACGTATTGGAAATTTATCGGGTTTTTATTCTTTAATGTGTCAAAGTCAAAGTCAAAGTCAAATCATTTATTTCAATTAGACCATTAAAAGGCACTTTTGAACGTCATATTGTAAAATTTGAATCTAGTTGCCCATTCCAAATGGTAGTTTCGTATGGAGAAGAATGGGCAAGAAACTCCATACATACTCTTTTAAAAAAGGGTGTTTACAATATTTTCATTTACAAGAATGATTATGTTATGTGAATACGATGTATCTTGTATACAAATCACTATATTATGGTATGTACAAAGTATCACAAGTCAAGAAAATGACAGCTAAGTTATGAACATAGACACACAGTGTTCACATATTTACAATTAATAATACAGTAGACGATTACTTCTTCTATTCCAACAAACAATGAATAGTGTGTGAGCCAGAGTAATCTATTAAGTACAATAAAGAATAGTATGTACCTATATTATATGTAGTATTAGATTTAGTCATTTGAATTAGCAATCAATTGATTTTGTCTATACTAAATTATGTCCTATGGAGCCGGACCAGCATGTTCCCAAGCATTCTTATCTTGGATATATTCCTCTAACTTATAGTATGCCTGTTTACAAAGTCTACCTTTAATGTATCTTTTAAATTTTGTTTCATTTAGTTTTAATATATCACAAGGTATTTTATTGTAACATTTAACAGAGTACCCCATAAAAGATGTGTGTACTTTAGATAATCTAAAAAATGGTTGAGCTATTTTATCTTTATTTCTAGTATTAAAATTATGTCGATCACTTAATTTATCAAAAAGATGTATGTTTTTTCTTACATACATAATATTTTCATAAATAAATTGACAGGGCACTGTCATAATATTAATCTTTTTAAACAGTTCTCTAAGAGATTCGCAGCGACGTAGATTATAAATGGCTCTGACAGCTCTCTTTTGTAAAATAAAAATGGATTCAATGTCAGCAGCCCGACCCCACAGTAAAATGCCATACGACATAATACTGTGAAAGTAGCTAAAATAGACCAAACGAGCGGTTTCGACGTCTGTTAACTGTCTTATCTTTCTAACAGCGTAAGCGGCTGAGCTTAGCCGTCCCGCAAGAGATGTTATATGTGGTCCCCATTGTAACTTCTCGTCTAGCGTGATCCCCAGGAAAACCGTGTGATTAACAAATTCCAGTTTTTCTCCATTCAATATAAGATCACATTTGCTACTTCTAACATTTGGTAAAGTAAATCTAATACATTTGGTTTTATTTTCATTTAGTACCAAATTATTTACCCTGAACCAATTTTGGACCTGAAGTATAGAGTTATTCACTTCGTCAAGATTTTGAGAACATCTGTCTATTTTAAAAATTAATGATGTATCATCTGCAAATAACACCATCTTCGGTTGGTTTTGAAGTAATTGGGGTAAATCATTTATATAAACTAAAAATAGAAATGGACCTAATATCGATCCTTGAGGAACGCCCATAGTCATTTCAGACCCCAATGAGTTTACGCCGTTAACCTGAACTTTAACCTGTCTGTCCTTCAGATATGATCTAAGCAAATCAAGGGATGTTTTAGTAATTCCGTAGTGCTCCAGTTTCAGCAAAAGTGTCTCATGGTCAACGCAATCGAAAGCCTTTGAGAGGTCGCAAAAGATTCCAATGGCATCTCGTGCTTCCTCCCAGGCGTTAAAAATGTTCTTTATTAGGGTGACACCGGCGTCAGTTGTACAACGTCCTTTGGTGAAACCGTACTGATGTCGATTTTTTTTTTTTATTTTTTTTTTTTTTTTTTTTTTTTTTTTTTTTTTTAATAATTTGTAAAATATATAAAAGTTCATAATTCACTATAAATTAATGTAATTTAAATAGAAATAAGTGATAAGTATTATGCAAAGTGTTTATGCAGTGTTTTTGTTGCGAAACTTCGCACAATAAGCAAAACAAGAAGCGACTGTCACGTCACCGCCTTAACGGTGAAGGATTTAAAATATCGTCGAACCCGGGGAGTATTTTGTTCTATCTAAGTTCTATTTACATACTACTGAACATCACGAAATACTGCTCAGGGCTCTGAGCTACGTCCATCACACACTGGCTCGGTTTATGTCTCCTTTTGCTTGACAAGTTGTGGAAGCAAAATCGACGACGAAAACATTCGCCCAGACAGTAAACACTTCACAATGTACTACACAAAATAGGCTTAATAATTATTGTTCTCTTTCTTTGTTAATAAATATTTACTTTTAATAAAACTAGCAATGTGCCTTAGACTTGTTAATAATTAAATATACTAGTATATAAAACATAGTGTGCCTACCTATTCATGTTGTTTTTCACTTTGTTTTTACTTTGCTTTCTAATTCTAAATTCTAAGTAACTTCATCTTGTTGTAATATCTATCTGTTAGCAACTCATTATTTATTTATTATTTTTAATTTTTTCCCTTACTACCTACTTTTGGTTTCGGAGCGTGAGAAACCTTACTTTATATATTACTTAAATGAGTAGGTACTCAGGATTTTTACTGAGGATAAAAATGAGAACACGTACTGCCGATTTGGAGGCGACTTTTATTCTAATTCAAAATACATACAGGGCTCATCCGGTGGACATAGACCGCTGAGCTTGCGAACGACAGAGTCTAGACATAATAGATATATGTACGTACTTAATCTAGAGCGGACGGGTGAGGTGTATCTATAACTCCTCCGACCCTAAGAGCGAAATTATCGGAAGGTTCGATTTGAGAGTCTTTCCGACAATTTTGCCAATACAATAAACATTTGGGCGATTTAAGCCAGGTTATATAAATCAAAAATGTAATAAAACTAAAAATTACTAATCCTAAAGTGACGTATCCTAAAATTTCACTGAAGTTAAAGTTCTTGTTTTCATTCAATACACTTTCTATCACTTCACTATGCTTTAACGAAAACGCCATATATTTAACTTCGTCCAAACTGATTCCTTTCATATTAACTACACTCGATTCGGAGGCAGTGGCATTCAAGTTTAGCTGCGATAACGTGACAATTGGAATCCTTTCCACAACTTCCAATTCCACAAAAATATGTCGACGAAGGTGAATCCCATAGATTTGGAGGACGCAAGGCTCATCAATTGTCACCAGGTAAGTGCCGAACACAAGTTGCTTACTGATCTCTTCACCGCATTGCTTCGTCAGTGTTGTTCTCAATCTAGTGTAGAGAAGCCAGCTAGCTGCGTTCACTTGCTGGACCCTGACCTTCTCAATTTCTATTTCTCGTTGTTTACAGGGACTATGGTCATATTCAAATTTCATCAACTGTTCCACACAGGTAAGTTCATAGTATAAGGCTTGATTATCCGCAGTACATAAAAACTGATCTCCAGCAGAGAGCGGTCGACATGGTTTTATTAGTGGTAAGTATTTCATTCCTTTCGCCAGAAGGTAAGGATATTTGGGAATAATGGCTAGGGTTTTATTTTCAGATTCATGAAAGATTGGTAAGGAATATATCTTAAAATAATTATACGATGAGTTATCCGTAAGTGGAATTTCCATTATAAATGTAATCTGATTATTTTTAATAAATGATTTTACACAAATGGTCTCCTCTATTTTCAATAGATTTGTTTCTATTGGAGGATACATTAAGTTTCCTGAGTTAGAAATTAGTTGTAAATGATGCAATAATTCTGTAGAATTCACAATAGATTGATGTAGTATCGATAATTTACTTAACGCTAATGCTGTTTCAAGTTCACTTAGCCTAGCAAAGATAGTACGGAAACTACTCGTGAATACAGAAAATAATCCTGTAAGATAAGTTAAGAAAATCCAGTTGTTTTGTTTTGCAGATAAATCTTTCAGAAGCAGTTCAATCTTTGTTAGGCGATTATGAAAGTATGCAGTATTCTGATTTATTGTTTCAGTTACATTAATGAAACTCTGAAACATTTTGGAGACAATTGTTAATTTTTTTGAAGTAATTATTTGATTATGATTTAATTTGGAAATAAGTTCTTCGTATCTAACGGCGTCATCGTGATCTAGGTTACCTGTTATTAGTTTTATAATAGAACCCAATGGATTAATCAGTCCTCTTTTAGAACGTTTCTGCGGAACTAGTTGTCGGTATTTTTCTATAGTTAAATCGAGTATAAACTCTGTATGTATTTTCATACTTGTAAGTTCTTGAGAATATGATGCATTCCAATCGATAAGTTTACACATTTGTTGGAAGTTGCTGGATATGTAATCTAAATCATTATGAATCTGTTCTAAACTGATGAGCTTGACTATAGTCCAGTGATCAGTTTGAATGTGTGCTAGGCCTTCCTTTACTGGAAATATACCTGGGTTTCCTTCAAGATTTTGCAAATGAAAAGCTAGCGAGGGCATCACTACCAACAGGATGCCGCACCACCTGCGAAGGGCGTTTAACATTCTTAATAGGGGTTTTAGTAATTCTTTCACCAATTTGAATTGGTAAAATATTTCTTACAGCTTGACCTATTACTTTTGCTTTTACGTATCTGGGTTTGTCTTTACTTTTACGCTTGTTTACGTCTTTCGCAAAAATAATTTCGCCTGCATTAAATTCAATTTCAGCTTCACCACCTTTCCTTTCCCTATGTTTTACTTTTATTGCTACCATTTTCTCTGTTAAGTGTGTATACATGACTCTGATGCGTTTAGCATGATCCTTCACCAATTTCTGAAAATACTGTTTTTCTAACTGTATGCTATACGGGTTGTTAGTATCAGTATGCCCGAAAACAACTTCGAATGGAGTGAGTTCAGTAACGGAGTGAATGGAGTGATTATATGCCATAACTGAATATGTCATTACAGATGCCGCATCGGTACAACGGTTTTCATATTTCGCCAATCTGTATATTTCGATTATGGTGGAGTGAAATCGTTCTATCAGACCCATGGAATTGGGATTATTGGGTGTACCAATATGAAGTTCGACTTTATGTAAGCTTAGAAATTCTTTCATTAACTCGTTATTGAACTCGGACCCTGGGTCGGAACTTATTTTTTTTGGAACTCCGTAGTATGAAAAATACTTCATTAGAGCACGGACTACTTCTGGAGTAGATTTGTTCTGAATTTCGATGGCCTGACCTAGCTTACTAAAAGCGTCTATGAGGGTTAGATAAGTTTTACCTTCAATACTAAAAAGATCTATAAATATTTCCTGAAACGGAGCATTTTGTGTTTGTGATAGTTGTAAGATAGGTTTAATGGGTTTTCTATCATATTTAATTTTCTGGCATGCCTCGCAAGTATTTATAACTGCCGCTATTGTCTCCTGCATTCTATCCCAATAATAATTCCTACGAAGCCTAACTAATGTTTCTTTGATGCCGCGATGGCACGTATTTCCTTCATGATGCTTAATTATTATAGATTTTTGTTCTCCTTCATCTTCTACATAAACTACTCGTTCTGTACATTCATAAAAATTAATTAAATCCTTTCTAAAAAGCTGAATTATTATATTACCGAATAACTTACGATGTTCATTATCTTCAAAATAAATGAAATACTTAAACTTTGGTTTAATGTGTTGTTTCAAAAAATCTTTAATCAGTTCTGGATTGTCTTTTGGTAAGAAAACTTCTAATACTTTTTGTTTGTCACGCGAGAGATCCTTCACTTGCATTTCATTTTTGAACCATGAGAAAACTAAAATTTGATTCGGCTTAGTGTCTATAGCTTCATGTAAGATTGGTATTCCAGTACAGTCGTTTAAGGCTGAATGAATTGTATCTGTTTTACTAGACTCGACCTGAACAGGATATTCATTAATGCTTCCGTCAATTAAGTCTATAGAACTAGCAGTTGCTGTTCGACTTGTATCTGATATGGTTATAGTTGATGAATTGCTACGTTCTCTTTTATTATGAACTATGGCCCTTTCTGTAACTATACTATCTAAGTATTCCGTATCTCTTTTACCCACGTTAACTACCAGCGATTCATTATCATCGTCAGAGTCTAAAGCAAACATTTTTATTCTAGAAAAGGCGTCGGCATTGGTATTTTGTTTGCCATTTTTGTATATTAATTCAAAGTCATAGTCTTGCAAGCGGAGTCCCCAACGTGTAAGTTTACTACTTGGATCTTTCAGAGATCGAAGCCATACTAAAGGACGGTGGTCAGTGTATATGTAAAACTTTCGACCGTATAAATATGGTCTGAAATGTTTTACTGCCCAAATTATAGCGAGCAATTCCCGTTCGATTGTGCTGTAGCGTGATTCGGTATCGCTAAGAGTGCGACTAGCGTAAGCGATAGGTTTGTCACTGCCAATTTGTCCTTGTGACAAAACTGCACCCAAAGCTATGTTTGACGCATCAGTCGTAAGTATGAAAGGTTTGTCGTAGTCAGGGTATTGTAAAAGAGGGGCATGTGTCAAGAGTTCTTTGCATTTATTAAATGCGTCAATGTATTTCTGGTCTATTATAATTTTATTACGCTTCTTTAAACAAGATGTCAATGGTTGGGTAATTTTTGCGAAGTCCTTGATGAAACGTCGGTAGTATCCTACCAGTCCAAGAAAACTTTTAATCTCAGTCGTGGTTTTTGGAAGAGGATATTTCAGTACAGCCGTAATTTTGTCGTCATTGGGTTTTAGTCCTTCTTTGGTAATTGTGTGTCCAAGGTAAAGTACTTCTTTTTTTAGAAACTCTGATTTGTCTAATTGGATTTTCATGTTAGTGACCCTAATTCTGTCAAAAACAGTCCGTAAATTCTGTATCATGTTATCAAGGCTATTTCCATAAATAATGATGTCATCTAAGTATACCATACAGTGTAGTCCTTGTAGTCCACGTAGAACGTTATCCATTGTCCTCTGGAATGTGGCTGGGGCCGTTTTAAGCCCAAACGGCATTCTGAGGAACTCAAAATGTCCATTTTGAGTGGAAAACGCTGTCTTCTGTCTGTCCCTCTCGTCTAATTCTATCTGATGGTAACCACTGGCTAAATCAAGCGTAGTGTAGTAAGTGCTCTTTCCTAATTTGTCAAAAAGGTCATGGATGTTCGGTAGGGGGTATTTGTCATCGATAGTAATTTCGTTAAGTCGTCTAAAGTCTATCACCATCCTGTATTTAACTTTTCCAGATGCGTCCATCTTCTTAGGCACCAGGTGAACAGGAGCGTTCCAAGGAGAATGAGACTCTTGTATTACATTGTCGTTTATCAATTGGTCAACTTGTCTGTTGATTTCGTTTTGAACAAACGGAGCCTGTCTATACGGTTTCACATATATAGGGTCTTCGTTTTTAGTCCTAATATGATGTTTTACCGAGTTAGTAAATGTCAAGGGGATTTGGTCACAGTAAAATATGTCTTTGAATTCCTTGCAAAGTCTATAAATTTTTTCACGTTCTTCTTCGTTGGTATGGTCAAGTCTGAGTTTAGTCAAATTGTCTTCAAGTAACTTGTCTATCTCTATGTCAGTATTATTTTTAGTAACATTTATTTTACATTCATTATTTTCATATTTAGTAACTGTAAAGGGTTGTATTATATTAAGTCGTTTTGGACTATCTGAAGTATTTTGGATTACTGAATACGCGTATCCATTTATGCAATTTATTATAGCGCTGGGCATACGCAGACCATTCTCGAATTCTTGAAAATCAAGAATAGCGTCGCCTGAATATTGATTGATAGGTAACTTAACTCGTTGTTCTGTTCGCGGCGGTATATTAATTACATAATTTAAGTTGTTGTTAATTATTGGAATACAAGTTGTGCTAGTTGTTAATACTTGATTCTTTAAATCAATTACTGCGTCTAATTGTAACAAAAGGTCATTACCAATAAGTCCGTCATATTGTGCGTCCACATCATACAAATAAAATTTATGCCAAGCGTTGGTTACAAAAGTAGGTAACGGAGGAATTTCCACTACTTCATCGTGTCTACTAGAAGCGTGGGTGCTTACCACTTGAAAGTGTTCTTTCCTAATATATTCACTGAAAAAATCATAAGCCTTTTGAGGGCTGATAAATGATCTCATGCTACCAGTATCAATCATCATTTTCGCGTCTATTTCTTCTAAGTAAATGTAGGGAAGTTTTAAATTAGGATCGCAATTTAGTTTCAAGATTTCTTGTCTTCCATCGAGGCTTTTTCCTGAAAATTCACATTTTGACTGTCATTTGTTGCTTCTAATTTGTCATCAGGTATGTTACAATCGTTCGTGTCATTATTTACGTTATCATAGTAATAGTTAATGTCATTTAAGTAGTCATAGTCATTTGACGGATTATAATAGTTAAATTCGTCCCAATAGGGTCCATATACATACTCGTAATCGTGCATAGTAAGTTCATTCAAATTAAAACCTTGTTGCTGCTTCGGTTGGGCTGTTCTCATAGATACGTCGCTATCTTGATTTTGGGGTTTTAATACCTGGGGAAGATTCGAACCAGGCTGCGGTGGTTTGTAACCCAGTTGTTGCGGTAGTTTGTATCCTAACTGTAGGGGTGGTCTATAACCAAACGGTTGAGGTGGCCTATAGCCAAACTGTTGCGGTGGCCTATAACCGAATTGTAGAGGTGGCCTATAACCAAACTGTACAGGTGGCCTATATCCGCTCTGTTGAGCTGGCCTATAACCGAACTGTTGTGGTTGCAAACCCAATTGAGGCCGATACTGGAATACTGGCTTGAAGGGTTGACCTTGACCCAAAGTTTGAGGTATCTTGTTTTGCGTATTTTGGGGATTATTCAAATTAAATTTAGACTGAAAAGGTTTGTACCCCACTGGTTGGATTATCGATGACTTTGAACTTGATCCCGAAATTTGATTATTACTATGAATACGGTTACGCATATTATATTGATCTAAGAAATTGACTTCTTCGAGTACGATGCTCAAGGCTGCTTCTAAGGTTGTAGGCGATTTAAGCCTAACGATACGCACCATATTTTCGGGAAGGTTGTACAAAAATACATTTAGAGCCGTATTGTTGTAGATAACCGACTTAGCACGTTTTAATTCCACGTCATCAATTGTATTCACCTTCGACATTAATAACGAGCGAACATTTTGGATTCTATTACAAAAATCTAAAAAGCTTTCACTTGAATTTATTTTTAAAGATTCTAATTCAATATTAATACAAGCTTCACTCCGGGGGTCTCCAAAATGTTGAATCAGCAAATCTTTGAACGCGGACCATGTAACAATATCTTCACGTTCCGATAAGAGCGCAGCTGCATCCTCTTTCAATCTACTTGTTAAAACATTAAAAACATAAAGATTTTGTTCTGTATTTCCCTTAAATCGATCAACCACGTACTGACATTTTCTCAAATAAAGGTTTAACTGTCTTTTATCACCATTATACAGTGGAATTAAATCAACAATTTCCTTTGGTATTGGTGCAACTGCAACTGTAGTGGGTGTCGTCATGATTATAGAGTAATGAACTGTACAGAGGTTGCAACTCGCTTTAAAATAATCCTATTAAAATTAAAATTCACACACACTTACAATATAACAACACACAATTAATTAATCAGACACAAAATTAATTAATCAGAATACCCAATAATATGAAAAATAAACTTCGTAATACTTCTACTACAAAAATGTAAATTTAGAAAAAAAATAGTTTTACCTTAAGAGTTACTTTATCTTACAATTATTAATTGAATTTACAGTTAATACTGTTTATTTTATTCAATTCAATCAATCTAGATTTGAACTTTAAAGTTAATGCTGAAAGTAAGAACTCTCTAACATTGACACTACTCTATGTTTTATGTTCTAAGAATTGAACAGAGATAAGACCACATAATTTCATACAGAGTTATCAGCTAAAGACTAAACAATAATCTGTCTGTTATAATGAGCAAGTTTTGATCTCGAAAATAACATTTAAAACTTATGAAAAATATAGGAGGATTAGGGAACATAGGATTGGCGAAAAGATTTACTCACCAACCGCCCGTGACTCCCATACTCGATGATTTCTGCACTCACGCGATTTAAAAGAATATTTATTTGGTTCGAAGGATTTTCTCTGCTTTCGTAGATTTTACGCTTAATGTTTTCTAGTCGAATTTGGACGTCCGGAAAAACGCGAAACTACGGATTTCTACGAGAAAATCCTACCGGCTGCGCCACTTTTGGTTTCGGAGCGTGAGAAACCTTACTTTATATATTACTTAAATGAGTAGGTACTCAGGATTTTTACTGAGGATAAAAATGAGAACACGTACTGCCGATTTGGAGGCGACTTTTATTCTAATTCAAAATACATACAGGGCTCATCCGGTGGACATAGACCGCTGAGCTTGCGAACGACAGAGTCTAGACATAATAGATATATGTACGTACTTAATCTAGAGCGGACGGGTGAGGTGTATCTATAACTACCTACTTCCTATTATTATAAATAGAAAAACATCTTTCCTATTTTTATTTAGCCACACAATTGCGCACATTCCAGGTGACAGATAATTTAAAGGAAATGATGACCCGCAGTGCTACCATCAAGGAGATGGAGGCTAAACTTCGAGCTACCTTAAAGGACCTCGTAGCTTCTAAAGCCTTATGCAAACAGCTGCTTCAGGAAAGAGATGACAGCGAGGTGGAAGTAAAGAATATTGTAGACAAGAACACCTTCCTCAAAAATGAGCTGGCTGAGCTACATCGACAACATATAGATTTAACCGATCAATACACGGAACTACTACATAAGGTGTCTACGTTTCAAGAGTGCAGTGACACCCATGAACTAGCATTAAATCGAATACTAGAACTTGAACAGAACTTGTGTGATGCCCATAAGGCATTATCTCATTCAGAGTCACTTAAAGTTAGCAAACAGGTTGTAAATACCAATAATCTATTTGAGGAGTTGGTAGGCAGGTCAAAATTAGTGTGTGAGGCAGCGGTAACTATAGATTTGACTGGTGATGATACCATGCCATTGTGTCCTGTTGTTATGAGTCACAACAAATTAAAAAAATATATAAAAGTCAAGAAGTTAATTAAACGGTCACAGAGAGCAATCAAAAAACAAAATCTTTTAAAGTTAAATCTTAATCTTAGAAAAGAACGTGTCATCCTCTCAAAAAACTTAAATACATGTATTATAGAATTGGATAAATGTAGGGAAAAGTATGACACAGACATTCAGCTCCTTCATAATGATTTACTGTACAAGGAGTACTTGCTGAAGGATGTCTTTGAAAAATATGAGTTGTCTCAACAGCAACTTAGTGAACGCTTGTTTGAGGCTGGGGAACTGTTGGACTTGGTGAAGGACAATGCTGAAAAGTATGAGTCTTTAACTAATAATCTTTCATGCAGCTGTGCCAACCCACCACCACCTCCTCAGTCTCAGCTTGACTTGCCTTCACTGCTGGCTCTTCCATCAAGCACTTGTATTAATACACAAGAAAATAATAATAAAACTATTTTATTTTGTGATGAATTAGGTTCAGGCTTCGGGAAAATTCTACACAACTACCTTAGCCATAGTTTTACTAATCATAGCTACCACAACATAAGTTTTAGACAAATGATAAGGAGAATTATAAATTCAAATATAGACCATTATTCTACAATGGTTTTACTGTTAGGTAATAGTATTGGTGTAACTAAAAAGGACATAGTGGATGGTGTGGACTCCTTATTAAAGTTGAAAGTAGGAAAGGTAATGCTGTGTGCCTTTCCATATTCTGATACATTATCATATGAAGAAAATAATAACATTTTTAAATTAAATAGTACCTTACATATGTTGACATGTTGTCATAGTGACAAATTATTTTATTTTGACACTAACAAGTTTGTTAGTGGTTTTAAGTTAACTCAGAGAACTTTATCTCTGTCTGGAGAATGCAGACATTTAATTGCTATGTTGATAGCATATAATATTAATGATGTTATAGCCAATATAACAAACTGTAGCATAAGTGACGAAACTGTGTTGTCTAGTTCCACTAACAACATAATAATTGATTATTGTGAATCCTCATGTTGTACGAAGGAGAGTCCACCCACAATACCAAGATCCCTGGAGGCCACTACCAGTCAGGTAGAGTATTCTCTTCCTGGTAGAATACAAACCGGCTCTTTAAACTCTTCAAGTGAGGTTGTGGAGGTCACTCCGGATAATTCTTTAAACTAGTTTGTAAGACAACAGAAGTGACTCCGTCAAATAATAATTTATTATTACTGAATAATAAAAAAGTATCTTCTGGCAATTTAACTTTTAAAGGAAAGCAACAGACTTTAAAACTATTTCATCAGAATATTCAAGGTTGCTCTTCCAAATTACTGGAAATAGAAATGTTTTTAGAGAAAACCAAATATGATATTATTTGTTTAACAGAACATTGGTTAAAAGATAATCAAGTGATGTCTATTTATTTTGAAAATTATTGTGTTGTTAGCCATTTCAGCCGCAAACGTATGATACATGGGGGGTCATTAATACTAATTAAAAATTCAATTAAATGTAAGGAACGAAAAGACATCATTGCATTATCGGTTGAACACACTATTGAATTGTCCTGTGTTGAGCTGGATAAGCATGTTATAGTATGCGTATACAGACCTCCAAGTTACCAGAATTTATCTGTATTTGATTCTGTAATGGAAGATGTGTTAAAAAAAATTAGTACCAATAGTAGTAAATCAATCATCATATGTGGTGACTTTAATATTAACTTGTTAGATAATAACTCTAATAGTATCAGATTATTGAGTCTTTTCAGATCATTTAATTTGTCAAATATTTTTATGGAACCAACCCGAGTGACAGCTTCTTCTGCTACTTGTATTGATAATATATTTTGTAATTGTGATTACTTACATAAAGAAATTGTAAATAAGCTGCCATCTGATCATAGTGGACAAACCATTACGTTTTGTGCCTACATTCCTTTACAAAAAATTCAAATAAGGTTTAGGCCGATTACATGTAAAAATATTGAGAAATTTAATAATTCTTTGGAAAATAAATTGAGTGCTCATAACTTTAATAATATAAGTGACCCGAATGATACCTACGGCGAGTTTTTCTCACTTTTACACAAGCAATTTAGTGACAGTTTTCCACTAAAAACTAAAAGCGTTTCCGCAAAGTTCTTATTTAGTGATTGGGCAACTCCAGGTATTCGTAAAAGCAGGGAAAAGCTATTTGAACTTTATGGCCTAAAGCAACACATAATTAATACAAGCTTTCACCAGTATGTTGCCAAATATTCAAAGCTTTTTAAAAGTGTTTGCAAAATAGCCAAAGCTCTTTATATTAGTAATAAAATAAAATTGGCTGATGATAAAATAAAAACTACTTGGCAAATAATAAATAATGAAACAGGTAGGAAAAAACAACGTAATAATGAATTTAATTTAGAAACTTCACATGGTCTTATAAATTCAGACAAAGAAGTAGCTCAGGAATTTGAAACTTTTTTTGCCAATATTCCTATTAAAACTACTGAGGCCGTAAATTCCTCTCCCGCGCTCTCTGCTGCTTTACTTAGGAAAAATGTTAAGAAATGCCCTTTGGAGTTTAAGTTTCAACATACAAATCCCCGGGCTGTTATAAAAGCCTTTAAAGATCTTAAAATTAAATCAACAGAAGATCTTTGGGGAATGTCTGTAAAAGTTTGTAGGTCTACTATTGAAACTATTGCGCCCTATTTAGCTCTCATATTTAACACCAGTGTGGATCAAGGAGTCTTTCCGGATTTGATGAAACACAGTAAAGTCGTACCATTGCACAAAGCCGGTGATAGTAAAGAACCCAACAATTATAGGCCTGTGTCGATTCTGCCAGTTCTCAGTAAGGTGTTTGAAAGGTTAATGCTCAATCAAATGTTACGTCACTTCAATAAAAATTCCATCTTTCACGAACATTACATTGTCGGGCTTGCCCTAACTTTGACCCCTAGGCACGCCACTGATCCTCGCACATCTCTGTTGAAACGCAGCCTAAACACTGATGTTCTATTGCATTGAAGCACGTGTTTGTGTGTGTGAATGCTTACCACCACGGTCCTGGTGCGCTCCTGGTAGCCGCCGCCGCAGGTCACGGAGCACTTGCTCCACTCGCCCCAGGCACTCACCTGGCAGTCTGCGCTAGACTGCGCCGGAGATGCTCCTGTACAAGGTTTTTAATTGGTTAACTTAAACGTAAACAACAAAGTTGATGAGAAGGTCGACTTACAAGATCGAGTCCTCCAGCGAAACGATCACTAACAATATAACAATGACAACCAGCAGCGCTATTCTGTTACAATCTCCCTCGGTGAACACCTAGGTGAAGTGAGCTGTGACTTGTCCCGATGCTAGGGATTTACAAAGCACTACAATCGGATGACAGCTCACTTCACCTAGGTGTTCACCGAGGGAGATTGTAACAGAACAGTATTGCTGATGCAAATGTGGCAATTCAAATTAAAGCTCATTTCTCAAGATAAATATCTGTGAAGAATCTCTTCGGAACTTCTAAATTATAATAGACAGCTCCCAAAAAGATCACGAGTCACCATTTTCTAGTTAAGATGTGTTAAATGTGTTTGTACAAGAGAAGTGACAGTAAATAAACACCCACATGGAAGACCTTGACCCACATGGCCACATAGATGGGGGCTATAAATAGCAACGTGAATGTCCTCCACTCCTAGGAGACAGTTGAGGCCACGAAGTACAACTTACTTCGTATGGATACACTATTACATAGGTCACAGAAAACACTGTGTTAGATATCATGTCATCTATATCTAGAACTTCCAAATCAAGCCTGATTTAGGGCCATTCCATTATCGCGGAATGATGTTAAAACAACTGACAACGGTGGCGTCGCAAGTAGTCTCGATAAAGTAAAAATACAACGGTGACACATTCGGCCAGGTCTTGTAAATTACATAATAATGTCTTTTGTTTTCTTCAAATACCGAGATGTTCATGTAACCCGAGAGTGGTCAAGTTCTGAAGCATCTACGTGACCAGACTAGGATCAGATTGGATCCCAAAATACTACTACTCATTGGGTGATTTGCTAATGTGTCATTGTTCATTGTTGACAAAAATTAACTTCAACGAAATTAGTTGCGACTTTATTTTTATTAGTTCGACCTTTTCAATGTCGAAGCTTCTGACATTTTCTCATCTCCCACACGTAAATCGTTTGGATGCATAATATTTAGATTTGGGAGAATATCATCATCTGCTTAGCCTTTTCCCAACTATGTTGGGGTCGGACCTCTACAACCCACTTACTGGGTAACACGATACCCCTTGGTAAGACTGGTTGTCAAACATTCTGACTACCCATAACGACTGCCAAAGATCTACGAATGACAGTCGGGACCAACGGGTTTATCTGCATTCCAAGGCACGGAAGGAGCTCGGTATGAAATGGATGGTCACCCATCCATAGACCGACCGCGGCTAGCGTAGCTTAACCTTTGACCGATCGATCTGTTCGGATTTTACTTACCCCCGAGCTCCTCCATATCACATCACAACATCGGAACTACAAATACTGTTTCCTATTCTGTACGTACAGTCAGCAAAAGAGATGTATTTATGCAGGTCTTCGGAAATGGTTTTTTATATTCTAATTTATTTAGGGACTTGTAGTCACAAATAAGACCATGCGAGCCCCTCGGAAATAGTTGAAGTTTACTTAGAAACCGATGGATGTTTTCGAAAACTAAATCATTGAAATGTTTATTCGTTATTAATTTTATTTTATTTTATTCAAAAACATCCATCGGTTTCTAAGTAAACTTTGACTATATCTGACGACCCTGCGTACCTATCTCTTTTGCTGACGGTACATCTAACTGACGAGTCCTAAGGCTGCACCCACCACTACACCACAGTATAAAGATTTCTTATACTGTGACTACACCCACTATCTTACAAAGCAACTATCAACTCACCATTAACACTATTGGACACTGGCACGTTGTTGTTGAGTGCTGACGCCGGCAGCTGGTCCAGTGGCGGTGCCAGGCCGGCCGGGGCTCCTCCTCCTGGGGATACCATCAGTATTAGTTCGAATAAAGACTAAGCTAGGCTAGACCACGGTTCACGGGCACCAGACAGGAATTACTGAAGGCTCGTACGTTCCCATGATTTTTAGTCAGTAAAAGTCCGTCAGGCCCCTCCGCCATGGGGAGTAAGGTAGGGTTTGACAATAAGGATTTCCCAACCCGGAATTAAAAAAGGGTACTCGGATAAAGTCTTCCCATTCCTATGTTGTAGTTGGAATGACAAAGATGGCTGTCATGAGAATTTACTTTATGATAACCAATAAAAGCATTCAGAATGCAAGCACATTTCATGTAACTTTTCGACACACAAACGGTTCGCACAAAAACAAGAATATGTAAAATAATTAATTCCTGCAAGTCTATTCGTTGTGATCTCCATCACCCTAAGAATACTTTTTATAAACAATCAGTGTCACTAACGAAAGGTGATAAAATATAGGCAGGTAATGGCTTGTTATTTACACATTAGTAACAGAAAAATGATAAATGTATCGTTGAGTCTGTATTGTAATGTCTGTTTTATTATTGTTTAGGTACCTACTAACAATGGAGAACATTACTACAATCGCTATTAAATACGTGAGGAATGAATGCCAAGTCGTTACCTGTCGGGAACATGGGGGCAATCAGACGCACGAATGTCTGGCCACTAAATGCTAGTCTCCGTTATCGCGCCACCATCGGAAAATTGTCTTGTATGGTCTCTTAACTTGACCAATGTATGGTAGGAAATTGGTTTCATTGTTTGTAAATATGTGAGCACCATGTGTCTCTGAAGATAATCTTATATATAAAAATCTTCTGTGCGTGTGTATGAAAGTGAACTCCTTCTAAACGGCTGGACCGATTTTGCTGAATTTGTTTGTGTGTGTTCCAATGGATT
Source organism: Charanyca ferruginea (assembly GCA_947361185.1). Classification (NCBI taxonomy): domain Eukaryota; kingdom Metazoa; phylum Arthropoda; class Insecta; order Lepidoptera; family Noctuidae; genus Charanyca; species Charanyca ferruginea. The sequence goes on along the minus strand of OX376063.1, from coordinate 655,554 downwards.
CAAGAATGGTTTAGATTCACAATTGGACCCGGAGGTGGCGCTGTAGTCGGGGGTTTTTTTTCAGGGCAGGACAACGTCTGTGGGCCGGCTAGTTTAGCTGTAATTTCTTAATTTGTTATGCTTAGTACAAAGTAAAAAAAAAAAATGTTGTAAAATGTATAGGTACATTTCTACATTGTACTCACGAGTAATTAGGTATTTATGTAATTAATGTCCAGGATCTTGTAAAACGTCTATTTTTAAATGATTAAATACGGAGTTCCTTGTTGCTTCATTCGAAACTACCTTTCGAAGAGGGAAACCAAACTTAATTGTTTTTTCTTGTAAGTAACGTTCGAAAGAGCCGTTTCATGGTGAAATTAAAATAAATAAATTTGACTTAAAAAAAAAAAGATCTGATGCTCGAATAATAAAATGGTACAGAATATAGCAGAACAGTCAGTGCACGAGCTAACAATATATGGCCATTTTATTAAAATCGATGTTTTGTTTTTGATATTTTCATAGTAATACTATGATGTGTGTATGACATAGAGTAAGTAACATGTGAAAACATTGTTACCTATCGCTTTAATCAGAACCGCTTCTTAAAAACACTTTTAGAAATTAGGTACCTACCTGCTTAAGGGCGCGTATTCATTTAGCGCAACTCAAAATCTAAACGATTGCTAGAACGGCGTAGCAGCATTGACACACACTGGTACAATACAATGGTCTGTTTGTGTGCATCAGAAAAAAAAATACGCACGAAATAAGCACGAATCATTGAAATTGATCGGCAAACGAAAGCGCGCGATGTTTTACAGTGCTTTTTTAAATAATTGTCTAAAATAAATGAGTTCGTATATAAACGGACTGAAAAATGTTCTGTATATTAAGCATAACAAATATTCTCATAAAAAAAAATATCAGTTATGTTATTGTTCAAATACTGGTGAAAAAATATTGTCAAAGTGAAACGATTTTGTACTTTTTTTAACATTGTTTTTTAATACAAATAGTAATATTTTCGAAATTTTGGCTCTGTAGTAGACTGTATATCCTGTTGAAAAAACGCAAACACAAAATATTTTGGTACCTATACTGTAATGGTTGTATTCGTCCTGAAAGTTAACTCTGACATCTATTTTTGTAAAACGCTATGAAAGTATTGTCTTCGCTTTAAAAAACCATAATTAAAAATTATACTTTTACTCTGTAGTTCCCTAAATCAAGATATAATCTTTCTAAAACTGTAATTGTCTTATATAATCTGCTCACATCATTACGATATTGCTCTGGGCAAAACGCGAAAACATGAAGTTTTCGTCACGAATCGAATACACACTATCGTCAATATTAGTTTCTACCAACGACACGCACAGTGCGTAGCCGGTAGGTAGTACCTATTGTGCCCTGTTGGTTTTCCTATTGATTATCGGTTTTATTTTCAAATCAAGTTTAATTTTTTCAATGTTATTGTTTGTTCTGCACTAACAGTAATGCTGTAATGGAAATTATTTTTATCCGCGCAAACATTTTTTTTTAGCATTGCCTGACACTAGTTGTGGATTTTCAGCAATGCAACTATAGCTGAAAATCCACAACTGTCCATGACCACCCCCAGTAGCTTATTAGAAAGCAGAATTAAAGCAAAGAAACAATAAATTTATAAAAAAATTATATACTTACTACAATTTCAAACAAAGTAAACCTAATAATTTTTTTACCAAGACACTAAACATTGTTGTCTCCACCCGGAGCCGTGACAATGTGAACAGTCTGCCATATTGTTTTGCTTTACATGACATAATGGACCAAATGTATCACACACACTAGTACACTACGATACTTACAATCACACGAAAATACTGATAGGATGTATTCTTTTTACGAGCATCGTAAACCAAACGGACTAAGAGTTTGTTCCCCATGTGTATGACGTCAGGAGGTGACGCGGCTGTGACGTCACCGTCTGGGGTGATGTACACAGATTACCGGGGTCGTGAGTAGGCACACAGATTTGAGACACCTTATCAAGCTGGCAGCCTTGTGCCTCGACCATCACTCGTCAAAATCGTCTTTACATAATGCCTGCCCACGAAGTAAGTCTATCAGACAAATATAGCCACACGTCGCGTGAACATCGTGTTGACTCGCTTTTGACGGATTGATTCGATGTTTACAAACGAAATAGTTGGACGGGCGTCGGTACGTTGTTAAATTTACTTCATCTTAAACAGATAACTCTTTGTTTCAGCTCTTAAAACGTACGAGTTTTTTCTTGAATCATTCTCATCTTATTAGCGACACAACGATTTTATATCATTTTTACCTATAACAAAATGATCCTAGTACATAGAGCAGAGAAGTTTTATAATGTAATGACTAGGTGATGCCTGCCATATAATTGTGACAAAATTGGGTACGATAACATTCCGGAGCCGGAATATTGAAGTAGGAGAGGTGAGATAACGACCGTAAATAAGGGATGTCACAGCTCTTCTGGTCCCGAGGTAATATACCCTGGGTGGGAAGCACCCGGCAGCTGAGTCACGCCTGGCGCGGCGCCAGCGACGAGGGGACTGTCAACATATTATGTATCTCATATCAATATCTATCTGTTGATCGGATTAGCATTATATGAAGTGTTGAGCCGTTCCGTAGCCACCAGAGCAGTATCGGCGTAATGACAAGTGAATGTTTACGGATGTGAACACTTATAATAATACTAGTCTTGCACTTAAAGACTCAATTTAATTAACCTTAACAAATTAAAAGCTCGCTACACTGTTAAACACACTATTAGGCTCTAAATTGTCATGGAATAGGTACCGTTCTAGTGTCAACTGTTTTTGAATACCGTTAGGTAGGTACCAGATAAGTGTAGATAAAAAACTGACTTCGAACTGTCATACTTTTCTTCAAACAAAGACCATTGTCCCGGACGCCAGAGCATTGCATTGCAACAACATTATAACGGGAACAGTGACACCGGTCTTTTACCTCTAAATGCGCTGCGACTCGCGAGCTTTTCAATAATGATACCTTACTTACGTCTTAAACTTGCCCAGTAATGATAGGGTTAAGAAACACAGTTTGCGACATGAAAGCAATTTAACTGACGTGGTTATGTGTTTACTTCGAAACTACAGAACTTCAAAGATTTGTTTAAAATTGGTTGGGTCAAGGTTGAATGTGTTCAAGCGAACCCACGGCCACGAATGGACTTTATTACTCGTGCTAGGGGCACGCGCGGTCCAAATGTCAATATCAACTATCACACATCATGACGTAGTATATGATGAGTGACGTCACAGGGGGACCGGCGCAGGGGCATGACGTCAGTTCCGCGGTCACCCGTCGCCCCACTGCGCTCAATTACGTGCTCATGGTGTGTTTGTGTCCCAGATGCGGCACACTGGCCCACTGTCCAATGTTTTGTGTCAACCATCGGGATCGGCGAACGAATTAATCATTGTCACCACATATTTCTGTTTTATACAAATAGGGCATCGGAGTGGGTCGCGCTAATTATACGAATCGGCCGAGTTTGGGCATTCCGTGTGAAGCCATGAAGCGTGGGTTTGTTTTGATGCTAGTAGTATGATACTAAATACTACACAATAAAAACAGTATTTCCGGTGATTCGATATAAACTTTTGTAGATAATAAATTACCACCATCAGCTTGAAGTGTATCACATATCCAGCTAATGAACCAGAGAGGCAGCAGTTTGACAAAACAATGAATTAGTTAATCTGTTTTAGTTCATCGTTATGAACTCATGACATGACACTGTGCAGGTCTAGCTTCGATGTTGTTGTTGTTTGTTGTTTGAATGTGTTGTTTATTTCAATAAGATTCATTAAGTCACTGATGACGGAATGTTGTATAGATACGAATGAAAAATGTAACAGGTTCTGTGGACCTCATGGGAAACATGAGCTCAACTGACCAATTAGCAGACATAATAGTTAAACAATTGACGCGAATCTCCTGGAGACAGTAGGTAATCCCGACTCCGAGCAGCAATTTTCTAATAGAAAAGCACTTCCTGTGGCCTTAGATCAAACCCAGGATCCCATACTCAGCAGGAGCTCTTGAACTAACAAGGCAGCAGTCTTCCCCTTAGTTCTTTTACTTTCCATTTCAAAAAACTCTCTTTACGACCAGTAGCTAGTACAAGAAGTTCACGTACCGAGGACGACGCTGCAGGTGGAGGTGCAATCAGCCTGCGTAATGAAGTTGTTCTGGTTCCCGCGACAGCCGCCGTACGCGAAGGGCACACACATGCCCTTCTGTGCCATGAACGTCCAGCGCTGGTACAGCCCGCGACACGGCCCGGGGTCCGCCTCCTCCATGCAGATACCTAGCACACGGAATATAGAAATAGGGTATAAATAACGAAAGAAAAAGTAGTAAGCGTGGAATGAAAACACGATAGTGAACGGCAGGTTAACGATTGGGAACACAAAATGGCGAACACCTATAGTGATGACCACAACCTCTCTGTCAAGAGTGACCACGAAGAAGAAAAGAGATTAATAAACTTCGCCCCAATAATATTTAATAACAGCCTGAAGTAGTAAGTCATGTATGAAAGTCTTAAGACGACATACATTCGTTCACTGTCCACAGCTTTTTTTACCGTTTTCATACAATAATATTTGTCCTTTAGTAGATGCAATGTTTTTTCTGGCTTCCATTGTTTGTTCATCCAGACCATTCTCCTGTTGCCTTGGCTAAAAAGAGCCAAGTATTTGTAAGGCTTTCGTACGTTACAATAACAGCTCTGACACAAGCAAATAAAAGATATTGCAACTATATAGGTACCTAGCTATCTATTTATTATTTTGTTTTGTTAATTAATTACCTGTGACGAATGAATATAATATCCAGTTTTGTCACAAAGACGCTATCTCAAAATCATTGTGTTTGTATAATGCAATCTACAGATTCCATACGTCTTGATACGGAATATTTTTCCTACTTATATGTAAGCTTCGGCAAGCCCTTGAATTATGAACATGCATGTACTATTTTTATGATAAGCAATAACTCACAGAGAGATAACCTTGCGCCGATCCATCACATTTTTATTTGCGTCCAGCATTCGCACAGTATTCATTACATCCTTGTAATGTATATCACCGTTTTTAACCGATTTAAAAAAAGAGGTTATCAATTCGACACATAGTTATGTATCATGTAATATTATTGGAACTGCTATAATATTCACATAATGACAATCTATTAATTAGGGCTTCTAAACAAATTTACAACAAAATGTTATAGGTGAATGTATGTATGTATGTTTGTCCTGGCATTGCTACGAAACTATTAATCGGATTGTGTGTGACCTTTTTTATTGCCATAGAATTATTTTAACTTTGGGAACAGTGCAAGTTTCTTCCAAATCGGTTCGGTCACTTCCAAACTAAGCACTAATACGTATACGTGTAAGTGTTAGGTTATTTAGTGTAGGTACAGTTTGTTAATGGGTTTGGATGATAAGAAGTATAAGTACTAAAAAGCGAAAATTAAAAACCATTTTTACAGAAAAGACAACCGCGACAGATATTGCCACTTTTGCCACTGACTTCCGCAAGTAACGTCATGTGTGTTCTGTGTTAGAGTTTGTCCTTTAAGGTAAAATTAGTAAAATAGTTTTTTTTTTGCTAATGTTAAACATAGCAAATATTCATCATCATGTCAACCTTTAGATGCCCACTGCTAGGCATAGGTCTCCTCCAAGGGGGGATTCAGCCGTAATCGCCATGCTTGATCGATGCACGTTGGCGATCGCAGTAGGTGTTATGGTACTCAAAAGGACAGAAGGACGCTGCTGTCCATCCTCTGGTCAATATCCCAGGAGTTGTGCTAATTACGGCCGGCACCTCACGGCTTAATTAGCAAATATTAGTTAACTACTTATAATAATAATAACAAACCATTTATTTATTTTTATTATTATTATTTAAACTTACTGCCTTACTGCTTTACTTATTTTTTTTTACGATTAAATAGGCTTGCGTTTGACCGCAATTCACCTGATCGTAAGTGATAATGCGGCCTAAGTTAGAACACGCTTGCCTAAGATGAACCGGTTCACTCGTGCCTTGAAGATACCCAGATTATACTTATCAGGGAACAGAGAGGCGGGCAAGGAATTCCACAGTCTGGCAGTTCGCACAATAAATGTGAAGTCAAAGCGCTTGGTTCGAGACCGTGGAACTTCAACCATATAGCGGTGACGCTTCGCCGTATCTCTGCTCGTCCAGTGATGGAACGGGGATGGGGGAATTAAATTGTGCAATTCCAAAGCACACTCTCACTTATCTGTTTTATGTGACAGTATCTGCGGTGGAGTGGTGCGGTCAGCAACGAAAGTCGATAAACACTTCAAATTATTAAATCGTAATTCTTGAGCAGAAGGAAATACGCACAGGATAGAAAATCAAGATAAAATAAATTCTTGACTATGACCTGAAATACTGTAAAGTATTATTTACATTGTATTTTTTGTTGTCTTTTTAGAGGACATGAAAATGTAATAGTGTTTATTCTTCTTTTGTTGTTACACAAGTAGTGCTAGTGTTACACAAGGTAACCTTGGTCGATGTGCACTCTATCACAATTCATCTGGTAAACTGTAATTATCGCAACACTATTGTCTCTTGCTGTGTTCGTCAGTCGCACGCGGCTCATTGTTATCCGCGTAATGCGTATGCCGATAAGCTTCACTGAGATAAGGTGACACTATTCAGTAGGTCTACTTACAAAATAATGAATGTGTTTTAGAGGTAAGTGTTCATCATTTCACACATCACTTTGTGTTCATCATACATCATAAATGTTTTGGTAATCTATACTTACTTATAATACTATAAAGAGGTATTTGTTTGTTAGTTTGTAAGTTTGTATGTAGGGGGTAATCTCCGAAACTGCTCATCCGATTTCAAAAATTCTTTCACCAATAGGAAGCTACGTTATCCCTGAGTACTATAGAATATATTGCATTACCAAAATATTAGGGATCCTTGAGAAAATTCACACGGACGAAGTCGCGGGTAAAGTGCTAGTATTACATAATTTCGTCGTTCACAATTTATTATCAGTGCTATGTTCAGCTTTTGACATTCAAAAAGTGCGAAGTTCGAAGTTCTTTACCGCAGCTTGCCGTTCGTGCGATTCGGGAAAAAAAACATATAGGTACACTTAGATACATATTTTTGTGTTGTGACGTTATTCCGCTTTCCTCTTTCTTTCTCCTTCTAGTGCGTTTGTGCGTAGAAAATAAATAAAATATGTGAGCAACTTCGTTCCTGACGGGCTTCCCCTGACCGCACACGTTTTTTTTATTTTATACACAAACAAACTTACGTTTAGCCGTCTGCATATCGATGGCGCAGCTCTCTCGCTCCTGGCAGGGCCTCTGCTGCATGAGCTCTACTTTGGCAGAGCAGTCCTGCTGTCGGTCTGCGGGCACCAGCAGCAGCCGCATGCGGAACCGCACGCCGCGCCCGCAAGACGCCGAGCACGGGGACCACGCCGCCCACTCCGTGGTGGGGCACGCGGGGTCCGACACCTCTGTCTCCTGCTCCGTGCACTGTGGCTCCATGCATTTGCTGTTCTCCTCTGTGAGACAAAAGTGTTACTTGTAGTGACATCTAGCGGGGATAGAGGGAACTAATACACGGAGTTGAATGTAGCTAGCTCTACACACACATAGTTTAGTCTTGAAACTACACGAGTGTAGCGCTAGTGACGTTATTAATGTTAATACAGCTACGTTTTTCAATGAAGGTGCACACTCAGCACACTAATTGTCGTTGATGCTACTCGACTCGAAAGGAAAACGCCAAATTGCATATAAATTCAGATGACGCATTCATCTTTGGGATAAGTTTTAATAATGAATGACGCTGTCTTGTATTCGATAAACAGTACCTATTTGGTTATAGCGCACAGATATTAACTGCAATTTTATTCTACAAATGGATCAGCAGAGATGTCCTTAGTAGGAACACCGTCATAACACCAAATGTGTTTCGTCATAACACAAAAGTGGTTGAGCGATCGACTGCTGCGCTGCATATCACGGGTTTGATTCCCGCACGGAACAAATATTTGTATGGCTTACAGATAATAGTTCCGGGTCTGGCTGTGTATATGTGAGATTATTATAAAATGTTTGTAAACACACCCATGACACAAGAGAAAATTCCTAGTGTAGGGCCACGGACTAGAAAAAAAAGGACTCCGCGCCTCGCATATCGAAAGTGAAGCACCATAAGTAAGCCGGACCGACGCACACATAGATCGGTACAGTGCTTCATTTTCGATATGCGTGGCGCGGAGTCCTTCTTTTTATTCTAGTCCGTGTATGGGGCAAAGTCTTTTTTAAGAAAAATAAAATATACCGGTCTGCACGAGCGGGCACTTCTTGATGCCCATGTGGTTGATGAAGTGCCTCCGGCGCGTGCGCAGCCCCACCCCGCAGGTGACGGAGCAGTCGGACCAGGGCCCCCAGTCGGACGTGCGGCAGATGCCGTCGTTGGCCTCGATGGGCGTCGCGTTGTTGTCCGTGTCGTCCGGGACGGCGCTGTCGCCTCTGTGGATGGGAGTCAAAGTCAAAGCATAAATTTCAATTTAACCATTTACATGCGCTTTTGAACTGTTTCTGACTCGGTTAGTATTATAAAGTTGAATCTAGTTGTTCGTTTCAGTAATAATAATAATAATATGTGGGGACATTTTCACACACGGCCATCTGACAGCAAACTAGGGAGACCCTGTACTATGAGTGTCAGACAGCTGATATACATACACAAATACATTTTTTTTTTGTAAATACATACATATATAGACAGTGTGTCTATTCTGTAACAATCTCCCTCGGTGAACACCTAGGTAAGGTGAGCTTTCATCCGTCCCGATACTAGGGATTTACAAAGCACTACAATCGGATGACAGCTCACTTCACCTAGGTGTCATCCGATTGTGATTTACAAAGCACTACAATCGGATGACAGCTCACGTCACCTAGGTGTCATCCGATTGTGATTTACAAAGCACTACAATCGGATGACAGCTCACTTCACCTAGGTGTCATCCGATTGTGATTTACAAAGCACTACAATCGGATGACAGCTCACGTCACCTAGGTGTCATCCGATTGTGATTTACAAAGCACTACAATCGGATGACAGCTCACTTCACCTAGGTGTCATCCGATTGTGATTTACAAAGCACTACAATCGGATGACAGCTCACTTCACCTAGGTGTCATCCGATTGTGATTTACAAAGCACTACAATCGGATGACAGCTCACTTCACCTAGGTGTCATCCGATTGTGATTTACAAAGCACTACAATCGGATGACAGCTCACTTCACCTAGGTGTCATCCGATTGTGATTTACAAAGCACTACAATCGGATGACAGCTCACGTCACCTAGGTGTCATCCGATTGTGATTTACAAAGCACTACAATCGGATGACAGCTCACTTCACCTAGGTGTCATCCGATTGTGATTTACAAAGCACTACAATCGGATGACAGCTCACTTCACCTAGGTGTCATCCGATTGTGATTTACAAAGCACTACAATCGGATGACAGCTCACGTCACCTAGGTGTCATCCGATTGTGATTTACAAAGCACTACAATCGGATGACAGCTCACTTCACCTAGGTGTCATCCGATTGTAGTGCTTTGTAAATCCCTAGCATCGGGACGGATGAAAGCTCACTTCACCTAGGTGTTCACCGAGGGAGATTGTAACAGAATAGCACTACAGGAACGTAGGTAAATAAGAACAAGTTTGATCAACATTATATTTTTGTAGCCAACTGAGGTCATTGCACAATTATAACTGCGATAAAAATACAAATAAAAATACTCTAAACTTTATCAGTCGAGCACTAATCGTAACAAAGTTATTTTAGTTCTAACATCATAAAAGCGATATTCATTACAATTTTGTATACAATGTAACTGCATGTCATTGTGTCGTAATATTTTTTTAGCAGCATTTATTTCTGGACACCGTGATGCGGATGTAAGATACTATTGTTGTTAACTTCATTATGTTGCTACAAAGTTTAATGGCTGATTTTAGTGAGAAATGTTATTGGAATTACATTGTGACCAAATAGTTGCTTTAACAACATAGATATTGGAGCCAATTCTGTTTTGCACGATCTAAACTTATTTTTAGCTATCTTTTTCTCTCCAATAGAAAAAGAAAGAGACAGAATTTATAAGAGCTGGCAATTTAAGCTGATAGTTGTCATATTATCAGAACGTAATTATTAATTTGACATCTCTAACTTAGTTCTGTCGTCGTCCTTTTTTTCAGCTGTCTGTTAGACAGCTGAAAAAAAGGACGATTTTATTAAGAGATGCCAATTATCAAATTGTAGTTAGTAAATAAGGGAGTCGGCGCCATAAAAGAACTAGCTCTAGTGCCCCATCCACTTATTGTTCTTCGACGGCTACGCCACACCCACGACACTCCATAAAAACGAAACGATATAATTGCCTACACTACTACAAAATAACAGGCTGTACAAGTACGTGCGTGTGTGTGCGTGTCTACGCGTCGCTCGATCTAAAAGCGGTTCCGAAAGCACTTTCTACGCGAGAAGAGATGAGGAACAGTATTTCAACGAGAGGGGTGGAGCGTGTCGCTACTGTACGGTAGTACTAATACTTATACTGTGGCTATGCTAAGCACACGGCAGCCTGTAGTACCCGGTATATGACTATGTGCTGTGTGCTCTAGTAGTCTTGTGATAGCTACTCACTCGCACTCGGCGACGGCTGCCACACACATCTCCTTGGACACGAGCTGCCGGTCACAGGAGAACATCTGCGCCTTGTCCGGCATACGGTACTCGCGCGTGCGCATGCGCAGCCCCTTGCCGCAGCTCACGGAGCACTGCGACCACGCGCTCCAGTCCGACACCGCGCACTCCGCTGGGAAAAATTGTGACTTTAAATTTATTATTTTGGAAATATGCGTATGACAGGTAATTAATAAAAAAAAAAAAAAAAATAAGTTTATTGGCACAAAAACCTTTGTGAACAATACAAATCACATAGGTAAATAGACGCGCGGAAATTTCACAAAACTTGTTCCAGGACATATGTGTTTTTGAAAAAGCCTTACAAGTTTTTGGTAATAGTGTTTCAAGTACTTTAGAATCACCATTACATATGCAAGGTTTTTATGAAGCTGTTTTTTACTTTTTTAATGTATAAGTGCATTATGAACGGCCAAAGTTCAGATAAAATTGTGCAAAAAAGCTGATTTTCGGACGTGTTTACTAAATTAGTTTCTCAAAAAAGTTTATTTTTGGCTTCCAAGGTTAAAAACAAGGTTTGTAACCTTGTTTTTTACCACAAGATACCTGGGTGTTAAAAATATTTAGGAAATAATTTGTTATAACGCCGTAATCGCGTACGAGCGTTTGTATGGGAAATATGACGGGATGGGCACTCTTAAGGGAAGACAGAACACGTGGTATGGGTGACTGGGCACGGGCAACTGTACACCTTACAGGGACGGCACACAATGTATGCCTCCTATTACGGTGATACTTAACAGGGGCAAATAGTTGAACAAGTTCGCCATGCAGTTCGGGAGCATCCATTTTTCCACGCATAATTAAAACAAAACACGGATTTTTCAATATGCGTATGACAGGTTCTAGCACTTACGTCTGTTGACAGCCAGCGTGGTCTCCTCCTCCTCGGCCACCTGCTGCAGCAGCAGCTCCTCGTCGCAGGAGCGCGACACGAGGCGCTCGCGCGTGAGGCGCAGGCGCGCGAGGGGGGCCACCGCGCGGGCGCCGGGGGAGTAGAAGGGCGCGCGCGGGTCCTCCGGGTACATCGGCGTGATGCGGTACATCTTCTCGCGGGGAACTGTCTCGGAGTTCGGGGACTACAAATGGCAACAGTGTTGTTTTTTTCTCCATTACCGATTTCGACACGAAACGTTTTAGGGAGAAAAGTGAACAATTTCTAAATATTTGATATAGGATGAACTACATATATTTTATTTGGCTTATTAAAATATTTTATTAATGCTAATAAGACTGCATTTGGGCACAAATTAAAAGGAATAAAACCTTGTAAAGAATATTTAGTTACCATATAATAAGCTAATCCCCCTTAAACACGTCATGTAAAGGCATCCTTTACGGCTGATTAACTATGAATGGCCAAGAAATCTGCTTTTTAACCAACTTCAAAAAGGAGGAGGTTCTCAATTCGATTGGTATTTTTTTATGTATGTGGGTACACCGATTACGCTGAGATTTATGATCCGATTTACGTGATTCTTCTTTAATTTGATGCGGAATAGTTGCCATTTGGTCCCATAAAAAATTGACATAGTGTGACTTAGTAGTTTTTATTGAGTGAACATTTTTTTTTCTTTTATTTATTGTTTTTTTGTTTGACCACGCATAACTTTTTTCAGGGTAGTTCGATATAGATGATCCTTGATGATGATTGATGAATTGTATGCCTCAAAATTGGTCCTATATAAATTTTATGAAAATATTTCACCCCTAAGGGTAGAAAATTAAGGGATCAATGAATTTATTTGGAGTCACCGTTTCGTAATTAATTTGTATAATAAGAAGTAGGCACTAAAAAGCGAAAAAACTAACTTTTTAACAAAAAAGAAAACCGCCTTCAAATTAAGGTAAAAAAAGAAACTTTAATTTCGCAAGTCGGTGGCAACACAAAACAACAAGCAAAACCAAAGCCGCCGACTGGTTGTCTTTTTTAAAAGTTTTTTTTATGTAACACATACCCTTATAACCAATAGCAAAATTCGGTTAATGATAATAATTCGGGTAATGTTCCGTGTAGTAGCAAACGCAATACGAATAGAGAAGTTCATGATTTTATTTACAGTGATTTATAAAAGATAGTAAGTGCCTACATCGCTGACTGGTGTTGTATTGTTATATGATAGCTAACCATGTACGAGATGCCGTTGTCGGTCCCCGCGTCATAGGGCTCCAGATCCACCACTTTCTCCTCTACCCACGTGCAGTCCTTCTGGCACAAGTCCAGGCCGTTTACTCCCACCACCCAGTCGGGAGATGGACCTGCATTCACAGGAAATAAGAAAGTTGTGTCAACGTTGTGTGAAATATTCCTAAATGTTCAAAATAGAACTGTAAACACGGTTTTGGTACGTGGTTTACTACGACTAATAGTTTTGTTACTACCCAAGGGCGCAGACTAGGAAGTTCTGTTGCCCCCCCCCCCCCTAGTAATTCCAAAAGCTTCACGTGCCTTTGAATATATTCATGTTTAAAACAATTTTTTACGCGTGGTTTATCTGGTACTTCAACCAGATAGTAGCTGTTCATTCAGTTACTGCACTGGCACACAAGTTCCACTATTCTTGAAGTCTTCTGTCTCAACAGTAGTATAGCTTGCCCTAGAAGGGCCCTGTATCTAATTTTTTCGGGGGACTTTGTACCCTACCACGGCGAAGCCCAGAAGGAGAGTCCCCGAATCATTAACATGGCTGATACATAGCTACGCCCTGCTAGCTTCTTCGTTTCAATAAGTCAGCGAAGTGCACCTAAGAAGGAGCAGTAGTTACTTGAATAATATCTCACCGAACATAGACGCCAGTGAGAGGAGATGGCGCTTCCTGTCGGTGGTGAAGGTAGCGGTGGTGTTGGCGTTGACCCGCGGGTGCCACAGCCCCGGCGCCTTCAGGATGGAGCGCAGCTTGGAGCCCTGCTGCCGGAGCTCTCGCTCTAGAAGACCTACTGAACCCCATTCCGCTAAAGATCTGAAGACAATGAAACAGATTGCTTGGCATAAAGTAGACGTAAATCATTGATTCCAATCGACATAACCAACTGGTATAAATTAGGTTGATTTCAGATGAATATAAAATTATAAAAATAAAATGTTATACAATATTGAAGTTTAAGCGGTTTTAAAATCAATCTTTTTTTTATAGACGTTAAGCTACACCCGTTTATCCTGTTTCGTGTGTGCGTTTACAAACATATAAACTCACATACACTAACAGTCAAACTCGAAACAACTCTCTGTAGGTCATACAAATATTTGTTCTTCGCGGGAATCGAACCCGTTGCACCCAGCGCAGCAACCAATTGCTCAGCCACTGCGCCAACCGTGTATGTCAAAATTTCCTACACACTCGACTAATGAAGGCTGGGGATATCCCTGTATAAAGACTGCAGACTGTAATACATGCTTAGATAATTAATAACCTGAATCCGTCAGTAGCGATCTCGCCTTCTCCCCAGAACTTGAAGTTCTTCGGATGCGTGGCGCCGATGACGTCAGAGAAGTGCGTCAGCCACATGGCTTGCACCGGGAAGTCTTTCGGGTGCGTTTGTGGAGACCACAGACCTTCGAACACCATCTACACAAAACATTTAAAAATATAGAGACAGACAATTTAACTTCTTTACTTATTATTAAAAAGCTTTGCTCCACACTAGGTATTTCTACTGTAGTTATAGGTGCGTTTACAAACATTATACCTATATAAACTCACATAAACACATAAAATTATCTGTAGACCATGCAAAATATGTTTGTTACATGCGGGAACCGAACCCGCGACACATAGCACAACCTAGTCGTTCAGCCACTGCGCCCACCGGTGACTTCTAATTAATGAAATGAGTCAGCTGCACGGTCTTGAACTAAGCGCTTTGCTTCCACATTTATCGTGCCAGCCTGTGGAATTTACGTTTTCGTATCGAAAGGACTGTCCGCCTCTCTCGCGCGATGTTTTACAGTGCTTTTTAAAATAATTGTCTAAAATAGATGAGTTCTGATGAGGACTGAATAATATTCTGTATATTAAGCATAACCTTTATTTTCATAAAATAAGTATATCAGCTATGTTTTTATTCAAATACTGGTGAAAAAAAATGTACAAAGTGAACCGATTTAGTACTAGTACTTAGTATATTTTCGTAAGTTTGGCTCTGTAGTAGACTTTAAGACAGTATATCCTGTTAGAAAAACCATCGATCACTAATAAAGAGAAAAACGCATAAAACATAATATTTTGGCATACTGTAATCGTCGTCATGTGTGTGTGTGCCGTTCTGTATTCGTCCTGAAAGTTAACTTTGACGTCTATTTTCGTAAAACGCTATGAAATTATTGTCTTCGCTTTAAAAAACCATAATTAAAAATTATACTTTTACTCTGTAGTTCCCTAAATCAAGACTTAATCTTTCTAAAACTGTAATTGTCTTTAAATAATCTGCTCACATCATTACGATATTGCTCTGGGAATCGAATACTTACACGCTCTTAACGTCAACGGAAAAGTCAAATTGTATGAAATTGACGTATGCTTGCCAGACATGTCACGTGATGAAAATATGTCAATTGCATACAATTTGAGTTGCAGTTTTAACGCTAACTGAAATAGTAAGTAGATTGTATGACAAGGGAGCAAAATAATATTTTTACGACGAGGGCGCTATTTTGAATCCAGAGCGTAGCGAGGGATTCAAAGTACCTACATCGCCTGAGGGAAAAATATTCAAAAATATTTTTGCTCTTGAGTCATATACTCTACTTTTTATCTCCTTCTATAAGAAAATAAAAGATTTAAAAAATAATAAGTAACAATAAATTAATTGAATTTATTTAAAGATTTTACGGTACGGATTTCGTAGGTTTAAAGTTTTATAGAACTCATTTTTTTTGCAATAACAATAAAATCCGTATCTACTGATTACAAGAACAGAGAAGTAAATCGCGCGCTTTTGTTTTTTTTTTAGCTACCGCGCCTCCCCGCACCGTACAGCCAACACTTACAGCCAGTAATTTATACAATTTGCGTTCGATTCCAATAAACAATAATTCATGTTCCAAATTCAAATCTCATTAATGCCCGCTAAAAAGTCTAGCGGAGAAAAGAGCTACTTTGCTCCCGTTTGTAGAAGAACAAAACGACACTTTTCGAATAGAAGGGATGAAAAGGTATTTTGTCTACAACCCCAGGTAAGATGCGGGCAAACGCAAGCCTATAAAATTAAAAAAAAAAAGGTTGGTGTAGTGCACTCACTCTGTACTTGGCGTCGTCGCAGGCGCAGCAGTCGCTGGTCTGCAGGGAGGTGTCCTCGCACACGCGCTTGGTGAGTTGGCCGTCCTCCGCGAACCAGCGGCTCTCGTTCTCGTAGACCATTGCCCTGTCGACCACAACCTTTTTGTTAGCTGGTCCTGTCCCACTCCTGGGCAAAGGCCTCTCTCCATGCCTTCCATCTTTCCCGATCCTGGGCTTCATCCCACCAGTTTTGGAGGAATCCGTCTAGTTCGTCCCGCCATCACCTTCGTGACCTGCCGCGACCCCGACCCCGTCTTACTGTCTCTGGGTTCCACAATTTACGCAAGTAATGTTATGACAAAAGTTTGATGAAAATGATACTTTATTCGATATTCGATACACACCCATACTATGTTTCTAATATTATTTCATAAAAGTACATAACATCAGCGCGCTGTGTGATGTTGCCAGCTTTCTAATTTCTAAATTAAATAGAAGTAGACATATGTGTCCTACCCTCCGATAACTTACTTGAGCAGCACACATCCAGATCCAGTAGGAGGAGCCTTCCACATGACCTGGACCTCAGTCTTGGGCAGGTCATCAGACTCGATCACGGAGTTGGTGCACTCCTCGTCGAACTTGGTGAGAGTGTCTGCGAACAGCTGGAACTGGCCCTGCTTGCTGGGCACCCGCGGAGCGGCTGGGTCCAGAGGATCCAGCCTCATCTGGAACCTGGTGAACTGCTGCACCACGTCGTGAGTGCGGGAGCCGACTAGGGTCACTGAGAAATAGCAAAAGTTTTTTTTTAGCAGACAATATAGTTCGGTAATTGCAGAGTCCCAAGATCAAATACAAAAAAAAGAACTAGAGGACCAACGTAATCTTTTTTTCTGATAGCGTGTCTGCACCGTGGCCTGTTTTACTTTGTCTTACGGCTAAAGAGAAGGACATCGGAACTGTCGTAGATAAAATTTCAAACATTTACAACCTTTTTACCTTACGTACTACTTAGGCAAATGTTTTATTTTTTTGTATTTCAAAGCCTTTTCCTGCATCAGATCAGGAGCAGCACATCGTGTAGATGTGCTGCACAGTTCACTGACCGGCCTTATAAAAATGCTTGGAAAACTTTATCACCTAAGTAGTAAGTAACTTTATCACGTATGTAGATATGTGACACACTTTTCCAAGCATTTCAGTAAAAAAAAACCGTCGTCCGGGGGCAGGACCGGGATAATTTATTATAGCTTCTGAGTAAATGAAGTAGATATACATAATGTATAACGTGTTAAGTGTTATCGCAACATTTCATGCGCTTTGCACCATCGACATGAGTACCAGGATCGCCACTGTGTTAGATATATTAAATCTAGATACAATATATCAGTCCTCCTGAAATCTGAAACCTGCTAGAGATTTTTTTTATGGGACAAGCCTCTACCCTATTCCCAAACCACTGCAACTTCAGAAAACCTGAATGAACAGGAGCAACCACCAGAAAAGCACCGAAGCAATCAAGCTCGACGAGTCCCGGAGAAACGCTACAACTATCTTGGATCCCGCAACGAAATTAATCAGATAAGAACAGCGAGGAGTAAGACATATTTTCCTCTTCTCTCCAAATCAAGCAGAAGACAGAACAGAACTAGGGCTTATAGATGATGAACGTGCGGGAACTGATTTCTAGATAATTATCTTGATAATTACTACAAATGAATGTATTTAACTAGGTAGGTAATATATTACTCTCGAACGTAGGTAATGTTGTGCTCTAAGACAATATTTATTGCTCACAACTATTATTTGACCTCGCTGCTCTCATATTCGCGGAAATGAATTTCGTGAGTTGAGATAAACTGTTGCAGATTATTTTTTATTATTTATACGAGATTACCGTTTTTTTTTTGTGTAGCTATGTACTCAAGTATAAGCGTGCTCGCACGCGTCAGACATTTGCTGGCTGGTTGAGAATGGAACTTACGAATGTCAGAAACCAGTGTCAGACAAATCGTTGACCGATTTTCTGTAGGAGAGAAATGGAACAAATGAATTCCATTAAACCAACGTAGATGTCCCACAAAAAGTCGGCTCTTCGAAACTATGGAATAATCGTCCGATCCGATAATCGTTCGACAAAAATTCTGACGTGGGCGGAAGCCCTAACGCAGATGTCCCACAAAAAAGTCGCTCCTACGAAACTACTGAAACGGTTCGAAATTTGGTACTACAAAAAGTCGGTCGTGTGAGCATCCCTATTGACATCCTTCTGTTGAAGGTAGGTATTTGTGATACTGACCGACATATCTCTCTCCGGGCGCATATCGCTCTATTTCTCCGTTGACGATGAGCCGGTAGAAGTTGTCCCCCGGAGCCTTGGGCCCCGCACTCCCGCCCGGCGCCAGCTCGCAGGCCTGCGCCTGCGCCGCCAGCAGCAACAACACACACAACTGCCACATCTTCCCCTAATAAAAAACACACACATCATTTATTTTGAATATAGTAGGCCAACGGACGAACACTGTAACAAAGATAGCGTGCGCTATTGTAATGAAATTGTTTTTTGGGGACGCTGCTTATTGCAATATGAAGTCGTGGATGTTTTATACAGTTACACAAATATTGTTTGCTAGAATATTCCGTTGTCTAAGGAATGGGAAGCTCACCAGCTTGCGCGTGCGTCAGTAGCAGAGTGCGGTTGTATCGCGCGCCGCCCGTTCCGCAGATAAAGGGTCACACAGCTCTGACCCCTCGCTTCAAATGGTGCCATATTTATTGCGATACATATTAATCAAATTTATGTTTACGAAACACATATTAAATCAAGTTTATAAAATTGGTTCGTATCTGTTTTCTTACCCGGAAAGCATGTAAAGCCGTTGGTCCCGGCTGTCATTCGTAGATCCTTGGCAGTCGCTATGGGTAGTCAGAAGCCAGAAAGTGTGACCACCAGTCTTACCAAGGGGTAGCGTGTTACCTAGTAACTGGTCATGGGTTGTGGAGGTCAGCTAGGCAGTCGCTACATGTAAAACACTATTATTCAGCTGCATCCCGTAAGACTGGAAGTCGACCCCAACATAGAATGGGTAAAGGCTAGGCAGATGATGATGAAATTCCAAAACCGCAACGTTTTCAAATAAAGTCGCAAGTAACAGTAAAGTTG
Source organism: Charanyca ferruginea (assembly GCA_947361185.1). Lineage (NCBI taxonomy): Eukaryota > Metazoa > Arthropoda > Insecta > Lepidoptera > Noctuidae > Charanyca > Charanyca ferruginea. Next base: position 636,320 of record OX376063.1, on the reverse strand, counting down.
TTTCATGCAGTAAGATAGGTCAGTCTCAGCCTCTCAGGTCGTGTTTTAACTTCATAAAATACCAGCTTCTGCCCGCGAATGTCTGCATAAACCTCAGAATTAAACCAGTCCTAAATTATACCACGGGAACGCAAAAACTGATAAAACTATCCTGTGTTAAGCATAACAATATCGATATATACCTATGTGTGCAAAATTAAAGCTAATTCCGTTTAGCCGTTTAAGCGTGAAAAAAGTAGTAACTAACATCCATCCATCTATCCATCATAGTAGGATTAGTGTGGATGTTTCGGGTATCTATTCTTAGACCATAAGTAGGTATTATTATCCTTTCACGTTTATCCAGTTAGGTGTTAAATGTAAAAAAAATTGCCGACACAAACTGCAAATACTTGATAACGTCCTTATAAACATAAGTGGGAGATAATAACCGATATTCCTGCAGACTACTGGATAACAGGCCAGTTATTAATAATACGTTCTAGTTCCACTATCAGTTAACGACAGGCTCAACATTGCATCTCTAACTGCGCCGATGGTCGTACCTACCATCTTTTTGTGTTAACTTTTTGTTTTCCTTGTTTTTTAACTGTTAGGCTACGGAGATGTGGCTGCTTTGTAGGACTACCTACAAAGCAGCCACATCTCCGTCCGGCCTCAACATTGGTCAAGGTCCCTCTATAGTGGAACCCGCCACTCTTCGCTTATGCAAACATGCCGGGGGAGGTACTGACCTACTGTCCTCCATTATTGACTATTTGGTATCTGAATCGGACATGCAAACCTGTCTAAATCGGGACCGAGACAGGTTAAAAAAGAGTTCAAGTCGACTTACCGTTCAGTAGCTTTTACCGGATTTTGCACCGGCACCGCCTACACCTTCTGGTTTTCAAATGAACAGTTTCTTCCTGGACACTGACCAGCGTTCTTGGAAGTACAGCTTCAATCACAAGTCCTGCGACCTACAGCTCGCTAACCATCGGTGGCTGCACCAGGACACGCACGTCACTGCCAGCGTCAGCGATAGGCTGCTGCCTGCAATCACTGATTACGTATACTACACTGACGATAGACTAGACCCACATGCTCCGCCTGGTGCAAAACTCATGTACGTCACCCTCGGTTACACGGGAAGACTGTGGTCGTCAAGAGCCATGGGTGTACTAACTAACCGTTGGACCCTGCTGAAGTGCAAGCGATGTGTGTGCGTGCAGTGGGCGAGAGACGTAGGAAGTGCGGAGTGTCAGTGCGGTGCAGTTACCTCAGCGCGGTCAGCGGGAGACTCGCGGACAGGCGGCGGGCATCTCCTCCGCGCGACAAGTGACGTCTTCCGGCCGCCGCTCATTACCCGCGCGTGCGCATACCTTCGCGCCCACTCCACGCTTGCAGCACTCACAGATTACGCACACCCTATTATTGTCTTACATAATTAATTGAACGCTTCCTCCGGTACGACGAGGTCCTTAAATTAGGATGGTACTTTTTTGAGGGTCGGCGAACCAAGGCTAAGGAAGTTGTAATACCAACGGTGGTTATCTATGTTATGGTTTATTCTGATCGACCTACAATAGACGATAAAACGCCATTTTCGAAAATTAGAAACGTCCATCGACTCAACCGGTGCACGTTATTAATATTACCGGATGACTCAAGTCTATTCTATGATGAGATTACCAGAGGACACTTGATGAGATGAATACATTGATTGTAGGTACAAATGGTGAACAGTAACGAGTTGGAACCTACATACCTATTGTAATTCATTTATTTTAAAAAGCCTTTTTACAAAAAGACAACCCCCTTCAAAATCTAAAAAGTTATAAATAACTTTAGCACATAACACACATGACTTTAGTTTCGAAAGTCGGTGGCTTTGTATTTTTTTAAAAAAGCTTTTATTTTCGCTTTTTAGTACTTCCTTATCATCCAAATCCATTATGAAACTGCCGTTTCTTCACACACAGTCAAAACAGAGGTTGAAAGTACCTACAAGGTTGGAGAACATTACAACATCATCCATGTACCTATATTTTTTTGCTTTCTGTCGATTTTTTCAAAAAGTGCTGAATCAATTTCGATAAAAAGATGGGACTACCCTTGAGGCTTACCCTATCCATAAAAAAAGAATTTTCAAAATCGTTTTACATTTGCCGGAGAAATCGCGTAACAAATTTACAAAACAAAAACAACTTATAGACGAATTGAGAACCTCCTTCTTTTCGAAGTCGGTTGAAAAAATGAAAAGCATGTTTATTTGCCCTATATTCTCAAACCCTATTATAATCTAGCTTTTGGAAGACGCATAACGAGATTTCATTATTTTTCATGTAATTGTCATTCAAAAATGTGTTTAAAGTGTCTGGCTAGTTGATATAAACATTTTAACTTTGACTGTTACTATTTTTGCTACGGCATTGATTTAGTACGATTATAGTATCTCTTAGCAGCAATTAAGTTGAGCAGTAGGTTACTAACCTACGTAATATCTAACCAACTTAAGGTTAGTTGCAGTAGCTGTAGTTAGGTGCTTAAATTTGGTTGTGTGCGTTACCCCAGCAAAATAATGTTGAAAATAGTAATTTAAATGTTACAGGCAATTAGTTGTCCAGCTTCTGTAATTGTTGCGCACATTTTTAAATTTGTTGCACATATAGATTTTGAGTTATTCCACAAAAACATTTCCTGCTGGGGTAACGTTACCGCAGCCAGACATTTTCTTTTATAATGGGAATATTGTAATAAATATTAGCCATATAATTAGTAGTCTAGACGAGGTAAATGTTGCAACTTATTTTGTATTTGTTCTTCCTTCGACTGCGATGTTATTCAAGATTTTGCTGGAGTTACATTTGTGGTTCTGCTGGATCTCTGGAACGGATAAGCAGATTCTTATCATCTTTTTTACATGATTTCTTAAGAATTAGTTTAAATTAGTTAGGTAATAAAAAAACAAAATTAATGCACCATTCAAAGGTTATTTAATGAAATATAAAAACACTTCAATAGGTCCTAACACTTTGAATAAGAGCTCGAAAGACTTACTTTAAACGTTGTTTTGTAGCTTGTATCTGTCTTTTAATGTATGTGAAGTTCCATAAGTATCCTGTTAGTAATAAACAAATTATGATGAAATTCAGTTCTCCACTTTGACGGTCATAATGCGCGCTTAGTTATTTGGCCTCCGATAACCCTGTATGTGAATATATAAACTAAATGATATATCAATAATTAGTTACTTAGTTCAGTTATATTCCTGTAAAAGTTCAGCGCAGTACATACAATAATTAACGAGATAATAAAATAAAAGCCATTAGGAAGCGCAACACCGTGATAACCCGACCATATTAAGGTGGTTACTAAAAAGCGACCGCGCAGTACATTATGCTACCTTCTTAAATATGTAGGATAGGTTTACAAGTTTAGTACGGATGTGTACATGTGTACAGTGTTTTGAATTTGTGTTATTAAATTTTATTTACAGGTAAAATAATCATTTCAATAAAACTTTCAAAATATTGATAAAACTTTAAAACAATCACAGGTAGCAATACTGTTCTTATGGCATTTTCCATTACTTTTTAAATTTTACTTTACACTTTGTCTTTGGTCATACAAATCTTCACTTTTAAAATATAAATTAAGATTTAAAACCATCGCAGAAAATAACAGATATAGAATAAATGTTTTAAGTTGTATGCCTACTAATACTTACATATATCGTTTAAAAATCACAAAGTGATGGTAATATAATATAACATCACAATGTAAGTAGTAAAGTGCTTACAGTAAGCCCCACTGTTTTATAGTCTAATTTCAAATATCACATTAGTTTTTCCTAGCTAAATACGGATAGTTGTATTCTAAAAATGACTTAAATTATTTCAAAATCACATCGAATATTGAACAGTGTACGCGTCTGTACCGAACTTGTAAGGTGTATTATACTAAACATTTTAGAAGGTAGCATAATGTACTGCGCGGTCGCTTTTTTGTAACCACCTTAATATAGTCGGGTTATCACGGTGTTGCGCTTCCTAATGGCTTTTATTTTATTATCTCGTTAATTATTGTATGTACTGCGCTGAACTTTTACAGGAATATAACTGAACTAAGTAACTAATTATTGATATATCATTTAGTTTATATATTCACATACAGGGTTATCGGAGGCCAAATAACTAAGCGCGCATTATGACCGTCAAAGTGGAGAACTGAATTTCATCTTAATTTGTTTATTACTAACAGGATACTAATGAAACTTCACATACATTTGAAGACAGATACAAGCTACAAAACAACGTTTAAAGTAAGTCCTTCGAGCTCTCATTCAAAGTGTTAGGACCTATTGAAGTGTTTTTATATTTAATTAAATAACCTTTGAATGGTTCATTAATTTTCTTTTTTTATTACCCAACTAATTCAAACTAATTCTTAAGAAATCATGTAAAAAAGATGATAAGAATCTGCTTATCCGTTTCAGAGATCCAACAAAACCACAAACGTTACTCCAGCAAAATCTTGAATAACATCGCAGTCGAAGGAAGAACAAATACAAAATAAGTTGCAACATTTACCTCGTCTAGACTACTAATTATATGGCTAATATTTATTTCAATATTCCCATTATAAAAGAAAATGTCTGGCTGCGGTAACGTTACCCCAGCAGGAAATGTTTTTGTGAATAACTCAAAATCTTTATGTGCAACAAATTTAAAAATGTGCGCAACAATTACAGAAGCTGGACAACTAATTGCCTGTAACATTTAAATTACTATTTTCGACATTATTTTGCTGGGGTAACGCACACAATTTGGTTGGCTGGAAGACACATCGAGCATCCGTGTCCATGACGCGTCATATACTGCACCTTACATTCTCTGTCCTATCACAAAGTTCGTAAGGCTGCGGCGAGTTATATTTTGTGATCCTCTCTTGTCATCAGCCAGCATGTGAATGTCTGTTGATTATTTTTCCTTTTGTTTCAGGTAAATAGCTTCATGTATGTACTGCTGAGCACATTTACGTGGACAGTGCAGAAGGTGGGCACCTTCTCGTATACAATAAGGTTGGTAGGTATTGCTTGCACCTCCTCACGTGCTATCTCGGGACTAAACAACGGTGACCCTACTGGTCAGTCTTCTTGGGCAAGATGTATAGGCCTCATCTTTGCAGTGTCACAGAACTATAACAATAGGAACAGAAATAAACTAATAAAGGCATAGGTGCTGCGCTGCGATTTATTGTAAAGATTTTTTTTCGGAATGGCATCTCGCATGTGAGCGTAGGAGGTTGACAGCTGCTTAACTGGACTATCCTGTAGTGCTACAAACTGAATTTAAGGCCTCCAGTTAGAGCAGAAAAAACAGGAGAGCAACAAAGGGATAGGCTGGATCGAATCTTGATAATTAGAGTTAATGATCGTGCCATAAAGATTTTGCGTCATGAAACAATGCTGCCACGAGTGTAGACCTTCTGCTTTGACGGTGTAGTAGTAGACAGTAAAAGATCCACACGATACCCGTCGATGCAGGTCGATCAATACAAAGAAACAGTTTCGCTCACAGTCATAATTTGAAACACTATTTTCATACTGCAGTCTTAGTTTGTCAAACAACTAAAAATATTTTAAAACGCGTGAAAAACATTAAAGTTATAGAGGCAGGCATTCGTCGCCGTTAACCCAGATCACAGACCAGCGCAAGTGCACTCGAATACATTCGGCGCGAGACAGAGAGAGAGAAACAAAATAGTGCTGTTGCAATTATTTAATTCAGTCATATTATACAAATATTAAACTATACACGTTTTAAGTATATCTCGACTAGATTCGTTACTTCAAAACTTATATAAATATCATAATATGGCTTTACAATAGTGCTCGTGTGCGGGACGGCTGCAAGACACGTTGCTTGGACATCTGGACCAAATGAGGAGACTGCACCCAGTCCCGCACCTAACTCAGTATTGTATTGGAATGATGATATTTCTCACTAATTAAGGCTTAAGACAATGTTTTAATGAGTTATAACTTTTGAATACAAAAATACGATATTTCACACTAACACAACTTTGTATAACATGTTCATAGGTTAAAAGTTTATCGTTTAACATTTATATCAAATCCAGTATTATTAATTACAAAAGTAGATCGAAGGAAACTATTCATTCGTCCAGAGGTATGTCGTACTGATAAATACGGATAATATATCTTAGCTATTATAAAAAATAATGTCATTTTTCTTCAATCTCCATAGTGTAGTTGAATAGAGTACACAACTAATGTGTACTGTAGCGCTGCTATAATCATGTCATACATTACAAACGGCGCTGAGGCCAGCTGCGGCTATGAAGATAAGGCTTTGAGTAAAAAACACAGACTTCTAACAGACACAATTGATTAAACATGATTGCTAAATACTTTCACGAAATGGTTGAAGTGTATTTTTTATGTAAATAAGTACAATATAAACCTAAATAGTGACTAGAAAATTTAATTACGACTGTCTTTGGTTCGGCCCTCCTGCGACCCTTAGTCAAAGTTTACGGAAATATGTCCATAAAGTAGTCAAATAAATTACCTTGTTCATGTACAAATAATATTTAAGACTTACCTACTTACTTTTAAATTAAAATCTAAACCATTGACAGTACCTCATCACAAAACCACGGAAAGCAACGTTTCCTTTGTGGCTCACCATTTGCAGATACAAGACTGTTGTACTATAGTCTCGTCCAATGTGCCATATTCATAATAATATTTAGTAGAAAATAGTAATATTAATAATAGTTAGTTCAGTAGGTGTTAGTCAACCAACTTTTGTAACAACAACAGTGAACACAATGATTACAATAAATATATGTTACAGTCAACAAAACACTTGACTTACAGTTGTGCTTGTTTGGTAAAAGTTACAAGTTTGGTAAAGCAATAACATTAATTACCTACAAGTAATAAGTTTTAATGGAATTATGTTGAGTATGAAGACAATTTGTTAGCCTAACTATCTGGAATGTTACACATATAATAGAATTATCGTTCTGACAACACAACACAAATCTTACAAAATTGTCGATAGACCTTTTAAAAACATTATAGTAGGCCTATGCACACCTCACCTTACATATAACATACATCATTATTGTTGTACCTGAGTAACAAAGTGCCGTGTGGGAATACGAAAGACGGCGATATTCTAAACATTAAAATAAACGCAAATTGCAATAATAAGAGGTAAGCGAATGTGTGTGATATGTATTGCGACCCGATTTGACCTCTACATGCCAGGCACTCAGAATAACTTTGAAAAACAAAATAATTGATAACGATCTTAGATGTTTACAAAAGAGATGATTTACCTGTGATAAAATGAGTTCATGCAAATAAAACGCAGCAAATTATTGTTCATCATCAAATGTTAAAGTCGCATATGACCACTAGCATATTATGTAGCATGTAGGCTACACATTGTTCCCGAGGACTACAGGCTTTTAGCCTTCTGACTCTTAATTAAGGGGCTTGACAGGCCAAAACCCTAGAAAGACTGTTATGTATAAAGACTTAAATACCTTTTGGAACGAAGTTCCTTATCGCGCGTTGCGAAAGGGGGCTAGACGGAAAAAATTAAGACCAAAAGTTGTAACGACACTTTTTGCTATAGTTGTAAGCCGTGCGGCGTGCGCGTGTTTCTCTGTCAGTCTCTCTCCCTCTCTCTCATAGAAAGCAAGCCAGATATTTCCGTTAAGTTTATATTACATTATATTTGATAATAATAAAAAAATATTATTATAACTTAAAAGAAATAAAATTTTATTACAATTCCTTCACTAATTAATTGAAAGGAACTTTGTTCCATGCGGGTGTCCCTTGACACCTCTCAAGTTTTTATAAAATAAATATTGTTTAATTCATATGATGGCTTACTTCAACGGAGTCTCAATAAACTTGAAAAATGATTTCAGTCGCAAAAACAAGCCTAAAGGCTTTTATAGGCTTTTTAAAATGGCGAGTCTTTTAAAGCCTTTTTTTATTAGTTTAGCTCTAAAAAAAGATCGATAGGTTTCAATTTAGGGCTAAAGGCTTATAATCCTCGGAAACACAATGTGTACGGCTTGACAAATCTATTGTAACTCAGTTTTGTGTTACTTAGAGTTCAATTCAGCTCAATAGCTTTGGAAGTTGGTGGTGTAACACCCCCGTGCCTCAGAAAGCACGTAAAGCCGTTAGTCTTGCGCCTGAGTTCGCCTTGGTCGTGTCGGATTGCCGTGCCTACGGGACTATCAGTGAGATTGGCCGCCGTGACCGAAGCGAAGCGCCGCCAAGGGGTGGGGCAAGGAGGGGCAGTTGCCAATAAGGATTCCAAAAGCTTCATGTGCATGACTGCATTTTAAATTCATACTTCTTCTATCCACCATTTATCAACATGCCCCCTCCTAGGCCATCAGCTGACGACGCTCTTGGACCGAAGTACGATCGAGAGAATTTTTTTTTACATTTTATACCGTGGTGTGTGTAAACGATGGTAGAATTAATATTGTGCTTAAATATCAGCTCTGTATTACATACACAGTGTGGAGCGTCAACCATTAATTGTATAAACAAATATTTAGGCTGACATATTTTATTTTTTGTTTATTAGTACTCTACAATATTTGCATACCTACCTATGTGATGGTTGAACATGGAGAACTTTATAACTAAAAACATCAATGTATATTTATTTACACCCATGTTTGCAAATAAATAAATGATTTATGATTTAAAACGTAAACGTATGGGTTTTGACACTTGGACCTTGTACCAAAGTAAATTATCATTTAATAAAAAAATACAAAAGTATTACACGTGTGTCTAGTAATGAAATGATCAAGTTTTCAGAATAAATGCGAAGAAGTAGACAATACTTTTACTTCATAATTTATTCCTAGTTGTAAAGTTTATTTTCCGAAGTCAAATGATCACAGGTAGAGAGCGCGCACGTATAAGATGATCACGACACACGACACCGAAACATTCATAATGACACGCCGCGATTATAAGGCAATGGTAACGCCCTCACTTACATACACAATACGTGAGATTACACAGAACTTGGCTATGGAAGCCAGCACATCAAGGTGCAACAATCTGTCAAATTTCTTTGATAGATTTTCAACTTTATTACAACAATATAAGGTTCAGTTTGGTATGGCTTGGTGTGCTGGCGTATGTACAAACGGAGTCATCAAATGGGTACCCTTCCGTAACCTTTAGTGCGCCACGGTCGGGCATAGAAAACGTTGTACGGAACATTTTACATTACAAAATAAATGTACTAAATTAGGTTCTCCGTTTTACTTTTTCCTGTTATTTAAAACTACATTAATGAAATATTGCGGAAAGATATATGCATTACTTATTTGTTATTTTCCTACTTTTAATTGTAGGTATTTGCGGTCAATAGTGGCATGGCGTGTAAGGCATGTGCGTTGGCATTTAAAAAGATAAAATTCCTTTGAAAGGGGGGGGGGGGGGGCTCAATTCATGACGCCGTCTGTACATGGTCGTCGTGACAATAATACAGTTTATTCACGTTTGTGTTGCGGAAGACCTTGATAGAAACGTAATAACTAAAATCTGACTTCTATCTAGATCTTTCTCATAAAGAACACTTGTATCTGTCAGCCATCGTTAGGCTGAGTAGTAGTCGATAGTACTTGCTATACTGAGGCCCAAAACTAGCTTCACGCGGTAAATAACATGTACAAGCGGACAGTTCTGTGGGCTCCTTTCAACTTATGTGGTGCATAAGTTGCGGAGCAAGTTGTTTGTATTGATTATTAAAGCCTTCTTCTCTATTCACAACGGAAAATTCATTTATGACAAAATCTCATGAAGTAGTTAAATTATTAGACAGTCCATGCTTTTAATTCTGATAAAACCAACCCACTCAAGTCAAAATTTCTCCCATTTTTTAAAGTAATTCTAATGAATTTGGAAATTTGAATTTATTTTAAGATTAAACTTTTTAATGAATGTAATTGTACAGTGCCCTTTTTTTTGCTAAACAATATTTCATTAGCGATTTCAGTGTTGGTCCCGTAATAAGTTGTTTATAATTATGAGTACAATGACCCCTTGTCAGGTTTCTGTTAAACAAAAAATAAACTTGTTTAACGTAACACATCAATTAGTTTGATGTCATTCATTAAATTATTATCTAAGATACTGTGGGTTGGCAGAACTTAAAATTAGATTTGTTTTATTTATAACCATACCATACCTTTTGTAACCATTTTTTTTCTGCAAATAAATCTTTGACTTTGTCTTTATGTTTTACTTGCTATTAGTTGTTTCTGACAGTGCGTGGAACTAGTTTTTGGCCCTAGTATGGTCAAATTACGTACCATTGGTACAATTTAACTTAAACATTAATGGAACAGTGGTATATAGTGGGCAGGGTTCGTTTGTGCGTTAGGGACGCTGTGGTCTAGTACACGCGGCGCCGGGCCGCGAGGGGGGGGCTGCGTACACTATACGAGCACGTGCTCGAGGGGCTCAGAACGTTAGCACGGGCTCCTCGCGGTGGTCCAGGATGTCTGGAATGTAAACACATGCTGATGAGCAAGGCGGAACAATCATCAAGAGGGCTCTTACGACTTACGAGAAATCAAAGTAGGGCATTTTTTTCAATTAAACCATTTACATGCATTTTTGACTTGTCAAGAAGTTTGTAAGTTAGAAAGTTGAAGCTAGTTGCTCGTTCCAAAACGTAGGTAGGTCTCTATGGAGAAGGATGAGCAAGAAACTACACAGGGAGAAAAGTTACACATTTGGTCACCAGCCTCGCTGCTATGCTAGCTCACAATGATAGACTTCTAAATCGCAGAACAGAACGTCTGAGACACAAGTTACGTGGTCATTCAAGTACCGAGTGTGACGGTTTTGCTGCGAACTGTTAGTGATTGGCACAACAGTGGCCTACCACCAGAGAAACGCCGAGGCAATGAAGCTCTACGAGTCCCAGAGAAACGATTCAACTGTCTTGGATCCCGCAACGAAATTAATCAGAAAAGAACAGTAGAGGAGAGGTATGACGAACTGAGTGGAAAGTTCCTCAACCTTCATTGAAAAGGGACCAAACCAAACAGGTGTTGTGTCTGGTGGGCTACTGCACGACGGTTGTTATCGGTCAAGATTTTGTATATATGACTTTTTAACCCTTTAACCGCTTACGTCGGATTAATCCGACATATATTTTTGTGTCCATTACGCCAGCGTCGTATATTTCCGACCAAATACCACAGCTCGTTTAGTCTCGTGTTTTTATTTAATTACGCTGTATTCTATCAAGAAGATGTTTAAGTAATCATTTACAATTTAATACACTTTAGTTTCTTAATTAGAAGTCCTAAAAATAATGTCCGAAGTTAGATGAATCACTAATATTGTTCACTGTGCCGGGCGCTGGAGGCACGACAACATCTCGCACCTTCATTTCGAAACCATTACTAAACGAAATTGAGATAATAACGCCATCTTACTTATAAATATTAGATTATATCACTTTAAAAAGAAACCAATAATTTAAGAAATAATGACGAAGATGACGAAGAGGTAAATAGTCATGCAAAAATCGTAAATTAGTTCTCCTGTAAAATTTCGTTTTTTTGTTTAGTAACGGTTTCGAAATGAAGGTGCGACGATCTGATATGAAGTCGGGCGGTTAAAAGGTTATTATCGTGGCTTACGATGCGTCAGCAGTTCTCGTGTGGTGCGATGGCTTACCTTTGGCGATGGTCCACCACGGCAGCGTGACGTAGGTGAGGTAGGCGTTGAGCGGCGCGGACTGCTGGCGCTTGCCCTCCTTCCAGAGGTGGAAGGTCTGCGTGAAGCCGCGCATCGCCCACAGCGGGTTGTACGAGCCGTCGTCCAGCTCTGCGCACACGCAGACAGAATATTACAACGACTTCAATTCATTTCCTATTTCTGTCTTTAATGTTCCGTGAAGAGTTGGTGATGTGATGTAGATGTTGTTCTACTTGCTATGAATGTGACGTGCGTCAACATTTTGAATGGATTGTTGTAAATTTATCAATCAAATGAGTTTAGCGCGAGAAAGGCATGTAGTTATGTGAGGCGAGCATTCAGTACAGCGCTCGCGTCGTCTTGTGGACGGAGCTGCGGGGCGAGCGAGAGGTGAAGTAGGGCCGGGGGGGGGGGGGGGGGGGGGCGGGGTTGAATCCCAATGTCGCACAGTTGTAAGGAGGAGAGAACAGTGTGAGTGTTAGGTGTGCGCGGGAGTACCGGAGTGGTCGGGGCGCGGCACGTCGCACCAGTAGTACACGGCGGTGCCGTCCGGCGTGCTGCGGCGCGGCGGCAGACCCGGCGCGTCCGGCGACAGGCGGCGCGCGGCCGGGCCGGGCCGGCGGGCGGGCACCGTGTGCAGGCACGCCGGGGACGACACGTCCGGCCCCGCCGGCCCGCACACCGCGCGCATGGCGGCGCTGTCGCCCGGCCCGCACGCGTCGCCCGGCCCGCACGCGTCGCACGCGTCTGTCGCGTCGCACGCGTGGCGAGCCCCGGCCGGGGGACGGCGAGGGGGCCCCGGGCGCCTCCCCCGCCCCGCGCCGCGCCCCCCGCGCCCTCTACCTACACACAACACACCCGCATCACTACTCTGCGCACAGATCTCGCGTCGTTTTCACCCACGGTCACAGATCGCTCTATACTTCATACAAGAGTGTATATGTTACGGTCAAAACTCTTAACCAGTCAAAACTACTTTTGACTGACTTCAGTCAAGTTAGTTACTTCAGTTATATAAGATAAAACGCGTTAGCGTTACAAAAACAAAAATACGGAACGCCCTAGTTATAAGAATCACTACAAAACAAAAGTTTAAACAGGGTCACAAAAAAAAAACCTAATAGGTTTCTAAGTATTAAGAATAAAAGATAATGCCAGAAACTCTGTAGAACTTTGCCCCACTCAATTAAAGTCATGTACAAGCTTGCAATATGTAGCATCTTACTGCTTATTCATTGCTGATAACTAAACATTAGTCCTAATGACTACAGAACATGCCGTTTCTGTTTAAATCAAAAAACTTTATCTGAATTCCTTTTAGCATTCATTTGTAATCCGCAAGTAATATAAATAATAATGTTGTTTATTTGTCAACAAAAAAGTTCTTTACATTTCCTTATAGTCTATGTTATCACAAAAAAAAAACAAATATAAGACACAAAATGAAACACTTTGCTAATGAACTCCACACAACTCCACACTCGAGCCTGTCTCGTGGAAACAAGCCAAGAACGCTAGTTCGTAAATTCGCAAGTTCTAAAGAACAACAATTTATTATAATAGGGACCATTACAATTATTTTATTAATTTACATTTTCTGTACATGGGTGGGGCAGGATCTAGCATTGTCATTTAAACCGTTAAAACCGCATTTAAAAGTACTATTGACTGATTTTTGTAGTCAAAAGTAGTTTTGACTGGTTAAGAGTTTTGACTGTGACATATGCACACTTCACATAAAATACAAGGCGGCCGGCGACCGTATTTAAAAACGCCACCAAATATGCGCGTCCCGTACGATGCACAGACGCCCCATGCGTACTACCCGCAGTACGCCGCGTACTACGCCCCGCACTACGCCCCGCCGAGCACTACACGCGCCCGCTCCGCCACATGCGACAAGCGACACTAACACTACAGCCATGCCATGACTTATGAGCGACAATTAGCAACACAAACATCGCAATACAACAAACACTACAATCAAGCAGTACTGAAAACATTATTCACAAAGAACACTGTGTTTCATGATTCCACTGCGGAGTACATTCGAATAACAAGTATCAGTGTGAGAGTGCAAGTTATAATTGTTATGGACTCGATACGAGTCGAGTGGTCAGATCATTGACCGAGAACTTACAACACGACTCAATGTCAGAATAATTTATACAGTCAGTTCCACTAAAGGCCCTCATTGACATCGACAGCATTCCAATAGATGGTGGTGTATGTACCTCGGAGTACGAGCTGGGTGGCTCCGGCAATAACGCGTGAATAATTAGCGAGTTATGTAAACACTGTCTCAGCAGAGCAAGCAGTTGACACACGAACATGGGCTCGTACGTATCATTGATATAACAAACAAATTAATGCTCCATATTAATGAGATTAAGGGTTATTTATATGGTTTTATTTTTTTGCCAGATTCTATTTGATACATTTCTTAAATAAGCCGCTAGATGGCGCAAGCAGTGTTACATGAAACACGTCAAAGCTTTAATTGTATTTGAGGTATCAATAAAGCTTGATCAACATTACAGACGAGCCGGTGTGCTAGCGTGAGTGTGTTTGGCCCTGCAGACAAAATCCCTTTCTGTTACCGTTACGGAAAAATCAAATTGTATGGAGTTGACGTTTGCTGACCAGATGTCACGTGATGCAAATATGTCAACTGCATACAATTTGATTTTTCCGTTGGCGTTACCGCTAACAGCACGCGTAGCATGGCCACACAATGTCTACAGAAGAATAGACATACTGACAGGAAGAATAGACAAACTGTACTGACTTGTCTATTCTAGCTGTCAGTATGTCTATTCTTTCGTAGACATAGGGTGGTCATGCTACGCGTGTAGAAAGGGCTTGTGCGTACCGTCGCGCAGGTCCCCGGCCTCCACCTCGGCGACGCCGCTGACGAGCGAGTCGAGTCCCTCGTTCTCGGAGCGACTCTTGTCGCGCGAGTCGCGCGTGCGCCAGCCTCCGCGCACGAAGTGGGTGATGTTCGCGCTCGGGTCGCTCAGCCGGCGCTGGAACAACGCGCCGGGAGTTGCACACACCGATACACTCTCAAATTATTCTAGTTAATTTTGCTGCAATATCATGCCATGCCATGCCATTATGGTTAGCAGCCTGCCAACTTATAATATACGGGCAGGAAGCACATGATCATCCTGCACTCTGCATGATCCCCTCCTAGACGGGTGAATACTAAGTCGCTGGTCGGCTGGAATGTTCACGAACTGGAGAGTAAATCAATACTAATCGTGGTAAAAAGTGCACACCTCGTTAACGTTTAAATGGAATAAGTGCAATCGAAAAAGTTAAAGCCGTACAGTTCGATCGGTCAAAGGTTAAGCTACGCTAGCCGCGATCTGTCTGTGGATGGGTGACCATCCCTTTCATACCGAGTTCCCTCCGTGCCTCGGAAAGCATGTAAAGCCGTTGGTCTCGGCTGTCATTTGTAAATCTTTTGGCAGTCGTTATGGGTAGTCAGAAGTCAGATAGTCTGACAACCATGCAGTCTTACCAAGGGGTATCGTGTTACCCAGTAACTAGATCGCTCCATGTAAAACACTGGTATTCAGCTGCATCTGGTTAGACTGGAAGCCGACCCCATTGTAGTAATGAAAAAGCCTGTCCCACTGCTTCTGCAGCATGGTTTAATATATTCTCGGTTTTTGTCGCCTGCACCCCCTTAACAGAATCCTGGCTACGCCTCGCAAGTGCTCGCTCTCACCTGATGCCTGTACATGAACATCTCCTCCGGGTCGTCGTCCCAGTCCGCGTCCCACATGTCGGTGGCGGCCAGGCCGGGCTCCGAGGTGGGCGTGTCGAGGCCGGCGGCCCGGGGGCGCGACACGGCCATCTCGGCGTGGCCCTTGCCGCTGGGCCCCTTCATGCGCACGAACTCGCAGCGCGCGGCCGCCTTGCCGCCCAGCAGCCCGAACGACATGCGCTGCGCCACTTTCGTCGACAGAGATGTTTGCTAGAAACGTAGGAAGGAAATCTTTAATATTTAGGAGCACTCGATCGACAGACAATAATTGAAAAGGGAGAAAGAGGCTTAGAACAGATTAGTTGATACGGCTTACTGAAGATTCGGACACAATATATTCGGAAACGATACTTTATTGACTGATAATTTGGAGTCCAATAAAGTATGCTGTTTTGTACAGTCAGATAAAAAAACTTTCAACGAACGAAATCAGTCTTCCATCCAGCCTATAGTTGTAAAAAAACAGTTCTTAGCCGGATTTTACACTGTGTCTGTGTGTGTATATTGTGTTCTAATCTTCAGTAAGCCGTTGATACCGGCTTCAGAAGCAGGTAATGTTAATTTATAATGACAATATAAATCAAGTTTTCCAAACCCTAAGATCATAGGACAGATGTCATTTGTTTTAAATTAATACGGTTCAACGTAATACTATGAATTATTTGTAAGAAACTATGAAAATGTTTTGCGATAGCTTACATCGATCTACTCTCAGCTCTCACGTTATATCACAACCATTCACTTTTCATTCAGAAAAAGGGAAAAACACGCACACAGGTACATAAAGCTACCCGTCTATTTAATGTGCTGTAAAAATGGCGCTTTGTCACAATGGGAACTACTTAAGACTGCGCCGAGCAAAATAATTCAAAACAGACGTCACTGTTAAAGTAATATAATCAATACCTTTGCCATAATTACCATAAAAAATATGTAATTAATACCACAATGAATGTGTTAACCGATTATGGTTAGCAAAAAATAAGAATACTGTTTAATTTAATAAACAAAAATACGTAAAGTTGTACAAAAATCTTTAAAAAAATCTCGTATTTAGTTGAGTTTTGATAGTAAACTGTATTTTTTTTTCACAAATATTCATACTATATTCATACTACAATTTGTAGTTTTTACATTTTCGAAATGTCGCTTAGTTGTTTTATTATTAATTTCGCGCTGTTTTAAATCATACGCAACGTATGTATGTATGATTCAAAACAGCGCGTCAATTAAAACAAAAATTAATAATAAAATAACTAAGCGACATTTCGAAAATGTAAAAACTACAAATTTTAGTATGAATATTAAAGATTAATATGAATTCAAGTTTGTGAAAAAAAAATACAGTTTACTATCAAAACTCAACTAAATACGAGATTTTTTTAAAGATTTTTGTACAGCTTTACGTATTTTTGTTTATTAAATTAAACAGTATTCTTATTTTTTGCCAACCATAATCGGTTAACACATTCATTTCTATTTATTTATTTTTTATTTTACTATTTATGTACACACAGTAGACAACACAGGAAAAGAACATTATAAAATATGAGTATTTATTGTGGTATTCATTACATATTTTTTATGGTAATTATGGTAAAAGTATTGATTATATCACTAACAGTGACGACTGTTTTGAATAATTTTGCTCGGCGCAGTCTTAAGTAGCGATGTTGTGGGAACTTCATAATTATTTATTTTCAGACGTAGTAAACAAAGCCGGCTGCGTGCGTGCTACGTGTAAACATAGGCACGCGCGCCGGCGCGGGGCTACTGCAGGCTCAAGTGCTGTCTCAGCACTACTCAGCTGAGGCCCACTTAAGCCGGGTCCAGAAGGGTGTAACGTGTAATGTAATCCATCGTGTAAACATGTTACATCCGTCTGGATCCGGCTTTATACACCCAAAGCCCCGTAGGCCGTACGCGTAGAAGTCAGGAAACACATTGAGTGAATAATTAGTCATACATACATAAATGTTAGGACTATAAATTAACAGGGGGATCATTTCTGCTGCCACAAAGGTACCTAAAAGACGACCTCTTGCTCTAAAAGATACCGAATCTTCTTTTTACCAAAGGCTTACGGCTACCTAATTGTATGCAGTTTGGCGTTTACTTAGCTGTCGCAGCAATATAAATGAGTCAGCTTGTTTACCCATTTCACAGTACGTTAGTAGTAGTTAAGTTTGTAAAAAAAACCTTTCCACTTCATGACTAGGTACAGCCGGTAGTACTAATATTTATACTGTGCTACAACAGTACTTAGTTTATCTTTTAACACAATGAGCTGAGGACAGCCAAGTTCTGCTCTGCAGGCAGTCTGTTCTCTTCACACGAACAAAACCTTTAGATACATTATAACGTACTTAAGTAGCTATACAAAAAGCGGATATTTAAGTATTCAAATGCGGTGAGCACACATTCCTGAGCTAGTGGAACGAGTTGGCAATGTAGGTACTGTTGGTCGTAGTGGCAATGTCGTATCAAGTCGTATGACAAACCGGTTTCATATATCTATATAGTGAATCACACCGGGGGACGCAGGCCTCGGTACTCATCACGGCTACTTGTTACGCAGTAAAAAAATTCAAACAATCAAAGTCAAATCATTTATTTCAATTGGACAATTTAGAATTTATAAATGATAGAGAATGGCACTAAATTGAAATACATACTTATTATTGTAGAATATTTCGATTGTACCGATCTGGATTATTCAGAATAATGTTCAATTATTGCACTTCATCGAAGAGTGACTCCACTCCACTCGATATGCAGGAAAAGCATGTCTCGTGAGACTCAAGATAAGTAGGTTACAAAAAAATGCTACGCCTACTCTGCAAGTTTAGGAGAATATCCAGCGTTTCATAAATTGCGCTCCAGTATGAAAAGCTCGTTAACGATGAATGATAAAAACAACTAGGTCAACAAAACCTTTGACCCGAGACATGAACTGTGGCCTTTATCCTTTAGTGATCATTCAACTAAAGTAACAACGACGTATGAATCATAGTGGCTTACGACTACAGCAGTGTCAAGCAAGCCCTTAGTCAAAGACAGCGGCTGTCGACCCCACACGTCGCACCACGCTGCCAATTTACTATTGTTCCGAGTTGCAAGTCATGATTCATAATATACATAAAACGTGTGGGTATTAGAGAAAGTAATTACAGGCATTCGCATCAATCGATACACAAGTATAACTGCTTGTAGGTAAGGCCTTTGATATCGTTTTCGTGACACTGCAGAAAGAAATGACGCGCAATTAATGATAAAGTAAGAGACCAGTTTCCGCCTGCAACCTTCAGGGTCCTCTAGGTAATGATTGTTCTATTTTTTACACAATCAGTAGAATGTCGGCAGTTTAGCAACAAAGTCACAAGACTAGTAGTCAAGGAGGCACTTGAACCCTCTTATTGGGGCGTTGGGACTACTTAAACATAAGTACGACACTACTCAAGTGTTTTGAATATAAACTGTTATGAAGTACAAAACGAGAAGTATATCCGGAAGTCAAGTGTGTACGATAATTTCAAGAACGCAACAGATGGCCTAGTTTTTGTTAACTCACACCGACGGGTTTTCTCCGGTCGGCAGTTTAGTTATCGATTGATTAGCGGTACGTAATCTTAGCTCCTCGTTGTGAAATGTGAACGATATCACAGCGAGGGAGAGACCGGCCGCAGATTGAAGTGGGGCAGAAATGAGGCTTCGCAAGCTCGCGACATTGCGTCGCCAAGCCATGTTGTACTAATTAACAAGTTAGAAACTTCTCTATAATGTGTTGCGGTTAACGATCAGTAAGTCGATGAATGGAGCTACAATCCGCACAGATACAAGTACAACATCTAAAGTAAGATCCTACGTCACGTCTCCTACTTATCAATATACTGAGCAAGTTTTTGGCAGTGTAGGCGTAAAACACTTTAGTTGCGAAGCTACGCGGTACTTAGTGAGAGGGATTGTGGGTGATGAGGTCACGCGTGTCGGCGCGACGTGTGCACTGATGTCAGCGCCAGGAGTCAGCCCTCGCAGGCGCCCCTTGTGAGCGGACGTGACACCCTCGTGTCGTGCGACAGGGCTGGGGTTACAGATCAATGAACTAAAATGGGTCACATCAAATCTTCGCAATGTTTATGCATTTCGTAAAATTGAACTAGGAATTGGAACAAGTATTTTCCACGAAACAGCCGCCGTTTATTCATTAATCCCGCTGTAGCGAGTCACAATGTAACTAACCTAGTACACAGTGCGTAGGTACAGGGCAGCCCTAGCGCCATCGCCAGGGTGGCGTGTCACCAATAACTCCCAGTTTAACGGGAGCGTGAGCGGCGGCGCTGCCTCTGACGTCACAGCACAGCCTGCCAGCCTGTGTGCTCGGCCGCAAACACCGATCAATTAGTACGCCATTAATCAAGCCTTGTTAATATACCGACACACCCCGACAACACTGAAGGACAGCTTTTAATGGAGCTGCAATTTATTTCGAAGATCTTTCATTAAAATCTTTTTGAAGGCTTATTATTTTAAATAATAATAAGATTTAAAGATGCAAATAAACTTTGTCAACGATAGAAAGTTAAGTGAAATTTTAATAAAAATCATAATACATCACATCATAACTCTGGTGGTTAACGTATGGTAATGTATGGCGAAGTGTCTGATGTCACGCCGCCGCCGCCGCCGTCGTGACGCGTCGTATTAGCCAAGGAACAGCTAGCCCCGGTGACACGGTGACACGGCGAGTGGAGTGACGTGTGCGTCCACCCGCCGACACCGCCGCGAAAGGAGACCCTTCCGCTACTTAAGAGCGCCCTACCCGTCATATTTCCCATACAAACGCTCGTACGCGATTACGTCGTTATAACAAATTATTTTCCAAATATTTTTAACACACAGGTATCTTGTGGTTTAAATCTAGGTTTGTATGAAGCCAAAAATATACTTTTTTGAGAAACAAATTCAGTAAACACGTCCGAAAATCAGCTTCTTTGCAAAATTTTATCTGAATTTTGGCCGGTCATAATGCACTCATACATTGAAAAAGTAAAAAAACAGCTTCATAGAAACCTTGCACATGTAATGGAGATTCTAAATTACAAACATTATTACCAAAAACTTGTAAGGCTTTTTCAAAAACACGTATGTCCTGGAACAAGTTTTGTGAAATTTCCGCGCGTCAATTTTCCTGTGATGTTATCGCGTTCTCACTCACTCGTTTGTTTTCGAGGTTTGCGTTGGTTGAAACAAAAAATTTTTCAATCACACTCGCGTTGAAGTTCGTTCGATGGGGATGGGCGCTCTTAATGGCTGTAACGGTCTACACGCAAATTGCGACAATTCCAGGGACAGGCCGAATAGCTAATCCCACGCTGAAGTATACTTATTTCAGAAGTACTTACAAGATAACGTAATTGTTAGGGTAGTCTTATCAAAAAACTGGTTCGTTTTGCTCGTTCACATCACGCGAGTCCCGGCAAGCGCGCAGTGATAATATAGCTATTACAGGGGGTGTTATGTGAGATATATGCCTCGGCTGTGGGCTGGGGTCCAAGGCCGGCGCCCTGTGACGTCACAACGACGACACGCCGGCGGCGACTACACCCTATAAACCCACCTCGTAAACTCAGCCCCCGTAGCTTGAAGGGGACCGATCCGGATTTTACAGCGGGGAAAATATTGCCTTTTGAGGTGGATCTTCATGAATCTTTACTCTATAAAATTGAGGTCTGAATGTGAATGAAAGCAACAACTTTGCCCTCTGTGTTGTACATGCCCGATGGCATTGCTCTGAAGTGGCTGGCTGTCACTAATTTGTTTGCTAATTGTGCGGTGATTATGACCGTTTTCCTATTGGCAGTTATTATTAGCTATCATTGTACCTAATGCTAAACTATGTACAGCTTATAAAGATAAAAAAAAAACGATACCTATTTGAGATAATGTATCTATTGTAAATAGTGCATATTTATGACAATTACTTGAGTAAATGATTTCACGTTATCTTGAGTGCTTCCGAATTCAATATTGCCAAATAATAGACTCAGAAGCATTATCTGGTTGTCAAGTACTACTAGATAACATACAATACATACAGCTACTAGATAACCAGATAATGTTGGAAACGATAACTCTTTAGCTAAGTATTTTACTGCCACACTCAGAGACGTCACTTAATAATAATGAATCATTAACTTTAATGACCAACATAACTTGGCACATGTCAACAACAATAGTTTTACTGACAGCGTTTCAAGTTATGTTGGTCAATTAAAGTTAATGATTCATTATTATATGTGGGGACATTTTCACACACGGCCATCTGATCCCAAACTAGGGAGACCCTGTACTATGGGTGTCAGACAGCTGATATACATACACAAATACATTTTTTTTTTGTAAATTATACATACGTATATAGATAAACAACACCCAGACACAAAGTAAACACAAGTGCTCATCACACCAATGTTTACCCTGGGCGGGAATCGAACCCGCAACACGCTACGCAGCAGTCGATCGCTCAGCCACTGCGCCAACCGTGTGTATTATTAAGTGACGTCTCTGAGTGCGGCAGTTAGACTACTACTCACTGAACAAAATATCTTGTAGAAGTTATTTTGTATGAATTCTCATCATATGGAGTCGTCATTTTAACTACATGCACTAATGTCAATGTAAAATGTAAACTTGACACTTTCATCAGTTTAAACAGACAGTCTAGATCGATGTACGACGACACCAGTCTTTACTGTTTAAAGAAAGGCTGATGTTTATTAAATACTGACGGGTCATTGTCACATCGGCATCGCCGCCGTCGTGTAGAAAGTAAGGCTAGGCTAGGTTTTATAGAAAGCTGTTGTTGTTACCGTTTTGTCACCTTTTATTGCCGACTTCACAAAAAAGTCGCTCATCAAGTGCCCAGTTCACGTCTGAAATGCCTTCCCGGCAAACAAGGTCACAGGGTGAATCAATCACAAAGTTTCTGAATAATAAGAACCGAAACTGTGTGACCTTGAGGCACATTCCGATCGCACGCAAACTACGGTTAAATGATCCCAAAGCTTTCCACGGTAGGCAACGTGGCACGTTTGTAAGCTTCGCTCAACAGGTTATTTTTACAACAAACTAGCGCCACGCCCCGGCTTCGCACGGGTACCCGGCACTAATTAATGATAGCCTATCTATACATCTTAGATAATTCCTCTCTATTGATGAAATACATTAAAAATCCGTAGCTTTTGAGATTAGCCCGAACAAACGACTTGGACTTCTAACATAAACTGACTGATAATGTTCCGATGCAGGTGTACAGATTATACATGTGAGTGTTATTTAAAGCTACCATTTACGAGGTATGTCTTTCATTGACTTGAATGTGCCCTGGCGGTTGGGAGTATGTCATGCTCACTTGAATGTCTCGCTAACGGTGGCGCATGTGTGTGTATTCAGTTCCCTTCAAAATGGTTGAGCTAAATGATGCCAATCCGTGCGTCATGTTCGTGAACGGGCGTCGTTAGTTGGGACTGGTCTTCTCTTAGCTGCCTCGGTTATTCTAAATTTATTTTGAATTGTTTTTATTATATTTTTATCTAAACCTCTTTTAACGTACACGACTTGTTACATTGTTCTCACATTGTACCCTAAATTCAATATGAATGATGTAACCGAAATTTGTAACATATTATTGATTTTAAAAGAGTGTTCATGGAGTTTCTTGCTCGTTCTTCTCCATATAAACCTACTGTTTGGAACGAGCAACTAGTTTCAACTGTAAATGGTTTATTTGCAATAAATGAGTTTGAGTACTGATATAGAACCAACAACACTCAATCTATGAATAATTTAATGTTTACTATATTTATACTGGGTAGTAACTGCATCAAACTGATGAATATATTACCTACTTATTACAGGGTTTCAATTGTTTTGATAAACCGATCGTATAAAGGTTGATAAAACCAATGATAAAACAGTGACTAATGTGGTTATTATATTCTCCACATATCGACCACTTTTACTCTGAAACGCTTAAACTAGACCAGCTCTACTACAAGTTGAGTTGTGTCAAAATCCTTATGGATTTTAATTTCAAAAGATGCTTTATCGATATGAATGGAATTTGACGACGAGCCGTTCTCTTTAAAGTCGATATCATCGTCACTGCGTTATTATACCAGATCCAACAGTTTTATATTCCTGCAATTTTATAGCCTAGTTTTATGGCATTTGAATGAAGGACTTCAGCGGTGTAAAGGTACCTAGTAGGTACGTGCCACGAAAGATGAGACTTGACACAGACTTGATTTGACTTGCGCAGTGCTCGATTTAAAGGTCTACCTTTACTATAAGTAATCGAGTTTCTTTGTTCACGGAATTAGGTGCTGCGTCAATTCCGATAAATGAATTCTTCAGCGATACGATTTTATTAGTTTCGCGCAAATTGTATTTCGATAACAATCCGGGTAAAACATTATATTTCCATTAC
This sequence comes from Charanyca ferruginea, assembly GCA_947361185.1. Classification (NCBI taxonomy): domain Eukaryota; kingdom Metazoa; phylum Arthropoda; class Insecta; order Lepidoptera; family Noctuidae; genus Charanyca; species Charanyca ferruginea. The sequence goes on along the minus strand of OX376063.1, from coordinate 612,272 downwards.
GTTAAAGTGCAAGTGTGTTTTGAAGTACCTAACGGACTCATTCCAAGACTCAAGGTCGTGGGGACGAGGTACCCATATCCACCTACCTACAAACAACCGCGTACACACACTTATAAGATTTCCTTGAGGAAAGACCCACCCACGGCCACACGAGCAATTATGATTCTCGCAAAAATCTCAATTGCTTTGTAAATATAGCCAACGACAATAACCTACGAAGCAAGATAAATCCAAAGATGAAATGTTTATTTACTTATGAGATTACGAACCAAGTACGTACCTACCTATAAAGAAATAAAAAAGGATCCAACCAAGTCCGGAGTGCTAATCTTACACTTATCGAACAATGAAAACAAGAGCAACGTAATGTTAGGTATCTTCAATGGCAGGAGATGAACTAGCTTCTTTAGTTACCCCGTTATTATATTACCGTTCAATTAAATTGTTCTACAAGGTACCTACAAAGACGCTGACATTTAAAATTAGTCCTCATGTTAGTTCGCTTTCACACAAAATCATCGGTCACTCAATGAACCGGTCTTGGTATCTTATCTTTATCTGGAAATATCTTTTATTTTTGTGTAAAACGGTCCAAAATAACATCATAAGAGCGCTAATACAGATAACCTACCCAATGTCAAAATACATTAAATATATCGTCCCTATCAGAACTGCCAATAAACTTCCTATTTTGATAGAAGTAATATTATGTTAAATTACGATGCTACATAACCTTCATATATAGGTACTTCCATACTTAAATATATGATAGGTATTTACGGCGACCTTAAAAACATCTCACGTCATGTTTGAATGAAAACTGGCATTCGCTTAATTCAACCAATATTGTAAACATGAGGATTCACTTCAGGGCAAGAATACGTACCTACTGATTCAAATATTATTGCGTTGGTTAAGTATGTCTGTAAGCAGAATGATCAGTGGGTTGTAGTGACACGATAAGGACGACGTGATGCGTCATCGCCAAAGACTCACCGCCATCGATTCCGGCGATTACTTCAACTCAGATAACAGTTATAAATAAGCGTAGCTTTACGAAAAGTCTCAGACTCCGTATTTCGGTACAAAATATTGAAGTCTCTGTTTTGATACCCTGACAATAAAATTGTTAACTTTAGCATAACTCCTTAGAAGCAACAGTAACATTGGTGTTGTTTAGCTAAAACTGTAATTAAGTATAAAACCGGACAAGTGCAACTGTGACCCGAGAACCGAGAATTCTGTAATTAACATTAGGACTAACTGAAGTTCATAAAGTGTGAAATTGACTTTGCTCTGGTGGGTTGAAATGTTTGTTGGATTGAAGTTGCATCGATATAGAACGCCATAGTCAACTCTCTATCTTTTGCTTTTCAATTTTATTCAGCGCATCTGTTGAGCATTTATTCATTTCGCACCCAGCGCTACGAATATATTATATTTACTTTAAATGATGAATAGTTTAAATTAAATTAAACAATCTGGCAATTATTTTTACGTAGTATTTATTTTTCTCACGGAGTATTTATTGTAAGTCGGCTTGTAGTACTTACAAGACTAGATTAATATTATCGATCACGATAACAGTAGGTATCAATCTGGCCAGACACCCCCATGAAAGAAACTCTTCATTTGATAACGACAGTGTTGACATCGCTTCTGAGTACTTATGATATTTACATACTTTAGTATTATTGGGTAGGTGTACCTCAGTGTAGCTACCATATTATCTATTCAGTCTAGTTTGCATTTTATGTTAATCTGATTTGACCAAAGGAAACCCCATGTCATAATAAACGAACCACATAATTATAAAAGAAAGGGACGCTATGATAGCAGGTCATCAGATCTATATTCTTTGACGCCCCCCGGCTTAGCCGCCTCCCGGGGGGCGCTCGGGCTCTGCCGGCCCTTGTCGCACGCTCGCACAAAGAGCCTCTTGTGACACTCGTGACGGGAGCGTTTGTCGACATTTCTTCTTTTCGTATTGTTTGAGACACTGCAAGATAATCTGATGGCAAGATTGAAGTAGCTCGGGAAGCAGGATCGACCCCATTTCGCGACTTTAGTTCAGCTTTTCGATATGATCGATAAACCTTTCGCTGGTAATCCAGTAGCAGATGCGCTTAGTCGTGGTATGAGCCAGGAACGGGAGCAACCGACTGGGCAACCGGGAGCCGCACGTAATAGCTCGTATCCGGCAATTAAAGGCCCGGCCGTCGCGTCGCCATGACACTTGTTGCCGTGTACTTGCGTTGCGCCCTCCGACCACGGCGTTTAGAAACCTGATAGGTGGGTAATACCCGTCTTAACTTAAAAACATACCTACGTGGTACCTCCTGATTAAATTCAGAGCACAATTTGAATAATCTCAGTATACTTTAGATAGCTAATCTGATAAAAGTTTGTTATGAATCGAAAATATCATTTCACATCTTCGCATTTGTTTGGATCCAACCTTGTGACTAAAACTTGTGAAATAAATATTTAATTTGTTGCTACCTAGTTAATGAAGAGAATGACACGTCACTATGTCCCACTTACTTAATGGAAATCATCCCTACATGGAGAAATATTGATTTGCTTTCATAATTACTTACACAAATAGTCTACGAATGTATGGGACATTCGTAGACTATTTGTGTAAGTAATATTATTATATTGCTCAATTCACCCAGCGCGTCGTACGTCGCTCTCTTTTATTTATTTATTATTATTCACAAAATCCACAGCTCTTTGTCAATTCATCTTAAAATATAAACCGCACGCTAATCTTCATTACATGTAAACCGTTAAAGCCAAGCTTACATGACAATAAACGAAAGCCATCGCCTCGACAATTGTGTTAACACACAGTTTAGCGAGGTTTCACCAGTTGCTGGCGAGCATAAGGAGTTACGAGGTAAAATGCTAAGTGTGAAATCTTGTTAATAAGTAAGAAATTAAGAACAAAGCGGGAGAAAGCGCAGGAAGACGCAAGTCAACAACCTGAACTTGTTTAAAACATGGGCTAATGAAGAATCCTTAGACGGCGACTGTCTAATAGACGTTTGTTAACAAAGAGAAGCCTGTAACTTACCCTGTTGTCGTAGACCCTAGTGAGGATGTCGTAGCGGATGGAGCCGAGGAAGATGACGGCCTGCGCGGCGCAGCCTCGGCCGCGCGCCACCAGCTCTACGCACACCATCTCACCGTCGCGGACCACTATGTCGCAGAACACCTGGCCAAGAAACACAAAGCATTACACCAAACTGCTAACGAGTACAATGGTAATGTGACTTCTGGTGCGCTTAAAGTCAAAGTCAAATCATTTATTTCAATTAAACCATTTACAGGCACTTTTGAGTTGTCAAGGAGTCGGTCAGTTAGTCAGAGAGTTGAAGCTAGTTGCTCGTTCCAAAACGTAGGTAGGTCTCTATGGAGAAGAACGAGCAAGAAACTCCACGGACACTCTTTTAAATCAAGTTTTTTACAAAGTACTGGTTACATATATGATTCTTGTTGTTTCTATATGTGAAAACTATGAAGGTAATCTAGCAATATAAAACATAAAAATGAAGCAAGATAAAGTTCATGGTAGACAAGAGCTGACCAAACTCTACTGACAGCGCCCGTTCACGAACATGACGCGTGAATCAGCACCATTCAGCTCAACCATTTTGAAAGGAGCCGAACGATCCAACACACGCGCCATCATCAGCGAGACATTTGAGCGAGCATGGCAATGCTCCCAACCGCCATGTTCATTTTTGTCAAACATATTTTAATAAACTTAGTAAATGGCTCCATGGTATTCACATTTACAAAATTGAAATAATGCTGCTAAATTATACAAAACTAAGGTTTCCAATGTATATTAGGCTAGGAGAACCAGAGACAACAATGACCGAGGCCCTTAGTTACCATTGGTCTCTCGTGCTACCTATCATCATCATCCGAAAGACGTCCACTGTTGAACATAGGCCTCCCCCATAGAACGTCACAACTTGCGGCAACCTGCCGCTTGCATCCACCGGTTACCCGTGACCTTGACGATGTCGTCGGTCCATCTGGTAGGAGGTCCGGATCAACGGTGCGTGCTACCTATACAACAACTTTATCATCATCGGTCACAGGTAGCGTTGCCACGTTGCCAGGCGTCCAAATAAAGCCAGACACAGTCTGGTTTATTGGTTGTGTCTCCGGCCAAATTAGACAGTGTCCGGCGGGACTGTCCGGCTTTTGTTAGGCTTTTTGAATTTGACCAGTTTTTTTTACCCAAATTTCCGGCTAAACTGGCTGGATTGTTTAGACTTTTCGGTTTTAAGACCTGCCAACTCTAGCCTCAAGGTTGCCTTTAAAATATCAAAACACACAGGAAACCATCTCCCAAGGCAGAACAGCGGTAATAATACATAGAGAATTAACTATTGACTACTCACAGAATAATAAGGATAAAACTATAGTTTTAACTTGGTAGTTGGGCAAATTGTTAATAATTGTTTATGCAGGTTCTATGATTTTCCTTTAGCTTGCTACTATCGAACCATAGCAATGAATCATTATCGTACGAGTCTAAGGTACACACGGCTACACATCAAGCTATACATTCCCAGTATAAGCTGATCTTGCCTTGTATAGAATATCCATATAGTGAGAGGTCAGCTTAAACTAGAAATGTATAGCTTGATGTGTAGCCGTGCGTACCTACGAGTTCATAAGTAAACCTACTACTTATTCATGTTTTGAACAGTTGGTAGGTATCGTACCTACCAATAAATTTCTCAAACTGAAAAAAGCTTTGACTTGACTAGTAAGACCATCTTCATTCTATTGAACTTGTGGTCTCCAAGAAAACTCAGCGAACATTGTGACGCAACTAAGAAATACAAACAGCTATACGAGTGGGTATGTTTAGGGTTGCCAGCTGTCTGAAAACCGAACAGACAGTTTGGCCGAACTTTTGGGAAAAAAGCCCGTCTTGGACATCCTAAATGGATTTTGGGTTTTAGTTTGAACATGATTAAAATTATTGTATTTGTTTGATCCTTTATTAGTAAATTGTCGTAACTTCTACCGAGAAAATTGATTACCTAAATGAATCAGTCTTCTTTATCATGTAAGTAATTCTAAACAAAAGTACCGCGAACGTGTCTGGTAAAATGTACAAAGTGTAACAAAAACCGGACACCGTCCAATTTGACCGGACACGCATCCCTATGTCCGACTTTATCCAAACGTCTGGCAACCCTAGCAGGCTGGTATGTTACTTTAGACGCGTTAGGTAGGTAATTAACACTGATCCGGCGATAACAGAATGTCTGAATGTCAAACTAGTGCCATTTCATGAGCGGAGACACGTGACCTTCGCAATAAATATTCTAATGTACACAAACATACATTCATTGATCACATTTTCACCATACAACACACTACCCATACAACACACTACCCATACAAAAATGATCCATAGAGCATGCTGTGTTCAATGTCATCTTGTCGTCGTCTGTAACAGTTTTACTACAAAATAACAAAGCAACAATGAACCCAGAACGCCGCAAGTGTAGATAACTAACGGTAAATTTAATTGTAATATGCTAATCCTCTTAAACACGTGTTACCAATCACACTTACAAACGTTTTAAACGTTACTCATTTATAACTATATATAACTAGCCGCCATGATGTCATCATCATAGATTTTCATGTTTGTTATGTGTAACTAGATCCGTTCCTTATGTACCCTGTTATTTATATGATTATTGTATACGATGCTTCATGAATAAGTATACCTACCTACCTAACCGGGAAAACAAAAGCCAAAATTAAATAGGGAATCTACATTAATATTATAAAGAGGAAAAAAAAATTGTATACGTTTGTAACGAATAAAGCCAAGGTCCGATTTTAAAAATTCTTTCACCATTAGAATGCTACATTATCCCTGAGTAACATAGGATATATTTTGAAAAAAAAAAAATACGGATTCTTGAGAAAATAAACGCGGACGAAGTCACTAGTAATTATTATAATTATGTATAAGTAATTAGATACATTATTATTCAGTTCCACATGGTATATTGTCATAAAAAAACACATTACGTAAGTGTAAATTTCGTGTTCAAATTATTTATAAGTAATGTGCACTGGACACCGCATCAGTGTTAAACTATCGCATTATACAGGTACCTACAACTACGATACTAAAATTGCAAATAATATACAAAAAGCCGCGCCACACTGACGAGCTCACACAATTACCGAGCTCGCCTTGACGTGCGCCTTCAGTTTTACTGAATTTTAATACAATGTGTTGAATGTGACAATGGAACGATTCGTTTACAGCACAGTTGTTTTCATCTCGGCTTAGCGCGGGAACTGCCGCGATACTGACGATTATAGTTATGATAACATTACACAAGTACGTACAACAAGAAGGCAACGTTGACTGGCTTTGATTAAAAACAAAAAACATTGTTTGCATAATAATTCACTTACTACGGTATTGCGTTGACTTATCGATCAAGGAAAAGTCTTTTTTGGTATAACGCGACTGACATTATGTTCCGCCAATATCCATGCATTGGTATTCAGCTGCATCCGGCTAGGCTGGAAGCAGACCACAATATAGTTGGGAAAAGGCTAGGTAGGCAAAATACGTGTTGCTCACCTACAAGCCAGTTCATGTACAGATACACGAAGCTATGTGTTCCACACATCAGTGTCGACTCATGCACTACCTACCGGTGTCATAGATAACGTTTAGTAACTGCACATCTGCAGTCTGCACCATAACAAGCCATTGTCCTCAGTTAACCCTTAGCATGCGTGAGAATGGCCGAAAATCGTCAACGGTGGGTAGATGACCACACCAATCAATTGACACTTTTTATGACCTGTCAGAACACACTTCCGACGACACGGTTGGCGCAGTGGCTGAGCGATCGACTGCTGCACAGCGTGTTGCGGGTTCCATTCCCGCCCAGGGTAAACATTGGTGTGATGAGCACTTGTGTTTGCCTTGTGTCTGGGTGTTGTTCATCTATATATGTATGTATTTACAAAAAAAAAATGTATTTGTGTATGTATATCAGCTGTCTGACACCCATAGTACAGGGTCTCCCTAGTTTGGGGTCAGATGGCCGTGTGTGAAAATGTCCCCACATATTATTATTATTATTATTATTATTACTTCCCCCTAGATTTTGTATGCCAATTTATACTTATGACGTCACTTTTAGGTTGTCATTTGCCAACTCAATTGAAGTACTATTTAATTAAAGCAACTAAAAATCACATTTTACTGTAAATTGAAAACCTTCAATTCACAAAGATTTCACGGCTAAAATCAAGTGTTTTTGTTCTGTGTTGGAATTACCGGTTACCTACTGGTATAATCTACCCAATAATGATGCTATATTTTGGTAAAAAGTCATGAAATAAACATGATATAAACAATAATAATAATATCACATATTATAACAAATACAGTTCAGAACTTTCGTGATCATTATTGATAAACTGAAAATAATATCACTTTTTCATGTGCTTCTAAAATGTAAGAAACCATCTGTTTGGAGATATCCACGAGGCAGGCTCGACCCAGTGTGGAATCCATAAGCAAAATGCTTCCTTTGTGTCTAATTTGTATATTATGTACACTTAGCTATTAATAAATAGACAATTAGGAAATGTAAAGCACTGTTTTTAGTAAATAAACATTATCTAACAATTAATAGACAGAAAATATTAGCAATTAGCCAGAATAAGGTCTTGTAATTATTATCTTAACCAACTTTAAACGTGTTTAAATGTTTTATTTGTTAATGAAATTAAGAAACATAATGAATTTCATACTAGGTACCTACTTCCAAAAAAACACAAAGGTTGTTAACGCGTGTAATTGTTCTTCAAAGCGTTATTATGACATTATTTTATTATATAACTTCCTGGTGGTGGCACTGAGTCACCTGATCTAATTAGTCATAAATATGTCGATAGCGGTTTGTTTTCAATCAATTATGAGAATTAAACGTAATTACGTTAAGTAGGTATTTGAAATTCGCAATTAGGATGTCGCCTTCCAAAGTCCACGATGATAATTCGAGACCTAATGTTATTATTCGCAGTTTATTACCAACTTCTTTCGCTTGACTATCAATATGCAGCATAAGTACCAGGAGGTCGCCGGTCCACATGTTACGTAACATAATAATCATGACTGACAATAACATCATTCATACTCACTCAAACAAAAGACAACTTCACATCAAAACGATTAATTTGTTAGCTTCCAACTATGCGCGGCGTTACAGAAAGAACTGACATATTTTTTGCATGATTGTACTCAATTGGGTACTTGACACTACTAATCAATTGACATACTTTTTAACCGACTTCAAAAAGGAGGAGGTTATCAATCGGATATTTTTATATTTTTTTTTATGTATGTTCGGGCATAACTCTGTCATATATAGATAGGGTTTGCAAAATTCTTTTTTTGTTCGAAAGAGGTTTATTCCGAAATGGTCCCATATAAATTTTACCAAAATTGATCCAGCCCTTTTTGAGAAAATCATTAAAATCCCAAAAAAAAAACTTAGATGACGTTTTAGTTTCTTCTATCTTTTAGGACTTACAATCTCTTTTAAGTGTGTCGCCGTTTCTTAATGGATTTGAATGTTAAAAGCGAAAAATAAAAAGTTTTTTCAAAAAAAGAAAACCGCCTTCAAAAACTAAAAAGGGATACTTAAATAACTTTAGCACAGAACACACATTACTTTACTTTCGGAAGTCAGTGGCAATACAAAACAACAAACACAAAGCAAAAATGTGTGTTCTGTGCTAAAGTTATTTATCACTTTTTAGTTTTTGAAGGCAGTTTTCTTTTTTTTTGAAAAAACTTTTTTATGATAAAAAGCTACACTAAACTAAACATTGGGTTTTACAATTAACTGTAAATTAATTGGGTTTAAGTGTTGGGTGTTTTAAACAAAGTGTTTTTTTTTAGTCGTGTCGGAATTATGGGTTAATAGTGTCAAGTAGATACCCCACCCAATATTATTACAATTTTATCATATTGTCAATTGATACGACCAGCAATACACTGGCATCACATGCTTCCAATCAAACAGCCTTACAAAACTAAATAGCCAAATGAATATAAACTCAGATAACGGTTGAATGCCGACAGTATAATCTATTTACAGAGCCAGAATGTGCATCTACCGTAGCTATTCATTCGCTCCTCTGTTCATTGTTAAAGATATTTATTGTATTATCTCTGGGTGGTTGCAACATGATGCTGATGCGAGCATTGGCTTCTAGGAGGTATAAGTACAAGATTTTTAATTAGATAAGTAGCGGTGTCACTCTCGTGTTTCGAAAAGCACGTAAAGTCGTTATTCCTGAGCCCTGATCTCTCTCCGGTCGTGTCTGATTGCCGTCCCACCGGACTATGAGAGTGAGGAAAGAGAGAGTGCACCTGTGTTTACAATACCTCCTGTGTTCTTGGCTAGCCTACCACCGCTACTGAAATTCGGTCGGAAGAAAGAAGTTTTGTTGAAGTTATTTGACAGAAAACTGACTAACCACAAGCCTAAATATTGGTACCACTCTCCTATGTACAAAACGTAATTAATTTTTATCACTTAGGTACTAGCTTTTGCCCGCGACTTCGTCCGCGTGAATGTCGGTTATCGCGGATGCAGACGAAGTCGCGGATTAAAAAGCTATCTTCATGCCAAATTTCATCAAAATCGGTTCAGCCGTTTCATCGTGAAAGCGTAACAGACAGAGTTACTTTCGCATTTATAATAGTAAATATTATATTAAGTAAGGAATTATGGATATGGATTGACTACCTGACTAGTCTATGTTTGCATTGAGAACGCTGTCTATTACATACTTTTTAAAAAACCATCGGAACTGTGACCTTCAGTGTCAACGTAAACAAAAGGCACAAAAAAAGATATTGCAATGACGAAAAGGATATGTAAATGTCGGCCTAGATAAATGTCTATTTATCTCAGTTATAAGTTGAAACAGTTTTTGACGAGACATGAAACAAACGAGTCGTCCTTCTCGTTATCTCTCTGAAACGTGAATTGTGACTACCTATTTGTGACCCAGAAAATCTTGCCATCGTTTATGATCACCATGTTGGCCAGAATAATAATCAAGGTAACTTGTACAGGTTTATGAAGCGTTATTTGTGAAGTGAGCTAGTCAAAGATCTGGGGTGTGATTCTGTAAGACCTCATTCTAAACTTCGAATCTGAATCCGCTGTGAGTTTCTTGATTGGCATTCTAAAAACTCGGTTGATAATTCGAATTTACACTAGCGCCACCCTTGCGAGCATGTCAGCGAGTTGAACTAAATTGACAGGGAGATTTTGACAGATAAAGTATGAGATGACGTAAGAAGTGGCATTCTGTAAGGTAATTTCCCCGTCACTTCGACGCTCACTTCGCACTCGAACCCGATTCAAAGTGTCAAATATATCAAGGTCATTTTGAACCTATGCTAAGTGAGAGTGATTAGCGATGTGAGTTGTTGTCTGAATTTTACAGAATCGATCTACAGTTCTGTAGCCACTAAGGGCTCTTACACTCGTCGACGGCTGCCGCTGTCGCGTGTCGACGGCTACAGTTACCTCTGCCGTTGGCAACATGCCGGTCGTGTGTAAGAACCCTAAGTCGCACTTATATGATGTAGTGAAGGTTTGTTGTGGGTGCGAGCCGTGAGAACGGAACGCAACACCGCGCACCGAGCGCCGGACTAAGGGTCCCCGCACACGGGCCCACCCGCGACAGCCACAAACGCCGCCACAAGAAGCTCGAAGCGGCCACAAACGCGACAGCCACTTGTGGCCGGTGGTCGACACTTACGGTCGGTGGCTGCTACTTTTTTAACGCATATAATGAACTTTGACGAAGTAGGTTTACGGAGAAAGGGGCGAGGAATCGCGCGAATGGCGTGTGGCGGCGCTTTGTGTCGGCGTTAAGTGGCCGGTGCAGGCCACAACAAGCGAGTAGCGACGATCTGTAGCGTGTGGCGGCCACCGGTGTCAACAGTGTACGGCGAGTCCATATAAAATATATGAAAAGTACAGGAAATATGCCGGTGGCGTCGTTTTGTGGTTGTGGCCGGTGGCCCTTATATAATTAGTATTATATAATTTTTCGTAGCACATACATGTGAGCACTATATTCTTTAAAGCTACCATTTACGAGGTATACCTCTCATTGACTTGAATATGCCCTGGCGGTTGGGAGAGTCATGCTCACTTGAATGTCTCGCTGCCGGTGGCGCATGTGTTGGATCATTCGGTTCCCTTCAAAATGGTTGAGCTAAATGGTGCCGATCCATGCGTCATGTTCGTGAACGGACGCCGTCGGTTGGGACTGGTCATCTCTTAGCTGCCTCGGTTATTTTAAATTTTGGTTTGAATTGTCAAAGTCAAATCATTTATTTCAATTAGACCATTATAAGGCACTTTTGAACGTCAAATGAGAAAAAAAAAAATTGATTCTAGGTGCCCATTCCAAAAGGTAGTTTTGTATGGAGAAGAATGGGCAAGAAACTCCATACTTACTCTTTTAAAAACGATGTTAACAATATTTGCATTTACAGGAATTATATAATTATACGTGAATACGATGTACCTTGCATAAAAACACTAGGTATTTGAAAGTGTGTACAAAGTATCACAGATTAAGGAATGACAGACTAAGTTATATGTACATAGATACACAGTGTTCACATATTACATATTACAATTAATGTTGAAACAGTAGACGACCATTGTTACTACCAATTGTTATTATAACTATATTTTTCTCTAGACCTCTTTTAACATGCAAGACGTGTTACATTGTTCTCACATTGTACCCTTAGATTCAACATTAATGATGTAACCTAAATTTGTAAAATTTAACTGATTTTAAAAGAGTGTTCATGGAGTTTCTTGCTCGTTCTTCTCCATAGAAACCTACTGTTTGGAACGAGCAACTAGCTTCAACTTTCTGACTGACTGACTCTGACAATTCAAAAGTACCTGTAAATGGTTTAATTGAAATAAATGATTTTGAGTTTGAGTTTGAGTTTGAGTGCCCGTGTGCGGGGACCCTAACTTGACTGGACGACATTCAAGGACTGCGCATGCGCTCGCGCTCGTTTCTTGCCACCTAGTTATCCTACGTTTGTCATCTGAATGAATGAATCGTCGTTATATACCTATGCAGGCAGGGATTAACACATGGACTGAGTGTGCTAAATGTGTGTAATTCTGAACCCGCTGAAAATCGCACCATTATTCATAAAAGTACATGTTCTAGGAAAACAGAACAAGAAGTTCAACTTCCTATACTTTATTTTTCCTGCTTTGGCTTATGTTTACCTACGTTTCATTTACATAGGTATACAAAAGGAATCGAACTCATCATAACTTTTAATCAAAAAATCTTAAAATTTTGATAACATTGTACATTCTCCCGCGATTGCGTGTCTCAATCGAGCGTCTCCCTCGCGTGCTCGCCGATGTAAAACACGTCAAAGATGGCAATCTCCTCACTATAGCATAATAACGGGTTTACGAGATAATCTACTACCTTATTATACATAAAGCGATTGTATCGCCATTAACAGCTATATCGAGAACAATACCTGACTGCGTGTTGTTACATCATTGGCCTGTCGTTATATTAAGAATATTCTATTTGCTAACACAAGCGCAACCGCAAGAACAAATAAAGTAACTACTATTGCTTTTTGTGTTATAGTAATCCGTACATTAATAATAACGCAGTGAGTCGGTGCTATTGTACTTAACAATGAAATAATTACAAACAGAATTCTTCATTAATATGCTAATCCTGGTGGCCCATTTGGTGCATCCCTGAGACACACACCTCACTTTGTTGTAATCCTCATTTGATTTGTATTTTTTGTGTCGTAATGTGTCTTTTGTGTGCATCAAATAAATGTTTTATCTATCTATCTATCTAATAATAATATAACGGCCGAGTAAACGCTCACAAGGTCTGAAAAATTTGTTGTCACCTGCAAAGTAGTACTAAACTTTTTGCAGAAGATGTTAGGTCTATGGTACAGTTTTATAAATAAGACAAATGGTCGATAGTGGTACAGTGGCCCCGCGGTACACCGGATGAAATCACCGGTCGGCTCGTTCGCTCCTAGATAGATGTTCGCGGTCGGAGCAGTTGCTGCTGCAGAACTGCACACAGATTCCAGATCAATACAATAAACACTGAAAATATCTTCCCACTGCACTGCTTGTCATCAATATACCTTTGATCAATGTACGTTGTGTAAAAGTGTCAATCGTTTCTCGTTGGTATCATATTAAACGTTTATGATGGCCAGTCTCACGATTTCACGAGGCGTTCTCTGAATTGGAGGTCTTAAAGCAACATAGTCGCTGTTACTTAGTATTTTCAATGATTAGTTAGGTTAGGTTAGGTTAGGTTAGGTTAGGTTATATGGCGCGCATATTTTATTGTGGAATGACCGTGAATATCGTGGGGATATCGTCCAAGTTTTCGCGGTGACGTCATTGGCTATCTGACTCAGAGCCGCCGCGCCGCAGTAAACATTCGACTTGCGGGTGATTAATAAGTATGATCTGTGTACTCACTGGTAACGTGACGGCTCTTCTGTGAATATCGATGGCAGATTGTGTGATTCGTCATTATTTAAATGGAGTCTATTCGTAAACGTTCGCTGGTTTGTGAAATTCCGAAGACAAATTGATGAATGCTTATAATCTTCATTAATTTCACCACACTACGCAGGCCAGCGTACGAGTAATTTAGGAGATATGAAGAAACATTAAAACAAGACAAACCTTTTAGTTTTGCTGTAGTCAGATAAAAACTAGCCTGTCATCACGATTATTTCATCGTCCCAATGTGGGAATCTAGTGTAGTCAATACAATAGTGGAGAAGACAATGGTGTTATTGATTTTCACCCATTTTCTAGACACCTAGCACACACACTCACTATCATCAAAAAGTGATATCTCATCGTGCTACATGCTGTGTTGAACAGAACATTTCGTGGCTTATCATGTACTCTTCATAAATGTAAACAAGTAAATAAAGACACGTTAGCGGTGTATGTAGCCAATAGCCGATAGGAGCACAATGCAATTGGGGCATCTGGATCAGTTCCAAGCGGCAAGCGAGTGCGGCAGGGGGCGATGCCAGTTAGTGGAGCCAGTGCTCCAATTTAGCGTGATAGCCCACTGCCAGCCAATACACCTTCACTCTCGGTGGAACAGATACTAACACGGTGCGGGGTGCGTCATTATCCTTTATGTACTAGTCTAGACTAGTTCAGTCTGTAAACACGACGGGGAATTAATTTTCTCAATCAGCACATCATTTCTCGTTTAAATTATGGTTGAAGCATTTTCATTCTTACGCCATCTTATTTAATAGTTCTCAAAGATGATGCTAACTTTGGCAAGAGACAACATTTCTTTAGTGACTCATTCTTCAACAAAGTGTCTATTTGGACATATTGAATAGCTAACAAGTAACACTTTGTGTTTGTTAGAAAACAGACGAGACCTTTAGTTTAGCCTTTTATTATGCTCGTGTGGTGCTCGAAGTAGGGCAGTGTGGCGCGCCACTTTATACCAGAGCCTGCGACACATACATACATACAGTCATAAACGCTGCACGTTGACCTATTAACAATACATTGTTTTATCAACTGCTACTAAAAGTGGAAATCTTCATTTAAACGATAAATTATGACTTATTTTTTTATCTTAAAACATAGGTGTTACATAGGTGCACCAACATAGATAGGTGAAGTGGGAGTGGGCTGGTCATTTTGCACGAATGCATTCGGAGAGATGGGCAAAGATCACTGGACACCTGAAGGAGGACATCGCCGCCAAGCCCGACCGAAACGATGACGGTGTGATGATCTGACCATATTTGCGGGGCAAACGTGGGCAGAGATCGCACAGGATCGGGAATTTTGGAAGAAGAAAGGGGAGGACACAAAAATAGGACAATAAAAAAGAACATAAGTATCCTATGGCGCTCTTCAATAATGTAGCTTTCTGTCAGTGAAAGAATTATCGTATCGGTAACAGTACTTCCGAAGATTACCTCTTGCAAATAAATAAACAATTCTACTTCTAAGTTTAGAGTCTAGAATAACTATAGAACATGTCTAATATTTAAAATATATTGTTAAGATAAATAACGTTAACATACAATCAAGGAATGAGTACGAGATAGTTCAAGAAGTAAACATTATGACCACATCACAACAAATTGGCTTCATTGTCATAAAAGAAAAACAACTAGCCAATCTATACTAATATATAAATGCGAAAGAGATGTTGTTTGTTCGTTGTACTTTCAAGCTAGAACCGATTGTTATGATATTTAGTACGGACTGTACAAGAAACCACAAGAAAGGATATAGGTAGGCTCCTTTTGAATCCGCGAATTCGTCTGCATTCGCGATAACCGGCATTCACGCAGACGAAGTCACAGGCAAATGTTAGTAATGAATTAATGGAGCTGGCGAATATTACGTTGCAGCCAGCAAGCGTGTTCCAGCCAGCAGTACGCTCGGCAGCAGTGCTGTGAGGCCACGCGCCACACAGAACCACCGAGCGACGTTTATTGGCCATACATCTTGTAACAATGTTATTGTCGCCATGCCTTACAATGAACTAGATCGACTAGCGTCACTAACTCAACAGTTCAGGGACGCGGCCCCACACTACAGGTTTGACTATAATGACTTCCGCTAAACGTCATTCAATGATTCAAATGTATCTTATTCTGCAAAAATAAAAAACTGGCCAAGTGCGGGTCGATTAGTTAGACACTACCTGTATTATAACCTTTTATTTAATATCAAGTAGAAAAAAAAGGCAAAATATCACGTTTGTTGTATGGGAGCCCCCTTTAAATATTTATTTTATTCTGTTTTTAGTCTTTGTTATGCCCAGCGCGCCACGGTCACGACTACATCATTATCATCATCATCATTTCAGCCAAAAGACGTCCACTGCTGGACATAGGCCTCCCCCAAGTGTCGCCACATTGACCGGTCCCGTGCGACTTGCATCCATCCCCGCAACCTTCACCAGGTCATCGGTCCTAGTGGGAGGCCTTCCAACGCAACGTCTTCCGGTTCGCGGTCGCCACTCCAGAACTTTTCGGCCCCATCGGCCATCCGTTCTGCGAGCAATGTGCCTTGCCCACTGCCACTTAA
The DNA here is from genome assembly GCA_947361185.1 of Charanyca ferruginea. Taxonomy (NCBI): domain Eukaryota; kingdom Metazoa; phylum Arthropoda; class Insecta; order Lepidoptera; family Noctuidae; genus Charanyca; species Charanyca ferruginea. Next base: position 596,022 of record OX376063.1, on the reverse strand, counting down.
GTTTGGCCATTCTTCGGGCTGCGACGACTACATGACATACTTCTATACGTACCTACCTAATTCGTAGCTTGGCGCCGAAGGTAAGTTACTGCTATTTTGACGTGGCGGTCAATAGGTGTTATCAAATAACTTTGGAATAACGGTTAACATTATTTAACTTACTTCAACAAAAAGGTTACACACTACACCTACTAACTAAATATCTACTAACGAAACTATTCGAAATATCAACCATAGAAAAGGGGAGAAAATGATAAATTCAGTTGTCCGTACGTTACTTATCATAATATAAATGATTATATAATAAATGGGTAAGTAAATAAGCTCCTTTTTCATTTATTTAATAACTCATCAAACTGTGTCACGGACTCACGCTGAGAAGCCGCGCACACGGCGCACACATAGGTACTTAATATGTATTTACAGCGCTAGCGATTCATTTGCCTATTTCCAAAAATAAAACATAACATTCAGCTTGAACTAACACGATGTAGAACACTGTGCGAAACCACAATAATGTACCAACTAAGTAAAAAATGTAAGCGTAAAAAAACCACTGATTTTTATTGCTGATACGCGAATAGCTAGTATCAAGTACTTACCTATCAAATCCAATAAGACAACAAGCAAAATATTACGATAACGATGATAAGCTGCGATTAATTCAATGACTCGTGTGATTGAAGCATCTATTGAAGGATTTATCTTTTAATATGTGTGTAATATCAAAACATACGATAACGGAGTTGGCACTTGTGTCGCCGGCATATCGGTCAGCGGGCGACGAAAACAAACAAACCGAGAGAGTGCCCCTGCGCAAGGTCGTGGTGCCCGCCCACCAGCTAGTGGGCACGACCTCGCCTCGGTCGGACTGGTGCCACGCCATCGTGCCTACGCGCACTACTTTTTAATACTCTAAAGCCGAACATATACTGAGCAGTCTGAGCACAGCTTTTTCAATGTTGAGGCTCGTTCGACCAAAAGTTTAATTTTGTTCTTCTGAGCATTCTCAAGCGAATGAGCGGCTCATTCGCCTAAACATGTTCAAGTGGATACAAGGCTTAATAAAGGCTTGCCTTTGGCCGAAATTCTCCCGATCAGACAATGCGGCCTAAGGCGGAACACGCTTGTCTAGGACGAACCGATTCACTCATGACTTGAAGATACTCAGATTAATACCTGTTACAGATACTTCAGTTCTCACTCAGATAACACTACTAGACTAGCACAGATTACAGTACTCAACATATCAGTCAAGTACAACATTTTATCAATAATCTGGATTAAAGCCGGCTTCTATATTATCTACATAATTTAATGAATGATCATGTAATTTGTATGCTTTCCTATCGTTAACATTATTTGTCCCGGTATTACATTAACAGCAATTAACTTTACTACCTACCTAGCTTTAACGTGTTCGTTTCAATAGCATTATGAAACCGAACACACATTGTATGAAATTAATAATGTAACAGTAAAATTAATGTTTGAAACTTATACAAGTGCAGTTAGTCACAGTTTCATAATGTTTGTAGCTATAGTGAGTCATCGTTTATTAACCAATCAGGGGGCCAAGTCTGCTATTTGTATAATTTCGTCATCCCAACACGATCCCATTGTCATTTTGCTAAATGTTAGTAATCTGCTAAATTCATAATGGTCGATCATTGGTCGCACAATGACGTTATAATGGTAGGTCACTGATCAAAGTAACTGTAAAAAAATTATTATTTATTTTATTTATTTATTTGTACCAACTTAAACTATCATTACAGGGTTTACCCTAATGCGCCAGTTAAGACCTTATAAATACTAATTAAACTAAACACTTAAAATAACAACAATTAAAAAAAAATTATAAAAACAAAATCAATTACATTATTACAGTATTATTACACTATAACACTACACTATTTTAGCAGATTACCGCCTAAGTTAGTCATTCAGTTGTCATTTTGTACGAGATTACCATTCTATATCATTTCTTTCAATGGCGTGTCAGTGGTTGACCATTGGAAGTCATAGTGACGCCATTATATAATAAACTTGTCAAAATCAACAATTATGAAATCAATGATAGACCATTCTGACACTATTGTAATATCAGACTTGAGGCCCAGGTCGCAAATAATATCGCAAATACCAATCACTATTCAGTTGCACTGATGACGTATAGTCGTAACTAGTCTACACTAATTATAAAGAACTAAAGTTTGTAAGTTTAAATGCAGCAGGCAATTTCCACGCGGGTGAAGTCGCGGGCATAAGTGCTAGTATTATTAATTTTTCTATGGCATCATCATCATCCTGTCCTTATCCCATGTTACTTGGGGTTGGCTAACACGTTTTCTTGTCCCATCCCGTCCTGTCAAACGTCAAAGTATCAGATATCACTGACTCTAATTCCTTCTCTTTCATATCATTCTTCACACTATCTATCTATCCATATTTTCCTCGGCCTACCTCTTCCTCTCCACCCATTCTTATATTCATAACTCTTTTCGTCACATGCGTTTCATTCACATCCCCATACCAAGACAAACGATTTCCATTCAACTTTTCTGTTTTATTTTTTTATTTATATATTCAGTTTCGGACAACAATGTACAATGTAATGTTTTGTACATACACTTTCGTCTATGGTATTGTGTATTAGTTGTTCTGTGGCATTCGCCGGAAATGTTTATTATACTGGTTTGCATAACGATAGTAAATATTATCAATGCAAAGTAAGCATCATCTCTAGACTGACATTTTGGAGACTATTAAACAATTTAGCATATTGAATGTTATATTTAAGCTATTAATCGCTTTTGTTGGCAAATGTTTGACTAAACCAGTCTAAGGCACTGTTTCCACGATCTTTAGAAACTGCAGAGCCACGAGTCGATTTCGAAACTACGCAGTGCAAGAGCAAGGGTATTCGAGTAATTTTACCTAAACACGTCACTGATGACGCCATGACGCCGGTGCTGTAGCCTTAGGAGGCGTACAATATCATCGCATTTCACGTAATTGCAACCGCCATGACGTGAAGTATCAAGATAGCATAGGAACATTCCAACGAGGTAGACATTAGGAAAAAAAAACTATGAAAAGAAAGAAATAATAGAGCCTCTAAACTTATTATTACACTATTTACAGCTGTAGAGACTACTCTACAACTGTAAATGGTGTAATAGGTAGTAATGTCCATAACTTGACATCACTAGCACATTTCAATGCAGAAATAACTTCAACAGTTTGAATCGATACAAATCATAGTTTAACAAAAGTGGTAGTTATGAGGCAAAGCAGCATTTCTATTTAAGTAACACTTCGCCAGGGACTTAGTTCGCAATTTCGCATACATTCCGCGTATTTTCTTCTACAAATTTCAACACTACCCTACTCCTTATACTAGGGTATAAGGGGTTAAAGAGTAGTTTTGGAAAATTTGAGCAAGTTTCTAAACCGAACAAATAAGATCATTTATACAACTGTACCGGAGATGCAGTTTCTGTATACGATTATACATATTATACCGTTTTACCCTGGCAGGTGTTGATTTTTAAATAATCATTTGGTACGTTTATGACTTAAAGATTGTTTACATAAAATTCCAGGTTAATCGCAAACAGTTAAATCCGTTTCTAAAATCATGATCATTCATTTAAAAAAAACAAAAACATTGTTATCTTTTACTTTTATTTTTGTCGTCAGTAAGGCTAGGCAGATGATGATGATTTATCCCGTTTCGAGATTTTAGTATCTCTTCTTATTCCAGCTTCGTTTAATAACACTACAGGTCCTCAAAATTCAACTCAAGTATCTATCTTTAGTAGTTCGTCGGGCTGTGTAAGATAAACGAGGACATGCATAAGGACATGTTCTTTTTTTATAGGTATACTAGCGGGCCCGGCAGACGTTGTCCTGCCCTGAAAATAATAAAACCGACTACAGCGCCACCTACCGGGTCCAATTGTGAATCTAAACCATCCTCGAATCCACTGGAACACACACAAAAACTTTCATCGAAATCGGTCGGTAGGAGGAGTTCACTGTCATACACACGCACAGAAGATTTTTATATATAAGATAATAAAAAAAGAAGAAGATAAAAAACTAAACGCTTTGACATTCACAGTCTAAAGTCATAGCTGTGAGGTGATAAAATAAAACTACACCAACTCCTAACAGGTACGGACTACGCATTAGATTCGTTTAGTTCTAAATACCTCCTTGAAGACACCGCGCGCTGTTGACAGCTGCATGATGAAGACACACGACGGAAACAAAGGACGGCCATTCACCGAGTAATTGCTGAACGAATACAGCGCCAAGTCTAATTTTATCGACAGACAGAATTAAGGCACAGACGACAATCAACAAGCCGTCTACATAGCTACACAATACAATACACAGTACCTACACCATGTAACAGAGCCGGTGCCGGGCCCTGAAGTGGAAACAGGAGAGCTGTTCGACATGTTATCACCACAAACACACAGAGCAACCACAACTGCTTATCTCTAACTAGCAATGTCAATACAGACGTCTGTCGATGATGAAAAATGAAAAAATGGTGCATAAAAGTACGTTCCTAAGTGTTAAGTTCTAACTACTGAATTCGACATAATTATCTTGGTATTACATCCTTCGCTAACAGAGCCATCATGATCATAATACGCAAAATATAAGTCGCGTATCTATAAAAATCAAAATTCAAATTCTATAATTTTTTGGACGATTACAAAATTATTGGATTTGCATTAAAACATGTGAGCACGGCTTAGCAAAGCAAAGTAAATAATCATTTGCATGCCCGACAAATGGTGTCAATATTCACAAGGAGACTTCATAATGATTCTTATAATTACATTTGTAACAGCCCATTACTTGCTCTGTTTGTTTACTTGTAAATTGTTTCTGAGTAACGTTCAGAAGTTAATTATCGCCGCCATATTTGGACGGTGTTGCTGAATTCTGAATAGCAACTAACACTGACACTAGCCTTGAGGCGCACCTTAAATAAAGCTTTGCTTATTCGCCGAAGCCGTACCGCTCTCGTGTATTTTGGTTTCATTAGGAACATATCATTCAGTAAAATGTTCATGGTGGAAAGTGGCAAGTGTGCATGACGCGTAACCAACAGTAACCTGCCTAACAACAGGATTTTATTCCTCGAAACTTACCTGCAGCTATTGATTTAATAAATATAATGAGTACAAAATATTTTCTAAATAAATCATAGTTTTATTGCTAAAACCAACATTTAATAATCGTCATTGATAAAACCAATTATTGTAGTAATTACTAAACAATGGCCGAACCACCGAATATCGCCGAATTTAGTGCTTAGAATCCTAATCCTAGACGTAGAATCCTAAGTCAATATGGATGGCGGATGCGACTCAAACGCTTCCAGATTCACAACCAGTTACATGACACAATTGAGTACCTACGAGCTACAGATTTAATTAAAAACTAGTAGTGAGTGCATCTGAACACCGGGCTTATTCTTATTTTGATCATTACTTAAAGAACGGCATGGAATGACCAATTTTTATGGGACATATACGCGCAGCATCAAAGCCATGCGGTGTTTACTGACCTCGTCGAAGTTGTCTACCATGAAGCAGATGTGGGGGTAGGTCATCTCCTCGCCCTCGCCCTTCGTGTCCATCTTGCGGCGGCTGGGTGACGCGTACACCTGCACACATATCAGATTGTAACCACCAGAATTTATATAAGTAACGAGTATAGTATAACATTTTTGTCTTGTTTTTTGTGCAATTAATAATAATCATTAATAGAACAGGGACAGTTCATAGAACAGGGACATATCAGAATAAAAACGCGAAGAAAGGATCTACCTAATTTCATACAACCTAAGCTTAATGTCGTTAAACATGCCTCAAGAGTGCAATCAGTAAATATGTACAATAAATTGCCTGTACAATTTAAAAGCTCTATGAATCCAAACGAATTCAAGAGCAGATTAAAGTCATTGTTATTGGAGAAATGTTATTACAGCATAGAAGAGTTTCTCAAAGATAATAGTCGGTCGAACTAACATGTGATTAATTATTTATTTATATTTTAACGACTTTAAATAATAAAATAAATTAAATTAGTAATCAATTTTCTACTACGACATTACATTGATATACATTTTCTTTGAATTGTTTTTTTTTATTTGTTTTTTGAATTTATTTTGGAATACAATTGTTTGAATTTATATTGACATAGGTACCTACTTAATCTACATTTTTTGACATTGACATTTAGTTTTTTTTTTTGTTATTATTTTTATTAATTACTAATAATGTTGACCAATATGAAATGTAATAATGTGTTTTGAAGTTTTTATGGCTATGATGATATTTAATTTTGTGTTACATTTATTGTTACAACCACTGTTCGACACAAATGTAAATTTGTTGATGAATAAATAAATTCATAAATAAATAATACCAACGGTTACCGATAGCACTAGGCATTTACAAACATGACGAGTCGAGGTGATTTAGGTTTTCTTGTATGTGGACAATAAACATCTGCATTCGATATTAATATATCTACATCGAGCTACAGTAGTCATCATCTGCCTAGCCTTTTCCCAACTATATTGGGGTCGGCTTCCAGTCTAACCAGATGCAGCTGAATAATACCAGTGTTCTACATGGAGCGACTGCCTATCGGACCTCCACAACCCAGTTACTGGGTAACACGATACCCCTTGGTAAGACTGCAGCTTCTAATTACCCATAACGACTGCCAAAGATCTACAAGGATGGTCACCCTTCCACAGACCGACCGCAACTAGCGTAGCTTAACCTCTGACCGATCGATCTGTACGGTGTTAACTTAGCCACGAGCTCTTCACATCGAGCTACAGTAGTGCAAAGCAAAATACTGGGCTTCCGCCAAATGATGTTAACGCAGACATATGACGAAAGACAGAAGGTATATGACGTGGCTGGTTTAATATCAGGAAAAATGTAGCAACAACAACATTCAAACTCATTCAATATATTGGCCATGTTTCCGTTAACAGATTGATGAACAAAACAAAACCGCCTGAATAATACAGATATCTTGACCCGAATACCTAATGAGCGATAGCAATAGTTACAGAACTACAAGCAATAAAAGACGCAAATACGGCGCCTATCAATGCATACAGTACATTTTTCAGATATTGTAGACAAGTTAAGAAATAATAGACAGGTGTATAGTGCTGGCACGAATCGCCCACGTTCAATCCTCGAACAGAGCCCGAACCGGAGTAAAACCGATAGTTGTTGACAAACTATCATCGTAAATCACTTCAGTCAATAAAACAATAGCTATAGAATTCAAAGTATGTAATGAATCTAATGAAGGCATTAAGTACTTTAAGATCTATCATTAATTTAAACGGCGAAGTCTTTAACTATGCAAGTACTTTACAGTAAAAACGATATTGTCATTCAACGAATTAGTGAATTAAAACATCGCAGCAAGGACAAGGACTTTTGAGAAACAAAGCGTAAGTAGCGAGCTATCCGAAGTATTGTCACATTTGTCACCGCGACCGAGGAAGTGATCATGTAATATGCATGACCTTGCAGCTTTGCTTCACGGCACTGATAACCAGGGGTTGTTGATACATTAGCGGATATACATATATCGGGAATTCATGATACATATCCATTGATATATTTTACTGTCTTCTGAACTAGAAATTTAGCATACTGATTTACTGGCTCAAAAACTACAATTGAAATCTTTTCGGATGTTGGGGGCCTTTAATGTACGTGAAATTCAAACGATATACTCATATCATAAGGGTTTACATGAAGTAATAAAATTGAGGTTTGGTTATTCTTCGATATTTTAAAAAGAATACCCTTATATTCCTTCCCCTTCTTATAATGCTTCTTTTCTATATCGTTGATTTAAATTGGATTTTGGCGAATCCTGCTGATTACTATACATGTTTAGGAAATTCTGTTTATAGTATGTAACACATGTTATGCCTTGTCAATCGATAACAAAAGATTAGATCTGTAACGGTCGGATCAGTGCGGCCGGCCAGTGTCCAGTATCCAGGTTATGCCCGCCACAGCACCTTGACCCAAATAGACCACAAACGTAAATGGCAAGTTTCTGCATACAAATACTATTGTGAACAATTATTCACAAAGGGTCACTTGCACTTTGAAGCTACATAGCCACGTCATCGAGGTTGACTCCATAATTATTCTTCTACGAATTACTTCAATAACTCTTTACGTGCTCATCTGCGCCGATGGGATCGAGTGAATGTTACAAGACCTTAGAGAGGCTTGAGATACAACTGAAGATGAATATGTCAAAGACCAAGCTCATGATCAACAGTTCCACAAGGAACATGCACGTAGGCAGGGAGAATATATAAATAGTGAAGGCTGTTAGGCAAAGACCCCCCCGTCTTTGCCCAACAGCGGGATAGGACACGCGAGCTATAATATGACATGAATATAATATTGTAGAACTCTTGTATCATTATATTAGCTTAAATATTCACTTGATTAGCTAAAAATAAATTATTCTTACAATATCCTTCCCGAGGCATTCGTCATAACAAGTTCATTCCAGAAACATGCATGTAAAATATGAACCGGAATTATCGCCCATATTTACAGCGATAGATAGCTACGTTGTCGCCCAACAGAAAAAGATCCGTCAAAATTGAAACGCAGTAAGGTACAGACAGCCTTATAAGTCCGGATCTTTCGAAAAAAAACAGCTGTTGTTTAAAAATAGGGGAGCGGAAGGGACTATGCGGCGATGCAACGAAAAAATACATCGTGTCCCACATTGTAATCTGCCCCTTGTTTGATCTTTGGCATCTGAGACTGATCGAATACCCGCAGCAGCTGTCAATAAATTGTCTGATCAAATAGGAAATACTAATGTAAGAACTGCCTTCAATATAAAAGCATGCTTTCAATTATCTCACGTCAGATATAAAGCACTCTTCAGATAAAATTAGAAACGTCGATAGCCCCCGGGTTAAGGGCATCATACGCTTCAATCGTAAACTGGTCCTCAGCCGGTTTACAAACCCACACCTTACTTATAAATTTGTGGACGGAAACCTATTACGAAACCAATAACTAACAACTACACTTACGGCCTAAAATCTAGCATTTTACCGCTTTATTTACATCAGCTTTGTAACACAGTTCTATATTTACAATTAATTTATGTAGTCCTGAGCATCTGAGTAATTCCAAGTATGAAACTGTGCCAAAAAGTCACTGTTTTATGGAAACGAAACTACGTGATTTTTTTGTCTAATTTGGCAACTAATTCGGGACCTACTATACTGTAAAAATCAAGTTGGTTGCCGCGCTAGCAGTGGACTATGTGGCCGCCTCCTGCCTGCCCGGCTTGTTAGAATGTGTTTGTTCCTCAGTCGGCGCGCGACGCCGATGCTCAGTGCACCCGCACCCGCGCGGAGTGGGGGACTGGAACGTCTCGCTGTGACGTCACAGCCGCGCGTAATATTGCTTCCATTGAACCGAACGCGCGCGAACATGGCCGACGCCGCCCGAAGGCCGGTGGAGCGAAGCCAACCAGTGCTTGCTACAGCTACATCATTTCTAGTACGCGGTCGCCCCTGTACACGGACGCTCGCAGCGGCAACACCCGTCGAGTAATAAAATATTATTTTGTTATCGTGTCTGAAGCTTCTGCACTGTGTAGTGAACATCTATGTGAATGCAATTTGTGTTCAAAAGCTCGAACGCCCTACTGTGAGTGCGATTCCGTTAAACGTGCAGTGAAGTGTATATATGCATATCGTTTTCCATTTCGACCTCGTTTACGTGCCTGTGATTTTACTGGATGCGAAGCTGGCTTTCCGGCTTTCTATCTGGCGTATATCAGGACAGGGACATCCAATCGATGAGTCCCCTTTTACCCGCTGAATGACGGCTCGACCATTGATCGGGTAAGTCGGAATATAGCGGGAGACGGTCCCTATTAATGAGCTTTCTACGCGTACGCGTACCGATAACAACTCGCGGAACAAGTATCCGAAGAGAAATCTATCATCGGGGACGATCTTTAACTGTCTAGTGTAATAGTAAAGTGCAATCTGGTGGGCCGCGCGACGTTCGCTCGCGTGAGGGGCGGACAGTCGGGGCTCCGCGCCGAGCACAACAAACAGCGGCGGATAGTTATTATCATCTGACAATGCGAGGAGGGGCGCCGGTGCCGGCTCGCCGCGCCGCTCACCGTGCCTCCGTGCCTCCGTGTCGCGCAATCATAACCCTCGGTCTTTGAACCGTGCCTTCGCTGACGGACTTATTTTGTTTACAACGTAACTTCTAGAAACAATTATATTTACTCAAATTATGCAACTCCTCTACATATTCTACACACATTCATCCTATATATCACTTAGAACCGGGACACTACACTTAGATAAGTTAAGACATTAAAGTTAACCTAATCCATAGAGATAATGACGACACAAATAAATGTTGCTCTGATGTTCAGCATTATTTTAATTTAAACCAAATAAGGTTAGATGACGTCTAGGAAATGTATCAAAGGAACTCTCGTAGTGTAAACATTCGAGTGTGAATGCCATTCACATTGAATGCTTTCTTTCGAAGAATCGGTTTATTGTCTTGAGCAAATGATCTCAGAATAGAACGTTTGTTTTTAAAATACCTGACGGAATTAACTAACATACTTCTTCTCTAAATTTCAGGTTCGATCCAGCCGAATGGTGATTGGATGACGATCTCATCGCGTTCGCCAGACAAGGAGCCCTCGCCGCCAAAGCAAATAAACTTCGCGGAGCCGCTGGTCGAGTCGGTGCGCGTGTACCTCGCCAATGAGCTGCCGCACAAGCAGCTAGCGCCGGTGCCGCGAGCAGCCTCGCCGCCCCCCTCCCCCGCGCCGCCCGCCACGCCGCCGCTCTGCGATGTCGACATAGCGGCGCACACCGCGCACGACGAGATCAAAGGGATCAACTTCGAGGCGCGCCTCAAGCGGAATGACCTGAACAACAACGCGTCGCGACAGCAGAGCGACCGGCGCCTCGCCGCGGACATGCCCAGCCAGGCCGAGCTCATGCAGCGCCAGCCGCTGCTGGCGCGCACCGTGAAGACGGACGCGCCGCAGCCCACCACGGACGAGTCCGACCCCGACCAGGAGCACTCGCCGCAGCGCGCGCACGCCGGGGACTTCGTCGTCGAGATCCCGCCCGGCGCCGTGCGCGAGGAGAGATACCCCAAAGAAATATGGAAAACTATTATATCATTCTTCTTCCTATTCCTGTGCGTTTGTGTGAATATGATGTCGCTGTCACTAGTACACGAACGACTGCCAGACAGAAACACGACGCCACCGCTCAACGACATAATACTAGACAACGTGGACGCGAGAGACTGGGGCCTCGCCGTGTCCGAGTACCTCATCATGATATCGACGACGGTCGCCATGCTGGTGGTCGTGTTCCACAAGCACCGGTTCATCGTGGCGCGGCGCTTGTTCTTCATCATCGGCCTGCTGTACCTGTACAGGTCGGTCACCATGTTCGTGACTGTGCTGCCGGTGTCGAGCACCACATACTACTGTAGCCCCAAGAGTAACGACACTTCGCCGCTACTAGTCATCAAGAGAATGTTCTACTTAATATCCGGCTTTGGATTGTCGATAAACGGCAAACACACGTACTGCGGCGACTACATTTACTCGGGACATACGATGGTCCTCGTGCTGAGCTACCTCATAGTGGCAGAGTACTCACCGAAGAAGCTGTGGCCGATGCACTGGGCCATGTGGGGCTCGGCGCTGCTCGGCGTGTCGTTCGTGCTGCTGGCGCACGGCCACTACACGGTGGACGTGGTGATCGCCTACTACGTGACGACGCGGCTGTTCTGGACGTTCCACTCGCTGCTGGTGACGCCGCACCGCAGCGGCAACGGCTACAACCACTACATGGTGCAGCGCGAGTGGTGGTACTGGCTGTTCACGTACCTGGAGCGCAACGTGCGCGGCCCGGTGCCGCGGCGCTACGACTGGCCGCTGCCGTGGCCGCGCACCAAGCTGTTCAGCCGGCTCAGCTAGTGACGCGCGCGCGCGACGCTGCCGCCGCCGGAACGCGTATGACGCTCACCTTTTGCGAGTGCCGCTTGAGGACCTGCAACTCCTTGGGGCTGGTCCGCGTGCAGATGGCCAGCGTTAGCGTGTAGTCGAACTGATGCACGATCAGATTAAGGTAGACCGTCTCTTCCCAGTCGATCTCTGGGTCTCCGATGGGTAGTTTCTTGGAATCCTTGCGGAACACCTCGACGTCGGTCTGCGAACAGGCCAGAGCGGTCAGTGAGAGTGGCGGGTGCCGCTCTATATTATTCGGCTGTGCTTGAGAAGGATCGCGTGAACCATGTAAACTTTGGGCGACCGCTGCGTGTGAAATGTGATAATTCGCTAAGTGAGCATAATATTTATTTCCTCACCATTATCGCAAAGTGTTCTATAGCAAGTGACAACCTCGTATGCTTTTATTGTTGAATATAATTGTAAGACTTCATTTTACTTGACAAAGAACAATAATCGATCAATTATGTACTGTCAACTGTTGATAGAATTGTTTTTGTAAATTTTATAGTTTATAAGTGGTTATTGAACAACCTCGAATCGAAGTTAAATCTTACTAAGTATTTATTAGAATAAAATACTGTGATCAATGAATAGTTGGGTAGTAGGAGAGGCACTTCCGCATGAGTACATGTAGTTGTTGTACCAGCAGCCTACTATAAGAAATAATATTTTTATATTGTTTAAAATAAAGGACATACTTAACCGTTGTAAATGCATAATGCTTTTTGTATACCAAAATCTAGAATTAATAACATTCATCAAAAATGGTGCTAAATTAGATGTCAAATGCAATCAAGCAACTGCTACTACTACCGGGCACCGACACACACTCGGAGTAACATTCCACAGTCACTATGACATGGTTACATTTGAGATCTAGTAAGATACATACACAGTTATCTTTACTATCATTGAAATTATCCTTGAAACAAAAGTTACAAAACTAAAATGTAAAAAGTAAAGTGGAGAAAACAAAAACCTGCGATTAGTGGTCACGTGTGACATGTTGACATAACGACACGAGCCGGAGATAAGTTATGTTAAATAGGAACCCTTTCTAAACGCAATACTGGACACAATTGCATGTTCACGATCATACTAATCTATATGAATCTAATGTTGTTCCGCTTGACACACGTTGCTGCTCATGGCTCTGCAGCCACTGCTGCTTAGACAGCGACAATCACTTCAACGATTGTCACTTTAACGAACCTCCAAAGTGATCTGATCAACGCTCTAGTGCTTCAGGAGACTTCACATGACAGTGTAATATGACGCGGAGCTCATATAATAAATCAGATTATGCCTAGGTATTACATGTTTTATCGCCACCAGATTAAGATAAAAAATAATCATTTCTATAAGTAATGCCATCGTTACAAACATAAACAGTAGATAATAGTGGATAAATATGTATATGAATGTTAATAATGTCGCAGTGATTGCTTTAGTGATCCGTAGCAAAAGAGATGAGCCTGCCAGTTGTACACAGGGCGCACAGTGACGAAGTGCACTGCTCGCTATTTGCCATTCTAACTGAATCCTATTCACAGCTGTGCTCAATGACTAAAGATAGACTAACCTCATATTTGGGCAGGTAGCGGGAGGAGCCCTTCACGTGGCGCTTTCTGACGAAGAATAGCAGGTCGTCGCAGTCTATGGACTGTTCCTCTTGGAACAGAAAGTGGCGCACAAACAAGTCTGTCCAATACGTCGTTCCTTGTAGAACTACGAAACCACAATCTGAAACATTGTTGGAAACTCTAATTATGTTGCACAAATAAGTTTAATAAACAAAGATATATGAAAGCGTTGTGTAGAGAGACGGGTGGATGAGACGCGACTGTTACAACCGACTCTTGTCATGTTCACTCATGTAAATTGCAAAGTGCCTTCAAATGTTATCATATTGACATCTACCACATGTTGCTCCAATGTATCAATTTTGTAAGAGAACCAAGTTCAAGTCACCTTCTGCATTAAACAATTTTTTATCATCTCATCACATTTTATCAAATTTTGTGACGTTTAAGTAAATAGAATTAGAAAAACAATTAAACATACTGAATGTACTTGAGCAAAATGTGTACGAATTATGTTAAAAATATATAAATAATACTAGTAATAATTTGTGAGTTGTAATGAATAAATCATTTTAGTAACTATGTTAATAGTAAGCCCTACTCAAAACATTCCTGGGACACAACTAATCATCCATGACGTTAAAACGAATTCGGTTCCTTGGAGAGGTGTGGTCAAGTTTCTAAATACAAATAACTACAACTTATTGCAATAAGTTAATATTAATTTGGATACCTATGGTAAATAAAATATCCTAGAGTAGAAACGTAATTATGTTTCAGTCAGAAGTAGTTATCAAGAAACAATGAGTCTGGCGGCGCGCGTGGCCGCACGCGTCGCGTCCTGTGGTGAATCTCTTTCATCGTCAGCTGTATATGTATTCTGCTTCTGCGTATTGGATATTGAAAATGAACTGCCTGAGCAATGCATTATTGATCAAGGCATTATTTTCTTGAGAACTTTAGAATACTATTACAGTATTGTACATATAATGGTAAAACGTTCTTGTTTTGTATCTTGTAAATATTTATTGTAAATGAAATGCCACAAGTAAGTGTTTGGTGGGACGCTGTGTACATGTATATTGTACAGTTAAAGCTGGTTACCTACTTATATGATATTAAGTATGTATTGTTTCACGATCCAATGTAAACCACGATTCAATCAAAACGAGACAATATATTCTGTCCGACTTAAATTGTTTGTTATATTTAATGTGAAGGTCAAAGTGATAAATTCGGTTAGTATTCATAATTACGGATTTGTTTTAAAAGGAAAATAATCACTAACCAGTTACTATACTATTTACAAATATGTTTGGTAAAAGAAATAAAATAGAGAATACAAACAAATTGCCGTCAACCCTGCATAAAAGCAAAGGCATGAATGTCATTTCAGTGGTTGTTGAGGGCGCTGCATGCAAGATGGTGGCTCCTAACAGATTTATCACTCTGACTGTAACATATACCTCTTGTAGTCACGTCCAAGTTTTTAATCGAGGCTATTCGAGAGTTCTAGTACATTGTTATATCATTAATTGCCACATTCCGAGATTTTACGTGTTCCCGATTAGAATATATTGTGAAAATTGTGCACGGAACATGCAACTGTTTATACCAACGCTGTTGTCAAGTTAATTAAATGTGTTTTCTTAAGCGAGTATTTACTTCCTCCAACAATAATATACAACACAACCTGTTCTTATTTCGTCACCACCTTGATGTCTATGTAGACCAGTTCCCGGTATGTTGACCTCGGAATCAGATGACTCTGAATAAAATCCTGTCAAAGCTTCTGGATTGTATGTACATTTGCTACATGAAATACTTTAAAGTTTACCGATTCTTGCTTTTTTTATTCAGTAAGCAATACATAAGAATTTGATTGCAATGCATTGTTAAAATATCTCAAGGCGCAACGGATTTATATTTCAAATGTTGGAGTATAATAATAAAGCCTTTTATTCCGAAAACTAGACAGTAACATTTACAATATAACTTAAAACAAAAATCACAAAAAGTCTCGAATTTCGGTGTGCCTCATGGCATAAGGCATAGGCCTCCTCTAACAACGTCCACTATCGTCTGGCGCGAGGTATCTCCCTCCAGTTTGGACCTGCTGTCAGTTTTATTTCTTCCTCCCTTCGTGTAGATTGCCTTCCCCGATTTTTTTTACCATCTCTTGGATACCATTCCGTCACTACCTTGCTCCACTTTCCTTTAGTGTCTCGCATCATATTATTATGGCCTGTCCACCTCCACTTTTGATGGTTTATTCTTGTTAGTACATCGGGCAGTTTTGTTTTGGAGCGGAGGTCCAAAACAAAACTGGTGTTCCTATCCTGTCACTTTGCGGCTACCATGCTTAAAGGCATTGCTCTTTGACACTTGGCAAGATTTTCTCTGAGTGATTTGGTGAGTGCCCATATGTCTAGCACCCATATATTAGACAGGAGAGTATACCTACATGAGTTGAAGGTCTTTCTTTTAAGAGTCATGCCTAGGTCTTACTTCACTTCATTCAATGTTAGAGTATAAATAATACTAATTTTCTACTACTACTACCATTACGGTACCATATTTTCTAAGCCACCCCATCGCTCTATATGATGGCTTCAGACACACTCAACAGCAACAGCATTTTGTTAATCTGAGAAGTTCGTTGACTTATCATTTTTTTTGTAAAACTACACTAGTTATCTATTTCAGGGATTTTACTAGATAACACCAATAAAAGCGTGTTCTCATTGCATATTCAGTTAATTTGCGTTATTCTAGGGACACATGGCCAACGGACATTTAGGAAGCTGCGCGTGTACCTAATACCTAAGTCTTATTTTATTACCAAGGTTGGCCATGACTCTTTTGTTATTTTACATTTTTTTTTTTTTTTTTTTTTTATTTAGACAATAAAAGTTGTAATACATTCATGTTTGTTTTGTACCATTAAACCAGAGATGGTTTGTATTGGTAAATATTGACTTTGTTTCATTCTCCTGTAACTTGATGTTTCATTTCAAGGTTTGTTTATATAGTCACTATCTGCGTTTCCATCAAAGATGTGCGAGGTAGATAAGCGGTGCGAGGATGCGTAGCGAGGATGTGGGACGATGTGAGTGTTTCCATCAGAGATATGCTAGGTAGCTTAGCGGTGCGAAGATGCGTAGCGACGGACACTGTGAAACGGTACGCAGATTAGCGGTGCGAGGATGTGTAGCGGGCTCATTACAGAAGCCATAGTCCACTGATCCATATTTTCCGTATACAATACACATCTACCCCGAACAAACTCCGTCTAGTGACTGCTAGTAGTTTCTCGCTCGCTTCCATCCTTTGCACACATTCTCTCGTACACATTCCTCTTGCTTTGTATGTATAAAAACCTCGTTTTGCTAAGCCGTTTCCACCAGAGCTGCGCTGAACTAGGTAAATAAAGTGATTCTATTGGTTCTTAACTAACACATTCCTCGCTACGTATCCTCGCTTATCTCTGGAAACGCAGCCTTAACGTAGAGATTATTCAAGTAACATCCTAACGAGTGAATAGATACATAGGTACTCAAACATATTCAGAGATACTTACTCGTTAATGTTTGATTGATATGATATTACATTTTTACTGGTTTATGTAGAGTTTGTTCGTAACATAAGGAACAATTAGATAATGTACTTTAATAAATTAATTTTATTGAATAATTAGGTTCTAATCATTCGGTTTTCCTTATATGTTTATTATTTACAACTCAACTAACATTACACGTTATCCCAAATAGTCGCCGCGACACATAATTATACGGCACGTTCAGACACAAATCCTTTAGCACACCCAGGGTGTTGTCTTACCACGCAATAACTTTAAAAAATATGTAACAAGTGCCAAATCCCTGCCTGTTTCCAGCTTGTTGTACTCAACCATACCCAACACAAATAAGGTTGGGTACATCAATCTCTAGCATTAGGCCATTTTTGGTTAGATAT
Organism: Charanyca ferruginea; assembly: GCA_947361185.1. Taxonomy (NCBI): domain Eukaryota; kingdom Metazoa; phylum Arthropoda; class Insecta; order Lepidoptera; family Noctuidae; genus Charanyca; species Charanyca ferruginea. The sequence goes on along the minus strand of OX376063.1, from coordinate 578,332 downwards.
GGAGCCATTCAGCCGCATTGAACTTCAATAAATTGTGTCCTTTGCTTGAATAAATTGTGTGCGTTAAATACAGAGCGGCTATAGCTTTCACGTTCTTAAAGCCCTGCGAAGTATGAAACCTAAGCTTCTATAGGATTTATTGCAAACAGATGTAAAAATTCACGAAATGTCAGTTCAGTATAAAGACACACCCACCAATCGCGAACATCATCCTTCCGATCCATTAGAACGTCATACAGTTCATATCAATGATGTAGAGATCCCTCATTCTACCAAAAGTTATCACTGAACATTTTTGTGCATTGAACAATAGTTTATTTTTCTTACTCCATTTTACCCAAAGACTTAGGTAGGCTGATGTCATCAAATAAGGAAAACAGCAAAATAAACGGATAAAACTTTTGTGTTCTTTATATGAAAATTCCTATATTCAGAGTCGTCTGATGCCGAGGTGTTTGCACTATATGAGGTGACAGGCCTGGACTTTGTAAGCAATCATTCGACACCTTGAATACCGTTTTACTTTAATTAAAGCTACTTGGATGTTGGTTTCCTAATCAGCACTACACCAATGTGAAGCCACATGGCATGGATTAGTATGGGTAAGCTCTTATAACTTAATAACTGTTCTTACACATTTTGTACAACGAATATTGACTAGGTAGGGTACAACCTTTTTGCATGGCGGTGGCCGCGTCATACGCCCTGTAATGCGTTCACCCCCGGAAAATTCAGGCGAATTATATCGTGTGAAAAGTTTTTAATATGAAAGTAGATGGGGATGGGCGTAGACACAAAATGGTGGCGTGTTTAATGATATGGCCTCATTTGGCGAGAATGCAGGAACTGAGATAGCGGCTGCGAGTTGATAGAGATGTGTGGAACAAGAAGACACCAGAACCAGGTCGTAACTATAATAAATGTAACGTTAACATATTGGAAGCACACTAGTGCTGCAGCAAAAACTACAATAGTTCAGTAGGTATCCCGAGTTCAGTAGGTACTGCTATAGAAACAAATACAAATATATTTATTGGAACAAACATAAATTACATTTTTTTGTGTACGTTAATACTGCGTTAGTTGAATAACTGTGTCGCAGTTATTAGCGCCCACCCCAGGAGCGAAAGACAACTTAGTTCCATAACAACAATTTAGGTTATAGGTACTTAATGAATTATGAAACTTAAAAAAAAAAAACGAATACTAATCCTACTTAGGTACTCATTTTGGATGTTGCATGCTGGAAGTAATCAGAGACACATTAGCTTCATCTGCCTAGCCTTTTCCTAACAATGTTGGGGTCGGCTTCCAGTCTAACCGGATGCAGCTGAATACCAGTGTTTTACATGGAGCGACTGCCAATCGGACCTTCACAACCCAGTTACTGGGTAACACGATACCTCTTGATAAGACTGGTAGTCAGACTTTCTGGCTTCTGACTGCCCATAACGACTGTCAAAGACGGCTACGGCTTTACGTGTTTTCCGAGGCACGGAGGGAACTCGGATTAAAATGGATTGTCTACGTTTGCCGCGGTCGGTATGTGGATCATCATCCATTTCAATTAGAGTTCTCCTCATTTAGATAGAGATCATCATTGAAATTCCGGGGTAAAGTAGGCACATATTATTTTTTACTTCGTCCGGTAAAGCACTGGTTAATGCTTTCCTCTAATTTCTAACTAATTAATATAATGAATAAATACCCTTTAATACAATTAGCCTGAGTAATTTAATAATAATAGCTTAAACGAGCACGACACAATCTTAGCTAATAATTAATTAACTAATTTAATCACCACTAACATCGGTACTTACTGAAGTCACTTAAAATAGCAGTCATAAGGTAACTAATCTAAAACAAAATTGACATTTTAATGTCAATTTTGATGTAATGGTGCTACTGCTAAGGTTCTTGCTTACTACCCAAAAAGAACAAAATATCATGGTAGGTTTTCAAATCATGAATGAATGTCGCTTTGATTGTAAATACCGTTGTTTAGAGTGGGTGTCCATAGTTTAGGCAGTATTATTCGGTTACTCAATGGCGATAGGCTACCTGTTAACATAAATATTAGTATTGGCAAAATGTGGGTGTTTACTAAAGGAACTCGCCGGCTAAGCCCTCCTCGAGGCAGCTGGCGTGATGTGACATTGCTATGAGTCATGGTAGTACCCTGTCTAAACGGTCGGGCGGTTCTCAATTAGGCCACACGGTTGAATGACCAGTGGGCAGTGGGAACGATACGGTGAGGGGCCTGACTATTCCAATATGTTTTGTCTTTGTTAAATTAATTTTACTTTATTATATATTCCATTCATATCCTTATACTTTGCAACGTCTCTCTGTTTCACCTTAATTTGCTTATAGCTCGGGGAACTACTAAACCAGTTATTTTGTTACGTTGACCAAAACGCAATTTTCACGCAAGATTTGAACTTACCTGCAATACAATGAAAGAATTTTCATCTCAAGATCTTTCATATGACATAATTCTCATCATTGTTGGACAGTGTTCGTTAGCTATTTTTCAGTTTATATAAATTAATGTTCTTTTCAAAAACGGACTAACACCACTTTTGAGCAGGATTTGAATTTAGCTGCCATAAAAATAAATTAAGTACTGGTACACTAGAGTTAAGCCCCATTTACACGGTGCAAATAAATTGAAGCAACAATGAAAGTTGCACCGTCTGAACAGTGTTTAGACGATGCAAGTAATTGATTGCTTCAATTTAATTGAATGCAATAGGCAAGAAACTTGCATCATGTAAATGGGGCTTTATCATATTATCATGACATACCTACGTCTAATAACTGTTGGACGATGTTTAAAATGTAATGTACACACATGAATGCAATAAAGAGATTTGATTTGATATATTACTGAGTTTCAAATTAAAGGGACCGCGTCCGACCAAATCCCATACAAACACACATATTCCACACAAAAGAAATTCGTTGATGCAATCTTCACACCCCCTAAGCTCCCTCTTCTCTGAGGAGTGAGGAGTAGTTTTGAAAAACTAACAATGTTAAACTCTATAAGTTTTAGGCGCTCATCACACTGCAGTGTGACAAGCGCCTAAATCTTCTCAGTCCCGCTCAGTCAGGTAGCGGGAATCTCAATTTGTATAGAAAACACGACAACGCGTTGGCGTACGTGAGATTTACACTGTTCAAATCTACGGTCCTGCGCTACGCGGCGAAGCACGGTGCAGTGTGATGAGCGCCCAAGTTTAAATTTAGACACGACTATTTTTGGACATTTCCCACGTCTCTGTGGTAAAGCCTAAGATTTACCGAGTGAATGGTGGCAAAAGAACATTTCGGATTTTTATCATTTAGAGTAGTGGGTATCTAAATCTGGTATAGGTCTTACTGGAATATCTTAGGACACACACCAGTGTTAGTTCGAAAAGTGAGAAAGTCACACACAATATTCGCTTTCGTGGGCTTGGGCAGGGTCGACAGAGCCGTGGCTCCTTTTTCTGTGTAAATGTTTTAAAGGTACTGCCGGGGTACCCCTAGTGCTCTTGGTTTGATATTAGTCGGCTGAAGATTAACCAAGTCGTTGTTATGTATGATAACATTCAATCACTTGCGAATAACCGAAAAGGATAAATAACAAACATTCACCAGCTAGCTTGTTGATTGTTACTTATCAGACACCAGATACCCAGATGTAACTACCCGGCGGCGTCGAGGTGGCGTTAATATAATAGGTCTTTACCTATGAAATTGCCCTTTAGTATACAGAAAGTTAGTCATTTTTATATAAATACTAGCTGACCCGACAGACGTTGTCCTGTCCCTATCTACCTACTTACCCGCCTATCTAGCTACCCTACCTACCCTTCATAACCTACCTATCCTACCTAGCCTACATACCCTACCGACAGTAATAAATAATAAATATAATAATAATAAATATCTTGGGACAACTCACACACGGTCATCTGGTCCCAAGCTAAGCAGAGCTTGTGTTATGGTAACCAGACAACTGATATACATACTTATATCATTTATAAATACATACATATTATAGATAAACACCCAGACACAGAACAAACAATCATGCTCATCACACAAAGTTTGTCCTGGGTGGGAATCGAACCCACGACCTCCGGCTTAGCAGTCAGGGTCAGTGACCACTAGACCAACAGGCCCGTCAAAGTAGTTGCGCCATTACTCCAAAAATTGAAGAAACTAATACGAGTACGTCAAATAAATGTCCTATAATTTTTAGGTGAAGAAATTAATACGACATCTATGTATTTTTTTTGTCGTTGTTGATTTTTTGAATGTTTTAATGCCCTTCTCAAAGAAGTCAAATGTATGGAAGCCAACAACTCTTCAAAGGCATTTTGTAAGTACTGGTAATTGAATGCTTCTCGGGTATTGATTTTTTCCATGCCAAGAATGTGTCCAAAATTTAAAAAAAAAAGTTGAAGCCTGTCGGCGCAAGTTCTAGTAAGTACAGTGGATGACGCAAAACTAGCTAGCTCCTGTAGCTTAGAGACCGTCTGTTGTGCCGTAGGTTAAGAGGTCGAGAGTTGTCGTGTAGGAGCAGCGGGGACGAGCGATTAATCAAGGCTGGCCGGAGATTTGCGAGCTTCTCCATCATTGTGTCCAGTTCATCATTGTGTACATCCGCACATTCCGCAGTAATGCTGATGTCATTTGGTAAAAAGTCCAAACAGTGACCATGACTATTTAGGGGTAAGCTTTAGTTTGGGGCATTGCCTAGGCGCTGAACCAGGGTCTAACCAACATAATGACCGCTTACAATTATCAAAATGAATCGTTCTAACGCGTTCGACGCGCTGGCGATTGTTTAGTGAGGCACCCACTTATCAGTTTTTTTACCTTGCCAATTTGACGCTAATGTACCAATTTTGTTTTGCTAACGTTGAAAGCTGCTGCTAACTCAGCGTTAGATTGAGTATCCATATTGATGAAAAACATACTAATGTTGTGAAAAAAAAACACTAATAAACAAATGATCAATAAACAAATGACTTAATTTTAAAATAGAATTTCATACATTTTTCATTAAACAAAACTCATTTGAATTTAGAATTTATTGCCAGCCATACATAAATTATGTTTCAAATGGCCAGTATTGTAAAACGGCAGGTTCATACGTAAAGACCTATATCTTTTTAAGTGTATTGAATTTAGAATTTATTGCCAGCCATACATAAATTACGTTTCAAATGGCCAGTATTGTAGAACGGTAAGTTCATAGGTAAAGACCTATATCTTTTAAAGTGTATTGAATTTAGAATTTATTGCCAGCCATACATAAATTATGTTTCAAATGGCCAGTATTGTAAAACGGCAACTTCCTAGGTAAAGATCTATTATCTTTTTAAGTGTATCATATCATTATTGTGGATTTTTAAACTAGACTTATTTTAGAGCAGTCTCATGTCTGTTGTATGACAACTGAATAACATGAATACATGATCAATGCTATGCTTAATGCAAAGCTATTCAGTATTCCTGCCATGACTTTATTTCTGACAATGAAATTTTCATGATAATATTATGGTACCTATATCCTAAGTACCATAATATTTTTAATTGTCATGAACATTTTAATTTTAAATCTTCTTAGAGTATTGATGGCCAATATAAAGATTATACATACAAACATATTTATAGATTTTGTTATATTCTTTGTTTGGCCCAGAATCAACTACTCTTTGCCAATAAAATACTTGTTTTCAATTTTAAAATTAGATATGTAAAGAATAAATAGATAACTATTTATTTTTGGTTTAATACTGTGAAAATGAGATTCAGGCTTGAGCTTTATTTTTAGTGGAATAATAAATAAAATATTATGATTTTATGAGTGTGAAACTCACTCAAGTAATACCTGATTCCTTAATATAAAAATTGTATTAATGTTAGTGCCTGTGTGTAGGTTTAGAGCAATGTGTGTCTGACTAACATCAACTTGCAATATTAAATCAGCCTTATTTATAAGACTACTGGTTTCAAACTCAAAGTATTTATGTCAAACTAGCAACCCGCCCTGACTTTGCATGGGCCTATAGCATTCCTCGATAAATGGACTATCCAACACAAAAATATATTTTCAATTCGAACCAGCAGATCCTGAGATTATCGTGTTCAACCAAACAAACAAACAAACTCTTCCGCTTTATAATATTAGTATAGATAAACCATTTACAAGCACTTCAAACTGTCAAGAAGTTAGTCCATGAAAAAGTTGAAGCTAGTTCTGTTGCCCATTCCAAATTATAGTAGGTTCTTATAAAGAAGAATTGGTAAAAAAAGTCTATGTATCCTCTTTTAATTTGTTTGGTTACAAAATCTTGGATACCTACATTATTTATGTAGTTGTGAAGGCGACAGCTGAGGCCCTGGGCACAGATCAATTACTAACATTATAATTCTAAGTTTAATTTCCAGGAATGCATAGAGCATTGAGATATTGTGTTTTCCATTAGGAATTTCTCAGTAGCAATGTTTGTTCACATTCATGGTTGTTGGCAATAGGCTCCCCACTATTACTTAAACATAAATGGTGTGGAATGACGTGGTGGTGACACACCTCTGTAGAACCTTGTGCTTTGGGGCAAATAGGGATTTATTAAGTAATCTAAGTTTGTCCCGACAGACGTTGTCCTGTCCCGATCTACCTACTTACCTGCCTATTTACCTACACCTACCCTACACCTACCCTACACCTACCCTACACCTACACTACACCTACCCTACCCTACCCTACCCTACACCTACCCTACCCTAACCCTTAACATTTGGACGGGGGATGAAAAAGGGGTGAAAAAAGGGGATGAAAAATAGATGTTGGTCTATTCTCAGACCTACCCAATATGCACAAAAAATTTCATCAGAATCGGTCAAGCCGTTTCGGAGGAGTACGGGAATGAAAACTGTGACAGGAGAATTTTATATATTAGATATAAATTTAATAAAAATATGAAAAGGAAAGGAAGATCATGAAACATAACAAAACTGTATAGCCCCTTAGGCCTAGGAGCACCCACGCCTATCCAATCTTTGGAGACCTGTGCTAGGGAACACTATCATGCAATATTATATACACTAAAATAATCTGAGTGCAAAATACTAATCAGGTGATGTTATTTAGTATTTTCGCAATCAATTTAACTACTCTGACTGCATGTGGAAGGACTACTTAGTGGTAAGACAGACAGAAGTTACCTCAGGGACACTTGGTATGATTTGAATAAATGAACTCCAGATCGGTCTACTCTGCTAAAGGCAGTGTTTGTTAATCTGTTGTGATTCTTTAAATTATTTTTCTTTTTACTAAGAAACTAACGAATGATACGTTAACTGGCTGTGTGTGTTTTCCTATGCCGGAAAATATAAATACACAAATAATACACAAAATATTAAAAGTGTCACTCACCATCTTTCATCAGCTGACGCATCTCTTTGGTCCTTTGAAAGTTTATTTCCTCCAGCAATTGCTCCAACATCGTAGCGCTTTTTAAGTACGTTGATCCACCGAGAGCCATTTTTCAGTCAGCAATAAATAATTTAGGACGCTTTTTCCAAACAAACACTTCCAAGTGTCAACATATTCTAATAGGCAGTCGAATTCATGAAATATAATATTATATTATCTATTAAACTGTCTAAGTAAGATATGGCGCGACGGATTTATCCAGCAAGTCTATCCCAACACTATCACAATCTACAAATATTAAAACGCGATATTTTCTTTGCTATATTTATTATTTCCCCAGCATGCATGAAATATAAGAGAACAGTCAGTTAATGCAATTTTTTTTAACAGTATTCAGTAATACAGTCCTAATCATGACACTTGACAGAATGTGTCAAACACAGATTGACACAACGACAATCAGTATTCAGAGAGATAGAATAGAGTTAGCTTTTAACATGGAAACAATAAGTACCGCAAAGTATAAAACCATTTACACGGTGCAATTTAGTAGCGTGTAAGACGCAATAAATTGAAGTAACAATGAAAGTTACACCGTCTAAACAGCGTTTAGACAATACAAGTAATTAATTGCTTCAATTTAATTGTATGCAACAGGCAAGAAACATGTATCATGTAAATGGGGCTTTACTGTGAAAACTAAGACCTTTAAATACCTATATCGTTGTGGCGTTCTATGGGGGAGGTCTTCGAGCATATAAATTCTTTAAGGGGGGAGACCTATGTTCAACAGTGGACGTCTTTTGGTTGATGATGATGATTAGGGTAAATATTTTCTGATCTGTAGAAAAAAATAATTTGTTCAAAGATAAAAATCAAAATAAAGTATATAGGTAACTTACAGTATTATATGTCTGTGCGCGCGATGCCGCGATGCTGCCAAAACCATGAAGATATAGGTATAAATGGAGCCAAAACTTAGAACAAAAGCTTGAAACCAACTGTGGGCTGATGCTCTCTTTCTGAATGCATACATAAGAACGAGACAGTGATATGTGTTTTCTTTATCTTATGTATGCATTCAGAAAGAGAGCGTCTGCCCACAGTTGACTCCACTTAGGTATTTATAGTGTTGCCTCTACTTTTATCTATAAGCTTCTTGGCCAAAACCTGTCAAATTCAGATGTTAGTTCGCAATTTCGTAACCTTCGCAACACACATTTAGAAACTGTGTCGGTCAAAAAAAAAAGCTTAAAGTGACAGGTGTCACGTGACACGTGACAGCGACTGTCAGCGACAGCTGCGTCAACTATCGGACTTAAACAGAATCGGAAAATTAAGAGAAAAGGAGGAGACAAGTTCGGAAAATCAAAATGACATCTGCAACAGGCTCAAAAAATCCCCCAAAAATAAATCAATAATAATGTGGATGCGGCCCATTTCATATTATATTCCGTTCCATATACAAAATACATTTGGAATCACACAGAAGAATTTGACAGTTACTTAGCAGAAGAAAAACGGGAAAATTAAGGAAAACAATCAACAATGTCAACATTGCGATCGGCTAGATGTATGTGCAAACAGGCGACCAGTGTGTTCATGATGCATCAGCCGCCGCGGGTGACAGGTGTGCTGGTGCGGCATGGGCCTTCTACAGACAATAACGGCGGCGACTCTGGGGGCAACCACAAGCGAGGGTCCGCGGAAACGCTCAGTTTCGGCGCACTGGCACTCGCGCTGCTGGCAGCTGATCATGTCTTTAATGGTGCATATACTATAACAACTACTTACACTGTTGTTCTCAAGACTTCATGACCATTAGAGAAAGCTGTAGATCATCTATAGGTACTTACATGAATATTTTCACACTTCATCACATTGCATCACCATCTCTCATCAACTTCATTTTAATCACTAACATGAAGGTTGGGCTTGGACCGGCCCCAGAGATTCCCAGAAACAGTTGAAAGCTACTTGTTGATATTGGCTGCAGGTAACTAAATGGCTATCCCTGAGGAATCACAATCAAAGCATAACTTGTTTACTACAAGTCTTGGACTCTTGGCAGTTCATTTAGTAGAATCAGACTGACAGACTGTTGTGACTGTAGCACACCAGTTTCGTGCTTGAGCGTGTAGAATTGCTCATTGTTGTCTTTCATATGATGTGAGATGACAAGCATAACAATAGTTATGTAATTTATTTGATACTAATGGACTAGCTATAGATATGCCCACCCTGCACTCAGATTCAAAACCTTTATTTACCAAAGAGTTAAACAGTTTTAAATTTAAAATCTATACCTCGACTTTTAATTCTGTTCAGTAACTTGACAGTTCAAAGAATAATAATGATACAATACTAAAACTATTAGTGTTGGGATAGTGAATAATTTTGCATAAAAAAATTAATGATAAAAATGGTTTAATTTAAATAAAACTTTAAATGTTCGTATGTAAGATGTGGATTATAAGAACAATGATTAATTGTTAATTAAAATAATTTCCTTTCCTTTTCTTCTAATAAAAACAAAATAAAAATCATATTATTTTACTTTTGTCATTTAAATAGTGCAAAGATATGGTGTATGGTGTATATATTTTTAATATTGTGTTTTTAAGAAAAGTTATTAAATTTCAAATAAAATGTTTGCATTAAGTGCATTATTTAAGTTCATTCAATTTCGTTCATTCTACTTACCCCTCACTACCTTTTTTCTGACAATTTCTGGTATCCTTCAACTGTCAAGTTACTGAATAGAATTTATTAAAAGTCGAAGTTTAGTAGCCCAGCAGTATACTTTATAGAGTGCTGTCGAGGCACAAAGACCTCTAGCACTTTCCACTTCTCATTGCCACAGGGCGGTCCAGAGCTTTCTCCTTAGCTCTTCTGGCAACCTGTTGGTATTATGGAAGTCCTCTCTGTCACTTTTTTGTCCAGTCATAATATTATCAAATTGTAATAATATACTAGTATAATATTGTCTCTCTGCAAAGGCTCTCTTCATATAGAGAAGGCATGATTCCAAACTTATATTCAATTTACCTCTAGGCTTTTAAAGTTTTTCCCTTTGCCAATGTGAAATTGAAAAATTCACATTGGTTTTTGCACATACCTGGTTGCAAACCCAACTTGGTGGACAACAGACAGGCTTGACCTTTACCACTTGGCCATCATGACCAAGTTCAGTGTCTCATCTATATATACTTCTCAGAAACTTGAAAGTTTGCTCCAAGATGACTGCTATTTAAATATGTTACTTTGTAAAAAGATGTTGGTACCTGAGGTTAACCAACTTTTTAATGGGTAAACTGGATATCCAATAACAGGGCTGCCTGCAACATTTGATGAAGTTCTGCCGGTAATAATAGGTATACTACAATCAGCTTTTTTAATGTATAGAAGGTAGATAAGCTGTATTTAGTTATTTACATTATTAGCTGTACCTACTTTATAGTAATCTTAAATTTACATTGGTATATAGTTGTAAAAAACTAGGTTATTGCTGCATATTTGTAATAATATCGGTAATTGCAACCCAACTTTATTTAAAAAAAAAACCCAACGTGATCAGCATTCTTTAAACTTATCATCGTGGTGGCGGCTGTAGTGTGCTATGTCAGATGTCAAAAACTGGTTCAGACAGGATTGATTTAGGGTTTTTTATACCCCATTCAAGTAGATAGCCCCTCTGAGGTCTGATGCAACTAATGTGTATACATTGCAAGTCCTCGATGCGAGATGTGAGTAACAGTTACAATTATAAAAGTAACTCACTACTCTCTCATTGTTTCAGAAAAAAGATTCTTCAAAGCTGCACAACTAGGAAATGTGCAAGAATTACGGAGGTAAGGATTCTATTGTACTCTGTACCAGCTGGGTATTCAATATAATGAATACTTTTATTGAGTACTTGTAAGGGTTATTTCGTTAAGTGTTCAGGTTCTTTATTGCATTAGAATAAAATGTCTCAATATTTTTAGGCAGGTAGAGGCGGTACCTGCGAGCGGGCAGACCGGGCGCGGTGTCAGCGACGCGGATGGGGGCGGCGCCGCCGACTGGCGCCACGCGCTCGGCTGGACCGCGCTCATGGTGGCGGCCGCCAACGACCAGCCCGGCGCCGTGCTGGAGCTGCTGCGACTGGGCGCGCGCCCCGACCTGCAGGAGCGCTACCCCGGGGCCTCGGCCGCCGCCGCCGCCGCCGGCGCGCACCCGCTCGAGGTGCTGCAGCGCCGCGAGGACGAGTTCTGCGGCACCATGAACGCGCGCGCCTCGTTCCTGGGCTGGACGGCGCTGCATTACGCCGCACTGGCCGACTCGCCCGGCGCGGCTCGTGCTCTACTGGAGGCGGGCGCGGACCCCACGGCGCGCGACCACGCCGGGCGCCGCGCGCTACACTACGCGCGCGAGCCCTCGCCCACGCGCGAGCTCATCGTGCAGCACACGCGCCAGTGGGAGGAGGCGGCGGCGGCGGCGGCGGCGGAGGAGCGGCGCCGCTTCCCGCTAGAGCAGCGCCTGAAGCAGTTCATCGTGGGCCAGCAGGCCGCCGTGGAGACGGTGGCGGCCGCAGTACGCCGCAAGGAGAACGGCTGGGCGGACGACGAGCACCCGCTGGTGTTCCTGTTCCTCGGCAGCTCCGGCATCGGCAAGACCGAGCTGGCCAAGCAGCTGGCGCGCTACATGCACCGCGACGACCCCGCCGCCTTCATCCGCCTGGACATGTCGGAGTACCAGGAGAAGCACGAGGTGGCCAAGCTCATCGGCGCGCCGCCCGGCTACGTGGGCCACGAGGAGGGCGGCCAGCTGACGCGCGCGCTGGCCCGCCGCGCCGACGCCGTGGTGCTGTTCGACGAGGTGGACAAGGCGCATCCCGACGTGCTCACCGTGCTGCTGCAGCTCTTCGACGAGGTAACTATTGACAACCGAACTAGCTCGCCCACGATACCTCACTGATTTCGTCAGATTCGTGAACTGGATAATCGTCGCAGGGTCGGCTGACGGACGGCAAGGGCAAGTTGATCGAATGCAAGAACGCAATCTTCGTGATGACTTCCAACTTGGCGGCGGACGAGATCGCGCAGTACGGGCTGCAGCTGCGGCGCGAGGCGGAGGCGCGGGCGGCGCTGCGCTCGCGCTTGACGCCGGGAGGCACCGTCGCTGTGCAGCAGAGAGGTAGGTACTAATTAGCTGTATTTAATTTTCTGAATAATAACAAGTTTGTCAAATATCGGCGTCTGTTCTATGAAGTGATCGAGGAGGACGGTCACGACGGGCCCGCGGACAGCAGCGCGCCCGAGGAGTCTCTGGAGGTGTCTCGTAACTTCAAGGACAGCGTGGTGCGGCCGATCCTCAAGCGCCACTTCGGGCGCGACGAGTTCCTGGGCCGCATCAACGAGATCGTGTACTTCCTGCCGTTCTCGCGCCAGGAGCTGCTGACGCTGGTGAACCTGGAGCTGAAGCACTGGGCGGAGAAGGCCATCTCGCGCCACGCCGTGGAGCTGCGCTGGGAGGGCGGCGTGTTGGGCGCGCTCGCGGACGGGTATGTGTAGCAGTCTAACCGGGCCGCAAACGATATTCATAATAATGTCACACGAATGTTTTAGTCATCATCATTATCATGATGTCTCTCTTTCGACGCCCACTGCTGGGCATAGGTCTCTCCCAAGGGGGGGTTCAACAGTGATCGCCATGCTTGGCCGATGCATGTTGGCGATCGCAGTAGGTGTAATGGTACTCAGAAGGACGCTGCTGCCCATCCTCTAGTCAATATCCCTCTGTCGCCTTTTACGACACCCACGGGTAGAAACGGGGTGGTGCTATTCGCGGCCGGCACCTCAGTACCGTCAGTACCTGGTTTAATTATGTATGCAGTTTCGTATACCTTTATTTGAACTCAATAAAACAAGATTTACTAAAATATAATCATCATTTATGTCAGGGTATCGGTAATCGGCCCTAAAAGCCGTGATGTCGCGGTAACAGTGCGTGTGCGTGCGCAGGTACGACGTGCACTACGGCGCGCGCTCCATCAAGCACGAGGTGGAGCGGCGCGTCGTCAACCAGATCGCGCTGGCGGCCGAGCGCGGGGCCCTGGGCCGCGGCTGCGGGGTCCTGCTGAGCGAGCGCGGGGGCCGCGTGGCGCTCAACGTGCGCCGCCCCTCCGCCACCGACTACACGCCGCTCGACCTGGCGGCCGTGTGAGCGCTGTGAGCGCTGTGAGCTGTGCTGCCGAGCGAGCGAGCTGTCGGCCCGAGACCCGGCGACTGAGCGTATTTCCATTCCCGTTCAATACGAGGCAGTGCTGCCTTGAAACTCGCTCGAGTTTGTTATGATCCTTTTCCAAACTCGTGTTTAAACTGAAATCCGAATACATAAATAGACGAGCGAATCAATTTGGGGCATCCCCTAACGTTGCGTTGTATAATAAATAGTATTTAAAATAAAAATAAAACTTCACTCGACGTAGGGAAAACCCCGTGAAACATAAACGAAACGCTAAGGGTTGCCAGTTCAGAAATGTTAAAAATGTAAAAAAAAGTGGGTGGATTTCTTTCTATTCTCGAAAATCTTAGGAAAATCTCTACATTTTTCAGGTTTTCGGTTTAAACCAAGGGGCTATTTCATTAATATTTCTGAATATTTACTAATTATAACATTAATAGCCGTCAACCGCCCTCATTTTTGCGTTTCTGGGTATTTGCTCGGCTATTCAATAGAGGCTGCCCTTAGATCGTTCCCTGGCGGGTAACCGCGCAATGTGACATAAACATGCGACCATCGTGCCTTTGTTCCACTCATCGCCCTGTACACATGTTTAGAAGAACAATTCGCGTTGCCAACTCGCGCGATCTTGAACACTAGTTTGGAATGTGACTTAACAAACCAGAGCGTGTTTTAAGGCTGCGTATTGTCTCCTGCATGGGAATGGAATACGCCGCCCGGCAGCTTCTTGCGACGCAAACATACGTACGCTTACATATAAAGAAACACCAATCACAATGTACGCGGCGCGTCCACACCGAATTAGCGTTTAGCCGCATGGAGTAGTCTCGCGAGGCGGTGTGACCGCCAGGAGCCGGCGACATATTTTTGTTATTACAACACTCAGCTCGTTCAAAGGTCGGTAGGTATATTTGATCGCACGATAGTTTGCTAAGTAGACTCTCGATGCCTTAGAATAATATTAATTGTAATAGTTACCGTTTCTGTAATAAATAAATCTACTGTACTAATATATCTGTCTTTTACTCTATTACTATTCCTAGCAGTTTCCTAGATCTGTGGTACCTACTTTCGCGTGATCTTCTGACCGACCGGATTGATAGTCGTGAATCGTAAGATTTGCTTTGATCTCCCACAGTAAACTCGACGAACGCCTATCAGCGGTATCAAAAACATGAGCTCAGCCTTCAATAAAACTGGATATGATTACTCTCATGTATACCGAGTAAGGTGGTGACTTGCCTGAGAAAAAGTGTCTCAAATATATCAAATGATCAGAGAATATGATTACTCGTCTTAAATACATCGGGATATGATTACTCTCATGTATACCGAGTAAGGTGGTGACTTGCCTGAGAAAAAGTGTCTCAAATATATCAAATGATCAGAGAATATGATTACTCGTCTTAAATACATCGGGAGATATGGTTACTCGGCTCAAAATTTACATTAGGAATTATGATTACTTGACCTATATATAACAGTAAATAATTATGGTCAGGTACTGCTCTTAAATTCACCAGGAAATATGGTTACGTGTCTTAAATATACCTGCAAATATGGTTACTGGTCTTAAATTCACCAGGAAATATGGTTAATGGTCTTAAATATACCAGGGAATAAGGTTACTCGTGCTAAATACACCATGAAATATGGTTACTTGTCCTAAATACGCCAGGAAGCATGGCAACTGGTCTTAAATACATATATTCATCATCTGCCTAGCCCTTTCCCAATTATGGTGGGGTCGGCTTCCAGTCTAGCCGGATGTAGCTAAATACCAGTGTTTTACATGGAGCGACTGCCTGTTTGACCTCCACAACCCCAGTTACTGGGTAACACGACACTCCCTGATAATTCTGGTTGTCAATCCTTCTGGTTTCTGACTACTCGTAACGACTGTCAAAGATCTACGTATGACAGACGGGAGGACCAACGGCTTTACGCGTTTTCCGAGACCCCTCATCTCGGTATGAAATGGATAGTCACCCATCTAGATACGGTACGGAATGACCGCGGCAAGCGTAGGTTGACCATGTTCGATCGGTCTGTACGGCTTTTACTAAACCACGCCTCCCCCAGAGATCACTAACCAACCCGGTCTTGGGAGACCCGCATCCATCCGTTGCCAGCCACTTCCTTTAAATCGTCGGTCCATAGTGCCGTAGGGCGAAAATATGGAAACATGGGAATATGGGGGAGGGGGAATATGGTTACCGGTCTTAAATACACCAGGAAAAATGCTCAGACCAATAGGAAAAATGGTTCTGGTCTTAAATACACAAGGAAGTATGATAACCCCTGTTCAATACACCAGCAAATACAGCTACTTTTCATCATGGAGGTCCTATGTAATGTACCACACTATCGAATCAAAACCTATTATTTAGGAAGCAATAGCCTATTCTGAGCTATTTAGATCAAACTCAAACTCAAAATCATTTATTTCAATTAAACCATTTACAGGTACTTTTGAATTGTCAGAGTCAGTCAGTCAGAAAGTTGAAGCTAGTTGCTCGTTCCAAACAGTAGGTTTCTATGGAGAAGAACGAGCAAGAAACTCCATGAACACTCTTTTAAAATCAGATAAATTTTACAAATTTAGGTTAGGTACATCATTCATGTTGAATCTAAGGGTACAATGTGAGAACAATGTACCTAACACGTCTTGCATGTTAAAAGAAGAGGTCTAGAGAAAAATATAGTTATAATAACAATTCAAACCAAAATTTAAAATAACCGAGGCAGCTAAGAGATGACCAGTCCTAACCGACGGCGTCCATTCACGAACATGACGCATGGATCGACACCATTTAGCTCAACCATTTTGAAGGGAACCGAATGATCCAACACATGCGCCACCGGCAGCGAGACATTCAAGTGAGCATGACTCTCCCAACCGCCAGGGCATATTCAAGTCAATGAGAGGTATACCTCGTAAATGGTAGCTTTAAAGAACATAGTGCTCACATGTATGTGCTACGAAAAATTATATAATACTAACACATTGAGTTTAAACAATGCAAAGATAATTTAGATCTACATCTTCAGCAGCTCCAAAAATTGTTACAAATGCTAATCAATTATTCTATGAACCCTTATGGCTGTGGAGCTAGACCAGCATCCAGCCAAGCATTTTTATCAGTGATGTAATCACTCAATTTATAATATGCTCGGTTGCATAGTGTGCGTTTAATACAATACTTAAATTTTGTCTCATTTAGTTGAACAATGTGGGGAGGTATTTTATTGTAACACTTTAAACAGTACCCCATGAAAGACGAATCTACTTTAGCCAGTCTGAAACCTGGTTGAACTAGTTGGTCCCTATTTCTAGTATTATAATTATGTCTGTCACCTCTTTTATCAAAAAGATGCAGATTTTTTCTAGCGTACATGACGTTTTCATAGATGTATTGACAAGGCACCGTCATTATGTTAATTTCCTTAAACAGTTCCCTAGAGAATCGCGCATACGCAGATTGTAAATGGCTCTGATGGCTCTTTTCTGCAGAATAAAAATAGAATCGAAGTCTGCAGCTCGTCCCCACAATAAAATACCGTAAGACATTATACTATGAAAGTAACTAAAATAGACCAGTCTCGCGGTATCCACATCAGTAAATTGCCGGACCATTCTGACAGCATATGCTGCCGAACTTAGCCGTCCTGCGTGAAATGTTAAATGAGGACCCCATTGTAGCCTTGAGTCGAGCGTCATTCCCAGAAAAACGGTTATTCCCAGAAATACTATGTCACACTCACTATTTTTAACATTTGGCAAAGCAAATCTGATGCACTTAGTTTTTTTTCCATTTAATACTAAATTGTTAGCGGTGAACCACTTTTGTACCTCAAGTAAGGCGTTATTTACGTTGTCAAGATTTTAAGCCCGTCTATTTATTTTAAAAATTAATGACGTGTCATCGGCAAATAACACCATTTGTGGTTGGTTTTTGAATAACCGGGGAAGATCATTAATATAAACTAAAAAGAGGAAAGGACCTAAAATTGAGCCTTGTGGAACTCCCATTTGTACTTTTAAACCATGTGAATTCACCCCGTTTATTTGAACTTGCTGCTGTCTATCATTTAAATAAGATTTCACTAAACTAAGCGCAAGTTTACCTAGTCCGTAATGCCCAAGTTTCAGAATTAATGTGTCGTGATTTACGCAATCAAATGCCTTGAAGAGGTCACAAAAGATTCCTATGGCATCTTGTGCCTCTTCCCACGCAGTAAATATGTGTTTTAATAAAGTGACACCGGCGTCAGTCGTACAACGCCCTTTGGGGAAACCATACTGTTGATCGTGTAATATGCCATTTGTGTTAAAATGAGCAAGCATCTGATTAAGCATAATCTTTTCAAAAACCTTGCTGAAAGCCGGCAACACGGACACGGGTCTATAATTGTTAGTATCTTTACTATCCCCGGATTTGAAAAGAGGTACCTTACTAAATTTCATTAAATCTGGGAAAACACCTTGGTCTACGCACATATTAAATATTAAAGCCAAATATGGTGCTATTGTTTCTATTATAGATGTACAAACTTTAATAGACATACCCCACAGATCTTCAGTAAATTTTATTTTGATTTGCCGAAAAGCTTTTAAAACGGTCATGGGGTCAATATGTTTAAATTGAAATTCTACCGGGCAGCCTGGAACGTTCGCTTTTAATAACGCAATTGAGTCGTCAGGTGAGGAATTCAAAGCTTCCGTGGTTTTGATTGGTATGCTAGTAGAGAAATTTACAAATTCACGAGCTACTTCTATGTTAGAGCTTACGGGACCATGTGATGTCTCCAATGTATATTCCGCGTTACGAACTTTTTTCTTGCTAGTTTCGTTATTTATAACTTTCCAAACTGTCTTTATTTTATCGTCTGCCGATTTGATCTTGTTACTAATGTATAGCGATTTCGCTACCTTGCAAGTATTTCTAAAAGTTTTAGAATAAGTAGCAACATACTTGTTGAAAGTTTCCGTGTTAATATAAGGCTTAAGGCCATACAGCTCAAACAGTCTTTCTCTACTTTTTCTAATACCCTTAGTTGCCCAGTCACTAAATATAAACTTAGGGCTAATATATTTCGCCTTTTTTTCAAAATTTTTATTGAATTCAGTTTCGACCACAGAAAAAAAAACATTATACAATTTATTTGCATCGTTGTTATAGTGGTCCAGAGTACTTAACTTATTATTTAGAGTTTTATTAAATTTATTCTATTAGATCTCGTTGAGATTGGTCAGTCAGTATGTATGACGAGTCAAAAGTGCATTTAGTCGACGAATTTACAGATAACAAACATTTTCTAAAAAGAAACTGCTTCAGATTTTTCTATAGGAAACGCACACGAGCAAGTAATTTATTATGGCCCATTGTAACGTAGGCAGATACCTACATCACCTCTACGGGAGTATAGTCTCAACTTCAAGGTCTGTGATCCCAAAACTACAAGTCATGCTGGGCAAAAGGGAAGCTAGTATTCATGAACAAATAAAACAACTCTGTGAATAGTGCTTATTTTATTAAACTTCGCACCGTTATATACAAATATAATGTATAAATAAATAACAATTCTTTACAAAATATAATCGATTATGTGCCGGCGCGGCCGTGTGGCCGGTGTGACCGGACCGCGGCGAACAACTAAACACGTGTGAAGGCCTCTGGTCGTGCTGGCCAGCGGCCACAGGTGGCGTGGCCAGCACGTAATGAACTATAAGATAAACAATGATACACACAGCAGGCGTACATGAGGACGATATGTGGGCGACCAGCGCCGCGCCGCCGGGTGCGGGGGCCATAGCGACGAGCACGCCACTACACTTGATACGTTACTAGTTGCGTTGCATTATTAAAGTTCAGGCCTGCAGTGCTATTCTGTTACAATCTCCCTCGGTGAACACCTAGGTGAAGTAAGCTGTCATCCGATTGTAGTGCTTTGTAAATGCCTAGCATCGGGACAGATGAGAGCTCACTTCACCCAGGTGTTCACCGAGGAAGATTGTAACAGAATAGACATACTGTTTCACCTTTCCAATAAGTTCCGGTTCAATTAGTTGGCAAATCGTTTCATATATGGATACATAATATTGTTTAATTTTTAATAAAGTATATGGTCAATGTCTACTGAGAGCTAGTAATGGCAATTATTGCGATTTCGCATGAATTTCATGAGCATGCGATAAATTGGTGATTGATGTTCGGTAAGGGCCTTATTTATCATACTAGCGGATTGCGAGCGTCTTCAAAGCGGAACGGGCGCGCAACGAATACGTTACGGGCGCGCAACGAATTAATTGATAATTCCATTCGATTAATTGATAATGTATCTTCCCAAATTCGTCGATGCTTCCGTTTTCGTCTCCAGCGTCTTCGAAGTAACAAAGCCAACAGCAGTGTCTCCTCGTCAGAATCCATTTTGTTACTGAGTGTATTGTGCGTCGTTAACTTGCTACAAGCACGTCCGCGACGTCTTCGCTGAGCAGCCGCGGCGTGTTCGCGACGCATTCGCTGCGCGCCCGCTCCGCTTTGAAGACGCTCGCAATCCGCTAGTATGATAAGGCCCTAAAATAGGTTATTAGAGAACTAATTACAATTACGGTTCGCAAGGCGTAAGCTGAGCTATGCATTTGTGCGAGTGTACATAGATAGTATAGGAGTGATGTCGGCCTAGAGCGCGACGCGTCCCTTGCTTAGCTTAAACCGGTTTATACCTACTGCTTTTTGGAAACCGGCCTGAGGCTCCAAACATAATAATTCGGTTTTTGTCTTCAGAATGTAACCCAATTTGATAAAATTGATCCCCCAAAGCTCTAAGTATCTATTACCCTAGTATACCGTAGGTAAACTAAACAAACCGTCTATCTGGGTAAATGTTTTGCCCTAACACTTGTACTTGGGTAATACGTCCTTGTTGATCTCCGTTGGTATACTGAATTAGCTACGTACTCGAGTACCTTATGTCCCTACATACATACAATGACGGGCGCGCCGCAGCCTTACGTAGGTTCTTTGTGCAATGACATTCTACAAACAGTGCTGACGTGCTCGTCGTCTGTGTGCAATAAGGTATCGGCAGACACACTCGCGGCATCGCGTTAGCAATTTGTATTACTGATTCCTCTCTTTTTATAATGAACTACCTAATTACTATTTCATCTTTTCATTCAAATCAATAAAACAAATCCTGTCAAAACGTCACATACATAGTGATCGGTGTGGATCTTATCATTAAGATGTATGGAATCCATATTGCGACACCAGTATATTATCAACTATTCACCTACTTTCTACTTAACCTAACGTGTCTTATAAAATTTCAGGGTATTTCATACCGGCATCGGATATTTAGGTAAGTAGGTATAACTTGTTTCATTAAAATCCCTGTTTTATATTGTTCGTCCTTACTTAGTAATAATAGTACCACTATTTCACTGTGCGCCGACCGAGTAACTTAATTGGAAAACTTTCTGGAACACATCATGATTATATTTAGTAACTTATTGGCTATTAGTAATACCTTACATCGACTGCCCTACCTTACCTACAGGAGGTTGACTTGTGGGCCTGGGTCAACACTCGTTTGTGGAACAAGCGGACTTCATGTAATCATTATTCTACCGCTACTTGTGTCACAGTGTCGTCATACCTAATACATAATATTGTTGTTTTGTGCTAATTCGTTTATCATAAACTATACATAATAGTTACCGGCTTGTAAACAATACGTCGTAAACAACGACAGCATGTGTAAGTCAACTCACTGTCAGTACTTTTAGGTCATTTAGATATCTTAAAACGTATATAAAATAATTTCATACAAATATAATACAATAAATACTTATCTGTACTTTAAAATATTTTTGTAGCTAAATACTTAACTAGTTGGTGTTTGATAAAATATGTCTTCGTTATAATATTATAGGAAGATTTATCCACTAAACAGGTATTGATAATAATGTTGACTAAGTACAACTATGACGTCGGCAGAATGTATAATTTGTCATTAATAATAATAATAATAATATGTGGGGACATTTTCACACACGGCCATCATTCTGACCCCAAACTAGGGAGACCCTGTACTATGGGTGTCAGACAGCTGATATACATACACAAATACATTTTTTTTTGTAAATACATACATATATATAGATAAACAACACCCAGACACAAGGCAAACACAATAGGGTATTACACCCATTTTTGAAAAGTGTCTCAATGAAATTCTGTAGTGCTAATATGCCACCAAAAAAAACACAAAATTTTTATTCAATCGATAAGTGCCATAAAAATGCATCTAAATTTTCAATTTTCAAATTTCGCGCGTAGTTTGACGAAAACGCCTTTTACTGGACGCCATATTGCTCAGCGTAAATGACGTCAGTTCGTTTTGTATCAAGTGAGCTCATATTAAATATGATAATTGTATATCATTTAAAAATAATTAAAAGCATATTTTGTAATAGGTGTTATTAATGTAATGTATGGTGTGTAATGTATTAATGTAATAATAGGTGTATTAAAAAAATACGTTGGTTACGAAAATAATAAGAGTACAAAGCCTATATTACGCCAATCGGTTGACTGACAGTTGACAATTTTTTGTTTACACAGCCGTATGGCGTAATAACATGGCCGCTACTATTTCACGGTGTTTTATAACAGATTAAAAATACTGAAAACTTTGAATTGAATTTAAAAATTTGTTTTGTTATTTTATGGACTAAAACTTACATTTTCCGACTGCTTAATGCCTAAACTGTCTCAGTAACATATTTATAGATTTTTTCTCGTATAGAGTAAAATACCCTATTATACAAATGGCGTCGTCGGTTTGCAAACTCTCGTTGTTATGTGAAATGCCGATGGCAAAAATCTTGTTGTTTGAATTCCGCTGTATTTTAGTTATATACGGAGTTTGAATCATCAATTGGACATGGATTGGATTACCTACTAACAGTAAGGTTTTGTAAACGAACAACGCCGTTTATGACGAATCATACATTCTGCCGAAGACATACCTACATAATGTTATAATTAGTATGTACCTACTAAGTATATGAACAGTTTTAGCACACTCTATATAGGTGTAAATATGCTTTTAGACGAGCCATACTTTACTCCAATGAGCGATGCAATGGTGTGACGTGGGGCGCCACGAGACGTCCGCCTAGCTCGCTACACTACAGTGCTACAGTGGCGACACGGTGTTGTCGTCACATATGGCTAGTTTTAAAGCACCTTTACTCTACTTACAGTCAGTTAACGCACTATATTGAGGGGTCGGGGGGGGGGGGGGGGGGGGTGTAGTATACCAAAATCCCCCTTATCTACATCTTATTCTTTTCAAATATTCGGTTAAAATAGTTAATATTATTTTCCTCCCTAACATTGCTTAAAGTTAAGACACACTCAAACGTCAAAAAATGTATGGTTAAGCGAACGTTAACCTTACCTAACTTTAAGTAACGTTCATAAGCACCGAAAGGGGAGTAGGTATGTCTAGAGTTGGTGAAAGCGAGGGCTGGTGTACCCTACTTCCCTTGCTGATTATACTTGTTACCAGACTAAAATATGTCGCATGAACATTGACTCACTGTAAGTAGTACCTATCATTGTGGTCAGCGTCGAGTGCACTCTACTATAGGTATGTATTTGATTCCCTTGTCATAAAATACCGAATGATCAATTAACTGGCTTGCGTCTCTTATTAACTAATACGACATGTAACTACAGCGTAGTGCGACTAGCAAGGAATTGTGCTGCGGCAACCGAACGTACTCGAGCTTTTCTGGAACGGACGATGATATCACATCCTGCAGCCTTAAACAGCCAGCAGAGTTAGGGCGAACGCCGAGTAGCGTGTCACGTGGCCGTATAGCGGCGTCGCGCTCGCCAGCCGCGCCAGCACTAGAGCCAGCCGGCCGAGTGGTGCGGCGCGTGGCCGTGTAGCGGCGTCACGCCCGCCAGCCGCGCTAGCGCCGTGCAGCGTCCGCATGGCGCCCCCTCAGCGCCCCCCGCTTCGCCCACAACGCCCCCTACGTCTCCCACCACGCCCTCCACCTCGCCCGCTGCGCCCGAGTCACCCGCGCCGCCCGCCTCGTACCCGCAGCGCCCGCACGCGTCCTGCGGATGGTCCACACGTGCATCAGCACCGTCCAATGCGGCTCGAGCCCTAGCGAGCTCAGCGAGAGCGTCGTGCGCGGCGTGGCCCACCTTATGTGCGTCGTCGTCCAGGCTGGCCAGCAGCGGCTCCCGACTGCCGCCGCGCCCCGCCACGCTCTCCGCCGTGGTGGACGGCGACACGGAGGGCGGCGCGGGCGCGCGCGCGTGCGGGCCGGGGGGCGGCGGCGGGCGCGCCGGCACCGAGCTGGCGCGCTGCAGCGCCTCCGTGCCCGCGGCCGCGCGCGCCTCCGCCCCGGCGCGCCGCGAGTCTGAGAACTTCTTCCGCTTGCGCTTGAGCGCCGCCAGCGCCGTCAGCGGGTGCAGCGGACCGCTGCGGGTGCTCCGCTCCGGACTCCGCTGCGAATCGCTGCCGGAGTCCGAACGATCACTGCCACTAAATAAAAACCAGTCGGATTTAAGCCTCGAGCTTCTGATATATTCGGAACGAAATGGAAGCTGTAGTCTAACAATAATGTCAAATTAACATCTGTGGTTCCCGGTGAGGGTAGGAAAGGAACACGGGAAGAAAAGCAACGTATTACCTGGGCGACTGTCGCGCATGATCGCAGACGGAATCTTCTGACCTTGAGCGGCCAATGAGGCGCGAGACGCGCGCGGCGCGGGCGGCCTCGATGATGGTGCCCCAGCGCCGCTTGTGCGAGGAGGGCTTGCGCCGCGCCGCCAGCCCGCCGGGCCCGGCGCCGTCCGACAGGCTGGACTGCGACGTGCGCAGGCGTCCGCCCAGCAGCGCCGACAGCGAGGCGTGGTGCGCGGCGCCGTGCGAGCCGCCGTGCTCGTGGTGAAGGGACGCGAAGAACTCGTCCACCGGCGCCAGCGACCCGCCCGGCGCGATGTTGAACCCTTTCATGAGACGACGTTCCTTCTGACGGTTCTTTTTGCCGCCACCGCCTCCTGCGAGAATACCAGAAATGAGTCAAGGATGAAATTATGAAACCCTAGAAAGCTTTATTCGTATTCTCTATTTGCAGAATCTTCACATCTTGATGCAGGAGACGCGACTCCCCCGACTTTACCTGGCAACACGACTTTAATGTCTGATACTCGCATTCGCCAAAAGGTGGTTCGTCAAGCGTTACGCAATCTTGATGTGAACAAGGCCAATGGACCAGACGGTATTCCGGCTATAGTTCTGAGGACCTGTGCACCTGAATTGTCTCCTGTACTGACACGCCTCTTTCGGCTCTCTCTCGAGACTGGATTAGTGCCGAAGTCATGGAAGCTTGCCAACGTGCAGCCCGTGCCCAAAAAAGGTAGTCATGCCGATCCTACCAACTATAGGCCCATCTCGGTCACGTCCATTATCTGCAAGACAATGGAACGTGTCCTCAATAACAGGCTCCTGGCGTACCTTGAAGCTAACGACCTCCTCAGTGATCGTCAATATGGCTTTCGCCGAAATCGGTCCACTGGGGATCTACTCACGTACGCCTCTCATATCTGGAGTGAGGCCATCGAGAAATATGGGGAAGCACTTGCCGTCTCCCTGGACATCTCGAAGGCCTTTGATAGGGTATGGCATGATGGCCTTATTAGCAAGTTCCCAGCATATGGCTTGCTCGCTGGTTTCTGTGCATGGATATCGGATTTCCTGAGTGATCGGTCAATTCGCGTAGTCATTGATGGCTGCTCGTCAGATCAAATGGCAATAAATGCCGGGGTTCCTCAGGGCTCAGTACTCTCTGCAACCCTTTTTTTGCTGCATATCTACGATCTGCTGAAACCCGGTACCTTTGGGTACGCAGATGATAGCACGGTTGTAGAGAGTTACACATCCAGCGCACGTGCCAGTGCGGTGGAAATCCAGTCTTCTAGAGAGTCCATGGTCGAGCGCTTGAACTTGTCCCTCAAGGCAGTCTCCGATTGGGGCGATGCCAATCTGGTCTGGTTTAATGCAGCTAAGACCCAGGCGTGTCTTTTCTCTGCCAAGAAGAGGCCTTTCCATCTGGCCCCTACTTTCTGACATGTATCCGTTCCAATCACTGACCAGCTTGAGCTTCTTGGCGTTACTTTGACGTCGAATCTTAACTTTGGGTCATTTCCATCCAAGGCCAAACTAGCTGCCAAAAAGCTGGGAGTCCTCGCAAAGGTGCGAAAGTACTTCACGTCGGAACAGCTGCTCAACTTATACCAGGCACAAGTTCGATCGTGCATGGAGTACTGTTCGCACCTTTGGGATGGATCAGCAAAATACCGACTGGAGGCATTGGAAGTCATCGATAGACGGGCCAAGAGGCTCATTAACAACGACTCCCTGGTTAGGGCTAAGCTCCAGAGCCTTGAACATCGCCGCACCGTTGCTAGCCTTTCGGTCTTTTATCGGGTACATTTCGGAAAGTGTGCTTTGGAATTGCACAATTTAATTCCCTCATCCCCACTCCATCATCGGACGAGCAGAGATACGGCGAAGCGTCACCGCTATATGGTTAAAGTTCCACGGTCTCGAACCAAGCGTTTTGACTCCACTTTTGTTGTGCGAACTGCCAGACTGTGGAATTCCCTGCCCGCCTCTCTGTTCCCTGATAAGTATAATCTGGGTATCTTCAAGGCACGAGTGAACCGGTTCATCTTAGGCAAGCGTGTTCCAACTTAGGCCGCAGTATCACTTACGATCAGGTGAATTGCGGTCAAACGCAAGCCTAATTAATAGTAAAAAAAAAACTATTTAAAAACGTCTACAGAGAGTCTAGGAAACTACCGCGCGGGTTTGCAAAGCGTTCTAAGGTCAGCCCGTGAATGGGTAACCATCATTCCATTCCATGAAGAGTCCCCCTCATGCGCGTCGGCATACACGTTATGCCACCGGTCCTTGCAGTGATCTGACTACTAGCATCTACTAGCCTTACCTAAGATTATCGTGCTAGCCAGTACCTGGGTTGTGGAGGACAGATAAGCATGAGTCGCTCTATTACTGGTATTCAGCTGCATCTGAATAGACTGGAAGCCGAAGCCGACTACGACGTATTTCCGAAAGAGCTAAGCAGATGACAATGTTGTGAATGGTACCGGGTGCTCCGGCGTTGACGGTGGAGGTGTTCATGCCGGAGTTGCGCAGGATCTCGACCAGCTCGCAGCGGAAGGCGCTGACGTCCTGCTTGATCTCGTTGACGTCGTCCTCGGTGACGCCGCCGCACTCGGCGCGTCGCTGCTGCACAGTGACGTAGCGACGCACCAGGTTCCGCATAATGGCCTGAGAGACATGAGATTCGTACTGAACCATCGAGTACTGAACAGATTACTGGTTTCATGTAAACGTAAAGAAGCAGCCTGCAATACATATACCGACCTACAGGCTTGGGGCTTCGCCCGTATGATTGTCGGAAAACGGCAAAAATAACGTTTAAATTATCCCACGGGAACATAGGTACAGACAGCGTCATCAACTGCTAACCCCCTATGCGAAGAAATTTCAACGCGCGGGGGGTTAGCAGTTGATGACGCTGTCTGTACTATCGTGACGTAAATATGTCATCACAATCCATCAGTTCAAACATCAGTAGCAATATTTAGGTAGACCGGACTAGCTAGCTTAAGTGAGAGGGGTAATTAACAGACCAGCAAATGTGCTCCTATACTTCCAATGTAGTGATACCTATTGATCTGAATCATCTGAATGATAACATGTTTAGCAAGTGGTCTGAAGTAAGTAGTTGGCTGCATATTTGGAAGTCGTTTTTTAGCTCCGGCTATAGATAAGAGGGAGCTAGTCCGCCTGCAGCTGGTGAAACATTTGTAAGGAGAATCGAATTAAGGTAAGGTTAAATAGCAAACCTGGTAACGAAAATCCCGTTCATTTGCTTGTTTAGCTTTTCTCTGTAAACAATAAAAAAATATATAAATATGTATATAAGTAGGTACATAATTATAACAGGTATGATTACGATATGATTATTTTATACTCAAATAGGACTGCCGGGTGATGCCCGATCGCCCCAAGTTCTAAGTTCCCCAAAATTTATATTATTAAATAAAATTGTACGACTCTGGCTTGACCGAAATCTAGAATGGTACAGTCGCCGAATCAATGCTTACGTACACGTATTGTTTAATGTTATTAGTTATTACTTTAGAGAATCAATAGGGGAAAAATGTAATATGTATTTGCGTTGCAATTTACGCTTAATTCATTAAATATTATTAACATTATGCAATACTGCGAAGTGATAGACACAAACGACGTTATTCTGTACATCATTAACCACACACACACACACACCACACCACCACCACATTTGTTTATCTTTTATTTGCATTTTTTTATTGATTTGTATTTTTTTTTCTAATTTTGTTTTTTTATGGATCTTGTATGGTCTGAAATAAAGATTTTTATTTATTTATTTCGAATGAATGAGAGGGAAATATCAAATATTGTGATTAATAGTCTACATATTGTGTTTACTTACAATATTCCCGAGCTAAAGGATTGCTTGCTAGATGCCTCCAACACAATCTAAATTCTTCCGTTCCCTACCCGCAATCTACATATTTCTCCACCCGCTGGATATATTTCGAAACAATGTAAACACATAGTACAAATGATAAATAGAGATCTTCTAAAATAAGCTTAAATGTAACTAGCTGATTTTATTGTAACACTTTTGGAGACGTCAGTACGAGGAATGGTCAAGTGTGAACTTTACAAATTAATTAATTTTACATTTTGGGGACCTTGGGAATGAATACATATGGAAAATCATTTTGGGGAACTTGGAACTTGGGGCGATCGGGCATCACCCGGACTGCCAATAACAGCGAGCCGCTCAAAAAAGTAGGACCTATCACATCGTAATCTCTTACGATGTGTGGTCCTACTTGTCTGAGAGGCTCTAACTACATACGTGTTACTCCGAAAACATTAAAAAGGAAAAAAATACGAAGTATCACACAAAACACCTGCAAATCTAGGTAAGAGTCTCCCTTGCTGAATTTAGGTAAAGTAAGTTTGAGGCAACTGGCAATCCAGAGCATTTAGGTGCCGATCCCCTGTATAATCCCCGGATATTTGACGTCACTAAAAAATCCATTTAGTCTAAAATATAATTGTAATAAAAATTATGTTTCATACTTTTCATTTTAGTCGGGGGATTTAGTTAAACTTTTCTTTAGTTACGGTACCATTTCAGCAAAAAGTGGAAATGATTACAGATTTTTTTTGTGAGTGACAAGGTCCTCACGAGAATTTATGTGTAAACATGTGAGCTCATATAACAGTCTCACGCACAAATAAACAAAAAATCTCACGGTGACGTCACCTGACGGTTACGCGTGTCAGCTAGGCCCTCCCGAGTACCGTGTACCGAGCGCTTACATATTTTCACATCAAAACCTGAGTATATAGAGTGTGAGTCCGTGCATGTGTAGTGACGTACCCTGATGGTGCGCATGTGCTCGCGCTTGGCCCGCGCATGTCCGCACAGACGTCGCTGCAGCCAGCGCCACGCGTACAGCGCGCTCTTGGGCGACGGCAGCACGTTGAAGGGCGGAGGCGCCGTGCCGCCCTCCTCGAAGTAGCTGATCCACAGCTTGCTGCGAGCAAACTTCCACTCCACGTCCGCACGCTCCTACAAATAAAATCAAACCCTTCGTATTGCGTATGGATGCGGTCAAATCACAAGTCATGCGCAGAGAAACCGGGAACTTTAAGTCTTTCACCAGTAGTAGACTTAAACTCAACCTCATTCTCTAAGGATCGGTTTATCTGACAGGCAGAAAGTTCCCTCTGCCTGTCAGGTTGGGTTTCTCGAAACTATGAAAACATTCTTTATGTGTATAAAGAATGTGTTCATAGTTTCGAGAAACCTACTGTTTGGAACGAGCAAGTAGCTTCAACTTTCTGACTTACTAACTCCTTGACAATTCAAAAATGCCTGTAAATGGTTAATTTAATAATAATAATAATATGTGGGGACATTTCACACATGGCCATCTGACCCCAAACTAGGACACCACAGAAATCTATATATCTATGTAGGACGCCCTGTACTACGGGTGTCAGACTGCTGATATACATACACAAATACATTTAAATACACAAATAGTTTCTATGTAGGACACCCTGTACTACGGGTGTCAGACAGCTGATAGACATACACAAATACATTTAAATACACAAATAGTTTCTATGTAGGACACCCTGTACTACGGGTTTCAGACAGCTGATATACATACACAAATACATTTAAATACACAAATAGTTTTTAGATAAACAACAACCAGACACAATGCAGAACAAGTGCTCATCACACACAGATGTACCCTGGGCGGGATTCGAACCCGCAACACGCTGCGCAGCAGTCAATCGCTCAACCACAGCGCCAACCGTGTCGTCAATTTAAAAAAATAGTTTATTTTAAATAATGGTTTTGAGTTTGAATAACGGCACAGTATCTCACGGAGATCAGCTGGTAGGAGTGGTTCATCATGGCGATGAGCAGGTTGAGCAGCACGATGACGTTGATGACGGCGTACGTGCCGAACATGAGCATGCCCCAGAAGCGCGTGAAGATCTTGATGCCGTCCAGCTCAAACGAGTCCAGGTCCACCAGGCCGAAGGCAGCCCAGAACAGCGTCTGCATTGTCTCGAACAAACTGCGACATGGTTAACAGAAGTGAGTAAATCATTGAAATGACTGCAATGTCTTTGGGCCACTTGGCACAGATTACAAAGACGCGTCCCAATGACTGAACAGCATGTTGTATGACATAAGAGTAAGATTTTATAATAGTTAAGTTCACCTGCAGTGGGGTACATTCAAATGTTATCACCTTAACCGTTGCAGCTATAGGAAAACGATTTGTAGAGAACACCCCTAACGCCATTCCTAGAGCAATTTCTAACTGCATGATTCACAGATTTTTGAAAATTGGAACACTCAGTTATTAAAACGACCATTCTCATGTTTTATTTAATACTTTTACTAAACTATATACTTTTCCCTGCGACTTCGTCCTCGGAATTGTCTGACGGATTCCGAAATGTTAGCCAATATCGCTTAGGGGTAAAATAGCTACCTAAGTATTGGTGCCAATTTTTTTTTAAATCGGGTGTAATTTTTTGACCTTACAAACTTTACTTCTTTACAATCCATGCTTTATAATATTTGAAATGCAAAAGTAACTCTGTCTGTTACGCTTTCACGATGAAACCTTAGACCGCATCATCGCTTCCCATCAGGTGAGATAGAGGTCAAACGAATGATAAAAAAAAAAAAAAAAAAAAACGGTTGAACCGATTTTGTTGAAATTTGGTAAGCTACTTTTAAATCCGCGACTTTGCCTGCATCAGCGATAATCGATATTCACGCGGACGAAGTCGTGGGCAAAAGCTAGTAGTATATAAAGGTGATAATGTCATTCGATGACGTGTTGAATAATGATGATACAGATCCTGATTGATCCTGTTCAGACGAGATCTATTTCCAGCAGGAGTATTTTAAAATAAATTTAAAAATTAGCAGATTTTACCCAAATAGCAAGATACAAAATTAAAATACTAGAAAAGTGCTTCAACTCCATCTCATCCCAGTATCGACTCCAAATTTTGGGAGTCAAAATTGTTGCAAATTAGCTCTGGCTTAGGAATGCATAAAATTGTATAAATGCAAATAAAATTGTAGTAAAATTACTTACTAAATATGTAGTATATACAAAATACTGTATTTTGTTGACAAACACGTTGTAGTATGAAGTATATAAATCTATACGCGGTGCAAGAGCCAATTTTCGGGAACTGCAAAATATTTTAATAATAAAATTAAGTTACTTATTTATTCCAACAGTCTACAAAATTGTTAGCTGATGCTCATGATGGTATTGTCTCGTTTTCCATAAAATCATTTGTACTATTATTGTTTTCCATAATCGTCCCCCGTCATAATATTTACTTGCACTATTATCATTTATACTAATAACGTTTGTCATATTAACTTATTAGTCATAACTTTCAGTTGCCATAAAATTAGTTGCCATAATAACATATGTTATAATCATTCGTTTCTATAAGTAACACATTACATAATCGTTATTTGACATAAGCAAAATTTAATGAAATTTAGAAACGTTTATTGTTTTGTACAAAAATTAATGTCAAAAATAATATTTAGACATTTGTTTTGGCATAAATTAAATTCGCATAATGTTACTAGGCATAATGTGCAAATCTATTGTGCCACGCTAAAGTATTGTCTTAAAAAAACAATAAGTTGTGCTACAAAAGTTAGTGACAGAAACGAATCGCTGCAAAACCGACTCCACGTAGTCTTGTCTGCCCTACCCCTAGAGTGCAATCTAAGCCCGCGTAGGCGCGGAGGGGTGAGGCGGTCCGCGAGCCGAGGAGCAGGTGGTTTTAACGCTCGCCACCGTGGCTGAGGCTGGCCGGCGCAGCCGGCCAGCAAGCCGAAGCTTCGGTGGTGAGCGTAAAACACATCTGCGACGATAAGCTCGCGTGGGACCGCCGGAGCCCCGCAGCGCCGGAGCCGTGACAAAAACCATGCCTGCTGCATGATGCAAGCTGCATGCTTGCTTGCATGCTGCATCCTTCCTGGCATGCTGCATGCTTGCATGCTACATGCTTGCCGCATGCTTGCTGCATGCTTGCTTGCATTCTGCATGCTTGCTTGTTGCATGCATGGTGTATGCTTGTTTACATGTTTGCGTGGTTACTGCATGCATAGTAAAAATATGTTTTAATATCATTATGCGTAAATAAATATATGCTTTAGAATGTTAAGCCTAATCATTATTATGATTAGAAAAATTATGCGTAAGCTGTTATACGTAAATAATGTTATTGCGAAAATATAATTAGGAAGAAACAAATGTATGCTAAGTTATATTAGGTCTTAAAATGTTATGCAAATGGATAGAGAAGGTTTATTTTAGGTTTCCTTGTAATTAAAAAATCTGTGTCTGCTATCATGATCATAACATCAACATTGCAAGTGATTGTACTGAACTAGCATTGTTGTACTAGTGTGGGTACTGGTGAATAAATGTTATGGAAAACGAAATTATTGAAAATAAAAGTTATAGCAAATAAATTTATGGATTAACATTATTATGACACTTGACCGATTATGACCAATGAAATTAGTGAAAATGGTTTTATGTCATTTAACGATGATAGCAACTGAAGCATTATTTCTAATGAAATTATGGCAAATAAAAGTATGACATATGAAATGATGGCATTTTAAATTATGGCAAACATTAGTAAACCGCTCATGATATTTACAGACTGTTCTGTAGGGATCCGACCAACCATCACCAATCAATGCACCACCACCACCAGTCAATTACCACCAACCAATGCACACCAGTCAATTTGTGTAAAGTTCACTGTACCTACCAACTAAACTAAAAAAAAAATTAGATAATAAAATGTGTCTCACTTAGCAAACCGTCGCCACACGATGCAGGCGTCAGGGTCGGGGAACGTGCCGTTAGCGGTGAGTGACGTGCCGATTGTGCAGCGCTTCTTCTCCATGTCCGCGTAGTACCACAGCAGCTGGTTGAGACCTGTCGAACATATCGCATCATGTACAACTGTCCTGCTACACTTTACAACAGTCTGAACCACTTGAACGCTTAAAGACTCACCACAAGAAAATGCAAATATGACTAATATATCCAAGACGAAGAACTTTAGAATGTCGAGCACCATCCGACTGAGCGAGACTTGCAGCGGGCCCAGGTGAGGGTTGACGCTGAAGATGTACACCAGCTTGAGGCTGCTGAAGATGTTGGCAGCGGAGAACAGCCCCTCGGACAGCAGCATCGGGTCCCACGCGTCCCACTTCTCTCGCGGCTGGTTCCACTGGAGACCGGCCGCCATTTCTCGACGCACCTGATAAAAGTAAGGGATGGACATAGAACAAATCGTTTTGTCACAATGTTATACATACATTTAGTAGGTAGTACATTGTGATACAAGCCAGCTAAGCTTGACGTTACTCTCGAGGCTGGAATTCGGACCGAGTCGAAGACGAGGCAAACGGTGTAATGGAGCCCAGAGTACCTACCTATAATGTGCTTGCACGTTTCATATGACGCTTTGCAACACACCTGTGAGGCAACTAAAAAATTATGTTCACAATTTTCTAGTGGCGTGTTGACCTAGTGGTTAAGTCGGACGTCTTATGTGAGGACACCATTTCAATTTTTTCAAAGTCAACTGCGTTATTAACCTAAATGTGCCACTTTACGTGCAAGTGATTATTACCGAGTATGGTTTATGCTACTAGTAATAGTGAGTTTCACCTGAAAATGTGAGACGATTCGCAGCGCAACGGTGGCGACGTACAGCGAGTTGGTAACGAAGTCTATCACGTTCCACATATCATGCACGTACTCCCGCAGACCCATGTCCCACAGCTGCTTCACCTCGCTCCAGATTAAGCCTGCAATGATACAGGTACACTTTGTAACTTCGCCTCATCTAATCCACATTAATTGTTATATTAGGGTTGCCATAATCCCCACGCTTGGCAGGCGTCTTGGGGATCGCAGTGAAGTCGAAGCCGCTGCTGCCCGACTTCCGGATTTTCCCTTAGTCGCCTTCGACGACACCTTCGGGATGAAATGGAGGGGTGCTATTCTAGCCCGGACACCCCATGGGGAACCTAACTAGTACAAGAAGCCTAACTAGTACAAATAATGAAATGGTATCGGTGATATATAATTGAATAATGGATGGCACAAAAGTACAAATGATACAGACCGCTGACCCAGGCTAGGATAAGCCACTCGACCAGCGAGGGCGGAGCGCCGCGCCGGGACAGGGGCTCGCCGTGCGGCGCCGCGCCCCACAGCAGGCCTCCCGCCGCCGTCTCGATGCGCTGAGACGCCAGGATCAGCAGAACTGCAACCATACATTACTGCACCGTTATGTTTAGTGGATTTTAGACACAACTTTTCAAAACGACACTAAGTACCTAAATACTATCTAAGCCTGAAAACCCAATTAACTTTAAAATAACCGTAAAATTTTTAGTAGCTTTGAATTAAATGCATAAACGGTAAAGTTGGCAATATCTGCACCTGTACTTACCACATGTTTCACATGTCAATGATTTTAATTTGGTTTATAATCTTTATTTTTTTTTTTTAATGGTACAAGCCCGCCACACTATTCCCTAACCACTGTAACTCCTGTAAGCCAGAATCAACAGTGGCGACCACCAGAAAAGCGCCAGAGCAATGAAGCTCGACGAGTCCCAGAGAAACGATTCAACTGTCTTGGATCCCGCAACGAAATTAATCAGAAAAGAACAGCGGAGGAGTAAGAAAAACATATTTTCCACTTCCCTCCAAATCAAGCAGGAGACAGAACAGAACTAGGCCAATAGGCACAAAGGGACGTTTACAACTGGGAGAAACCCAGTTACTAAGCACCACGGATTATAATTGACATAATTAATGGGTCCTAAAAAGTGAGCTGTTACATTAAATTTGATTCCAATAATAGGTATGGCAAAATCGCTTGAACGCACGGAAATTAGTTCTAGTTTCCACAAGGTCCGCATAATAAACTGCTCCGGATGTAGCCTGTGCACTATCCAACATAATATTGCGTTCTTTCTGCCAAAGAGTACACTCCCACAAGATATGATGTGCAGATTGTTCGTATTCACAGTCAGATGAAGAACATGGACACAAAGGCGAAACAACAAGCTTGAAAGAAAATAATTTACTTTTAAAGTTGCCATGTCAGTGGTCCACCTCCAGCCATGTCCTGGCCAGCCGCTCACGAACGGATGGAAAGAACTGATGAAGGTGACGGCCCTTGCTAGAATCATCCCACCTACACTGCCACTCGGATAAAAGTTCCTCCCAGACGTCAGTCTGTGGTTTAGATAATCTAGAGATCTTAGCGCGGTCACGTTGAGTTAAAAAGTTTGCGTCCATGGTCTCTCGCGCAGAATAGTACATTGCAGCACGTCGTTGCACCTCAAGATCGACTGGAAGCACGCCTGCTAGAACCGGAAGGACTTCAGTACTAACGGTCCTATATGCTTTACATAAAAATATTAAAGCCAAACGTTGACTTTGAAGCAATTTACGTCGTACCGCCCCTATGGTGGCCCTATCAGCCCAAACAGGTGCCCCGTAGCACATACATCCCAAATAGGTAGCCCCATAAATAGTTTTTAAAGTTAAAAATGATAGACCCCAAGTGGCTTTAGATATACTCGTCAAGGCATAAAAGTTCTTTTTAGCTTTTTCACCAACTGTTTTTATGTGGTCAATAAATGAAAAGTTTTTCTCTAAGACCAGACCAAGGTAGCACACTGATTGTTTTCTTTTAACGGGAACGTTATTAAATTTAATACTAGGCCATGATTTAAGATTACCTTTTAAAATAAGTAGATAAGTTTTGTGAGGTGCAAAGGTTAGACGGTTTCGGTCGCCCCACTGAGATATTAAGCGAAGGCAAGTGTCAGCAAAATTCTCAAGCTCAGCCCGGGTACTTGCCTGAATAAGCTGAAGGCCATCGTCCGCGTAACCGGTTAATGAACAACCGCAAGGAAGTGGAATCGCAAGCAAATCATCAAAACCTACATTCCATAAATATGGATTGATAACTGAACCTTGAGGACATCCCATGGTTAGAGCCTTCGACATAGAATGATGTCCAAGTTTGAGCTTCGCGGAGCCGTTTAAAAAGTACGAGTAAACAAGAGTATAGATGTTTCTGTAACAACCACGGGATAATCTTTGGATAGAGGCCATTTCACATGCTAGTCGTGCTGACCAGTACAGTAGTCAGTGAAGCAGTGACCGTCTTATTGTAGTACTAGCGACCCGACCCAGCTTCGCATGGGCCTATAGCCTTCCTCGATAAATGGACTATCTAACACAAAAGGAATTATTCAATTCGGACCAGTAGATCCTGAGATTAGCGCGTTCAACCAAACAAACAAACTCTTCAGCTTTATAATATTAGTATAGATGATAAGTGGGTTTTTATGAAGCAGGACTTTAAAGAGTAAGGAGAGAGTGTTGTCACTGACATAGGAACATGAAATAACTCGCGGAGTGGCACAGGAACTTGATGAACGGTTTCCGGAGCGTGCGGCCGGCGGCGGAGTGCGGCGCCAGCAGGTAGGCGAACGAGTACAGCGGGAACATGGCGCCGATGCGCACCATCTCGGCCGCCTGCAGCAGCATGTTCTTGCGCCGGAAGCCCGGTACGCTCTCGTACCAGATGGACGCCAGCAGCTGCTGAACATTCGGGTGTGCCACGAACTGGAACACACAACATCATAGTTACAAACATGAACATTACTAATATATTATACCTTCTCTGCTTGTGGGTGACGGCGAAAATTTTGTTGATTTTACCTTTTTTTGTCTT
This sequence comes from Charanyca ferruginea, assembly GCA_947361185.1. Classification (NCBI taxonomy): domain Eukaryota; kingdom Metazoa; phylum Arthropoda; class Insecta; order Lepidoptera; family Noctuidae; genus Charanyca; species Charanyca ferruginea. The sequence goes on along the minus strand of OX376063.1, from coordinate 541,116 downwards.
AGTTTTATAGCAAGCTTAAGTCTGGACAGGCGCATCCTCTCCGGCGCGCCGGGCTCCGGCAGGGGCACCTGCGGCGAGCCCGTCTCGTGGTTGAGCAGCACTTGCAGCTCGTGCGAGGTGCGCGTGTGGTCCAGCAGCGCCGTCGCGAACTCCTGGCACTGCGCGCGCAGCTCCTGGTACTCAGTCTTAAACTCATGCTCGAGCGCGGACAGCCGCCGCAGCTCCCAGGACAGCTCGAACGCCGTCAAGATGGGGTCCTTAGACGACAGCGCGATGAGTGAGGGGGAGGCGAGCGCTCGGTAGGCGTTGATGCGCGAGCGCGAGTGGCGCAGCGAGTCCTCCCGGCGCGAGCGCACGCACTCGTCGCAGCCGCAGCGCACGTCGTGCGGCACGGGCAGGTTGGCGCCGCGGTCCAGCAGCAGCTTGATGATCTCGTAGCTGTCGCGGTGCGCCGCCAGGATCAGCGGCGTGATGTCCGCCGTGAACGTGGCCGTCTCCGGCGGGAGCGCCTCCCAGCTCTGTAACATGTTCACGTCACTCAAATAGCATGAGGCGGTTGCGATCTACACGGTACCTAAAGCAGTATGTCTATTCTGTTACAATCTCACTCGGTGAACACCTCGGTGAATACCTAGGTGAAGTGAGCTGTCATCCGTTCATCTGCTTTGTCGATCCCTGGCATCGCGACGGATGTCAGCTCACTTCACCTAGGTGTTCACCCAGGGAGATTGTAACAGAATAGCACTACTGAACTGCTTACATTAGGCTCGCCAGGCTTTTTGGTGCGCTCCTCGTGGTCCAGCAGTGCCTCCACGGCCTCCACGAACTCCTCGGAGATGGCGTGCAGCAGAGCGTCGCGCGTCTCCACGCCGAACTCCAGCAGCAGCTCCACCATCTCCAGGTTCTCGTTGTCGATGGCCATGAGCAACGCGCTGCGGCCCAGCGGGTCCACGCAGTCCACGTTGATGTGGCCGGTGTCCCGCGCGCGCTGCAGCACGCGCCGCGTGCCCGCCACGTCGCCGCGCTCCACGCCCAGCAGGAACTTCTTCTCCTCCAGCGACAGCACGGCCATCTCCTGGTGCGGCCGCACCACGTTCTCCTCTTCCGTCATACCATGGATACTGTGGCGCTACGGATCACAGCGAATACCATAAACAACCACTCGTACCGAATACATTTTCAATTAGGTACCTACTGATCATTAGTGAAACGTTAGCAGCTGACAGATACGCGCATGGTTCACGTGACTAGACCTGTGTGTAGGTGCAGACAGTAGACACGTGCCAACGCCGCTCAATAACATAGATTTTACCTTGAGTTACGAGTTCTTGCAGACAGTGACCGGACCGAACTAAGGGGCAATAAATTGTTCACGTTGTATAGTACCTACGTATACCTATTGTATATCTACCGCACCTTGTATTCGTGATCGTAATATCCAAAGCGAAATAAATAATTTCATCGATCCCGCCCTGGGAATTGTTCGAGTGGATAGATAAAGGTTATGGAATGAGTCGCTCGTGAAAGATGTAGTGATGTATACTCGACATCATTACGATCAGTTATTGTGCGTACGAGCGTGACCAATATTATTCGTTTAATTATTAAGATTTGCCAATAGCTTCTAGTAGTCCTCGAGAGGAACATCGAATGCTATACGAGGGCACGCTGCAGTGACATAAAGACGCGACAGAGCTGTCAGTGCCGCCGCAGAGGCATATGGAGAGTGCACGCTGACCGCCGGGCGCTGAGAGCGCTGAGGGCGCCGGGTCAGGGCGCCCGGCTGGGTGAGGGCGCAGCACATGAGCGCTGCCACTCATTATGCAAATGGGTCGCGGCTCGGAGGCCGGGGGTGAGGGGAGGGGGGGGGCGGGCAGGCGCACCTCACCGCACGCTCTAGCTAGTATCTGCGCTGCCGAACGGCTTTATCGTTCGTAAAAGTCGGCGACGTTTTACAACCGACCTCGCCTTACCGAGTCGGCTGAAGTCGCCGGGACAACCGGCCGCATCGTTCGCATGTACCTCGTCATTGTAAAGCTATAAAGCAACAACAGACGGCCCGGCGAACAGACGTGTCCAGTGGAAGACTAGTTCTCGTCTAAATATTTATGCGTTTGAGCTCTAATTCCAAGAAGGACGAGAGCTTTGCTGCGAGATACTTAAATAAAACGTTTTTAATGTTTTTATTGTTGCATTTAATAGGTGAGACCACGGAACAGGGCGAGACGCTCGTACGCTACTTGCGAATCTACTGAACGACTACATATATATTAAACAGGGAATCAATAAGAACTTAGTTCTATCGTTCTTTGTAGGTAGGTACCTATATAGTATGACATATTGTGTGTACAATCGGAGTCAACCGCTCTTACAGCGGCATCGAAACATTATTGCTAAACTTTGAGACGCGATAAGACTTCAAATGAGGTGAGAACAAACAACTTGTGAGGACGTGTGGGGCCACAGATTGAGTTCACGAAGTACCCCAATGTGCGACACTTGTTATTTGAAAATAAGTTGTTGCGAAACAACAAACTAACCAAACCGAATGCTGAGTGCATAGCGGTGAAGGGTTGACTCAGTGCTCGTAGTGATAGTGCCCTGAATCCATGAGGACAGAGCTGAGCTCGTGTACATCAGAGGGTGACAAATTCCATTACAGGATAAATACACTTCTTTTGAAATACCTCCCGAATGCGGAGCTGAAAAGCTTCGAGGAAACCAAATAAACACGCCTTTCTCTTTGCTTTCAATAGATGAATCAATAAGTAATATAAAAGAAATAGATAAATAATAACAACAAAAACGGTACATACTGTCAGTGTGTTTGTAATCAATAAAACAATATCTGTAACCATTCGGACAAAGTCGCGGGCAAGGAACTCTTCTATAGGTATCCGTATATTGTTCCAGTGTTTACTGAATATATAGCATAATGTGCATAACAATATATGAGAGAAAATGTTTGGGAAGAAAACTTTACATTTCTAAATGACCAAAGTTTCGTAAACTGAGCCGATACAGTCTTCAGAGGTTTTATGCTACATAGTACAGTCGAACCAACGGCTAAGATTTTTCAATTTGTGCCAAACTTTTACTTGAAAGCAACGATGTTATTACTTAAGTTAGATTAAGTTTACTTTGATGAGTTAAATTAGAATACAGACGAGTAGCTACCTACACATGTAAACACAGGCCTCCCGGACTTTGTACAAACTTCAGTAGAGCGCCTGCTCTCTAATGAATGATGTATTTTACGTAGTACGTACACCCGCACGATTACCAACGAGTAGTATCTACCTACTACACATGAAGCGACACCACCACATGACCCACTGAAGCGCACTCACTACATCCTAATATGTACTAAAACTAATACCACTGAATGCCTATAAGTACCGACAACTCGCTACTGCATCCCCAGCAATCATCCAGCTTCTCTCTCAATAGACTTAAAGCTAAACGGAAAGATAAACAACCAAGCAGATGCACCATTACAATATCCATGGTCGGACATGGCTACTCTCGGGCCAAAAATTAAAAAAAAACATATCTCACTATCAGACGAAAACATTCATATAAATGAAGCAATATACTGTAGCCATTTAGTACTGATATAACTTCAATCCATGCTGACCTGGAAATCAAAAAGTACTGAAGCAATAATGTCTGCTACGTAGATATGCAGCACTGCAACCGCTAAAGCTAATAATACATCATGCCATACGTCACTCAGGTGCACCTGCACACCTTGTATGCGTACCGCGGGGAGCCCTGCCTCTTCTGGAAGAAAAGCACACTAACTATACCTAGGGGCTAGATCATGGCGGTCACGACTATGACGCGAAGAAAGAGATAGAGCAGAGGACAGGTCCTGCGAGCAGCGCGTGCAGGTGTGGGCAGCGGCATACCTTGACCTTGTTGTCGAGCGGGCGCGGCTCCGGCGCCAGCAGCGCGCCCAGCTCCACGCGGCACGTGGAGGGGCGCCGCGCGTCGCCGCCGCTGCCGCCCGACATCTCCGAGCCGCCGCTCTCTGCGCACACACACAACCGTCAGCGCCCGCGCCGGCGCAGCGCCGCTGGCGAGAGCGGCCTGCGCGACGACTCACCGCGTTGCAATGCGGACGGGGATATATTTAGCGAGGGCGGGCGGCGGACTGCGAGCGCGGACTCGCAGGGCGCCGCGCCGCGCGTACTCACCGGCGCCGGAGCCGCCGCGCGCGCCATCCTTCGTCCGCTCCGTGAACTGCAACAGAGCCAGGTGTGAGTGCTCGACAGGGGGCGCGGGCGCCGGCCGCCAGGGGGCGCTCACCTGCACGCGGCGCTCGCGTCGCGCGGCGATCTGCCGCGAGTGACGGCGCAGCTTCTCCAGCGTGCCGCGTGCCGCCGCTCAGCGCTGCTCGCTCAGCTCGCTCAGCTCGCTCGGCTCGCTCTGCTTACGCGCCGCTCGCGTCCGATGCGCAAACTGTTCGGGCAGGAGTTCAAAGCTCTTTATTTATTGTTATTGCATCGTAAAATATTTTTGTGTATACATGTGTATACGTTGCCGTGTCATAAAAATGACGCGTTCATTTTGCACTCCGTGTATACTGACTGGACAGCGTCATCATATTTATAGTGCTCTCTGGGTATCTGGCTTCATTGACATTTGTTTACACATAATTTTTACAAAAACATACATCATAATCATAAATTATGAATGTAGGTACACAAAACATATACATACAGTATGACTTGTAATTCGACGTATACCTACCAGGATGTGATACTGGAGCGTGATACTAGGATGTGATGTGATACCTTTTGCAACCATTTAATAACAACTCATAAAGCTGAGGCGAAAATTCATGGGATTGTAAAAAACTAAAATGTATGCTTTTAGGCGAGGCAAGACAAGTCAGATCAGAAAGCGCCTGAAAGAGTTACTGGTCCATGAATGAATTATTTAAGATTGAACTGCCCATGGCACTGAAGCGGAAGCTCATGGCCGTGTGTATTGTCCCCGTCTTAACCTATGGCGAACAGATTTGGTCTTTGACTAATTCCCAGAAGTCCAAACTCTAGGTTTTTTGGGTTTGCACACGCGCAATGGAGCGCAGTATACTATATAGGGTTAAATTAACGGATCGAGTTCGAAACACTATACTGCGCTCCTTGCACTATATAACCAACAGATAGTTGTATTGGGTTTGGTACTTTGTGTATGTGAGCTTATATGTTTGTAAACGCATGCTTAAGTTATGTTCTGAGGAGTCCATGCCGGGGTAATGGCGGTGCGTCATCGCAGCCGCTAATGGCCGTTGAGCCCCCGGATCAGTCATTGAGTTATGGATAAAGCATTGTTGTCTAAATCTAGAGAAATTAATGTAATCATCATCATCATGTCAACCTTTAGATGCCCACTGCTGGGCATAAGTCTCCCCCAAGGGAGGGTTCAGCCGTAATCGCCATGCTTGGCCGATGCACGTTGGCGTCGCAGTAGGTGTTATGCTACTCAGAAGGACGCTGCTGTCCATCCTCTGGTCAATATCCCTCTGTCGCCTTCTACGACATCCACGGGTAGAAATGGGGTGGTGCTATTCGCGGCCGGCACCACACGGCACAATTGATGTAAGTCGGTAGGTAATAAGGACTGTAGGGACTAGCTTTCGCCCGTGACTTCGTCCTCGTGAATGTCGATTACCGCGGATAGCCTACTATATTCTTTTTGGGTTTTAAGCTTAATCTGTACCTATCAAATTTCATTAAAATTGGTTCTGTTGTTTAGCCGGGATAGCGTAACAAATACAGACTCACTTTCGCATTTATAACAGAGAACAACATTTTGTTTTGTGTCCCTTGTTATCTCTGCGGATTTCGGTATTTTTCAGTACACAGTTTGCGAATATTCATGAAAGTACAAAATTGGCTCTGGTTTTTATGATTTTGGCGTATTTTATTTAGATAATAAACAGGCTTCGTCATTCGTCATTTAAGTCGGCTTTTCAGAACACGATTTATTAGTAATTGTTTGGTATTTAATTGAAACTCACTTTTTACGCATTGATTTCGCGAAAATATACATCAGATAACCTTCCCTGCTACCTGCACCCCTCACTTTGTGTAACTGTTCGTATTTTATTCGTATAATTTTAGCAGCGACATATGAACATACAATTACCCTTTTTCCATTATCACCTGGATAGGTTTCCTGATAATCTGAGAAATCATAGTAAGGAACAGGGAATTTACTTCTACCAGGATCTAAAAGTGATGAAGAAAATGTATCAGGGTAGATGAGACCATCACATGATGGCCGATTACTGAAGGTCTATAAAAAGAGATTCCTCAAAAAGTTTTATAAAAGAAAAGCTGACAAAAGGTGTTTCTTTGAAGTATAACATAGAATTTACATTCTTTTTTTGTTTGTTCACTTCTATGTTCATAAACTAAACGCTAAAACGAAAAAAATAGTAAGACTTATCAATATAATAAAGATTTAATAAAATACCGCTACTTGTTATTTTATTACTACCTACTACCACGAAGTAAGTATTATAGACTACTACTTATGGCTTTAGTGTAATATAGAAAAAGCGGCCAAATGCGAGTCGGACTCGCCCATGAAGGGTTCCGTAGTAGCAAGTAACATAATATCTTCTAATATATAAAATTCTCGTGTCACAGTTTTCGTTCCCGTACTCCTCCGAAACGGCTTGACCGATTCTGATGAAATTTTGTGTACATATTGGGTAGGTCTGAGAATCGGCCAACATCTATTTTTCATCCCCCTTTTTCCCCCCGTTTTCATCCCCCATCCAAATGTTCGGTAGATCGGGACAGGACAACGTCTGTCGGGTCAGCTAGTAATATATAAAAGTTAGTTGATTGAATGAAAGGCAAATTGCGGTTTACGATTTAAGACGTATTAATAAAAACTACTTACTAGATCTCGTTCAAACCAATTTTCGGTGGAAGTTAACATGGTAATGTCCATCATATATTTTTTTTAGTTTTATCATTCTCTTATTTTAGAAGTTACAGGGGGGGGGGACACATTTTACCACTTTGGAAGTGTCTCACGCGCAAACTATTCAGTTTAGAAAAAAAAATTATATCAGAAACCTTAATGTCATTTTTGAAGACCTATCCATAGATACCCCACACGCCCACACGTATGGGTTTGATGAAAAAAAAATTAAGTTTCAGTTCTAAGTATGCTATATAACCTCCAAAATGTATTGTTATTTATCTATTTTTGTGTGAAAACCTTAATGCGGTTCACAGAATACATCTAGGTACTTACCAAGTTTCAACGGGATAGTTCTTATAGTTTCGGAAAAAAGTGGCTGTGACATACGGACGGACAGACAGACAGTCATGACGAATCCATAAGGGTTCCGTTTTTTGCCATTTGGCTACGGAACCCTAAAAAAGAAAACGAGTTATATAGCACATTTACGAGTTATGTTGATGATTTTAATTATTTTAATTCTGTATAAAGTAACTAGTATTCTGTCCATAAAACTAGATACTGGGCCTAAAATTGCAAAAAAACGTAAAAATATTTGAATTTCGGGCTATCGTAACGCTTTCGCCTTAACTATTTACATACTGTTAGAAATGTCCGTAAAACAGTCGATAATGCCTACTAGTAATGGTAGAATTTGCAAATTATTATAGAATCCTCCAAAAACGTGTAATCTTCAAAAGAATTGGTAATTCAGGTCATGCCACTACTTAGTAAGAACTTAGTTCCTAATCTAAAAGCTTGTAAGTAAAACACAGTAAGCTTAGAGAGACAAACTCTACACACGATCGTAGTCAAGATAAAATCTTACAATAATTGTGTTTCCAGTCATCCGCCCGCGCCGTTTGGTTTCAATATTGCTCCCGTCTCTAATACTAGCGCACGCCGCGCGCCGGTATGGCTGCACTCATTCAAATAGAACAAAGAGCCTCGAGTCCCCCAATTACTTTACTCAAAAGCCGGGCTTTCCAAATCATGTTATTAATACACTTAAAATCGGTAGCTTTTTATCGTCCTATAACGGCGGCCCCTTGTGTATGCTATCGAGCCTACATTTGTATATCTAGTAGCTGACATTCTAAATGTGTTCAATTTGTTCGTTCGTTGAGGTACTTAGTACACGTGGTGGCTACTTTGTGCAAATTAAAATGACAAGCTCTGTTGCGCTAGCGCTTCCTTATGTGCCTCTTTTCGTCTTCGGCTCGCATTTGCTAGGGTGGCTCTTCGTGAACCAGGTTAAGAATATAGTATAATAGGTATATTTGCAGCCATCGAGATACAAATGTAGACGATGTTAGTATGTAATCATATTTTGTCACATAACTTGAATTCGTTAAAAGCAAACCGGCTCCTTATCTAACTTAACATGCAGCGTGGACGGTGTCGGACGATATTCGGTTGTCACACGAACTGTCCCAAACGAATCCAGGAAAACAGAGTCTGTAGGTCGGTTCTGTAAAATTCAAACAACAACTTGCATCTCGCATGTCACATCGCTTTTCACTCTCACTCCGCATAAGGTTCAAAATGACTCGATATATTTAACACTTTGAATCGGGTTCAAGTGCGAAGACAGCGTCGAAATGACGGGGAAATTACCTTACAGAATGTCACTTCTTACGTCATCTCATTTCTCGCTGACACGGTCGCAAGGATGGTGCTAGTGTAAATTCGAATTATCAACCGAGTTTTTAGAATGCCAATCAAGAAACTCACAGCGGATTCAGATTCTAAGTTTAGAATGAGGTCTTACAGAATCACACCCCTGCAGTCGGGTGGCAGCCCTACGGCGCTACTGTATATAATATTTCATACTTATACGTGAACTGAAAAATCAGCAATTCCAGCGAGCACGTTCGTCTAACGCAGCCGCACGACCGCGCCGCCTCGCCGCCGCCGCCCCGCGTGCGAGGTCGTGCGGTGCACACTTGATGACACGTCCTTACTTCCCCACGAGCCTGCCGGCTCCATGCGATAACTAGATTCGATGGTTCCCTCTCTTCTTAAATCAACTGTAACTTTGGGATGAGAATGGTACCTACGCTTGACACTTTGTCACGCTTCCACGGCAATAGGATCTTATAAAGTAATTGCCGACTATCAGCGTATACGGATAACAGTGTACCATAATATGTCTTATTTTTTATATTGAATGCCACGTAACAAAACAAAAGACTAGGACAATGCTAAGCCGATGCTGATGATCGAGCAGAAGTTGTACGAGACATACTTACCATGGCGGATAAAGCCATGTTTCGCATTCAAAAAAAGAAAACTAGAAAGCTCGTCTTTTTGTAATTTATTTCGGAAACATTTTGTTCACAGTGTGCGAGCAGCCTCCACGACGAACCGGATCACATACTTGAGCGTACACTCGCAAAGTTCAGTGAAAACTTTACCGACAGGCGCGCGGCGCTTCACGGACACGTGAACTATAATCTATAAACAAGTTTTCCACTTATCAGCAATATAAGAACTTGTCAATATCTCGCTATTCGATATTTTGTTAGGTGGTGTACCTAATGGTATTTGTATTATTTATATGCTTCGCAACCGTCAGTCAATTTATCGTTACGTTATAACATTCATAATACCACTTACAAACTCGTTTGTACCACGTAACGCTATCACGGCGCGATGATTGGCGATGGCTTCCTAACAAACAAGAGAAAGGGAGCGCCATAATTATACGCAATGTATCTCGAAACTGCGCACTTCCAAATTAAATCCTTGTACAAAATATTAATCTTGACGCAAGGCGGAGAGAAAATAACATTGATATTAGCTTCGCTGGAAAATGTACGAAGATAGGTTTCTGTCTCTAGGGAATGAAATATTGTTATTTTATAAAGAAATTGGCATCCTTAACTTTTTGTTTGGCCTTAGAAATACGTCAAGAGATTTATGAATGTACATTCATAAATCTTCTTCATAAATCTTCATGCACAAAGGTATAATGGTGGACTTAATGCTTTAGCCATTTTCTACCAGTGCAAGCAAATGCATAGTAAAAAACAATAATTCAAATAGTAATAAGATATAAACTACACATACATAATTTTATCTGGAATATCATATAGGTACTTAAGTACCTGTATAAATATTTTACCTAACTTATATAAATAAAAGAAGAGAGGTTTATGAGATGACTCTGCTTATTTGTGCTGAAAATAAATTCGAAATTTCTGAGTGATGGTCGTCCTGGATATGGAGAAGAAATGCATTCCAGAAAAGAATGACCTGAATATGAAAGGAAGAAGGAATAAAATCAGAAGTATGAGAAGGACTAAGTAAGAGAAGATATTGGTAAAAGGCGCAAATCCCTAGCGTGTGAAGAACATAGATATTAAAAGTGGGATATTAGATAAGAAGGAGGGAAGAGAGAGTTGAGCAGGGAGAACAGAGTTGTCAACGCACTTTACCTACTTCTATTTTGACAAAAGAGCAACCATTGTAACTCGGACATGTAGCTTCACATATTATTATGGTCATATTTCCTCAAGTTAAAGATAAGTTTATGATGCAGTTATTATGACCCTATCCAGCTTAGCCAGCAAATCAGCAACTCAAAGTAGCACACGTCACCATAGTCTATTACAGGGAAAATAAGAGTCTGCACAAGCTTAGTGTTCGTCATAGCAGGCAAAAAGCTCCTCAGATGATACGAAGTTCCGTTAGCGCTATGAGAGCTCTTAGATATGTAATGTTCTTGTTATTAAATCGATGGTAGTCAATCTTAATTTATTTTGATGTGTAATCTTTCGCCCGGTAGGAAGCCAGACCTACGTTAAACGCAGCATCAGCTGCTAAAATATGTATTTATAGAGGTAATTAGTAATATCAATATTACCTATAAGTAATTCATATATTTTCTGAATTCCTATACGTACTCATGTTCTGAAAATGCAATGCCGTAATTATATTGAAAAATAGTGTCTGTTTTGTTGTTGTACTTGCTTGCTTGCCTTTACATACCTACCTACTTATAACACGAGAAATAAAAAAAACTCGTGTGACTAAGTTCACCTACGCCTACTGGAAACCGAGCAGCAATACAATTGTATAAATAAATGAAGTAGCACTTCATCAGACATGTTATTGTATTGAAAACATACGGAGCCATTGCTGTCGGAATCGGATTAGATCTGACATCATAATCAAACTCTAAAGCGTACTTTTAGCTATTGTTGGCTACTAAATCTTCTTAACGTAGCTAAAGGTCGCGTGTCGTGGTATATAATATAACTTAATATGGCTCCCTGTAGGACATTAGCCAGGGCAGCCTGGCAGGAGCGCTTACTCAACCCGACCACAGTGACCCTACCAACTATTTCGGTAAACTACTAAACTTACACGTGGCACTAACTCATTTAGCTCGAGAACAGGCAATCCATCTTATGAGGAGCACATTCGTTTCATAACCCTGTCCCGCCTGTACTTGCACGTCCGACGGCTTACCGCCTCATTGACGTAGTGGTCGGGGTGTGACGCCACTCGAGAATTTTCTCTTCAATTCCATTTTCACGCTGGAAAAAGTGCTAAGTATTTTTACTACATTAACTGAAGAATTGCGACTATACGTAAACTCCACCTTAGGGATCGCTTGGAGTGACATCTCCGTAAACAGGTGGAAGTTCACCCCCACCCCGCGCCCGCCCCCCTCGCCCTCTGCCGCCCCCTGGGAAGCCCTCGGGAAGTAACGCGCTGTATTAGCAAGCAGCTGAGATTCACTGACGTTATACAACAATGGATCGTAATTTACACAGATCGCGTGATTTTTATGAGGACTCCTGAGTTCATTTAAAATTTTAGAAGCAAATTTATAAATGAATAGCGTTAAATCTTTCTGGTTTTAGGAATACAAAATAACCATACTGTGCAATTTACATTTTTAAATGTAACTTTACGTGACTACTTACATAACTTGGGCACTCAGTCGTACTTCAACATTCCATTTTATTTTCTGGTAAACGTCTAAAACAAACGGAGGCATACCTAACCACATGCTGGCACTGTCTTTTAGTTTTAATTTTAATATTATTATAATGACCAAATCTTTAGAAAGTTTTAAAAGTGACTTAAGAAATCTACTTACAAAACAAATACATCATGTTACTATCAATATATTACTTTTACGAGGTGAATACAAAACACTGTGAGAGAAACCAGTCCCGCAGACGTGTGGTGAGCATTCATAGTTAAAGTCAAATTATACATTTTAATTAAACCATTAAAGCTACTTTTGAACGTTAGAGATGTTTTGCATTAAAAGATACTGTTAGAACTGTCACGTGACTGTAGCGGCCATCATTTAGCTCTCCAAGGGTTACTGGCTAGGTGGAGGTACATACGTCACTGGTGCTGACCCCACCGCTGCCGTTGATTACAGTCTTATCTTTCACATGACAGGGGTCTGCTTATCACGATTTATCGGACTTTAATGAACAATTTCGCAACTGAAATGATTCAAAATTAAGATTATAAAAAACCGGTCAAGTGTGACTCGGCCTCGCGCACCGAGGGTTTCGTGTGAAACTACTTTACGGTTTTCTGTTTTTTTCCTTTACTTGTGCTACAAGACATTGCTTCTTCCCAAATTTCATGATTCTAGGTCAATGAGAAGTACCGTATAGGTTTTGAAGTATCTTTTGATTGTGTTGACTAAGAAGTTAGTTTATTTCCCTGCTCCAAGGGATTAAATTTAACCTGATACCTCAACACATTCATGTGGAAAACAGTCTTGACAGACGGACAACAAAGTAATCCTACAAGGGTTCCGCTTTTTCCTTTTGAAGTACGGAACCCTAAATAACCATTAATATCGTCAATGTTTCAAGAGTTTTCTTATATCTTCTTCGTGCAGTCACAAGCCGAAGGCACCCTATTCAGATGGGTATACAGGAATACATCTCACATGTGTGCATGCTCAACTGGAAAGGGCATCTGGTTATATGAGCAACAAATAATGGTCGCCACTAATGCGTGCGGAATCTAACTGTACCATCGAATTGAAAAGAAGACTCTACTCGTCGCTACGTTGTAGTAAATAATTATGTCCTATATCATAATTGTGGAGTCAAATAAATAACCCAAGTAAATTGCTGAGCATTTACTAGGTAATATGTTTTAATAGTAATGTTTTACCTTCAGCAAACTTCTTAAATGTATAAAATATTTACGGAATTTTCAACTTCTAACTAAAGAATGCTCGAGTTTTGATGGAATACATTTTTTATTAACGGGTTCTGAGAGATGATTTCCCTTTGAATAAATTTATTTTTAAAGCACAGAAAACTAAATAACTTATAGAGAACTAAAAACCACACAGGATTGTTGTTTGTTGGTGTTGTTAATGTATCGGAAACGTAGTTTTAAATTAGTGTTTGTTATGTTTTTTCATAGGAATTATTTGATTTTTGGTCGGATATTTGATTCACATCATAACTGATGGTTATTCGACTCTCCACTCATTAGTAACGTGCTTCTCCCTCCTTTTTCAACCGACTTCAAAAAAGGAGGAGGTTATCAATTCGTCTGTATTTTTTTTTTATGTTTGTTACCTGATTTCTTGGGACTGGGTGAACCGATTTTGATGATTCTTTCTTTATTTGAAAGCTAGTGCTTCCCGTGTGGTCCCATTATTTGGTCCAGTTCTGACAATGGCATCCATGAGAAAACCGTATAAGTCTTAAATTTGCATTAAGTATGTGCGCGATTTGTTACGCGATTTCTCCGGCAAACGTAAACCGATTTTGAAAATTCTTTTTTTTATGGATAGGGTATGCTTCAGGGGTGGTCCCATATAAATTTTATGGAAATTGATTCAGCACTTTTTGAAAAATCAACAAATACCCAAAAAGTTTACATAGACGACGTTTTAGTTTCATCAATCTTTGTAGTAGTTAACTTTCAATCTCTTCTTAACAGATTTAGATGAGAAGGAGGTACTAAAAAGCGAAAAAACCTTCAAAAAGTGAAAAATAACTTTAGCACAGAACACACATTGACTTTAGTTTCGGAAGTCGGTGGCAATACAAAACAACAAACAGAACAAAGCCACTGAATTTCGAAACTAAAGTCAATGTGAGTTCTGTGCTAAAGTTATTTTTCACTTTTTGAAGGCGGTTGTCTTTTTTGTAAAAAGCTTTTCTTTTACTAAGTTAATTATACGTTTGGAAATAATAAATCAACATGCCATTACTTAATCAATAAGTAGTCTGAAATACAAGTGATACAGTTAAGTGTCGAGTTACAGTGAGGCAAGTTTGACAACAAACAAACAAACAAGTAAAGTCGCCAGAAAGAGTGTTATCACGGCATTAACGGCCGCCAAGCCACACTTAACGCGTCAGCGAAAAGAACTTGGCCGGCTCTTAACAAGTCATTGAGTGAGGTGTTACTAACTAGGTAAGTATATTATATTATGATTTTATTTGATCTAAGACACTTAAATGATCAAGTAATGTGCGGCAGACGTCACCGATAAACTGAACTATACAAGGAACTGTAGTGTGCTGTTAGGTAGGTATATTGGATAGGGTTTGGAAAGTCTCGACATTCTCGAAGTTCCGGAACCCGAGACAATCCACGATCAAAGTCCCGGGATATGACGGGACTTCGAGACTTCTCAGATTAAAATTAGAATCAAGGTAATTTGACGAGATGTATCAAGGAAAAAGCAGTTATTATAGCAAAAAACCGGACAAGTGCGAGTCGGAGTCGCTCACCGAGGGTTCAGCATAAATTTGTAGGTAATCCATACTATCCATACTTAATATACTAATATTATAAATGTGAAAGTAACTCTGTCTGTTACGCTTTCACGATGAACCGGTTGAACCGATTTAAATGAAATTTGGCATGTAATAGCTTGCACCCAGGGGAAGGACATAGGCTATTTTTTAATCCGCGAATTCGTCTGCATCCGCGATAACCGACAGTAACTCTATCTGTTACGTTTTCACGATGAAACGGCTGAACCGATTTTGATGAAATTGGGTATGAAAATAGCTTGAATCCTGGGAAAGCACATAGGGTACTTTTTTATCCGGGACTTCGTCTGCATCCGCGATAACCGACATTCAAACGAACCAAATCGCGGACAAAAGCTCGTTATAAATAAAGAATATATTTTGTATGATTTAATTACAAATGTATAGTTTTCAGACTTTTCCCTGTATTTATAGTTTGTATTTACAAATTTCATAGTTCTAGGTCAACGGTAAGTACCCTACAAATTTTGATTCCGTTGAGAGTGTCGAAATGTACGTATTTTACAACATAAACGGCCGTATCTTCTTTCACGTTAACATAGAAGTTTGATTTTTTCACTGCTTTAAGGGACCGTGGACCTTAGTATATGGTTTTATTTTATTATGTTGACCTAAGTATATGGTTTTATTTTATTATGGTTTGGTTATGTTTTTATTTCAACTCGATACCTTTACGCGTTCCCGAGATGAAGGGTCTTGACAGACAGACGGACAGACAGACAGACAGACGGACGGACAACAAAGTGATCCTATAAGGGTTCCGTTTTTTCATTTTGAGGTACGGAACCCCAAAAAACGAATTACATTAGTAGAATATAAGGTCAAAAGCAAACATTTATAACGTTACATAGAAATAGTCTAAACCATAAGTAGGTTTAATTGTTATAATCACAAATTCAGTTTTTTACTAAGCTACTTAGCTTTACTGAAGTGTGAATATT
This sequence comes from Charanyca ferruginea, assembly GCA_947361185.1. Classification (NCBI taxonomy): domain Eukaryota; kingdom Metazoa; phylum Arthropoda; class Insecta; order Lepidoptera; family Noctuidae; genus Charanyca; species Charanyca ferruginea. The sequence goes on along the minus strand of OX376063.1, from coordinate 525,395 downwards.
TTACAGTAATATTTTAGAGGTACTCTATGAAGTTCCTACTTATATAATGCCAATTTTAGATACGATTGTACATCATATCGATAATATCATTTTGATAACAGGACGTATACATATATACATATATGTATAGTCAAACAGCTAATTATTTTTACAGCGATCTAGTCATATCGAAATTAAGTCCTTTAGCGAGCTAGTCATAACGCTTCTAACCCAATCTCATGATAATAAAACCAACTTAGTAAATTATCTTTTTTAATCTTCTATATATATAAAACGGAAATACATTTAGAAATCATACTCATACCAACTATTAATAAACATCACGTAGTCTCCATTCTTAATATCATATAAATAATATAATGAATTAAGTACCAGTTATTCTTTATTTGCTGATTTAATAAAATAGGCTTTTAAAACAATCAATGCGTTAACAGCTTCATCAGCGCAGCGATTACGGGTGAACCCCACCCTTGTGTTTAAAACCTCGACAGCTAAATTGACAAAAAGTCTCGGGACTCAAACCCTCTTATTGGAGATATGACACGTCACGACACGTGTTCTTACGAAACAGCTGTCACGCCTGACACGCTCACTAGCGCTGACGAGCAGCACGCAGCACTTAGCAAACGATCCACTAAAGGGACGGTTTGGGAACACGGAATTACTTTGTTATGACCATCGGTAATACATTTAGATACTTGCGGCTGATGGTAGCAAAGGCCCCGTTCACTCCAGTCATCTTATGATATGTTATCATGTTCTGTTCTAGAAAGTAATGACCATAATTATGCCTTACTCGTTATGGGTAAGAATATTACTTATCATGTTGGAAAATTTTAAACAAGAAAAGGATTGGTAGTGTTAAAGAATTAAAACTTGTCTGAAGTAATGCGCCATCTTGATTTAATATGATGATGGAAATAATTGAATAAACCATAGCGTACTAAGCTAGGGTTACCTGTAAATATCCCCGCACGAGTGCCATGCAAGCGCAGCGATGCGTACTAATATGTTAGTCATTGTGCTTGCGGTTTAAATAGCCACGTAGCAGCCCTCTACGACGAGACGTCTTAGCGACATTTAGTATTGGTCTTCTACGCCGTCGTAGGCCTAGCGTAGAGGCCTCTACGCAGCCGTAGCCGTAGTGTAGAGGACGTCTACGCAGCCGTAGCCATTGCGTAGAGAAGGCTGCGTAGACATCGTCTACGCAATGACTATGGTGTGTTGACGTCCTCTACGCTTTGTCTACGGCTGCGTAGATAGGCTCTACGCCAGGTTAACGACTCCGTAGAGGCCCGCTACGACTGTCCTACGACGCCGTAGAGGACCGCTACGCCAGGCCTACGACGCCGTAGAGGGCCGCTTCGGGCCTCTACACCTGGTCTACGGCAGCATAGACAACCTTTATACTATGTCTGCGACTGCGTAAACGATCTCTATGCGATGACTAAGGCTGCTTGGACGTCGTCTAAATTTTGTCTACGGCTGTTTCGGCGTTCTCAATATTATGTCTACGATTGCGTACACATTCTCTACACGCACGGCTAATAGAGAAATTCTCCTAAACCTGCACTAAGCTCAGCTCAGGGAGCTCTCTACCCCACCGTATACTACTGTAGACAAAGCGTAGGTGTCCTCTATGACGTCGTCGGCTCTACAGTGTCGTAGGCCTGACGTAGACAGCTTCTACGGCAGCATAGGCTTGACGTAGTGATCCTCTACGGTGTCGTAGGCTTGACGGAGAGGCCCCTCTACAGAGTCGTAAGTCGTAACTTCTGCCGCAGCATATGTTCGACGATGAGGTCCTCTACAGCGTCGTAGACCTGACGTAGCAGTCCTTTTCGGCGTCATAGAACGGACGTAGCCGTCTTTTACGGAGTCGTAGGCCTGACGTAGCGGTACCCCACGGCGTCGTAGGCCTAACGTTGGCATTACCTACGGCAGCGTAGGCCTTACATAGACGTCCTCTACGGGGGCGTATCCTGCCGTAGGCTGTTATTTAAAAATAATTATTTTACAAACTTTTTGGCATTCATAGAAAGTAACACAAACTGCGAACAGTGAGACTACGCGCCTGAGTACGACACGGACTCCTGCGAACTATATATTTAGCATGGCGACTGCTCGCTGTACAGACACTACTGTCGAGTAACTATACTGCTCTAGTACATCACAGAGCTCCCTGCATTCAATGTGAAGGACGTCAGCAGTGCAATTCTGTAAGAATTCACCCGCGAATTCGAATCCTATCTCATTTCCGATTTCACTTACCTGAAGTGAGAAGTATTTGGCATTCGCTAAAATAGTAACGAAATAATAGTTCGCTTCACCTTTTTTGTCACATAGTGGCGCTAGCGTAGTTTTCATTGAGTTACAGACTACCTAAAACAGTTTTCACCGCGGAATCAGTAGTGAGAACTGGAGTGAGTTCTTACAGAATAACATAGCAGCTCTTATACGAAAAGTTAATTAGTGTTACGTAACTCTACTACTTGCCCCACCTCATCTAATCTAATACCTTTAAACGATCAATTCTTGTCTATATATAAACATAATCTGAATTCTTGGGAACGGCTCCAACGATTTTTTATGAAATTTAGTATGCAGGGGGTTTCGGGGGCGATAAATCGATCTAGCTAGGCTTCATTTTTTAAAAACACGAACAAAAAAAAATGAAAAAACTTGAGTGGTGTCAAGGGACACCCGGATGGAACGAAGTTCCTTTCGATTAATTAGTGAAGGAATTGTAATAATTTTTTTTTTTTTTTTAAGTTATAATAATATTTTTATTATTATTAACAAATATAATGTAATTAAAAGACAATTTAATTAAACGTGCCCGTTTATGTATCGAGCGAAATGGACTCCATATTGAGCAGTTGCTTCGATACAGGGAAGTGTAAATTTTATACCTAATAGGTAAGTTTTTTAATTAAGCCAAAGTTGATTAAAACTGTGTTTGTGAATAGCTCTAATTTATTTAAATAGGTTACCTATAGCACCTATAGGTACCTACGCCTGCCTGCCTTTCTTTTTCTAGCAAAAGAGTACCTACTCACTTACCTACTTACAACTACAAATAATTCGCCAATGATAAAAGTAAGTAGGTACCACTACCTACCTAGGTACCCACCTAAGCTCCCACTGGCTTAATTTAAACCAAAACATTTTAATCAAATCAAAAAAAATATTATTGTCGCTAGTAAAACCTAGAGAAAAGTACTCTGTGACCTAGAGCGATAAGGTGCAGTGGTTACCTACTGACGACCGCGACCGATAGAAAGCTCATGATTACCAAACCCAAACTTTCAATAGGTACCTACTAAACAAAACATAGAAGTAGGTACAGTAACTACCTACCTACCTAACCTACGTATTCTAGACTTAAAATTTACACTCGTTTTCACAATCCACACAGTCTCACAGTGAAAGGTGGACTTATCTCGTAGGTCGTTATCATCGGAATTATCACGCAATGATAATTCCGATGTCATTGAGGTAGGTACCGCCACTATTTGAGCGAATAAACTTAGGTACTAAACATATCGCCGTAGGTACCTAGTTCAAAGAGTTCGCCGCGCCGCCTTTAAATACATATTCTACGAAAAGCGAATTCGGACTTTATTTTGTAAACGTAAACGGTTAAAAATTGAAATTTTACCAAACTAGGTATGATAAAATTATTCTGAGAAACGTATAGGCTGGTGCCCGACCGGACAATAGGAGCTATGTGCAACCGAATTTCACGGTTAATGTGTAAAAATAAGGTTTTAATTCGCTCCAATATTTTCATAGAAAAGCCGCCATTCAACTAATAATGAACTCTATTTGACAGTTCCAACGATTCAATTTTTCTGTTCGAATTGTCTGCGTTTGTGAAGTAATAAAAATAGCAAAAAAGTGTCGTGACAACTTTTCGTAAGAATTTTTTCCGTCTAGCCCCCTTTCACAACGCGCGATAAGGAACTTCGTTCCAATACCGAGCAAAGCTCGGTCGCCCAGGTACTAGTTTTTGCGACCACAATCACAGGAAATCGGGGCTCATCCTACATAACACAGAGCTCACAAGACTCAGATATCACAAGTGGCTATGTACGTATACGGGGTTACTGGTTGAAGAACGAAGAAAAATTAATGTCATTGTCTTATTATCCCACCCGTCATCCCGCCGTCACCCCGCCGTCACCCCGCTGTCACCGCGCCGTCACCCCGCCGTCACCCCGCCGTCACCGCGACGCGCGCCGTCGCCCCGCCAGCTGTAAGCGACGTCCACTGACGACAGGGAAACGACTTGTTTCACGTCCACCATCTTTTATGACGCTCCATTATTTATAAATGACGTCAAAATACGATGTATTCTGTTTACATTGTATTCTTTATATAATTTATCATTATAATAAAACGTTGCTCTACAACTTAATTAAGTGTTCGTTTATTTCTAGATATGTAACACACGAGACGAAATACAATGAAATATTCTAAAAATGTAAAACTTAGACTAACCAGAAAACTAAAATATGAATGATTAACAGAAAAGCTATTATAATTACCCGTTGACAGCGATGTGGACGAGATTTTTTGATGCCCTTTGAGCTCTCCCCACCCTTTTGCTTGGTGTTGGAATAGGTAATACTATTATTTTTAAGCTTTGTATATATTTAATTCGGTTAAGTTGTAAATGTAATACGTATATTTAATGTACAAAGTAGCAAAAGTTTTATTTAAAAAAAGTACATACTTTTGCTAATTATAATTAATTAGCAAAAGCAAAACTTTGTATTAATTTAAACAAGAAAACTAGTTGTCGTAAGCGTTCAATATTATTCTGAATATTCATTTTTAGGGTTCCGAAGTCAACAAGGAACCCTTATAGTTTCGCTATGTCCGTCCGTCCGTCCGCAGTGTAGCTCAAAGACTATTAGAAATAGGAAGCTGTAAATTGGCATGGATATACACATTAGTTACGCCGACAAAGTGCAGGAATAAAATATAGAAAAAAATTTTTTTTTAGGGTACCTCCTCTAAACGTGAAGTGGGGATGAGTATTTTTTTTTCTAGTCTATCATATGGTGTGGATTGTCGTTTAAAAGGTCTTTCAAAAATATTAAGGGTTTGGAAAAACAATTTTTCGATTAAGGAATCCCTTTGGGAAATATTTAGCTCTAAAGTGCTAATTCTTGTTGCAGTCAATTTACGCCACTCCTATCAGCTCGATGGTTGTATCGTGATTTGTGAAAAAAAACACGGTAGTAGCATATATAACGAAATTCATAGGAAAACTATCACAGCTAAGTAGGCTTTACAAGTTTACGAGTAATAGTCGATAAACTTGTAAAATGTAATAAATCACTGCAGCTGCGCTCATAAGCGCGCGTAGCATGCTTGCTACTCTTAAAACTTTATAGTAATCAAAATATATTGTAAGTAGCTGCAGATTTAACATTTAAAACAATTACCATCACGCTATACCTTCAAGGAGCTAAGCAGTGGATCATGACAAACTAGAACAGCTATTTTAGACTTACTGTCAGCAATAATTTTTGCGCAACAGTGCGGCAGCCGCCTTGTAAGTTGCTGGTCCTGAGTTCAATCCCAGTGACAAACAATTTTTTTTGTTTTTTTCTTTTTTTTAGTGCTAGAATATTTCTAAATGGCAATAAATTAAAACTGCGTATTTTTTTTATTTTTTTTTATTATTGCGTATTCGCTTGATGTTGATTTGCTTGCTCATATTTTCAATATTTCTGCTGGAAATTTTGCCCCTTCCTATGTCTTTTTCTATGAACCAGCTTCACGCAAAAACTATTGAATAGACTTTTCGCTAAAATGTTTCTTACAGGTCGGACCAACGTAAACGTCATATACATATACGCTATTTGTAATGGGGGTAGGTCAATTCTACATATTACGCTCAAAAAATGATTGACGTCAAAAGCTATAATCGCATCAGTGACGCCTGCTATGACGCCACAATTTATTAAAAAATGTTATATAGGGACAAAACAAGAACTGCGTGAGTAAGAATATCAACTACGGAACCCTATAACGCGCGTGGGCCGCCACGCACTTGGCCAGTTTTTTTTTATTTTATTATGTTAAAATGTTAGTACCAATGTATTTGAAAAATATAAAATAATTGTAGCCCATTGGTATCGAAAACGTGGTCTAAGCTCCCGGCGGCTGGGATTCCAGAGCGAGGAACTTCCTAACAAAAAAGAGTCCAGAAGTACTGCCTTCTGATTGTAATTGCTTCTTCAGGCAATACCTTGGCTGTACGAATGGAATAATAGCCAAGAGCTTAGACCAATAAAGTCAAAGTCAAATCATTTATTTCAATTAGACCATTAAAAGGCACTTTTGAACGTCATAATGTAAAATTTGAATCTAGTTGCCCATTCCAAATGGTAGTTTCGTATGGAGAAGAATGGGCAAGAAACTCCATACATACTCTTTTAAAAAAGGGTGTTTACAATATTTTCATTTACAAGAATGATTATGTTATGTGAATACGATGTATCTTGTATAAAAATCACTATATTATGGTATGTACAAAGTATCACAAGTTAAGAAATGACAGCTATGTAGAATACCTAAGCAAGCTGTCTTAAGGCAGTTGAATCAAGGAAACTGAATGAGGCAAAATGATCGCCAAGTCCACATCCCGTAGGTATGTCGACACCCTCGCGAGCCAAGTCAAGATATTGCTTAATCTACTTCTCGTCAAATGGAACTGTTATGTCAACAATCATTAATTTATTAATAAATTAATTGATCTATCGCCACTATGTCAGGCGTATTGGCAACAATAGTCCTGCCAGTGATTGAGTGATATAGATCGATCTCAATACAATGTGACATTGTCCTTTTTAAAGAACTGGGTGGGCACATACTGTTACGGTTCTTCATATTCCACGCGACTGTATTTTAAAGCCAGTTGCTGGTAGATGATCAGATTGTTTCGATTCAAGAAGACTTGTTTCGCTGGCCGTTTGCATGTCCAACGTATTTTTTCAGCCGAATTATCTTTCACATCATATCGATCTCCGGTAATTGTTCGTCACTATAACTATGACCATAATTGCACAGATAAAACCTTTGGTTTCTCTGAAGAGGTCACCGAATTAAGCTAATCTGACTCCTCTCTTCATTCTTATACTTATCCATGATCGCGTGTCGGTCGACTACGTGTTGTAACTGGCTCTAATACCAAAATTTATTACCTTTAAATTACCCTTTCTGCTAAATATGCCTCACCTCTCATCAGGGGCATAATTTTGATGGCAAATTTATTATTTAACGCTCATTCCACAACACATTGACTTATCATAATTATGTTTGGCTGATCTGAACTAATATATAAAGAGGAAAGATTTGTTTGTTTGTTTGTTACGAGTTAACAAAAACTACACATTCGATTTCAAAAATTTATTCACCATTATAATGCTACATTATCCCTGAGTAACATTCATATCCATACTAATATTATTATATATTATTATATTATTGATATTATCCATACTTAATATTATAAATGTGAAAGTAACTCTGTCTGTTACGCTTTCACAATGAAACGGCTTAACCGGTTTTGACGAAATTTGGTATGAAAATAGTTTAGACCCTGGGGAAGGACATAGGCTATTTCTTTATCCGCGATTTCGTCTGCATTAGCGATAACCGACACCCACGCGGACGAAGTCGTGGGCAATGTGATAGTATTCAATATACAGTCCGCATGAGATTGGACTAAAACCGTTAAAACCTAAATTCTGTAAAACACCTAACACTAACACCTCCTAACTCCACCGACGATGATTTATACGAAGTAGCGCTGCTGATTCTGTTCACTGTTATGCCATTTGGCAGACTTTATGATGTTATTGTAAATGCAGATTAATGCTAAATGCTGAAATAAATTAATAAAATATCGTAAATATGACCAAGTAAATACTTAGATAATTTAAATGAAACGAGAAGGTCTTAAATAAAATAGTAGAAGCAAAGAACTTCGGAAACCGGGTATTAGCAATATAGCTTAGAGGAAATTCCCTGCCAATCCCCGTAAATAATCCCTTAATAGTCCCCTGCCACACACAGGGGAATTCGTGAGGTGGTCTAGTCGTGAGTTCGTGACTAGACCCGCATGATTTCAACTGTTTAATGTTTATTAAATACACACATCAAAAGTGGCTAGGGATTAAGCAGGTTTTTGCTAAAAATCAGAATCATTAAATTTTAATTTTTGTACCTAACTGCTATGGATAATTTGAAAAGAGAATAGTTAGTTTTTAAATTTCGATCAAAAGATAAAAATCTTCAGTTAAGGCGCTTCCCTGAGCAAATAACCTGGACCATACATTCCCTCTTTGCCGCAGAATCGAAATTCGCACAATTTTTGGGATTTTTTGTTATTAAAAAAGAGAAACGATCTTTTGAAATCAAATAAAACGTGAATTATAAAGATTTTTAAGTTACCTATCTATTAGTGTAATCCTCAAATTAATCAACACGTCAACTTTAGCAAAAAATACTTATAATATGTTTTCAATTATTTTAGTCATTTACTGGGACATTTAGGTGTATATATAAATAGGGTACATAAAAAAAAATAAGAACGTGGAATGTGATGCTAGGATATTGAACATTAATAATATGCTTTTAGATGTAGTTTGTTTCTCTTAATGAATGAGTTAATAGCCTCTGAATAATGAAGAAAAACGCACTTTTGGTCGGAGTAGCGCCTTAAGTCGTTTTTAACCGACTTCAAAAAGGATGAGGTTCTCAATTCGGTTGTTTTTTTTTTTTAGATTTTCTGAGATTTATGATCCGATTTATGTGATTCTTCTTTTGTTTGATGCGGAATAGTTTTCATTTTATTTTTATTTTTTATATTTATTTTTATTTTTGACCACACATAACTTTTTTCAGTGTAGTCCGATTTCGATGATTCTTTTTCTAATTGATAGTGTATACCTCAAATTTGAAAATTAAGAGATGACAGATTTTATTTGGTGTCGCCGTTTCGTATCTCATTTCTATGATGAGAAGCAGGCACTAAAATGCGGAAAAAAAAAAAACTTTCAATCCGCAAGACGGTGGCAATACAAAACAACAAGCAAAACCAAAGCCGCCGACTTGCGAATTAAAAGTTATTTTTTACTTTTTGAAGGCGGTTGTCTTTTTTGTTAAATTTTTTTTTTACCTAATAATCTTGCATCGAGTTTGAGGCAGTGAACGGATTATTTCCGTTCACTGGTTTGAGGCCAAATCTATACAATATCTGCCATATTTCTGAGTGGAATCAACACAGATTATAAAACCAAAGGCAGATAGCAGCAGATGTAGGTATTCGCTTTTGAATTTGTATTTGCTTTGGTGGTTTCACTCTCAGTGCTCCGTGCGGTCTATCTACCTTTTGTTTCATAATCTGAGGGAATCAATATAAAAATGTTATTTGAGCCGAAAATAAATGATCAAAGGCGTGGGATTGTGGGAAGCTGGTTCTGGGCAACGTGCTGTGGCAATCGCTCTGGGCACTACGCATAGTTTTAAAAGGCGACTTTGGATACGTTACCGCATCACTGGCAGCGTGACAGAGCAACATGGAGGACGAGTTGGCATCACCATACGCAGACATGATTGTTGCATACAAATTACTGCTCGAATAATCGATACGAAATCGTGCAAAGACCGCAATTGTTACGAGGCTTCCTAGCTCTTCAGGGAGGTTAATAAACGATCGCTTGCATGAAGTTAATCTCCGTTCCCAAAAGCGGCTACGTGTGCCACCTATTGAGAGCTGCAATTGCAGAGCCCCTTTTCAATGGGTTCGTGAACACAGAAATTGGGCAGAAGAAGAGTGGCATTTTGTGTTAGTCTGCATCTTGCTTTGGTATTAGGCCCGTGTGAGCGTCACTATACGTACACGGTATTGAAGGACCCAACAACGTAAAATTCTTACGTTGAAACAGTGGTGGAACAGTCTTGGGCGGGTATTTTGATCGGCGGTAGTACCGCTGTTTTGGAGGCAATCTCAGTGCACACATTTACGGTGAAACGTTTGTATCAGATGTTTGTGGACTCAATTTGGTGCTTAATTTCTGCTTGAGCATGATAATACACGTTCACACACTGCCAGAGTCGTTGCAAACACACTTGCCGCAGCCAATATCAACGTCCTACCCTTGACCTGCTCAATCGCCAGACCTGAATCCCACTGAGCACGTATGGGATCTTATCTTATCTTCAAAGAAGATCTTTGCCAAATATCGATGATGTACACACACAAGATAAATGGGTTCGTTGTAACAGGCGAAAAATATTTTCTGGTGCGGCCGTTCTGCTACGTGATTTGGATGAATCGCTGCGATTATGTTGTACACGTTAACAACGGAAATACAGGCTACTGATCGTTTATTTTACGCAATCAAAACATTTACAAACATCTACTTTTGTCCTTTTATCACAATTTAATGTCAGGATTAACTAAGGTGAAGAGTTCTGCTCTGGTGAAGCAAAAATTACGAGTCTTTATTAACGCAAAAGCAAATATAATAGTACTATCTTATGATGAGACATTTTTACGTCGTTTCTACAGGGCATTGAAATATTTTAAATACTTATATACCATGATCCCTAAACACTTTTGATGTGTGTATCGTTTAGATAATATGTATTATTATTCAGAGACGTTCATATTTTGAAAACTCGAGAGTGACGCTTGGCTAGATGTACTCCACTACAAAATGTAATGTCATAACAAGAATGAAGTGCCCTCCTACGAGCTCCACTTCATAAGCTCTATTTCCTATCCTTTGTTGTATTTGTTACCCTGATACGCTCGCACCACAATTCCGACAGTACAATTTAAATATAACGAGTTTCCTTCCACTTCGGTATTAACAACCACACGACGGGATATTAAACGTCGAACAGAACCCGACCCTCTGGGACACAGCTCCGCTTAGCCCGCAGCCAGCTGTTCTGTAATTGCTAAGTAAATTTTAATGAGCTTTAAGTGCGTCTGCCGAGAGTCGTATTCAAATATAAAGTAATCAAAGCGAAATGAATCGCGTAGATTCATTTATATTGTTCCTTAACAAGGAAACTTCCAGGTCCGAGTTACTTCACGAAATAGTTGACTGAGCGCTGAACTGACAGGTAAACTAAGTGAAAACAATGTCTCAACTGTTCCTCTGGCGGGATATTAAAAGGCTTGTTTTATTTTGTCTTTGAACTCTGCCGGCGCGGCGGCGGCCGGCGCGCTACGCTCGGTAAAAGCTTCGCAAAAGATAAACGAATTAGTGGCAGCGCGCGCAGCACCTACCTGTACCATGTACCATGCATACACAACGCTGAAACAACAAAGCGACATCGTCCATAAAAGTTATTTTTATTACTGCAAAGAGTACGTGTATAAAGGAGCATGTATATACATATACAGACGGATTTTGTTCAATTTTCCACTGTTCTGCCTCGCTCGGCGACTGACAATGAAGCGATATATCTATTGAGTACGTGGTGGCTGGCGCTCCGCCGGGGGGCGACGGGCGAGCTCTACCAGCAGACCGACTCCCATGGGTGTCGTTGAAGGCGGACGACAAAGGAATAGCTTCGGTAAAAGGCAATTAACTTTTTCATGAACAGTTTTTTGCAACCCACCTGCCGCATATCGATTGATTGAGAGTGCTTACTGCTTAGCGTTTAGCGTGTTCACCCGTTAGAAGAGAAATAGTAGCGCGTGGTAGAGTTTATTGCTATTAGCTGTGGACTGAAATCAAAGAGTCGCTAAACCTACGTAATTTTATAATGGGTGAAATACTGAGAAAAGAGAAAGAAATAATGTATCAAGGTAGGTATTCTTCAGTTATATTCAAGTGTAATGGCTGGTTTCGTACACACAAAATATCCAGTGCAAACGTAGCCTGGATTGTTTAAAATCAACATTATTTTATAATTGTGTGACACTTCCTGCGGGTCATAGCTTCCACCACGCGCTTTAAAGTTGCGAACTTATCTCTTCCTTGATTGTCTTGATGTTTAAATAATTATGTACTACCGAGATCCTCAAGAACCATTGTGATTTGGAAATGTATTTTATTATGTAATTTTGGGTCCTCTGAAATATATATAGCTAGATATTCCTTTATGTATTCTTAAAATGTCATCCATAATGAAGTGAATTAGGTGTAGTGAGTCTGGGACCTTAGACCATTACACAATTGTCAGGCACTGTTACTACTTGCTAATTTGTGTAACAGAGCCCCCGGCGAGCAGAGCGCCGCTACCCGTACTACTAATTACTTTTGTAGATACATTTGTTGCGGTGGTTTGCGGGTTTCAATTAATTCCCTACTATATCAAACAGCAAACTATGTGGTCTTAATGTTAAGGCTGTGTGCTGGCCTGAGCAATTTAAAAACAATATTATTCCCTCAACTATTTTGAAGGGTACCGAATGATCCAATGCTATTCTAAGAGACGATAAAACGATCCTCACAGAACCCATAGTGAAGGGGATTACAATAATAATAAAATCAGTGCTGGGGGCAGGACGACTAATGGTCGTATAGCGTTATGTGATGGTTCCGCGGGCGCCCTCGCCGCCGCCGACGCAAGTGATGGGCCAATTGTACGACGAGACTCGAGACCGCGTGACACACTTACCCCACGTTGCAGGGGGTGGCGGCATAAATCCACCGTTAATATAGTTGGAAAGCTGATTGTTCTCTCACCAAATATCAATTTGTTCTCGTATTAACACATACAGTATTATTGTTACAACAATGAGAAATGGTTGGAAGATAATTTGAAGCATACATAATACCTACTAATATTGTAAAGCTGATTTCTGCTACGGCACGGTGTGCTGGAATAATGTTTAACATGTAACGGTTGAATAAAATTTATATAGCATATGAAACCGGGTAACAGGTCCAGGTACACTAAACATCTATACCGTGAAGGCGCCAAGCAGTAAATATGTTGCGTTACGTTACGGTGGCGTGTAGAGATAAACACGCGGCCGCAAGTCACAGTCTCACACGTTGTGAAGCGTGACTCAGTCAGGAGCTGCACACATTACATTTTATTCCGGAATCGATGAGGATATCAATCTGGTGTGTAATATAATAAAATCTGCTTTTTCGCTAAAACGTTTCATTTTCATCAGAATTTGTATGCATTGTACCAATGTTTCTGAACACAAAAGTTGCTTTATACCATAACTCATACGCAGGTGGCATTTCATTTCCCGTGTAAAAGCAGATAGAGTCATCAATTTATAAATGACCTATAAACTCTCACGAAGCTGAACTGTGCAGTATCCAGTAACGTTTAACTTTTAGTTTTGAATCTTGTCCAACTTACATGAATAATTTTAGGAAATTGTTATGATTGTTTTAACAAATCTAAATTGGAACGCGGAACAATTTTGCATCATGAGTTTATGCACTGCTTTTTGGTGAAATTAATTTACAAGTTCCGTTTCTGTAAATTCCACATATTTGTTCCACAGGCGTTGAGAGCACAACTGTAGCAGTAATGAGTAAGTAATGTAACTTGGGTACCTATTAGTGGGAGTGCCTCAGGAGCCGGTAACTCAGTCAGTGTCAGGTCGAGAGGCCGCGGAGTGAGCGCGTGTAAACACGGGGCCGAGCGCGCCTGTGCCGCGACACGGCGGCTCCACTACTGCGGGCCTGCGGGCTCGCCCGGCGCGGTGCACAGCTCGGTGCAGCAGGCACGCGGCGCGGCGGGCACGTGGCGCGGCCGGTGCGGCGCGGGGCATGCGGGTGTCGGCTGCCGCGCGCGCCTCGCACTGCCGCGCCGCCCCGCGCCGCCCGCGCCGTATCGACGCCCGCCGCCGCCCTCCGCCCTCACTATACCACTCTCAGACGTGTGCCGGTGCCTCCGATCCCGACTTCTGATGCGATCAAATACAAAGTATTATTATTGTTCCTTATCGCACTTGTTACATCTTGCAGCGTTCGATTATCTCTGATCATGACTAACTTCATTGAATGTCCAATGTGAACTCCAATTTTTGTGAATTTATCACACACTAGATTTGTTTTTGATTGTCGGTTATCGGCGGGGTTTTAATTCTTTTTTTCGCGGCACTCTAAAGTTTATCTAGAATATTAGCAGCCTATTTACTCCTTATAACATCAGCTGTCTGCCAGTGAAAGTCAAAATCGGTCCAGCCGTTTCAGAGATTAGCCGGAACAAGCAAACAGAAAAACGGACCATTTAAAAATTGTTTTTTGATGTAGGTAAGTATTGTATCGTATTTGCTTTCATATTCATTTAGTAGAAAGCTCTTTTTTATTACAAACAGACACTTCAATTTTGTTTATTTGTATTTATGTATGCATTGTAGTATTGTATGTATGTATAGACGGCAACAAAAGAACAGCAAAAATTAATGATTTCAGCGTCTTAACTTCCTATATATATATGTGTCGGCCAGACACAAGATCGCTGCCTGCTGGGCGAGCGTGTTCCTAGGAAATCGTGACTATGTCAACACTATTTATCAAGAATATTCAATTAGTTTCTCAGCGCGAAAAGTTTCGTGCACAACAAATTGTAAATGCTGTCCGATTTTACTTAACTTTAAGTAGCTGATTTGGGTACGGACAAATTACAGCAAACATCTGTCATTAGATGAAACAGTGATCGCGCTTAAACAGCAGTGCTATTCTGTTACAATCTCCCTCGGTGAACACATAAGTGAAGTGAGCTGTGATAGACAAAGCAGACGGACGGATGACAGCTCACTTCACCTAGGTGCTCACCGAGGGAGATTGTAACAGAATAGACACATCAGCCGATCTATTGTGTTCACATCTCGCTCTGTAAATGTAGCGTAAGTGAGCTTAAGTTAAGGTGTCAACCCATCTAATGGTATTTACAACTCACCTCAGTTTCACTTCACCTTAAACCTCACCGAGGGAGATATTACAGAGTAGCACTGCAGGGATACGAAGAGATACGATGCTAGGCGGCGCCGGCGCCCTGCAGCAGGCAAGAGGCGGCTTCCTTTGAGGAAGCGAGCGCACGCGGAATTGAGGTCAACCTCTAATCGTTGCCATGCATTGAGCAGCGTCCGTAAGGCCGAACCTACTGTATACTAACACTAGCACTTTGCCCGTGACTTTGTCCTCGAGAATTGTCTTAAGAATCCTAAAATTATTGATAATAAAATATAACCTATACGTGGAACACACTGAAAGTTTTGTGTAACTCATTAATGAAACAATTTATATGTAAAGTACCTAATATATTTACTGGTTTTCGAAGTATTCTTCATTACATTTTAAACACTTTTTCATTCGGTCAAACCATTTTTTAACACATGAGGACCATTCGTTTAAGAGCATGTTTTTCACGTGCTGGTTGAATGCTATCACGTAAATGTCATAAGTACCTCTCATCAAATCTTAAATTTTTTAGCAAAATAAAGATATCGCATGATGCCTGGTCAGGACTATGTGCAGGATGGGTCACTAGTTCTACCTTTTCATAAGCTAACAATGACTTTGCCTTGTTCGCGGTGTGCGCTGAAGCATTGTCATGGTGCAATAGGATGCGACTTCTTGGTCGTTTTTCTCTAACTTTTTCAAAGACACTGGGCACACAAATGGTGATGCACCACTCAGCATTAACCGTCTGTTGTTCTCAAAAAGGGATCATTCAGACTGGACCCGTCCGGGAGAAAAAAAAACACCATATTTTTGCCTTCGTTTCTTGCCTACCTCAATTTAGTTGGTTTGCTGTCACCTTCGAACACCCATACAGAAGACTGTTGCTTTCTTTCCGGCATGTAACAATATATCCATGTTTCACCTCCTGTCACAATGTCATACACAGCATTTAGACATCCGAAATCATACTTTAACAACATTTTTTTACACCAATCAACACGACTCCGTTTTTGTTTTGGAGTGGGTTCATGAGGAATCCAGCGGCAACAGTTTTGTAACTTTTAAACGTTGATATAAGATGTTTTGAATTAGGCTCATACCAATCCCAAAATGTCCTCGAATCTCCTCATAGGTACTATATACTATATACTTTGGTTTTCTACAATTAGTTGCCTGACAATAGCCACATTTTCCTTAGTGATCGCAGTTGAGGGCCGACCTACACGAATTTCATCATGGAGAGAAACACAACTAGCAAGAAATTGTTGTATAAATATCAGTAAAGCTAAAATAAATATTTTATAAAGGCCATATTAATGCCCATAAGACTGCATTTGGGCACAAATTATAAGGATTGAAACCTTGTAGAGATTATATAGTTACCATATAATAACCTAATCCCCCTTATACAAGTCATGTAAAGGCATTCTATATGGCTGATTAACTATAAGGAGGCAAGAAATCTGCTTTAATGTAACAAAATACCCTTATAACTGATAGCAAAACTCGGTTATAAGGGCAGTGTTATGTGTAGTAGCAAACGCAATACGAATATGAGAATTTCATGATTTTATTGACGTATAATTTGCCTCAATATGTGATTTATAAAATATAGTAATTGCCTACATTAGACAATGACAAAATCACTCTTTTTTCGTATGGAAATTTGAGTGGGAACGCAGTTTTGTGTCAATTATGGGTAAGTTTAATGTCATATTTTTAATGCGCCTCTTTAATTCTATCTTTTTATTATTTAAAAATCGATTTAATTTTTGTGAGCCCTTGTTCCTTGCTACTATTAAGAAGAATTAGCAAATCAAATGTTTTTATAAACCATTTAACCGTCATTTACCCTTATTGTAGCATGCTAGTGCAAATATACTCATCCATATTGGAAGATTTTAGGGTTCAGCCTCCATTATTCTTTATAATAATATTTTGTGAATATTACTCTAAATACTCTTTTTTTTTCTACAGAACCAAGACAGTACCTAATAAATATGGATCTGGACCATTTCTCGCTAAAGGACGATTTTACACGAATTATTTACTGAAGTGATATGGTCTTGGCAAATCACACATTTTAACATACATAAGAGAAGAATGCTTTGGATGTCATCGTCACATTTGGACGCTCCCGCTCTAAGACGCTCCCACCTATGAGTGAACAAGACTTAATTAATATTCATCTTTTTCAGATGTTTTTCTTCTCTAATCTGTGATGTATTCTAATAATAATAATTATTATTGATATCATTAAAACCTTTTTCATGAAAATACTATTTTATTTGCCCCAGTCTTCCATAATTATATTTAAATTATGGCAGCATTGTATTTAACGATAACGAACTTGCAGTTTATCAGCTGCCGAAAAATCAATATTCATGGTCAACGGCTTGGCACGCGACGATGGCAAGAGACCGGACGGAATGTCTCTATTCCCCTGGAAGTTGGGTAGGCCTTTAGTGTGGGACGCTACGTGCGTCGATACTCTTGCGCCATCCCATCTTCCTAGCTCAGCGTGCTGTGCTGGTGCTGCGGCAGCGGCTGCAGAAGACCTCAAACGGCGAAAGTATAGTAACCTTGGTGTGAACATTATTTTCGAGCCGTTTGGGGTTGAAACCCTCGGGTCGTGGGGTCCGAGTGCTCATCTTCTTTTTAAGGAAATGTCGAAAAGGTTGGTTGACACTTCCCGTGACTCAAGAGCTGGTTTTTACCTTGGTCAGAGATTAAGCATTGCCATCCAACGTGGCAATGCCGCCAGTCTCTTGGGTACATTTCCAGATGACGGCGATGTGGACGAATTCTATGATGCCTTATTGTGTTAGTTTTTTTTTTAGTTTAATATTATAGGTTTTCTTTACCTTACTTATTATAAATAAAGTCATTCATTTTAAATAGATTAAGTATAGACGTGTATATTCATGGTTTTCTTAATATTTTCTAAATCGCATTTGTTTGTCCGAAAGCATCAATTACATTTTCAATACGATTTCCTTCTATCCATTTAACGTTATTACCACCATATCAGTACCATCTAACGATATTGCAGTCGTTTCCACAACTTAATTATTATTTGTCAAAAACCATTTGTTACCTACACTCTTCTGGTGATAGTATAAATAATTCTACGGAACCCATAACATTTTCTTTCATCACTGCCCTGGACGGCAGCGCTGACTGACGATAAAGTTATGTAAAGTGAAGCATACATGATTACAAGAATAACGTTCTTGTAACTGTTACATAGAGGTTTAGTCAAGACTTTATTTATTGATAGATGTCTTATAACTTGCCTTTTTGCATTAGCTTTTAAGCAGCATTCTGATAAACATAATAAGAGTAAAGGTTTTATAATAGCTATTTACATTTTATAAATAGTAGACTACATGGCTAAAATATTATATGTCTGAATAACCATATTATATGCTTCTTTATGTCCATTGCTTTATAAAGGACATTTAACTTGGTTATATAAACGTATGTAAGAGAAGGTGATAAGACAGATGTACCATATAAGCAAAACACACTTCTGACATGCTATTATAAGGATAGTTATAAATCGAATGCTGTTATAAAACATTTAAAAGAGCTATTCCCTTATAAATAATTCGTTATAAAGCACTTTTGCTAGTTGGCGCGGCCATGATCAAATTCAGCGTACCAACGTCTTACGGTGCTCAAATGAGGTGCTTCCCTCCCAAAAGTATTTTGAAGACGAGCAGTGCCGTCTTGCGGAGTCAGTGAACTTTTAAAATCATAAAAAATCATCAACCTAAAACTTATCTCTTCAATTCCATTTTTACTACGGAGTACGGACGACGAACTTCTTAATTTATAAGAGTTTAGTCCTATTAGTGAATGAATTTTTGAAATCGGATGAGTAATTCAAGAGATTACCCCCTACATACAAACAAATTTTAAATCTTTATAATATTAGTATAGACTAGCTGCTGGCCGCGACTTCTTCCGCTAGCAAGTCAAGTACATCATCAAATCTATCCTATGACACTCGGCTGTCGCGATGGCCCAGTGGTTAAGGCGCCCGCCTCGCATGCACGAGGTTGTGGGCTCGTAACCGGACACGAGCAAGTAGGTATATGTGACTTTATCAATTTCACATATACTTTCTAAGTTTATCTTGAACATCACTGACGTCGATCAAGGAAAACGTCAACATTATAATTAACTAGCACTTTGCCCGCGACATCGTCCGCGTGAATTTTATCAAGGATCCCTATTTTTTTTAAACATAGCCTATGTTACTCCAGGATAATGTAGCGTTCTAAAGGTGAAAGAATTTTTGAAATCGGTCGAGGAATTTTTCAGTTCAATCCGAACAAACAAACACATCTTTAACCGACTTCAAAAAGGAGGAGGTTCTCAATTCGGTTGTTTTTTTTATGTATGTATGTACATGGATTACTCTGAGATTTATGATCCAATTTACGTAATTCTTCTTTAGTTTGATGCGGAATAGTTGCCATTTGGTCCCATAAAAATTTAACATTGTTTGGCACAGTAGTTACACATACACGTACATACATACATACATATTTTTATTTTTTATTACTATTTTTAATGTTTGACCATACATATAATTTTTCAGTGTAGTCCGATTTCGATGATTCTTTTTTTTTATTGATAGTGGTAATTTTGGCCCCATATAAATTTCACCCCTAAGGGTAGAATATTAAGGTATGACTGAATCTTTTTGGTGTCACGTTTCGTAATAATTAATTTGTATGCTAAGAAGTATAGGCACTAAAAACAAAAAAAAATGAGCCGTCACGGGACGCCTGGCAGAAGTGAAACATCGACATTATTTTGTAAAAGTAATATGCAGAAAAGAACAGACCGTGATAGGAACTAAATATGTCATAATGATAAAATAAAATATTACGATTTTTTTTCCAGATAACGATGACTATTTATTGAATAAACATTTATTTTCATTAAATACAAAAAATTACGAATTTATTTCAAATCGTGACTACTTAATTCGTTTAATCAGTGACTTCGGTAATCGCACAGTCGATTGCGCATGGCGACGCGTCGCCACACCGTACACACTACTGCATATAGACTGTATATATATACCATCATATAGCGTGGCGACGCGTCGCGGACGGCATGCGTCGCCACGCCAGAAATCGGTTTTACGTGCGGCTATAGATGTTTCACATCAAAAAAATATTAACAAAAAAGACAAAAAGCCTTCAAAAAGTCAAAAATTACTTTCAATTCGCAAGTCGGTGGCAATACAAAACAACAAGCAAAACCAAAGCCGACGACTTGCGAATTAAAAGTTATTTTTTACTTTTTGAAGGCGGTTGTCTTTTTTGTTTAAAACTTTTTTCTCTTTAAAATATTAGAAGCTTTTCCCCGCGACTTCGTCCGCGTGAATGTCGGTTATCGCGGATGCAGGCGAAGTCGCGCATTAAAAAGTAGCCTGTGTCCTTCCCCAGGGTTCATGCTATTTTCATGCCAAATTCTATCGAAATCGTTTCAGTCGTTTCGTCGTGAAAACGTAAATTAAATGCTCGTGCCTTCTCTGTATGAGAAGAGACCTTACCTCTTCAGTGGTACAATAATAGAGTGGTATTATTATGACACTCGGTCCTATCACAGTATTAATATTAGTACTACCGTACAGTAGCGACACGCCTCGGCCCCCTCCGAGACATTGTTCCTCATCTCTTCCCGCGTCGAACTTGCTCTCGAAACTGCTTTTAGTTCAAGCAGCGCGTACACGCACACACGCTCGCGTATTTGTACATCTGTTATTTTGATAGTAGTGTGGGTGTTTCAATCGTTTCGTTTATATGGAGTGTCGGAGGTGTGCTCATAGCGTAGCTTTCTATCAGTGAAAGTTTCGGAGATTAAATCCAACATCCCAACTTACAAACTTTACATCCTTATAATATTAGTAGATTGTTCAATGTAACTGGTAACAATGATGTTACTGTTATAATGTACACAACCCAAAAATTAAACCCTAAATGTGCAAGGAACTCCTAGACCCCACCTGACTCTTCGGACGGATTATGAAACTTTTACTAAAATGGGTCAAATAGAGCCTGGTTAGTACCAAAAGAAGTCGAATGGAGAGGCTTCTTAACCCCTGTCCGGGGGGCACAATCACTTGTACAAGACCCGCACAGCTGTCATTGTTTGCGCTCCTTGTCCTCATGTGTCACAAACATTTGACTATTTGAGTACCACAATTTAATAGGTTCCGATACTTTAAGTACTTAGGTAGGTAATTCGCACACTGTCCACTCTGAAGCGACATGTGATAACGGTGACAGTTCCATGTAGACTTCTCTGACGATGTGACTGAATAAACATGACGTGTCAATTTAACAAATTGTGTACGTCACAAGACCACGCCGCCCGCGCCGCCCGCCCGTTACCACAATCAAATAATTTTCCATCGTTACGTACGCTCGAGTCTTGGAACTTGAACACTCGCCGCGTGTTCGAGTGGCGCACAAGTGTGTGTGTGTGTGTGCGAGTGTGCGCGTGTAGTGCGGCGCTCGGCAGGGCGCGAGTGGTGACGAGCTAATGAGCGTGATCACCTCCCACAGCGCCGCTAAATGAGATAACTTGTCCTTCGTTCGCCGGATATTGCTGAACATCGATTAGTTTTCTTCATCAGTAGGTTCTATTGTACTCCTATTTTATATAAGCTTTTGTATAAGCTTCTGCCCGCGACTTCGTCTGCGTAGATTTTAGAATTAAGCCAAAGTCGTACATTCTTCAATGTTATATATCATGTGTTAAGCTAGATCAATGTCTATACAGGGTGGAGATGGCAATAGCACAAAAAATTATCATGATAGGATTTGGTAATTTGGTGTAACTGTTTTTATTGAGCATTACTAAATAATATTTAATTATGACGCCACAAGTTGCCGCTCTTCTCACAAGTTAGAAAACCAATATTTCATATGGTGTTTTATTTTGGTTACATTTATATGCTCTTTAGTATATCTGAACTTTTTTTTTTAATTTCGTTTTTAGGATTTATTTGATAGTTTCAACTTATTCTTATGAACTAGTATTACAAGTAACTTAATTTTTTTGTTGTATCGTCGTCCCCATCCTGTATATCTGCCAACAGCTAATTCCGTTCTGCCGTTTAAGCGTGAAAGAGTGACAAATATCTATACATCCTTAAAAACTTTCGCATTTATAATAATAGTTTACTTAAATATAGATTTAGTAAAATATAGTAATATGGTATGGATTTGGATTGCGGATATTGGAGTCATCAGTCGATACGTAGTATATATCTTTGAAGAGATAGATAACGGTCACCCTCTGTCCACCGGCACCGGTGTGATACAGAAGACTCGACTGAGACATTGTAAAGGGGTAGTAGGTACAAAAAAAAAACAGTCAAATCGGTTTTAAATATGTTCATCCCTATCTTAGTATCTTCTTCATTCACATTTCAACACATTCTTGGTTTTGTAGAAAATAATGTTTGGCCCAGTATTCAGTCACGGCAACGTCTGTAAGTCATCTTATATATAAAAATCTTCTGTGCGTGTGTATGAAAGTGAACTCCTCCTAAACGGCTGGATCCATTTTGCTGAATTTGTTTGTGTGTGTTCCAGTGGATTCGAGAATGGTTTAGATTCACAATTGGACCCGGCAGGTGGCGCGATAGTCGGGTTGCAGGACAACGTCTGCCAGGCCCGCTAGTATTCCTATAAGAACCTTTGAGATATTGCCACCCAATAAAAACAACGTATCAACATAAGATATAACAAGACACGTAATATAGCCTTATGCTTGCGGCCCATCAATCGAAGTAGTTACCTAACATTAAACAATTTTTTGCTGGGAAACGACTTTTATTTTAATGTGAAAATGTGGTTGCGCGC
The DNA here is from genome assembly GCA_947361185.1 of Charanyca ferruginea. NCBI lineage: Eukaryota > Metazoa > Arthropoda > Insecta > Lepidoptera > Noctuidae > Charanyca > Charanyca ferruginea. Next base: position 502,579 of record OX376063.1, on the reverse strand, counting down.
TGTCGGCGCTATGTAACACACAAAGCTTTGTCCTGACGGGTGCATTCTGGTTATGAAAACATTTAAAAGATGTTTTCATAAAATTCAATGTTTCTGTACCAAAAAAGTACGGAGCGATGGAACTAAAAAATAAATATCGCTTTGATGGGAAGATTACTGAATGACTGTTACTTTTGGCTTCGTTAAGTGTCTTCAAACCCTTCACAGTTAGCTCTACAGAACCTCGACTACGAGCTCCATGCAAAATGTTTACTACTAAGTAATATTTTGGTGACTAATGTAATGAAACTAGATGACATTTTGTGAATAGTATAAGGGCATTAACGTCTAGTCTCGTGGTTAATCAGTTTTCCGTGAAATAACTTATTTTCCAAATGATCCGTAACTCAGGTTTTTTACTTCTCGTATATTATTTAGTAATATACACGTATCGATACATACAATACGGTCCCCAATTCAGTCAAATACCCCCTTGCCCTCAGGATCAATACAAACAGAAAAGTCTGCGTAAGAACATGGACATGTTAGAGCTTGAAAGTTAAATCGTAACTTACAGGAATAAGAAATGCACCTCCTAACGGGCAAACTGTCGTGCTAACGTCCGGATAAGTAGTACCTATAGAGGCAGATGTTATCGTGATGGCGCATGGTAGAGTGGTGGCGGTGTGGTGGCGGTGTGGTGGCGGTGTGGTGGCGTGTGGTGGCGTGTGGTGGCGTGCGCTGGCGGAGTGGTGGGCGCTAGGCGGTGCACGTAGAGCGGGGCGCGCGGTGCACTGCTCTGCTGACCTACTTCGCGACGTTAATCGTATCACGTGAAAAAGCTTGCGTGTGCCGGTCGTTGACCCGCCGCCGCGCCGGCAGCGGCCCTTCAACCCCGCGCCGCCGTCCCTGCCGCGCGGGAACCCTTTCCTCGCGGAAGGCCACTCCATGCCCTCCGCCCTTTTCTTAAAGGTGCCAGCACTTGAACATCTCTTTAGTAAATAAATAAGATTGGTGGCAACGAGAATACACAAGAACCACACACTAGCTAGATGTTCTCGATAAAGGTGTATTGTACGGATTATATGTACCTATACGTACTCCATCGTACATACCATTACAAACTAGTAGCAGCCGCGCCTGAGTGCGCGTGCATGACGTGCAACTCCTGGAAGTAATAACCCGTGCCTAATGCAATGCAAAATACGATTACCAATAGGTATGCAGTTACTGTACAACCAAAAACCTGGTGGTCAGTGTTCCATACTAAATTATAGGGTAAATAATTTGAATAGGTGACCAATACTATCCTGACTTATCGTTAGATCCAAGTAAGAAGAAAAGAAGAATAAAATAGGAGGATATCCCCGCTACTTTAAATCTATCTAACAGTAAAGTCTTGGCCTTAAGCCATCGGGTAGGTATAAGTGTTATTGTTTCCCACCCCGTGGGAAGTAAGTACGGATTAAAACCTTTAGGGACTAATAAATTTAACAGCTGTTGCATCAACAGAAATGTCCGTACTGTCAAGCCAGTTATCTAGGTAATCAAATTCATACATCCAGTAGCTCAACGGCACATAGTATATACAACGTACGGTCAGGTATTTAACCTAATAATAATAATAATATAATAATAAACCTTTATTTAAGACTACAGTCCATAGTTGTATTAGTATTTTAGTGTTAGTAACAATATTACTTAGATAAATATGTTAGTATTGTTAGTTTTCGTAATTCATTTTTATTTCAGACCTAAGACTGTCCCCACCCAGTGACTCTGGAAAGGGCAGTCCGGTCTGGCAGCAATCATTTTCAGAATGCTGTTGCCACTACCATGCAGGCGCCGCAGTAAGGAGGCCGCTTTCTTCCGAATGATGGCATGAAAACCATCTGTGCGAGCTTCCGCGAACATCCCCGACGCGCTACAGCGCCATGGCAGTCCCAACAGCATCCTGAATGCATTATCTATACAAACAACTTTTTTTGCAGAGATCACACCATCCACGAAATGCCTGCTGCACAGTCTAAAAGAGAACAAGTTATGAAATAGCTTTAAGAACCTTTAATTTTTAATTAGCTACTGAATAATGATAACAACGGTTACGAAACCCATAAGTTACTAGCCTATTTAATTAGTGTATCTATGGGCCTATGATGAATACAAAGCTCTTAAAATCCTTTGACCGACCATCTTCCTGCTTCCTCATCAGGCTATGTTCACCAAAGTAAACTCGTCGTGACGAATTGCATGGGCCCAAAGACGATAATGTGAGTGAGTTAAAAGTGGTTAGTCCACAAACATTCCTGGATGCACTTGCATACCTCGTAGGTTTTAGTCAGACCAGATTGGTTACCCCGCAGATTTTCTTTCCTACTGCATCAGGTCAAGGTTACCAAATAATAATAATAGAGTGTGCAAGTCTCTCCCTGGCATTTTATCCATGTATACTAACATTGGTCAGGTCTGGGTCATAGTCCTTCCATAGTCCCAGGTAACCAGTCTACTTTACATACCCATACCCATAGTTGATATATGGACGAAAGGAAAAGTATTTTTTGGAGGGAAGTGGAAAATATGTTTTTCTTACTCCTCCGCTGCTCTTTTCTGATAAATTTCGTTGCGGGATCCAAGACAGTTACATTGTAATGTTTCTCCGGGACTCGTCGATCTTCATAGTCTTGACGCTTTTCTGGTGGTCGCCACTGTTGATTCTGACTTTCGGGAGTTGCAGTGGTTGCAATAGTGTGGCGGGCATGTCAAAATTAACAAAAAAAAAGAAGGAAAATTATGAATTTTATATAAGTCAAGGGAACATGAAGCTTTACACTGGTAAGAGGTGGTAGGTGGTGTGAGTCTTACCCCCACAGCATATGAACGCTACAAAATCCAATGTGTAAAGCTCCACAAAGAGCTTGTATGCCTGTTGACTGTACAATTAACAAAATTTATTTTTCTTATAATCTCTAGGGGGGGGGGGACAACTGCCCCATCTTGCCCCCCTTGGCCACGCTTCGCTCATATCCTAATATAGGTACTTTGTTTCCATATTCTGTAATAGTCCTCCACTTTAATAGAGCATACAGGGATAATCATTGGGTGGTGGTTGTCCGGAACAAATTGGTACCCAGTTAAATCAAACAACAATGCACAAAACAACAAATACCAAAACCCAATACTAAGTCCAATACTAAGTCGTGATCGATAGCGCACATAATCTTACTTATAAAGATTGAGCGTTATTCTAAATGATGTGTATTCCATGCATGTTATTTTAAAATAAATAGTTTGAATTTTTTTTTTTAACATAGGTATTTAATTTCCAAAGCTTTCTGTCATACAAACCTTGTCCTGGCAGTACCTAACACAACAAAAAAATAATATTCAATTTGGTGCTGTCATTCGGAAGTTATGCGCGTACAGACATTTCGGCGACTTTGTTTTATAATGTAAGGATTCATCATACCTTTTAGTGATAAAATTAACGTTCGAGACAAACATGCCACACGATTTCGCTTTCAAGATGGCATTGCATGTAAGTAAGTAGGTAACTATTAATCACAATTGAAATGGATTTATGATGATCATGACAAATATTATAATGCGAAGTAACTTTGTCTGTTTGTCACCCCATGACGGTAAAAGCACCGAACCATAGAGGTAGTGTGGGATCTGTATTAGGAGTGGAGATAGGCATCTTTTTAATCCACTACTTCGTCTGCGTCCGCGATAAATATCGGTTAAACGATAAGGTTTATGAAACGTAGGTACTGGCGAAGTCGCGGTTAAAGTTAGTGTTAAAGCTAGTGTTAGGTACGTAGGTACCTTATATGCATATTTTTGAAATCTAAGTACTACTAATCAACTAATCAATGATTAATCACCAACAAAATCGGATTTTCTTAATATGTTTACTATGCTATCTGTATTACGTATCTTCCTACATTTATTTTAAGTTAGCATAATTATGTTTTCCAGCATAATAAGGACGAAAGGTAAGTACATCTAGATCGGTACAGACGTTTTATATTTGTGGTGGAATAAAAAAACCCACAAAAAAATATCTATGTACCATTAGCGAATCTTATATTTTTATAGACATTTTAATGAACAAATTTTGCTTCATATTTCCCTTACAAAAACATTTTATCAATTTTAATGAGACAGTATGTAATAGTTACCTTACCCTTTCAGTTAGATTATTGATTGATAGACCTATCAAAATCTAAGCCCTTTTATTAGATTTTAGCATGGCAACGAGTTGACACTATTTTAATACTTGACGTCTGATTATTATGACATTTTGACAACTTTTGTACAGAAAATTATTATGTCAACAGTCGTTAGACATAATATTTTTTTTTTCAGCTTTATGTTATCGCGAAATAAACGAAAGGGGTTTGAAAATTCTTTGACTGTACAATGAAACCTGAAAACAATGCACTCCTTTTTTAGCACTCACGTAATAATAATGATTCATTTATTTCAGAATTCAATGTGGTAAATACAATTGTGTTAGTAACATTTGAACTTAAAAACCGATGTTAGTATTAGACGGTACATGCAGCTGGCACAAGGACTGTAGAGTAGGACAATCTGCTTTGACTGCAATAACACACAGGAGACTGTCGGTACTGGCACGCACTCTGAGTGGCAAGGACGCCGCACAATCTTTTATTTTAGTAGTAGTGTAGGTAATTATGTCGTTTCGTTTCTATATCGAGTGTCGCGGGTGTGCTATAAGTGTGCGCGTCCGCGAACATACCTGATGCACTGCAGAAGCGTGGCAGCCCCAACAGCGTCCTGAAACCATTGTTATATGAGAGAAAGCACACGTAGGCAAGACATAAAACGTTACAAGGTACAGCCTAATTTGAATATTGTGAAGCACAGTCCCAGTTATCAATCGGTTAGATTATTTAATAAGTTGCCTCTGGATTTAAAAAGCGCTATCTACTCAAGCTCCTTTAAAAATCAACTTAAAAGTTTCCTGTTGAATAAGTGTCTTTATGCTGTTGACGATCTTTAACGAAGTTCCTATACTATATTATATTGTATTTATGCATAGTTGTAATATTTAACGTGTTTTTCTCTCATGTAATTTGATTTAATTTTATATTTATACTTACCATGTAATTTCAGACACAATTTATTGTTTATGAATAAATGACTATGACTATGACTATACTGAACACCAAGAGCATTGACTGCTTCTAGAGCACAACTGTAAAATTGATTAATTCAACTGTCCAATTAGCAGAAACAATAGTTAACAATGGCCAACGCTACCAGGAGGCGGGCGTTCATATTGGAGCGAAGTACCTCTGTCTTAAAAAGCGATACCTTAACTGCGCCTGTACAGCGCGGGAAGCTTCGTATCAGCATGTTACATATCACCGGCAATGCTCTTCATATCTAAATGATTCCTCAAATCCTCGGTCACAATATGACAAAAAACCAAAGAGATCCAAGATCTCGGTGTACGATGCACGATGAAGTACCCACATTTCCGTATATAGTCACATTGATAATATTGTCACTTTCACGGTTACTCCTTAAGAAAAGCACTAAAGGCTTTAAGCTCGTAAGAACTCAAATCCGTTTAATGCATTAGTTAGGAGCCACTTAAAATTTGCCAGTGTGGTATGGAACCCGCACTATGCAATTCACTCACAAAGAGTCGAAAGCATCCAGAGGACCTTTACGAAACATCTAGCGTAGGTATAGCTTCGGTAAAATATCGTGGAGTTTATTTAATTCACCTGGGTTAATTCACCTAGGTGCATCAACCATACTTTTTGTAAATATTATTCACCCAGTTGCACTAAGTATACTAAAAGTAAACTAAATTAATATATTTTTTAAATATTTTAAAAATGTTTGGTTAAAGTAATCCGTTCTAAAACAATAGTCTGTTTTTGGAGAGCGCCATCGAACCAACCCTTCAACGTAATTGTTGGTTCGATGGCACTGACACTTTGTTGAGTAAAAATATCAAAAAATATAACCGCAACTTATCAGACCTGATTGCGGCCTTTAAAAAAGATGCTAACACGAAACGTAAACCAAATCAACGCAAATCTAATAGTTTAATAAATGATCAGGAGGCTTTTGTACGAATGAAGGGAAGAGTTATCTAATAAATTTTAACTAATACTGGGGTAAACTCCCCGCTAAAGACTAAGCAGAGAGATGAAATCATTCACAAATTCTGTAGCAGAATTGACTTACTTACGCCAAAACGATTAAAGTCTTTAAAACTAAAATCCAGAAAAATGCAATCTGATCATTTGCTAAACTTTTGACTTACCTTTTTCTCAGATTTTTTTATCTAATTTATATTTAATGTCTATAAATTCACGTCTATTCATGTTTCTTTAAAAAGTATATTATATGATTTTATATTTCTTTTGGATTTGTGTAATAATCAATTGCGTTGCTCTGTAATAAGAGTTAATTTTATTAAATACGAAACCAAATACATTTTACAATACAAACTTAAAACTATGTACACTAATATTACCTGTAATAAGAGAAACAACATTTAATGTTCACAAATCCTATACATTATTATTTTATTGTAATAGTCTTGCTTAAATCAGTTAGACGTTTGTGACATATCATAGAGCCTCTACCATAGTCACAGTCTCACGTAAAGTAGGTAGGAACTTCTTTTACAAGTATATAACTAAGTAGTTACTATTTCTAGAATTATCTGGTTTACCTGATATTGGGGATTGTGTAAGTCCGTGACTTTCTATGTATACCTATGGTGTACAGAAGCTGTTGGCCAACTGATGAACACGGTTTGAGATACCACCACTCGACGTGAGAGCTGGGTAATTCTCAGTGCCCTTAGCAGCTGTGAGATGAGTAAATCACTTAGATATTAATGCGTGCTTTGTTAATTAGGTACCTAATAAAAAAATATGACAGAATTTATTCGAATTTTACCGTGGTAAGTCGGTAGATATATTATTAAGTAATCCCTAAGGTAGATTTAGGTTCCACCTCTACTTACACATTCAATATATGTTTAAATTATAGACTATATTTTGATCTGATCTGTGAAGCGTCCGCTATAATGCTAGCGTATTAAAAATATAATTGGAACGAACACATGAGAATAGTGTGTGCTAGCGAACCGTAAATACGTGACGTCATAATAATAATAAAAAACGCCAAATTACTAATATTACGGATGATCTATTACGACGCTTCTTCCTAAAAGCTGGAGCCGCCTAGCCGCCTGGAGGCGACCCCGGGCGCGCTCCGCCACAGTGCTCGCTTGCATGCTCACAGCAGTCGCAGGCTCGAGCAGTAACTGGCTATCAATAGAGCGAGTCGGTATTCAATGAGTCGGCCTTTTGTTATGATTTGTAAAGTTCACGCTTTGATTCGCGACGAGCACAGGCCTGCCCCCGCTCACCGCCCCCGTGTCCGCCAGGTGCGAGCTGTCCCCCGCACACACATGTACACATGTTACGTAGACGACTGCATCGCCTGTCGAACACGCAGCGAGTAGGAACAATCTACTCCACGCTGTACGCCTGTACTGTTTGTACGCCTAGCCCATCTAGCACTGATGTGAACTTATTCTTATCTGTTGTTAATACATAATACATTTCTGTGCTGGTCGTAAAATATGAAATCAAAATGCTATAATTACATGATACTTAGTTACAGGACTTCAAAATAAACTCAAATCGAATACAGAGCTACGTTCAGGTAGCTCTGTGTTAGTGCATTCGTGCTAGGCCTACGGACGACCTATTTTCCTTGGGAACTATTTGCCAATTTCAACGTACCTATTTGTATTATAGTTTATACGTGATAGTTTTATGGTGCGATGGAATGGCTTTTTTACTAGCCGACACATACCTACGTCCGTGTTAACTAAGCATTGACTGAGAAATCACACATTTTGAAGCATCAAATAGTATTTAAAACTATAAATAGAAATTATTTTAATAAGCGCAGTAAGACAAATCGGTTCGGCTGTGCGTACTGAGTTAGTAGTAGACAGCTACTGTAGTCACTTGGTGTAGCGACTGGTGTATAATGTGTCCGCGGACGGTATCGCAGCTATGCTTAATGCTCAGTGTGCACCTTGCATTGTTCTGTCCAGCATTCAACGGTAACGCACTGGGATTGTTCGATTTCGGTCGACCTCCTCAAATACGCCCTGCCCTATGTACAAGTAGAACCCCTTTGGGTCCTAAAGTACCATACAAGGAGGGACGAACATCGTAACGAAAAAAGGTAGCCGAAAGAGGTAAGTCTTCGGTTTAAACAAAATAGCTTTACAGTAAGAAGGTTTAATCGTGTAAGGTTAGTTGACACTTCCCGTGATCCAAGAGCTGGTTATTGCCTCGGGCAGAGGTTAACCATTGCCATTCAAGGCGCGAATTATACAGAAACGTCGTACGGTGAAGACGCGGCGCAGGCGCTGAGCAGGCGTGGAACAGATAAGGCACGGACACAATTTAAATTTTATCAAAGAGGCGCAGAGACGGCGCTTCTAGTCATTATACAGGCTGACTTTATCGTGATTACATGTATTCCTCTTCAGACGACGAAGATGCGTTTGCTTTGCTGCAACTCATTAATGTGCAGAGACACCGAAGATATTGGGTGCACCCTGTGTGGAAAATCTCACAAGAGCATAGATATTTTAAAATACTTAATGAAAAAATCATCAGAGATAGAGAATATCTTACTGTATCATGTTGATTATAGTAAAACAACATAACAATACACATGTGCTTTTATTTTATAACATAGAATTACAATCGGCATCGCGCGCCATTACTCAAAATCAATCTGCCTTACTAGTGTTGTCCTCTATTCACTATACACTAGTGATGACAACTTACTTGACATACATACTACACTTACAACATACATGACAACTCGATCTCCGATTCCATTTCAAAATAGACATAATTAATAAAATAAATAAAGATAAGAGTAAAAATATAGTACTTACCTGTTGCATCGACTTTTAATCCTATTTCTCTCCATATTTAATGTTGTAAATTTTTATTACTGTACTCCTGCTTAGTATGATCGTAAAGAGCTGGATATTGTTCAATTATCTCGCAGAACTCTACATTAAATTCACTATCGTCACGCATTTTTCTGCTCATACTGTAATAACAAAACGTCGCGACTGCTAGCGACGCAGAACAGGCGACGAAACGACGTGCCTGCGCCACGCCGCTTGAGTATAATTCACAACGTGTCGCCTACCTACATTTTGTATTGAAACGTTTTGAAGCGGCAAGATGCCTGCGCCGCACCTTCACCTTACGCCGTTTCTGTATAATTTGCGCCCAACGTGCCAATGCAGCCAGTTTCTTGGGCACATTCTCAGATGACGGCGATGTGGAGGATTTTTTTGATGCCTTAAAATACTAGTTTTTTAATTTTTGAAGTTATACTTCTTTAGGCGCGTTATGAAAAAATGATGAGAGTGAAATTTTACGATGCGCGCATGCGCGCGCACAGCGTCACACAAAATTCTCACGGGAGTAATTGTAAACAACGCCATCTCTGACGTACATGCTGAACTACTTACTGCCGAACTACTTACTGCCTTCGGCAGTAAGTAGTTCAGCATGTACGTCAGAGATGGCGTTGTTTACAATTCAAATTGTGCTTATATACTTTTTTAATAATGCCAAAGAAGTATAACTTCTCACGCTCGTACATAAGTACACGCACCCATTTTTTTTTTGAAGTTATACTTCTTTAGGCGCGTTATGAAAAAATGATGAGAGTGAAATTTTACGATGCGCGCGCACAGCGTCACACAAAATTCTCACGGGAGTAATTGTAAACAACGCCATCTCTGACGTACATGCTGAACTACTTACTGCCTTCGTTGCTATTTTGTGACTCGAAGAAGTATAACTTCTCACGCGCGTACATAAGTACACACTGAATTTTTTTTATTATACGTGTAAATATTGTATTATAAAATTTTATTGAATAGGTAAAGTATAGAATATAAAAAATATCGTGTAATATTTATACGATTCAAATGTGCTATATTTACGAAGGCATTACAAGTGTCGGGTAGTGTTATTGAAAACGGACATTAGTCCATTATAGCGAAATGCGATAGCGTGTTGTCATGAACATCCTGTACGGGGACGAAAAATATTATAAGGGTATATATGTATATTTATAGCACGTTGCATATGCGAATAGATATAGGTATGCCTGTACTATACCTTTACCTACTTATTGATAATTGTCAATGAACTGTTGCCATTGTGAAGGAAGTGAACACATCTTAGTACCAGGAATCGATAAACTTTTGAAAGGCGCTTCTCATCGACTCATTGAAGATGTTTTATTTAAAATCGTCCATTTGTGGAAAAAATACAAGGATGGCGAGGACTGACGAGTACCGGCGAGGATTGACGAGTACTTGCGAGGATTGACGAGTACTGGCGAGGATTGACGAGTACTGGCGAGGACTGACGAGTACTGGTGAGAACTAGCTAGGTAAGGGCTGGCGAGTGCTGGAGAGGACTGGCGAGTACCGGTGAATACAGGCGTGGACTGGCGAGTACAAGCGAAGACAGGCGAATACAGGTGAGGACTGGTGAGTACAGGCGAGCACAGACGAGGACTGGCAAGTACTGGCGTGTACAGGCGAGGACTGCCGAGAACAAGCGAGGACTGGCGAACACAGGTGAGTACTGGCGAGGACCGGCAAGTACAGGCGAGTACAGGCAAGGACTGGCGTGTACTGGCGAGAACAGGCGAGGACTGCCGAGTACAAGCGAGGACTGGCGAATACAGGTGAAGACTGGCGAGTACTGACAAGGACTGGCGAGTACTTAGGTGGGTGACGTACTTAATCAGTACCTTAATGGTTTTCTCTGCATTTTGTACTATTCCCGAGTTGGCAAAAGTGTTATAACGTTCAAAAATACCTTTTAATGGTTTTGAAATAAATTATTTGACTTTGACTTTATTGGGTTTTGGCAGCCTGGAGCTTGCAAATTGGTGATGTGACACCCCCCTGCCGCAGAAGACACTTACTGCCGTTGATCCCGGCAGTAATTCGTAGATTTTTATAATAATACCAGCAGCTGCAGAGCTAAAGCCTCTTCTCATACCGAGACAGCACGAGCATAGATCACCACGCTTGCTCAAGCCGGACTGGTGATTTCAGACTTAGGTATATTAATTATTATAAATCCAGGTTTCCTCATGATATTTTCCTTAATCGATGAAGATAAAGATGATGATGATGTCACTGATGTCCAGGGTCAACTTAGAAAGTACAAAGGCCAACTCATCAACCTACAACATGTCAAATTTCTTTAATAGATTTTTTACTTTATTACAAAATGTTATGGTTCATATTCGAGTGGGAAAATTTGAGTTTGGTATGGTTTGATGTGCTGGCGTCTGTACATAATATGAGTTTGAAAATGTCACATTAGTACGGTGGGATAGAAACAGGCTGGTATCACAGTAAAGATATCTTTACTGTGCTGGTATTATCTATTATTAAACAAAATGAGGGATTCGTAAGGAAAAATTGGGGCAGACGACGTCGCGGACAAAAGCTAGTTGTTGTAATATTCATTTTGTAAATATATGCGTAATGAATTGCATTAAGTTCTAATATTTGCGCCAATTTGTGGCGAAATGCGTCATTGTACTAGCAATTATGTAATCCGATATACCTGCCGTCTTTTGTATTGCGAAACATTTAAAGAAAATAAAATGTAGACTGCAATATACAACAATAAGCAAGCCACCACGCCCATACTTACAGACCATAACTTATCAATGAGTTGTTACATTCTTTTTAGTAGAACTCAAAATGCACTATTCGTTTTGTCTACTATACCCTGATCCAATCAGGAGCTTCCATGGGAACTCTTTCCTGTATGACAGTGAGTGACAAACTAAAGCCGTCATCAGAACCAATACAAACCATTGAATACAACCCAATCTTTCAAACAATCCTCAGAAATATTTAATAAGCAATAACCACGTTTGCAGCAAAAAGTGACGCTGGTGTAGCCGCCGGCTGGCATGGGGAAGACCCGCAACCAGCCCGTGGACACAGGGGTCGACGCCGCGTGCGCCGTGTTCCGCGTGCTGGTCCTGTACTCGTGCATCTTGCTCGTGCACTCGCTGCTGTACTGGGGCCGGCGCTACTTGCGCGCTCGCACCAGCCGGGTCCCGCGCGGCTCCAGCCTCGCAGGCTGACTGCATGGTGCGACGCCGACGACCGGTCAACGTGGTCACCATACCCGACCCTCAATTCACACGCGATTTAATTATGCACACCGCATGGCTCGCCTTCTTCTATATGCTACTGCTGACCCTATTTGAACTAATAGAACTGTTGCGCCCTAAGCCACCCTGTCTCCGCTCAGAGAGCGCACCGGCGGCGAGGACGTCGTCGTCGCCAAAGCGCTGCAAGAAAAGCAAAACCAGCTGTACCGTGTGTAACAATAAGTAAATAGTTTCTTTTTCCTTCATTATAACTTGTAAATCATAATAATGAGTTAATATGGAGACTAGCACTTTGCCCGCGACATCATGCCAAAACCCTACAAATTTCAATATGCACCCCTTTTAGTTTGGTGTTGTAAAATCTACTTTAAATATACACACGTCGCCACTTTCGAAGGGTGGTGAGGACGAAATTAAAATCAATAATAATAATAGTATTTATTTGACTACATAGATCCAACTGTTAGTAAAAAACTAAAACTTAATCTACGGGTTAGTAACTTAATCTAGAACTACACGCAAAAAACGTGCAAAAGAACTAATACATAATAAACGAAAAGGTTGCTGTGTTATTGGACCAATACATTTAAAAATTGCTGGGCATTGGCGCATTCAGCTGTTCAGCTAGGGCCTTTAGAATGCAATTGGAACTGCCACGCACTCTTATAAGTACCTAAAGAAGCGGTATTTTTTCTTTTAATAGCGTAAAAATGACATCAACATCTCCCTGATAGAGCCGTTGGACCCAGCAGGACCATTATGTCATCCGCGTGGCTTAAATTTGTTGACACTGACCTTGTCAGTTTTGCATCCTATCAGTTTGCTTCTGAGCCTAGCAATTAAGTCATTTATGTAGATACAGGTTGAAGAGCCTAGGCGAGGTTATACCCCCCTACCTTACCTACCCCACACTCCAACCTGTACGTGTCTGAAAGAACATCACCCATCACCCAAACATTGTTCACTTGATTTGTTACTCCTGAGGTACACCCGCCTCTCCCAGCTTATCCCAAAGGACTTTATAGGACACTAAGTCAAAAACCATTAAGAGATTAAGGAAACGCATAAACCGGAGTGCATCTATCCATATAGTATTAAACGGTTTGTTTCAGGCTGAGTATAGCGCGCTCTGTAGACAGCTCTAAACCCAAACTGTGCGTATTAAATATTCAGTATCACTTATCTAACTGCTTATGAGGCAGACCGTCCAACACTTTCGCAATGACAGTTGCTAGAGAAATGGGACTGTAACTGGTACGCCTGATCCAATATATCGGCAGATTGTTTTTTAGTATCGGCACCACCATAGATATAAGGATTCCAGAAGAAGGGATTCCTTTATCAGGAAAGAAGCACGCAGTTGTAAAGGTGAACAATGTTTTGTCGAAACCCCTTAAACCACAAAAAGGTGACAGACAAGGATGCATCCTATCTCCGATTCTCTTCAACATCTATGGCGAATATATAATGAGACGAGCCCTGGAAGGTTGGGAGGGTGGGATATCTATTGGTGGTAAGAAAATCAACAACCTAAGATACGCAGACTCTTCACTATTTGCATCGTCCGAGCAAGAACTGCGGCTCACCTTCATTCTCGAGTGGAGAAAGAGAGTGAATTAGTCGGCTTTAACATCAATAAGACAAAGACGAAGGTGTTGGTGGTAGACAGACCTGGAATACTAATTCACTTCAATGATACTCAGGGACCTAGAATTTGTGAATCAGTTTGTCTATCTTGGCTCTCTTCTTAATAACGATAGTGGCAGCGAAAAGGATCATCAGGAGAATTGAAATGTCCAAAGCAGCGATGACCAAACTCACTAGAATATGGAGAGACCGTACCAACGTATCCATTCTGAAGAAGCTCAAAATAACCACAAGGCTATCAACTGTTTCCAGCGGTTACACATCGCTCATAGAAGCCCTGACAGTCTAGATTAGCTAACAGTGGTTAGTCAGGTCAACGGGAAAAGAGCACGAGGTCGTTCACCTACCCGGTGGTCAGACCTAGTAAAGATGCTCACTGGCCTGCCAATGACCAAAGCTATTAAGACCGCCGAGGACAGAAACACGTTGAAGAACGTAGTACATCGAGTGATCAACACTTCATACTAGACACGACCTTCAGCAATGAAGATACCGACTAAGAAGAAGATAGATACCTAAATAAGATTTAGACCACCAATGCTTTTTCAACCGACTTCAAAAAGGAGGAGGTTATCAATTCGTCTGTATTTTTTTTTTATGTTTGCTACCTGAGAACTTTCGACTGGGTGAACCGATTTTATTTGAAAGTTGGTGCTTCCCGTGTGGTCCCATTTTAATTTGGTCCAGTTCTGGCAATGGCATCCATTAGAAAACTATATGTCTTGAATTTGCATTAAGTATGTGCGCGATTTGTTACGCGATTTCTCCGGCAAATTTTAACCGATTTTGAAAATTCTTTTTTTTTTCTGGATAGAGGGGTGGGGGGGGGGGGTGGTCGCATATAAATTTTATCGTAATTGATGCAGCTCTTTTTGAAAAATCAACAAAGTCAAATACCCAAAAATTTCACATAGACGACGTTTCAATTTTTTCAATCTTTGGAGTAGTTAACTTTCAATCTCTGTTTTGGATGAGAAGGAGGTACTAAAAAGCGGAAAATAAAGCTTTTTACAAAAAATACAACCGCCTTCAAAAACTAAAAAGTGAAAAATAACTTTAGCACAGAACACACATTGACTTTAGTTTCGGAAGTCGGTGGCAATACAAAACAACAAACAGAACAAAGCCACCGACTTTCGAAACTAAAGTCAATGTGTGTACCATATTAAGATATAACCCAGCATTGCGTAGGTACTCGATGCTGAGACCCGGCGCCGCGCGTACTCCCACGGCACCGGTCATATGCCCCGCTCCCGCGCTTCCTCACTACAGTCATCAGTGAGGGCTCTCGCTTCAAGATCCCACGGCGGACATCCGGCAAGGAGGCTCGCTGCCTCAAAGGAGATTATGAGCGAGCCACTCTAACGGCCATCGCTCGCTGCGGACGTCGCAGCATTTCGATATTGCGGGCCGCTAGGTTTTTCGCCCATAGCAAGGTTGACGTGCGAGATGCCACTCCGAAATAAAAAAAGGGAGCGCCATAATCGGATCTCGCTCCATTCTAAAACTTGCCTCGGGCCGGCACTGGTCTCAGTCTCTGTAACATTTGGATCGGAAGTAAAAAGTGTTTGATGATTGTTCAGTGTGTTTCAACTTACCTAAGGGTTACCTACTTGAAATCGAATGCCGTTAGATCGAATAACACTTGCTCGAAAACGTTAACTCGATAAATTATGAGCGCGACAGTTCACTACCTAAATGCATCAAAATCTCGAATAACTATAATCTCGAATCATCGGCAGCGCGAAAAGCCATTATCTTGAAACATCATTTCTCGAACGACCATCTAATCGATTTACAGAAAAGTTCTGTATATCGATTAGGTGGCCGTTCATGGCCCTTCGCGCTGCCGATGATTCGAGATTATAGTTATTCGAGATTTTCAGCAGGACTTTCCGGTCCAGCTTTGTCTGTGACTTGGCGTCCTACTGTGTAGCGAGCGGACTCCCTCGTAGCAAGCAGGAGCATTCATTTGGTTGCAGGACTACTGTCCGCCATCTTTTTTACAATGGACAACATGGGCGTAAGATATTTTATTGAAAAAAAAACCAATCGAATTGAGAACCTCCTCCTTTTGGAAGTCGGTTAATAAAGAAAAATTCTCAAATTAAAGTAGTAAACAATTGATAAATAAGAACGGCATTGCAACAATAACAATATTAAAAAAATATGTCAGTTTTTTTCCACACCTTTTTTTTATTTTTATAGTAACAAAACAACATAGCAGAATAGCTACATATTTTCTTTTTTAGGGTTCCCTTGTAGGATCACTCGTGCGTCTGTCTGTCCATCCGTCTGTCACAGCCAATTTGCTCCGAATCTACTGGGACCAAATCAGGTGAAATTTGGTAGGATGGTGTAATCCTATGACCCAAACACAGGTGTGAAAAGTAAATAAATATTTTTTTTAAATAAGGGTAATTTTCGGGTGACAAATTAGGAAATAAAAAAACAGTTTTGCAAACCTTGCTGTGTCATATATCAAATGAAAGGGCTCGTTATGAGGATCTCAAATATATTTTTGTTATTATTGTAAAATAAATAGTTTTGAGTTTATTCATGAAATAAGACGAAAATTGACCATTCCCTGCTGATCTCCGAAACTACTGAGCCTAAAATTTACAAAAAATATACAAAATATAGTTCATTGCTTGTAGATTACAGGAAAACCTATAAGAATTCTATCAATTAGCATTGTACGGAACCCTCTCCATGTGAGTTCAACTCGCACTTGGACTTGGTCGGATTTTTGAAATAGCACGCAACTTAATTGCAAGATCACCGACGTTAGACAGGAAAGAAACAGTACTGATGAGCAGTGCAGTTCATATAGCTCACGCTATATCCTGCTTTACAATCCAGCACGACGCGACGACAGACTACCATACAGGATAGTGAATGGGTCCCTTTAGGGCGCGCCAAGAAGCTTATAGATAAAAGTGGAGGGAACACTAAATACCTAAGTAAAGCAAACTGTGGGCAGACGCTCTCTTTCTGAATGCATACATAGGATAAAGAAAAATATCACTTTCTCGTTCTTATGTATGCATTCAGAAAGAGAGCATCAGCCCACAGTTGGTTTCAAGCTTTTGTTCTAGTGTTGGCTCCATTTATACCTATATCTTCATGGGGCGCGCACTGCACCACAGACTGCACTGCAGCGCACGATTTTAGTCTATGGTTAATGTCATGTCGTTGTCATGAAAGACTGACTGAGTTGAACTTGAAGTCTGAAGTTGACAATTTGACGAAATTCAATCGGTAGGTACGTGAATTCTCTGAAATTCTCGTAATACCTACAATTGAAAATTGTGTGTTATCTTATCTTACACAAAAGCCATTAATGAAGAGTTGGAGTTGATTATTTTCGTTCGCTTGCTGGAGCTTACTGTAACTAACTACTCAATTAACAAAACAATCAACGGTATTGTTGACTTTTGACGTTTTTAATGTTTGATAACATTAGTGTTATTTCCCAGTAATTTTAAATCACCTCACCTCAGTCGACTGAGTGTCTATTCGTTGGAAGATACGTTGTGAACTTGTGACAGGTACGTACTTAGTAGTAGTATCGCGGGCTGGTGACCGCAACTCTGAAAAGGACTTAGCTGGTTCGTTACGTAGATCGCAAATCACCAAGTTGTTGATAATGCGATCACACAGTTTAAAACCCTAATTCTTGTATTAGGTACGCTTACTTCAAATAAACCGACGTCTAAAGCGATCGTATCTGACTTAAATACGTGCAGGTGCAAGGTGTTGTCCATAATACATTGTTTCAA
Organism: Charanyca ferruginea; assembly: GCA_947361185.1. NCBI lineage: Eukaryota > Metazoa > Arthropoda > Insecta > Lepidoptera > Noctuidae > Charanyca > Charanyca ferruginea. Next base: position 484,898 of record OX376063.1, on the reverse strand, counting down.
CAAGTCCTTCCTTAAATGTAAGGAATTTAAACTCACTTAGATTTTAATAGCTGACTATGTCAAATAAATTCTTCAAATGGATGTAAAAATGACTATGATTGGATAACTTCCAGTGGTGGATTTACCAGCAGGCTGAGTAGGCTTGAACCTTGATGTTTAGGGAGTTTAGGTGTACTGAATAAATTATGTCCCACTGCAGGGCAAAACCCTCCCTCCATTCCTTCCATCGGTCTGAATTAATACATTCTTAAAATAGTAAGTACTTTATAATAGAGTCAACTTAATAAATTCTGCTGTAGAACATCTCTCCCAGCAGTCCCCCCAATTTTTTTACCTTTTTTTAGCCAGTTTATGATAATTTTTTTGATGTCTTTCAGAAAGAAGTCTACATCTTTCCAATGACTTTTCCCTTTCATTATACATTGAATGGTATACAAATACTATATTCTGTGGAAACACACCCAGTTCACAGTCCCCAACCAGTAATAGGCCTCTGCCCAGTTAGTATGAGTGAGAATAGAGCTAGACATTTCAGAAAATATATTCCGCAGTGTTGTCACTACCAAATTACTGGATTGTTGTAAAAATAATCTAAGAACTGACAATTGTAGAGGCAAAGGCAGCAAAAATTTAAAAGTCTATACTTGGGAAATATAAATCCACTACTGGTTGGGTGTTCTAAGCATGTTTTTACAACTAAGGTAAATCAAGTGAAAGAGCTGCACAGGCATGATTGACAAAGTCAACATTTTCTAAAACTGTATTTGTATTATAAATGACTTCTTACTATTGATACATAACTTTATTGTCTGATTGAGTAACACAACAACATATTCACAAGCTTTAACAGTTAAAATATTTTGTAGAGATCACAGCACATTAACTGTGGTAGAGACAGTAAAGAATGAAACCATGAAGTTTCTAGCCAGTTGTTTTGTAAGAAACAACAATTGACATCTGAAAACTTAACTGTTTCAGAAACAATGAAGACGGCTGTGACAGTTCTGCAGGAGATGATGGTGAAGATGGGCCAGACTCCAGAATATGAATGTATATCACAGGTATGGCTCTGCAGTTATAAGATTTAGTGAATGTGGATGTGCTCAGGTAGCCCACTAAATTCAAGTTTTTATTGCCTTTTTGATGACCTCGAAATTGCTGATGTGTCACCACCATAACATTCAATTCATTATGTATAACAACAATCTTGCTTGTATTTATAAAACTTAACAACACTTACCTACAAGTCACGCCTATAGATAGTTGTTCCGGGTCTGGCTATAATTATATATGTGAGAATGGCTAAAATAAGTTGTATCCATAGTAAAAAAAAAACAGTCAAGTGCAAGTAGGACTCGCCCACCAAGGGTTCCATTTAAATTCCGTGATTTGGTCACCCATACAATTATGACCGCGCATACCTCGATGATTGATTATGTAGGTACTTTAAATAAAGACTATGTTTTTTATGATTTAATTACAAATGTATAGTTTTTAGACCTTTCCCTGTACTTGTAGTATAACACGATATTACTTGCCAAATTTCATAGTTCTAGGTCAACGGAAAGTACCCTATAAATTTTGATTCCCTTGAGAGTGTCGAAATGTAAGTTTTTCGCGACATAAACCGCCGTATCTTTTTTTTGCTCTTAACTTAGAAGTTTGATTTCTTCACAGCTTCAAGGGACCGTGGACTTAATTATTTCAACTCGATACCTCTACGCGTTCCCGAGATAAAAGGTCTTGACTGACAAAGAGACTGCAACAAAGTGATCCTATAAGGGTTCCGTTTTTTCCTTTTGACGGAACCCTAAAAAGATATCGCGCGCGTTAAGCGTTTCTGTTCATTTTAGTTCTTTACTAATATCACAAGGATCATCCAAAGTATTGAGATTAGTAACTGATGACATACAGTTTGTAGACAGGTCCACAGCACCAGGCCACGTTCGACTACCGCTGCCGGGCGGGCGGCGCGGTGGTGACGGCGTCGGCGCGCTCCAAGAAGGAAGCCAAGCAGGAGGTGGCGCGCCTCATGCTGCAGCAGCTGTCGCGCCGCGGGCTGCCCGTGCCCGCGCCCTACGCCGTGCCCGCCGCCGCCATGCACAGCGATCCTCTGGTACGTGCAGCACGCGCGTGCCGAACAGGACACACAGATTTAAATATTGCTGAACATAATACACTCACATAAAAATATTTTTTTAAATGTTCTAATGCAAAAAGCCTTTTCATATAATGTCTCATTTCAACTATTATCCCATTTTTTCAATAACCTATTTCGGTTCCTGTTGTGATAAAGAATTTAATTACATATTTTAAAAAACCCCCGGCAAAGAAAAACCTCCCAAAAATTAAAAATTTAATGTGTTGTTTTTGGCTCTTTTACTTTATTTTTAACATGACAGCTACTATTTCATGGTACTGTTTCCTCGCTCAAACACGGCGTATTTTTATTTTAAAAATAGTATTTTTATTTGTAAAAATAAGATTTAAGTTTGATGGTACGAGGTGGTACGAAAACGGTACGGCGGGGTTCAACGGCAACGAAGTAAGTGTGCCATATTGGGAACTCCTGGGTCTCAGCGGTAGTATCTACCAAGTAATATTATTGTAGAGGCGTCGTCGCGTCGGGGGCCCCAAGAGGTTTATGAACGCACCAACAATACTGAAAATTGTTAGAAACATTTCGATGATAATATATGCAAAATACGCGCTGAGACGGGATTTTTTTTAATTTAATTTTTATTTCAGACTTAATATTACGACAATTCGCGTTACGCACATCGTAAATACTTCTAATCAAAAGTAATAAGTTCAATAATTTAGCTATATTGATGATTTTTTGACAGAAATTTCTTTCATCTGGAAAAATGCTGAAATTCGATTGCTTATCTGATCTACATCGTACATAGCTAGCTAGCTATGCTGTTTGAAAGCTTTCAAACCGCATACAAATAGCAGTTAAACTGTATGGTTCGGTGTTACAATAACCTGTTTTCTTCGGGGGTTAATCTATTTTTCATCCCTTCTATTCGAAAAGTGTCGTTTTGTTCCTTTAAAAGCGGGAGCAAAGTAGCTCTTTTCTCCACTAGACTTTTTAGCGGGCAGTAATGAGATTTGAATTTGGAACATGAATCGTTAATTGAAATCGAGCGCAAATGTATAAATTACTGGCTGTAAGCTCAGACCAATGTAAAGTGTTAGCTGTACGGTACGGGGAGTCGCGGCACAGTATAAGTACTATCGTACAGTAGCGACACGCTCCCCCCCCCCCCCCCCCCCACCGAAACACTGTTCCTCACGTCTACTCGCGCCGCATTGGCTCTGGCAACGTCTTCCAGTTCAAGGGCTGACTCGTGGCGCGTAGAACGTGTATTCGCTCTTTTGTGAAAAAGAAAATCGAAATATTTTATATCATACAAATTATATATAATATTTTATACTTAAAACAAATAATAATAGGTATATGAAATTATGTAATTTTTGTCAAATTAAACTATGACGTATACATGCACGTACCTGTTTTAAATTAAATACCATGAAATACAAGTTGGAAGTAATAAATAAAATATCTAAAAGTATTGTACAATACTGTGTAAATCATTCCCTCATCAACCGTCATTCCCTCCTAAATGCAATGAGGAAATGACCTTGAGGGTATGACGAATTCTAACTAAAGCTACAAACTTCTGGTATTTATCTACTTACCTATTTGGAAGATCGAATTTCAAACCTTGAAAGAATCGAGTACTCACTTGAGACAGAGAAACACTTATGTTGAGACCGGTATCGCGCGCTCGCGGTGGCAGTGACTGCCCTAGCGATATTAACGCACACACACGCACGTATCTGTACAGTCTACTATTTGTTGAGTAGTGTAGGCTATTATATCGTTTCGTTTGCATGAAGTGTCGCGGGTGTGGTCGCGGTAACTAATAAAATGAAGAAGATGAGAAGAAAATGACTCGAGAGCAAAAATATATTTCCCTCAGGCGGTGTACTTTAAAACCCTCGCTACGCTCAGGATTCTGTTCCAGAATCCGTCGCTATGCTCGGGATTCTATTCTAGAATCCTGCGCTTCGCTCTGGATTCAAAATAGAGCGGTCGCCGTAAAAATAATATTTTGCTTCCTTATCATACAATCTACTATTCTCTTTTACTTCTCGTATGCAGTTATACCCTGTACAATAAGATTAGACATAAACACAAACCTTTTTTACAGTCCCTTCGACCGATTTTGACTTCTATTCCGTAGGCTTAAGGATGACATTAGAGGCAAAAAAGTGGTTACAATAACAACTGTTTACTGCAGTTGCCATTTGTCATGCTACCAACGCAATAGAAGTCAAAATCGGTTGAACGGACTGTAAAAAAGGTTTGAGTAAATGTCAAATCTTATTGTGGTATAGATGAAATTTAAAATAAATGTTGACGTGTGCCGCGTCCCGTGCCCAGCTGACGCCTCCCGCGCCGGTGGACGCGCGCAGCTACGTGGCGCTGCTCAAGGAGCTGTGCGCGGAGTACCGCCTGGCGGGCGTGGACTACGAGCTGGTGGGCGACACGGGCCCGCCGCACCTGCGCCACTTCACGGTGCGCGCGCGCCTGGGCCAGCACGAGCGCGTCGCCACCGCCACCACCAAGAAGACGGCGCGCCAGCTGGCGGCCGAGGAGCTGTACTCCTACCTGCGCGAGAACCTGGCGCGCGTCACGCGCGACTTCAACGAGGTGAACACGTCTGTGGGGTTGGACCTCAGATATAGATAGACCTAGATAACGCTAGAGCTACTACTTCGTGTGCTATTTTCGTGCCTGACTTACGATAAAAAATCGTAAATAAAAAAAATAAAGTAAACGTTTCCTTCCATCGGTATGTCATTTTGTGATTAATATTATGCGTAATTAATTTAAAAAAACAATTATCTTTAATCTAATACCCTCAGTAATACCTGGTAATAAGGAAATAAGGAATAATAAGGAAAAACAAAACATTCGTATTACATTGTGACGTCCAAAAAATGGCACGCTTGGTTTTCATACAGATCGTGATACTTACGTTATCTAGGTCTATCTATATCTGTTGGTTGGACGCACGACAGACGGTCATTGCCTGACTTCACTAACTTTTCTAAATTGACCACTCACAAAGTGTGCATGTCGAATGTTTGTTTGAGGCTTAGGCACCGCCTAGGGTTTGAGTCCCGGGACGTCCCGTATCTCGATATTGTAATCATTTTATTTTCGATATAAACTTTGCTTCCCGCTGAGCCATCAGTAATCTGCTAGTTACTACTTGATACCTACATATACGTAACTTACTGAGTGAATATACAGATGCGTTCATTGCCAAATTGATATTTTGTGACAAGTGCGTGAAAGATCGTCACTGAGTTTAAATTGAGTATCTATTTAATTTGGAACCAATTAATTTTATATGGAACATAACATACCACATAAATATACAAGCACTAGGTATGTTGCTTACAAAACCTACCCTAGCAGTATGGTAAGTTTGGTATCGGTGCAATAAGGGACATCTAAATCGATTTGAATACTGCCTCGGGCAAGCTAATTAAAAAAATGTATGAAAACATTTTGACTTTCTTTAAAAAATATATGTTTCCTTTCAGAATTTTGCTGGCTACAATATTTAGGGTACTTTCCTTTCAGAGCCCTTTCAAACTTTCCAACCTGTAAAAACAATAAATAAATACTTAGAATGTTTTATCGGGGCGCGTTGTATTTCGACGTCTTAATACACAAAGTCAAACGTGAAGTAAGTGATGAAGCAGTACCGTGGGCTGTACTTAAACACCACTGTCCCCGGCCCCGCCGCGCTGCATGTACACGACGCATAACGAGTGCTGCCCGCAGGAGGACGCACTGGTGCGCGCGCACGAGAAGGCCATGGAGCGCTACTGTGACGTCAGCGACGAGCCGCCGCGCCGCCCCGACCTGGGGCAGAAGCTGGCCGAGTACCACCTGGGGCTGGTGGCGCGCCTGGGTGAGTACCGACCTGGGGCAGAAGCTGGCCGAGTACCACCTGGGGCTGGTGGCGCGCCTGGGTGAGTACCGACCTGGGGCAGAAGCTGGCCGAGTACCACCTGGGGCTGGTGGCGCGCCTGGGTGAGTACCGACCTGGGGCAGAAGCTGGCCGAGTACCACCTGGGGCTGGTGGCGCGCCTGGGTGAGTACCGACCTGGGGCAGAAGCTGGCCGAGTACCACCTGGGGCTGGTGGCGCGCCTGGGTGAGTACCGACCTGGGGCAGAAGCTGGCCGAGTACCACCTGGGGCTGGTGGCGCGCCTGGGTGAGTACCGACCTGGGGCAGAAGCTGGCCGAGTACCACCTGGGGCTGGTGGCGCGCCTGGGTGAGTACCGACCTGGGGCAGAAGCTGGCCGAGTACCACCTGGGGCTGGTGGCGCGCCTGGGTGAGTACCGACCTGGGGCAGAAGCTGGCCGAGTACCACCTGGGGCTGGTGGCGCGCCTGGGTGAGTACCGACCTGGGGCAGAAGCTGGCCGAGTACCACCTGGGGCTGGTGGCGCGCCTGGGTGAGTACCGACCTGGGGCAGAAGCTGGCCGAGTACCACCTGGGGCTGGTGGCGCGCCTGGGTGAGTACCGACCTGGGGCAGAAGCTGGCCGAGTACCACCTGGGGCTGGTGGCGCGCCTGGGTGAGTACCGACCTGGGGCAGAAGCTGGCCGAGTACCACCTGGGGCTGGTGGCGCGCCTGGGTGAGTACCGACCTGGGGCAGAAGCTGGCCGAGTACCACCTGGGGCTGGTGGCGCGCCTGGGTGAGTACCGACCTGGGGCAGAAGCTGGCCGAGTACCACCTGGGGCTGGTGGCGCGCCTGGGTGAGTACCGACCTGGGGCAGAAGCTGGCCGAGTACCACCTGGGGCTGGTGGCGCGCCTGGGTGAGTACCGACCTGGGGCAGAAGCTGGCCGAGTACCACCTGGGGCTGGTGGCGCGCCTGGGTGAGTACCGACCTGGGGCAGAAGCTGGCCGAGTACCACCTGGGGCTGGTGGCGCGCCTGGGTGAGTACCGACCTGGGGCAGAAGCTGGCCGAGTACCACCTGGGGCTGGTGGCGCGCCTGGGTGAGTACCGACCTGGGGCAGAAGCTGGCCGAGTACCACCTGGGGCTGGTGGCGCGCCTGGGTGAGTACCGACCTGGGGCAGAAGCTGGCCGAGTACCACCTGGGGCTGGTGGCGCGCCTGGGTGAGTACCGACGTGTTTCTAGAACATTCACAGAATTCTTGATTTTTATTCATGCAAAGTATATCTTATCAAAAAAATATAAGTATAGGATTGCGTCTCTGTGTAATTATAATGGTTCGGCCGCAACTGTGTGTATCGTCCCGAAGTAATGCGTGCCGAAGCTTCGTACGTTTCGACACTAAAAAAATCATCGTGATAAAAGCTGTGGTCATATTAACGGCTTCGATAATTTGCATGAAATATCGTGCAATAATTCAAGATGGCTGAAATCATTTCCAAACGTTTAACAATGGACGACGACTTTCTTTACTTCTACTTTTTCTACTAAAACAACGGCCGAAATGAATAACGCAAGTCAGACCACGCAACGCGATATGTTAGAGCGCGATAACACACACGTAGCCCAAATGTTCACGACGATAGCCGATAATAACCGGTTATTATCGGCTATCGTCGTGAACATTTGGGCTACGTGTGTGTTATCGCGCTCTAACATATCGCGTTGCGTACGATACACACGTATCGTGTCATGGCGCGCAGCTTCGTGACGATACACGCAGATGCGGCCGAAGCATTAGACAGACACGCAATCCAGTGTTTATCTGTTAGGTAAGTTTGGGCGAATCAAAACGGCGAGTGCACTTGTTACATTTCAAAAAATATTTTTGTTCACGCTTTCTCGTGAAGTTACTCCCGCCGCCCTCGTGCCTAACTGAGTGTGTCCGAGCAGATGAGGAGACGCGCGCGGCCGTGTTGGAGGCGCTGGAGCAGGGCCGCTCGCAGGCCCCCGACGTGGCGCTGGCGGGCGCGGCCGGGGCCCTGCGCCTGCGCCTGGAGGCCGGCACGCTGGGCGCAGTGCACGTGCTCACGCTGTCGGGCTGCGCCCCCGAGCTGGCGTTCGTGGGCGCGACGCCGGCGCAGGCTGCGGAGGCCGCGCTGCGCTACGTGCGGCGCGCGCTGCGCACGGAGCCCCCCGCGACCCCCTCGCCCGCCCAGCCCGCCTGCTCGTCCTCGACGGACGATGTCATCATGTCTTTATAAGTACTGAAGGAACCGTATAATTTTAGTCGAACTAACACAACAGAAATCATCATCGGGCTTAAAAGTAAAAATGGGGGTACCGCAGGGCTCAATATTGGGTCCGTTCCTCTTTTTAGTTTATAATAAACGATTTACCTTATTTACTGAAAAATCAACCACAAATGGTGTTATTTGCTGATGATACTTCCTTGATTTTTAGAGTTAATAGACGGGCACAGCACCATGACGACGTAAATGACGCTATGCTTAAGGTTCATAATTGGTTTACTGTAAATAATTTAGTATTAAATGAGAAGAAAACTAAATGCATAAGATTCGCTTTACCGAATGTTAAAAGTAGTGAATGTAACGTTGTATTGAATAAGAATATACTTGAATTCGTCGAAAAGACTGTTTTCCTAGGAATTACGCTTGACTCAAAGCTGCAATGGGGTCCTCACTTAACATCTCTTGCAGGGCGGTTGAGTTCGGCCGCTTACGCTGTCAGAAAAATCCGGCATTTGACAGACGTGGATACCGCTAGGCTAGTATATTTTAGTTATTTTCATAGCATCATGTCAATTCATGTCCTACGGTATCTTGCTTTGGGGGCGGGCTGCAGATATTGATTCTATTTTGATTCTGCAAAAGCGGGCTGTCAGAGCCATCTATAATCTCAGCAGACGCGAGTCTCTAAGAGAATTGTTTAAACAGATTAACATCTTGACGGTACCTTGTCAATACATATATAAAAACATTATGCATGTTCGAAAAAACCTTCATCTTTTTAATAAAATAAGTGACAGACATAGTGTTTATACTAGAAATAGGAACAAATTAGATCAGCCAAGTTTCAGATCGTCAAAAGTTCATACCTCTTTTATAGGGTACTGTGTAAAATTGTATAATAAAATACCTCTTGATATTCTACATGTGAATGAAAGACAATTTAAAACATGTATTAAACGCACACTGTGTAGACAAGCATATTATAAATTAGAAGACTACATCAATGATAAAAATGCTTGGCTAAATGCTGGTTCTGCTCCACAGGCAGTTTAGGGAATATCCTAATTGGAGGAATGTTGTTTCCTACCCCTTTTTTTATTGACATGAGTAACGAGTATCGTTATTATTATACACAAATATATTTTAATTACTTTTTCGACATTTTAGAAACATTGGAAACCTTAGTTTTGTATAATTTAGCAGCATTATTTCAATTTTGTAAATGTGAGTACCATGGAGCCATAAATTAAGTAAATTATTATGTGTTTGACATAAATGAGCATGGCGGTTGAGAGTCTAATTGTCATGCTCACTCAAATGTCTCGCTGCACTAACGAGCATTTTGCTTTTCAAACCGGACAAAATTAATTAGGACGTTTTTTTCATTGGAAATGAATAAAAATACATAAGTGAATAAAGAAAATCATATATTTTTACAAACATGGCTAACACCAAAAAAATTAACTCAAAATGATTTCATTCTAATGGATCTTAGCTTGATTCATCTGACTAAGCAAGTCTTAATGATTGGTCTACTTCTGTAACCAGCAGGCGTAGCATGACAATTCTATCTCTACTCTACGTAGAATAGACATAGTTCTTTCTATTCTACTTGACATCTCTACATAACCGAGCATGAGCCGATCGGTAGACTCGCGTTTCTACGTAGAGTAAGACATATCTTTTCTTTCCATAGCAACGGCGGGGTGCTGTGTTGTAGCTAGACGTTAAAAATTTTATGATAAAATTGCGTTTCGTTGTCGACAAAAATGTGTCAATCGTTACGATTTATCACCTTTTGAACGATTATTTATTTACTTAGAGACAACAAACAGTATATTAATAAGTACACATAGGTTAGAACTTAAGAATAAAGGTAACAAATAAATATTATGTACACTACTCATACCCACATTGTAATGTTATTCAAAGCAACAACGAAACGTTATTTTTATTGTGACGGGTGACGGCTGTCGGTTCAATCTAGACATGGGCGTTTTTGGTTTTGAACGCAAACTGATATTTATCCGATTTCAGATTTCAAAATCGATTTCAAAATCCGTTTTTAGAAATCCGATTTAGCCTTTCTAGTTCCAAGAAACATTGAAGCATAAACCAAAATACATCAACGTATAATCTTGAAAATGTAGTCTATAAATACTTGGCAGTAAAGATGATATTGATCGCATTATAATGTCTGTTAGATTTCCGAGAACCGAAATCTAAATCACAAAATTCGCGCTATCCTTTTTACTCCGCTATGTTACGCTTAGTTAGAAAGAGAGAAAGCGAATTTCTAACGCAATCCAACCAAACGCAAATTGTTCGCGTTTGGAATAGTTTGGATTTCGTTTGGTGATGTGATATTGTGATCCAGTGATTTTATTGTCGATTCAATTGGTGGTAGATCGTTAGCGTTTGGTTCGTCTAAATAGATTTTTAAAATCAGATCTTCAAGTTTGAGAAATCGATACGAATCGATTGGTGTTTGAAATCGGATTTTGAATTCGTTTTGATATATCGGACGCATGCCTAGTTCAATCAATTCGGATTTGCAAACTATTAGAGTAACTATTTATCAAAATATTTAAAATATTGTATGTATAGATCTATGTGTCTAAAAACAATATTAAAAATGTAATTGTCCAAATGTTTCGATTTTGGAAAATAAACAGACTTGGGACCGCGGCAAAAAAAGTAAGTACGAGTAAATATAAGTAAGTGAATGAAATTACTAAATAATTAGCATTGTGCATTGGTGTATTGTGTGTGATTAATTGAGAATGTAGTCCTCGATTAGTTGAAAATCGCATTTGAGGATTAAAAGAAGATTGTCGCATCGTCTGATAAAAATTCTTGATTTACAAAGGCAAATTCTTCACTTTTATCTCCTTGCTATGATATGATAGGTACCTTGGTCATGCTTTTTTTTTCTTTATTACTTATCGTCAGTGTTCTTACCTCATTCACATACATACTAAAACTGATTTATTTATTTATTTGCAGCATGCGAAGTACCAACCCACAGATTGAGATGTTGTTGGTGGACTACAATTTCCAAAGAAACTATTAGTTAATCTGTGACAATAAGTTTATTTAAAACAAACTAACTGAAAGGAAAATAAGACAAAGCCATTTACAAAGGTACAATTTTTATTTACATAAAATAAATTTCTTATGTAACGAGTAATGTCAGTTCTTCCATGAGTTGCGACTTGTAGAACCTCTACCTATGTGCCTCCGTAAAGGGCTACCTCTGTGCTTCAGGGTGTACCATGATAAGCATTCAAGTCATGAGCCGGTTCCAAAGTTTAGCCCTAACCTCCTGAAAATCAATAATAAATAATTAATTTTGTGTTTTGTTATTACAGATAACATAGTTCCCGAATGGTGAAACATTATGAGGCCCAAAAATGAATTACCTAGTTGTACATACAATAATTATATTAATAAATAAAACTATACACCTATTGACTTTTTATTACTTCAAATTATTAATCTGTCCGGTTTCAGACAAATAAATTAAATACAATATACCTACTATATAGTCTCTTATATGAATATTTTCTACTTTTTTACTTGTTTGCCAAGCACTCTGGCCTTGCATGCTTCCTTTGCCTTTTATTATATTCTTGTTCTAAATATAAGAGAGCGCCTTGACTTCCATAGTACAAGTTTAGTATAGTACTTAGTTTGGAAGTCCAGTTTCAAAAATAAGTACAACCCTATTATGTGCAATATGCTTTTTTTTTTTATTTGGTGAGTACCTAGGTACAGTAAGAAATCTATCCTATACTAAACGGCTACTCACTTCAGCAATCAAAGAACTAGCAAATGATTAGACATTGTTGGATTCACGGTACCTACCTAGGTAATATTTCTGACCTATTTGTATTAGAAGCAGTTGGAAGGAGTGGGTTCCTAATCTTCAAACAGATTGAACTTACTTTAACAGTTCCTGAGATTTTCTAGGAGACAGATCCTTGCAGGATCAGCTCCCGGCACAGATTCTGCAATCTCTTTACTAACTTCATAATTTTCCAAAACCTCGTTTTCGGGAAGAACGAGAGCCCCGGTTTAATGCATTCTTCTTTGCAAAAAAACTGAGAAGATGCTGACGGTAGTCCTCCAACATGTTTTCAAAATCAACTTCAAGTCGGCTTTTGTGGAAGAGTCGCCAGTTTTAAAATCAATATAGATCCTTGTCTACATAGAAATAAACTTGTCTAGGTCAATTGTGATGTAGACTATTTGACACTTGTTGGAAGAAATGTTTCTACACCCAAATGTCAAAAGTAGAGAAAAAAATGGTCGTCATGCTCGGCATTGTAGACTTTTGTCTACTGTAGAGTAGAAACATTTCTTCTCTTCATCGCCATACTCGCAACGAAAGAAATCTTTCTACAACCGGCATTTTGTCTATTCTTCCTGTCAGTATGTCTATTCTTCCGTAGACATAGCGGTGGTCATGCTACGCGTGCAGTTCTTCCGGCTCGAACAACTCTAGAGTTTCACTTTGAAGGACTGGCTTTTGCTCGGTTTACGTTTCCGTACACCACTTATAAAATAATCTAATGTAAGAAGCACCCTGTTGAGGACATCTTGATTACATTGATTTCTCGAAAATTTTAGGGCATAATTTTGTCGGTATGAGCGGTAGTGCTTATTACGGACTTCGGCAATCCTATTTGATGACGAATCTGCAAAAAAAAACGACAGAGTTCTAAATCTGCCAAATAATTCAAAAATCCTTTATCATTTTAAAAGTACATTTTTTTGAAGTGGTGGAAAGATGTGGAAAAAGTTTTAACTGTTTTGATGTCGTGAAACTCTATATTTTATTACAAAAGTATTTTTATAACCCGATCTAACTCGGTACTATTACAAAAGTACTAATTAATGAAGAAAACATACACGATTTTCATCTTTTTTTCCCCTCTATTGATACTGGTTCTATACATAATAAGTAGTCAATCATACTAAATATAATATACATTAAAATTAAGTACATACCTTGTTCTTCAGATTCCATAGTTAAAACTTCCCACAATTCACTTCAAACCACTTTTAACACCAAGTGCAAGTTAAAAACAATATAATGTATCATGAAAGTAGATGTGCGCACTAAACTAAGACTATGTAGCGGTAGCGCGACCTCTGCGCGCCGCCATCCTGAAAGCATACACATGCGTCCTTCCGCCACGGAGCGCGAACGCAGACTAAAGCGCCCCTTAGAAGCGCGGGATATTTATGGTTCGACCCGCGGAGTGAATCGCGACCGCGATCGATCTAAATACTTCGGAATCCTGCGCTCTGATTGGTTGTACATATTTTAGCATTTAGGTATATCACTACGCATAGGTTTAAGTTTGTAATATAATAGGGCTCATTTTATTTTAATAAATCATTCCATTTTCTACACTCGCTCGGTGTTGTCATTTACCCGTAAACTTTATACTAGAGGACACTCGCCTCTAAATTGGTGACCCGACAATCCTGAATCAAGACGCCTACCTTCAGATACTTCTAATAGTGAAGAACCGTCGAGATCAAGTGAAACAGCATCATGTCAAGGGATAATGCCGAAGATTTCTGTGACGCCCAAGGAACCGTGACAGCGAAGAGCGACGTGGCTACGGTATCATTACCAGCACGAATACCACCTTTTTGGCGCCAAAACCCCCGTCTCTGGTTCGCACAATTTGAAGCCGCCATCGCTGCCAGTAAAATCGGAGAAGAACAGAGATTCAACCTCGTCGTCACACAGCTGGGCTACAACGATCTAGAACAAATTGGCGATATCATCCTCAATCCACCTAGTTCTGGCAAGTACACCGCACTCAAGAACAGGCTGATATCAACATACCAGGAATCAGACCATCGCCAGCTACAGAAATTACTCGGCGGCCTCGAACTCGGCGACCAGAAACCTACCCAGCTACTCCGCAAGATGCGTGATTTGAGCGGGAAACTCCTAACAGATGAAGCACTCCAAGTCATGTGGCTCAACCAGCTGCCCACGCAAGTCCGCGCCGTGCTCTCTGTGAACACCGAATCCACGCTCGAGATACTAGCTGCAATGGCCGACAAAATGATGGAGCACTTCGAGCCAGCATCAGTCGCCGCAGTCTCCACCGCAACCACGTCAAGTCAACGCGAAAGCCAACAGAATGCTGCATCCATGACGAACCTACAAGTCGATTTGTTATCAAAACAAATCGAAAAATTATCACTCGAGATCGCTGACCTACGCACGAGTCAACAACAGCGTGCGGCGTACCCCCGCCGCCCTCGCCCCCGTTCCCGCCACCAGTCCGCGTCGCGGCAACGCAGCGGTTCGCGCCAAAATTCCCGCGCGCCAAGCAAGCCGGGCGACGCTGATTGGCTGTGTTGGTATCACCACCGATTCGGAGAAGAAGCTCGCAGGTGTGAGTCCCCGTGTGCAACAAAGAAGCGGGAAAACTAGAACATACATCGACTGTGGCGGGAGTCGATGTTAATCAACGAAGCCACCGCCTATGCATCACCGACATTAACAACAGAGAGAAGTTTCTTGTCGACACCGGAGCCGACATATCTGTGTTAGCAGCAAGAAACAAACAATATTTGAAGCCGACAGAAAACACCTACAAATTATTCGCAGCGAACGGCACAGAAATATGTACCTACGGAGAGCGTACACTCGAGCTCAACTTAGGTTTACGTAGAAAATTCAGATGGACATTCGTCGTCGCTGACGTGAAGACATCGATACTGGGCGCAGATTTTCTAGTAAATCACAAATTACTAGTCGACTTACATCACCGAAGACTAATCGACCGCGTTACCGATCTCAGCGTTAACGCCGTCCAAGTACAGTCAACTGAAGAAACCGTCTACATAATCGACCGTAACCACGCCTATCATGACATCCTGAAGAAGTATCCAGACATTCTGCGACCCATGTCACTCAAGACTCCGGCTAAACACGACGTAACACACCGCATAGAAACAACAGGACAACCTATTTACTCGAGGCCACGCCCCCTTCCTCCGAACAAATACAACGCCGCAAAACTCGAATTCGAAAAGATGATGGAGATGGGTATCTGCAAACCTTCGAAGAGTCCATGGGCCAGTCCACTACACGTCGCACAGTGTTATTTTTGCCTCGAAAAACGGACATCCCCTTTTTATTAACTTACCCGATAGAACAGGTTATTCTAAAGGTAAGAGTAAAATACCCGTGTGCCCATTGTACACCAAACACGAGTAAAAAAAGTTTTAGTTTTTTTTTTCACTTTTCTAAATTAATCAATTACAAAAAAAAATATGCATTATTTTTCCCTTTTCTTTATTATGTGTAATAAAACGATGTTAAAGATATTACAAAAATAATTCAAAAGAGTACTAACTAGTACAAATGTAAAGAAATATGCTTTTTTTGTGTTTTTAGATTTTGATTTTTTACGGTTGTATCTTTGCTTAGTTGGATTCAATATTTATGTCAAATCATATTTAGACCCCAACTAATCACTAGAAAAAAAAACACATCCAAATCTCGCTGTATCTAGGAGTTATTCACTTCTAAAGTTTTTTCTGATAATTCTGATTTTAGGGTCATCAACTTCACAAAAAAAGAACGTTTTGTTTGTTGATTTAAATTTTATGTTGGATTCTATTTTATCATAAAATAATACTTATCCCCATCACCCACCCACTCTCATACATTTTACAAATAATATTCTTATATTTTTTTATTATTTAAAGTGCTAGTATTAAATATTTACAGACCTCACTTGCTTAAAGTACTTACTTTAATTATCATTTTCCGTAGATAAAAATAAGACCCTAAGATAAGATAAGATAAGACCCCTTCCCCGTACCACAAATTGCCCTTCATTGGATACACGAAATTTATTCGTTTATTGTGTACATCATACGTATTTAACATAGTATGATATTAGTAAACTTGCAAAATATATGCAAACAAATATCTACATCAAGACATCAAACACATTATTACAGGAAAACACAAAAATATATAACAAGCTGAACTATCTTCCAAGCAACCTTGAATGGACAGAAATGGCCTGGACACTAAAATGGGGTAGCTCTTGGAGCAAACACACAATTTAAAAAAAAATAGGATTACTGGCATTATAATTCCGTTTATTCATTTTAATTTAATTTACTTTTTAATTACTTATAAAATAATATGAAAATAGTCGGATTTATCATTAACAATGTGAAAATTGTACTATAATGTACTATATGTCCTTTATTTATTTTTACTCATATTATTTTACATTTCTAAATATTTCTATATATCATTGAAAAAAAATAGTAGCCCACTGGCATCGATCGGTAACAGGGTCCTATTATTGTTATTATTTTTTTTCAATAAAAAAAATAATCATTTTAAAAAATACGACTTGTGCCGACCCTAGCGACAAAATTTTAGAATCCTGTAAATTCTAGAAACCGTAAGATTTGGATATGATATTTTAAATAGGGACTTCTTAGTGCCAAAGCAACATATTGTGTCGATATTGAATCCAATTACCATGAAATAAGCCCATTATAAAATAAAATCGAAAATATGTAAAATTCGATGTTACTCATCGCAGGTTAGCGATAAAAATTAAGCGTTTGCTTGATAATTTACTTAACTAAAAGCATCAAGTAATTGCAATCAACGATATAACAAAAACGAATTGGATCCTAAGTTATTGCCATTTCTATGGCTTTTATGGAAACCATAGAAAAAAAATAAAAAAATTATATCTCCAGATTGGGACGAAATTGTCACACGGGTATTTTACTCTTACCTTTAAAATAACCTGTTCTATCGGGTAAGTTAATAAAAAGGGAATGTCCGTTTTTCGAGGCAATAATAACACTGTGCGTCGTCAAGAAAAAAGATGGTTCACTACGTGTATGCGGCGATTACCGAAGACTTAACGCCGTGACTGTACCCGACCGCTATCCAATTCCGAGAATTCAAGACTTTACGTACCAACTACACGGGAAAAAAGTCTTTTCAAAACTGGACATGAAGATGGCATATTTTTCTATACCAATCGATGAAAAAGACGCTGCAAAGACCGCCATTATAACACCATTCGGTCTCTTCGAGTTTAACTGCATGACGTTTGGCCTACGCAACTCAGGTCAAACGTTTCAACGTTTCATGCACGAAGTATTACGTGGACTCGATGACATAGTATTTTGTTTCGTCGACGATTTACTTGTTTACTCTACGAATGAAGAAGAACACCAGCGCCACCTACATCAAGTACTTGAACGATTGAACAACTACGGTGTCACACTCAACATCGATAAGTGTGAATTCGGCACGAACAAAATACAATTTCTCGGATACGAAGTCACGCAAGACGGAATCAAACCCACTGAAGATCGCATTCAAGCAATAATCACCTATCCGAAACCAACTACAATACAAGAACTCAGAAGATTTTTAGGCATGATCAACTTTTACCGCAGCTGCCTACCTCATCAAGCCGAACATCAAAACCTACTAAACAAGTACCTACACAATAGCAAAAAGAACGACAAATCACCAATCGCCTGGACGCCTGAAGCCGAACAAGCCTTCGAACAATGCCGCCAAAGCATACTCGAGGCGACCGTTCTGACGCATCCAATACAAAACGCTCCGCTTTGTTTACTTACCGACGCATCTGATACCAGTCTCGGCGCCGTACTTCAACAGAAGGTTGACAACGTGTGGAAACCACTCGCCTACTACTCCAAGACAATGAGCGAGACGCAGCGAAGATACAGTGTGTACGACCGCGAACTACTTGCGATGTACACAGCTGTTAAGAATTTACGTCGACTGATAGAGGGCAATGACCTCACGATCTGCACCGATCACAAACCTCTAACGTACGCGCTTACAAGAACGCCGAGCAGTACCGACACACCAAGAAGAGAGCGACAACTTCACTACATAAGTCAATTCTGCACAAACATCAAGTACATTCATGGCGATAAAAACGAAGCAGCTGACGCGTTATCACGGATATCAGAAGTCGAACTACTGAACTCAACTATCGACTACAACAAACTCGTTCAAGAATATGAAAACGATGCTGAGTTACAAGCTTGCCTGAACAACCCCAAACTCAACTTTACCCGACTGACTATGCCCGGAGTTCAACGACCTATACTATGCGAAACATCTACAGCGAACATTCGACCTTATTTACCATCAACTTGTCGTCTCGCCGCCTTCAAAGCGCAACATGAATTAAGTCATCCCGGAGTTCGAACATCAAGAAAAATCATAGCAACGAAGTACTTCTGGCCTTCTATGAACCGGGACATAGCTACATGGGCAAGGGCCTGCATCGGGTGTCAGCGCGCTAAAGTTCATCGACACGTGAAAAGCCCACTCGGTGAATTCCAAGAATCTACTAGGTTCGCACATACTCATCTGGACCTCGTCGGACCACTGCCGCTATCTAATGACTATAGATACCTAGTCACGATGATCGACCGCTGCACCAAATGGCCCGAGGCGATACCTACGCGTGACATCACTTCTGAAACAGTAGCGAAAGCTGTGTACGACGGATGGATATCGCGATTCGGCTGCCCGCTACGTATTACTACGGACCAAGGACGACAGTTTGAGTCTGCACTGTTTACGTCGCTGATGAAGAAGTTTGGTGTCACTCGCATTCGGACCACTGCATTTCACCCGCAGGCGAATGGTCAAGTCGAGCGATGGCACCGAACACTAAAGTCCGCGTTGATGGCGCGATCGGCCTCAACACGCTGGAGTGAAGAATTACCCACAGTTCTCCTAGGACTTCGCACCGCACTTAATGAGAACACCTCCGTCAGCCCGGCCCAGATGACATACGGTACAACAATACGCATCCCGTCTGATTTCTTCGTGCCTACAACGCCGAATATCGAAGACGCCGAGTTTGTTCGCCAGCTGACTGAAACAATGTCGTCGTTGTCGCCTGTGAGAAGAACGCACTCAACGAACGCGAACACATTCGTGTACAAAGATCTCGCAACCTGTACACATGTGTTTCTGCGCAACGACACCGTGCGCAGACCGCTCACGCCACCCTACGACGGCCCGTTTGAAGTACTACATCGCAGCGAAGATGGAAAACTATTCACACTGCAACTACCGTTACGTACCGCCGTTGTGTCAGTCGACAGATTAAAACCAGCACATCTATACAACGAAGACAACAGTGACAACACACAGACTACAATAACGCCACTCTCGTCGCCGCCGTCGCCACCGCCGCCGGCACCGACAGCGCCAGCAACACCGCCACCGATCGCACCGACGTCGACTCAGGCTAATTCCAACTCATCAGCTGCACTTCATCCATCGAGCTCAACGCGCAACAACACCTACGTCACAAGATCCGGCCGCAGAGTGAAAAATAACGTACGCTTCGCTTGAGGGGGAGCTATGTAGCGGTAGCGCGACCTCTGCGCGCCGCCATCCTGAAAGCATACACATGCGTCCTTCCGCCACGGAGCGCGAACGCAGACTAAAGCGCCCCTTAGAAGCGCGGGATATTTATGGTTCGACCCGCGGAGTGAATCGCGACCGCGATCGATCTAAATACTTCGGAATCCTGCGCTCTGATTGGTTGTACATATTTTAGCATTTAGGTATATCACTACGCATAGGTTTAAGTTTGTAATATAATAGGGCTCATTTTATTTTAATAAATCATTCCATTTTCTACACTCGCTCGGTGTTGTCATTTACCCGTAAACTTTATACTAGAGGACACTCGCCTCTAAAACTAGTTTCCGACTATACCTGGCCGGGCGCGAGGAGGGGAAGGGTCCAAGATAGGACCGGCTTATGGTGGTACCATTACTCAGGTCCAATAAAACGTAAATTATGGTGACATTTACAGCAACTTGTAATTGTCACTTTTGTCCGATTTTGAAGTCAAAATGCTCGTTAGTGCGCTGGTGGTGGCGCGTGTGTTGGATCATTCAGCTCCAAGAAGCTTATAGATAAAAGTGGAGGCAACACACTAAATACTTAAGTGAAGCCAACTGTGGGCAGACGCTCTCTTTCTGAATGCATACAACAGATAAAGAAAACACATATCACTGTCTCGTTCTTATGTATGCATTCAGAAAGAGAGCATCAGCCCACAGTTGGTTTCAAACTTTTGTTCTAAGTGTTGGCTCCATTTATACCTATGTCTTCATGTTCAGCTCCCTCTAAAATGGTTGAGCTGAATGGTGCTGATTCACGCGTCATGTTCGTGAACGGGCGCTGTCAGTAGAGATTGGTCAACTCTTAACTGCCATGGTTTTTATCTTGATTATTTTTTATATTTTGTATTTCTAGATTACCTTCATTGTTTTCACGTATAGAAGCAACAAGAATAATGTAAGCAGTATTTTGTAAAAACCTGATTTTAAAAGAGTGTCCGTGTAGTTTCTTGCTCGTTCTTCTCCATAGAGACCTACCTACGTTTTGGAACGAGCAACTAGCTTCAACTTTCTGACTAACTGACCGACTCCTTGACAATTCAAAAGTGCCTGTAAATGGTTTAACTGAAATAAATGCTTTGACTTTTGAAACTATGTATATATTTTCATAAAATAAAAATATGTGTCGTATTCTATTGTTATTTTATTTTAGTTTTGATAATAGAAATAGTGACTATTAATGTTAGGTACTGGTCATTTTTTCTTAGTTTTCATGGTTTTCCTCCTAATCAGTGCGATCGCGATCAGCGTATTTAGTATTAATTCCTAAGCGTCAATCGGCGTAAATCTAATCCAATTAAAAAGGTATAATAACGAAAGACAAACATTAATGAATTAAATTCAGTATCACGCACGTATCAGTAGAAGTTTGTGGATGTTCTAATTTCAGAAATATTGTGGTATCCTACATCGGTGTGGGAAAATGCCGGTCGCTGTATTCCATTGGTTCACACACAAAATCTCATAATAGCTGCAATCAGAGTTCGCAGTCTTAATTAAGCTGCCACAAAAACTAACGAGAGATATCACCTCGGCTTCCTCGTACAGTAGTAAGTACAGACATCAGTTCACAGAGTTCTGGATTATAGTCACACAAAAATAAGGCATAATAACTGGATGGAAAGAACTGAACTCTACGAACTTCTTAATTATAAGCCTCTATGGTGATTTATGTGTATCTTTGCATGTCTACGATGTTCTTAAAAGTAGGTAATTAATCATTTTCATTATTATTTCACCGAAATATATTTGGAACAGGCCTCCCCCCATAGAACTGCCTGCCGCTTACATCCACCGGTTACCCGCGACCTTAACGATGGTGTCGGTCCATCTGGTGGGAGGCCAACGCTACGTTTTCAGGTTCGTGGTCGCCACTCTAGGAACATAGTTTGTAAGAGGCTTACTAACATGTATATATAGCATTGTAGGTATTCTACATTTAATACTGTAACCGAATGCCTGTAGACAGACTTCGACTATACACCCTCGTTGGGGGGTGGGGGGGGCAACTTAAAAGCTGGATCTAACCTTGATTCGTATTTTAGTAGAAATGACAAAACATTTGAATATTATTTCAATCATTTATTGGTAATCTAACAATTAACTCTGATTTTACAGCAACCTGTTCAAGCAAAAAGCTCTATGGGTGTGTGGGTGTTTAACTTTTTTAAATTTTAGTAGATTTTTACAAAGTTGAGGCAATGTTGTTTCGGTAAAAATCTGTACTAATAATTCACTAATTAATCATGCCAAAACATTCAGGATTAGGTTTATTTCATCAATGATACCTCAAATGGTAGATTAATTTTGTTTTTCAACTAATTATCCACACTATTAATTTCTCTTAGGTGCATATACAAACATAAACTAACACAAACTAAAACAACCAGACCCATAACAAACAATCGTAGACATAGCGTAGTCATGCTACGCGTGCTGTAGGCCATACAAACATCTTCCGTGCGAGAATCGAACTCGCGACAACCAGCGCAGGAATGATAGCACTCAGAACCACTGCGCCAACTGTGTCGTCCAAATAACAGTATCATGCGGTTTAAGAGATAAATAAAGTCATTTTTCAAATATCAAATTAACAAATATCTATTAAATTTAATTGGAGTAACAAATCTTTGATATTATTAGAATTTGATGAATCAACCATTCAAGGTAACGTCTACTCGATGAGTATACCTTCGGGAAAAACTGTGCAGTGCAGCACGGAAGCCAGAGGCGGCGACAAACGTCTCCGGGTTTGCACCTTTAGAATCGCCATATGTGGTACTTTTAGCCAGTTAGTAATTTTCTGTAATGTAAACTGAATACACAGGTAGCACTTTTCTAAAAGATCAATATCAAGTATCTGTGTATTACACCCAAAATAAGCTTATCCTATTTATCACATAACATTCTTACTAATATATAAAAGTTAATTAAAATACAGAAAGTAGTAAACAATATCCTCATATTACACCTATTGTGCTTGGTGTTTTTGTTCAAGTTCGTTCAGTCGGAGTCGTCGATCTCGGACGAATCCCGGCGGCGTCGAGTCTTTGAGGCAAAGTTTTGAATCCATGTAGCAGTTTTCTGTGCGGCTGTACGGCGCGGAGTGCTGCGGCGCTCGGGAGTGGCGGCGAGCGGCGACACGGGCGCCACCTCGGCCTCTGCGCGGCCGCGGCCCCGCGTGCGGGAGCCCCGAGCACGCGGCCCACGGCCGCCACGCGACCCTCGTCCTCTTCCACGTCCAGTCGCCTCGGCTTCCGATCTAACCAACTCCTCGTCACTTGATCCCTCAACCACGATCTGTGCAGGCACAGGGACAGCATTAAGAGCTGCCAGCTGGGAAACATCAGCAGAATCGATTTCGTCGCGGAGCACTCGCAGACGGTCGGCGATCGCTTCAATGTCGGTATCCGTGTTCGATTCGATCAGGGTAGTGATACAGCGCCTCCTGTGTGCCTCTAAAGCATGCCTCAGGATCTCCTCGCTTTGCTTGATAGTGAAATCACGCACTGCTTCAGTCATGAGCTGCACGGGCAGTGCTACGAGGCGGCGCTCTGGCGGCAGGGCCTCATAGTAAGCCCGGAGCAATGTCTCAACATCGGTGGAGTCAGCCACATAGTCTGCTACATTGATCTCATCTCCTTGTCCCTGCCGCTTCTCGCGTATTTTTCGCTCCCGTTTCATTAAAAGAATATCACTTGCATTTGCAACTTGACTAGTAAAATACTGTCCAAATCGGGCTCTATTAAAAACCTGATCCTCTCTTTCATAAAATACACTAAGTCTTATCAATGGCATAGTTGGCTGTCTGGGATCACCAGATTTAAGACTTTCTGCTTCTGCTATTGCCTCATTTACCTTTTGTTTAAGAAATTCTTGCACCTTTTCACTTTCATTGACATCCTCATCACCAAGATTGTGTTCTGATAAAACCACAGTTTTAAAAATAAATGGTCTTACAGTTTTTAAAGGTAAAGCACTTAGAATGTAATCGCTTTTGTGTATTTGCAGTAATGCACAGTGTTTTGGCCTAGCTTCTCCTGCAGCCAGTGAGGTAGCTACTGTGCTGCCAGGCTGAATAACATTAAAATGATCTTTTTCACTGCTACCTTTCATATCAAACAGTTCACAGTCATGTTCATGACCCCACACTACTAAATCCAGAAATTTTGGTAATACATCTTCTCTGATAAAGTTACCAGCTCCTCTGTCCTCCGCTCTGTTTTGATGCAACACAAGTATATTGAACCAGTCATGTTCCTCATCTCGTAACATTTCAACTTTTTTTTCTTGGAATAGGTGTGACAAACGCTGGTCTTTAAGATGGCTGAGACCGTATAAGGCAAGCTTAGTTTCACCTTTTTGTAAAAGTACTGGTGAAATATGCACATGGGTATAATCCGTCCATTTGCCAAAATAGTTCACCAGGCCTCCTGTAGAAAGAATATCCAGGCTGCTTATACCTTCTCGTCCAACAGGGTCGTCATGGTTACCGTGGATGGATAAAATTGGATACGACACGTTCAAATTGGGATCTTCATAGTTAACACTTCGTGAAAAGTTGACTGTTTGGTCCGACAGTAACTCGATGCTTACCGGCTTATCGCCAAAACAGTACTTGCGAACGATCTCCGTGCACTTGAAAATACAATTGAGCGATGGTTTCGCATGGTGGAACAAGTCACCACCAAGCAGCACCAAATCCACATCACATTGAACAGCTAATGACAAAGTTTCTTCGAAAGCAATAAAACTATCCTCGCCTCTGACAGGATGCTCTTCTAAATAACCTAAATGAATATCCGAAGCGATGAGAATTCTAATTGTTTCATCTTGCGACCAAGAGTTTGTGTCATTTCCAACCATTTTCCACGATATATTAAAGGTATTGTACTGTACAATATTACTATTTACTCGTACATAAGTTTGGATCACTTTTTAAACCGCCAACAATAGCGCGTCAGCGCGTGTTTTGTTTGTTAAATCCAGCGGTGTGACCAGATTTAAATTAGTCGTTATGCTAGCAGCATGAAGCTGTAGATTAAAATGGAGTCAACACTTCGAATACCTACTTGAAGCCATACCTATCTATCACTATCTCGCTCTCTGTGGGCCAACCCTCTCTTTCTAAGTAAGGTAACCTTTATTTTACCCAGGACATCGCTATAAGTATTAATTTATAAATATCTACATTCTGTTTACCATTAAGGCCTAAGATAAACAAAGATCTCGTCTAAGTTTGTTTACATCATGATACCTACGTAATGTATGCGTATACCTATACATTGCATTATGTCAAAGTCAAAGCATTTATTTCAATTAAACCATTTACAGGCACTTTTGAATTGTCAAGGAGTCGGTCAGTTAGTCAGAGAGTTGAAGCTAGTTGCTCGTTCCAAAACGTAGGTAGGCCTCTATGGAGAAGAACGAGCAAGAAACTCCACGGACACTCTTCTAAATCAAGTTTTTTACAAAGTCTGGTTACATGATTCTTGTTGCTTCTATATGTGAAAACTATGAAGGCAATCTAACAATACAAAAACACCAGAAAGAAGCAAGATAAAGTCCATCATCAGCGAGACATTTGTGCGAGCATGACAATACTTACAACCGCCATGTTAATTTTTGTCAAACATATAGGTTAGTAAATGGCTTAGTAAACTTAGTAAATGGCTCCATGGTATTCACATTTACAAAATTTAAATAGTGCTGCTAAATTATACAAAACTAAGGTTTCCAATGTATATTATTGTATCATATGAAGTGTAATAAGTAAATAATTTAAAAATATCTATGTATAACAATAACGATACTCGTTACTCATGTCTAGCGTTGCCATCCGTCCGGATAAAGCCGGACAGTGTTAGGCTTTTTGATCTCTTGTCCGGCCTTTAGCCGCATCCGGCCCACCCGGGTTTTGTTAGACTTTCTATACAATCGTTCAATTCAATCACTTCAGTCAGTAGCGAACGAGCGAGCGAGACGAGATTTGCTGACTCGCAAAACCTAAACGCTTCTTATAAGTAGGTATGTACCTACCTGTGCTTTCTTTTTTTTTTTTGTCAAAAGTCCCTTTTTTAGCATCCGGCTTTTAAATATGTGTTTCATTCAATATTTCAATATTCTTGATGTCCGGCTTTGGGACCCAAAAGTCCGGCTTTTATGTCGGGTTAGTCCGGGTTTTTGATTTTTAGAAATGGCAACGCTACTCATGTCAATAGAAAAAGGGGTAGGAAACATCCTTTTCTTTCAATTTCGTAAAGAAATGAATGAATGAATGAATGAATGAATGAATGAATGAATGAATGAATGAATGATATATTTATTTGCATGAATATAGGTAGTCAACATAGGTCTTAAGATTATGAGAGTTTCACTATAATCGGCATTTCTGCCGTACAAATATTTAGATTTTTCATTAGCATGCATGATTTGTAGTAATTAGCAATACTTAACATAAAAATACTAATAATAATGTCAAAATTTAAATTTATATTACAATGCAATTCACAAAATTAATTAATACGATTCTATTAATTTAAAATAATAATTTATATAAAAACTAACGATCAACAATAATGGTGTCATGTCATTAAAAAAATAAATAAATAAATAATAGCAAGATTAATAAGATGTCAACAATTAGATGTCATAATTATAGTAATAAGTATCTAAGTTCTACATTTTACACTCAAAAAATTCATTGATGGAATAAAAACATCTCTCACACAACCAGTTAAAAAGCTTTTTATTAAACTCTAATTCTGTAGCACTTCTTAATTCTTCGGCTAAGTGATTATATACTTTCACCGCCATAGTATAGCAATTTTTGTTGCATACTTTTAGCCTATTACGTGGACTATTAGTGGCTTTTGTACTATTTTCCTCTTTGACATAGCCTTTTCATCTTTTTCAAAAAGCGAGTAGTTACTTCTTACAAATTTGCAGGTTTCAAATATATATAAAGACGGCAGGGTAAGCAGCTTTTTCTTAATAAATATCAATTTACAAGAGTCTGTCCATTTGAGATTGAAAATTGACCTTAAACACTTTTTTTGGGCGATAAATGCCCTCTGGGCATCTGTTGAATTCCCCCATATAGTTATTCCATAACTTAGAACCGAACAAACATGGCTATGGTATACCAATAAGAAATAAAGTAATATGAATTCTAAACTCGATGAAGTAAGAATAAAAATAACTTGATCAAATCCTTTGCCGTGCCGCGACGTCAGACAGCGCCGGCCCTAATATGAACGCTTATATGTAAGAACCTCAAAAAGGAAATAAAAACACCACCCAAATTAAAATCATTTATTGTAACTTTTCTAGCATACGTGACTAAATATCATTACTCTGTGTAGTTTCTGTCTCTTACCACGTAAATCACCGAGATATTTTCTGTATGTCTCTTAAACAGAGCGCATGACTCACTAGTTAAAATTATATATTTTAACTAGTGAGTATGTAATTGAAACTTTACTTAATAATATTATTATGTAATAACATGGGATAAGGGCAGGGAAAAGAAGAAGATAATAAATAGACATAAAAGGTATGTATTTAATATTTATTAATGGAAAGGGACACCAGGTAACTTGTTAAGATTGCTTATATTTTCGAGAATATTTCGACACTGTTTTTAACTACATTGCAGCCAGCATGTTTCACTCCCATTTCCGTAAGTGGAGAATTACTATAAACGCCAGAACTAGTACTTGGCAGAGCAGCTATTTGCACCATAGATTCTTCATGTAGTGAACTTGTTGTCTGAAAATTATAATAAATTTTATAAAATGTTGCTTTTTGTTATATATTTGAAACATTATATTTCTTCTCACATTATATATCTTTTTACCTTTCCTACTGTTTTATTATGGTAGGAACTGCTGTTTGTTTTAAGCACCTTGTTCTTGAATCATATCTGATTCTTGAAATGCAAATTGCAAATCCTTGCACTTTCATAGAACTTCATTTTCAACGGCTCAATGGATAACCACAATTTTCTTTGAGTACTATTTTTAGGAAACCTAAAAAAATAATGTTATTAAAATACCCGAATAATGAGCAACTAAAATTAAATAAAAATTGACTGCCGTAAGTGTATGTGTATATCAGTCACTAAATATATTCACGTTTCTTAGTATTAGTATAATTAGTTAAGTTCTCACGCAAAGTCCTAAATATATCCTCAATATGGTCACACTACTTCAATACGACTTCTTTTAAATAAAATCAAATAGATTGCACAAAATCAATGATATTCAATGTAAGAATATTTGATCTTGATATAGTTATCACTTACTAATATGTTAAAAACACTGGTAAAACGTTTTAAGAAGAAATTAAGTGAAAAAACAACGAAATATGTTTACAATGATTCAATGTCAGAAATCACGATTTTAACACTTACGGGTGAAATTTTATATCACCTGGATTCACCACATAGCACTGTATTTTGAGAGATAAGAGAGTAGTTTTTTTTTTTTTTTTTTTTTTTTTTTTCTTGCGATGTTTGCGTGCCCTTAAACTCCACTTACAAGTGGAGTTTAAGGGCATTTCTCTTATCTCTCAAAATAGTACAGAGCTATGTGGTGAATCCTGGGTGGACACCAACTATTACCACAACCACGCACTACTCATTTTCGCAACATTTCTTTAATTAGAACGATGATTACCTCGAAAAATACCAGACGAAGCTGTGAACTGCAAAGTAACCAACCGCCATATTGAGTTATTGACCATTTTTATGTTGACACATAGTGTCAACGTTGCCACAGTACCGATTCCTTAGGAAATGGCATTGTAATTCACTGATCGTCAACCCAGTATAGCATGCGTGACGCGTGAGTGTGACCTAAAATTTTATGTTTTATAACTTAACTAATCATAGTACAACTACTGATTCATAATAACACTACTATTAAGTATTCGTAGACGTAGTACTATTCAGTATTCTGTGACCACAGTAAAGATATCTAACAGTATTGTCCACTGACGTAATGATTTAATACGTCATTGGTATTGTCACTCGTTTAAGGTCACGCGCTTAAGTACCTACGGCTCGCTTTCGTTCGAACGTCCAAAATCCAGTCGGGTTGCCACGCGTGGCCACGCGCTCGCAAAGTGTAGGTAGTATACCACAGAGATTTTTTTTCCGATACAGTTTAATTAATAGTTCCGTACAATACTGCGACCGCAGCTTTAATAATGGATAGTCGTGCAAATTGCAGTGTAGACGGTTGTCGAAATGAAACAACCAACAAAAGTTTATCCTTTTTTTACATTACCTAAGAAGGAGGAAAGGTAAATATTTTGTATTTATTTGTTGATTCTTTTTTTTTTACAATAGAGAGTTCTTTCTATGATTAGTTAAGTTATAAAACATAAAATTTTAGGTCACACTCACGCGTCACTAGGCGTATATAGAGGGGGGGCCGGGTGGGCCGTGCCCACCCCAGTATGGTCTTGTTCCCACCCCAGAATGTTGGGTTAACGATTCGAAATTCTAGGATCACCTAAGAAACTTCACACAAAAATCATTAACGGCCAAGAAATCTACATAAGTATGTTCATAATGTTACATACTATTCGACAATAATTGTTGTCTGCTTACATTTATTACGCTATATTACTTTATTTACCTGGTAAGAAAAGTATTGTTAGGTATAAATTTTATCCCTTTTTCACAAACAAACTTCTCTCGTACCCTGCGGGTAGTAAAGCTTTTTGGTCCCTAGATAAATCGGTCGAGTCAAACTTCTGTCGTTCCTCACTGCCTCCATTGCTGAAACCTGATGGTTCTCTGGCTCACACTGCAGGAGAGAAAGCAAACCTATTTGCTTCTCTCTTCGCATCATGATGCAGGAGACGCAACTTCCCCGACTTTAACTGGCAGCACGACCTCAATGTCTGATACTCGCTTTCGCCAAAAGGAGGTTCGAAAAGCGTAACGCGAATCTTGATGGTGTACAAGGCCAGTGGACCAGATGGTATTCGAGCTATAGTTCTGAGGATCTGTGCACCTGAATTGTCTACTGTACTGACACGCCTCTTTCGGCTCTCTCTCGAGACTGGATTAGAGCCGAAGTCACGGAAACTCGCCAACGTGTAGCCTGTGCCCAAAAAAGGTAGTCATGCCGATCCTACCAACTATAGGTCCATCTCGGTCACGTCCATTATCTGTAAGACAATGGAACGTGTCCTCAATAACAGGCTCCCGGTGTACCTTGAAGCTAATGATCTTCTCAGTTATCGTCAATACGGCTTTCGCCGAAATCGGTCCATTGGGGATCTTCTCGTGTACGCCACTCACACCTGAAGTGACGCCATCGAGAAATATGGGGAAGCACTTGCCGTCTCCCGGAACATATTTGGCCTTTGACTTTGACTTTGAATTAGCAAGCTTCCATCAAATGGCTTGCCGTCTGGTTTCTATACATGGATATCGGATTTCCTGAGAGATCGTTCTATTCGAGTAGTCATCAATGGCTGCGCGTCTGATCGAATGGCTATAAATACTGGTGTCCCTCAGGGCTCAGTACTCTCTGCAACCCTTTTTTTGCTGCATATCCATGATATGCTGAAACCCGGCACCTTTGGGAACCCAGATGACAGCACGGTTGTAGAGAGTTACACATCCAGCGTACGTGCCAATACTGCCAATGCGGCTGAAATCCAGTCTTTCCATGGTCGAACGCTTGAACTTGCCCCTCAAGGCAGTTTTCGATTGGGGCGTTGCTAATCTGGTCAAGTTTAGTGACTCTAAGACCCAGGCGTGTCTTTTCCCTGCCAAGAAGAGGCCTTTCCATCTGGCCCCTTCTTTCCGACATGTATCCGTCCCGATCACTGACCATCTGAGCTTCTAGGCGTTACTCTGACGCCAAATCTTAGCTTTGGGTCATTCATTGAATCCAAGGCCCAATTAGCTGCCAAATAGCTGGGAGTCCTCGCAAAGGTGCGAAAGTATTTTACGTCGGAACAGCTGCTCAACTTATACCAAGCACCAGTTCGATAGTGCGTGAAGTACTGTTCGCACCTTTGTGATGGATCAGCTAAATACCAACTGGAAGCGTTGAAGTTATTGATAGACGTGCCAAGAAGCTCATTGACAACGACTCTCAGGTTAGGGCTAGGTTCCAGAGCCTTGAACATCGCCGCACTGTTTCTAGCCTATCGCCGCAGTCTTTTGTCGGGTACATTTTGGAGAGTGAGCTTTGGAATTGTACAATTTAATTCCCCCATCCCTATTCCATCATCGGACGAGCAGAGATACGGCGAAGCGTAACCGCTATATGGATGAAGTTCGACGGTCTCGAACCAAGCGCTTTGATACCACATTTATTGTGCGAACTGCCGGACTATGGAATTCACTGCTCGCCTCTCTTGTCTCTGATTATCTAATAAGTATAATCTGGGTATCTTCAAGACACGAGTGAAATCCTAACCTTAGACCACATTATCATTTAAGATTAGGTGAGTTGCGGTCAAACGCAAACTTTTTAGAATGTAAAAAAAAGCACTAAGTTCAAAAAGTCAGTTTACAGTGGAACAAACATAACGTTACGTAACATAGGTAATTCAAAATAACTCAACACTTATTATGAACTTTGTCACTACAAAAAGGTTTATAATAAATGCAAAGTTATTTATGAATTATGATACTAATCGAATCGCACCTACTCGCTGACAGAACATTGGGTGTCGACTCAGCTTCATCGCATCGGCCATGGCATCTCAGGGGCCAGGTCCCCCCTGAAAAATAACTCTAGATACGCCAATGTGCTAAACTGGGTTGACGATCAGTGAATTACAATGCCATTTCCTAAGGAATCGGTAATGTGGCAACATTGACACTATGTGTCAACATAAAAATGGTCACTAAGGCGGTTGTTTACTTTGCAGTTCACAGCTTCGTCTGGTTTTTTCGAGGTAATCATCGTTCTAATTAAAGAAATGTTGCAAAAATGAGTAGTGCGTAGTTGTGGTAAGACGTGGTGTCCAGGAGGTGATATAAAATTTCACCCGTAAGTGTTAAAATGCGTGATTTCTGACATTGAATCATTGTAAACATATTTCGTTGTTTTTTCACTTAATTTCTTCTTAAAACGTTTTACCAGTGTTTTTAACATATTAGTAAGTGATAACTATATCAAGATCAAATACTTTTACAATGAATTTCATTGGTTTTGTGCAATCTATTTGATTTTATTTAAAAGAAGTCGTATTGAAGTAGTGTGACCATATTGAGGATATATTTAGGACTTTGCGTGAGAACTTAACTAATTATACTAATACTAAGAAACGTGAATATATTTAGTGACTGATATACACATACACTTACGGCAGTCAATTTTTATTTAATTTTAGTTGCTCATTATTCGGGTATTTTAATAACATTATTTTTTTAGGTTTCCTAAAAATAGTACTCAAAGAAAATTGTGGTTATCCATTGAGCCGTTGAAAATGAAGTTCTATGAAAGTGCAAGGATTTGCAATTTGCATTTCAAGAATCAGATATGATTCAAGAACAAGGTGCTTAAAACAAACAGCAGTTCCTACCATAATAAAACAGTAGGAAAGGTAAAAAGATAACTGTATTTAAAACTGTGTTACATTATTATCATGTATTTAGAAATATAATGTTTCAAATATATAACAAAAAGCAACATTTTATAAAATGTATTATAATTTTCAGACAACAAGGTCACTACATGAAGAATCTATGGTGCAAATAGCTGCTCTGCCAAGTACTAGTTCCGGCGTTTATAGTAATTTTCCACTTACGGAAATGGGATTGAAACATGCTGGCTGCAATGTAGTTAAAAACAGTGTCGAAATATTCTTGAAAATATAAGTAATCTTAACAAGTTACCTGGTGTCCCTTTCCGTTAATAAATATTAAATACATACCTTTTATGTCTATTTATTATGTATTACATAATAATGTTATTAAGTAAAGTTTCAATTACATACTATATATTTTAACTAGTGAGTCATGCGCTCTGTTTAAGAGACGTACAGAAAATATCTCTGTGATTTGCGTGGTAAGAGACAGAAACTACATAGAGAGTAATGATATTTAGTCATGTAAGTATGCTAGAAAAGTTACAATAAATGATTTTAATTTGGGTGGTGTTTTTATTTCCTTTTTGAGGTTCTTACATATAAGCGTTCATATTAGGGCCGGCGCTGTCTGACGTCGCGGCACGGCAAAGGATTTTATATTTGATCAAGTTATTTTTATTCTTACTTCATCGAGTTTAGAATTCATATTACTTTATTTCTTAATGCAATGTATACGCATACATTACGTATCATGATGTAAACAAACTTAGACGAGATATTTGTTTATCTTAGGCCTTAATGGTAAACAGAATGTAGATATTTATAAATGAATACTTAAAGCGATGTCCTGGGAAAAATAAAATAAAGGTTACCCTACTTAGAAAGAGAAGGTTGGCCCACAGAGAGCGAGATAGTGATAGATAGGTATGGCTTCAAGTAGGTATTCGAAGTGTTGACTTCATTTTAATCTACAGCTTCATTCTACAGCTTCATGGATATGAGCATTATGAGCATTTAAAAATTATGAGACTTGCCAGCTAAAATATAAAAATTGTATCAAAACCATGGATGTAATAATATTAGATCAAAACAGACAGTCAAGTCTATGAATTTCACACTTATGTTTTTGAAATATTCATCTAAACACGTTTTACCGTGTTTATCCATGTTCCAAAATAAATAAACTGGCGTCGCAACAGCCGTGTGTTTCACGGACCATTTCCTCTATACTTACTATACTCTTTGATTTAACCGTTATAATTTCCACGTCTTACTTAGCCACTTTTTATCCCATCATGAAAAAATAAAGATCTTTAGTGTTTAGAGAAGTTGAAATTCTAATTCTTAGATTCTTGGGTACCTAAGTATCTAAGTATCTTCAGGCATTTACAATATTTTTAAAACCCCGCAAAAAAAAAGTGAATAGTTTAACGAAAAGCTTATTATTCCATATTTGCAAATAAATGCTATTCTATTCTATTCTAAACAGCGACTGACAGTAACAGTGACACTAACAGTCGGCGTTTCGCAGTTCCACAAAGTACATACCTACGTAAGGCTGCGGCACAGTAAAGTTTACAGTATTCTATCTTCATACAAACGGTTGGAACGCGAGTCGTACCTACACTTTTTAAGTTAGTAGGGAAATTAGTATACCGACAGTCTCGAATGCGCTTCAGTGGCGAATATATTGTGTTGTTTTCGGTTGCTTGAATTCGTCAATAACGCACCCAAAGATAACATTTTTTAAATTACCTGGGAACTCCGAAAGACTATGTTCCTGAAACTTAATAGACTATAAAAAAAATGACTTCCAGACTATAGATAGGTACCTACTTACTAGACTATTAAAAAAATGATATACCTACTATAGTACGTAATTTGTATCTTTTTTTAAAAGGTAAGTATTTCGCTTTTTCTACCGAGTAAAGTAGGTAGGTGGATTAATAAACAAATAAGTGGATAGGGTGAAAAAGCGACCTACCTACGCTCGCGTTATTAAAACGAACTGGTAAGTACCTACCTAGTTAGTTTCTTAGGGTAGGCTATCTATCTACCTACTTATGTACTAGCTACTTACATATATTATTGAATTAAACAAAATATCATTATAAAATGATTATGAGAGTAAAGGATAGGTAGTACAACAGACGCCAGCACATCAGGCCATTAAAAATTGTCAAATTTCCCCAATTGAATATGAACCTTACGGTTTTGTAATAAAATTGAAAATCTATCAAAGAAATTTGACAGATTGTTGCTCCAGCTTGTGCTGGACTCTGTATCTACCTATTTAGTAAGATTTACATTATTACATATTTACTTTTTAAGTAAGATTTCGTAGTCGGTAGTTAGAGGTTTTGTCAGCTGTGTTTTACATTTTGGTTAAGTAAGAAGTAGGTGTTGAAGTTTGTAAGGATTGCAGAATAAAGGGAAATATTTTTTTGAGACGCCTTGAATGGCTGCGACTGATGCGCAAATATCTTTCAGTCTCAAAATAAGGGTGGTTTTTTTTATTAAACTTCTAATCAAAAATATAACATGCATTTTTATTGAACACGGGAAGTGTTCAATAAAAATGCATGTTATGTTATTTCATTTATGTATTTCATTTTTTTTTAAATTAAATGAAAAATATTATATACCTACCTATATTTACAATCACAAAATTAAAGGGAAAATAAAACACTACAAATTTATAATCACAAAACTAGAAAGTAAATAAAACACACACTAGGATGAAATTAAAACACTGTACGCGGGACAACCCTATCGCACGTTAAGGTACTGCGCGCATGTAGGTAAATATTTCAAGGACAGGGCCGAGTATTAATACTGTATAGATATCTTTACTGTGGCTGCGGCGCGCCGCGCCCGAGCAGAGAGACCACCACAGAGTACTATAATATGAGACCACTCAGAACAAACCCACGCCATTTTACTCACGCACACATTAACATTACGTACCTATATAGGCAATCTCAAGCAGACATCAGTCTCGACTGTCACGTTTTGTCTAATAATGAATAAATGAGAGACATTGACATTTCATGACGAACGGAAAAAATTGTTATAAAAAAATGCAAAGAGTTCCAACCAGTGTCAATAAAATTTCATATTGTCACAAATAAAACTTACAAAGTTCATGTGCAGCCTAGTGAGTCTGGCAAGTTTAGGTAATTATTTTTAAAGATGGCGGGAACGGTCCTTCTGTACCCTCTATATTTTGTGGCAGTTCTTACCATGAAGCTATAGATTATTATCTTCATGGTTCTTACACTGAAAATGCATCGTTCTAAGGGAAATAATGTCACAAATAATGATTATTTTTTTCCACACACTTGTCACATCACTTGTCTACCAAATTGATTTCATAGATCTGTTAACGTCACTTGTAAGTACTTGTAACTTTTTTTTATAAACACAAAATGGGCATTGAGATGAAACTAAAAAGTATAAGGTATTTTCATTTCGTAATATTTCAAATATGCAGGGGTTTAAAAATATGGTAAGTATATCAATTTACTCCTGGTAATGTATTATTCTTCACATTGACATATTTTAAACACTATAATTTTTTAAGCTATTGCATAGCTTTTATCGCGGGCTTTGAGCGCGGCGACCGAATTAAGAAATTCCGTAACGAAAAAAAAACCTGACACCCCCCACTCCGCCTACCATGTAGCTCGGCCGAGCGTTCGCTTAACGTGTATGTATATGGTATTTAAAGGATGTTTGGTAGATCGATGCAAAGCCGTAAAGCGGAGCTAGTAAAGACTATTTACAACCATTTGAACCGAACTTGTCTTAGCAGAAGTGTGGCTAATTTTTTTTAGCAAAATTTTAATGGTTTTTGATGACAAAACCTAAAATACTGCAGTTAGTTGCAAATAATAGCCAATTTGAAAGATAGTCATTAGTTATTTATGCGTAAACAATCTAATGAAACATAATTAGGGGATCTGTGTGATAAGACAATTTTTTTAC
This sequence comes from Charanyca ferruginea, assembly GCA_947361185.1. Lineage (NCBI taxonomy): Eukaryota > Metazoa > Arthropoda > Insecta > Lepidoptera > Noctuidae > Charanyca > Charanyca ferruginea. The sequence continues at coordinate 448,597 of OX376063.1, read as the reverse complement.
AGACATTCAAAGTCAGACATTTTTAAAGATTTTAGAAATCTGTTTTAAGACAGCATGAAAAAAAATCACGGATGGTGCTTTTTTTGTTCAAACATTTTTAAAAACATATCTGGTTCTTGTTCTTTCTTTCGAGGTATCAACTACGCAGATAGCTCACCAATTATTGAAATTAGGACCTACAAACCAAAATGAGGGAGAAAATTAATTTTTTTAAGCGAATTATTTAACATAACACCAACAGCAACACGAGCCCGTCTTCATACTTCTGCAGTCCAATTCTGTAAGAATTCACTCGCGAATTAGAAGCGAAAAGTAAATGGTTTTCGATTAAATAGTAACGAAATAATAGTTCGCTTCACCTATGCCAGCACTTAGTAGCGCTAGCGTAGTTTTCATCGAGTTACAGACTACCTAAAACAGTTTTCACCGCGGAATCAGAAGTGAGAACTGGAGTGAGTTCTTACAGAATAACGTAGCAGTTTTTGTTATTTTTAACTTCATCTCCAGTTTCATCGTTTCAAATGCTAAATTAATTCTCTCAATCATTTCTTCTTTCCTGTTTATTTCCACATTCGAATAAACTAGTTCCTTGGCCCGACAAATTATCACTTAATGTACTAGATTCGCCATACAAATTATCCTGTATTCGCTAGAGACCGAGAAATCATCATTCTACAAGATGGTTGTTCAGCGCATTGGACAATAAATGTACGGGAGCACTTAAATAATTGCTTTCTCAGTTGGATCGGCAGGGACGGGTCAATCCCTTGGCCCGTCCGGTCACTCGACCTGACTCCGCTTGACTTTCACGTGTGGGATCGGGCCTAGGAACTAGTTTATTCGAATGTGGAAATAAACAGGAAAGAAGACTAGGGTATTTTACTCTATACGAGAAAAAACCTATAAATATGTTATTGAGACAGAGTAGGCATAAAGCAGTCGGAAAATGTAAGTTTTAGTTCATAAAATAACAAAACAAATTTTTAAATTCAATTCAAAGTTTTCAATATTTTTAATCTGTTATAAAAGACCGTGAAATAGTAGCGGCCATGTTATTACGCCGTACGGCTGTGTAAACAAAAAATTGTCAACTGTCAGTCAACCGATTGGCGTAATACAGGCATTGTACTTTTATTATTTTGAAAACCAACGTAATTTTTTCATTATTACACCTATTACAAAATGTGCTTTTAATTATTTTTAAATGATATACAATTATATTTAATATGAGCTCATTTGATACAAAACGAACTGACGTCATTTACGCTGAGCAATATGGCGTCCAGTAAGAGGCGTTTTCGTCAAACTACGCGCGAAATTTGAAAATTTTAAATTTTGATGCATTTTTATAGCACTTAACGATTGAATAAAAATGTTGTGTCTTTTTTGGTGGCATATTAGCCACTACAGAATTTCATTGAAACACTTTTCAAAAATGGGTGTAATACCCTATTGATTGAGAGAATTAATTCAGCATTTGAAACTATGAAAATGGAGATGAAGTTAAAAATAACAAAAACAGAAGTATGAAGACGGGCCCGTGTTGGTGTTAGAGACCGAGGTGAACATTTTGAATACGAATAATAAATGATTTTAATTATAGTTTTCTAATAAAGAATTCGCCTAAAAATTTAATTTTCTCCCTCAATTTGGTTTGTAGGTCTTAATCTTAGTGGTTGGGGGTAGGGGGGTATATGTAGGGTAGGGTAGGATAGGGGGTGTAGGGTACGTGTAGGGGGGGGGGGGTATATGTAGGGTAGGGGGGCTATATGTAGGGTAGGGGTGTGTAGGGTATGGTTATGGGGGGTGGGTATGGTAATGAGTTGCAGTTGCAAATGAGAGGTTGATTGTAAATATCAGATACATAGAACGGAACGTATTATGACACTAGCAGTGCCCCGCGGTGTCACCCGCGTTAATTTGAGAAAAAAGCTACTGAAATAAATTCCAATACTTTGAGTATAAACTATTTACATTATTTATCTATCTGACAATTCAAAAGTACCTGTAAATGGTTTATTTGAACTAAATGATTTTGAGTTTGAGTTGAGTTTTAACCGACTTCAAAAAAATTGAGGTTCTCAGTTCGACCCGTATGATTGTATGTATGTATGTTTGTCCGCGATTATCTCCCGCTTGGCTGAACCGATTTTGATGCGGTTTTCAGAAAAGTATTTGTTACATTCTGGTGAAGGTTTTAGTATTTTATTAGAATTTTATTCGCCACTTTTTGAAAAAATCAACTAAAACCATAAAAATATTCATGAATATTTTTATAAAACTTCTATGAACAGAAGTTTTCGTTTCTTCCATCTTTGGAAGACTTTCAATCTCTGGTTTAACTATGTTGCCGTTGCTATGGAGACACTAAAAAGTGAAAAATAAAAACTTTTCTATGAAAAAAAGAAAACCGCCTTCAAAAACTAAGAAGTGATAAATAACTTTAGCACAGAACACACATGACTTTAGTTTTGTAAGTCGGTGGTAATACAAAACAACAAACAGAACAAAGCCACCGACTTCCGAAATTATAGTCATGTGTGTTCTGTGCTAAACAGATATGTTATGAGCGCCCAATTTTGAAGATTCAAGAACGTCCTAATTGGGATGTATTGCCTTTAGTTTGCGTCACGCATGGCGACAAGTAATACGCTTTGTTAAAGCAGCAAAAAAAATGAAAAAATGCTATTTTGTGTATTTAGAAAGTGTACCAATTATGATACCAAATTTAATAAAGCACAAGGGATCTCATACCACATGTTACTACGCAATATACATCGATTTACCTATTTATATATTTCAATTATTTTCCTAATATTCTTATATTTGGAGGTTAGAAAAAAGAAAGAAATGGAAATACATTTTTTTTCACGTGAGTAAGCCAAGGACGCGTTCACTCCGGACATAGAATAAAAGTACAGATGCGATATCGTAGGCAGTAAAGTCATTGTTTACCCACAGTTCTGTTTTTCTTTTTTCTAACCTTGTAATATTTAATCATTTTGTTTTATTTAATCATTTATATACTTAATTAGAAATTAAACAATGTGACAACAGATATTTTTTATTCTTCTTTAGGCTTCAAAAATGGATCGCATTTGTTCATAAACAAAGAAATGAATTTTATTACAAAATAAATATTTTCTACTCTATATATTATTATATATTATATTCTATTATACCTTTAGTCCTGTTTATTAGTTGTTATAGGTACAAACCGCGCTTATAAATGTACTCGCGGTTTGTACCTTCTGTCTCGTTAAGTTTGTCAGTCTATGATGCCAAGACGCGGTGATTGGTGGTGGAGCCAAATGCCTAATTTTAATTTAGTTTGTGAACAAGGGAATCGGCGCCAACATATGCATGTTTTAATCCGTTGTTTCATTGCTGCGCAACAGTCACAGACATTTTGCTGTAACAGACTCCAGAGAGAGCCGAGTTCTTTTTCTAGTCATTTTATGATTATATGATAGGTAAATAACTTTTTTTATTAAAATATGTTAGGTATTTTAAATAATACCAAAGCCATCTATCTATGCATGTTTTCGTCCGCTGTTTCATTGCTGCGCAACAGTTGCAGCCGTTTTGCTGTAGCAGTCTCCAAACGAAGCTGAGTTCTAGTCTAGTAGGCATTTTATTAATGTATGATAAGTAGGTAAATAATTCTTTTTATTAAAATATGTTAGGTAATTTCAAAACTGGTAAAGAAAAAAAAAACAAATAAAAGAATTAGCGAAACAATACCCAATAGAAAATTACTTCAAAATAAAATTAAGTAGGTACCTACTTAGATAAGTACCTTAAAACTAATTGAGCTGTCCCAAACCCCAGGAAGCGTCTCTAACATAATTATAAATGGTTTTAAGCACAATTGATCGCTCGTAAGACCTACAGCAGGCGTTGCCGTCTCGTTCAACATACGCTCCTTCATCACTAACAGGGTTCTTACTGGCGTACGGACACGATAAATATCGACCAGAGACCAGAGACTAGACGCTCGATATTAATATCGACGATACTAAAATACAGAATGAAGATTTCTGGATTTTTAGAAATCTGGCGATCCATATCACTATCCGTGATACGTTAAGGTGCGTACGGATAGCGCGTAGTCGGTTACGCGTGTCCTGGAACGCCATGTCCAAACTTGCAGCTACGCGTACTCTCTTGGGGAACGCGTACCGCGTGAGGTAGCTCGCAGGCCTCGCAGCGCAAGCCGCCGTCAGTCGGTTTTTGGTCGCGTGTCAAAGAGGACGCACACGACCGGGTACGCTATAATATTTGGACGGCTAAATGAATAGACACGCGTGTTCTTCGAGTTTAGTTTGTTTGTTTGGCGCTAAGTTTCTCGGAGTCATGGCGAATGACTGGGGCTCGCGGAGCGCTCTGTATCGATTGACCTCGCGTACAGGTTCGCGGTGGTCCGTACAGGAGCTGTACGCGTATCCAATGTAGGTACGCGTGGACAGTGTTTCCCAACTACGCGTAACACAGGAACGCGCTATCCGTACCCACCTTTATACTACACACTCGATAAATATCACGATCCTGGATCGCGATCCAAATATCACGATAAATATCGAGCGCGTAGCATTTGCCATAGAGATCTACCTATGTTTGGAAACGAGCAACTAGCTTCAACTTTCTGACTAATTGACAGACTCCTTGACAATGCCTTTAAATGGTTTAATGGAAATAAATGCTTTAACTTTGACTTATACATGACTGTGGCGGTCAAAGGGTCAATATAAAGTCGGTTGTCTCAATATATTTTATTTAGTTTGACGCTGCCCTTCCCAAGTGTAGTTCTATTCATAAAATAAACGTGGCGAGAATATGTCAAAAAATGTAGTAAACGAGTAAACCTGTTTTAGAGAGTTAGAGTCTTTGAAATGTGTTTGTTTTCTTCGCGGGAGGGAATTCTGTCTATCTAATACATAGGCGCCCAACATTGCTATAACTAGAGTATCTCTGTAGGTACATCTCTATACTTTGAAGTAGTCTGTGATTTCAGATTTGACATCTGACGGTGACGGCTGGCTGACAGTGACAGTTCCGACCCATTCGAGGCACTCAATGTACTCTGTGCCAAACCTCACAAGAACGGTCGCGAAACAATATTTGTTATGTGAACGATAGGAATACGATTGGAATTTATACGTGCTGTATCGTAAATATTATAGGTACTGTACTTTTACATGAAGCTATGAATACCGAGGACAGCCCATCAAGTGAACCATGCATTACATCCATACGGAAAACAGTGTTGTGTTGAAGAGAAAGTGTCGTGAAATCGGACAGTCGTCGCCTTCAATGATGTGGAAGAGGTCGATTGTGCAAGCGACGGCTGGGTGCGCGCGCTCCGCTGCGGCCCTGGCACTGCTGCTAGCCGTTTGCGCGGTAAGTTTCCGAAACTTGTCACGCGTCGCTTGTACCAGGGCTCCGTAGCGTAGCCCCGTACACTGCTACCAATATCAACAAGTTAGTGATGTCAATGCGATAACTTGTTGTGTTAAGACATTTTACAACTTTAGGTGTGTTTGATACTTTGAAAATAAAAACCTACCTCATTCACAAAACAAAAAACTTCAATGAAATTGCGGACTGATTTCTGCAAAACACTTAGAATGTCCATCATTCTGGTTAACTTAAATTTGATTAGTGTAGTGTTGGTTTTGAAGCAGTTATAATCCCAATATTCCATCCATCATAATGATTTAGAAACTAGTTTCATTTATTTTTACTTTGCCTTGTTTTTGCATACTGCTATTTTCTTTTGTGATTTAAGATGACTTGTAAATTTTGGTAATGGTCTGCAATGGACCGATTCGTTTCTTATTTTTTAGTTTGTTATAATTTTAAACCTTGTTGTTATTTGTGTGTTTCGTCCTGTGCGGGCTAATAAATGCTTTTTCTTTCTTTCTTTCAATGAGCCTTTACCAAAATTTACCTGTACCTGTACAAAATGTACCTGTGTATGTATATCATGTACAAAGTTGTGACATATAATGTTACAAGTAAGACATTTTCCAACTGTATGCGCAGTATGTATAAGTAGATAAAAACAACAAAAGAATTTTATTTCTTTTGTTATTGTTGTAGAATTTTCCTGATTTATTTGTTGGGATACTGTATGTACTTACATGAAACAGATTTTCCTTATAACATATTTGTTGGGATGCGGATGTTGTCCTTACTTCAATCATATGTTATAAATGTTAATTGTTTTCCTCCTCAACAAGTTTCTGTTGAGAGGAAAATTGCTGTTGTTGTGACTTAATTGTACTGGTCAATTAATATCAAAAATATTAATTACATAAATTGTACTTAATTATTTATAACTTTATATTTCAGACTCTTAATTTTAGCAAACATGGACTTTTTCTCATGGAAGTAATCTCAGATCCAGAACATAATATTCCCTACTATTTGCAATCCATTAAAATAAAATATTAAGTACTGAGGAGCAGGGTTCACAAACATTTGATATTTAATATTAATTTTAATACTTATTATAAATATCAAAATAATCAATATTTGATATGTTACTAAAAATATCCACAATAAGAAAATCCAGCAAAACTTATAATATAATGATGTTTGATGTTAATATTATAAAAAGTTATTTAATATTAATAATAATGTAAATATTAAATACTAGCTAACCCGATAGATGTTGTCCTGTTCCTATCTACTTTACATACCTACATACCTTCCTTATTTACCTACCTAACTACTCTACCAACCAACCTACCTAACTACAGGTTAAAGGGTTATTAGTACTGTTGACCAGTGTAAATTTATCCTTACTAGGTACTTACAAACCCATGTACCTACATGGGTTTTTTGTGAACATTTAAAAAAAAAAAAATTTTTAGTGATTCTTATAACTAGGGCTTTCCGTAAAAAAAAACATTTTCTTGTAGTAAAAACGCATTTTATCTTAATAAGGGTTTTGACTCAGTCAGTCAAAAGTCATTTTGACCGGTTTAGAATTTTGACTGTAACATATAATCTACACTAATATTATAAAGAGGAAAGATTTGTATTTTTTTGTATGTTTGTAATGAATAAACATAAAAACTTTGGTCCGATTTTAGAAATTCTTTCACCATAATCCTTGAGTAACATAGGCTATATTTATTAATTAAAAACTTTTGGGATCCTTGAGAAAATTCACGCAGACGAAAACGCGTACGAAGTGCTAGTCTAATATATAAAAATCTCATATCACAGTGTTTGTTATCAATCTCCTTTGAAATGGCTTGACCAATATTCATGAATTTTTTTATGAATGTGGTTGGTCTGAGAATAGGTCGTAGGCTATTTTTTATACCCCTAGGTGATAAGGGTGACTACCTGGCCACCCTGGCTATCCTGGTAGGTAGGGTAGGTGGACAGTGTAGGTTGGAGGAGTATTAAATCAAATGTCTTAAATTGTCCCGAAGGAACACAAACACAGGATAATAGCTATCCTATGTGTTTAGCTCAATATCTAGATGTGTACGAATTTATAGCTAATTCTGTTCCACCTTTAATTCCACCTTTAAATTTAAAGGTGGAACAGAATTAGCTATAAATTCGTACACATCTGGATGTTTATTACTCTTTCACATTTCTCATTTAAAGTTTAAATGTGAAATGTGAAAGAGTAATAAACATCCATCCATCGTTACAAATAGTACATAATAATTTCACATTCATATGTAGTAGCATTATTATATTATAATCTTCAGTGGCTACTATTTATTTGAGTCTTATAATAATTAGTCTTAATACGAAAATTAATGGTCGGACAACTAGGGAATCCCCAATTTTTATTACCAAACCGCGAAGGATATAAGTATGTGTAGTATAAGGATACAAGGTATGAATTTGAAAAAAAACGGTAAGTGGACACGTAAGGTCGGATCCCTCAATTTCTGATTATATTACCATTTCAGAAAAAAAAACTGTGCGGTCGGGGGTTTTTTGTACGTGTCTGTACAAAAAATAAATATATATAAAAATAACAACATATCACGAGCAGGCCCAGCCCGATAACCATGTTCGGTAAGCCTATCCCTTGGGAGAAGCATTGACGAATGACGATTGACGAATGTCCCATCATGACCTATGCCTGTGACGTATTCGCACACGCAAAACCATACCGTCTCTATAGGATGCAGACCTTCCAAAACCGTTTCTTGCGAAGAATCACATGAGCCCCTTTTTACCTTCGCAACGAGAACCTCCATCTCGATTTAAAAATCCCCACCATCCAGCAGTTCATGAAACGCTCCGCCAAGCGTTTCTTCGACTCTGCTGACAAACACTCGAACCCGTTGATCGTATCCGCCGCCCGGTACACTCCCTCCCGTATTAGTAAGACTCGACGACCGAGACATACTCTGACCGACCCTGACGATGCTATAACTCTCCTCCAGGAGAGCAATAAGGCCACCAGTACAGTAAACAAACACAGTCACAGACCGCCGTCATTCCGTCCTCGCCGCCGAGGCCCGCCGCGACGACCCCGTACGTCCCCTCCCCGACCCTTGCTCGTGCCAGCCGCTGAGCCTGTAGCTTTCAATTCGTCCCTAAATGGAAACCCGATCCAGCCTGTCCCTTTGCTGACCTCCCCCAGCTACGCCCTAAGCCGAGGCTCGTACCCCACAGGGGTGCCCTTAGTGTGTAGTCGCTTAGTTTGTAAGTTATTTTGCCCTGGCTGGAGGTCCTAAAAATAATAATTTTTAAGGCACCTCATTATAGTCCGGTTATGCAGCCGACAACCTCCTAGGTTGACCTGCGAGATGCTATTCCGAAAAAAATATCACAAGCAGGCGAGCCGTAGCGTCTCGATACACGCACACATACACACGCATTTCGTTACATGACGATTTCTACTAATTCGCACTACTCGTAAGCCACGTTAAAGAAGTTCGTTCCAAAAAATCTAAATTGTACATTTTGGCTAATTGTTGCCAGTCTGCTTAATTTCTAGTTTAGATGATACTACGAATGTGTGACGATTGATGATGATGTAAATGTGTGTGTGTCACGAATCGCCTCGCTGGAAGACTCGTCGAATTTAACCCCCTAGAGCAGGCTGGGTTTTGTCAACGCTTCCGCACCGTAAACCACATCCATACTGGTTGTGAGATTGTGCAACAAACACGAGTACAATCAGCACCTGTTTATGGTATTCCTGGACTACGAAAAAGCTTTCGACTCCATCGAATGTATCTGGCGGTGTATCGAGGTGTTGCGATGTCTCTACATCGCCGCTACAATGACCGCCTAATTACAGAAACAAAAGACGAAAGCCATTCAGCTATGCATTCTCCAGTCTTACGGAAGTTCTTTGTAAATCTAAAGTAGAAAATGGCTCTCTTAGTGAATGTCTCAGGTTCGCACGAATGACAAGCGCTGTGCCAGCGTGCGCACTACTTACTATCAGGGTGACAGGTGTAGTAAATAGTGTAGCCTTTAATACGGAAACAGCTTCTGGGCGAAGGATTACACTCTGAGATTAATACTGCGTCTAGTTTGTTAGCTTTTATTAAAGTGTCCAACTCTTGGATATTGGGAGCCAAACCATTAATGTTCCATACTGCAATTCGTAGAGGCTGTGACGTTGACCTAATGCGCACGACTTTTACAAATAAATACAAACAAATACAAACGTTCAAATGCGTCAATGCGTTCGTGCAAATGTTTCTCATTAAAGGTCTTATCACCTGTACCTGACCTCAGGTACAGGTGTTATGATCTTTATTGAGCACTATGTCAACCCGTCATCGGCGTACACATATTATTTTGGATAAAACATGCTGATTATTGTTTTTATAACCACAATGTGTGTTACATCCACGAAAAGGACAAAAACTGACCAAGTGCGAGTCGGACTCACGCACGAAGAGTTCCGTACCATTACCTATACAACATTAGACATCGAGCAATTAATCACGTTTGTTGTAGGTATGGGAGCCCCCTTTTAAATATTTTTTTTTTGTTTGTATTATTCTGTTTTTAGTATTTGTTGTTATAGCAGCAACAGAAATACATCATCTGTGAAAATTTAAACTGTCTAGCTATTTATTTTATTTATTTAATATTCACAAAATCCACAGCTGACAGGGTCCACAATGTTCAATTTTATACCTACCATCTAAGTTCACTTGTGGATGCAATAAATGTATTGAGTATTGAGCTCTTTAACTATCACGATTCTTGAGATACATGTCTGTCACCAGAGACAGCTAGACAGGCAGACGGACAGTGGAGTCTTAGTAATAGGGTCCGTTTTTACGGAACCCTAAAAATCAGTCGAAGGTCAATACTTGATTCATCATGTTCCCATGTTACTTGTGGTCGACGCAACACGTTTGCTTTTTCCATCCCGTCCTGTCAACTGTCATGATATTACTGACTCCCTTCTCTCCCACACACAATCCAACCATCTTTTCTTCGGCCTTCCTCTCTACCATATTTCCATTTATTACACTTGATTAACAATCTTAAAATGTGCGATTGATTAGATGTATGTTATCCCTGTGCAGAGCACATGGCGGGGTGGCTTGGGCGCCGACCTTGTGATCGAGATCCCGGGCTCGGGCGGCGGCGAGCTGGAGGCGCCGGACGGCGGCCACTACCGGCTGGACTACCGGCCGCCGCAGGGCACGCCGGCGCCCAACTTCACGGTGCCGGCGCGCGCCAACACCATCAACTTCGTGGGGCTGCCCGGCACCAAGTACCACTTCATGCTCTACTACTCCAACGCCACATTCGCCGACCTCTTGACGTGGAACCAAACCATCATCACTGGTAGTCATCGTTTACTTTACTTCGTTTTTTGTTGTTGTAGTCTCTGTTTATTATTATTATAATAATAATGCCCTCCGTTACCTATACAATTACATATTGTCACCATTGTAACCTGCTAGTAAGATTATCCAACATTTTTTTGTTGTTGCTTAAACAAGAAGTTTTATATACTTATTATACAATGTGAGCGAGTAATACGTAATAATGAGTCGCATTGAATTTCGTAGACAAAGAACTAATAGTTGAAGTGACATGTCTCGTAAAAACAAACAATAACATGAATGTGATCGGTGGTGAGCACAGCGCCGGAGCCGCCCACGAACCTGACGGTGACGCTGGGCCGCAACAAGCAGGCCGCCATCTCGTGGTCGCCGCCGGCACACGGCGACTACACCGGCTTCCGATTTAAGGTACTTTTCACTTACATCTTATATATCTACGCGATGACACTGTACATTCAATGTTGTATCGTCTCAAACAGCTATTGCGCAATTATTTTGGAGAATATAGCTAAAGCAAGAACATATTTTGGAATTGGTACAGATTGCCGTGTGGCGTGGCAGTGCAACATTTTTCTACAGAATGGAAATGCATGTCTAGTGACAATAATGTTACAATGAACAGCTAAGCATCCCAAACAAATTGTACTTAATAAACGCTAACGCCATCTTATACGTAGTAGAACGCATGCTCCTCGTATAAGATGGTGCTGCGTTGACGTGGCGTGGCGTAATCATAGTGCTTGCTATGCACTCACTTGCTGGCAAATAAATTGAACATGATTAGTATGTGATCTAAAGGAAGTGTAGAGCGCGGGGGCGCGTTTCCCTACGAGGCAGTAATCTGCGTCGAAGGGGTCCGGCGCAGTCGACGCCTGCATTTGCCGGCTATAATATCTAGTGACAGGAACTATTTTATTCGAGTAAAAAACATGGTCTCATTGATGTCATTTCCATGCCATTCTTTTCTTGTAACAAATTGATCGACGCCGACAATCTCACCCGTTAGTTACGAACAATGTGACAAAAAATCCGCTTCGATTGACTCGTGTTCCTGATGGCACACGATTGTCATCTGTTTTCAAAATGTTTAGTTTATGTGGAAAGAAGTTCACTGTCGTTGCACGCAACAACACTATTTTTTTAATTAACTGCTTCATTGCTATACCTAATACTTCGTGACAAATACTAATTTAGTAATATTGTGCATATTTATAATATGCGTTTTATTTGTGCAAAAAAAAACTAAATATTTTTTTATTTCTTTCAAATACCTATGCAAATAAGTAGGTAAAAAGAATGTGTTGATCATAAACTTCACTAACTGCACACATTCAGTGAAGGATCTTAACCCGTCTCGTCAAGATAGTGTCAGGAGTGTGACAGAGGTTAAGTTCTGGCTGTACCCGCGCGCGCAGGTGATCCCGCTGACGGAGCGCGCGGAGGGCGGCGCGCGCAACATCTCGGTGGAGGGCGCGGGCAACTGGTCGCACACGCTGCGCGAGCTGTCGCCCGGCGCCACCTACCAGCTGCACGCCTTCACGCTGCTGCACGACAAGGAGAGCGCCGCCTACGCCTCGCGCAACTTCACCACCAGTGAGTGCCCATGCCGTCACCGTCTGCTGTGCGACAGTGTTCATGTCGAGAGGGATGTCACCTGTATTTATCGACATGTTTACACCGTTTCTATTTTCTTTAAAACTAAGCCGGATTAAGAATGTAGGTCATTATTGTTACTTAATCGCATCTGATTTGACAGCAAATTCAGAAACCAGGCTAAAGGGTAGCCCACGAAATTAATTTTTTCTTACGTTTTTTGCTATTTATAGCACTGTATCTCGTACATTCTCGGCTGTCATTTGTAGATCTTTGGCAGTCGTTATGGGTAGTCAGAAGCCAGAAGGTCTGACAACCAGTCTTACTTACTTAAGGGGTATCGTGTTAACCCAGTAACTGGGTTGTGGAGGTCCGATAGGCAATCGCTCCATGTAAAACACTGGTATTCAGCTGCATCCGGTTAGACTGGAAGCCGACCCCAATATAGTTGGGAAAAGGCTAGGCAGATGATGATCTCGTACATCGTGCTTACATCTCGATATACGGTAAGACACGACACTATAACATAACAAGTTTTTCCACAATTAAAGTGTTCATCATAAGTATCACAGTTAGAATGATCTGTAAATGTGCCTATTAAATGAAAGCATGACGTTTGCGTTCAATTATAATTTAGAGTGTTATAGTGATCATTTTTCATTTTCCATTGTTCCATTGTCGGTTGTAATTATTATAATTTTGAAAATCATGTTATTCGTTACTGTTGTTTCTATTTTTTTATTGCCATCAACATGATAATGAAAAAAAAACGTAAGAAATGTTGTATTTCACGGTAAACTTACGCTTTGATCAGTCAAATCGTGCTCACACTTATATTTTGTATTCAGAAACGGTCTTAAACTAAGCCATGTCTGGGTAGTGGATATTGACTCTAGGTACTTGGCTTAAGCTAAGCAAGCGGACGTAGCGCTTCCAAGTGGGCAATAGCAAAGTTAATTTTGACTGTCAGGTCACCTTACCTTAACTTGCTTCAGATGAGGCTAATAATGAATACTTCGTCTCCTACGATTTGTTGACACTACCTGTAACGGAAAACATTTATTGTTTCAAAGCGAAACAAGATCTGCAGTGCTATTCTGTTACAATCTCCCTCAGTGAACACCTAGGTGAAGTGATATGTCATCCGTCTCGTTGCTAGTTATTGACAAAGCAGACGGACGGATGACAGCTCACTTCACCTAGATGTTCACCGAGCGAGATTGTAACAGAATAGACATACTGATTAAAATATTTAGATAATTATTTCTATGTGCGGTTGTGTAAAGCCATAAACTACAGGATGTACCAACACTTAGCTAGCTAGCTAGTTTTCTAAGACGTGTCCTAGCACGTGCCATCTCCGAATGTCTCCTGCCTCATGCCTCAGACTCACTGCAACTGTACTGTTGTACTGTTCCCCTACCTACGCCATGCTTATTTATTCCCCCCAGCTTTTAGCAGCATAGTTAATTAGGTGTTCTGAAATTAATGGGATCAAACATTGGACCGCTCACGTTCACTGTTAGATAGTTCGCAATAGATGACTCATACAGACATAAATACTTTTTTTACGGTGGAATCCGTCGGCACGGGCTTATTACGAATTGGAAACTGGATTATTGAGTTATGTTGCCTTGACATTTACATGTGCGCCACTGCCGAATGTCACGTGGCGAGCTATTGCCCCGCTGCCGGGATCACGTCACATCTCTATTAAACATCGGAATATGCAAGGAATATGCAATCTTAATTATATTACAATCCTAAACCAAACAAAAACGTTGCGACAATAGCCCATCTCTTGTAATAGGCTTCTTGTAAATGCACTAGAGCTTTTTATAGTCACGGACTCCTGTCAAAGAATATTTTAGGAAAAGAAAACAAACCTTATTTCGAGTTCGTGCATGGTTTGGCCGAGAAATGCAGACTTCACTACACAATTTCCTAATAAAATGTTGTGAGTTAACTGACCTACTGCGGACCCCTGATACACACGCTACGGACCCCACTTTAAGAAACCCTGCACTAAAGCAAAAGCCTAATTCCAAGTATGGGGAGATCAGAGTGTGTAGGTACCGGACAAGCAGACGACCATCGCTCCGCAACCGCAATATCGAGAGCGAAGCAAGGAGAACGCAAAACCAATGAAGCAACAATTATTTTACTGATGAACACCTTGTCCTTTACAATACCGGAAAAAGAGATGAAAAACCATTTATAATTGTAAAAAGTAATAATAACTTTGTGTCAGATGATCAGATCATCAGACCACGTTACGTAATACACAATTTATAGTAACTGTCTTTTATACATCTCGTTTACGTAGGAGGCAAAAACCATATGAGTTAATTAATATGTTAAGTAGTTGACGGAAATAAATTTATCGTAGCTACTTGTACGTTTCACGATTCTTGATGCGTCCAGTGTTGCCGAACATTTCGCCGCGGCGTAGCACTGCGCTAATCAAGCAGAACTGTAATAACTGAGATATTTGCGTAAGCTACCTATATTACATCGTTTGCTTCTCCATATTATGTCAATCAACTTGACGACTACCAGTACAATGAACATTTGAGAAGTTGACGAGTAGCGTGTGTCAATTTGATGAGCAGTGTGAAGCACTTTGTTGTGAGCCTGTAAGCACCGCACGCGTCGTGGGCTGAAGGTCGAGAGGCTCGGTCGTCGCGCGCGGCTCCACAGCAACACCGCACAGAAGGTGCACAAGTCGCGGCTACCACGCTCAGTCATGCCTCATGCTGAGATTCAAGGACAAAGCCGTGAGACGTGTATTTAGAGACGTCGGTCTTTCCACTCTTAGTATGATGTCTTCCTAGACATACAGTACACGGTACGGGACATGTTGTATTACAGCAATCAGCGTTTTTGAAATGTTTCACATTGATTGAAACAAGAGTGTAGAACTCTGAAGTATTCATTAGATACTAGCTTTTGCCCACGACTTCGCCCGCGACTCTTTCGTCCACGTGATTGTCGGCTATCACAATCTTTTTTTGGGGTTGAAGCTTACTCCGTACCAAACTTCATCAAAATCGGTTAAGCCGTGAAATCGTAACAAACTCACTTTCGCATTTATAATAGGTATTAGTATAGATTAGCCTTCGACACATAACTTATATAGCTTTTGAGCATCTTTACAAATGTTAGGTGTGTGTCTATGTAAAAATTAACTTTCGCTTACTTAGCTCAGCGAAAGTATAATATCCACTACTTAGCCTTGACTTAGTTTAAGATCGATTCTGAATATAAATTGTGAGACGATTTGCTGTGACAGATCGCAGCGTAAGTTTACTGTGAGCCGAAACCACGGTGCGCGGTTGTGTGGAGTTATGCTTCTGCGCCACTGTGCCGCGCTATGGTGCTTGTGACATCAGTAACCGCCGCGGGTATTGTTTAATTCACCCATTGTTCGTTTTAGGCGTTCTGCGGGGAAGCGTTACTTTGTCACAAAGTATAAACAACTATCTTGTGTCGAATTAATCAATAATAGATTTATGTGGTATAAGCTTCACCTTCAAGAAAGCCGATGTTTTCCGCTGTTTCATATGAATAACATTCACAAATAACCAATCGTTTAGCTTAGCCATCTAGTTAGTAGCACTGAGTAGGATCCGACCTCCGATCGGTGCGATGAGATCATCTGTGTGTGCGACAACACGCGGCGACGTGTCGTCGACACAGACGATCTAGTCGCGCAGCGATGCACGTCGACTGCTCGTACTCATCTAAGTCTTGTGTCCATGCGGACACTGATGTCCGTACATGGTACCACCCAATAATGCTGTTAAGCAAGACGGTCGACTGAAGTGACGACGCACTATATGCAGGGCTTGAGCCAGCAAGCGCGGAACCAGTAGCTCAGCTCTTACTGGGGGAGTTTTGCAGCTAGTCATTGACGATGCAAACCCAAGCACCAATAAGCTAATCAGTAAATTAAGAACTTTGGATGGCCCCATGAAATGCAACTTAGCAATATGTATCGATTAATTAATAATTTGCAATACAAAAATAAGTTTTAAAACTTGCAATGATACAAATATTAAGTCGAGCACGGATTTAGGTATAGGTACTTAATGTGATTTATTCTATTAACAGGAAATCAAATGTTTAGGTACAACAGTCAGTCAATTATTGTATACACATTCACACAGAACAACAACAAACTTACAATAATAGATAATAAAATAATTGCTGAAGTTATTTTTGTAGTGTGCCGCCGCTCGTGGCAGCTTACACGCGCCGTGGTACAATACAGCCTGAATAAAAACCAATGTTTCCTTGGACGAAGACATTTAATAATAATTCTCGCGAGACCTTATGCAATGATTGGTAACGAAACCATACCGTGATTCAGGATTTCGAGCTCACTATACAACGCCATCTAGTTACAAATTTAGAACTATAATAATAATAATTTTGGTAAAAATCTGTTTGTGATATTTGTTTAATGCACGATTATACATTCCGCCCACCATGGACAGAATGTCCATTGTTCCCGCCCACCATGAACCAAACTCATTCGAAGAAATGGACTGTATAGTTATATAAATGTTAAGGTATAGATGATACCATGGTGGTTGAGAACAGTACACACTTATAATAAATCACTTAAACTGTAACAATAACAATATGATAAAAAAATCCAAAAACAAGTTTTCAAAGTTTCACAATATTAACAAAAACAGAAAAAAATAAAAATAAGGTGACTCTATTGAGCAACAGGTAATACACACAACTTAGTTACTGGTCGCTTGATTAAGACATCCTTACATTTCAAAGTAACTACCCTCGTAATGTTGTCCAAACCTGGGTGCTTCGCAGTGATTTTACCTAAAAGCCATTTGGCTGGAGGGAGGTTATCCTCCTTAACTAATATTATATCACCAATTTCTGGTTCCGGAGTTTTGTTTGCCCACTTGTAACGATGTAAAAATTGAGTTAAATACTCACCAGACCACCTACGCCAGAAGTGTTGCAGCATTTTTTGCGTTAGCTGCCAACGTTTTAAAGATGACGTTGACGTGGTTTCATAGTTATACTCAGGTACGAGTATTAATTGTTCACCTATTAAAAAATGCCCTGGAGTGAGAGGTGTAGGATCTTGTGAGTTTGTACTGATTTGAGACAATGGCCGAGAGTTAAGGCAAGCTTCCACTTGATACAGTAGAGTTGAAATCTCTTCGAAGGTGAGAGTAGCATTGCCAATTACACGTTTAAGGTGGTGTTTCGTGGACTTTATTCCAGCCTCCCATAGTCCGCCGAAGTGCGGAGCATGTGGTGGAATAAAGTGCCACGTAGTGCCGTTGTTTGCTAAACACTCAGCGATTTCCATCGTCAAGGATGACCTTTCTTGCGCAAACAAGCTCCGGAGTTCACGGGCGGCTCCAACGAAGTTGGTTCCATTGTCACTAAATAAATCAGCGCAATGTCCACGCCTGGCAACAAACCTTTTAAAAGCAGCAAGAAAACCTTGTGATGTAAGATCACTTACCGCTTCTAAATGTATGGCTCTGGTAGCCATGCATACAAATAAGCATATATAACCTTTATATGCCTTGTGACCTCTACCTTTAGACGTACGAATTTGTATGGGACCAGCATAATCAACACCGCTTCGATAAAACGCTCGAATTGGGGTTACTCGAGAAGGAGGTAATTGCCCCATCAGTTGGTCTCTAGTCTGTGCAGCATATCGTACACAGACGACACATTTCCGAACAATCATCTTTACTTGGTTTTTTGCATCGATGACCCAGTATTTTGTTCGCAGATAATTCAGCATTAATTGTGGTCCACCGTGCAATGTGTTATGATGAGTTTCAGTGAGGACCAAATCGGTCAAATGAGATTTCGAAGGTAAAATTATAGGGTGTTTTGTTTCAGTTTTAATTTCAGCTTTCTCCAGACGACCACCAACTCTTAAGATACCTGAGTCATCTAGAAATGGGTTCAATGAAGTAAGTTTGCTTTTCTTATGTACTGTTTTCTTTTCTTTAATATCCTTTATCTCTTGCTGAAAATTTGCTGCTTGACATTCTTTCACACATATATGAAGAGCTTCATTCAATTCTGTGCTAGTTAACCACACAGGTAAGTTAAGATTATATGCATTTGTTAACTTTTTGATAAATCTCCTACAATAAGCTAAAACCCTAACTAATTTACGAAGAGACGAAAACTTAGTCCATAACTCGATATTATCCCTTTCAGTAACATGATATACTTTCTTGACCTTTTCTTCTAAGTTAGTGTCTGGTATTTCTTTTTTAAAGTTATGCACACTACTATTTTTCAACCACGATGGTCCTGTTTTCCATAGCTGAAAAGTCGACAATTCTGACGGATTAATTCCACGAGATGCACAATCTGCCGGGTTATCAGAAGATGAGACGTGGGACCATTGGTCCCTATCTAAAATACTGAGGATTTCAGAAACCCGATTGGCTATAAATGTTTTCCAGCGAGTTGGGTGACTACTTAACCACGCTAACACAACGGTAGAATCGGTCCACGCACGTATGTTGACTTTTGAAACGTTCAAAACTGCCGAGACTTCCTGTAATAGTTTAGCTAGCAAGACAGCCCCACACAATTCAAGTCTTGGAATGGATACTTGCTTAATTGGTGCTACTTTTGTTTTGGAAGACACTAGATGGATGTAAACGTTACCTGTATCATCTACAACACGCATATAGACTGCAGCAGCATACGCTTCACTAGATGCGTCGCTGAAACCATGGAGTTCCAATTTACTAGTCTTCCTTGAATTGATCCATCGTGGAAGTCTAAATTTGGTAAGTTCATCCAGTTCTGCACGGTAAGTGATCCACTCATTTAAAAGCTTAGGTGGTAGTTTATCATCCCATTCTATTCCCGCAAGCCAAAGCTTTTGAATCATAATTTTAGCTTTTATGATTGCTGGTGATATCCATCCCATTGGATCAAACAACTTGGCAATATCAGAAATAACTTTTCTTTTTGTTACAGGCTCACTGATTGGTGGTAGCTGAACGGAGTACTCGAAGTTATCAGTTCGTCGGTTCCAGGTAAGTCCCAGTATCTTTGTTAATTCATTTTCTTTTAATTCTAGGTTGCTTTCTATGGCTTTGGCTTTGCTTCTTTCGTTGATTTCCTTAGATAGTAGCTCATCATTACTTGACCATTTCTGTAGCTCGAAGCCTCCTTTGCTTAGTATTTTAGTAATTTCTGTAAATATTTGTTTTGCTTCTGATACAGATTCACACCCCGTGAGCAGATCATCCATGTAGAAATCCTTTAATATTATCTTAGATGCTAAAGGAAATTGATTGCCTTCATCGTGAGCTACTTGGTGAAGTGCTCTTACTGCCAGGTATGGTGCTGAAGCAGTTCCGAACGATACTGTTACTAATCGTAAATGTTGTATATCTTCTTTACAGTCAGCTCGCCACACCAACCGTTGAAAGTCTGCATCTTCGTCAGTCACTTTCACTTGTCGATACATCTTGACGATGTCAGCTACTAAGCAGATGGGGTAAAGCCTCCACCTCATGAGAATGTGTCTAAGATCGGCTTGTAAAGTTGGACCTACCATAAGATTGCTGTTAAGTGACACACCGTTATTGTCACGACTAGAAGCGTTAAATACGACCCGAAATTTGGTCGTGGTTCTATCTAGTCTAACTATTTCATGATAAGGTAGATAAACTGCTTCCGGATTATCGATTTCTGACTTAGGTATTATTTGCATATGACCGAGTTTTAAATATTCTGAAATAACCTCAGAATACTTCATACGCAAATCCGGTACTTTTAAAAACCGATTTTCTAATGATAACAATCTTTTTATGGCAATATTACGTGAATTTCCATATTTACAGCTCGGATCGTCATCTTTGAATGGTAACTTTACTATATATCTACCGGAGCTATCACGTGTTGTAGTTTTCTGAAAAATCTCTTCACAACGTTTTTCTTCTGGAGTGAATTGCCCTTTATTCAGAGTGAACTTATCCGATTCGAGCTCCCAGAATTGTTTGAGGTTGAAATCTTCATTGCAAATGTTGGTATGCAGAGTGATGATAGTACTATGGAAGTTCACAGTATTGGTTACACTATCTCCACCCACCTTGCCAGATAAAATCCATCCCAGCT
The DNA here is from genome assembly GCA_947361185.1 of Charanyca ferruginea. Lineage (NCBI taxonomy): Eukaryota > Metazoa > Arthropoda > Insecta > Lepidoptera > Noctuidae > Charanyca > Charanyca ferruginea. The sequence goes on along the minus strand of OX376063.1, from coordinate 428,045 downwards.
TGGTGTTCTGTGCTATTGGTATTCCTGGTGCGCCTGGAATAAACCCATCGATTATAATTTGGCCATACACTTCTGCACCAAGCAATAAATCTATTTTATTTGGTACATTGAACTTTGGATCTGCTAACTTCATAACTGGTAAGTTAGGCCACAGCTGGACCACGATTTTTCTTTCTGGTAGAAATGAAGTTAACTTCCTAAGCACGTATGCTTTGACTTGTACGGTAAAGGTAGGATCCTGGAGAGATTGCAGTTTGATATAAACTACATGTTTACAATTTAGTGAGACATTGTTCTCACCACCCACTCCAAATATAACACTGTTGCAATTCATTCTTTTAAGCCCAAGTAATTGGACTGCAGACTCCGTTATAAAAGAAGCCTGTGATCCCTGGTCCACTAGTGACCTCAGTGTTATGTTATACCCTGTGTTGGTTTCTGCCTTTACCAAAGCAGTTGGTAAAATAACTTGACAATCTTTGTTAGAAAAACAACTCGTTATGTTGCTTACCTTGGTCTCGCATTGTGATGTTGTTGCGGCTTCAACAACATCGGTACTATCAACTGATTGCTTCTGTTGTTCATTATCAGTTGATTGGTTTTTATTTGCGTTATGCAGCAACGAATGGTGTTTCCTTTTGCATATTCTACATCTAGTGGGCAAACGACACGATATTACTGAATGATTTGCGCCTAAGCAATTGAAACACAACCCGTGGTTTTGGACAAAAATACGACGCGATGACAAATCCTCCTTGGCAAACTCCTTACAATTTCCGATTTTATGACTATCACTAGCACAAAAAATACAAGGCTTACTCTCGTTTTTGACGACATGATGTGATTTAGTGGTACCCTTTACTACTTTCGTAGACAAAAATTCAAGAGACCTAAATCGGTGCTCTACAAATTCCAAAAATGATTTTAAAGTGGGTAACTCGCTACTGTTGGTACATATTCTTGCTTCCCACTGTTTGCGGGACTCGCAATCCAATTTAGAACACAATATGAAAATGACAATGCTGTCCCAATTCTCTATGTTAATACTTTCATTTTTTAAAGCATTAAGACATTCATTAGTTGTGTCAAACATTTCCTTCAAACAGTTAGATGATTCAATATTTAGAACTTTTTGACCAAAAAATCTATTAAAAATACAATCTGTTATGAATTTCTTATTGTTATATCTGTGCTCCAAAATTTCCCAACTAGTAGAATAGTTATCACTTGTAATCGGTAGATGTCGCAAGAGTTGTTCAGCTTCGCCAGTTAAGTAACTTTTTAAATAATGTAGTTTTTGTACGTTATCTAGGGACCGGTTATTATGTATCAGTGAAAGAAAGAGATCACGAAACGTTGTCCACTGAGAATAGTGACCAGAGAACGTCGGTATTGCTATTCTAGGTAGTTTTACTCCATTCTGGATCATCTGATTGCCATCTCTAGCACAGTCGTCCAATACGGTTCTCTTATTTGAAATATTAACATTCAACCGTTCTTTCAAGGCTATCTTATACTCCGTATATAAATCTTCGGACTGGCTATACATATCATTTAAATAATAATCAGATTTCTCAAACTCTTCCCTTTTGCACTCTGTTATAAGTTTCGTATGAGTCTCATCAAACACCGACCACTGTTTTTCCAAACTTTCAAGCTTTGTTTCCAAATAACTAACTGTAATTCTTTCTTTAGATTTTCGGAAATTAATGAATCCTCTCTCCATCTTTTTATTGGTATCGACTTGCAATCTTAGTAACGAATCCATTTTCTTATAAATTTTTACAAATCCAAGTATCACCAAATTTCTAAAGAAACTTTTCAAGAAAGTCCAAATTTTTCCAAAAAATATTCTAAGTGTTTGAACTTTTAAACACTTAGGTAAAATCGGGCATGGATTCCCCGTCTGTTCACAGTTAGAAATTTTACAAGTCTATGTGATGCAAGCTAATTTTTCTAAGTTATTTTTCCACTCACTTTTTTTTTTTTTTAGCTTGAATCACTACTTTTATTATGTTCAGTACTTACAGTTTGTCCGATGCTTTACCACACATATACACACTTAACTCACGCACGACTTCGCCAATTTTCACCGTTAGGAGTCGCCACCGTCGCACTTCCAAAACTTGCTTGCCGACTATGTGCCTTAGTCACAGCAATCCGACTCGATTGACCATGAATAAAAACCAATGTTTCCTTGGACGAAGACATTTAATAATAATTCTCGCGAGACCTTATGCAATGATTGGTAACGAAACCATACCGTGATTCAGGATTTCGAGCTCACTATACAACGCCATCTAGTTACAAATTTAGAACTATAATAATAATAATTTTGGTAAAAATCTGTTTGTGATATTTGTTTAATGCACGATTATACACAGCCAGCTCTTATCAAAATCATGCGATCCTATTACTGATAAATACAGGAACATCCCTTGAATGTATGAACATTGTGTATGTGCGGCAGTGTCATCGACTGGTCGCCCTGTTTTCTAAGGTTGTTTAATACTTGAGGGGTACCCAGTTGTTGACGCTGTCTGCACATACGTGCGTACATACATCAACTAACTAATGCAATCCCTACGATTGATAACATTGAATTTTGTGATGCTAATATTTCCGGCAGTGACACTTGTTTTCTGAATCTCCTCATCACAATGAGTATCGAGATGGTTTCAGAGCTAGTGCACAAATGACGTGCTAATATAATATGGTTTTGTTTTCCCCCGTTGCGCAGGACTCACAGGACTCTGGTGAGCAGATGGCATGTTGTTTCTCGTCACTTCACACCCTCATGTTACGCCCTTCTTTACTGGCGGTGGCCGAACAATTACTTTTGTGATCACAGTAAACGAAGAGCCTTAATTCACTAAATTATCGCTCGATAGAAAGCTCTTCGCTCATAGCAAAATGTTTGAATATCTAGCTAGATATTCAAACATTTTCGGTCTAAGATCTGGCTACGACACATAATCTTAGCCAAATCTTAGACTAAAAACAATTGAAATTGACAAATTCAGTAATATCTATTTCTTGAAACACTATCGATTCGATGTCGACGTTAACAGCAAAGACATATTTTAGTGGTGCTCTAAAAAACAAAACCACAAAGCTAAGTTTCGTAGAATCACAGAGACTTAGCAATGTACAAAATCAATATCTCCACTTGTGATTCCGGTATCGCTTCACTGTGTAATATTGGAAAGTAAAGAGATGAGCTCGTGTGGTGACGTCACCGCCGCCGACCACATCACGCATGACGTGCCCGCGACAGATGGGCAGCAGCCGGCGGGCGCTGACGTCACTCGTGTGCCTCATGTGATACACATTCAAAATTAAAAAAAGAACAACAAAACATTGGTGTTTGTATTGTTGTCATTGGTGACACAATCAACTGAAATTCAGTGTTCGGTCTCCGTCAGATTTAGATGATGAGAAAGTAAACCGTAGCGTGAGGGCCCGCTTATGTTGTGCATGCTTTTCTTTATGCTTTTACAAGTAGGTACCTGTCGGTAAAGGGGTGCGGTTCAAGTGTTCGACATCCGAGCAGTTGTTGAACAATCAGCACGCGCATTGTGCCGTGTGCTCACAATGTTCACGTGGCGAATGGCGAATTGTATGTGTTTGTATCAAGGTCAATAAGAATGATGTCCGCTGACAATATGATGTTATTCTAAGCACTCAGTGTGACGCCGTAACACAAAGTGTTGTGGTAATTATTATTGTCACCCGTTACTCATTCGTGTGGCCACCATCATATTTACGCACATATTTTCATATTTTTTTCGTAACTTTGAAATAAGCATGGAATACTCACTACCTATGTGATTTGTTATTCGTTGCATTCTTTGAAAACTTGGTGTCGATACCGGGTTGACGTAAATTATAGCACTTCAGGTTTTTGAAATGTATTCCTCCTGAAATTACTATTTGTAAGAAATCTATTCTCTTGAGATAAAACTTATACTTCTCTGATAGCTCGTGAACAAATAAATCTTTTTATAACCAGTTAATTTAAAAACTACCCACAATTTTCGTAAAAATCGTTATAAAATGTCAAGAAAATTGCTAACCCTTGTTCTTTGAGACAGATTACTAATAATCAACCGGCCATCGACCCGTTTTTAGCGTCAAAATTGTCACAAATCTAGTCTAGTATATCGGAATGCATCGAATGACCAATCACTTTTAATAAATGGTGTTGATGTTCGATCACCCATAAATGTTACATTATGATGCCTTGAGCTGTTTAGCGTTTTGTCTCGCTGACTGTACGCACGGCTACACATCAAGCTATACATTACCAGTTTAAGCTGACCTCTCATTGTAAGGAAATTCTATACAAGGCGAGATGAGCTTATACTAGAAATGTATATCTTGATGTGTAGTCCTGTGTACAATTTAAATTGTTTAATTTGTTGCTTACCAGAAATTGTATAATGTTGCATGTCGTATACGATATGACGATGCCGTGTTTCAAGCTTTCGTTATATTTTAGTTTCTCTGTTATCTCGCATCATACCGCATTGTGTGGCAATCCGAGTGAAAGAACTGTCATCGGCATGAGAACGACTGTCTGTAGTACATTCAGGTGAAACAAGACGCATCACCAAGCCGACATCCCACCAACCCTAGCAAAAGTGAAACTTTCACATATAGTCACCGTCCTAACCCGATGACTCCCAGGTCTGGTGCAGTCCAGTACAAGGAAATAACTGCTATCCCGTCTGTCGGGAAGGATGTTTGACTTTCGGCCAGATTTGTTCGATGACTCGTGCAGGAAATGTTCTATTTCGCTCGGATGTCCACCGAGCTTGTAGTTCGGTACCTACATGTTGTGCCTGTGTTGTGACGTGCTGTGACGTGGTGTGACGTGTCGCCCACAGAGCCCAACACGCCCGGCAAGTTCATCGTGTGGTTCCGCAACGAGACCACGCTGCTGGTGCTGTGGCAGCCGCCGTACCCGCCCGGCGCCTACACGCACTACAAGGTACGTACGTGCTCCGCGGCTCATCTCATCTGCTGTACAGCTGACACGCGTCCGCCTCGTTACCGTTCATTACTACTTAATTATTATATTTTTCCTTGTCTTCTATAAAGGAACATAATATTCTTCGCCCTGGTGAAAAGGACCAATGCCGGTTATATGTAAAATCTAATTCATTGGAATAATAAACAAAATATTCACTTATCAATCTTTGTAACATATTGCACTAATTGTAAAAGAGCGGCGCCTCCTGTCACAGGCATTTATGTGCGTAAAAGGAGACACCACCAACTGTATAATGTACGACGTGTAATAATGAAATAAAACATTTTTGATTTTGTTGATTTTGAAATTGACAAATTATAAGTTTACAAAATTGCTCCTTAAGGTATTAGAGATGTTCAAGTTTATATACCTAAGTATAGAACAATCTGAAACTCCTAATTGGGTGTATAAAGTTTTAACCAGAATTTTTACTACTTGCTTCGATAAACTCAAAAATGGAGATACATAATCTTAAAGGCAACTAACAGAAGTTCTGAACGATCTTATTCCTTCGGTTTGAAATATAAAAAAAAAAACTCTTTGGTTAGAGTAACAAACAAACAGTAGAGTAACAGGAAAGTTCGAAATCTACATTGTAATAATCAGCTTGTGTTACATATAAGTAAACCTGCTTGGTATGCGCAGGTCTCAATAGTACCGCCGGACGCGCGGGACTCCGAGCTGTACGTGGAGAAGGAGGGCGAGCCGCCCGGCCCGGCGCAGGCCGCCTTCAAGGGGCTGGTGCCGGGCCGCGCCTACAACATCTCCGTGCAGACCGTGTCGGAGCCCGAGATCTCCGCGCCCACCACGGCGCAGTACCGCACCGTGCCGCTGCGCCCGCGCAACGTCTCCGCGCCGCTCGCAGACCTCAGGGAGACCTCCTTCACGGTCACGTGGCTGCCGCCGCTCGACGAGAGGTACTCGTCACGTTTAATAACGTTTGTTTTTAGGAATGATGTTATATCGTAAAAATAGGATAACGAACTGTCACATTAATGCTTGGGCTACATTAGCGGGCGAAGAGTCGAGTCGCGTTGGCGCGCTAAAACATCGTGTATCGGATATACGCGATATTCTTGTCTACATTAGGCGGGCGAAGATTAATCGTGCAGGATTGTGTTGTTCTCTGTTGTGCGGCTGAGACGTAGGCTGTAATTCAAAATGGAGAAAGTAACGTAGGTGTAGCCACCCAAGCGAATACTGTCGCGACAAATTCCTTTGATGCGCGCCAGTTTACCGACAGTACTTCGATAGTACAGTACGCAAAGGAGATAAGTATCCATGTCGCCGGAAACAGTTGAAGTTTACTTAGGAACCGATAGGTTTTTATGAATAAAATAAAATACAATTTATAGAGAATAAACAGTTCAATGATTTAATAAAATTTCATTTGAAAGCCCGCATTGGTTTCTAAGAAATCTTCAACTATTCCCGACGACATGGATACTTATCTCCTTTGCGTACTGTACATCGTCTTCGCCCGAATACTACGCGTTGCAACGATTGACCCGGCCACACTCGATCATCGCGTTAATACGAATATTCGCCGTAACCCGCTAATGTAGCCCCAGTATAACGAAATGTGTGTGTGTGTGTGTCTGCAGTGAGTTCGAGAAGTACCAGGTGTCGGTGAGCGGCGCGGGCGCGGGCGGGGCGCGGCGCCTGGCGCCCGTGCTGCGCGCGCGCAACGACACGCCCGCCTGCTCCTTCGACGGCCTGGAGCCCGGCGCCACCTACACCGTCACCGTCAAGACCATGTCCGGCAAGGTCACCTCCTGGCCGGCCACCGCCGACCTCACGCTCAGTAAGTAGTGTAGTGGTTCACAACGACACGCCCGCCTGCTCCTTCGACGGCCTGGAGCCCGGCGCCACCTACACCGTCACCGTCAAGACCATGTCCGGCAAGGTCACCTCCTGGCCGGCCACCGCCGACCTCACGCTCAGTAAGTAGTGTAGTGGTTCACAACGACACGCCCGCCTGCTCCTTCGACGGCCTGGAGCCCGGCGCCACCTACACCGTCACCGTCAAGACCATGTCCGGCAAGGTCACCTCCTGGCCGGCCACCGCCGACCTCACGCTCAGTAAGTAGTGTAGTGGTTCACAACGACACGCCCGCCTGCTCCTTCGACGGCCTGGAGCCCGGCGCCACCTACACCGTCACCGTCAAGACCATGTCCGGCAAGGTCACCTCCTGGCCGGCCACCGCCGACCTCACGCTCAGTAAGTAGTGTAGTGGTTCACAACGACACGCCCGCCTGCTCCTTCGACGGCCTGGAGCCCGGCGCCACCTACACCGTCACCGTCAAGACCATGTCCGGCAAGGTCACCTCCTGGCCGGCCACCGCCGACCTCACGCTCAGTAAGTAGTGTAGTGGTTCACAACGACACGCCCGCCTGCTCCTTCGACGGCCTGGAGCCCGGCGCCACCTACACCGTCACCGTCAAGACCATGTCCGGCAAGGTCACCTCCTGGCCGGCCACCGCCGACCTCACGCTCAGTAAGTAGTGTAGTGGTTCACAACGACACGCCCGCCTGCTCCTTCGACGGCCTGGAGCCCGGCGCCACCTACACCGTCACCGTCAAGACCATGTCCGGCAAGGTCACCTCCTGGCCGGCCACCGCCGACCTCACGCTCAGTAAGTAGTGTAGTGGTTCACAACGACACGCCCGCCTGCTCCTTCGACGGCCTGGAGCCCGGCGCCACCTACACCGTCACCGTCAAGACCATGTCCGGCAAGGTCACCTCCTGGCCGGCCACCGCCGACCTCACGCTCAGTAAGTAGTGTAGTGGTTCACAACGACACGCCCGCCTGCTCCTTCGACGGCCTGGAGCCCGGCGCCACCTACACCGTCACCGTCAAGACCATGTCCGGCAAGGTCACCTCCTGGCCGGCCACCGCCGACCTCACGCTCAGTAAGTAGTGTAGTGGTTCACAACGACACGCCCGCCTGCTCCTTCGACGGCCTGGAGCCCGGCGCCACCTACACCGTCACCGTCAAGACCATGTCCGGCAAGGTCACCTCCTGGCCGGCCACCGCCGACCTCACGCTCAGTAAGTAGTGTAGTGGTTCACAACGACACGCCCGCCTGCTCCTTCGACGGCCTGGAGCCCGGCGCCACCTACACCGTCACCGTCAAGACCATGTCCGGCAAGGTCACCTCCTGGCCGGCCACCGCCGACCTCACGCTCAGTAAGTAGTGTAGTGGTTCACAACGACACGCCCGCCTGCTCCTTCGACGGCCTGGAGCCCGGCGCCACCTACACCGTCACCGTCAAGACCATGTCCGGCAAGGTCACCTCCTGGCCGGCCACCGCCGACCTCACGCTCAGTAAGTAGTGTAGTGGTTCACAACGACACGCCCGCCTGCTCCTTCGACGGCCTGGAGCCCGGCGCCACCTACACCGTCACCGTCAAGACCATGTCCGGCAAGGTCACCTCCTGGCCGGCCACCGCCGACCTCACGCTCAGTAAGTAGTGTAGTGGTTCACAACGACACGCCCGCCTGCTCCTTCGACGGCCTGGAGCCCGGCGCCACCTACACCGTCACCGTCAAGACCATGTCCGGCAAGGTCACCTCCTGGCCGGCCACCGCCGACCTCACGCTCAGTAAGTAGTGTAGTGGTTCACAACGACACGCCCGCCTGCTCCTTCGACGGCCTGGAGCCCGGCGCCACCTACACCGTCACCGTCAAGACCATGTCCGGCAAGGTCACCTCCTGGCCGGCCACCGCCGACCTCACGCTCAGTAAGTAGTGTAGTGGTTCACAACGACACGCCCGCCTGCTCCTTCGACGGCCTGGAGCCCGGCGCCACCTACACCGTCACCGTCAAGACCATGTCCGGCAAGGTCACCTCCTGGCCGGCCACCGCCGACCTCACGCTCAGTAAGTAGTGTAGTGGTTCACAACGACACGCCCGCCTGCTCCTTCGACGGCCTGGAGCCCGGCGCCACCTACACCGTCACCGTCAAGACCATGTCCGGCAAGGTCACCTCCTGGCCGGCCACCGCCGACCTCACGCTCAGTAAGTAGTGTAGTGGTTCACAACGACACGCCCGCCTGCTCCTTCGACGGCCTGGAGCCCGGCGCCACCTACACCGTCACCGTCAAGACCATGTCCGGCAAGGTCACCTCCTCGCCGGCCACCGCCGACCTCACGCTCAGTAAGTAGTGTAGTGGTTCACAACGACACGCCCGCCTGCTCCTTCGACGGCCTGGAGCCCGGCGCCACCTACACCGTCACCGTCAAGACCATGTCCGGCAAGGTCACCTCCTGGCCGGCCACCGCCGACCTCACGCTCAGTAAGTAGTGTAGTGGTTCACAACGACACGCCCGCCTGCTCCTTCGACGGCCTGGAGCCCGGCGCCACCTACACCGTCACCGTCAAGACCATGTCCGGCAAGGTCACCTCCTGGCCGGCCACCGCCGACCTCACGCTCAGTAAGTAGTGTAGTGGTTCACAACGACACGCCCGCCTGCTCCTTCGACGGCCTGGAGCCCGGCGCCACCTACACCGTCACCGTCAAGACCATGTCCGGCAAGGTCACCTCCTGGCCGGCCACCGCCGACCTCACGCTCAGTAAGTAGTGTAGTGGTTCACAACGACACGCCCGCCTGCTCCTTCGACGGCCTGGAGCCCGGCGCCACCTACACCGTCACCGTCAAGACCATGTCCGGCAAGGTCACCTCCTGGCCGGCCACCGCCGACCTCACGCTCAGTAAGTAGTGTAGTGGTTCACAACGACACGCCCGCCTGCTCCTTCGACGGCCTGGAGCCCGGCGCCACCTACACCGTCACCGTCAAGACCATGTCCGGCAAGGTCACCTCCTGGCCGGCCACCGCCGACCTCACGCTCAGTAAGTAGTGTAGTGGTTCACAACGACACGCCCGCCTGCTCCTTCGACGGCCTGGAGCCCGGCGCCACCTACACCGTCACCGTCAAGACCATGTCCGGCAAGGTCACCTCCTGGCCGGCCACCGCCGACCTCACGCTCAGTAAGTAGTGTAGTGGTTCACAACGACACGCCCGCCTGCTCCTTCGACGGCCTGGAGCCCGGCGCCACCTACACCGTCACCGTCAAGACCATGTCCGGCAAGGTCACCTCCTGGCCGGCCACCGCCGACCTCACGCTCAGTAAGTAGTGTAGTGGTTCACAACGACACGCCCGCCTGCTCCTTCGACGGCCTGGAGCCCGGCGCCACCTACACCGTCACCGTCAAGACCATGTCCGGCAAGGTCACCTCCTGGCCGGCCACCGCCGACCTCACGCTCAGTAAGTAGTGTAGTGGTTCACAACGACACGCCCGCCTGCTCCTTCGACGGCCTGGAGCCCGGCGCCACCTACACCGTCACCGTCAAGACCATGTCCGGCAAGGTCACCTCCTGGCCGGCCACCGCCGACCTCACGCTCAGTAAGTAGTGTAGTGGTTCACAACGACACGCCCGCCTGCTCCTTCGACGGCCTGGAGCCCGGCGCCACCTACACCGTCACCGTCAAGACCATGTCCGGCAAGGTCACCTCCTGGCCGGCCACCGCCGACCTCACGCTCAGTAAGTAGTGTAGTGGTTCACAACGACACGCCCGCCTGCTCCTTCGACGGCCTGGAGCCCGGCGCCACCTACACCGTCACCGTCAAGACCATGTCCGGCAAGGTCACCTCCTGGCCGGCCACCGCCGACCTCACGCTCAGTAAGTAGTGTAGTGGTTCACAACGACACGCCCGCCTGCTCCTTCGACGGCCTGGAGCCCGGCGCCACCTACACCGTCACCGTCAAGACCATGTCCGGCAAGGTCACCTCCTGGCCGGCCACCGCCGACCTCACGCTCAGTAAGTAGTGTAGTGGTTCACAACGACACGCCCGCCTGCTCCTTCGACGGCCTGGAGCCCGGCGCCACCTACACCGTCACCGTCAAGACCATGTCCGGCAAGGTCACCTCCTGGCCGGCCACCGCCGACCTCACGCTCAGTAAGTAGTGTAGTGGTTCACAACGACACGCCCGCCTGCTCCTTCGACGGCCTGGAGCCCGGCGCCACCTACACCGTCACCGTCAAGACCATGTCCGGCAAGGTCACCTCCTGGCCGGCCACCGCCGACCTCACGCTCAGTAAGTAGTGTAGTGGTTCACAACGACACGCCCGCCTGCTCCTTCGACGGCCTGGAGCCCGGCGCCACCTACACCGTCACCGTCAAGACCATGTCCGGCAAGGTCACCTCCTGGCCGGCCACCGCCGACCTCACGCTCAGTAAGTAGTGTAGTGGTTCACAACGACACGCCCGCCTGCTCCTTCGACGGCCTGGAGCCCGGCGCCACCTACACCGTCACCGTCAAGACCATGTCCGGCAAGGTCACCTCCTGGCCGGCCACCGCCGACCTCACGCTCAGTAAGTAGTGTAGTGGTTCACAACGACACGCCCGCCTGCTCCTTCGACGGCCTGGAGCCCGGCGCCACCTACACCGTCACCGTCAAGACCATGTCCGGCAAGGTCACCTCCTGGCCGGCCACCGCCGACCTCACGCTCAGTAAGTAGTGTAGTGGTTCACAACGACACGCCCGCCTGCTCCTTCGACGGCCTGGAGCCCGGCGCCACCTACACCGTCACCGTCAAGACCATGTCCGGCAAGGTCACCTCCTGGCCGGCCACCGCCGACCTCACGCTCAGTAAGTAGTGTAGTGGTTCACAACGACACGCCCGCCTGCTCCTTCGACGGCCTGGAGCCCGGCGCCACCTACACCGTCACCGTCAAGACCATGTCCGGCAAGGTCACCTCCTGGCCGGCCACCGCCGACCTCACGCTCAGTAAGTAGTGTAGTGGTTCACAACGACACGCCCGCCTGCTCCTTCGACGGCCTGGAGCCCGGCGCCACCTACACCGTCACCGTCAAGACCATGTCCGGCAAGGTCACCTCCTGGCCGGCCACCGCCGACCTCACGCTCAGTAAGTAGTGTAGTGGTTCACAACGACACGCCCGCCTGCTCCTTCGACGGCCTGGAGCCCGGCGCCACCTACACCGTCACCGTCAAGACCATGTCCGGCAAGGTCACCTCCTGGCCGGCCACCGCCGACCTCACGCTCAGTAAGTAGTGTAGTGGTTCACAACGACACGCCCGCCTGCTCCTTCGACGGCCTGGAGCCCGGCGCCACCTACACCGTCACCGTCAAGACCATGTCCGGCAAGGTCACCTCCTGGCCGGCCACCGCCGACCTCACGCTCAGTAAGTAGTGTAGTGGTTCACAACGACACGCCCGCCTGCTCCTTCGACGGCCTGGAGCCCGGCGCCACCTACACCGTCACCGTCAAGACCATGTCCGGCAAGGTCACCTCCTGGCCGGCCACCGCCGACCTCACGCTCAGTAAGTAGTGTAGTGGTTCACAACGACACGCCCGCCTGCTCCTTCGACGGCCTGGAGCCCGGCGCCACCTACACCGTCACCGTCAAGACCATGTCCGGCAAGGTCACCTCCTGGCCGGCCACCGCCGACCTCACGCTCAGTAAGTAGTGTAGTGGTTCACAACGACACGCCCGCCTGCTCCTTCGACGGCCTGGAGCCCGGCGCCACCTACACCGTCACCGTCAAGACCATGTCCGGCAAGGTCACCTCCTGGCCGGCCACCGCCGACCTCACGCTCAGTAAGTAGTGTAGTGGTTCACAACGACACGCCCGCCTGCTCCTTCGACGGCCTGGAGCCCGGCGCCACCTACACCGTCACCGTCAAGACCATGTCCGGCAAGGTCACCTCCTCGCCGGCCACCGCCGACCTCACGCTCAGTAAGTAGTGTAGTGGTTCACAACAGAAGGTGAAATCAGCAAATATTCATCGTCATCTGGTGTTGTCTAGAGTATGAATTAACTACAGGAAAAATAACCTAACATATGGGGGAGCACAGCTATGTAATATACTTCGAAATGATGTAAAAGAAGCGACTTCATTGAACATTTTTAAAAATAAATTATTTACTTATATTTGAAAGGACGAACTATATTCATTACGACACTATATTCATTGTATCGTCGTTATTTTCGCTTAAAACTGCAACATCTTTTAACTTGTGCCACCGCCTTATCTTAAGAATGCACGCAGTGAAATCGCTTCTAATTTTGTTGACAATAATCATGCTTACTTTTTTTGTTCTTCTACCTGCACTGTTATAAAATTAGTAATAAGATTTATTGTTCTCATGTAAGTGACGATAGTCTTAATGAGAAATATGTTCTGTAAACCGAAATACAATACGGTCAACGTAACTTGGCGCGTCTGAAGTTAGCTGTTTGGCTGCGCAATGGAACTTTTAGGAACGAAATTGTCTACTGCGCAGCTAATCGGCTAACTTCAGACGCGCCAAGTTACGTTGACCGTACTGTACGGCGGTTGCCGGTGCCGGCGAGCGTCAGTGTACGTGTGTCATGTGTCAGTGCTCGTGTCACAGAGCCGCTGAGCGTGCGCGAGCTGGGCTGGCAGCACGCGGCCGACGGCGTGGTCGTGTGGTGGGAGCCCGCGCCCGCCAGCACGCAGGACGAGTACAAGGTACAGTAGCGACGACTGCGTACTGCTCGCCTCCTAAGTTGGTAGTCCAGAGGTCGGCACATCTAGCTACAACAATTTGTCTAATTTATTTGATAGATTTTCAACTTTATTGCAAAGGAATATGGCTCATATTCAATTGGGAAAATTTGACAGTTTGTTATGGCTTGATGTGTCTGTACCATCTGCTGTCTTCTGTTGCCAAATAACATAGTCACACTGCAGATATCTTAAATAAACCATAAATTGAAAGCGGTAGCAAGACGCCTATACTTTTTGCCATAACTTTGAATTCCATTACCACAACTTGTGTCTTTATACGAAGACGGTCCCATTGCGCTGCTGTCGTAAACTGACACTGACAGTTAAGTAGGCAGTCTGAACTACCCGGTAATATATTATCTGTCAGTCATCATTCACTATGTTTGTATGTTTCGAGATTTTGTTATTTTTATTGAGTTCTTACTTAGACATTTCCAATGTGTTCGTTGTATTCCTAGAATCAATGAAGTATTATGGTTTATTTTTTCTTATTATTATTATTATTATTTTATTATGAAATAGGCTTGCGTAAACCGCAATTCACCTGATCTTAAGTGATGATGCGGCCTAAGTTGGAACACGCTTGCCTAGGATAAACCTATTAAAATACATCGAGTGCAAAATATCGCATTTTTTATTGAATACCAGCAACCATCCGTGTGTGGTAGTTAAATTGCACAATATTTTGGTCCTGTAGGTGACGATAGATGGAGGGGCTCGTGGCTAAGTTAAAGCCGTGCAGATCGATCGGTCACAGGTTAAGCTGCGCCAGCCGTGGTCGGTCTGTGGATGAGTGACCATTCCTTTCATATCGAGTTCCCTCCGTGCCTCGGAAAGCACGTAAAGCTGTCGGTCCCGGCCGCCATTTGTAGATCTTTGGCAGTCGTTATGGGTAGTCAGAAGCCAGAAAGTCTGACGACAAGTCTTACCAAGGGGTATCGTGTTACCCATTAACTGGGTTGTGGAGGTCCGATAGGCAGTCGCTCCATGTAAAACCCCAATATAGTTGGGAAAAGATTAGGCAGATGATGATGAGGTGACGATAGATGGTGTTCAATTCAGATATAATTTTGACGTACCGTGTACACCCTTAGGTGTCGTACCACGAGGCGGGCCCGTCGCGCGACGACAGCAACACGCTGAGCACGGGCGACACGCGCGTGACGCTGCGCGCGCTGCTGCCGGGCCGCAACTACAGCGTGGCCGTGAGCGCCGTGTCGCGCGGCGTGGCGGCCGACCCGCGCGACCTGGAGCTGGCCACGCGGCCGCTGGCGCCCGTGCTGCTGCCCGCGCTGCAGGCCGCGCCCGGCGCGCTGCGCCTGGCGTGGCGCTCCGACGTCACCAGCCGCCAGGACGCCTACGAGCTGCGCTACCGCCGCCGCCCCGCCGGGGACTGGACCACGGTCAGTGAGCTGCGGAACACTCACCACCACGATCCTATATGATACTGTAATGCTGAGGCTACATTAGTAGGCGATGATTCCAGTCGCGTTGGCGCGCTTAAACAACGCGATGTTCTCGATTCATCGTGCCGGATTCTGTTGTTCTCTGTTGTGCGGTGGCTATGTAGTGTGACATCAAAAAATCTTTTTTCTTTTTCATTTCTTCTACTGTAGTAGGCTAACTAGGAAGTTTATTTTTAATTTTAACACCGCACATCATGTACCAAATGTTTTTTTTTTTTGTAGTCTGGATTACTAGGAATCCTGAATGAACTCCAACACTTTTCTGCTACTCCACTCCATAAATCACTCACACAGTCACTTTACCGACAGTGCCCCGATAGTAGTTTTCGCACGAATACTACGCGTTGCAACGACGTACCCGGCCACACGCATCGCATTAATACGAATATTCGCCGTAGCCCGCTAATGTAGCCCCGGCATTATAAAATGGAGGGGATCGTGACTGTGCGTGAGTTGTTGTTGAGTACCCTACCGTCCCTCGTTGTGCAGCTGTCGACCGTGGACACGAGCGCGGAGCTGTCGGGGCTGTTCCCCGGCGCCGTGTACGAGCTGCAGGTGGCCGCCGTCAGCCACGGCCTGCACAGCGAGCGCCACACGCTGCTCAAGCCAGTCCGTGAGTACCACTACTGTGTTCACGCAGAAGACGAGCGTTTGCTAATGAAAAGAACCAGTATCACTGAGAATGACGACACCGTTCAGTAGGCGGGGCCATTCTCTATTATGTTGAGAATTGAGAGCAACATTCATTAATTAAAGAAAAGAATACCTGGAAGGATTCGGGAGAGGCCTTTGCCCAGCAGTGGGTCCCATAGGGCTAATGAAAAAAAAATATTACGTGATGGCAATAATTAAGTCGTCCTCCTTTCATGCATGAAATAGTGGTTCAGTACAGACCAATGTGACTTTTTAAACTAATATGTTCTTTCTAAGCTTATCTTAAACATCACTGCCATGACATCGGTGAAAGAAAACGTCGTGAGGAAACCTGAACTTATAATTAATAGAAGTTTAAATCGCCAATTCGCCTTGCGCAAGCGCGGTGATCAGAATCGGGTAGATGACATCATTAAAAAAGAATTTCAAGACAGTATTCTGAAAATAGTTTATCAATTTTATTGACTTTGCAAAAATCTATCGGGGAATTGCGTTTTGACTGCTCGTAAAAAGTATGTCAATTGATCAGTGCTGTCATCTACCCTATTTATAATACTGAAGAGTTAGTTTGAATGCCGCCACACTATGCCTACAGGCCCGCTGCCGCCGCGCTCGCTGCGCATCACGCGCAGCACGTCCAACAGCGTGGGCGCGGCCTGGAGCGCGCCCGCGGCCGGCGCGCTGGGCGGCTTCGTGCTGCGCTACCGCACGCGCGGCGCCGCCTGGACCACACTGGACGCGCTGCCGCCCAGCGCCGGCGACGCCGACATCCGCAACATGACGCACGGCGAGCACTACGTCATCGAGCTGGACACGCTCAGCGAGTTCGCCGGCGCCGAGAGCGTGGAGAGCGGCCAGCCGCTGCGCGAGGAGCACACCGTCCGTACGTACGAGCTGTGCCCGCTGTACGAGCTGTACGAGCTGTACTCACTGTACTCACCGTGATGTGCTCGTGCTGACAAACTTAACGGTTGTTCGCACGCTCACTTTTGTACATCTCACACTGTTGTATTCTTAAAATCTACTGTTAACGTGCGATCTGTATACGTGCGAACATCCGCTGAGAAGCGCTTAAGTACGTACAACATTACAAAACTATGTCATGTGCTTCAGACTACATTCTTTTAAAATACAGGCAACTTTCTTCTTCTCACACGACTGGTCCATAACAAAAAGTCTAATGTTTTTTTCAACACACTTACTCGTAAAGCGGTTCATAATATAGCGTTTTTAGAGTCATAATGTAGCGTAATACGCACACGTGCTTTTTTTTTCATTATGTTACAGTACTAGTGCTGAAATGAATTATTTTAATCTCTGTAAAAAGTTTTGACAGTTCTAATATTTTGTGAATGAATTAACGAGGTAGGTAAGTATGTTAATAAATAAAATATATGAACGTCAAATTCGCTACTCGGTTACAAGTCTCGAACGTAATGACTAATGACAAACAAAAAGGGAGGTACCTGTTTAGGTGAATAAGGTCTATATCTGTTCGTTTGGTGAATGAAAAAAACTTTAATACGTCTTAACTCAAAGGACATTTATTTTGCACTAAAAAAAGCTTGTTACAATTACGATAGTTAAATGAGTGAACTGTATAAACGTTTGTTTGAATGTGTGTGTGCAGTATGTCTGTGTGTGTGTAAGGTGACTAGCTACTAAGTAATTATTATGTGTCTTAATCTATTTAAACAGTACCCTTGCATCATAATATACAAACGCCGGCACATCAAGCCATACCAAACTGTTCTATTTTTCAATTCAATATGAACCTTATGCTTTTGAAATTAAATTGAAAATCTATCAAAGAAATTTGACAAATGTTTGTAGCTTGATGTGCTGGCCTGTGTCCTATTATAGTATTTCTTATTCCTTCCATCTTTCAACAATTATGGTACATGTATAGTATATGTTTAATTATATATGCAGATAAATATTATAATGGATGCGAAGAAGGCAATGAGTGGTGTGACACTAACGCTGCACTTACGTCCGCAGGGCCCAACCCCGTCAGCAACGTGGAGCAGCTGGTAGACACGCGCAACATGACGCTGGAGTGGCCCCGGCCCGACGGCCGCGTGGAGTGGTACTCGCTGCGCTGGTGGCCCCTGGAGCCCGGCGGGGCCGCGGGGGCCCGCAACCTGAGCGCGCCGGGCCCCGCGCGCACCGTGCGCGCCGCGCTGGGCGGCCTGGAGCCGGGCCGCGGCTACGGGCTCAGCATCGCCGCGCACTCCTACAACCTCACCAGCGACACCTTCACCATGAACACGCGCACGCGTACGTACGCAGGGTAGCATGCTCGCCGCAACAAGTGGCCGAGGCAAGGGGGGGCGGGGAGAAGTAGGTGCCCCCCCACCCCCCCTTGAGATTCCAAAAGCCTCATGTGCCTTTAACTGTATTTAAAATTCAAACTTTTCCTATCCTCTCTATAATATATCAACTAGCCCCTCCCTAGACCATCAGCTGGCGATGCTCTTGGTCCGCAATCCTAGCTCTGGCCTCTGAGCTTACCTTGGTTTGTAACTCACTTCATGTCAATAGAGAATGGGTCGATAGTTTACTTCCGAACTAGCGCGACTTCACTGTGAACAAGTTCACGCAAGCATTGACAAATTCATGAAGGTGATTTTGCTTTAGTTATTATTTGCTGCTACTGGTTATTTTTATGGTCCACTTAGTTAGACAACAAATGTCCACTGATCATAGACATGTCACAGAGAAAGGATATAAAAACGAACAGGATATTACAATAACAACTCTGTTGGCTCATTTCTCTGAAGAAAGTTAGCGATTTCATCAAATCCCTAAACTATTTTAGTGAAATGATGAAATAAACAAGACAGGACTCGCATTACTCTGTCATAGTGTAATGTTGGTCAACTCGACCATCTGGCGGGGCTCGATAACCTACGTAAGTGGATCTGCACAAACACATCACTAATTCGTCACAAGATGCACTGATACATCGTCACAAGATGCACTGATACATCGTCACTTGGTGACATACTTAGGTGGTTAAGGACCAGGGAGGACCGGGATTTGGGGGATCGGTGGTATTTACTGCAAAAATATATGAAAACAAAAAAAAAATGTAGTAAAGAAACATTTTACGACATCGTAAAATATTTCTTGCTTTTACTACGTTTTTCATGTTTTAAAAACAAATATCACAAAATATTTATATTTACAGGCAAGTAGTAAGTGATTCTATGACTTTGAAAGTTTTTGGTTTTTACAAGAAACCCCTTTAGATCACATTTTTTTTTTTAAATTGTTACAAGCGCGGGCGAAAGCGCACTAGTTCGCGGAGACTGCCATTTGCTCATGAAATGCAGCATTTTGCTCATGACGTGCGGACACAGACGCGTGCTCTCGCTATATCTGTGTGACACCAGCTCTGCGCTCGTTGCAGGGCCTCTCATCCAGTCGGAGATGACGATAGTGAACGAGCCCGGCAGCGGCGACGACAACGACACACGATCCACCACACTTGTAAGTTCTACTCATCGCTTTGCTTACACATACTATTATGACTTAGCAGTCGAACAATTTTGCATTCATCTGAAATAAAGCTACTTTACGTTTGAACCTGACATGTTAACTTTTGATTTAATTAAAATTAAGACAAGCATTAGTAATGTCGTCATGGCCTAATGGTTAAGGCGCTCGCCTCTCTTGCATGAGGTTATACTCTGGGTTCGAAACCGGGCAAGTACACATGTGACTTTTCAATTCATATATGTTCTATCTAAAATTATCTTGGACATCATTGACATCGGTGAAGGAAAATATCGAGAAGAAACCTGGACTTATAATTGATATGAGTCTGAAATCACCAATCCGCTTTGAGCGCACGTGGTGATCAATGCTCGTGCCTTCTCTGTATGAGAAGAGGTCTTTGCCCTGCAGTGGGACAACTATAGGCTGGTATTATTTAAGATAACCATCGATGTGCTTATTACCTTTTATTTACACCAAAAAACAAATATAATATTGTTTTATACAATACTTGTATAAAACGTGTCCAATACTTGTCTTTAACTTGTAGAACACATGTATTATACCTTGGTGTAAACGAGGGGTTAGCCGTGTGTGGGTCCCCGGCAGTAACGTCCGTCTGTCCTGTGCAGAAGGTGACGTACACTCGCACGCCGGAGTCGGCGTCGCAGTTCGACTCGTACCGCTTCCGGCTGGAGGGCGCGGGCTCGGCGCCGCGCTGGCAGTCCCGTGCGGCGGACGCGGCGGGGCAGGCGGTGGAGTTCCCCGCGCTGGTGCCGGGCCGGCTCTACAACGTCACCATGTGGACCGTGTCGCACAACGTCACGTCGCACCCCGTGCAGCGCCAGGCGCGCCTGTGTAACTATCACCCTCTCACTAGTTCCCCGCGCTGGTGCCGGGCCGGCTCTACAACGTCACCATGTGGACCGTGTCGCACAACGTCACGTCGCACCCCGTGCAGCGCCAGGCGCGCCTGTGTAACTATCACCCTCTCACTAGTTCCCCGCGCTGGTGCCGGGCCGGCTCTACAACGTCACCATGTGGACCGTGTCGCACAACGTCACGTCGCACCCCGTGCAGCGCCAGGCGCGCCTGTGTAACTATCACCCTCTCACTAGTTCCCCGCGCTGGTGCCGGGCCGGCTCTACAACGTCACCATGTGGACCGTGTCGCACAACGTCACGTCGCACCCCGTGCAGCGCCAGGCGCGCCTGTGTAACTATCACCCTCTCACTAGTTCCCCGCGCTGGTGCCGGGCCGGCTCTACAACGTCACCATGTGGACCGTGTCGCACAACGTCACGTCGCACCCCGTGCAGCGCCAGGCGCGCCTGTGTAACTATCACCCTCTCACTAGTTCCCCGCGCTGGTGCCGGGCCGGCTCTACAACGTCACCATGTGGACCGTGTCGCACAACGTCACGTCGCACCCCGTGCAGCGCCAGGCGCGCCTGTGTAACTATCACCCTCTCACTAGTTCCCCGCGCTGGTGCCGGGCCGGCTCTACAACGTCACCATGTGGACCGTGTCGCACAACGTCACGTCGCACCCCGTGCAGCGCCAGGCGCGCCTGTGTAACTATCACCCTCTCACTAGTTCCCCGCGCTGGTGCCGGGCCGGCTCTACAACGTCACCATGTGGACCGTGTCGCACAACGTCACGTCGCACCCCGTGCAGCGCCAGGCGCGCCTGTGTAACTATCACCCTCTCACTAGTTCCCCGCGCTGGTGCCGGGCCGGCTCTACAACGTCACCATGTGGACCGTGTCGCACAACGTCACGTCGCACCCCGTGCAGCGCCAGGCGCGCCTGTGTAACTATCACCCTCTCACTAGTTCCCCGCGCTGGTGCCGGGCCGGCTCTACAACGTCACCATGTGGACCGTGTCGCACAACGTCACGTCGCACCCCGTGCAGCGCCAGGCGCGCCTGTGTAACTATCACCCTCTCACTAGTTCCCCGCGCTGGTGCCGGGCCGGCTCTACAACGTCACCATGTGGACCGTGTCGCACAACGTCACGTCGCACCCCGTGCAGCGCCAGGCGCGCCTGTGTAACTATCACCCTCTCACTAGTTCCCCGCGCTGGTGCCGGGCCGGCTCTACAACGTCACCATGTGGACCGTGTCGCACAACGTCACGTCGCACCCCGTGCAGCGCCAGGCGCGCCTGTGTAACTATCACCCTCTCACTAGTTCCCCGCGCTGGTGCCGGGCCGGCTCTACAACGTCACCATGTGGACCGTGTCGCACAACGTCACGTCGCACCCCGTGCAGCGCCAGGCGCGCCTGTGTAACTATCACCCTCTCACTAGTTCCCCGCGCTGGTGCCGGGCCGGCTCTACAACGTCACCATGTGGACCGTGTCGCACAACGTCACGTCGCACCCCGTGCAGCGCCAGGCGCGCCTGTGTAACTATCACCCTCTCACTAGTTCCCCGCGCTGGTGCCGGGCCGGCTCTACAACGTCACCATGTGGACCGTGTCGCACAACGTCACGTCGCACCCCGTGCAGCGCCAGGCGCGCCTGTGTAACTATCACCCTCTCACTAGTTCCCCGCGCTGGTGCCGGGCCGGCTCTACAACGTCACCATGTGGACCGCGTGTCGCACAACGTCACGTATAATCATATATCGTGTGTGCAGTTCCGCGGCCCATCACGCAGCTGAACGCGACGGACATCGGCGCGCGCTCGATCACGCTGGCGTGGGACCGGCCGGCCGGCGACTACACGGACTTCCAGGTGCAGTACCTCGTCGGCACCGACCAGCTGCAGACGCACTCCACGGACGAGCTCGGCATCACGGTGAGAATACAATACTATAGTTCTTTATTAGCACAGAAAGTAGGTACAAGTTTTAGATGTTCAGTTTAAAATGGTCCTAATACTAATTACCTTAATTAAGTTATAACAAATAGTTTAGGCTATCATAATAAAGAGTCATGTAATACTGTATATTATTAACACATTCAATAAAATCAATTTAGGTAAGTTTACCGTGTCAAGATGAAGTTCAGTAAATGGTTTAAAATAATACAATACTTAATGTCATGTTTAATAAAATGATAATAATAATAATTTCTTTTATAAAAAAAGCTTTTTACAAAAAAGACAACCGCCTTCAAAAAGTGAAAAATAACTTTAGCACAGAACACACATTGACTTTAGTTTCGAAATAGGGTATTACACCCATTTTTGAAAAGTGTCTCAATGAAATTCTGTAGTGCTAATATACCACCAAAAAAATCACAAAATTTTTATTCAATCGATAAGTGCCATAAAAATGCATCTAAACTTTAAATTTTCAAATTTCGCGCGTAGTTTGACGAAAACGCCTCTTACTGGACGCCATATTGCTCAGCGTAAATGACGTCAGTTCGTTTTGTATCAAATGAGCTCATATTAAATATGATAATTGTATATCATTTAAAAATAATTAAAAGCATATTTTGTAACAGGTGTAATAATGAAAAAATTACGTTGGTTACGAAAATAATAAAAGTACAAAGCCTATATTACGCCAATCGGTTGACTGACAGTTGAAAATTTTTTGTTTACACAGCCTTATGGCGTAATAACATGGCCGCTACTATTTCACGGTGTTTTATAACAGATTAAAAATACTGAAAACTTTTAATTGAATTTAAAAATTTGTTTTGTTATTTTATGAACTAAAACTTACATTTTCCGACTGCTTTATGCCTAAACTGTCTCAATAACATAATTATAGATTTTTTCTCGTGTAGAGTAAAATACCCTATTCAGTGACTTTGTTCTGTTTGTTGTTTTGTATTGCCACCGACTTCCGAAACTAAAGTCAATGTGTGTTCTGTGCTAAAGTTATTTTTCACTTTTTGAAGGCGGTTGTCTTTTATGTAAAAAGCTTTTTATTTACCGCTTTTTAGTACCTCCTTCTCATTCAAATCTATTAAGAAGAGATTGAAAGTTAACTACTACAAAGATTGATGAAACTACAACGTCGTCTATGTAAAATTTTTGGGTATTAGTTGATTTTTCAAAAAGTGCTGAACCAATTTCGATAAAATTTATATGGGACCACCCCTGAAGCATACCCTATCTATAAAAAAAAGAATTTTCAAAGTCGGTTTACGTTTGCCTGAGAACTCGCGTAACAAATCGCGCACATACTTAATGCAAATTTAAGACTTATACGGTTTTCTCATGGATGCCATGGTCAGAACTGGACCAAATTAAAATGGGACCACACGGGAAGCACTAGCTTCCAAATAAAAAAAGAATCATCAAAATCGGTTCACCCAGTCCCGAGAAATCAGGTAACAAACATAACAAAAAAAAAAAAAAAAAAAAATACAGACGAATTGATAACTTCCTCCTTTTTTGAAGTCGGTTGAAAAGTGGTACAGTTTTTACACAGTAGGATGACAACTTAGGAATAGTTTACATCTGAGATGATTTGGTAACATTACAATTTTACGATTATCAGCAGTTAAATTAAAAATATAAATGATTTAGTACAAGTTAGAAATACAGAGATGTCATATTATTAATGTATCGGTCAGAAATTCGTCAATGGAGGAATCATCATCATATCAGCCTATTGCCGTCCACTGTTTAATGTTGGCCTAGGGTATCACAATAAGATTAGACATAAACACAAATCTTTTTTACAATCCCTTCAACCAATTTTGACTTCCATTCCGTAGGCTTAAGGATGACATTAGAGGCAAAAAAGTGGTTACAATAACAACTGTTTACTGCAGTTGCCATTTGTCATGCTACCAACGCAATATGAGTCAAAATCGGTTGAACGGACTGTAAAAAAGGTTTTTGTAAATGTCTATCTTATTGTGAACAGGGTATAGTTGAGGAATAACATTAATTAATGAATAGATGCGTCAATTCTTTTTTGAAAAGTTTTATTTTTATTTTGAAAAAACCAAAGTTTTGTTTTGTTTATACACTTCACAGAGAATAATTTGTTAGGATAACACTTTCACATACTTATTGTATTTTTTTTTAAGTAGATATTGTATAAATAACAATTTTATTTTTTTAATGGCGGCACCACACTTCGTTATGCGTTATTTGCTATGCGGCTGCACTGTATTCGGCAAATATTTGTTATGTGAGCGTACAACAAACACGCCATCCACACTTCGTGCCTGTGTGCCAAACATATGTGGTGCGTTTGACTTTTGAAAAAACAAAATGAATGTGTTGACTGTGGCGCCTACTTTTACAGATTAGAGTATATGTCCGACACGACCACCGTAAGCGAGCGAACACGAGTGAATGAGTGAACGAAGTGTGGGCAGTCGGCACGCATATTCGGCTTATTCGTGTCCTTTGAAGTGTGTCTAAAAACCGACAGGTGGACGGATAGGCGTATTTGCTATTCGCGCTTATGCGTTATGCGGGCGAATAAAGCAAATATAGACGAATAAACCCTCCACACTTCGTCGTATGCGGGCGAATAAGGCGCATAACGCATAGCGCATAGCGAAGTGTGGTGCCGCCATTATATCGGGAGCACAATGTTGTCATGCTAGATACCAGCTAGCGCTATGTATGGCCTGCAGGTGACGGGGCTGCGGCCGCACACGCTGTACACGTTCACGGTGGTGGTGTGGGCGGGGCGCGCGGGCGCGCTGCGCGTGGCGTCGCGCGCGCACTCGGCGGGGGTGGGCACGCGCGAGGCGCCGCCCCCCGCGCCCGCCGCCTTCCGCGCGGAGGCGGCGCTGCCGTCGGCGCTGCGCTTCAGCTGGGCGCTGGAGCCGGCGGACGCTAACGGCGTGCTGCGCCGCTTCCTGCTGGAGTACGCGCCGCAGGGCGAGCCGCAGCGCACCACGACGCTGGAGTTCCCGCCGGACGGTATGACGCGCTGTGATGTGTCGAGAGAGCCTGCTCGAGGGCACTCGTGAGCGAGTTGGTAGTCACGGTATGACTGTAGTGTGACTCCTCTTTCCGTATTCAAAATACCCTTTAGTACTGCACTATCCAAATGAACTATTATCAAAACGTTATATTTGTATAGTCATGGTGAAAAATGACAATCGAAACTATTACAGGTTCATCGACACATTATAAACAACATTTAAAAACAGGCAATATTTTGAAAAATATTTACCGACATACCTCTGTCATATGGCTGACATGTACTTTTGAAAGAAATTCTGAAATAATTTAGTGTCTATAAAAAACTTAATGATATGCAAAGAACAGGTAAAGTGCAATTGATGCTATTTTGATTAATTGTATTCCTTTGATTTAGAAACTTGAAAGTTACTCTTAAATAAGAGCTTGAAGTATTTAACCCCTCGTTTAAAGAATCAAATTTACTTTTTAAACGAGGGGTTAAAAACACTATTCTTCAACCTCTGATGTCAAAAATGTGATGTGTTAAGAATCGCAGTGGCAAGTACGAAAGCAGAACAGAATAATAATTCTAGTATTGTATGAGTGTACTCTTGTGAGTTGTATTATCTTTTTGCATAAAATAAATGCTTTATTTATCATCCATGTCTCTAGTCGGTGGTAAGGCCGTTGCGAACGAGCTGTTGGGGCGTAACTCCCAACTGTGAAAGTGTTATGTGAAGGTTTGATTGCTACTAAAAATAACATGTTTTAAGGTAATAAGGTACAATGAATGTTGCATAAACAAACAGCAACGTTTCACTGTAAGTAGGACAAGTTAGTTTGGGTGCTGTACATTGGTACAGCGTAGCTCGTGCGCGAGTGATGCGGAGGAATGCGGGAGACGTGTTGAGGAATGGTTGCACGTGATAGGATGCGGTCAGTTGGTCGGTAGTTGAGTGGCGATGTGTTGCAGCGCGCGGCGGCTCGGTGTCGGGGCTGGTGCCGGGCGGCTCGTACGTGTTCAGCGTGCGCGCCGAGACGGGCGCGGGCGCGGGCCCGGCGGCGCTGCTCACGCTGCACACGGACATCGGCGCGCCCCCGCGCCCCGCGCCGCACGTGGCGCCGCAGGAGCTGCGCCGCTCGTCCAGCACCGTGGCCGTGCGCTTCCGCGCCGACTACTTCTCGGCCGCCAACGGCAACGTGACGGCCTACACGCTGGTGCTGGCCGAGCAGCCGCGCAACGACACGCCGGCGCGCCTGCCGTCCTGGCGCGACGTGCACGCGCTGGCCGCCTGGCCGCCCTACCAGGTCACGGAGCCCTACTACCCCTTCCACTCGTCCGCCGTGGAGGAGTTCACCATCGGCTCGGAGCGCTGCGACGCGGGCGGCCGCGCCTACTGCAACGGGCCGCTCAAGCCGGGCACCAAGTACTACGTCAAGCTGCGCGCCTTCACCGCGCCCGACAAGTTCACCGACACCGACTACACCGTCGTGCGGACCGGTACGTACTCACCTGTACCCACTGTACCCACTGTACCCGCACTGAATCACGGTGCCGCAACTATCACCGAAGTACATTTTATCGCTCAACTGATTCTCAGATTTCAGTGTGTACATATCGATAACAAAATACTTATAGCTAATACACGGTCTGCGTACTGATAACAGTATCAGTAATACAGCTTTGCTGATAGCGCGGAGTCGTGTCATGTGCGGCAAGAACACAAGTCAGTATACGTGCGGTGCTAGCGAGATGCCGCAGCCCTCGACAGTGTGGCGGCGGTCGCAGGCGCCGCTGTCGAGTGCTCGTGTCTGAACAGGTGCGGCGGCTGTCAGCGACGCAGCACATACGACCACTCGCGGGAACTTGCTCAAGTTGTGTTTGGATCAGTTTTAACGTTTTATTAACAACCAATTTTCCTTACAGCAAACATTTACTTTATCGTATGATTTGATTCCTTCTTTCGCAATATATTTTTGCTGATTTTCATCGCTTAATCGTTAAACCATCTGGAGATTAGCATACATTAATTGACTCATTAACGATAAAAATGTGTCTTGTAAATGCACGCGTTAATTCCACGACGTATACATTTGTACATAAATTGACAAAAGAAACTTAATACAAAACACGTTATTTCGTGTTCAACGGTAAGTGAGCGAGAATGCTGAATGTAAACACTCACTCGCGCTTGCGTTGCCCGGCCTTTGACTTCCGCGCGAAAAACCGACAATCAAGGAAGCGCCGGGCAAGGGCGATGACAGCGCGAGTGACCTGTTTACATGCTCGCGCTAACCACTTCCCTGCCAACAGGGCTGAGTGTAAATGTGGCTTTAGCACAAGTTCAGGTCTCCTGAGAGTCCCCCTCCCTCCCGCAGAGGTGGACAACACGGCGTGGATCGTGGGCGCGTGCTGCGGCCTGGCGGCGCTGCTGGGGGGCGCGGGCGCGGGCGCAGCGCTGCGCCGGCGCCGCGCCCGCGCCGCCCGGGCCGCCCCCGCGCCGCCCCCGCGCAGCACGGAGCGCCCCGTGCGCGTGGCCGACTTCATCGACCACTACCGCCTCATGTCCGCCGACTCCGACTTCAGGTACGTCGCTCAGTGCTGCAGGTCGCGTGTGCTGAGACACTCTGCTGTTTCTGCTGCCTCTGACGACCATGTCACTGGGGGTCGGCGCAACACGTTTTCATCTTCCGTTCCGCCCTAACCGATATGCTATTCCATAACACTGTAAATGCTCATTTTTCGTCGTCACGTATCTTTTATGTAAAGCAAATTATGATCTTGACATTTTTGTTGAACATTTCTAATTAACTA
The DNA here is from genome assembly GCA_947361185.1 of Charanyca ferruginea. Lineage (NCBI taxonomy): Eukaryota > Metazoa > Arthropoda > Insecta > Lepidoptera > Noctuidae > Charanyca > Charanyca ferruginea. Next base: position 400,165 of record OX376063.1, on the reverse strand, counting down.
TTAAGTGTACTATACATAAACCATAAAAAAATAGAGTTTAGTCTAACTTGTAAGTGAATTACAGCTTTGTCAGTTCCATCAGTTGAACTATTGTAGCTCGTCTACTACCGCCGGCGCCATACTGCAAGAGATAAAGGATCTTAATACTACAATGATGTGCGAGGTGTCACTGCTTGACTTTTAGTCCGTGTATAATTAACTGATTTCCACCCACTTTTGTAATACCTACCGAAAACAACTAGAAAATGGTTTATTTTGGTAGGTTACAAAGAATCATGGCAAGATCAATACATTCGTTTGTACGAAAGAGTTCATTTAGAGGGATTCAAATATTTTCCAATGCGGAGAATACATTACCAAGAATAGATTGTTATTTTTACAACCATATTTTTAAAACTCCGCATAATTTAAATATTTGAAATATTCATTACAGTTTTTCGTTTCATCTCATTGCCCGATTGTATTTATTAAAAAAATTAAGTGACAAGTGACTCGGATCTATCAAACTGAGAGACAAGTGATGTGTATCGTTGTTTACAATGGCGGAGTTGAAAAAGTACATTAATTCCCTTCACTTATAACGATGCAAGGTCTGTGTAAGACCTGCGAAACGGGGACTGTCAGTATCATTGTTACTGTTAGCCGCCGTTTCATTTAGAAAAATTAGCTTTTCGTTAAACTATTTACATTTAAAATCCATTTTTATTCTGGGGTTTAAAAAAAAATAAAATGTTGCCTATATTATACTCTTTAGGTACTCAAGAGTATAAGAATTAGAATTTCAACTTCTCTAAACATTTTTATTTTTTTGTACAAATCCTGTCGTGATCCTTTTTTATGCAACCATAACTTCACATAAACAACTTTCAGCAGTCACGCTTGCGACCATGAGACCATCTAACAGGTTCATGTGGATGCTTATGATGACTTAATATTTAATCCTTATTTCCTTAGATAACACCTAGGTCTATGTGAGCTCAGCCCCGACAACAGCTATAGTATAGTAACATATTGCTTGTGCGCAGGTTCAGTGAAGAGTTCGAGGAGCTGAAGCACGTGGGGCGCGAGCAGCCGTGCTCGGCCGCCGACCTGCCCGTGAACCGGCCCAAGAACCGCTTCACCAACATCCTGCCGTACGACCACTCGCGCTACAAGCTGCAGCCCGTGGACGACGAGGAGGGGTCCGACTACATCAACGCTAACTACGTGCCGGGCCACAACTCGCCGCGCGAGTTCATCGTGACGCAGGGCCCGCTGCACTGCACGCGCGACGACTTCTGGCGCATGTGCTGGGAGTCGGGCAGCCGCGCCATCGTCATGCTGACGCGCTGCGTGGAGAAGGGCCGCGAGAAGTGCGACCGCTACTGGCCCTACGACACGCGGCCCGTGTACTACGGCGACATCGCCGTCACGGCGCTCAACGAGTCGCGCTACCCCGACTGGACCGTGACGGAGCTCATGCTGTGCCGCGGCGCCGAGCAGCGCGTGCTCAAGCACTTCCACTTCACCACGTGGCCGGACTTCGGCGTGCCCGACCCGCCCACCACGCTGGCGCGGTTCGTGCGCGCCTTCCGCGAGCGCTGCCCGCCCGACTCGCGCCCCGTCGTGGTGCACTGCAGCGCCGGCGTGGGCCGCTCCGGCACCTTCATCACGCTGGACACGGCGCTGCAGCAGGTGGGTGGCTGTCGTGTGTCGTGTGTGTCCTGTGTCGTGTGCTCTGTGGACCCCGAGTCACTCGGCTCTTGTCGGCAGCTCGCCACGCACGCGGAGTTCATCGACATCTTCGGCATGGTGCACGCCATGCGGCGCGAGCGCGTGTGGATGGTGCAGACGGAGCAGCAGTACATCTGCATCCACCAGTGCCTGGTGGCCGTGCTGGAGGGACAGGACCTGGCCGCGCCGCCGCACAACAACCACAACCACCACCTCAACGCCGCCTTCGAAGGTACCGCATCCACGTCCACTCTTTGTGTCATCAACCTTAACTACGATTTTGCTGATCAAATCTCCGTTTGTATTATTTCCCTGCGACATATATTATATAGTAATTGATATTTATTTGCCATATCGTCCGTACTATTGAGTCCATATGGAATCTGGAGTAAAGTTGTAACGATTGTTTTGGTGGAGGTGGTTAACATGTGCGTGTGAACGCTAGGTGGAGGGTAGTGGAGGGTAGTGGAGGGTCGCGGCGGCGCAGCGGCCGGCACGTGAGTGACGCATGCGCGTGAGCTGTGACTGTCTGTGTGGTGTGTGTGGTGTGTGTCGTGTGTGTCGCACTGACTAGTGTTGTCTGTTGCAGACGACGAGGGCATCGCGGAGTCGGGCATGTGACGCGGCGCGGCGGGCTGCGGCGACACCTTATGTACTTAATTTATGTTTTATAGTCCGGATGAGATCGCTTGTATACACTAGTGTTAAGTTTTGTACTAAAATATTTTTATAAAAATCATAAAAATGTACATTAATAAAATGGACCAATCGTTGAATTGTAATAGGCTAAGTTTAAATAAATAATTTGTTATTTTTTACATTGATAATATAACGAGGCGAAGCGGGACGCTCCTGTCACCCGTCAGAGCTCGCGTACACTTTACTGTGTATTATAAACCCATGTAAATGAATTTAAATAATGTAGGTAGTTAATTTTATATTTACACAATTAATTATTATCATGCAAGTATGAATTATCTCTTGAATCTCAAAGTTGTACTTAATTTTATAATGTATGTTTATTGCTACTTTGCTCAATTAGTCGGGAAATTGAACTTAATGAAACAATGTTTATCTGTTGTACAATTTGTACTCACAGCAAAGATGAAGTTCACTAACGTCGAACAGCGTCTAGTAGTGGCACGAGTCGTTGTGTTGTGAGCAGTCGACAGTGCAGTGCACCACGTTACACAACGATACTGTTACATTACAAGTGAATAGACACTAATGTTTGATACAATGTTTTTTTGATTTCACGGTATTTTTAATTTGCCAACGTAAATTCGTACATATCTAATTGTAACAGGACATAGATTCCAAAGATCAGGTCGGAGAGGATCAAATGGGATTTCTCGCTGCTGTATTGAAGAGCGTGATGGAGGTTACCGCGGCGGGAGGCGGGGCAGCAAGTGGCGCATTCAGTCAGCAGGCAGGCGCCGCACACCCCCGGAGCATGCCGCGGCGGCAGTGCGGCGCCAGCACACGTCATCAGTGTGCGCTGGTGCTTAGGGTTCGTTTTCACCGAGATGCCATGTAACGAGGTGTGCAGATGCTTGAGGCTACGCGTTGTGCCTACTAGCGTCTCAGCGTCACTCGGCACGCTTTCGCGTTCTCACTAAAACTTGTATACTTTCGAGTAGTCAGAGTTCGATATTACAAAGAAAGTGCGCTAATCGAATTGCTGCCTGTTCGTCTTACGATATCATGAGGACGATCTATAGTACGTTCCCACTGAAGTGGAGAGTCTAGAGCAGGACAGCTGTGAAAAGATGTGTGTTTCTGCAATAATGGTTTTTATTTTTTGATATGATTCGTTTTTATAAGCTGTTAAATATAACTGTTGTAAAAACCATAACCTGCACCATCATCACGTTGTGTTGTTAAGAAGTTGTTATTCCGCAGACTGTCCCAGCTGCAGCTTCAGATTACCGCATAAATACAGCGTCAACAACTTTATGTAGTACCTATACCCTGTTCACAATAAGATTAGACATAAACACAAACCTTTTTTACAGTCCCTTCAACCGATTTTGACTTCTATTCCGTAGGCTTAAGGATGACATTAGAGGCAAAAAAGTGGTTACAATAACAACTGTTTACTGCAGTTGCCATTTGTCATGCTACCAACGCAATATGAGTCAAAATCGGCTGAACGGACTGTAAAAAAGGTTTTTGTAAATGTCTAATCTTATTGTGAACAGGGTATAGGTACCTTTACCAAATTACAAGTGAATTATACGAAGGTATCGTCAATCAGAAATGAGCTGATTATCTATTAAATCGCTGAACAGATTTTTATGAAACAGCTAAGAACCGTATTAACCATTATCCATTTTTTTTTTTTTAATGAAATCCGTACATTCCTTTGTCAGCTACGACGCCGCGGACACGCAGAGATGCACAGACGATATATCAGGCAAACTTATAACAGCCCTCTGAATCCACTTGGTTCTAAACAGAAAATTCCTGACTGACTCACTTATCAATACGACCTAAACCTTTGGACCGAGCTGACATGCCCTAAATGATATGCAGAACCTTGTCTACGTTTCAAGAATTATTCTTCGTCGCGTAACAAAAGCTCGGCCAATGAATGTCTGTAAAACGAATTCGTGAAGCGTACGCTCGCTGTGAGTACGTTTCTTTCTAATTTACGTAGTATTTACCAAACCGTTTGTTATGAGTGTTCGTCTCGTACTAAACGCTCGCTCGACGATTGCTTGCCGAACAAATTGTTCAAGCGAATGGTCGTGGTCTATCAACCGTTATAATGTGATATTTTGAAAACTTAATGAAATCGTAGGTAGGTACTTGTACGTATAACGTAATTAGTGAGTAACATTCACGACAGCGAACAGTTTAAATAAAATTTATATACCTATGTTAAACATTCGTGTGTACCCGAATTCTGTATGTTACCTACACTATCTGAATATTTGATATGAATGCAATTAAGAAGCTAGATGCAATAAATAGAAACTTAATATATTTTCTTTTTTTTTTCCGGGGATTTAATCTCTGTCCACCCGCTTACAGCAGCGCTCAGTCATAGTGATAGTGGTCTATGAATATATAATACATTATACACGGACTAGAAAAAGAAGAAGGACTTTACGCCACGCATATCAAAACTGAAGGTGAAGCACCTAAAGTACGCCGGACCGAGACGCACACAAAGATTGGGTGTGCGTTACCCCAGCAAAATAATGTCGAAAATAGTAATTTAAATGTTACAGGCAATTAGTTGTCTAGCTTCTGTAATTGTTACGCACATTTTTAAATTTGTTGCACATATATTTATTTTGAGTTATTCCACAAACACATTTCCTGCTGGGGTAACGTTACCGCAGCTAGACATTTTCTTTTAGGGTAGCAATAAAACGAGTGACTGTAAATTACAATTTTAAGTGTCAAAATTAATTAATTTGGGTTATATAATTACTAAGTGAGCGACTGACTGTAAGTGACGAAAAATCAACAGAATAGTATCTTACAAACATTAATTTGAGTTACTTAAAATACAAAATGAGCAGCTTCATAATATTTAAGCGACTTAATATTTGTTTGAGTGTCAACGTTACGTCCTGCATTTTTTTCAATATTTGGCAAATGTATTTTTTATACTGAGCGGCATTTTATCTTAAGATACGACTATATCGCAGTAAACCTATTTCTCACTATGGTCATTTAGCGATATGACTATGTCGCAATAAACCTATTTCTCATCATGGGAATTTAGCGATAAGACATTCACGAGAGTTGAATGTTCAATACAAACTTCAATACAATAGAGGGGATCTGGCGCTCGGCGGCCGCTGCCGCGGCACCGCTCGCTGCGCTCGCTCGCCTTCGCGCTTTGATGGTCACAGTTCTAACCTAACCTAACCTAAACGACCCACCATACCACCAGGGGTATGGCCTGTGGTACGGTGGGCCACAGGAAATCGATTCTATCTTAATATTGAAGTTGCCCTTTCTGTATTTCCAGTCGCCCACTTAGTAATGTAGTCGCTCGGATAAAATTTTAATATATGAAATGGATTTATCACAATCCACTTTTTGTAAGCTTGTTCTGGATTTTATTATTAATCAATATTCGTCGTTAGTTTAGTTAATTTTTCGCTTACTCAAATTCATACCGCTCAAGTTATTAATACAGTATGTCATCATCAGTCGCAAAGCTTTTTTTTAATCGCTCGTTTTATAATTCCCCTTTCTTTTATAATGGGAATATTGAAATAAATATTAGCCATATAATTAGTAGTCTAGATGAAGTAAATGTTGCAACTTATTTTGAATTTGTTCTTCCTTCGACTGCGATGTTATTCAAGATTTTGCGTATATAAGCAGATTCGTATTATATTTTTTACATGACTTCTTTAGAATTAGTTTGAATTTGTTGGGTAATAAAAAAACAAAAATAATGCACCATTCAAAGTTTATTAAATATAAAAACACTTATAGGACCTCTGTACCGAACTTGTAAGGTGTATTATACTAAACATTTTAGAAGGTAGCATAATGTATTGCGCGGTCGCTTTTTTTGTAACCACCTTAATATGGTCGGGTTACCACGGTCTTGCGCTCCCTAATGGCTTTTATTTTATTATCTCGTTAATTATTGTACGTACTACGCTGACATTTTACAGGAAGAAAACTGAACTAAGCAACTAATTATTAATATATCATTCAGTTTATATATCCACATACAGAGTTATCGGGGGCCAAATAACTCCGCGCGCATTTTGACCGTCAAAGTGGAGAACTGAATTTCATCATAATTTGTTTATTGCTAACAGGATACTAATGAAACTTCACGTACATTTGAAGACAGATACAAGCTACAAAATAACGTTTAAAGTAAGTCTTTAGGTCTCTTATTCAAAGTGTTAGGACCTATTGAAGTGTTTTTATATTTAATTAAATAACCTTTGAATGGTGCATTATTTTAGATTTTTTATTACTCAACTAATTCAAACTAATAGGGTATTACACCCATTTTTGAAAAGTGTCTCAATACAATTCTGTAGTGCTAATATGTCACCAAAAAAAAAACACGAAATTTTTATTCAATCGATAAGTGCCATAAAAATGTATCTACATTTTGAATTTTCAAATTTCGCGCGTATTTTGACGAAAACGCCTCTTACTGAACGCCATATTGCTCAGCGTAAATGACGTCAGTTCGTTTTGTATCAAATGAGCTCATATTAAATATGATAATTGTATATCATTTAAAAATAATTAAAAGTATATTTTGTAATAGGTGTAATAATGAAAAAATTACGTTGGTTACGAAAATAATAAAAGTACAAAGCCTTTATTACGCCAATCGGATGACTGACAGTTGACAATTTTTTGTTTACATAGCCGTACGGCGTAATAACATGGCCGCTACTATTTCACGGTGTTTTATAACAGATTAAAACTACTGAAAACTTTGAATTTAATTTAAAAATTGGTTTTGTTATTTTATGAACTAAAACTTACATTTTCCGACTGCTTTAAGCCTAAACTGTCTCAATAACATATTTATAGATTTTTTCTCGTATAGAGTAAAATACCCTATTCTTAAGAAGTCATGTAAAAAAGATGATAAGAATCTGCTTACCCGTTTCAGAGATCCAGTAAAACCACTTGACAAACGTTACTCCAGCAAAATCTTGAATAACATCGCAGTCGAAGGAAGAACAAATACAAAATAAGTTGCAACATTTACCTCGTCTAGACAACTAATTATATGGCTAATATTTATTTCAATATTCCCATTATAAAAGAAAATGTCTGGCTACGGTAACGTTACCCCGCAGGAAATGTTTTTGTGGAATAACTCAAAATCTATATGTGCAACAAATTTAAAAATGTGCGCAACATTTACAGAAGCTGGAGAACTAATTGCCTGTAACATTTAAATTACTATTTTCGACATTATTTTGCTGGGGTAATCACACGTGTGGCGCGTAGTCCTTTTTTTTCTAGTCCGTGATTCTATACAGCCTATTATAGACCCACTGCAAAGCAAAAGCCTCTTCTCATGCAGAGAAGGTACATTTATATTACGGTTAAAGATATTTATTTTCTCAAAAGAATTACAAATTCACTTACAGAGAAAACATGAATAAAATGTTTGGATTATGTGCCATTATGCGTGGCTTACATTTAAATACAATACTTATATAATTTAACAAGATATTTTACTAACAATTATGCGACTCAATAACAAAACAAAACAAAATAGATGTACCCTAGGTAGTTTTTAAAAAAATATTAACAGTAACAGTACATTTATATTAAAGCGGGAATTTATATTAACCTTTTTTCTATACAGTATTTCAGACAAACCAAAATGTGGCCAACACGACATAAGACAGAAAAAAAATAGTAAGACCTATCGTTATTTATCAAAGTTGAACTTCTTTCTTTATATTTCATCTATAATAACATAATACCAATTATAAGAATAGGTATTAAAGAATAATCCGTAGCTTGGCGCCGAGGGCACGTTATAGCTTTCTTGTCGTGGCGGTCAAAAGGATAATAAATTATAAGTCCAGGTTTAGTGTAGGTACAGTACGCAAAAGAGATAAGTATCCATGTCGTCGGGAATAGTTGAAGATTTCTTAGAAACCAATGGGGGCTTTCAAATGAAATTTTATTAAATCATTGAACTGTTTATTCTCTATAAATGGTATTTTATTTTATTCATAAAAACCTATCGGTTTCTAAGTAAACTTCAACTGTTTCCTGCGACATGGATAGGTATCTTATCTCCTTTGGTGACCGTACCTACTTGCCTGTCTGCATTATTTAGTTTCTGAGTATCACAGGTGATGACTACGTCAGTCGTCAAGTGGCGGTTCTAGCGGCCGACTATTTTTGGTCATAACGTCCTAGTTTATTTTGCTACAATTTCAGGAAAAGAGGTGTGTCATACAAATTACCACCAATTCCTGGCAAAGATTAATCAAATCTTATGAGTTGGCCGCGCGGTTGAAATGGACATACTCTCGGTATTTGCGGAAATACTCTCGATATTTTTCACCGATGTCAGTGATGTGCAAAAAATGTGTTTTTAATAAAAAATTATTAACCCAGAGATAGTACTGTTACGTAGGTCGGTAGGACCAAAAACGTCATGCTAGCGCCAGCTATAATCGAGTAGCAGAACTACGCCACGCGCTGGCGTTATCTATTGTTGAGTAGCAGAACTACAAGTATTCTGGAACATTCGAGACCATTCAAAAATTTTCGAGACAAGTGTCGTGTTGCAATATTCTAACTCGTATAAATAGCGGGCATTTAGCACTAGCGAGTTCACCTGGCTGGAGGCCCTAAAAATAATATTTTTTAAGTCACCACAGGAATGTTATGCAGTCGGGTTGCCCAGCGAGATGCCATTCCGAAAAAAAAAAGCAAGCGAGTTCGTTTTTGGATGCGAAATGCGAAACTGTGAACGACTACTGCAATCGAAGTGATTCTCAAGTGATTTTTGTAAGTTTACTGTGTTTGTGACTATTTCAATAAAGTGTTTGTGTTTCTTCGTGTAAATTGGTGTAAATCATTTATCCTGAACCCCAGCTCGTAACAGCAGTTTCTGATGCTGGCACTTCACATATTTTGTGCAAATATTCGTGTTATTTGGATAATACAAAATCTACTTTATTTGAACAATTATAGGGTACATTTTGTATTATGCATGAGATATTAAGTTTGAATCGAACTACCTACATACCTGCCTACCTGCCTACCTACCTACCTACCTACCTGCCTGCCTGCCTACCTGCCTGCCTGCCTACCTACCTACCTACCTACCTACCTACCTACCTACCTACCTACCTACCTACCTACCTACCTACCTACCTACCTTCCTACCTACCTACCTACCTACCTACCTACCTACCTACCTACCTACCTACCTACCTACCTACCTACCTACCTACCTACGTACCTACCTACCTAGGTAGGGTAGGTATACATTAACTGCACACATGAGGTAAAGGTTCTCTGCGTCCATATTTTCCATTGTAAATAAAATCAGCCGTTTCTTCAATTTCAGTCACTATTTTGCACAAGAACAAGTAGGTATTTTCTTTTGAATGTGAACGTGAATGACAAAACTAGTATAATACAATACAAGTAGTAGAAGACCAACGACAGATACCTACATGTTTTATACTTGTCTGTCCAAAACAAGTATTTGCACAACAAGTTGCCAACAAGACTAATAAAGAATATGCTAAAATGGTGCATAAAATATGCCAATTGCTTTATAAAAAATCTGCTAACATTTTTCAATGTCAAATAAAACGTAATATTTCTTTTTTATTATTATTATTATATTCAATTTAAATTATTATACTAATAGTACACTACTATACTATACTACACTACTATAATAATAATATAGTATAAACTATTATACTATAATATTATTATACTTAGTATATTTAGAGTTAATTAAGCAAAAGCATCCTTTAAAATATAACCTCAGTAAAAGAGGTAAAATATACTCGCTGTCTCAATTATTGAGGTAATTTATGTAATAAAATCGAAAGAACTAATCCCAGATAATAGAGGTTTGTTTTGTCCCACAAACAGAGTTAATTCAGGGCTAATGTGTCGGGACCTCACAATTGGTTCCAGCTAGGGTTCCCAACTGTATTGGTTTTTCACTACATTATACTTTTTACTGTTGGACAAAAAAAAACAGTATAAAAATACTGTTTTAATATCACTCTTACATTATGTTATAGGCGCGCCACACCATACAGTCGCACGATGCAGTGCATGCAGCGCAGGCCTCCCTCGTTTCAGAACAAACAAAATAAAGCAATGTTCATTTTATTGAAATACTGTTGATTTTCTTTCTCCAACCTGAAAATACTGTATTTCTTGCAAAGAAAGTTGGCAACCCTAGTTCCAACTATGGAGGTTTCTCACTTATACAGGTCCCATTTAACCAAGTTTTACTGTATATCCTATTTCTATCTCACTTCCTTCATACAAGAAGGACGGAGTGAAAAAATGCTGCTAATCTATGGTATATTGAATGAGATTTGGTGGGGAATCCCCGAATACGGTGTGCGTTTCGACCGCGCGGCCACGGCGATATATCGAAAAAAAAACTTTTCCAAGATTATGTAAAATTTTGTAAAAGTTGATTCCCAAAACCATAAATTTGTCGAAGATATGGTTAAAAAGTTATAAGGGTTTGAACGTGGCCGCGCCATTGAAACGCGGAGAACCGCGCGGCCACGGAGATCTTTAAAACTAAGCGTAGCAGAGACCTAAAATTCAGGTAAATAACAGATTGAATTTGTAAGAAAAATGTAAAAATACAGAAAAAAATCCTAGGTTTATATTTTAGGAGCTGCAAGACAAAAACCCCATGGCCGCGCCATTGAAACGGTGAATAACACTCTAGCGCCGATATCACGCTGAAAATGCATCGCAGACGTCTGAAATTCATTGTAAAATCTAGATTTGAATTTGTAGAAAATGTAAAAAATATGCAAAAAATACCTAGGTTTAGATTTTAGGAGCTGTAAGACTAAAACCCCATGGCCGCGCCATTGAAACGGTGGAAAACACGTTATCGCTGATATCTCGCTGAAAAAGCATCGCAGAGGTCTGAAGTTTTTAGTAATATCTAGATTTGAATTTGTCGAAAATGTAAAAAATATACAAAAAATACCTAGGTTTATATTTCAGGAGCAGTAGTGCGGTATCGTATAAAAATAAGTTTTGATTATCTATCGAAGAAAGTAAGTATTAGTGAGTTTTTTTTTTTATAAACAACACCTATTAATATGTAGAACTACCGATAATATGCAAAACATATTTTTTATTCATAATACAAAGCCTTGCAATGTGTTTTGAATATTTCGATAGGGTGACCATGCCTTGTTGTATACAGAAAACTTTCCACCTGTTGCAATAGAAATCATGTCCCAAGGATTCTAAATTGAATTAAAATGAAACGAAGAGATACAAAAACATAATAATATATCTTTATTTCTTTAAAAATCACATAAATCACATATTGTTTACTTACACTAAGATATAAACTTCTATTAAAATCACAAATCACAGATTGTTTACTTACACAAAGATAAATATTTTTTATTAATTAAGGGGACAATTGTCGAAATCATGCAAAAAAAAATACATTTCACACAAACCAAAACTATAAAATGAGGTAACCACCTCGTATAAAACGTCAATATTTTTGAGATTTCTAATAGATGATGATTAACATATTAAAAATCAGGGTAATATTATGCTTTACTTTACATTGGGAATAAGCTCGCTAAGTGGGAATATGCAACCACTTTTTTTCTTGACCTTCGATTTCTTGGTGGAAATCTCAAAAATATTGACGTTTTATACGAGGTGGTTACCTCATTTTATAGTTTTGGTTTGTGTGAAATGTAATTTTTTTTGCATGATTTCGACAATTGTCCCCTTAATTAATAAAAAATATTTATTATCTTTGTGTAAGTAAACAATCTGTGATTTGTGATTTTAATAGAAGTTTATATCTTAGTGTAAGTAAACAATATGTGATTTATGTGATTTTTAAAGAAATAAAGATATATTATTATGTTTTTGTATCTCTTCGTTTCATTTTAATTCAATTTAGAATCCTTGGGACATGATTTCTATTGCAACAGGTGGAAAGTTTTCTGTATACAACAAGGCATGGTCACCCTATCGAAATATTCAAAACACATTGCAAGGCTTTGTATTATGAATAAAAAATATGTTTTGCATATTATCGGTAGTTCTACATATTAATAGGTGTTGTTTATAAAAAAAAAACTCACTAATACTTACTTTCTTCGATAGATAATCACAACTTATTTTTATACGATACCGCACTACTGCTCCTGAAATATAAACCTAGGTATTTTTTGTATATTTTTTACATTTTCGACAAATTCAAATCTAGATATTACTAAAAACTTCAGACCTCTGCGATGCTTTTTCAGCGAGATATCAGCAATAACGTGTTTTCCACCGTTTCAATGGCGCGGCCATGGGGTTTTAGTCTTACAGCTCCTAAAATCTAAACCTAGGTATTTTTTGCATATTTTTTACATTTTCTACAAATTCAAATCTAGATTTTACAATGAATTTCAGACGTCTGCGATGCATTTTCAGCGTGATATCGGCGCTAGAGTGTTATTCACCGTTTCAATGGCGCGGCCATGGGGTTTTTGTCTTGCAGCTCCTAAAATATAAACCTAGGATTTTTTTTCTGTATTTTTACATTTTTTTTACAAATTTAATCTGTTATTTACCTGAATTTTAGGTCTCTGCTACGCTTAGTTTTAAAGATCTCCGTGGCCGCGCGGTTCTCCGCGTTTCAATGGCGCGGCCATGTTCAAACCCTTATAACTTTTTAACCATATCTTCTACAAATTTATGGTTTTGGGAATCAACTTTTACAAAATTTTACATAATCTTGGAAAAGTCTTTTTTTCGAAATATCGCCGTGGCCGCGCGGTCGAAACCGCGCGGCCACGGAGATCTTTAAAACTAAGCGTAGCAGAGACCTACAATTCAGGTAAATAACAGATTGAATTTGTAAAAAAAATGTAAAAATACAGAAAAAAATCCTAGGTTTATATTTTAGGAGCTGCAAGACAAAAACCCCATGGCCGCGCCATTGAAACGGTGAATAACACTCTAGCGCCGATATCACGCTGAAAATGCATCGCAGACGTCTGAAATTCATTGTAAAATCTAGATTTGAATTTGTAGAAAATGTAAAAAATATGCAAAAAATACCTAGGTTTAGATTTTAGGAGCTGTAAGACTAAAACCCCATGGCCGCGCCATTGAAACGGTGGAAAACACGTTATCGCTGATATCTCGCTGAAAAAGCATCGCAGAGGTCTGAAGTTTTTAGTAATATCTAGATTTGAATTTGTCGAAAATGTAAAAAATATACAAAAAATACCTAGGTTTATATTTTAGGAGCAGTAGTGCGGTATCGTATAAAAATAAGTTTTGATTATCTATCGAAGAAAGTAAGTATTAGTGAGTTTTTTTTTTATAAACAACACCTATTAATATGTAGAACTACCGATAATATGCAAAACATATTTTTTATTCATAATACAAAGCCTTGCAATGTGTTTTGAATATTTCGATAGGGTGACCATGCCTTGTTGTATACAGAAAACTTTCCACCTGTTGCAATAGAAATCATGTCCCAAGGATTCTAAATTGAATTAAAATGAAACGAAGAGATACAAAAACATAATAATATATCTTTATTTCTTTAAAAATCACATAAATCACATATTGTTTACTTACACTAAGATATAAACTTCTATTAAAATCACAAATCACAGATTGTTTACTTACACAAAGATAAATATTTTTTATTAATTAAGGGGACAATTGTCGAAATCATGCAAAAAAAATTACATTTCACACAAACCAAAACTATAAAATGAGGTAACCACCTCGTATAAAACGTCAATATTTTTGAGATTTCTAATAGATGATGATTAACATATTGAAAATCAGGGTAATATTATACTTTACTTTACATTGGGAATAAGCTCGCTAAGTGGGAATATGCAACCACTTTTTTTCTTGACCTTCGATTTCTTGGTGGAAATCTCAAAAATATTGACGTTTTATAAGAGGTGGTTACCTCATTTTATAGTTTTGGTTTGTGTGAAATGTAATTTTTTTTGCATGATTTCGACAATTGTCCCCTTAATTAATAAAAAATATTTATCTTTGTGTAAACAATCTGTGATTTGTGATTTTAATAGAAGTTTATATCTTAGTGTAGCCTTCCCCTCGGACCGCGAAAGTGTTTAGACGTGTTTTCCGTACAACTATTTTTATTTTTTTATTAAAATTAATAGTTGCTTCGAAATTAAATGTCAAATATAATTCTCAAAAGTACTAGGCGCGCATAAAGATTGAAAGGAATCGCAAAACGCAGAGTACTGGAGGAAACGGGCTGGCAACAGTCGAGACGAAGATAGAAGGCGGAGCCTACTGCGCGTGCGTCGTGCGTGCGTCATCCTTGTTGGCTGCCACAACTCAAGAGCGATAGCGATTAGCGAATAACTTATTTATGTGTGCTTGCTTTGTCTTTATTTTTAGTTCTGATTATATACTCGTTAAGGTATAACAAGTTGAGGTAACATGTTTAAGACGCCACCAAAATCTCCTCCGAATCAATACTCGTCACGTTCGGAGTCTGATATCCGGAAGCTGCATGCTGACGAAGACTCAGAAGGGAACATCACCCAGAGAGCGAAAAGAAGATGCCTTTCGGATGAAGTCACCGGTAATGACCTGGATATGTTTAAAAGCGATATCAAGAAGATGATCAGTGAGATGATGTGTGCTCAGAGCGCCCGTTTGGACAAACTGGAGGGTCATTTTAAGGAAATAAAAAATCAATACTCGGAAATTAAGGTCACAAATACTGGACTTGAAAAGACAATGACATCAGTCTCCGATCAACTACAGTCACTGGAAAATAAAATTACAGGATTAGAAAATCAACGTGGCTCCATGGCTATCCAGTTGGCTACCCTAGAAAATAAGTTGGAAGTTCTCGACCACAACCTCATCAAAACCTCCATAGAAATACGCAATGTACCCAAAAGGCAGAATGAGACTAAGATCATGCTGTATGAAACCATAACGCACTTATCAAGGCATCTAGGCCTTGATACAGAATCCGCCAGTATCCGAGATATTATCAGACTACCCTCAAAAAAGGAAAATCTAACATCCAGTTTATCAGTTGAGTTCTGCAATACACTGATGAAAACGAATTTTCTTGTTGCTGTTAAAGATTATAATAGACGCAATCCCAATAACAAGATTACATCGACCCACCTAAACTGGAAGTCTGCACAGGAAACACCAATTTACATCACCGAGCTTTTAACAGCGAACTCTAAAAGATTATTTTACCTTACTAGGAACTACGCTAAGCAACACCAATACAACTATTGCTGGACGTCGAATGGAAGAGTTATGCTAAAAAAGGATGCTGATAGCCAGTCTATCTTGGTGAAAAGCGAAGAACAACTGAAGCAGCTGGCGACAGTCATGAAGGCATGACTACTTGCATTTAAGTATACCCAGCTATATCTTACGTATTTTTTTATTACTTTTGCGATTTTTTCGAATTCCTATGTTACAATACAGAATACAAACACACACAAAACTAACACACATAACTGCCACTATCAGCATCACATACTCTCATACATGAATCACTCAACACCAACTAATTACAACTTCACCATGTCACCATATATATCCCTCACATACTTATGCTTGCGTTCATTCCTACTATACCTTACTCAGCTACCTCAATATCATAAAAATATGTTTCTGAATTCATCATCCTCAATCCTAAAACTAATACCACCCTACTTTCTCTTAAACCCCAAACTACCTTTACTTCACCGGAAAAATGACTACTAATACAAACAACTTTATTCACGACATCGACGAACTATCTGTATCAACTACCTATACATGCGCACCTGAGGAAACACTCTCCATTGTGAAGTGTCCTAGTAACTTCATTAAAATCCTGACACAAAACATTCGCTCTGTAAACCGTAACTTTTTAAGCTTGCAAACGCTTCTACAGCGAATTTCTTTCGATTGCGATGTGGTTGTTTTAACTGAATGTTGGTTACCATGCTCTAGCAATAGCAGTATTCCAATGCACACACCCTGCCGACCAGGGATGGCAATTGTTTGGACCACACGTTCCTCAAAACATTTTCCCCCACCCATACATTTGTCTTAAGCTCTACAATAACCGATCACTCTTCCACCTTACTTTGCATTCACGACAAAAATTTACGGACGGTTGCAAACTCCCATATAACAAAAATTGACTATGATGGGCTTGACAAATCAATGTCAAATCTGGATTTCACCCCTATTTTCAATATAAAAGACGCAAATTTGGCTACCGATAAATTACTGAACTTAATGACGGTATCCATTTCTGAAAATACTACAGTTAAAAAAGTTTCTTCAAAAACGAGAATCCTCAAACCGTGGATCACATCTGGACTGTTACGGTGCATAAGGAACAGGGATACTCTACACAAAAAAGTTAAAAAATTCCCAGGAAATGAAGTTTTAAAAATAACATACCTTCGATACAGAAATTTTTGTATTAGAATCTTAAAGAAAGCAAAGAGAATTTATGATACAGAGGAACTAAACAAAGCTAGTAAAAACCCAAAAACACTATGGGACACTATTAAACGGGTAACTAACACTACTAAAACTAAGAATCCATCTGCTCAATTACTTACTTTGTCATCTTCTCCTATTGAGTCTTGCAACACTATAAACTCATACTTCGTTAATATTGGCGAAAGGCTTGCAAATGATATAATTCACACTAATACTAACCAGCCCACTTCTGATACCACATCGACTTCATCATTCGTCCTCGACCCTACGGACCTTGACGAAATTAAAACAGTCATTAATTCATTGCGCTCTGATGCGGCTAGTGGCTGGGATAGCATATCCCCTTACATCCTGAAGAGATACTCAACCTCCCTGGCACCCATACTATGCCATATTTTTAACCTCTGCTTCGAGACTGCCGTCTTTCCATCTTCTTTTAAAAAGGCAATCATTCACCCAGTCTTCAAGGGAGGCGACGGGAACCTACCGAATAATTACCGCCCCATTGCAGTTCTGACTGCCTTATCAAAGGTACTAGAACGTCTTATCAATAAAAGACTCGTATACTACCTAGAACACTGCAAACTAATATCACCACAACAATTTGGGTTTCGTAAAAACAAGTCAACATGTGACGCAGTTCAGGAGTTAACTAACAATATCGTGCAAAACCTTAACTCTAATAAAAGAGTACTTACAATATTTCTGGACCTCGCGAAGGCATTCGACACCGTCCCCGTCCGTTCTCTCTTACTCAAACTTGAAAAAATGGGTGTCAGGGGACTACAACTTGATCTCTTTCAAAGCTACCTCACAAATCGGTCCCAGATAGTCAAGATTGGTTGTCACAGCAGTAATGAGCTCCCCATCTACTATGGCGTTCCACAAGGAAGTATATTGGGTCCCACGTTATTCTTAGTTTTTATTAACGACTTGTGTAAAATAAATATCCCAAATGCTAAGATAACATCCTTTGCTGATGACACGACTATAACGTTTACCGCAAACTCATGGTCTGAACTCGAGGGCAAGGCACAGCATGGCTTTGATGTGGTGTTGAACTGGCTTTGTCTCCATACGCTTACGCTTAATACCTCCAAAACTAAGTTCATTACCTACTCGATCAGTTCTGCTACTCAACCAAATCCTCCAATAACACTTAAAGCTCACACATGCAATTTGCAAACTCAAGTTCCATGCTGTTGTGGACCAATATCCTCTACGGATGAAATGAAATACCTAGGTATAGTCATAGACAAGAATCTTAAATTTAAATCACATATAAATGTCCTTACTGGCAGAGTTCGCAAACTTATGTATGTCTTCAAAACTTTAAGAAATGTTGCAAATCCTATAATTATACGTAATGTCTATTTTGCCTTATGCCTATCTATTATTACCTATTGCATTTCCTGCTGGGGTGGTGCTGCAAAAACTATCCTTAAACCCTTGGAAGTTGCACATCGCGCCATACTGAAAGTGGCTACCTTCCGTCCGCTTATTTATCCAACTAACGAGTTATACAAAAACTGCAGCGTCCTCAATGTGCGGCAACACTTTATTTTACACGCAATTCTGTTGCAACACCGCATAACCCCCTACATTGAAATAACCAAACGTCGAAAAGACAAAGTTTGTACTCCTCCCAGAACTCGTCTGTCGTTTACAAAAAGATTCTTTTATTATTTAGGTCCGTCTCTTTACAATACAATAAACAAAAAGTGTCCAATATATAAATTATCTTATCATAGTTGTAAAAAGGCTGTCCGCTCATTCCTTCAAAATAAAACCTACGACGAAACAGAAAAATATTTAAATTAACTGTGACAAGTTTGTATATTGTACCACTCACCCAAAATATAGACCCACACTAATCCAATCTCCTTACATACGCACGCTTACAAAGCCGTACGATCACGCACATACACACACACAGACCCTTACACGCTCACACAGCGTACACACTCACACACACGTTCACACCTACACACGTACACACCCACACACGTACACACACACACGCACACACACAAATTCACTCACGCACTTATATCAGTTTTTAAACTTGTAAACATTTACCTTGAAAACTTAAAACTTGTAAAAAGGAAATTGTAGTAGATAACTACTTAATACAATTAGAGGGGATCGGCACTGTTACTCCTTAATACAGGCTATTTCATAGCCTAGCAAGGAGAACAGCACGTCACCCACTTGATTGTCAGAGATTTAATGCTACCCACTTTGTGAAAACTGTTACATGTACTACAATCTGTTTATATATAAATAAATAAATATTATTATAAATATTATTATAACTTTTACAAAATTTTACATAATCTTGGAAAAGTCTTTTTTTCGAAATATCGCCGTGGCCGCGCGGTCGAAACGCACACCGAATACGGTAGAGATCATTTGACGTCAAGATTTTACCCTTTCCATTATGTTGGCACCAGGAGCGCCAACAATATAACAAAGGGATTTATTGTAAATGGAAATAATTACGTACGCATTTACGTAATTTTCATGGTTTAACTTTTATTTTATATGCTAAAAAAATATGCTATATGCTAAACAACAAATAAGTTTGCTGAACAACATGAAAATATGCTAAATTTAGCATAAAATATGCTAACTTGGCATCACTGAACAAGTTTTGTATGTTTTGTAGAAGACCAACGACAAATACATGTTTTATACTTGTCCAAAACAAGTATTTGCATACTACAAGGTATGATACAAGTTTCGTCTAAAACATGTTTTATAGGTACCTACTTGTATTTGAGTATCAACGATATTACAGACATTGCATAAAACTTGTAGAATACATGTATTTCACCTTGGTGTAAACGAAGGGTAAGGTTACACCAAAAGAGTATCGAATTCTTCAGGCATTTAAATTATTTTTCTAACTCCGCAATAAAAATAGATATTAAAAGTGAATAGTTTAACGAAAAGCTCCTTATTTCAGAACGATACAGCAGCTGATATTAACAGTGACACTGTCAGACGTTTTATTGGAAATACTGTCAGAAATAATGATTAATCAATCAAATCAATGTCCTTTTTCAACTCCGCCATTGTAAATAACGCTTTACATCCAATTCACATCACATCACTTGTCTGCCAAATTGATAGATTCGTTCATAGAGTAAAGTAATTGGATTCGTTAATGTCACTTGTCACTTTCTTTTTTTTATTAAAACCAAAACCACAAGATGTGCGACGACAAGATGATGAAACGAAAAACTGTTATTTTAATTTCAAAATATTTTAATTATGCGGGTGTTTAAAAATATGGTAAGCATATCAATATACTCCTGGCAATGTATTCTCCATATTGGAAAATATTTTAAACCCTCTAAAAATAAAGGTTACCTTAATTAGAAAGAGAGGATCTGCCTTTATCGAGCACGTATAGTTACCGAAGTATTTTGGGACAATGGTCTCTGCCACTGATATAAGATATTCTGTCTGTGGCATCTGCTGGTAGCTTGCTGCTAGTGCTGCTACCTATATCTTCACGGCGTAGCAGCCAGCAAGAAGCTTATAGATAAAAGTGGAGGCAACACTAAATACCTAAGTGAAACTAACTGTAGGCTGGCGCTCTCTTTCTGAATGACATGAGAACGAGACAGTGATATGTGTTTTCTTTATCTTATGTATGCATTCAGAAAGAGAGCGTGTAACGTTGTATCGTTACTTTACCTGAAAACAATTAAAATCACAACCAAATATCAACAATCAACCTCACAATCTATATACATATAATAAAACAGTAAAAAAACTGTGTCTGTACATTGAATAGTATATTAAAAAAATAATAATTGAGAGGGGTTAAGAAACAGAAATAGAGCATGAATAAAAAAAAAAATCTGTCTGTTTGTCTGTTTGTTTGTACACGCTAATCTTCGGAACTGCTGAACGGATTTGAATTATTTGAATTAAATAGGTATTAAGTCTGGGCAACATATAGGCTATATTTATCTTGGAAACTTGAACACCTGATGCAGAACCGCAACAGACCAGCTAAACTATAAGAGATACAAAAATGGTACCATAGCAAAAATTGTTACACGTGATGAGCATTTTCTGCTGAGAGAATAAATTTGAAGATCTGGAACCCCTGATGTGGAACTCCAAGAGCCCAGCTACACCATAACACATATAGGAATGACGTCTTAGCAAAAGTTGTTCGGTCTGATGGGCATTTCACTTATAAAAATCGAAGATCAGAAACATCTGATGTGATCTGTAAAGCTATCACTAATTTCACTGTATATTATAAAATAACATAAGCTGGGAGTACCTCCACGCGGTGAAAGCGGTAACAGTTTAGGACTGATTTTTGATGACGATGGTATATCATTGAAATGTAAAATTTTACAACTACTGGCCAAAATTCCCATTTTTTTTATCGAATAAATATTCCTTCGGGCTTATGTTATTTGAGTGTTTAATTTCCTTTTCCATTTATCTTCGTGACACGGTAGCCTACCCGGTAACGCAGGGTAGCAGTCACTTAGATTTTAATTGATCAGGTATATTTACAATAAAACTATAACCATGCCTAGAAAAAGGTCAAATCTTTCCCAATGTTCCAAAGGAGCTAAAAGATTGAGGATCATAAGATCCCAAGAATCTACCGAAGAGCGTCAGGAGAGACTTGATGCTGTTCGAGAACATCAGGCTGCAACTCGCTCCGTGGAAACCTCTTCAGATCGCGAAGCACGCCTGCGTTTCCAGCGTATTTACGCATCTACATCCAGGTCTCTAGAGACCAGTGAAGAATATGATGCGCGACTGACCGCTGATCGTGAACGTCATGCATTGTCTCGCGAGTCGGAGACGTTCACGGATAGAGAATTGCGCTTGAGATCTCAGCGTATTCGCACATCTACTAACAGGTCTTTTGAAACGAGTGATGAACGTGATGCACGACTAACTGCTGATCGAGATTATCATACATTGTCCCGAACACGCACACAACAAAATATTCATAATCAGTTAGAAAGTGAGAGAAAAAGAATTGCTGGAGTACGGCATGAAGAAGACGAGCGCAACGAACGTTTGAATTCTGATCGATTTCGACATTCTCTGAACAGAATGTCGATATCATCTGAAGAACCGGATGTGTCTCAAGATATAGCCGTAGGGCAAGGCGACCTTCCTTGGGTTGATAAGGAACGGAGTCCATTTATGTATACTCCTATGATTGACTACGCCACATATTCGACCATCGGAGGTATGATTCAAAATTGTACTTTTTGAACGTCTCGAATCGTCTCGCGCATCCCGTTGTTTTCCCATCCCCGGGCTCTTAGAATTCGACATCAGACGTTTCAGATATTCGATTTTGCCGACCCCGTTGTCGCTGGCATAAGCAACAGGATCCGCGTACGAAGTCGCGGGCAGAAGCTAGTAACAAATAAATGTCAAATCAAACCACAGACGTATTAATATTAGGGTCGTCCTAAGTTACTATTAGCTATAGGACTAGTGAAGCCCGCCTAATTGTTGTATCCGAACGTGTGAAATGAGGAATGTTATCTATGCTAATTACCGTATTTAATGCCACGACGACGGACATGACAGCCCTTTTTTCGAATTCCGGCATCGGCAAAGATATACAGAGGTACACCTGCTACCATGAAGATATAGGTATAAATGGAGCCAACACTTAGAACAAAAGCTTGAAACCAACCTTCTTGCCTGCTACCCATTGTCGTATTCGCCATTTTATTTTCCTGCCAGCCAGTTTTAGTTGACTAATAATAGTCTAAAGTATTAAACTCAGTGAATTCGTAACCCCATATTGGGTAAGTGTTGAACAGCTAACTATAGTTTGCATTTCGTGTTCCTACTTTAAAGGTTATGTTAGGGCGCGCACCTATGTAAACGTTCAGTTTCCTTTTATTGCAGCTTAATACGCCCTATGCGTTATTTCTAATGCTCAGGCAACCTATTTGCTCCTAGCTCAGTGCATTTTGTTACACGTAGGTACCTATTTACCACGCGGTTCAAATATGCAAATCATGCCTTGTTTCTTTGTGTAAATTCAAGTCATCATCCATTTTTATTGTAAACTCCGTACTGATTGTGACAACCACACATACCTTCGTTAGCGCACTAGTACATCTCGCTTTTGCTTACGCTTTGGTGTCACAATCAGCGGAGATGACCTTCGGCCATCTTGTGACACGCTGGACGTTGCATTCTAGGGTCCAAAGTTCCAGCTGAACACCCGGATATTTTCTATATCCACGGACATCAAGTGCATCCCTACGTTGGGTGCCGCACCACCGCTCGTCCACACGGCCGGACAACAACAGCTCCGCGCCCCCAGGTCCTTATTTATCCCGCGTGGCCGCGTCGAGCTCACTTCGGGTCTGGCATCACCACCTGCCGACCGTCACCACTCCTGACGTCTCCAGCGTGGCACACCGCTGTGATCGTCGTGCCCAAGGCTGAGCCAGGAGAGTACTGTGCAACTCCCAGGGGAGGTTGGAAGGAAATTAGTGACCGTAAACTTACCCACTCCTTTTCTATAATATATTTTTTTATGTTGACCGGTTACGTTAGTTTTTTTATTCATCTCCACGTAACCCCTACGTCACAAGCGTCTGCCCATAGCTGGTTTCACTTTGAAATTCAGAGTGTTGCCTCTACTTTTATCTATAAGCTTCTTGGCTGCTAACAAAAAGTACAATATATATTATATACAGCTACTGCTACAAACTTAATAGGGTAGAGGTAAGGAGCACTGCCTCATATGTAAAGAAAGTTGAAAAAGTGTCCAGTTTATGCAGCAAAGTCCAAAAGGACCAAAACCCGCCAAAATAGCGCTAGCGCACGCACTGGGTGTGGTATGAATGTAGCAAATTTTACCCGGCCGCGATTGAAACGCCACCTTGTGGTATATTTTAATTAACGGACACTTTCATACACAAAGATCTTGCTTCTTACCTCTACAAGATGCTTAACCCTTTCCCAGTCCCATGAACCACATACCGTCGCCTTAGTGCTTATTTGTCCTATCTACCATTTGTTAAATTTTACAGGAGAAACGTTTTTTGTTAATTTCTTTTTTAAAACCCATAGTTTGTAGAATTGAATGTCTTTCTGAATACATGAGTTACCTATGAATTGGTTTGTAGCTGCAATACATAAATTAGATTCACATTCGTCCGCTGACGCGACGACCGCTTCACTGAGGTCTCGCGCGGCGCGGTGATATTTATGTAAGCGCACTCACCGCGAGTTTTGCGAGCAATCAGATGGACGACGCTTGAGGCGCCCCCTCACTGATTATTTAGGTACTATAATTCAATACATGTTATTTAGTAAGATCCCAACTGAAATCCTATTGGTCGATTTGTTTAGTGGTAAATTATTAATAAGCCAACTACTTGTAACATATTGTGTAGCTTTAAGTTCTGTACATATTTTTGTAAATATACATTCTACTTTATACATCGGACCTATCAACATCTGGAGTATTATTTTACCTTCACCACCTCAGCGCTACAGTGGTGACCCCGACGTGATACTTAAGAAGTGGAACCTCCAGATCCTAATCTACAAGCCTTCAACCTACTGCATCATGGACAAGAACGTTGACCAAGAACTCTCCGGTGTGTCGACGTCGCTGCGCATCCCACCCATCTGGCGCGACAGAATTCGGCTGTGGTTCGCGCAATTCGAAGCGGTCATGGCTTCGCAGAAGAAAGGCGACCAAGCCATGTACGAGCTCGTCATCGGACAGTTGGAGCGGCAAGATCTTGATGAAATCTCAGACATCATTCTCCGCCCACCTGAGAATCACCGGTACGAAGCCCTGAAGAGCCGTCTGTTCCAGGTCTACGAAGAATCAGAACAACGGCAAGTGCAGAGACTACTCTCCGAAATGGAACTCGGTGACCTGAAGCCTTCACAGCTACTACGCCGCATGAAGAGCCTCGCCGCTGACAATATCTCCGACTCAGCGCTGCGCATTATGTGGACTAATCACCTACCGCAATCCGTTCGAGCAGTCCTCGCCGTCAGCGATAATATTGCGAAGCATTCCGACATCCACGAGCTAGCCATGATGGCGGACAAGATCCTCGAGCAGACGCAACCTCTTGGCGCAGTCGCTGCAGTTTCCTCCGTCCCCGCCACCGCCCATGTACCTACATCAATCGAAGAGAAGATCGACGCGCTCACTAAAGAAATCGCTGAGCTAAAAGCAACACGATCGAATTATCAACGGCGCAGACCATTCAACCGGCAGCGATCAAGATCACGTTCGTCAAGCAAGCACAATCAGCATCGCACGTCAAACGACCAATCAGCGATCTGCTTTTATCATCGCAAGTTCGGCAAAGAAGCGCGAAGATGCACGCGTCCGTGTAGTTACGTAGACAGTGGCGCCCTCTCGGGAAACTAAAACCTGCGTTGGCTGAGGCGGGAACCGGCGCAAACCCAGTGAATAGGTTACTTCTAGGCAAGCGTGCTCCATCTTAGACCGCATCATCGCTTCCCATCAGGTGAGATAGAGGTCAAACGTATGCCTATCAAATGTTAAAAAAAAAAAAAAAAAAAAAAAACCCTACTTCGTACCGCCTATTTATAACAGATCAAAATTCAAGACTATCATTTTTAATTGATACTGGCGCGAACATCTCCGTCATACCAAAGAAAAAAGGCGGGAAAGCGTCACCGACAGATTTTTGTTTGTATAGTACAGTCATCCCTACGTATGGAGAGAAAACCTTACAATTGGATCTCAACCTACGAAGACCGTACACCTGGAAATTCATCATCGCTGCAGTCAGCAAGCCCATCATCGGTGCCGACTTCCTGAAACACCACCAACTTCTAGTCGACATAGCCGGCCGATGTCTTGTCGACAAAGTTACCAACCTCACAGTCAAGGCACCAGTCACTTACTCCGCCGAACCAACAATAAGAAGTATCGACGTTGATCAGCCATATCATCAGCTACTCAGCAAGTTTCCTGATATTCTTCGACCGTCGTGCATGAAAGATATTCCGAAGCACCGTGTGGAACATCACATAGAAACCACCGGCCCACCAGTACACAACAAGACCAGACCAATACCACCACACCGATACATGTCCGTGAAGAAGGAATTTGAGACGATGATGCAGCAAGGAATATGCCGTCCAAGCAAAAGTCCGTGGTCCAGCCCACTGCACGTCGTACCTAAGAAAAACGGCGACATTCGCGTGTGCGGCGACTATCGCAGGCTTAATGACGTCACGAAACCAGACCGCTATCCAGTACCGCGACTCAAAGATTTCACCTACCTACTTCACGGCAAGAAAATCTTCACTACACTCGACCTAAACCGTGCTTATCAACAACTACCAGTTTACGAACCAGACATCGAGAAGACAGCCATCACAACACCCTTCGGCTTATTCGAGTTTCCACGAATGTGTCCAGGTCTCAAGAATGCCGGACAGACATTCCAGCGATTTATCCATCAAGTTCTCATCGGGTTAGACTACGCATTCCCATTTATTAATGACGTCATAATCGCATCTGAAAATGAAGCTCGCCATATTGAAGATTTACAAGAAGTGCTACGCAGACTAGACGAGTATGGTATCACCATAAATCCATCGAAATGCGTCTTCGGCAGAGAAAACGTCAAGTTCCTGGGTTATGAAGTGTCAAGCAACGGAATCAAACCACCACAAGAAAAAGTCACCGCTATCGCTGCTTACCCCAGACCCGAGACGATTCAAGACCTACGTAGATTTATCGGCATGATAAATTTCTACCGTGACAGCATACCTAACGCAGCTCACATACAAGCACCTCTCAACGCGTTCCTGCATAATTCCAAGAAGCGAGATAAAACGAAGATCGACTGGAATACAGAAGCGTTACAAGCATTCGAGTCGTGTAAAGTTAGCATACAAAACGCTGCTTTACTCGCTCACCCATCTCCAACACCAACTGACGCAATATCCCTAATGTGCGACGCATCGAGTACCTGCGCGGGAGCGGTCTTACAACAACTCGTAAACAAGAAAGGGATACCACTCGGCTACTTCTCAAAGAAATTCTCAGAAACACAACAGCGATACAGTACATTCGACAGAGAATTATTATCTATCTATATGGCAATCAAACACTTCAGAAAAATGTTCGAAGGAAGAGAACTCATTGTTTATACCGATCACAAGCCGCTGACCTACGCTATTCGCAAGCCACCATCTGATAACAATACGCAACGGCGCACTCGTCAGCTTTTGTTTATAAGCGAGTTCACAACGGACATACGACACGTCAGTGGAGTAAACAATGTTGTCGCCGACGCACTTTCACGCATCGAAACCATCGAGTTACCATCACCAATAAACTACGAGGAATTATCACAAGCGCAAGAAAGAGACAGCAACATACCTACCTTATCGCAACAAACAAATATTCATCTCAAGAAAATCGTCATACCCGGTAGCAACAAGTCAATATACTGCGAAACGTCTACGTCACACGTTCGACCATACCTACCAGCTGACTATCGTCGCATCGCATTCAACGCCGTGCACAATCCAAGTCACCCTGGAATAAGAACAACACGCAAGCTAATGCAAGAACGTTACTTTTGGCCAGCAATGAACACCGACATTGGCGAATGGGCCAAAACATGTACTTCGTGTCAACTATCAAAAGTTCAACGACACAATCACAGCGAATTCGCATCATTCCCACCGAGCGAACGATTTCAACATCTTCATATCGATATAACTGGGCCACTACCAATATCTTCGTGCGGACATCGATACCTACTCACGATGATCGACCGCTGTACTCGATGGCCCGAAGCTGTACCGATGCAAGAGATAACAGCTGATATCGTATCAAGAAAACTGTATGAAACATGGATATCGCGTTTTGGCTGTCCTACAAGGATTACTACCGACCAAGGACGACAGTTCGAAAGCAGACTATTCCACGACCTCGCACAACTACTAGGTGTAGAAAAAACCCGTACTACTGCATATCACCCGCAGAGTAATGGCATCATTGAGCGCTGGCACCGAAGTCTGAAAGCCGCACTCATGTCAAGACTAGAAAATAGCAACAAATGGATAACAGAACTACCGACCGTGTTGATGGGATTACGTGCCGCTATACGAACCGACACCAACACTAGCGCCGCACAGCTTACCTACGGCCAAGCACTACGTCTACCCAGTGATTTTATATCACCATCACCAGTCGCAGCGAAGATGGATCACGACTTCGTCAATCAACTACATGACGTAATCACGAAGCTCACACCTACATACAAACCGCATTCAAATAAGCGAAGTATGTTCGTGCACAACGACCTGCAAACATGCAGCCATGTATTCGTCCGTGATGACACCGTCCGCAAACCGCTGCAACGTCCATACCAAGGCCCATACCTCATCGTAGAACGCAACGAGAAATATTACACACTACAACTGCCAAGAAGATCTGCTAATATATCGATCGACCGACTGAAACCGGCGTACAACATCAACACTGAAGATAATTACGACAGCAGTAACACACACACACGCCTACTACCAGCAGCAGTTACCGAAGACTCCAGCCTACTACCAGCAGCAGCTACCGAAGACTCCAGCCTACTTCCTACGAGCACCAGCGACTCTACACACTGCACAAGATCAGGCAGGATCGTCAAAATGCCTGTACGCTTCGCTAGGGGGGGAGTACTGTAGCTGCAATACATAAATTAGATTCACATTCGTCCGCTGACGCGACGACCGCTTCACTGAGGTCTCGCGCGGCGCGGTGATATTTATGTAAGCGCACTCACCGCGAGTTTTGCGAGCAATCAGATGGACGACGCTTGAGGCGCCCCCTCACTGATTATTTAGGTACTATAATTCAATACATGTTATTTAGTAAGATCCCAACTGAAATCCTATTGGTCGATTTGTTTAGTGGTAAATTATTAATAAGCCAACTACTTGTAACATATTGTGTAGCTTTAAGTTCTGTACATATTTTTGTAAATATACATTCTACTTTATACATCGGACCTATCAACATCTGGAGTATTATTTTACCTTCACCACCTCAGCGCTACAGGTTGTTATAATTTTAATCTACAGATGGTCATTACTTTTACTTTATTTTACAGTTTTTGTGTGGAGATAGGACAAATATGCACAAATATTATTACGAATGTGGACTTAGGACATTACCACATTCGAGATAAGACAAAGTGACTGTTTCATTTTTGCGTGCTTGTTTGTTCTATGTGACAGATGTAACATACAGGATGGTGTACAGTTCACCGTTATATTCATAAAAGAGCTCAAACAATTGATAAACCTATTTTAGTTAATAATGTTTATGGGAATTTCTTTCGTTGAGTTTGAAAGACCAATACAAAACATTAAATAACTGAGCCTTAGTTTTTTTTTATTATTGAATAATACGGAAAAGCCCTGAGCACACGAAGCTTGCTTCCTGTGTCTTAGGCCTTAATTTACACTGACTAGCATAAAGCTCTGAGATTATGCTAATGGTGCTATGGGGGATGCTAAATATGGGATGATAACTAGCGCCTCCATTCTTAAAACAAGTATTTTCTGAAAGATAGTCTGTATTAGAAATCAGGTCCCTGATGTCGGTAAACTTGGAATTTGAATTTTTGAATTTACTAATACGTACTTATTTATTTCCGTTTAAAGCTTGTAAATACGTATACGGGTAAGCGTCCGCACCCTTGCTAGCTTAGCTAGCTTGGAGGTTGTTAAAAGTAATTTAAAACAACACCCTGTTTCAAATTCAAAACGGAATCGAATGAAAACTAAAAGTACTTTCTGCTCAGTTTGCGGCTGCGTTTCGTTCTATTTACTTTTATAATATGTCATGTTCTAGATATAATTTGGGATTAAGTTAAAACATAAAAAGCACAAAAACTCAACAATTTAAACCATTTTAGAATAGTTTTCGGGATCGACGATACGTTTCTCGTGATGTCTACAGCCACAGTGTCAAATCAAACAAAATGGCGGACATGGCGTCGTGGACTGTGATTGGTCGATTGAGTGGACAAAGAACACTCAAGCACTCAAAATCTTTTGCGGTGTAGGATTTTAAACAAAAACTGGACATATGACTAACAAGCACTAAATTTTCATTACGGTGTCGTGTCACAAATAAAATGTATTACTAGTTTATTGTAGTTTTAGAAGAAGAAAGTTTTAAATATTCTTTGATCAACAGGACCGAAATTAAATTCTTAACAATACTGCATTTATAATAAATAAAAAAATAAAAATAAATAGTTAATTTTCGACAAATTTGGTCGATAGAACCAACAAGCACTGAGGCGACGAATTACGGTTCAGGTTGATTGTTTAACTACTGTGTCTGTTAATTAAACAGTGAAAGTGTTAATAGATAAAAGTGGAGGCAACACTCTAAAATATCTAAGTGAAGGCAACTATGGGTAGACACTCTCTTTCTGAATGCATACATAAGAACGAGACAGTGACATGTGTTTTCTTTATCTTATGTATGCATTCTGGCGTCTACCCACAGTTGTCCTCACTTCGGTATTTAGAGTGTTGCCTTCACTTTTATCTTTAAGCTTCTTGACTCTACCTACCCTCCATTTTACTAAACAAAGACGTCACGGTACGGGTTTTATTTTAAACTTTATCTATAAAACTTTCTTTTAATTGGTACTGCAATCTAGTACAATTATCAACAAACATAGTGTAGAAAGTAGAAAGCCTATTTAATATATCGGTGACGGCAACAATTTCTGTAAATCAAAAAGACAAACAATGTAAGTTTTAAAATACCTATGATTTCGAATTATTGCCACCGTCAAGAAAAGCTTATTTTTTAATTGTTTTTTAATGTTTACAGTGTCTAGTAAATTACTCTACTTCTTAAGAACCTGTACCTTCTTTTTTTTTTTTTTTTTTTTTTTCCTCTTGGATGTCCTCCGCCCTGGGGCGGGCGTAGGGGTCTGTCAGACTCTTACTGACTAAAAACCACCTCAGTGTTCCATCTCACACCTACGTCGGGGGTCGCGGGAACTGGAGATACTTC
The DNA here is from genome assembly GCA_947361185.1 of Charanyca ferruginea. Classification (NCBI taxonomy): domain Eukaryota; kingdom Metazoa; phylum Arthropoda; class Insecta; order Lepidoptera; family Noctuidae; genus Charanyca; species Charanyca ferruginea. The sequence continues at coordinate 369,156 of OX376063.1, read as the reverse complement.
CGCAACCCCCGGCTGGTGCCGGCCCGCTGCAGCGGGCCACTTCTCGGGTCAGGGGAGGGAGTGAGGTGTTAGACTCCCCCCCGGACGTCTTAGAGGGGCGCGCGAACCTGTACCTAACCTATGATATCTAGGTTGAAGAGGTTGAATAGTATGATTAGATACATGAAGCTGTAGATTAAAATGGAGTCAACACTTCGAATACTTACTTGAAGCCATACCTGTCTATCCCTCTCTCTGTGGGCCAACCCTCTCTTTCTAAGTAGGGTAACCTTTATTTTATTTTTCCCAGGACATCGCTATAAGTATTCATTTATATATGGGCATTTGCCCGTTATCAGAATCTGCCATGTCTTAAATATGTAGTAATTTGGGTAGGTTGCCAACAAAGTTACTTGAGTCACAATCAAAAGTTATTTAATCGCACAAAATATCACCCGTACTGAAATCTATACACTAGTAGTTAGAGAATCACTAAATTCACCGGTTTTAATTATTATTGAAACAAAAAGGGGCAAGATTACTCAGAACAAAAGCGATTCGTCGGATATGTGGTGCGCTTGCCGTTTTCGTTCGGAAACTGAAGTTCAACATGGCCGCGCTGACCATCGACTCGACGCTCCGCCAGACTGACACTTGTCAAATCTCGTTCCGACGTATCTTCCAACAGATGGCGCTAGCAATGCTCCGGCATATAAATATCTACATTCTGTTTACCATTAAGGCATAAGATAAACAAATATCTCGTCTAAGTTTGTAAATTAGTTTACATCATGATACGTAATGTATGCGTATACATTGCATTAAGAAATAAAGTAATATGAATTCTAAACTCGATGAAATAAGAATAAAAATAACTTGATCAACTATAAAATCCTTTGCCGTGCCGCGACATCAGACAGCGCCGGCCCTAATATGAACGCTTATATGTAAGAACCTCAAAAAGGAAATAAAAACACCCCCCAAATTAAAATCATTTATTGTAACTTTTCTAGCATATATGACTAAATATCAGTACTCTATGTAGTTTCTGTCTCTTACCACGTAAATTACCGAGATATTTTCTGTATGTTTCTTAAACAGAGCGCATGACTCACTAGTTAAAATATGTAGTATGTAATTGAAACTTTACTTAATAACATTATTATGTAATACATAATAAATAGACATAAAAGGTATGCATTTAATATTTATTAACGGAAAGGGACACCAGGTAACTTGTTAAGAATGCTTATATTTTCAAGAATATTTCGACACTGTTTTTAACAACATTGCAGCCAGCATGTTTCACTCACATTTCCGTAAGTGGAGAATTACTATAAACGCCAGAACTAGTAATTGGCAGAGCAGCTATTTGCACCATAGCTTCTTCATGTAGTGAACTTGTTGTCTGAAAATTATAATAAATTTTATAAAATGTTGCTTTTTGTAATATATTTGAAACATTATATTTCTAAATACATGATAATAATGTAACACAGTTTTAAATACAGTTATCTTTTTACCTTTCCTTGCTGTTTGTTTTAAGCACCTTGTTCTTGAATCATATCTGATTCTTGGAATGCAAATTGCAAATCCTTGCACTTTTATAGAACTTCATCTTCAACGGCTCAATGGATAACCACAATTTTCTTTGAGTACCCATCATCATCATCATCATCATTTCAGCCGAAAGACGTCCACTGCTGGACATAGGCCTCCCCAAAGGGGGGGGGGGGTTACCATAATCGCCACGCTTGGCAGGCGGGTTGGCGATCGCAGTAAGGTTGTTACAAAGGCACAGAGAACGCTGCTGCCCATTCTCTGGTGAGTCCCTTAGTCGCCACTTACAACACCCACGGGAAGACATGGGATGGTGCTATTCTTTACGTCCGACACCACACGGACTTTGAGTACTATTTTTAGGAAACCTAAAAAAAATAACGTTATTAAAATACCCGAATAAAGAGCAACTAAAATTAAATAAAAATTGACTGCCGTAAGTGTATGTGTATATCAGTCATTAAATATATACACGTTTCTTAGTATTAAAATAATTAGTTAAGTTCTCACGCAAAGTCCTAAACATATCCTCAATATGGTCACACTACTTCAATACGACTTATTTTAAATAAAATCAAAAAGATTGCACAAAATCAATGAAATTCAATGTAAAAGTATTTGATCTTGATATAGTTATCATTTACTAATATGTCAAAAACACTAGTAAAACGTTTTAAGAAGAAATTAAGTGGAAAAACAACGAAATATGTTTACAATGATTCAATGTCAGAAATCACGATTTTAACACTTACGGGTGAAATTTTATATCACCTCCTGGACACCACGTATTACCACAACCACGCACTTCTCATTTTTGCAACATTTCTTTAATTAGAACGATAATAGGGTATTACACCCATTTTTGAAAAGTGTCTCAATGAAATTCTGTTGGGCTAATATGCCACCAAAAAAAACACAAAATTTTTATTCAATCGATAAGTGCCATAAAAATGCATCTAAATTTTAAATTTTCAAATTTCGCGCGTAGTTTGACGAAAACGCCTCTTACTGGACGCCTTATTGCTCAGCGTAAATGACGTCAGTCCGTTTTGTATCAAATAAGCTCATAATAAATATGATAATTGTATATCATTTAAAAATAATTAAAAGCATATTTTGTAATAGGTGTAATAATGAAAAAAATACGTTAGTTACGAAAATAATAAAAGTACAAAGTCTACATTACGCCAATCGGTTGACTGACAGTTGACAATTTTTTGTTTACACAGCCGTATGGCGTAATAACATGGTCGCTACTATTTCACGGTGTTTTATAACAGATTAAAAATACTGAAAACTTTGAATTGAATTTAAAAATTTGTTTTGTTATTTTATGAACTAAAACATACATTTTCCGACTGCTTTATGCCTAAACTGTCTCAATAACATATTTATAGATTTTTTCTCGTATAGAGTAAAATACCCTATTACCTCGAAAAATACCAGACGAAGCTGTGAACTGCAAAGTAAACAACCGCCTTATTGACCATTTTTATGTTGACACATGACACTAGTGTAGTGTCAGTCAATGTTGCCACATTACCGATTCCTTAGGAAATGGCGGTTTACTAATGTTTGCCATAATTTTATATGCCATACTTTTATTTGCCATAATTTCATTAGAAATAATGCTTCAGTTGCTATAATCTTTAAATTACATAAAATCGTTTTCACTAATTCCATTGGTCATAATCGATCAAGTGTCATAATAATGTTAATCCATTTTATTTACTATAATTTTTATTTTCAATAATTTCGTTTTCCATAACATTTATTCACCATTGCCCAGACTAGTCTGGGCAATGGTGAATAAATGTTACCACAATGCTAGTTCAGTACGAGTACAACCGCCTGCAATGTTGATGTTATGATCATGATAACAGATACAGATTTTTTAATCACAAGGAAACCTAAAAATAAACCTTCTCTATCCATTTGCATAAAATTTTAAGACCTAATATAACTCAACATACATTTGTTTCTCCTAATTATATTTTTACAATAACATTGTTTACGTGTAACAGCTTACGCATAATTTTTCTAATCAGAATAATGATTAAGCATAACATTCTAAAGCATAAATTTATTAAGAGATATTTTTACCATGCATGCAGTAACCACACAAACATGTAAACAAGCATACACCATGCATGCAGCCAGCAAGCATGCAGCATGCAAGCAATTGCAACATGCAGCATGGTTTCTGTCACGGCTCCGGCGCTGCGGGTCTTCGGCGGTCCCACGCGAGCTTATCGTCGCAGATGTGTTTTACGCTCACCACCTGCTCCTCAGCTCGCGGGCCGCCTCGCCCCTCCGCGCCTACGCGGGCTTAGATTACACTCTAGGTAGGGCAGATAAGACTACGTGGAGCCTTTTTTGCAGCGATTCGTTTCTGTCACTAACTTTTGTAGCACAACTTGTTGTTTTGTTTAAGACAATACTTTAGCGCGGCACAATAGATTTGCACATTATGCCTAGTAACATTATGCGAATTTAATTTATGCCAAAACAAATGTCTAAATATTATTTGCTACGCAAATGAGGACATCAGGCGCTCGGCGGCCGCTGACGCTTCGCGCGTTGTGTGGTCACAACCTAACCTAATCTACCCGTTTCGATTTAACTTTTTATTGTCTAAAGATTGCAGATTACTGTAATAAATCATTTGGTTAGTGGGTGGCCTTAATGACATTATTTTTTGTACAAAACAATAAACGTTTCTAAATTACATTAAATGTCAAGTAACGATTATGAAATGTGTTACTTATAGAAACTAACGATTATAGCATATGTTATTATGGCAACTTATTTTATGGCAAATGAAAGTTATGACTTATAAGTTGATATGACAAACGTTATTAGTATAAATGATAATAGTGAAAGTATATATTATGACGGGGGACGATTATGGAAAACAACAATAGTACAAATTATTTTATGGAAAAGAAGACAATACCGAAAAGGGTAAGTAATATATGATATAATTACAAAATCTCTAATATTTACAAGATATAACAACTGATTCTATAATTTTGTTTCATATAATGATCAGTTAATATAATAAACGATTGATATAATTTTAAAATAACTAATTTTTAAAAGCATAACATACATTCAATATAAAATCTTTTGATATAAGTACCACTCAAGAGACATAAAACTTATTTAGTCTAATATAATAAAGACGCCTAGTTACAAACACAAAGCAAAATTGCATAAATACACATTAAAACTTAGTCTAATTATTGATAAGATGAAGCTGGGTACACTTCTTAACTATGGAAACGATTTTAAAAGTATTTTCTTATGCTGGTCACAGTTCAAACCTAAACCAAATGATTCACCAACGGTAGAGGCGATTTGGCGCTCGGTGACCGCTGTCACGGGGGATATTAAAACATATTTTTACCATGCATGCAGCAAGCATGCAAACATGTAAACAAGCATACACCACGCACGCAGCATGCAAGCAAGCATGCAGTATGCAGGCAAGCATGCAGCATGCAAAAAAGCATACACCACGCATGCAGCATGCAAGCAAGCATGCAAACAAGCATGCAACATGCAGCAGGCATGGTTTCTGTCACGGCTCCGGCGGTCTCACGCGAGCTTATCGTCGCAGATGTGTTTTACGCTCACCACCGCGGCTTCGGCTTGCTGGCCGACTGCGCTGGCCAGCCTCAGCCACGACGGCGAGCGTTAAAACCACCTGCTCCTCAGCTCGCGGGCCGCCTCGCCCCTCCACGCCTACGCGGGCTTAGATTACACTCTAGGGGTAGGGCAGACAAGACAGCGTGGAGTCGGTTTTGCAGCGATTCGTTTCTGTCACTAACTTTTGAGGAACAACATATTGAATTTTTAAGACAAAACTTTAACGTGTCGCAGTAGATTTGCAGATCATGCCTAGTAACATTATGCGAATTCAATTTATGCCAAAGTAAATTAGCTTTCAAGATAATTTTGCCAAAAAATATATGGCAAAGTATGATATTGGCAAAACTAATTGCCAAACTGGTTATGCCAAAGTATATATTTGAAACGATAGACTTAATGATTTTCGATTAAATAAACGTAATGTCCAATAACGTTATACGAAATAAGTTTTAGAGTATATAAAATGTTATATGTAAAGAAATTAAACCAACAGTTGGGATATCTCACGTTTATTATATCTTGTGAACGTTATTAAACTGAAAATATACCAAATAACTTTATATGATATGAGACGCATCCGTACTTTAACCGTATTATGGCGTCCTACGACCATTTGAAAGTGTATTCTAGGTTATGCTCAGAATAAAATAATATTTGGTTGTCTTACATGATAAATGTGAACGTTATTCTGTAAATGTGACTATCTCACCTGAATACTTAACCTGAACATATTTTAGAGTGATTGTAGCTGCTTCGCAAAGTTTTCGAACATTTTCTTCTTTTGGAAATGAATAATTCCCTTCATTTCTTCATCGAAATACACAGCACTGATACATTATTGTATAATATAACACACTTCCCAATTTTATACTTAATTAAAGGCAGAATTTCACGCTTTGAACGACTCGTCGATAAACTGTTTTCGGATTATGCTAGTGCTGCACTCTGGTGCCAGAACATTGCAGTAATATCCCCTATTCACTGATCGTCAACCCAGTTTAGCATGCGTGACGCGTGAGTGTGACCTAAAATTGTATGTTTTATAACTTAACTAATCATAGTACAACTACTGATCCATAATAACATTATTGGACAGAGTTTAACTTCTGATTTAGTTAGTGTGACGACTATTTCTAAGAATTTAGTAGGAGATTTAAATAAGAAGGTAGCAATACTACAGGCCACGCTAAAAATACAGGTTTGGCCCACAGAGAGTGAGATGGAGATACGTAGGTATTTGACTCAACTTTTTGTTCGAAGTGTTGGTTCCATCTTTACCTATAAGCTTCTTGGTTAGATAGAAACCTAAACATCATTTGTTTCCTACTGACTATAATTCAGGGTTCATGATTTATGAACTCTTTGATAAACAGAACAGAACGCATCGTTCATGAACGCATCCATACCAAATTAATATAATGTTGGTAAAGTTGTCATTTCCGTTTTACCTTTTCAAAACTTTTAATGTAAATGTTTGTTATTATGTAACATATATCATCTATTGACATAAAATATGAGCTAATTATTATTAAAAAAATATATTATTTTGATCAATTGCAAGTTTACTAATTTATTACTTGAGTTCTATTTAAGAACACCTCAGTTGTTTCAAATTGCAAGTCGGACATAGCATAGCATCTACAGCAATAGATAGCATAGCTTATCAAGTAACTGTCAATTTGTAGTTTGTACGTGTGAGTAGTGAGTTAGTCAGTTTCAGTTGTATGTGTGTAAAAGAACACGCTTGTCGTGTTACGGTACGTGTGCTTTCTACGAAATTGACTTTCATCGCCTCGTAAGTTTGTGAATTTCATTTATTATGGTGTAATTAGTGCATACATATCGAAACAAAGTCGTGTACCTGCGAAAGTCTTATTGATCGAGCTGGAAATAACCGAGATCAACCAAGATCATTCGATCGGATCGTGTCGATGCGTCACCTTTGTGAGCCATTTTATTCAAGTTCCACATTATTGTAGCTGTAGAATGAGATACATCACGCACGTTCTATCGTGACCTCACGCGAGGTCAGAAATAATGTCTTAATGCAAGCGGTAATTGGATGACGAGGTAAAGTGCATTCTAACCTAGCCCTAAGAACTGGTGTCGGTGGGCTGCGTAAGCGGTCCACGACCACCCGTGAGCCGCGGCCGCTCGCGTCCCCATGTCAGTTACCTGTGTCTGCTCGCGGGTCCTAACATGCGTATTCCGATAAACATCACAAACATCTGAATAAATCGGTGGACAATGTCATCATTCCTAAAAATTGTAATAGTATGCAATATTTTGCAATTAAAAATTAGCATTATTCGCTATTATTCTTCTTGTAATGTATTTAGGAACCTATTGCTGTTTATGAACAACCTTATCAATTTATCAAATTATAACATTATGTTCTTTTTGTATAAAATTAGTATAATAGTCTAGAAGTTAAACAAAACAGCCATGTAGCTGCATATTCATCAGAATATAATGATAATATAATTTGATCTTGACATTGCTATAATTGAGTATATATAACTTTAAACTTTGTAGGTTGGTATTGTGCATTACTTTATTGTTTCTCTATAACCTGCATAATTTAATTTTTAAATACATTGTGGCTATGTTTACACCATTTAGTAAATCCTATTAAGTATATCACTCTGTGTCCTCAACAAGTTGTGCGGCTTATGCACTCATAGATAGTGATATTACTTGTATTTGTGAATCATTGAAACATACTCCATACTAATACTTGTAAATTTTTTTCACAAAGGTCAACTATTGTTTATGAACTACTTTTACTCCACACTCTTGAGTTTTTTAAAAGTGAAGAACACAGAGAAAACCAGTGACATGCAGATAGAGTAGTCACATCAAAAAGAGTATGTCAGAAAAATGGGAACCTCCAAATATTTTCAAAGGAAATATGTTGGACTGTGCATTGCGATATTGAAAACCTGAATAAGCTAAAATAACTGGATATAACTCCTGTTTATTTTCATTAGTAATTTATAATAATAATAATAATATGTGGGGACATTTCACACACGGCTATCTGACCTCAAACTAAGGGAGACCCTGTACTACGAGTGTCAGACAGCTGATATACATGCACAAATACATTTTTAAATACATACATGTATAGATAATCAACCTAGTATTTAGATATAAATAGTTTTCTTGGACAAATTAACATTTATGTAAACATAACATACATTACAACACAAAAAACATTAAATTAACATTTATGTATTTATGTAACATTTGTGTGTTTATGTACAATAAAAAAAAAGAAAAACCTATAACTATTAAACCAAAAATAAACGAATATAATAAGGCATCAAAAAACTCCTCTACATCGCCGTCATCTGGGAATGTGCCCAAGAGACTGACTGCATTGCCACGTTGGATGGCAATGCTTAACCTCTGCCCAAAGTAAAAACCAGCTCTTGGATCACGAGAAGTGTCAACTAACCTTTTGGAAATTTCCTTAAACAGGAGATGAGAACTCGGACCCCACAACCCCATGTTGAGTTCATTGTCCAAATATTGTACCTCTCATCAGATCTGAGCGCATCTTCAATAGCTTTCTTTCTATTTTTCGGTCAATACCAGTTACTGCTTCTTTATAGCTACATGGTATACTTCTGTCTGATTATGCTCTAACTTTTTATGCTGTGATCAGATAAAACTTCTTCATTGTTCTGGTCGCAGAAGCAAGACAATGGAGAGAGACGATCGATTTATTGTATTAGCAAGTTTAAGAAATCGTCACCGCTACGCTGTTAAAGTGTAGCATATGCTCAGAGATGTTTTAAATGTTAATGTTAGTAAATGGACAGTAAGAGAAAGGCTTAAAATTAAAAATACGTGATTTAAAACCTTATAGACCAGCAACCGGCCCTAGCTCACAAAGCAGCAAGGTTACAATTTGCCCGTGAACACTGAGATTGGACATTGGAAGAATGGGGTCAGGTACTCTTTTCGGATGTGTGTGTCACGAATGTGTCTTTATGGAGCTAATGTGCACAACACACAATGTGCCATATCCGAAAGTGTAGTTTTCGCCACCAGCAGCAGCCGCCCCAGCAGAACACGACGTGCTAGGAAGATGGGATGGCGCAAGGGTGTCGACACAAGTTCTACCTTAATTGTTTTTGCGAAATCTTAAATTATTTTCCAGCAGGACCCTTCGCTGTTGAAGGTCTATAGACAAATCTTATATATTATGGTCCCGTTTAGTTACCTTAAAAATACTTTAGTTTAATTTTAAAATAATTATTATTTAACCTCTTGAATGTCTTAAGTTACACAGTCCGACATAAGCAGCGGAGGTTTGACCTTCAACAACACTTTCGCCCGATAGTCGTTGAGTTAATGAGGAATGCACCTGCAAAACTTTTATCAAGCCAGCAGGACCCTATATTGTTTTGAGCCTTTCAGTCCAGGCAGTCATATTTATTATTTATAAGCATTTTAATAGTACTTTTTAAATAACCTTACGTTTAATTCAAAAAGTTTGTATTTTAGCTGAAATTTTGTTTTTAAACTTTTAGTACTTTTTCAGCGAACAAACGTTTCGTTTGGTCGATGTATGAGCTTTCACAGCTTTTGTGTAACAATATTAATTAAGTTTAAAACTAAACAATAAAATACTAAAAAAAGTAAAAATACAAATTATGTCTCGAGTCGAAAACATGCGTCACCACCGCGCGAAACTGCCAACGCTCAGCATAAATGCCTTGGCTCGCGCAACAAGGCACTAGGCACAAACTGATATGATAATTATATGATCTGTGTATTTAACATCTGTAAAAAAAACGAAATAATAACAAACCAAGTCAAATCAAAATCATTTATTTAAATTTATAGAATGTCATTGATTTCAATCACCAAACGAAACATTCGTTCGCTAAAAAGTACTTGCTAAAAGTTTTAAAACTTTTCAGCTAAAATTCAAACTTTTTGAATTAAACGTAAGGTTGTTTGAAAAGTACTTATAAAATGCTTTTATATGAATTATGGCTACCTGGACTGAAAGCCTCTAAACAAAATAGGGTCCTGCAGGCTTGATAAAAGTTTTGCAGGTGCATTCTTCATTAAATAATAATTATTTTAAAATTAAACTAAGGTATTTTTAAGGTACTTAATACACCGCTAAACGGGATCATATAAGATTTGTCCATAGACCTTCGAACAGTGGAGGGCTCCTGCTGGAAAATAATTTAAGATTTCACTGTAACAATTAAGGTACAATTTTTTTACTTAGGTAGGTATACGATTCGGAAGGTACTGAATACTACGCACGTTAACATTTAACTTTGAATCGGATTAAACGTAGTGTCCTGCTGGGTATACAGACATGACTGAATCAGCGGGTTAGACAACGGGAACCAGCAATATTAAATTTGATGCAGCTGAAAATCACTCTTGTAGAGTTTTGGGTCAATATTCCTCAGTCAACGATAAAAAAAAAATGGTGTGTGTCATCAAAGCCAGAGGAGGCGGCAATACCTCCTACTAGTGCAGTGTATTTTATGTAAAACTATTGAAAGATTTCAATTTTCAAAAAAAAAAGAGCACTTGTTTACGGTTTTCGTCGTTTTTAGGGTTCCGTACCTCAAAAGAAAAAAAACGGAAGCCTTATAGGATCACTTTGTGGTCCGTTCTGTCTGTCACAAGACCCTTTATATCGGGAACGCGTGGAGGTATCGAGTTAAAATTAAACCATATACTCAAGTCTACGGTCCCCTGTCCGCGTAAATGTCGGTAATCGCAGATGCAGACGAAGTCGCGGATCAAAAAGTAGCCTACGTCCTACCTCAGGGTTCAAGCTATGTTCATACCAAATTACATCGAAATCGGTTCAGCCGTTTCGTCGTTTTTTATAATATTAAAAGTAAAAGTAGATTAAAGTATGGATAGTAGGTATGGATTAGTATAGAAGTATGGGTATGTACGGTCACCAAAGGAGATAAGTATCCATGTCATGACAGTTGAAGTTTACTTAGAAACCGATAGGTTTTTATGAATAAAATAAAATACAATTTATAGAGAATAAACAGTTCAATGATTTAATAAAATTTCATTTGAAAGCCCCCATTGGTTTCTAAGAAATCTTCAACTATTCCCGACGACATGGATACTTATCTCTTTTGCGTACTGTACCTACAAAAATATACGGAACCCTCGGTGGGCGAGTCCGACTCGCACTTGTCCGGTTTTTTTTATATATTATTCGTAAAGCTTGCATTAAAGTTGTAATTAACATTAAATGCATTTCATTTTACTTAGTAAATAATTTAAATAATATTTTTAAAGTCAAACATGGCACACAACAAATGTAGGGTATTTTTTGAGTAGCCCAATTTTGATGCACGCCAATGTAAAAAAAATATTCAAACCAAATACATGATTGTGGCGGTTAAGAGGTTAAAGTTGTATTATGCAGTCCCACATCGGAGGGTGGGCAGGGTGGAAATCAAAATCCAAGATTACGGCTGCGAAATTTTCCAAATTATAATAATAATAATATCATTTATTTTGGGTAACAAAGGACCCATAACCAAACCAAAACCCAAAAGTCTGTTTGTGTGTTTGTTTGTTTTGGCCTCAGGCCAAAACTCTTCCTTGAGGAAGGTCTCAAGGTAATGCGTCGGGACTCGCATCACAAATGACTTGAAATTCGTATTGTGGCGCGACTCCAACTTCTCGACCCTTAAGGTCCAGGTGGTCTTGGCTCGAACATACTCCACGATCTCCTCAACCTTCGTGGTGTGATGCAGCCGGGACACATAGAGCTGCGTCGTAGGTGTTGTCGGACGCAGCATATTGGGTCCTGCCTGCGCGGTTCCGCACTGGTTTCGACTAGGAGGCTTCTTCTTCTTCTTCTCCACCATCACGAAGCCATCCTTGTCACACGGGCCTGTTGGGCCTTGCTGTTTCGAACCCTTGTCGGCAGGTTCACAAGAGCTCTTCTTATCCCCCTTTCTGGTCTGCGACACAGGTTTGTGCGTGGCGAATTATGCAACACGGGTTTCGTTTCCGTAGATGGGTGACTATCCATTTCATACCGAGGTCCCGACTGTCATTCGTAGATCTTTGACAGTCGTTATAGGTAGTCAGAAGCCAGAACGTCTGAAAACCAGTCTTACCAACTTCTTTATCCTGTTAACCAGTACTTAACGGGGTTGTGGAGGTCAGATAGGCAGTCGCTCCATGTAAAACACTGGTATTCAGCTGGCTCAGTCGCAAAATTCGTTTAGGTCGCAAAACGCATACCACGCGCGCGCTTACTAGTTGTAAGCTTAACGTGTAAACTGTACATTGTGCATTAAAATAAATAAATAAAATGTCCCTTTTTTTTAATTCTTCATCAGTTAAATTGTGCATCATTATCATTTTTTAAATATTTGTTAACCTCTCCACTATTTAAGTTGACAATAAATTAAATTATGAACTAATTTTTTACCCCGACTGCAATGAAAGGGTTATGTTTTTTACTAAAAGTACCGACCCCCTTAGGGTCAGCTCACACCGAGACGCGACGCTGCGCGCACACTTTAAAAGAGCGACTCAAAATATAACTTTATTTTCTACACGAAAAGATACACATTTCATTCTGAGAATTTAGAATACGTTACACCATGCAGCGCTGCGCTTCGTGATGCCTCGCGGCGTAGAGCGACGCATCGCGACGCAGCGGTGCATCACCGGTACACGCGGCGTGCAAGAGCGGTGCTGCGCCTCACGAAGCCGCGCGACGCCCCGAGGCGCAGCCAAGGTTGCCGGTGCCGTGGCGACTTGTCTCTACTATTTCTGTCCAGACTTCGACTTGCAGAAGAGACTTCTTCTTGCGGGTGGACGCGGGGCGGGGCGTCTCGCTGCGCAGCGAGGTGTTTCCAACGATTTTACTATGCGCCTCGCGACGTTGCGATGCGTCTCGCGGCGCCGCGCGGCTGACCTCTTCCAGTATCGTCGCGTCTCGGTGTGAACTGACCCTTATAGTTGGGAAAAGGCATAGTGAGATGTCCTCCTAGTGTTCGTCCCTAAGTAGGTACGCCTCTATAGAAATATTTTGTCTCTTTCCAGGATGCGTTAACATTTGGTATTAACTGGTGCATGTAGTCGACATATCGCACCTTAAAAACGACAATGACGTAAGTGCAAAAATTTCAAAAACTGACCTTTTCATGAAAAACTATTTAAATACTATTAAAATTTTGTGTGCGACATCGACTTTTAAGTAATAGCAATATTTGCCGCTAGAGTGAAGTTGCGTCGTTGTGTAACTGGAGAAGGAATTTAAATCTAAAACGACCCATTGGTCAGTTGCCCGCAGGGAGTAGAGGGTACCAGTTGCCTCATAGTGCTACAATTGCGCCATTTATTTTTATTATTTTTGAAACTACATTGACCTTTGGTGAAATATTTTCATTTCATTTAGAGCAACAAGTTCCTTATAATATCAATTTAGTACTAAGACTAATAATTACCAAGAATAAAGACTCAGTAGGTAGGTAGGTACATAAGTTTGTAATATTATGTTGATATTTAAAGGATTTTATAAAAACATTACACTACTGCAACACGAGTTTTCGTTAGGTGAGATTACCTACTTAATAGGTACATTAAATTAAGATAACTCTTAAAATATGACTTACTGCTGGTATCAGAAACTAAAAGACCAGTGGGCTAATTCACGTAACTAAAGAAGTGCTGCTGCAGTGCAGTTGCAGTTAAGTTTCGATCAAAACAACGCTTTTCGTATTTTCTACCGCTGTCAGACACGCTCGCGTCAAGTTTGCGTCACGCGAGCGCAATAACGGCATTCTACTGTTGCGCGTCTTTAGTGCGTCCTTCGGAACGCAACATGATCGGTATTCGTTTAACGTCTCAAAATTACAGTTAAAAAACACTAAAATCTGTGCTGGGATATTATTTTAATATTATAATAACGTCATATTCATTGAAATGTAATCGATTCTATTCAATTATTAAGTGAGTAATATTGTTTCTCTCATGTGGCTACACCGTAAGTAAGTTTGGTATAGTTTGGTTGTCGTACAGTTGACGTGTAGTTCACGCGCAGCTTACGCGCAGTTCAATGGTTACAAGAATACCGTTTATCACTCAAACTTGAACTTAACTGCAACTGCACTACAATTTAATCGACGCGTCATAAAATTACGTGAATTAGCCCTCTGGAGGGTATTGAAGAATTGATGTTAGTAATTATATAGCACCAAACTACAAATTAATTTCTATATTGAAGCTAATGTTTTGCATTTACGTCATTGTTCTTTGAGGATTCTTGAAGTTAGTAAACATTTTATTTGGATCAATTACGCCACTGTAGGTACCCCTCAAAATAAATATAAATAGCGGGTACACTACATAAATACGAAAAACTTTATTCCGAAAGTCAGAAATACGAATTTCAAAATACCGATTTTCATAATTCCGAATAGTTCAAAATACCTAATATGGCAACTCCGATTTATCAATCATCCTATTTTTATAATACTAAAATTTCAAAATTCCGAACGTTTATAATTACTATTCTCAAAATACCGAGTTTCAAAAGATCGAATAACAAAAACTCCGACATAATGAAAATTCCGAACATCAAAAATACGAATTCCGATTATCTTTATCGTTATCGTGCAAGCAAGCATGCAGCATGCAAGCAAACATGCAGCGTGCAAGCAAGCATGCAGCATGCAGGCAAGCATGCAGCATGCAAGCAAGCAAGCATGCATCATGCAAGCGAGCATGCAAGCGAACATGCAACATGCAGCAGGCATGGTTTCTGTCACGGCTACGGCGTTGCGGGGCTCCGGCGGTACCACGCGAGCTTATCGTCGCAGATGGAATTCACGCTCACCACCAAAGCTTCGGCTTACTGGCCGGCTACGCCGGCCAGCCTCAGCCGCGGCGGCGGGCGTTAAAACCACCTGCTCCTCAGCTCGCTGGCCGCCTCGCCCCTCCGCGCCTACGCGAATTTAAATTACACTCTAGGCGTAGGGCAGACAAGACTACGTGGAGTCGGTTTCACAGCAATTCGTTTCTGTCATTAACTTTTGTAGCACAACATATTGACTTTTTAAGATTATTTTTGTTATTGTCTTTCTTTTTATACCTTTATATTTTTGTTGAAATAAATTCCATAGAAAAATACACCGAATAAACAATATTCGTTAAAAAGTAATTCTACTGTTTGATAAGTTTGTTAAACAAAAAAATGTGATTAAAAATTCTTTGAATTGTGTTTCTGTGAAATATGTTTCATTCAAGTAAATAGTCTTTGAAACAATAATAGTCGAAATAAAAATACAAGAACCAAATATTACATGAAACATTTTCTGGGAAACGAAATTCTATGAAATTTCTGTCTGCGAAACAAAGGGACACCATTTTGAATATATATGCGTAGCTGAATTGAATCAGAATCCTAATTTTAACAGTTTATTCGGAATACTGAAATTCGGAATTTAGTTTTTCGGACCGAGAACTCATCGAGCATTTGATTCTTCGAACATATGAAAATCGGAAAACAAACAAATCGGATTTACGACATTCGGTAAAATAACTTTCGTGATTTTAAATAATAGAGATTATAATTTTTAGGTAATATGAAATTCGGACTTTTGAAAATCGGAATATCGAAATTCGGAATAAAACATTTCGGAATATTTGGGTGTTCCCATAAATAGCAAGTAAAATATCAGAGTTAGAACAATCAAAATTATTTTATAAATAAGCCCTTTTTTTATGAACATGTAATTTAACCAACATACAAAATTTACACGTGCAATAAAAGAAAAGAAAAACCTATAACTATTAAACAAAAAATAAACTAATATAATGAGGATATTGTATTTATATACAATAATAAATATACAAAAATACAATAATAAATAAATAAGAGGAAAGCTGCACATTTGGATTTTGAAATACCTGTTCCGAAGTTGCAACTCTTCCGTGAGTTGTATCTACATGGCTCCCCTAATTTATAATGCTTTGCCGAACACAATTTCCGAACTACCCTTTAAAAAAGTTTTTTCGTGCGTGCAGCTGGCTCTATCGAATTATAAGACGTTGTCACGTCAAAAATAAAGTTAATTATCACTTTTTAGATTTTGTAAAATAGTTTTTATATTAGTAAGGATGTCACGAGTGCAAACATCGACAAGTTCGTACACTAACGCTAACGTTACTCAATGTTCACACGTTATGGGTTACATCTGCGTACTCAAGCATAATCGGAGTTCGGACGTGCTCGGCGAGTAGGTACATAAACGTTGCACGTTGCATCGTGGCTCATGGACGGATACGGAAGCGAAGCATCCGTAACTTCAGTTTACGCCAATTTTGGCACGAAACATTTCGTACTCTTAGTTACAAAGCAAGCGGTCAACTGGCATTGTTTTAAATGTATTATGTAGCTAATTAATATGGCTAGGTAACCGTTTAATTACAACCACGTCGGTTTATATCGCGAGATGGCAAACTACCCAAAAATTGTGAACAGAGAGATAATTTATTTCAGATACAATAATACGCATGAAAATAGGCTTTTGTTGCACATATCAATGAGTTGCCCATGAGGCAACGTTAATGAACAGACAGGAAGGTTTAGTAGGTCAGGTAGGCGGCTCCGGGTCAGGCCAGGGCCTTCGCGTGGTAGTTTTTGTGCTATGGCAGTGTGCGCGGGCGCGGGGCCGCTCTGCGAATCTGGGTCAATGGTAGCGGAGTGGCACAGGCGCCGGGCGCTTGCCACCGCTAGGGACGCGGCGCTCCATCGAGCCGCCACCGAGGCTAAACTGGGTCGCGCCTCCCGTCCTCTCCCCTCGCACCCTCTACTCTATTGCGCTTTTACAACCATATCATACTTGCTTGCAAAAATATGTATGCCACATACGAATAAACTTCTTTTTCGCATTGTAATTGGAGAAAGTGACATTTGTCCAGTGCAAGTGGTGATCGGCTGCAATCCAAGTCAGATTGACGGTCTGATGTCTAGCTGTTGACAGCAGACGAAGGCGTCATATCAGACCAGATATTATACGTATAAATGTGGTATCACCTTTGAATCCTTTGATTGATTGTATGTGCGCTACATAAATTATTTAATACCTGTTTTACCCGACTAAGCGACAGCAAAGACAAGATTATGTTTCTTATGTCATTCACTTCTCTGAACACTATTACTAAAAAATATTATACTGCGCGGCGTGGACCGAAACATTTATCAATTAAAAAATACTAAATTGTCAGTTATTAGTATCTGATGGGTACTATTGCATGTTCTTTATCATAACCTTACACCCTAGTGACCAATCGGATGCCGCCGCAGTGCGCGGTATGGCCCCCTGTGGTCGTCTTGCTGCGCACCGCGATTGCAGCTGCTGCAGAAGGAACTTCCGTGATGACTTGTGCTGTGAAATCTCCTACAGTCCTGCATGATACACATTAATGGCATTCCTAGTCATCGTGACCTAGAAGCGGGTCGTGTCGTGCCTAGTATCACTCGAATATCGATTTTCAATCGAATTAACTATATTATTATACACATGTATGATAAACATGAAGGTGAATGAACTGTAAACGTCTTGTATTTAAACAAAGACCGATAAGCTTTAGTAGATTTTGACTAAAATATTGGCAGTCAATAAATCGTGTCAATATTTTTTTAAATTATCTTTCTCAGTGTAGCCTTATCAGTTCATGTAGGCTCGGCTCATGAGTCCTGGCTATTGTTCGCAAGTCGTGTGCTGCGCGCGCGAGACATCTTGCTGTCCAGCTCGGTGTCGCTGACGATGGACGCGCAATGAAATGTCAATGTTGAGGCTGGGTTAGCCTCTAAACGTACAATCATATCAGTAATTGTGACCTGAGTCTGGGGATTATTTTTGGTTTGAAATACTATTCTTCTTAGGTGGTCCAGTATCAATTCAGTAAAGATTGATGAATACCTTCAGATATAAACAATCGAAGTGTTAAATGAATAATAGCAAGCCACCGCGGTGGCTTCCACGTTCCATGCTAAAAACAAACTTAAAAAAAAAACCTTTTTAGAAAGTTTACAATTATGTTTAACCTGTGTAAATCGGGTCGTACGCACCTTGAATGATATCGATGCCAAGAGTGCCAACCGAAGCCAATATTATAAACTTGTGTGTGCAACCTATCAGTATTTGTAGGTGCACTTGTATATTCCCTTGATTGTATTACTTACCCACCCACATTTTTACAATTTTCTCACAGTTTAAACCTTCCCTGGACTTCCACAAATATTTCAAGACCGTCGTTCTCGAGTTTTAGCGAGACAAACGAACAGCGATTCATTTTTATTATATCGATTGTTTTTTTTACATCCTGTGGATTCCCAGGAATTCGCAATTCGCAGATTTTTCTCATTCTGAGTTAATCGCTGAATTTAATTCAAGACGCTGCTTTAGTTTTACATTTTATATCGACATAAGGGCGAGCAGGGGTGAAACTGGCGGTACCTTGTTGGTAGAGGTGAAAGAGGGGGCGCGGGGGCGCGGGGGTGCGGCTGCAGTGGCTGGAGGTCAACGACCGGGCCGGGGCGCGCCGCCAGGGGATGCCGCCTCCCCCGTCACGCATGTCATCCACTGTTCATAATCGTGTTTCTCGAGGGTGCTTCGTAATATAAAACTATTGTGAGTTGAATTGCAATACGATTGATCTAGTTGTGATCCATTGCCGACTTTTAGCGAATGTACGAAATGTAGAGGTGAATGTAGGTTGAACGTCCGCTTGCGAGTTCGCATTGTGGAACTTCTTTCGGAGCAATGTCGTGTTGATGAAACAGGTTTAAAGTGTTTTATTATGTTTCTTTAAGATGGCATAAATATTCGAGGCTTCCCGAATTTAATAAGTTTAAACAATAATGGTTAAATGTGTATTAAATACAAGCGCGGAGGAGCGTCTCGGCGTCGACGATGTGCGACAGCTGGCGGCCGGCACGACCTTGCAGCGGCAGCGCCAAGGTTCCGGCGGGCGTTGACCTCGCGCCGCGACGCTATCGACCGTCATCGCCACGTCGACGTATATCGCTCACTAGATATCACATCCATTCATCAAATTTTCTCTACCGACGCTCTTGATTCGTGAATTCATATTAAAATGTTTGATACCGAAAATTCGAGCTACATGACCGGTCGGGCCGGTCGGTTAGGCAGGAGTCTAGACACAGGACTCTGTTCGAGGTGTACGAGAAAGATCAGCGGATGGAGGCGCGGGACGGGGCGGCGCGGGGTCTACGGCCGGGCGGCGCGGGCGCGGCCGACGACCGCCGCCGTCTCACCTGTCCAGCGGCAGCCGGCAGCGCGGCGAACGCACAACCATGCAATAATCTATCTTCGGCCATATCCACAATTTTTTGTGTGGATCGCCTTATATCATTATCGCTAGTTTAACGAAAATGGCTGTGGTGTTGTTACTGCGTTCGGTACACCGTGTTCCGTGTATCTGAGGTCCTAGTTTTACCTGCAAACGCTACAGACTGAACGTTTGCGAATAATAATGACTAGGTATTTGACGTGACATGCGCGTGAGTGAGGTCACGTGATCTCACTCCCCAGGTGGGTACGTATTGCCACAGTAAAGATATCTAACAGTATTCTATCTTCATACAAACGGTCGCAACGCGAGTCGTACCTATACTTTTCAAGTTAGTAGGGAAATTAGTATACCGACAGTCTCGAATGCGCCGCAGGGGCGAATAGGTATATTGTGTTGTTTTTGGTTGCTTGAATTCGTCAATAACGCACCCAGAGATAACATTTTTTAAATTACCTGGAAACTCCGAAAGACTATGTTCCTGAAACTTAATAGACTATAAAAAAAAATACTACCAGACTATAGGTACCTACTAGACTATTAAAAAATTATATTATATCGCCGGGTTAAAGGCAAAACCAATTATTTAGTCCAAAAAAGTCAATACAAAAAAATCCGTAAGCGCATTTGGAAAGTTTGCTATTAAAATTAATTCCTTAGTAATAAAATTATGTCAGTCGCAAATGAAAGAGCGTGTTCTATAATTATCTAAGTTTCAAACAGTTACATACTAAACACAAAAATTAACTTCATTTGTACAAAAAACAGAAAAACATAATTGTAACCCCCCCTTTTAGTTGGTTTTGCCTTTATAGTACAAATACATGCATATCTGGAAATGTAATGGTCCTGTAGTCTATAGATTTCGTATTTACGTGAGTTAAAGTTTTGTTTTGATAATTTGCTTGTAAGGCTGATCGTCGAAACCTTCGATAAGGAATAATTTAAAAAAATATGAAAAAATAGTTGGTTTTACCTTTCTATTTCCTAATAGATGTCTATGAATCTAGAATGCAAAATTGTACTAACATTACAGGTTACTGATTTGTAGTACTTAAATCATTCAAATTGTAGTAATACCAAGTATGTCAGTCAATACAATAACACACTCAGAAAATAAAACTGATTGGTTAAAAGAAGAAGCACATTTTTTATTGTTTTTTTTTTACTTTGTATAAACTAAACGTTTCGAAATCTAAACGAACAATAATTATTGGCCTTTAAAAATGAATTCTAAAAAAATTAATCACTCAGAGTCTTCTGGGTTCTCAGAGTCCTCTGATTCTTCAAAAACCGTAACATCAGGTATACGGTCCATTTTTTGGCCATCAGCTCTCAAACTTTGTCAATCGGCTTGTTTGGCTTTTGAAATGCATAACGGTCCATTATATAACGGGTACACGTTATATAATGGACCGTTATGCATTTCAAAAGTTAAACAAGCCGATTTATTGAAACTTTGTAAAAAAAGGAGTAATTCCTGACGAATATCATGGATGATTCCAAAGTTTGAGAGCTGATGGCCAAAAAATGGATCGTATACCTGATGTTACGGTTTTTGAAGAATCAGAGGACTCTGAGAATCTTATCTGTGGAAAACGTGGGTTATTTGTGGCTTGTGGTCTCGTGCCTTAACAATGGCAATTCATTGAAGGGCCTTGGTCTTGTGTTTCTGAGGGTAATTCCAAAGAGGGCTGTCTATGTTCAACCCCCAGGGGTTGAACATGGACAGCACTTAGGGGTTCAGCATGGACGAGGGTAAAAATTATGGGGGTTGAACATGGACTAAATCGTAAAATTGCCTGCAAATCAATGGATGCCGAAGTGAAGTTAGTTTCTTTTTCTGCTCTCTCCTTGTCCTTTTGTTTCTCGTTATTACATGTATCTTTTCTTTGAATGTGCTGTTTATAGTCTTCTTCAATTTTAGTTTTCTCTATGGTATCCAAACGTCGATACTTGGTGCACAAAAGACACTGCTCTTTTTTGGGAACAAAAAATCCCAAGTTGAATTCAGTGCAAAATACATTTCGATATGTAGCCTCCGACACGGGTGTTACGCTCTCCATCTCACACCTCTCCACATACAATTCATACATTTTTCTGATTGACAGATTACAGTCTAGATATTGGCCGTATCTTTGTGCACATAATGGCTTTCCATCGTAGGGAAAGATTTGATATGGCGCCGGATTTCTTCAGCTTTTTCTGGTGGCGTTTTGTTTTGGGGCTCATGTCGTCCTCGCGGATCACAATCTCGAGAATAAAATCCCATCGCATCTCGTCTTTCTACTGCTTCTGTAATAATAACTGAAGCAGAAATGCACAGAGTTTTGCAGAAGAAGTTTTGGCATATCTGAGATTTTACGCATTGCTTATAGAAAAAGAACTGTTTTGAATTTGTTCTCTTTGTAGTTCGTTTTCTATCAAGTACAGTTGTTTTAATCGGTCTTACTTCTACGAAGTTCAAAATCATATTTTTCTTTGCAGTAGGTATAGCTCTGAGAGATTTTGTAGGAAATACTGGGCATGGCATTTCCTACAAAATCTCTCACGATCACGTTGTAGGTTCTGTTTCTTCGACAATCATTTTCCTCAGCAAACATACAAAACACACACAGTAAAAAATACGCAAAAAATCGAAAAATGCACTATAAACACCTCGTCGTTCGTTGCGCAAGATTCGATTAAATTCCCGTGAAGCGGGAGGGGAACAGCGGTAACGCGGGGAAGAACCGACTATAATAATTTAATTGGTTTTATTTCTAGGCATTTCGCTAAAAATAAACCAAAAAACCGAGTGCAAAAATTGACTATATTTATATAATATTTGTTTCGTTTGAATGTTCAAGAACAAAAAGATGCTAATCAAATATATTATTTTCTACCATTACTGACTAAGACGTTTCTTTGACATTATTGTTGGACTAAAAACCCACTATAAAAGTTTGGTATTTTTTTCATCTATATTTTGAAATATTGCGGACAAATTATTACGAATTATTAGTTTTTAATTCTCTAAAGATATATTTTCTCGATTTATTTGTTTCTTAATCCAGTCTAATAACTATATAAACGGTTTTTACACTGGGTAACTCGGGAACGGTAAGTCCTGCGGTATAGTTGGTTTTACCATTAGATAAAGAATGAAATGCCGATTCGAATGGTATATTAAAGTGAAAATTTGAAAAAAATCGCAGATAGTCGGTTTTGCCTTTAACCCGGCGATATATACCTACTATAGTACGTAATTTATTTCTTTTTTTAAAAGGTAAGTATTTCGCTTTTTCTACCGCGTAAAGTACCTGGAATAATAAACAAATAAGTGGATAGGGTGAAAAAGCAACCTACCTACGCTCGCGTTAAAACGAACTGGTAAGTACCTAGGTAGTTTCTTAGGCTAGGCTATTTACCTACTTATGTACTAGCTACTTACATATATTATTGAATTAAACAAAATATCATTAGAAAATGATTATGAGAGTAAATGATAGGTACAGACGCCAGCACATCCCCAATTGAATATGAACCTTACTCTTTTGTAATAAAATTGAAAATCTATCAAAGAAATTTGACAGATTGTTGTAGCTTGTGCTGCACGCGTAGCATGACAGAATAGACAAGTCAGTACAGTTTGTCTATTCTTCCTGTCAGTATGTCTATTCTTCCGTAGACATAGCGTGGTCATGCTACGCGTGCTGGACTCTGTATCTACCTATTTAGTAAGATTTACATTATTATTTACTTTTTAATTAAGATTTCGTAGTCGGTAGTTAGAGATTTTGTCAGCTGTGTTTTGCATTTTGGTTAAGTTAAAAGTAGGTGTTGAAGTTTGTAAGGATTGCAGATTATAGGGAAATATTTTTTTTGAGACGCCTTAAATTTAAATATCTTTCAGTCTCAAACTTATAAGGGTGGTTTTTTTTATTAAATCTTCTAATCAAAAGCATAACATGCATTTTTATTGAACACTTCCTATTTCATTTACGTACCTATTTCATTTTTTTTTAACTAAATGAAAAATATTGTATACCTACCTATATTTATAATCACAAAACTAAAAGGAAAATAAAACACTACAAATTTATAATCACAAAACTAGAAAGAAAATAAAACAAACACTAGGAAGAAATTAAAACACTGTACGCGGGACAGCCCTATCGCATGTTAAGGTACTGCGCGCGTGTAGGTAATTATTTCAAGAACAGGGCCGAGTCACAATACTGTTAGATATCTTTACTGTGGTATTGCGATACATTTTATACCTAGGTACCTACTTGGCGTAAACGCTTACTGTAACACAAGTTACTTGTTACGCGTTGCGTGATCGGCAGTAGGACGCATGTGGATACTGTATCACTATACCTAATATATATGACGATGTGACATGATGCCAGCCTGATACACCGCGTCCCACGCGGCGAAGAGCAGGCGTTAATTTTGGATCATTAGCAGGTTTGTGTGGAGCACTTTTTTAAGTCTACGTCTTACAATCCACTCACTTACTGTGGCTTTTTGGACCTTACGAAGTCGCTGTTGCACCTGAATACCAGTAAGGTGTCAATTCCGCAATGACGTTGACACCATGAAGCGGTCGTCTCGTTCTGATGTAATGTAGCACGATTTCTTCTCAAACCTGGTCGTCTAACAAAGTTCCCAGTTTCTAGAAATGTTCGATATACCCGTCTAACTGATGACCGACTAAAATGAAGACGTCTAGCCACGACCCACGACACGTTGACTCAAGCCAGGCTGGATCAGAGGCAAAACTTGAGCGGCTTCAGCTGGAGTGGTATCAATTTCCACTCCACCACACCAAATAACGTTTAAAGTTATGTTAATTAAATATTCAATCAATGAACTGAAAGGAACAAAGAAAAGATTTTATCAACTTTACTGGCAAAACAAAGTCACGCAGTTTACTATTACAAAATATTATTTTAATTATTTTTAAATTATATACATTTATCATCGTCCACTACAAGGCATTTTCGTCAAACTACGCGCGAAATTTGAAAATTTTAAATTTTGATGCATTTTATGGTACTTATCGATTGAATAAAAAATTTGTGTTTTTTTTTGTGGCATATTAGTACTACAGAATTGAATTGAGACACTTTTCAAAAGTTGGTGTAATATCCTATTGTTACAGCGAAATCTTAAATTATTTTCCAGCAGGACCCTCCGCTGCTTGAAGGTCTATAGACAAATCTTATACCTATGGTCCTGTTTAGCGGTGTATTAATTAGTACCTTAAAAATACCTTAGTTTAATTTTAAAATTGTTATTATTTACGGTAGAACTAATGGAATTTTTTGATTTATTCCCAAGTAGTAGAACTAGTGAAACTTTTACTTCCAAGTAGCTCTACTTTAAGAAATGTATTCCCAAACATAGTATTGGCTCACATCAGGTTTAAAGTAAACTTAAATATTATTGGACACCCTAATAAAACAAGTCCTGAGGTCCTAGTCCATAGTCTCTTCCGAATTTGAACCAGGATTTCAGCACCTACCTAGTCCATAGTCTCTTCCGGATTTTGACTAGGATAGTAGCACCTAGTTTGGTCAAGTCTTGTGGTCCTAGTCAATCGTCTCTTCCGAGTTTGGACTAGGAATGTGCACCTTGTTTGGTTAAGTCCTGAGGTCCTTGTCCATAATCTCTCTCGAATTTGAACAAGGATTTCATCACCTATTAGAGTGTCCAATAATATTTAAGTTTACTTTAAACCTGATGTGAGGCAAAACTACATAGTTTTGCCTAACATCAGGTTTGCAATACATTTCTTAAAGTAGAGCTACTTGGAAGTAAAAGTTTCATTAGTTCTGCTATTTGGGGATAAATCAAAAAGTAGTACTAGTAACCACAAGTTCTATTAGTTCTACCGTAGAACTGCGTAGGAACTAGTAGAACTAGTGGGAAGAAAAAGTATCATTAGTTCTACTATTTTGTAACAGCTGACATCGTAGGACTACTGGAAAAAAATGTCCCACTAGTTCTACGGTAGAACTAGTGGGACATTTTTTTTTTTACAATCCGATTTTTTTGCACGCAAGTGTATTAAATCAAGTTTGATCTGATTTTGTTTTCTTAATTTTTATTGTTTTGGTATAAGAAAAGATCTTTGAATTTTACGCCAAATTAATGAAAATCTTTCATAATTTTATTTAAAAAAATAAGTTGCGATGACGGAAATGGCATTGCCTGATGTGTACCTACTTATCCGATTTATGCAGCGATTACGCTATTTTTTTATTATATAGGTACTATTTTGCACTCTGCGACTAATATTGATAATGATGATTTTAATAATTATATTTTCTATAAATAGGGTCATATTTTTTTACTTTTTTTTTTTGTGTACATACAACCATGGTACTGGGCTGCAAATTGCAAAACAATTCAAGGTTTAATATCGTGTGCTATCTTAGCGCGTCCCCCTTATCGACGAGAGCTCGACTGACTAGATGTTTGTCGCGATTGCAGGGCCGGTCGCGGAGGCGTAGCAATAGCGCACAGCGCTGCAGCGAGCGGACAGCGCGGCCCCACAGCGGAGCAGCGCGAGCAGAGCGAGCAGTGCGCGGGAGACAGCACCGGCGGCAAGACGGACAGCGCGCGGCAGCCGGGGCCCGCGCCGCGCGCCTCGGGGCGGACCAACGTCCCCCCGCCGAGGCGACGCTGGGTCCCGCCCTCCACCCTGCGCCAGCACGAGGTGCCCGACGGAGATGCCAAGCACGACATCATCTTCCGTAAGGTGAGTGCGGCGTCACAGCGCGCGCCCGCGCCCTCGCCCGCCTCGCCCGCCTCACCCGCCGCCTTCTGTCCGCAGGTCCGAGGTATCCTTAACAAGCTCACGCCGGAGAAGTTCCAGAAGCTCAGCGATGACCTGCTCGGCTTGGAGCTCGACTCCGACAAAGTGCTCAAGGGAGTGATCCTTCTCATATTCGAGAAGGCCCTCGATGAGCCCAAGTACTCGTCGATGTATGCACAGCTGTGCAAAAGGCTGAGCGAGGAGGCGCCTAACTTCGAGCCGCCCGGTCAGCCCTGCACCTTCAAGCTGCTGCTGCTGAACAAATGCCGCACCGAGTTCGAGAACCGGGCCCAGGTACCACTCGTCGCTCAAACGAGTCGCTACTGCTCTCTCACTCACCTATCACGTTTTTACACTGGTTTTTTTTTATTAGGCGTTCGCCGCGTTCGAGGACAAGGCGTTGTTGCCCGAAGAGGAGGAAAAGAGACATCTCGCAAAATGTAAGATGCTCGGCAATATCAAGTTTATCGGAGAACTCGGCAAACTGGAGATCCTGGCCGAGTCTATTTTGCACCGATGCATCCAAAACCTGCTGGCGCGGCGCGCGGCCGCCGAGCACCACGAGGACCTGGAGTGCCTGGCGCAGCTGGTGCGCACGTGCGGCCGCGTGCTGGACTCGGAGCGCGGCCGCGGCCTCATGGACCAGTACTTCGCGCGCATCGAGACGCTGTCCACGTCGCGCGAGCTGGCGCCGCGCATCCGCTTCATGCTGCGCGACACGGCGGAGTTGCGCCGCGGCGGCTGGCAGCCGCGCGCCGCCGTGTCGGCCGAGGGGCCCGTGCCCATGCACCAGCTGCGCGGCGACGACGAGCACGTGCCGCGGCGCGACCGCGAGCGCGAGCGCGACCGCGACCGCGACCGCGACTCGCTGTTCCGCGGCGGCCTGCGCGCGCGCCCGCTGGACGACGTGCTGGCGGGCCTGAGCCTGCAGCCGGCCGCGGCGCTGGTGCCGCCGCCCGACAAGCTGTTCGGCAACGGCTTCGGCGCGAGAGACAACTACCGCCAGCGCTCGGCGCCCGGCTACTACCCGCGCCAGGGCAACAACATGCACTACAGCAAGCACTCGCAGACCAACCAGCAGGGCAACGGCTCCAAGGTACGCTTCTTATTGTCTTCTGAGTCGGTCGGTCGGCCGCCGTACACCTATCATACTGCATATCGTCACAAGCGAGACATCTGTGACAAAACTGCACATATAAAATATATTAACTGCTGATTGTTGCAAAATTGATATTACATTCTTTATTCACATTTCACCATAAGTTACGAAGTCAAAATACTGTCATTATTGTCTTAAAATTAGAAAGAATTATTAGAATAATCACGCGAATTAAGTCGCGCAGAAAGTGCTAGACGTGCTAGTGTACGATGATATTAACGAGTTACATATATCGTACTCCCCACCGAATAATATGGTAATCGATAATTCTAAATTTTACAGGAAAAATAAAAAATCTGTTTTATGCATATATCTAAACAAAGCTAATTTTTCACCGTCTGTTTTATGTTATGTTTTTTTTGTTATACTGTAATAAGATATGTATGGTGGCGTATGATGTCGGACGTAAAGAATAGCACCATCCCATATCTTCCCGTGGGTGTCGTAAGAGGCGATTAAGGGACGTACCAGAAAATGGGCAGCATCAGCATCGTTCTCTGTGCAATTGTAACAACCATACTGCGATCGCCAACCCGCCTGCCAAGCGTGCCGATTATGGCAAAACTCCCCCTTTGGGGGAGGCCTGTGTCCAACAGTGGACGTCTTTCGGCTGAAATGATGAATAAGATAAAGTTTTTGACAAAAATAATGTTATTGAAATTGTAGGGCAAAACTATAGTATGCAATGTATCATTACGATATTATTCGCAAGTAAACTTAACGATATCGTAGTCAGTATTAATGCATTATGGTATTATTCGTTGAAATACGGTGCTAAAAAACCTACCGGCAATATGATATTAACTGCCGTAGTACCACATTACCATATTATTTGATGGGGAGTGCGATATGTGTCTTTAAGGTATTTCAGTAGCAAAAATGATTTTATTTTTATTACCCGATAACTTCTTATGAAATTAAAATTAGCTATTCCTTACAAAAATGTAATACAACATGATCAAAATGTTTCTGGCAAACCACTGTGTCCAGTGTATTAGGTTTTAGGTAATCATCTAATCGATTCCTCTGCCGGATAATCAGAAGTAAACGCGAACCATTGATGAGTAATAGATAGTAATATAATGTGTTTAAATTTAAGTGTGTGTGATATATGAGTATGATTATATAATTTTATAATTGAAATAATATTAAGTTCTAAAATGATTGTGATGTAATTGTACCTAAATTTAAATTTAAATTAGATGTTCTTTAAATTGATTTGCATACCGTTAAAATGGTGACACATGCAGCGCTATTATATGAATATGACCATCTATGTAAATATACCATGTTTCTGGCAAATAAATAAGTAAATAAATAAATAAATAAATAGTAAAGTATGGTTTGTGTCAGGACGGGTCGTCGCGCTCCAACAAGGCGCGCGTGTACGCCGCGGCCGCGCTGCAGGACGTGCAGATGCGGCCCGCGGCCAACTCGCTCATGTTCACCGCCAACAAGCTCACCAGGCCGCAGCCGCCGGCGCCCGTGCCGCAGAGTGAGTACCGCCCCCGCCCCGCCCCCGCACCGCCCCGGTCCTCTCGCTCACCGCCTGTGTGCCCGCAGACGTGCTGACGCCGGCGTTCGCCAGCGCGCCGCCGCTGTTGAAGGAGCCCGCCATCACCATTAAACCCGCCGCCGACAAGAAGGACAAGCCGAAAAAGGATAAGGTGAGAGATCCACGCTCGACCCGAGCACACGAGGCCGGTTTGCCAATTTACGATGACTAAAATAAAGTATAGGTTTTTATTTACTTTCTAACTTGGTAATTATGTGTTTTAAGTGTTAGGAGGTGAAATTAAATTTTGAGATGATACAAACAACAACCAAAAAAAAAAAAAATAACATTTCAAATATCACACAAATAGGTCCTTAAATTAAGTTCTATGCTACCTACTGATCATCGGCATCCACATAATTATCAGAGTCCTCATTGTGTCTGTTTTCGAACTCTTCGCTACAAAGATATGAAAAAAAAAAAAGAAATGGGATCAATGTGACTACCTGGAAATGAAGGGGTCAGTTTATCAAAGAGGGCGATACGGGGACAAGTTCTTTGCTTAGTTTGAATCCTCACTAGTTGTAATTTCTAAAGAATTACAAATATAATGGAACTATGTGGAACCTTTTTTTAATGTCTATAAACTCAAGTAAATCTAAAAGATTTATGTGTAAAATTTATTTTTCACGAATAGCTAAATTACTTCTCGATTTGTAAAAAAAAATGACAAGTAAACAACAATAATTAGAGTAAACATCTGACGCTTCAATATCCATGTTAAAGACCCTCAATTTTTAAACACTGCGATAAAACAAACGTAGTAACTCCGTCAAGCTTTTAGGCGTAAATGATTCACTTTTGCCGTGCGAGAAAAAGGGCCGCAAGAGGCGCTTATGCAGGCTTTTGTGTTACTTTAGAGAGCTTTATTGTTTTATGATCCTATTGTTCGTTTATCGAAGAAATGAAACAAAGTAGTTTTTTAAGTTTCTAGACATTGCAAAATTATATTATTGTCATCCTAAATTTGTAATCCGGCGTCGTGTGCGCCACCGCGCGCGACCCTCGGCTCGCTCGCTGACCGCTCGTCCGCGCAGGCGCCCAACAAGGAGGAGGCGTGCCGCCTGGCCGTGGAGGCGGCGGACGAGGCCGCCGACGAGGACGCGGCCGCCGAGCCCGCCGGGGCCGCGCTGCGCCGCCTGCGCGAGCTGCAGCCGCCCGACAAGGTGCTGCGGCGCTGCGTGGCGGCCGTGCTGGAGCACGCGCTGCACGGCCCGCGCGGGGACGCGGCGGCCCTGCGCGCGGCCGTGCGCGTGGCGCGGGCGCTGCGGCGCGGCGGGGGCGCGGCCGAGCTGCGCGCGCTGGTGGCGGGGGCGCACCCGCACGCGCGCCTGCCGCGCCTGCTGGCGGCCGCGGTGGAGCTGGGCGCGGCGCCGCTGGGCGAGCTGGGCGCGTGGTGCGAGGCGCAGCCGCCGCTGCTGCTGGACGTGCTGGTGGCGCTGCGCGAGGCGCTGGGCGTGGAGCGGCTGGCGGCGCTGGTGCAGGCCGGCAAGCTGGACGTGGTGGCGCACGTGGCGCCGGGCGGCGGCGCGCAGGAGGCGCTGGACGCGCTGGAGGCGCGCGGGCTGGCGGCGCTGGTGCCGCAGCTGCGCGTGCAGGCGCAGCTGGCGCGCCAGCTGGCCGCCGAGCCGCAGCCGCACGCGCTCTACCGCTGGATCAAGGTCGCTCATTTTGTAACTATCGTCCGCCCTGTGCGCCCTGTGCTGCCTCATGCCAACGTTTACAGGTCGTCCGCGACGATCCGGTAGCGATACGGCCACGACGCCCCGCACTCGTGCTTCACCTAATGCTGAATATTATACGACTGTAAAACTACCGAATCGCTTCTACCGCCCGCAGCGAGCATAACGGCCAAAAGTTAGCCAACTACAATCAATCAAGTTACAGTCATCATCTGCCTAGCCTTCTCCAACCATATTGAGATAGACTTCCAGTCTAGGATGCAGCTGAATACCAATGCTTCACATAAAACTACTACCTATTAGACCTCCACAACCCAGTTACCGGGTAACACAATATACACGCCAGGCTAACATGCGCAACCGACCGTTGGTCATCCTAAATTCTAACATGGACAACAAACATTAATAGAGACAATTTGACACTGTTTTCTCGCGACAAGATGCAAATGGTCCAATGTAGCAAATGTAACAAAAAAACAAATCATTTTCGGTGTGTACATACCTCTTTTATTAATTGTTTAGTTTTTTTTGAAACTGACTTTATTAAAAATATTTTTTTTTGACATACGCATGACAAGTTAGAGACGTCTTAGGAAAAGGGAAGGTTGGGTTATATTATCTAATCATGTAATCTAATATTTAAAATTCTCGTGTCACAGTTTTCGTTCCCATACTCCTCCGAAACGGCTTGACCGATTCTGATGAAATTTTTTGTGCATATTGGGTAGGTCTGAGAATAGGCCAACATCTATTTTTCATCCCCTTTTTTCACCCCTTTTTCATCCCCCGTAGATCGGGACAGGACAACGTCTGTCGGGTCAGCTAGTATTGTATAAATATAGTATGTCAAGAATATATGGTATTTTATAAAATAACTAATCACCAAACATGCCAAATGAGTAGGGTCAATTTGATAAAGCAACGGTTGATATTTCAATAATCACCATAAGTAAAACCTATGATATTGAAATTCTGCCACCATAAAAGAATTGGCGATCACATCAACATGCACCTGGGGTTAAATTTTCTACTATAATCATAAACACAAAGTTTTTAATCACCGCCTATATTTTCATAGTGGTGATTACTGAATAGGCTGCTCATGGAAGAGACTACTGGGTACTGTTTACAGTTCCACTTAATTTGTAACCAACCAATCACATTATGTAGCATCATAGAACCCCCCTTCCCTTCTCCTTCTCTCTTCCGCAGAGCCTGCCATGTTATTTTTTAAGTTTCATTTATTGTAATAATACGTATCTTATTTGGTCGATTCTTGTCGTCCTCAAAAAATAGGACGAGTAAATGACAGAAGAAATCGAGATAATCTCATGTTAAAGTGTTAAAAGTCGACAAAATATAGTGAAATGTAGTGCCGTGTTAGGGTTTGTAGAGAAAATATCACGTTTGACAGAGCGTGGAAGCAGTATTGGCGGTCAACGGCAAAACAGACAGAGATGACAAAATTAGATTTACGCGACAGTGACAGAATACTCGCTTGCGCATGTTAGTTAGCGACATGACAGTGTGGTGACGCGGCGTGGTGTCTCGTGTTGCAGGCGAACGTGGAGCCGGCGGTGCGCGCCAACAGCGCCTTCGTGTCCACGCTGGTGGCGCTGGTGGCGGAGCACGTGACGCGCGCGGCGGGCTCGGGCGGCGCGGGGGGCGCGGGCGGGGACAAGGCGGCGCTGGAGCACGAGAAGGCGCTGCTGGAGGCGTACGCGCCGCTGCTGACGGCGCTGCTGGAGGGGCAGGCGGAGCTGCAGCTGGCGGCCGTGTACGCTGTGCAGGTGCACGCGCACCAGCACCGCTACCCCAAGGGTGAGCTACAGGGAGCCTGACACGCGCTCTCCACCTCACTGCGAGGGAGACTGATCTATTAGGGACTATTATTTGTATAGGCGCACTTATCGCATTGGGTAAAAAAAGAAACCTGTAATGATAGATGTAAGATGGAGAAAAAAAAAAAAAAAATAAACATAATAAACATTGCTCTGTCGGCCCGAATATTCCCATCGGTAAAGATGGTTACTACACCAATCGATCGATCGTCGTTCCATACCATCGATCGACATGGATCAACATTGATTGATCGGTAGCTCTGATTGATCGACGGATACCGTTCGAATAACCAATCGATCGATTGCCGGTCGATGGCATCGGTCGACGTTGATCGATTAACCCCGGCTATAATCCTTCAGTTTCTTTCGAAAAGCGCGCGAAGCGCGTGCGGACTGCAGGTGATAATGGGGAGCGGACGACACGCGGTGCGGCTAATCAAGCAACTTGACCGACGTCGGTTAATCCATTCTACCATCGATCAATGACGTCGATCGACGAACGATCAATTGTTCTAGTAGAAATTATTGATCGACGTCGACTCATCCATTCTACTATCGATCGATGGTCGAACGATTGGTCTGGTAACACCCCGTCATCGACACTGTTTGACAATCGGAAAAATTCCATTCGTTCACAGTGTTAACAATAAAAACTTATTCCCAATCGTACACATACTTAGTTCAAGTGTCAACGTTTAGAAAGATGAAGTTCAAAAGATGAAACTGATTTTTAAAATAATTTAATTATGTACGACTTCAAAAGCAAAACATTAACATCAAAATCACAAAATAGGTACATGCTTTTTACTTTCAAAAGAGGAATTTTGGAACACAAAAATTAAATTACCCATGTAGTTTTACAGTAATCACAGAAATAATATTTCAACGATGGTCAACAGTGTTAACGACAGGGGTGTTACTGAACAGGAATAATTAGAATAATCGAAAAAAGGTCCCGTTCATCAACACTGAACGAACAGAATTTTTCCCGATCGTCAAAAATGTTGACGACGGGGTGTTACCGATCTGGAATATTCGTGTCAACACATTACTTGTGACTTTATTTTTCACTGAAACCATCCGCACACGTCGCGACGAGACGTTCGCTTGTTGCTTCCGTGGTCGTAGCATCTGTTTGTCAGTGACCGTGGTCGTGATCGTGGCGTACGTTCCCGCAGGCATGCTGCTGCGCTGGTTCATGTACCTGTACAACCTGGAGGTGTGCGAGGAGGACGCGTTCCTGCGCTGGCGCGAGGACGTCACCGACGCGTACCCCGGCAAGGGCGAGGCTCTGTTCCAGGTAACAGCACTACTGTTTGTATATACACTACACAATATAATTATGTTTTATTGAGGCCTTAAAGGAAATCTTGGGGAGAGTTCCCGGAAGTAAAAATGTTGGTATTATTCGTCATGAGCGCCTACCAATTAATAGGTGATAGATATAGTCGTGGAATAAACATTTTCTAATCAAATAATAATAATTATGATGAATAAACGAAAGTAGAATTTCCATCACACAATAGGGTATTACACGCATTTTTGAAAAGTGTCTCAATGAAATTCTGTAGGGCTAATATGCCACCTAAAAAAATACAACATTTTTATTCAATCGATAAGTGCCATAAAAATGCATCTAAATTTAAAATTTTCAAATTTCGCGCGTAGTTTGACGAAAACGCCTCTTACTGGACGCCATATTGTTCAGCGTAAATGACGTCAGTTCGTTTTGTATCAAATGAGCTCATATTAAATATGATAATTGTAGGTATATAATTTAAAAATAATTAAAAGCATATTTTGTAATAGGTGTAATAATGAAAAAAATACGTTGGTTACGAAAATAATAAAAGTACAAAACCTATATTACGCCAATCGGTTGACTGACAGTTGACATTTTTTTGTTTACACAGCCGTATGGCGTAATAACATGGCTGCTACTATTTCACGGTGTTTTTATAACAGATTAAAAATACTGAAAACTTTGAATTGAATTTAAAAATTTGTTTTGTTATTTTATGAACTAAAACTTACATTTTCCGACTGCTTTATGCCTAAACTGTCTCAATAACATATTTATAGATTTTTTCTCGTATAGAGTAAAATACCCTATTGTTCTATGTATTATGTTCGTACGTCACCATTTTCCGTCTTTTTAGTTCGCCGTGGAGTTCTAGATTTTAATTTGATTATAGTTACGTTTTTACATTTAAGTACCTACCTATATACTTAAAAAAAAAACTGCTCGAATTTCGGTTATAGCGGCGGCTGCTGTATTGTAGAGCACAAGTGTGCAGGTGCGCAGACAGACCGAGATCCGACACGACTGGGAAAAGATCAGGCGCGTTCTTACTTTGTGATTCCTGAAGCACACAGCCATCCTCCAAACTCAGAGTTTTGGATTCAGAAATTCTTATTAGAAGTATCAACATTGCCCAACCTAGTAAACGGAACCCAGGCTCGGCAGTCGCGCTTAGAACTACGGAACCACCGAGTCAGAACGGAAAAAAACAACATCAATTTTAACAGATAGTTTTCATTATCAATATTTTTAGGGTTCCGTACCTCAAAATGAAAAAACTGAACCCTTATAGGTTCACTTTGTTGTCCGTCTGTCTGTCTGTTTGTCTGTCTGTCTGTCTGTCTGTCTGTCTGTCTGTCTGTCTGTCTGTCTGTCTGTCTGTCCGTCCGTCCGTCTCTCTGTCAAGACCATTTACTCAGGAACGCGTGGAAGTATCAAGTTAAAGCTGTAAAAAAAATCAAACTTCTAAGTTAACGTGAAAAATAGGTACGGCCGGTTATGCCGCTTAAAAAGTATATTTTGACACTCTTATGGGAATCGATTTTGTAGGGTACTTTCCGTTGACCTAGAACTATGAAATTAGGCAAGTAATATCGTCTTATACTACAAGTACAGGGAAGTCTGAAAACTATACATTTGTAATTAAATCATAATACATTTAAAGTAGAAAATTCACGGAATTTGAACGGAACCCTCGGTGGGCGAGTCCGACTCGCACTTGTCTGGGTTTTGTTTATGCTTGCCATAGTAGTTGCAGACGAAGTCCATATGTAAGAGAACATTTTCTACTATCTTGGTACGGAACTGTTTTAGTCTAGGAGTCGCACTTCCTCCACTGTTGCGTCCGTACATGTGGGAGTAATGTGCCGTGCGTTGTCCGCAGGTGAACACGTGGCTGACGTGGTTGCAGCAGCAGGAGTCGGAGGACGAGGAGGCGGAGGACTAGGCGCCGCCGTTTCATGAGGCGCCGCCGGTTCATGAGGCGCCGCCGGTTCATGAGGCGCCGCCGGTTCATGAGGCGCCGCCGGTTCATGAGGCGCCGCCGGTTCATGAGGCGCTGCCGGTTCATGAGGCGCACCGCTTTTATTTCGCGCTCATCTCATTATATAAATATAATTAAGCCAAATAGTTGAAATACCTACGTTTGTTACCCTTTAACGCTAGACGCGCCGCGCGCCACTGCCGTTGTCGGCGATTCCAGTGTTAAATAGAACAATTTTTAGGTTACTACGTAAACGAATATTAGTATCTCGAGATAATTTTTTGTAGGCCTTTTACTCGATTTTGATACTTTTTACAAATGTATACAATGTATAGTGTTCATTTGGACGTAGGATTGCACCCCGGTCTGCCCCTCCTTGCAGTGAGCGTGTTTTAGTTGAAATTGTAAAAATATATATATATATGAAAAACTTAAATCAATTTTTATTATTAATATCATGATGATCATTTATTTTCAATGCTAAATGGACTTAGTGATAACTGTAAGAATGCTTAAATTTCATTGTATTATCAAATTTTAGAATTTTGTAACTAGATAAATAAAAACAAAAAAAAAACTGCCATATGGCATAAGAAATGTATGTTGAGTGAGTTGTAATAAAGTTGTGAACTGATGATGCAAATGCAACATTAAATAAGTAATATTGGTCAATATGTATTCAGGATGAAAAATAAACTTCAGTGTAATTTATTACAAAAACAGTTCAGAGTTTCATTTGTGCAAAATGGAAATTAAGTCGCTATGCCACCAACACTTGTGTTAATTACGATGATGTGTGAAAACTTATTGGCGGCTTAGGAACTATGCTCCATAATAATCGCTTTGTGTGAGCTTTCCCACGAATAGTTTATCCCATTTGTTTGACAGTGGCTCCATGGTCGTGGGCCAAGGTCGCCAGTACTGATAAAAAAAGTACCCTGCTGTACGCAGCCTATGTGAAAAGGGAAGCACAATGGTTTTCATAAATAAAAAAAATCCCAATACTATTATCCAAGGCTCGGAACCGGTTTATTTTGGTTTTGCTCCGAAATTTTCATGAGAACGTTAACTACACTCATATTGCCGAGTTCCTATTTTGAAATCAAAATGACATTTTATAAAAGTTTGATTAGAACACCATTTGTACAATGCGGAGTAAAGCCTGTATCGAATTATATATTTTTTAATATCTTTAAAAAAACCGGTTAAGTACCGGTTGGACACGCAAATGAAAGGTTCCGTACCACCGTACAATACAGGTACCAAAAATCGAGCAAAAAGCCCCGACGGCTTGAACTTAACCACAAGCCATTTCAACTCAACTCAAAAAAATTCGTCGTTTAGCAGCAGACTTGTGTTCATAGTCTGCTGCTAAACGACGATTTTTTTTTTCTACCATTCAATAGCTATAACAATTTTGCAATTTTTTTCGTAATGGTATAGCTTGTGGCTAAGTTCAAGCCGTACAGAACGATTGGTTGAAGGTTAAGCAACGGTAGCCGCGTTCGGTCTGTGGATGGGTGACCATCCCTTTCATATCGAGTTTCTTCCGTGCCTCGGGAAAGCACGTAGAGCCGTTGATCCCGGCCGTCATTTGTAGATCTATGGCAGTCGTTATGGGTAATTAGAAGCCAGAAAGTCTGATAACCAGTCTTAGTCTTTCTCAGTAAAAAAAATTACATAAGTATAGGTACTTATGTAATTTTTTTTGGATCTTGTTGATTTTTTCCAAAAGCACTGAATCAATTTCGATAAAATTTATATGGGACCATTTCGGAATAAACCCCTTTCGAACAACACAAGAATTTTGCAAATCCGTCTATACATATGACGGAGTTGTGCCTCTAAAAGCTACATTAGAAAAAAAAATACAAACATCCGAATTGATAACCTCCTCCTTTTTGAAGTCGGTTAAAAAAACCGCTAAGAAGTCTCAATTTTTTAACACGCTTAAATATTAGCTTAGTATCAAAATCTTCAAACTCGATTTTCATCCCCTTCAAAACGTCTGATAGATTTGAAACTTCGCACACTATCAAGGACCGATGACAATGCAATAATAGTCCCATTGAACTGATCTGATGATGGAGCCGAGAGGGATGCACTGGAACTCCATAACGGAACAACGAGTTCCAATAAGTTTAATACCAATTCTCTCTAACTTATGGGAAAAAATCTTCCTAGTCCGCCTAAAAGAACTCATGGACAATTCTGACATTATTCCCAAGCACCAGTTAGGATTTCGGAAACAACACTCCACAATTGAGCAAGTGTACCGGGTCCACCACGAGATTAGACGCTGCTTTGAAATGAAAATGTACTGCTCGGCGGCATTCCTAGATGTGCAGCAAGGATTCGACAGTCAGGCACAAAGGGCTACTGTGGAAAGAGAAAGATAAACTTCCACATTCTCCTTAATAATAATAATAATCATTTAATTCAGGTAACAAAGACCCGCCATACCTACAATATATACCTTATAGACTTACATACATAACTAAATTACATTACTTGTTAGTAGGTATAGTATCTTATGCCTATGTTAGTTACTTCACTTCACTGAGCGATCGTGTGGCACTTGTCCGCGGAAGCGACGGAACACCACACCCTTCGGCCAAAAGTCCTCCACCATGACGAGCTGCAGATAACACGTTGGTAACCGCACCACAAAAGCCCTGAAGTTGACGTTGCGATGCGAGTCCAACAGCTGCACTCTCGGCGTGTAGTTGGTCTTTCGGCGCACGTACTCTACGATATCCTCCGCCGTAGTGGAGGTGGGAGATGTACACCGGCGTGTTGGACATCGCGGCACGTATGGTATTGGGCTCCACGGGAGCCGTGCCGCAGCGGCTTCTTGGAGGTTCTCAGACGGCGCTTCCTCCTTTGCACCGTTACAAAACCGTCACCATCAGCCTGTTTCGATGCCACTTCAGGCACGGACTTCACAGACGGATCATCCAGAGTACTTACGGTGACCCTGGCGGGATGACATTTAGCTGGCGCTACAGACACAGGCCGCAGTTCAGTAGGCCGAGCAGTGTGAGCGGTGATTTGGGGAGGAGCCGCGGGGGCGGGGGCAGGGCTGTGGGGCGCACACAATGCGCGCTCTGTAGGCTCAGTAGTCGACGGCGGTGGAAAACTGCTGACGCGAAGCTTGCCTCCGATAAATCGTGGTTCACTCCGCGACGCGTATTGTTCGATGCATTCGATGGTGACCCAGATTCCGCTACCGCTTTACGCAACTGAATGACTTCATTACGTAAGTCAGCGACAGTGTTTTGGGATGCATCCAACCTCTTCTGCACATCCACTAATCTTGCCTTCAGAAATTCAATGTCTTTCAGTAGGCTGGTTACATCGACGTGGTCAAAAGTGACTGGAGGGAGCTTGCTCAAGTCCCTCGCCACAAATGCGGGCACGTCGTCGGGATCGGTCTCCTTTAGCAGCGTGATGATGTCTTGAATCCTTCGCCTCGTCCCATCACGCCGGCGGGATACCATCTGGTCGCTCTTGTTGAGCAACTAGTACAGAAGTTGCTTGGCAGGCAGCAGCAATGTCGTCTTGACTGAAATTCGTCGCACAGATCTGGATTGCGAAAACTTCGTTCATCACATGTGATAAACGCCAGCAGCTCATTCGCCACGAGTGGGTTACTCATGGTGATTACAATTACGAGCGACGGCTTACACCGCCGCGCCAAGCGATATAAAAAATAAACACGAGTCAGCAACACGTCCGCATCGAAATGCAGCTAATTAGAGACGAAACTTTTTACCTCATCATCAAGTCCTACCTCGAAGACGGGCTTTTTCAAGTGAAACAGAGATATCTACACTACGAGAAATCAAAGCCGGCGTCCCGCAGGGATCCGTACTCGGTCCTGTGTTATATAATATATTTACCCCAGACTTACCGGTATCCGAAGACGTGACTCCGTAGCAACATACGCTGGTGATGCGGCCTACCTCGCAAGTGATGTTGTCACAGCAAAGGCCAGTGATAAGCTCCAACATCTACTAAACGAGACCTGTGCATGGATGAGAAAGTGGCGCATCCAGGCAAGTGCTCAAAAATCGAGCCATATCACATTCGCTTTAAGAAGGGGAAATTGCCCTCCCGTTAAGTTTGGCTCCGATGTTATCTCAGATTGACACCGAACACACATGACTCTGATAATGTTTCGGAAGTCGGTGGCAATACAAAACAACAAACAGAACAAAGTCATGTGTGTTCTGTGCTAAAGTTATTTATCACTTTTTAGTTTTTTTTTAAGGCGTTTCACTTTTTTGCCAAAAGTTTTTATTTTCCACTTTTTAGTGCCTCCTTATCAACCAAATCAATTAAGAAACGGCAACACAGTTAAAACAGAGATTGAAAGTCCTCCAAAGACGGAAGAAACGAAAACGTCTTCTCGGTTCTTGTTGATTTTTTCAAAAAGCCCTGAATAAATTTCTGTTTGTTGTATACTAAAACCTTCTCCAGAATGTAACAAACACTTTTCTGAAAACCGCATCAAAATCAGTTCAGCCAAACAGGAGATAATCGCGGACAAACACACGGGTCGAACTGAGAACCTTCTTTTTTTTTGAAGTCGGTTAAAAAGAAATATGCTAATCGGCTCTATCTCTTAAAACCTTCCCTGACGGGAAAAGGAAGGATGTGCTCTAAATGGTCTCCTCGCCTAAACGTCATATTCGAATAACCCATCTGCTTATAGTCTTGCGACTGATTGTCGATTAAACAAAAAAAAAAAAATCTACTCTTGTTTCGGCTTGTTAGAACTATCTTGGGATGCACTTTGACCATGGTTAATTTTTAGGATCCGATGGTGGAGCCGGAAGATAGGCACTGGTGCTCCATAACGGATCAACATATTATTCTACTCGTGTTTGTTAGAATTGAAATAAGTAAATATTGAAATTGCCAATTGAAATACTAGGATATAATTTATCTATACATATAATAAAACAGTAACAAAACTGTGTCTGTACATTGAAAATATTAAAAAAATAATAATTGAGGGGGGTTTAGGAACAGAAATAGAGCACGAATCCAAAAAAAAAATCCTGTCTGTTTGTTTGTACACGCTAATCTTCGGAACTACTGGGCGGATTTGAATGATTTTTCTTTTGTCGTATAGGTATTAAGTCTGGGCAACATAAAGGCTATAATTTATCTTGGAAACTTGAACACCTGATGCAGAATCGCAACAGACCAGCTAAACTATAAGAGATACAAAAATGGTACCATAGCAAAAATTGTTCCACGTGATGAGCATTTTCTGCTGAGAGAATAAATTTGAAGATCTGGAACACCTGATGTGGAACTCCAAGAGCCCAGCTACACCATGACACATATAGGAATGACGTCTTAGCAAAAGTTGTTCGGTCTGATGGGCATTTCCTGTTGACCTATAAAAATCGAAGATCAGAAACATCTGATGTGAAAATCAAAGCTAAAAATAACATAAGCTGGGAGTACCTTCACGCGGTGAAGGCAGTAACAGTTTAGGACTGATTTTTGATGACGATGGTATATCATTGAAAATTTGACTCTACTGGCCAAAATTCCCATTTATTTTTTTATTTTATCGAATAAATATGCCTTCGGGCTTATGTTATTTGGGTGTTTAATTTCCTTTTCCATTTATCTTCGTGACTCGGTAGCCTACCCGGTAACGCAGGGGAGCAGTCACTTAGGTTTTAATTGATTAGGTATCTTTACAATAAAACTATAACCATGCCTAGAAAGAGGTCAAATCTTTCCCAATGTTCCAAAGAAGCTAAAAGATTGAGGATCATAAGATCCCAAGAATCTACCGAAGAGCATCAGGAGAGACTTGATGCTGTTCGAGAACATCAGGCTGCAACTCGCTCCGTGGAAACCTCTTCAGATCGCGAAGCATGCCTGCGTTCTCAGCGTATTTACGCATCTACATCCAGGTCTCTAGAGACCAGTGAAGAGTATGATGCGCGACTGACCGCTGATCGTGAACGTCATATATTGTCTCGCGAGTCGGAGACGTTCACGGATAGAGAATTGCGCTTGAGTTCTCAGCGTATCTACGCATCTGCGTTTACCGATACAGAATCACGCTTGAGTTCTCAGCGTATTCGCACACATCTA
The DNA here is from genome assembly GCA_947361185.1 of Charanyca ferruginea. NCBI lineage: Eukaryota > Metazoa > Arthropoda > Insecta > Lepidoptera > Noctuidae > Charanyca > Charanyca ferruginea. The sequence continues at coordinate 327,153 of OX376063.1, read as the reverse complement.
CTAACAGGTCTTTTGAACCGAATGATGAACGTGATGCACGACTAACTGCTGATCGAGATTATCATACACTAGCGACCCGACCCAGCTTCGCATTGGCCTATAGCCTTCCTCGGTAAATGGACTATCCAACACAAAAAGATTTTTTTAATTCGAACCAGATCCAGAACCGTCCAGAGAGATCTATAGCGCGTTCAACCAAACAAACAAACTTCAGCTTTATAATATTATAGTATAGATTGTCCCGAACACGCACGCAACAAAATATTCATAATCAGTTAGAAAGTGAGAGAAAAAGAATTGCTGGAGTACGACATGAAGAGACAGAAGAAGAGCGCAACGAACGTTTCAATTTTGATCGACTTCGACATTCTCTGAACAGAATGTCGATATCATCTGAAGAATCGGATGTGTCTCAAGATATAGCCGTAGGTCATGGCGACCTTCCTTGGGTTGATAAGGAACGGAGTTCATTTACGTATACTCCTATGATTGACTACGCCACATATTCCGCCATCGGTATGATTCAAAATTGTACTTTTTGAACGTCTCGAATCGTCTCGCGCATCCCGTTGTTTTCCCGTCCCCGGGATCTTAGAATTCGACATCAGACGTTTCAGATCTTCGATTTTGCCGACCCCGTTGTCGCTGGCATAAGCAACAGGATCCGCGTACGAAGTCGCGGGCAGAAGCTAGTTTCAAATAAACCATTTACAGGCACTTTTGAATTGTCAAGGAGTCAGTCAGTCAGAAAGTTGAGGCTAGTTGCTTGTTTCAAACAGTAGGTTTCTATGGATAATAACGAGCAAGAAACTCCATGAACACTCTTTTAAAATCAATAATATATTATAATTTTATTTTCTTTGTTGTGCACGTTAAAAGAGGCCTAGAGACAAAGGAGGATGGCGAGGCTGGACCCACGTAATTTAAAAATTAACGGAGCACCGTGCTCGGACTAGTTTATACTAATTATAGTAACAAGTTTATAAGAGTTCTATATAAAAAATATTGAGTTACTAGAGAATGGGAATTAAAAGTTATTAATGATTTTAGTTTATTAAAAAATAAGTATCGTGCAGTTTCCGAACGCAATATTTTTTTACGAATTACATTGATACATTCCAATCTACACTACTGATTTACCCTCTTAAAATACTTAAGTACGTTTTCGCTTGGCAGATTTCCTTTTTATTTTACTTACATCTTGTTAAATAAACCAATAACGTATAAAACGAAACATAAATACTGTTATAAACAGTCCGTAAAAATAATATTAAATTATTTTAACAGTAATGAAAACATGGAACGTAGAAATGGAACGTCAGTGTCGAATTGTCATGTCATTTGATGTCATTGTCAATAATGTCAATTCATTCCATTGTTTGTGTTTAACAGCTAACGTGGGTGGGATTCTAATACTACTTTTGCGATTTTGTGGATTCTTGACAATTTGGCTTTACCTTTAGACTGACGACCGACTTGCAAGTGATTAGGAATTTCTCAACGGTTAAAATGCGTTGTGTTAATAATTGAGAATTGCTCGCTTACCGAGACATCGTTTGTCTGATGAACGTGATCAAATAGTTGAAAGAGTACAGAAAAGGGGTGTACCCGCGTGATGTAAGTATATTCATGAACTAATTTGTTTAATTTCATGAACACAAATCATACAAATATAAAATAAATGGAGCAAGCAAAAGTAGAGATTTCGTATACAAATATGTAGTTTCGTATATAATACTCTTATCATAATTATGCTCTTCCTGCTCGTCTTGCAGTATTGGGCAACACAGGAGCATCTCTTAATCTTCTGAATATAATACCCTGAAGTATTTTATAATACTGCAGATTACGGTCAGTGGGTCGTCTTAGGTACTGCTTGTGGTGCACAATATTAATAACATTTTAAAATAAAATACTGCACCGGTATCAGGACCCAAGCTACCAATGGTAAGGGCTCCAGAGAGCAGAATCTCCTAACAATGTTGTATGACTAGGTGTACCACTGATGAAGTACAACTTCGCAGGCCAAGTCAAGATACTTGATTAGAAGAATATTACTATTTTAGTATAACCACACTGCTAGCGTAATAACCTGATGGATAGAGTTTTTGGATAGTCTGTTCTTTAATCTACTCATTATGGGTACCTGTACCACACATGCTTTGGCAGCATTGAATTTGGTAGTCACTTTCTTAACCCAGAAGCAAAACATGATTATAACTTAGCTTGTAAACATTTTTTGTGTATCCTTAACCATAGTAATAATATGTTTAGGTAACTGGAGACAACTATATTTGTCACTCATGTTGGGAGTTGATAAATAGTAACCCAAATGATGGTCCTGAACATGAGACCCAACCACAACCTGGCCTTCGTGTTGTATGTGCTGGATGTGGCAGATAGATTTTGAGAATCAGGAGCAGGCTAGTTGTCCGACCAGAGATGTCTGAAAGGGAAACCCGAATAAGAGATATTGTATCTGAATGGATAAGGCCCCGCCAGGTTGGTAATGGAAACAATTTATATAGGGTTACTGGTAAGCCTAAGGTAAGGTTACTGTCAAGGTCTCATCACAAGTGGGCTTTTTGGATGCCAACCTTACCAGAAACCCTATAAACATTTAATATTACAAATAATGATATGAAATCCTAATATATTATTATTTTTGGCAACATTTTACTTTTATTGTTTCAGTTAATCTTAAATGAGGACATATGTGTGCCATGCTATTTACGGGCACAGAGAGTGGTGGACAGTTCTTATAGAAGTTCTGCTGTGGTTTCACCTTCTGCAATCGGTCAACCAACATCTTCTCAACAGACAGAGCAAACGGTGGAAGTTGAAGAGGTTGGTCCATCAACATTTGGAAATCCATTAGTGGAAACATCTACTGAACAAATATTGCCCACAAGAAGAATATCTGACACAGCAGAGGGTAAAGAGGCTAGTCCATCCACCTCAAGACGTCCATTACAGGAAACTTCTGCTGAACATATTATATTGCCCACGTTGAGAAGAGCGGCTGATACAGCACGGCGCTGCTTGTTTTTGGAGTGCAATGATGCTGAAAAGCGACATATACCTGATGGGCTCAGAAAACGAATTATAAAGGATTTTAATTTCTATATTCCTAGCAATGCTAGAATTTGCAATTTCCACCTAGGTAACTATTTATTTGGCAACCACCCATTTATTCTAAGTGCCCGAATTAAATCTAGGCATATAGGTAGCAAGTCCTATTATACATACATTGCACTAGATAGGAGGCTGGAGGGGCGAAATGCCATATTAGGATACTATTGTTATTGCCCCGTGGGAACATGGACAGTGGGCTGTTGCTCTCATGTTATGAGCATATTGTGGTAGATGGGCTATGCCAGACACCAGAGGTATGTCGCTGCAGCAGCTGCCTTCTTAGATAATCTTTTAATTAGATAAATCAATACTTACATACTAAAAAAAAAATATCCAAGATTCACAACAATTGTATGTCATCAATATTTTATAAGTCATTATAAATTAAATAAAAGCGATTTCTTTAAAATATATTTTTATTTATTTAACAAACCTCTAGTTTCAAGCAGAGCAAATATGCTTATTTATATTATATTCTAGGAGATCTAACAACTGGACTCCTTATCTAGTCATATTGTGTACCTTTACCACTTTAAAAAGTTATTACTATTTTATGAACCTTTTCGTAACGAGGGTTGATGTCTGTAAACCTAGCCAAACCCCTGAGCAGCATAGATTGTGTGAAAGATGATAGGTATGGTAGGTAGTAAGGGGGTGAATGCTAAGATGATGGCTTGTAGAGATGTAGATATGGAAGAGGACATACTGTGCCGATGGATTGGAAAGAGCAATAGGATGATGCTAAACTACATGTTAGCTAGGTTTAACCTGACCACAATCTAGTTTCTGGACAAGTAATGGGAGGACACCCTAGAAAAATCCACTGAAAATATATGTGATGTCCTTAAAAAAGTCAGGCGCAACGCGCGGACGTATGTTCGTGGATGAAGTAAAAGAAGTAGATAGGTACCTACCTATTACGAATCGTAGCAGATGGCGTTCTGTAGTTTCTACCTACCCTCACGGGATATAGGTGTGAATTTAAGTAAATATGTATGAATAAGCCATTCTACTACTGAATAATAGGCCAATAAGTACATGCCCAAAGTACTTTAAGAATATTTTAGGTTATAATCTTCTACCGTTCATATCTTTTTTCTCCCATCTTCTATAACTTACTTCCCATTTGCTTTTTGGTTAGTCTTATGTCGTTCTTTAACAATTCATAAGTTTCTATAATGTATGCTACTCCTAACACTGGGTCCCACAATACATGTAGTCTCGCCATTCTCCTTTAAAATCACCGCGGCAGGTACGAGATGACCAGCCCCAACTGACGGCGCCCGTTCACGAACATGACGCACGGATCGGCACCATTTAGCTCAGTTCGAGCTAAATGGTGCCGATCCGTTTGAACGGAATCGAATGAACCAACACATGCGTCACCATCAGCAAGACATTAATGTAAAGTAAGCATAAATGTCATACCTAGTCACAACCGCCAGGGCATAAGTCAAATAACATACAATAACAAGTCAAATGCAAGGTGATGCACCCAGTACCTATTTCTTTCTTGTTTTTTTTTTCTATACGTAACGTTTGTAAATGTTGTAAATAGCTGCAACTTCTTCCGCGTTCATCTTTGAAATGGCCGCAAATCGCAACGGTTTTTCTACCGCACGTTGCGGTTGCAAATGCGGCTACCCGCGATCCAGCTGGCCGCATTCACAACCGCATCCTGCGGTCAGCCGCATTGCGACTACCCGCAAAATGCGTATAAGCAAGGGCTCATACGCATTTTGCGGAGAATTGAGAAACAAATTCAGTATCGTCTGAAATTTAGCATTTTGCATAATGAACTCATACTCACTCATGGAAATGGAACAGAAAACATTAAACAAATAATATAGTAAAAACATACTAGACAGTTTAGGTTTATGGTGTAGGACAGGGTTTCTTAAACTTTTTGTAGTCACGGACCACTTACACATTTAAAACAATTCCACGGACCGGATCCCTAGGAATGTTTTTTTTAATAATAAAATATAATAATAAATACAAATATACATGCATACAAACAATATATATATATAAATATACTACTCAAAACAAAATAAGGACCACAAGGTATTTTGTCTGTAAGTACACTCGGCCAACGTAATTGATTTACAGGCCACACATACGGGATATTGTCACTGTGTGTGTAAATGAACTAGTCGGTTGGTCGGTTATGAAGTTAAACTGTTTGTGTGCGTATGATATACCCACGTATACCAATTTTAATTGAATGAAGTCCAATATTTCAACCTTATAAATAAGGACCAGGTAGCCGGTTGGTGGAAGCACTTGGCATAGATAAGCCTCGTGTCGTAAGATCAAACCCCGGCAGGTGTTATGGTTTTAGGTTTTTATTTTTCCTTTGTCCCATAAAACATTAATATTTTATGTCAAATAAAATGACTTAAACAAAAAAATAAAAAGGTAATTAAATAAAACCAATAAAATAAATCAAAATATTTTATTAAATAACCTAGGCGTTGGAATCATCGATCACTAATAAAAGATGGAATGCGGAATCCTATTGTTCCTTATCGCTATTGGGTCATTAGTGAATGAGCAAGCTCGTTTCGACTATTATGTTTCTTACAAGAGTTAGCTTAGGGTTCAATTTGGCATGGGTTATAATATTAGCAAATAAAAAACTACGTGTAGCCAATACAATTATTTATATAACGCAAACTATTGTAAAAATATTATTATATCGCTATTGATACCTAACTTTTTTATGATTAGAACACTATTAGCAACTTCATTAAGAGTTTATAAGACAAGACAAAGTTTTCTTTTTATTGAATATGAATGGACGTAATTGTTTTTTCAATGTATACAAATTGAAACAAAGTGGAATTGAAAGTGAAGTGAATCAACATGTTAGATAGTAAGAAATTAATTTAACTTCTAACTGAATAACAATAACATCACTTACACTTCAAAATATATACTGCAAATAACTGTCAACTACGGACTATACATAATAACTTAGGTGTTTATAAGAGAATCACGGCAACATGAAGTAGCTTTTAAACCTAAGTATATTAATAGTAATTCGGCTTCGTTTACAGTATTTTAACGCCATCCATAAACGACTTTAAACATTTCTCATCACTAAAATAAACACATTGTTCTCCCAATTAAAATGAATATGATAATATGACCTAGCGAATAGAATTTGTTTTTGCCGGTGAGCGTTGGACAGAAAAATCTTCCGTGATGGCTTACTGCAACTTGCTTGCTTGCTTTGTGTGTTAATGAATGTAAATAAATAAATAAATAAACTTAAACCAGGTTCATGCCGGTCAGCAGGTGATATCGCACTGTTTGTAAGCACACATGTCATTATGTGTTGATGCAGTTATACGGGTGGATAAAAACGGATTAGTCCCGTAAACAGCCTTGCCACGATGTCGTGGTAACGAGCCGAAGAATTCGCCTTCGGTTTTGGCCCACGTCGATGATGGTCTATTTCTTCAGAATACGCACTCCGATGGACACATAACTGCACGGTTCTCCTTAATGAATAAAAACAAAATAATATTTAAAATAATGCATGCATAAACAATGGTGAATTGGTGGATAATTAATCATAAATAAATTAACTGACTGTCTTATATTGCCTCATTGTAATAAAACTTAATACCGTTATTTATTTACTAGATAAATAATAAACGTGTTTCATGACTATTTTAATTACATAATTTAAAAGATTTTAATTATTTTGACTAAATGTTTTATGTTAGACAAAAACAGACTGGCATAAGTAAATTTTATCAGAATCAAATTCTGATATATTTAAACATTATTTTACATTAATTTAGTCATAGGTCAAAGGTGAAATAAGTTAAGAATTTGAGTTGGAATATTACTAACGTAATGAAAACATTGTCACGAGTATCTTAGTTACTCACCGATATTAATAATCACCTTGCAATTTCACTAATGAAAACGTTTTGCTCATGCAAAACAATGAATTGCGTCTTGTTGCATGGTTGGAAGAAGTTCAAGCACAATTGCATCACAAACAAAGAACGCACAGAAATATGAGTGTTCATCTATATACTTAGGATTGCAATTTATATTCGTAGACTGACAACGAAGAATGCTCATTTTTTATAAACTAAGGTGGAAGTATAAAAAAATAAACAAAAATTGTGGGTAGTTATTTCCTAAACGGTCAAAATAAATTGACTGAGAGTTCCGTGCGCACTTCTCAAACGTTATTTTACTCATCTGTGAACGGAATTGAATTGTTAGCAATTCAACTAGGTAATGAAAGTTTTACGAAAATTATGTTTACAAACAAAAAGAATGTATTGCAACCGAGATTTGATCTTAAGACATCTTAATAACTAACCAGATACGTTAGCCATTGCGCCAAACCTGTTACAATGATTGGTTGCGAAATATTATAACTTATTCAATTATACAGATTACTGATGACGATACATACATTGATATTATAGTTACTGCTTAGTGACGCGACATACGCACACTAATAAAAAGCAAAACTCGTTCGTTTAATTTAACGTTTGTGTATGTAACTCTTCATACCGCGTGTGCGTGCAATGTGTAAACTAAAAACGTGGTTCGACTGTACCTACCATGAAAATAATAAAACCAATATATATTTTTTGTCTACATAACGAAAACTAATGTTGTTTTTACCATGTAGACCAATAAATTTATTCAAATAATAATGATTAAAAAGATTATTTGCTTTTGAAAGAAAAAACACATTTTAGGTTAAAAATAAAAACACCGGAAAGTTACTGAAAACAAAAGAAAATACTCCATGCTCATCTTTTAGTAACGGGTATGCCCCCCTCGTTTAGCTACGCACTCCTGAAGCCTGGAGTGCATGCTCTCAATCAAATGCCTGACATTTTCCATTGGAATCTCTTCCCAGGTCCTTTTCACAGCGTTGATGAGTTGCTGTTGGTTGTGGATTTCCTGATCACCGTCTCTAACTCTTCGTTTGAACTGATTCCACATGTGCTCTATTGGATTTAAGTCCGGACTGTTCGCCGGCCACGGCAAGACTTGAATTTGAGAGTCTTCCAGTACAAACCGAGTCGCTTGAGCCGTGTGTGCACGAGCATTGTCTTTCATCAAGATGAATCCAGGACCCGCTCGCTGTGCAAATGGGATCACATGTGGTCTGACAACTTCCTCAATATACGGCTGAGCAGTAACAGTACCCTAATTTAAAATAGCGAGCTCAGTTTTGCCGTGTAAGCTTATCCCGCCCCAAATCATTACATTTGGACCACCAAAACGATCGACTTCATGGATGCAGGCTTCTAAAAATCTCTCGCCGCGTCTTCTGCACACTCTAATACGCCGATTGTCGTTAAAAAAAATAACTTTGCATTCGTCTGTGAAGAGCACCATGCCCCATTGGTTTATGTCCCAGTCCAAATGTTGACGGGAAAATCTTAAACGATTTGCACGATGATTTCTGGTTAATGGAACACGGACTACTTGCCTTCTTGATGCCAGCAGGCATCAAGAAGGCGAGTTATCCGTGTCGCAAACTATTCGCAATCGATTGCATGAAGACCAGCTAGTCTTCATGCAATCGATTGCGAATAGTTTGGTCACTGACACGAGTACCCGTTGTCAGCCGTAAACGATTTTGCAGCTTGCGGGCCGTCGTTGTGCGATCTCGGCGCGCACTTAATCGAATGTAACGAGCCTCTTGAGCTGTTGTAATGCGAACTGCGAACCCTGTCCTGTGTTGAGCTAGATAGGCATGTCATAGTGTGCGTTTACAGACCCCCGAATTATCAAACATATTCTATATTTGAGTCTATAATGGAGGATGTTCTAACTAAACTTGCAACTGGTAATAAATCAATAATAATTTGTGGAGACTTTAATATTAATATTTTAGAAAATAACGCAAATAGCAGTAGATTATTAAGCCTCTTTAAATCGTTTAATTTGTCAAATGTGTTCTTAGAACCAACACGAATAACTGCAACCACTGCTACTTGTATTGATAATGTTTTTTGTAGCTGCGACTATTTAGATAAAGCTATTGTAAATTATCTCCCTTCAGATCACAGCGGTCAAACCATTGCTTTTGAGTCCAACACACCCTTGCAAAAAATACAGATACAGTCAAGACCAATAACATCTAGTAACTTAGATAAATTTAATAAGACTTTAATTAGTAAGTTACCCGTTCAGGAACTGAATATGAATAATGGTAATATTTTGTATAAAGATTTTTTTTCAGTTGTGCAAACAGAGTTTGATAATATTTTTAAGAAAAAAATTAAAACTATTTGCCCTAAGTTTTTATTTAGTGACTGGGCAACTAAAGGTATCAGAAAAAGTAGAGAAAGGCTTTTTGAGTTGTATGGCCTTAAGCCTTATATTAACACCGAAACATTTAATAAGTATGTTTCGACTTATTCTAAAACTTTTAAAATTGCTTGTAAAGCAGCTAAAGCCTTATACATTAGCAATAAAGTTAAATCAGCTGATGATAAAATTAAGACTGTTTGGAAAATAATTAATAATGAAACAAACAGGAACAAAAAACATAATACTGATTACACTCTGGAGACTTCCCGTGGTCTCTTAAGTACTAATAAAGAAGTTGCTCAGGAATTTGCAACATTCTTTACCGATATTCCTATTAAAACTACTGAAACTTTAGATTCTTCGCCCTCACTTGCTTTAAACTTACTAAGTTCGAATGTTTCAGCATGTCCCACGGAATTTAAATTTAAACATATAAACCCTGCAATCGTTATTAAAGCTTTTAAACAACTCAAGATTAAGGGTACTGAAGATTTATGGGGGATGTCTACTAATGTTTGTAAATCAATTATTGAGACAGTGGCGCCCTATTTAGCTTTCATTTTTAATTTGTGTGTAGACCAAGGGGTTTTCCCGGATCTAATGAAGTTCAGCAAAGTTATACCACTTTTTAAATCCGGCGACTGCAAAGACTCTAATAATTACAGACCCGTTTCGGTTTTGCCGGTTTTTAGCAAAGTGTTTGAAAAAGTAATGCTTGATCAAATGCTCAGTCATTTTAACTGTCACAAAATTTTACATGATCAGCAGTATGGTTTCACCAAAGGACGTTGCACTACTGACGCCGGTGTCACCTTAATCAAGCATATATTTAAGGCTTGGGAGGATTCTCAAGATGCTATTGGTATCTTTTGCGACCTCTCCAAAGCATTTGATTGCGTGAATCACGAAACACTACTCTTAAAGCTTGAGCATTACGGACTGGGTAAACTAGCGCTTAGCTTAGTAAAATCATATTTGACTGATAGACTGCAACAAGTTCAAGTAAACGGTGTAAATTCATCGGGCTTAAAAGTAAAAATGGGGGTACCGCAGGGCTCAATATTGGGTCCGTTCCTCTTTTTAGTTTATATAAACGATTTACCTTATTTGTTGAAAAATCAACCACAAATGGTGTTATTTGCTGATGATACTTCCTTGATATTTAGAGTTAATAGACGGGCACAGCACCATGACGACGTAAATGACGCTATGCTTAAGGTTCATAATTGGTTTACTGTAAATAATTTAGTATTAAATGAGAAGAAAACTAAATGCATAAGATTCGCTTTACCGAATGTTAAAAGTAGTGAATGTAACGTTGTATTGAATAAGGATATACTTGAATTCGTCGAAAAGACTGTTTTCCTAGGGATTACGCTTGACTCAAAGCTGCAATGGGGTCCTCACTTAACATCTCTTGCAGGGCGGTTGAGTTCGGCCGCTTACGCTGTCAGAAAAATCCGGCATTTGACAGACGTGGATACCGCTAGGCTAGTATATTTTAGTTATTTTCATAGCATCATGTCCTACGGTATCTTGCTTTGGGGGCGGGCTGCAGATATTGATTCTATTTTTATTCTGCAAAAGCGGGCTGTCAGAGCCATCTATAATCTCAGCAGTCGCGAGTCTCTAAGAGAATTGTTTAAACAGATTAACATCTTGACGGTACCTTGTCAATACATATATGAAAACATTATGCATGTTCGAAAAAACCTTCATCTTTTTAATAAAATAAGTGACAGACATTGTGTTTATACTAGAAATAGGAACAAATTAGATCAGCCAAGATTCAGATTGTCAAAAGTTCATACTTCTTTTATGGGGTACTGTGTAAAATTTTAATAATAAAATACCTCTTGATATTCTTCAACTAAATGAAAGACAATTTAAAACATGTATTAAACGCACACTGTGTAGACAAGCATATTATAAATTAGAAGACTACATCAATGATAAAAATGCTTGGCTAAATGCTGGTCCTGCTCCACAGGCAGTTTAGGGAATTTCCTAAGTGGAGGAATGTTGTTTCCTACCCCTTTTTTTTATTGACATGAGTAACGAGTATCGTTATTATTATACACAAATATATATTTTAATTACTTTTTCGACATTTTAGAAACATTGGAAACCTTAGTTTTGTATAATTTAGCAGCATTATTTCAATTTTGTAAATGTGAGTACCATGGAGCCATATTTTAAGTAAATTATTATGTGTTTGACTTAAATGAGCATGGCGGTTGAGAGAATTGTCATGCTCACTCAAATGTCTCGCTGGTGGTGGCGCGTGTGTTGGGTCATTCGGCTCCCTCTAAAATGGTTGAGCTGAATGGTGCTGATTCACGCGTCATGTTCGTGAACGGGCGCTGTCAGTAGAGATTGGTCAACTCTTAACTGCCATGGTTTTTATCTTGATTATTTTTTATATTTTGTATTTCTAGATTACCTTCATTGTTTTCACATATAGAAGCAACAAGAATAATGTAAGCAGTATTTTGTAAAAACCTGATTTTAAAAGAGTGTCCGTGGAGTTTCTTGCTCGTTCTTCTCCATAGAGACCTACCTACGTTTTGGAACGAGCAACTAGCTTCAACTTTCTGTCTAACTGACCGACTCCTTGACAATTCAAAAGTGCCTGTAAATGGTTTAATTGAAATAAATGCTTTGACTTTGACTTTGACTTTGAACTCTGCCCGAACCAAGTCTTCTTCTAACACTGCCGGTCTCTTGGAAACGATTCCATAGATTTTGAATAGCTCTTCGAGAAAATCCCAATTGCAGATCGCTGCGAATGACCTTCTTTAATCATCGTAACGGCTCTGGTTGCTGTCAGCGAGTCCATATGACGCCTGCGTGCTTGTGGCATATTGCAAAAGATGTTTCTGACTCGAGATATCAATGAACTCTGATAATTTCTAATAAACCAAGAAGCTAAGGAAAGCAAAACGTCAAAGAAAATGGAATCAAAATTTTCAAAAAGGATTTTAATTCAAATTTTATTTAAAATTGTTGCCAGCATTAGATAAATACTACAATATTAAAAAGTTTAGGTATCAAAGAGTTTGTATACTCAATATTTTACTACTTTCAAATTTCAATATGTAGGTAAATGTTTAATAAATTACACCAAAATGAAAAAATACCTCGTGGCCCTATTTTGTTTTGAGTAGGTAAGTATATAATAAGTGTTAATTTGAATGTAGATGCTTTGTTGAATAGAAACTTTATATTTTTTAATGGTTAAATAATTATAACTCAAACTATTTTTTATCAGTTGTATATTATATTTACAATGTACGAAAAAATTGTTTATCGCAATGCTATTGGATATATAATACGTCTGCCATTACACAATTTTGGCGCATTTAGGTATATTTCGTAGCAAAATTATTGGTGAGCCAATATTCAATCGCAAGTTATGTGGTGGCATCCCAAGTAAGTCCAGTGAATTCATCAGGATAAACTATTGTGTCAATCGATTTGAATATAATTTCATTATCAGGCAATGACTGTTGTATTTTGAAATTGGTGGCGTCACATCACATCTAATTTTTTTGCAGCTATAGGTAATAGCTCGCTCACGTAGTCATGCAAGATTAGTATAAGGCTTACCACGTGGTAAGCACTTAATTGTCGTACATTCGGAAATATACTCTTTATTAACTCTTCTTTGGTAGACACGAATTTACAAATATTTTCTGGGAGTCGGATATACTCTTATAGTGTATTTTCATGCAATTTAATTTTTTGGGTACGTATTTGAATATCGAAGATTAAAATACCTACTGTTAAAATATCGATGTTCATAACATCGAAAATGGAAATATCGAACGACCATAAAACCGAAAATTAAAATAACGAAAGTTTATAGTATCGAATGGTTAAATATCCTACGTCCAATATATCTAAAATCTAAATATCTACAAAAGTTACATCGAAAGATCCAAATATCGAAATACAGATTATCGAATGTCCTAAATATCGAAGTACAAACTATCGAACGTCCTAAATATCGATCGATTTGGAACAATTTCGACCTATTTTATCCATGAAAATCAGTGTCTAGTGTACAAGCATAGGTCAATCGTATAATCTGGGTATCTTCAAGGCACGAGTGAACCGGTTTATTCTAGGCAAGCGTGCTCCACCTTAGGCCGCATCATCACTTAAGATCAGGTGAGTTGCGGTCAAACGCAAGCCTATAACAATATAAAAAAAAAAAAAAAAAAAAAAAAAAAAATCGTGAAGGTATTATTTAGGTCTTTAAATTAAAATATTTTCTTGAAAGTCAATATGTTGTGCTACTAAAGTTAGTGACAGAAACGTATCGCTGCAAAACCGACTCCACGTAGTCTTGTCTGCCCTACCCCTAGAGTGTAATTTAAATCCGCGTAGGCGCGGAGGGGCGAGGCGGCCCGCGAGCTGAGGAGCAGGTGGTGAGCGTGAATACCATCTGCGACGATAAGCTCGCGTGGGACCGCCGGAGCCCCGCAACGCCGGAGCTGTGACAGAGATCATGCCTGCTGCATGTTGCATGCTCGCTTGCATGTTGCATGCTTGTTTGCACGCTGCATGCTTGCTTGCATGCTGCATGCTTGCTTGCTGCATGCTTGCTTGTATGCTGCATGCTTGCTTGTATGCTGCATGCATCTATAATATTCTATAAACTGTACGTTACATTTACGCAGTAAACAGACTAATGACTACTTAATAGCAACGGGTTTGCAGGGTGTGACAATTTCACATCTACCTACATTTATGAATACACTCATACTGCCTATATAATTTTTTTTCGGTATTTCAACTAGTACGTATTTTTAACGTAGATATTATGAATTTAGATGTATGAAATGTTGATATTTTGAACTTAGGCATAATGTCATTCGATATTTTGAATCATTCGAAATTTTAATCACTCGGCATTTCAATCTTCGACGTTTCAAGCTTAGGTATAACAATTTTCGACATTTTGATATAATCGATATTTAAATTTTCGATGATTTGAACATTGGTATTTTAAGCGTAGGTATTTTAATCTTCGATATTCAAATACGTACCCAATTTTTTACCATTGCCAAATGTCTAGGCAATTGTTGAGAGAATATCGACGCTAATGGATCATTTTAAAGTTGAACACGCATATTTACCTATCGTAAGGCATAATTTACTGACGTTCCGCCATAAGTACCTATGATTCTTATAAACATGCGTTGCTGCTGCTGCGCTGCCTGTCGCGGGTTCGATTCCCGCACGGAACAAATATTTGTATAGCCTACAGATAGTTGTTCCGGGTCTGGCACAGGAGAAAATCCTAGTGTGGGGCAACGTTTTTTTTTAAAAGAAAGAAGAAGAAAGTGAATATAGCTATGTAGATATAAAATAAAAACACTATTAATTACATATTAATTTATTTAAAATGAATCAATTATTTTCTAATAATAATAGAACTAATGGATCATGCTATCATGCGGCATGAGCTGCTGACTGAATCACCCAACATGTTTCGATGATCTTTGCTTACTTGCAACTGGTACTAGGTATATTTTATCATTGAAGACCGCTATGTTCCAGAATGATGGGAGCTGTAAGCAGAAAATATGTTCTAGCGTAACCAACATTATGTATTTTAAATGCTATTATATTTTTAGCTGAAGACCAACCTTTAGTTTTTAAGGACCAAAATGAAGAAAGGGACCCTGGCAGCTTTAAACAAATTATTCCACCAAATCAAAACAGATTGTAACTGAAGGTAAAGTTTTGATTAAATTGACTAAAATATGCAGCAGTTTTTATAACATATACCTTTGCGGCACGACAAGGTTCTAAAGCATACATTCTAGCTAGAAGGATGCTATGTTTTTAACAACTCCTTGTAGGTAATTAACTAAAAACATGATGACTGTGTATCCCTCAGATTATAAAACAAAAGGCAGATAGACCGTGCGCAGTCTATCTGCCTTTTGTTTCATAATCTGAGGTGTATCCTTTATGAATAAATACATTTAAAATATCTAAGTACAGGTTTATTTCAATAAATCACATTATTCAATTACTAATAAGTACAGAGAGTGATTATAGAATTGTTATTTTAAATGTATTATGATTCAAACTATACTCCATTTATAATAGCATTAGAAGAAAAGAGGCTTATAGAAGCAAAAACACAAAATAGTTTAATTTCAAAGATAAATAAAAACAATTTTAATTATAATTATTTTACCATAACTTTGATAAATAGATCGAGATAGAATATGGATGTTATACTAAAATATGGATGTTAATAATTTAAACAAAATAAAACTCTTTTAAAGAATATGTAACATTTAAAATTGAGTAGAATTATAGTGAAACAAGCCAAGCGCCAAGCGTCAAGCGTGGCGATTATGGCAAAACCCCCCCTTTGGGAGGCCTATGTCACAGACTATATCGTTATACTGTGCCTATGTCCAGCAGTGGACGTTTTTCGGCTGAAATGATGATGATAGTGAAACAAATAACATTCCCGGTATTGTTCATCCCTGCTTCTTTTAGGTTTTTATCCTGGACACTACAATTTTTAAATTGGAATGAAATAAAACAAGTAAATGAAAGTCACAAAGTTACATAAGATAAATTATTAAAAATTAAATTAAAAATTTAAAAAACCCCCAACGCAAAACAAAAAAGCGATTATGTAAAAAGTCAAAAATAATACCTTTTGTTGAGCCATCAAATGTTTGTTCGTTGAAATGGCGCTATAATGTCGCGGTGGGGTACCGCTTAAGTAAGTCAGTCCCTTAATTTCATTCACTGTCTCTTAATTTACCAGCATTTCCGACCAATTTGCTTCGATATTATCAAATTTTTGTTGCTAATCTAGTTGTTAATCTTGTTGCAAATCTAGTTACCATCAGTTCGCTATTTTAGCTATTTAGTTATTGCTTTAAACTTAGCGGTACCCCGCCGCGACATTATAGCGCCATTTCAACGAACAAACATTTGATGGCTCAACAAAAGGTATTATTTTTGACTTTTTACATAATCGCTTTTTTGTTTTGCTTTGGGGGTTTTTTTAAATTTTTAATTTAATTTTTATTTTAAATTTTTTAAACTTAATTTAGTTTGGTTTTGTATAAGAGTTTACAAAAATAATTTACAAGTTTTTAGTTTTCATTTCGTTACTTATTCCTCATTCCCTTGCAATATAGTATACATTATTCTACTAGTCAAGGCCTTTCATTTGATACCCATATATTGAGGGAGTTGTGAAAATAGAATGTAATTAACCATTTTGTGGTTGCGGCCATCTTGGATTTAAAATTTGTCATAGTGTATAGTATTCTACTAGTCAAGCCCTTTCATTTGATACCCATATTGAGGAAGTTGTAAAAATATGTGATCCGCCATTTTATGGCGGCGGCCATCTTGAACCAATTTTCATCAAACATAGCTAAGCTAATTCCGACTAATTCACCTTTCAAATAAAAAAAACAAAATCAAAATCGGTTTATCCGTTCGGGAGCTACGATGCCACAGACACACACACACACAAACACACATATACGTCAAACTTATAATACCCCGTCGTTTTTGCGTCGGGGGTTAATAAAATACTGATTAAAACGAATCCAAATACGATATATCTGCTACTAGGTACTAGTGTGCTGTATAATCTGGCTGCAGCATAAGACCAAGAATTCTATAATCTTGCATAGTTATATAGCAAACATGGGTGTTTCAATGGGTGGTCAGTGTGGTCACCTATAATAATATGTTTGAAAGCAAAGTAAACATCCGGTATGCGTCTAAGATCCCTACCGCAGCTAACAAAAGAGCTGATAACTTTAAAACGGCTAAACCTATTTTGATGAAACATGTCTAAGAACCATCGCTAGAGAACCTGCTTTCAAATAAAAAAAACCGCATTCAAATCGGTTCAGCCGTTAAAGAGCTACAGTGCCACAGACAGACACACAGACACACAGACACGTCAAACTTATAACACCCCTCTTTTTCGTCGGGGGTTAAAAATGGTTACAATTAAGGAGATCCCTTCTTTTCGCATAATGTTCTTTTTTCTAATATACCTAGGCATTATTAGTTTAGCATAATTTGTTTTGCCATAATATTATACTTTGCCTTTGCCTATTTTTTTGGCATAAATTTAATTCGCATAATGTTACTAGGCATAATGTGCAAATTATATGTTGTGCTACAAAAGTTAGTGACAGAAACGAATCGCTGCATAACCGACTCCACGCAGTCTTCTTTGCCCTACGCTAAAATTTAATTCGCATAATGTTACTAGGCATAATGTGCAAATAATATGTTGTGCTACAAAAGTTAGTGACAGAAACGAATCGGTGCAAAACCGACTCCACGCAGTCTTCTTTGCCAAATGCCAATCTAAGCTCGCGAGGCGCAGAGGGGCAAGGCGGCCCGCGAGCTGAGGAGCAGGGGGTATTAACGCTCGCCACCGTGGCTGAGGTTGCGGTAATGAGCGTAAAACACATCTGCGACGATAAGCTCGCGTGGGACCGCCGCCCGGAGCCCCGCAGCGCCGGAGCCGTGACAGAAACCATGCCTGCTGCATGCTTGCTTGCATACTGCATGCGTGGTGTATCCTCGTTTACATGTTTGCATGCTTGCTGCATGTATGGTAAAAATATGTTTCAATATCATTATACATAAATAAATTTATGCTTTAGAATGTTATGCTTAATCATTATTATGACAAAAGAAATTATGCGTAAACTGTTATGCGTAAATAATGGGTGTGCCCTTGTTTCGCAGACAAAAATTTCATAGAATTTCGTTTCCCACTACTATTATTGTTTCGAAGACTATTTACTTGAATGAAACATATTTCACAGAAACACGATTCAATAAATTTTTAATCAGATTTTTTTGTTAACAAACTTATCAAACAGCAGAATTATTTTTTAACGAATATTGTTTGTTCAATGTATTTTTCCTTGGAATTTACTTCAACGAAAATGTATATAAAGAGACAATAACAAAAATAATGTCTTAAAAAGTCAATATGTTTTGCTACAAAAGTTAATGACTCCACGTAGTCTTGTCTGCCCTACCCCTAGTGTGTAATTTAAATACGCGTAGGCGTGGAGGGGCGAGGCGCGAGCTGAGGAGCAGGTGGCTTTAACGCCCGCCGCCTAAGGATATGGCATGGGGGCGTAGCACATGTCGCCTGCATAAGGTCGAATTGACCGAAAGCTAGCGACGAATTAGTGGTGTGCAGCGTTGACATAAAGATATCGATAATTATAAAATTGTTAGTTGTTGTATCAAAATGAACTACATATTTCATTATAAAGGATAAATAAAATAAAATAAATTAATTACTAACACTTGCGTAATAATGTAAAATAATATTTTTATTTTGTTAATAAATACTTCCATAATAATCGAAAAGAAGAAGCTAATCGAAAAGATTATAATTATGGTATTATTTTTGTTTTACTAATCCTTGTTGATTGAAATATGTCTAAATAAGAAACAATATTTTTGAACCTATGTTACAAAAACTGATACACTTTATAATGGATAAATATTTACAGCCTATCAGACTCCAATTAAGTCGACTACTTTGACCCAAATTGGAATTCCCTGTACTATCTTTCTTTCACATATTTTTGGCATTGTACCAAAATTTTTAGTCTTTGGTTAACTTTTCGTAGTGTTTCTTTAAGTAGGTAGCGATATTACAATAAACATTACAAAATACGCCCAAAATACACTTCTCTTTTTTTACAGTGGGGTATAAGACATATTATATCTCAGACCAATAAAAAACTATAGACGGAGCGGTCGTAAACAATCGCGACGAAAGAAGTGAAACTAGTCGGCTATGTATGCGTGGCTCGGTGTACGATATCGTAGATTTGCGCATGTGTGCTAGAGAATAATGTTGCAAGCGCTGCGCTGCGTCTCCCAAGTGCGAGAGATATACTTTGGTGAAAAGTTTTATTATTATGTAGTATTGTTTAATTTGTCTTGGTTGTATGAAATGAAAGATAATTTAGTTTAAATAGAGTAATTTATTTTCATATCATGAACATTATTAATTTACCAAAAAACAAAGCTTAGGTATTTATATGAATGTCCCATAAGTTGCGTCAGTTTTTTGTATGTTTGACGTTATGAGTCACAATTTTTTAATAACGTTTCTTGTTGGACGGACAGACAGACAGACAGCAAAGTGATCCTATAAGGGATCCATTTTTTCCCTTTGAGGTACAGAACTAAAAATATCATATCAAAAATAATTATTATTAAAATATATTTTATAAATACTTACGTATCATACACTAGCGACCCGACCCGGCTTCGCATGGGTCTATAGCCTTCCTCGATAAATGGACTATTCAACACAAAAAGATTTTTTCAATTCGAACCAGTAGTTTCTGAGATTAGCGCGTTCAACCAAACAAACAAACAAACAAACTCTTCAACTTTATAATATTAGTAAGTATAGATGTCATGTCATAATAACATACCTAATGTACTCGAAAACTAAATATACAATAACCTGATTAAAAACACTTAGTTGAACCATGTTTGAACTAAACTCTCAACTGCCCTTACTTTTGGGAAAAGATAATGTTCTTAACTTGCAACACTGAGACAATAACGTCTAGAATTGGTATTCCAAGAAATTATTTCAAACATTTCGCGATTTTGTTTAAATGATGCAGAATCCCAGAAGACTTATTACGACAACATGAATTGTTTTTGCAGCAGTTTATACAACAGGACGGCATAATTTCGTAATTATTATTTCACCAAATGTACGTCATGCGCTCTCACTCACTCGCGGCTGACTACCGAGCGGCCGTCTTCATATATGACCGAATCGTCTTCATATTACGTGTCTCACTTTTGTGGGCGCAATCTACAAGTCTGTGATAAGACCTGTCGTACTGTATGGATCGGAATGTTGGGCCGTGCGTGAAGAAGATGGATGAAAAAAGATTGCACGTAGCGGAGATGAGAATGTTGAGATGGATGTGTGGAGTTACCAGAATGGATAAGGTGAGAAATGAATATATTAGAGAAAGTTTGAAAGTGGCGCCAGTGACAGAAAAGTTGAAAGGGAATCGTTTGTCTTGGTATGGGCAAGTGAAGAGAAGAGACGAAACTCATGTGACCAAAAGAGCTATGAATATGGATGGAGAGGGAGAGGAAGGCAAAAAAAAAAAAAGTGGTGGATTGTGTGAAGAATGATATGAATGAAAAGGGAGTCAGTGAAAGCATGACGTTGGACAGGACCGAATGGAAGAAGAAAAAAAAAAGAAAACCCGCCTTCAAAAACTAAAAAGTGATAAATAACTTTAGCACAGAACACACATTACTTTACTTTCGGAAGTCGGTGGCGGTGGCTTTGTGTTTGTTGTTTTGTATTGCCACCGACTTCCGAAAGTAAAGTAATGTGTGTTCTGTGCTAAAGTTATTTATCACTTTTTAGTTTTTGAAGGTGGCGACACACTTAAAAGAGATTGTAAGTCCTCCAAAGATTGAAGAAACTAAAACGTCGTCTAAGTAATTTATTAGGGAATTTGTTGATATTCTTAAAAAGGGCTGTATCAATTTTGATAAAATTTATATGGGATCATTTCGGAATAAACCCCTTTCGAACAAAAAAAGAATTTTGCAAATCCGACTATATATGACACAGTTATGCCCGAACATACATAAAAAAATATATATATAAACATTCGAATTGATAACCTCCTCCTTTTTGAAGTCGGTTAAAAATATGTTGCACCGACCCCAAGTATCATGGGATAAGGGCAGGAAAAAGAAGAATACTTTTGTGGGCGCAATGTTCCGTCTACAGTTTTTTATTGGTCTGAGTATTAGATATACCAACTGCTCTTCCCTATTCCAGACTACTGTTGCGTGTGTGCTTTCAGTGCCTGTATCTGGGGGCTTACCATTACCTTTTATAAAAACGTTCAAACGCCAGTCAGTCAACTTCCGTGCAAAAGCAGGTCTGCTTCTGAACACTAATAAATAGTACCATTGCAGTACTAAAGGTGAACGACTATACTACTAAACTAAAGCGCTAAGCGGTATTGCTTGTCTGTGGTCTGCTGTGACGTCATTATCTTTGTAATAGAAAACGTTCAAAAATCCAGATCTATTTCTTTATCTATTTACCGGTGTTATGAAAATGATAAAAACATGTTTTTTTAAGTAATTACGCATTATAACTAAGATTATGTATATCAAATAACCCTGATACATTATTAAAAAACTCTAAAAAGCATAAATATCATGTTCAAAAAACCTTCGTATCTTTGAAAGACAAAACGTCATATCAACGTACCTACCTACGTTATAATTTTATGTATCAACTTTTAGCGCTTAAATCATAAATAAATATAGCGCGTAAGTATAGTAAGTAGAAGAAATACATTAGTTATTAATGCAGTTTTAAGTGTTTTTAAGGTAAATTTTGATTCCGCAGAGTGATATTTTGATTTCTGAGTTAGTCCTGTTGAAGTTGTTAATTGTGAAATAGTGTTTTTAACCCCCGACGTAAAAACGACGGGGTGTTATAAGTTTGACGTGTCTGTGTGTGTGTGTGTGTGTGTGTGTGTGTGTGTGTCTGTCTGTGGCATCGTAGCTCCCGAACGGATGAACCGATTTTGTTTTTGTTTTTTTTATTTGAAAGGTGAATTAGTCGGGAGTGTTCTTAGCTATGTTTGATGAAAATCCGTCTAAGATGGCCGCCGCTACAAAATAGCTAATCACATATTTTTTCACAACTCCATCAATATGGGTATCAAATGAAAGGGCTTCACTAGTAGAATACTTTACACTATGATAAATTTCAAGGCCAAGATGACCGGCACCACAAAATGGCGAATTATATAAATACCAAACGCATTCTCAGGATGATATCTTTAATATCAAAAAAGATCCATGTGACGAAATACAACTTTAGACGTATCTACAACTTCTCAAAACCAGACTAAATTACATTTAAAAACTTTCAAATAAAAATTAAATTAAAAATTTAAAAAACCCCCAACGCAAAACATAAAAGCAATTGTTTAAAAAGTAAAAAATAATATCTTTTGTTGAGCCATCAAATGTTCGTTCGTTGAAATGGCGCTATAATGTCGCGGCGGGGTACCGCTAAGTCAGCAATAGCTAAATAGGTAAAATAGCGAACTCATGGATTTGCAATGAGATTTGACTTACGCGGTACCCCGCCGCGACATTATAGCGCCATTTCAACGAACGAACATTTGATGGCTCAACAAAAGATATTATTTTTTACTTTTTAAACAATTGCTTTTATGTTTTGCGTTGGGGGTTTTTTAAATTTTTAATTTAATTTTTTGTTGTGATTTTATACTTTAAATCCTGTTTCAACAATGTCGTAAGTTGTTTTTCTTACCTGTTTCAAAATATCGCTTACAAACTAGAAACCACAGTATAAGTATAGTAGGTACTATCGTGGACACACCCGCCTGACCACCACTAAGTTCATTTTTGCTTGCACTCAAAAGATGGAAGCGCTCTCTAGCCCGGCCCGTTGACTTCGCAGGCGCCGAGGGAATTTTTTTTTAACTGAGCAGGCGGAAAAGTCCGCTATAGTACATGGTCTCAGTTTTTAATTGCAATGGCGGTTATAAAATGTTATGCTTTTATTTTTAGTGAAACAAACAAGACGTCGTGTCAGTATGACCCAACTGCTTCACCTTTGGGAGTTTTTAAATAGTCTTAAAGAAATTGCAGTTGGGTATAACAAATGCATCCAAGCGCGGGGCCACAAATGAACGTGGGAAAGGGCAGCAGAAATTTTAAATTCTGCGGGACATAGCTGATTAAAGCAACTCTCTGACTATACTCAGTTAGACAAATATCTGTATTATGTACCTTCCCAGTTATGAACTACAAAAAAAAAAAAAACTTGAGAGGTGTCAAGGGACACCCGGATGGAACGAAGTTCCTTTCGATTAATTAGTGAAGGAATTGTAATAAAATTTTATTTTTTTTAAGTTATAATAATATTTTTTTAATTATTAACAAATATAATGTAATTAAAAGACAATTTAATTAAACGTGCCCGTTTATGTATCGAGCGAAATGGACTCCATATTGAGCAGTTGCTTCGATACAGGGAAGTGTAAATTTTATACCTAATAGGTAAGTTTTTTAATTAAGCCAAAGTTGATTAAAACTGTGTTTGTGAATAGCTCTAATTTATTTAAATAGGTTACCTATAGCACCTATAGGTACCTACGCCTGCCTGCCTTTCTTTTTCTAGCAAAAGAGTACCTACTCACTTACCTACTTACAACTACAAATAATTCGCCAATGATAAAAGTAAGTACCACTACCTACCTAGGTACCCACCTAAGCTCCCACTGGCTTAATTTAAACCAAAACATCTACGAAAAGCGAATTCGGACTTTATTTTGTAAACGTAAACGGTTAAAAATTGAAATTTTACCAAACTAGGTATGATAAAATTATTCTGAGAAACGTATAGGCTGGTGCCCGACCGGACAATAGGAGCTATGTGCAACCGAATTTCACGGTTAATGTGTAAAAATAAGGTTTTAATTTGCTCCAATATTTTCATAGAAAAGCGAATTAAAACCTTATTTTTACACATTAACCGTGAAATTCGGTTGCACATAGCTCCTATTGTCCGGTCGGGCTAATAAAAATAGCAAAAATAAGGTTTTAATTCGCTCCAATATTTTCATAGAAAAGCCGCCATTCAACTAATAATGAACTCTATTTGACAGTTCCAACGATTCAATTTAGCTTATTATATAGCATGTCGTGACAAACTTTTCGTAAGAATTTTTTCCGTCTAGCCCCCTTTCACAACGCGCGATAAGGAACTTCGTTCCAAAAAACTTGTGCGGTCGGGTGTCTGTACCTGTGTGTATATATATTTTACACATACACACGCATTTCGTTACGTGACGATTTCTACTAATTCGCACTACGCGTAAACCGCGTTAAAGGAACTTCGTTCCAAAAATATGATTGATTGAAAACACTCACCTTTGTCTCTATGTTTAAATCACTAGTCCTCAATTATTTTTTTTATTTCATTAAAGGTTCCAAAACTAAGAACTAAATCTTTTGACAACTTATAAAATAAAATAATAAATAATTGTGGCGTGAATTTAAAAAGAAAGTAAGTACCTACCTGTGTGTATTCTTAGATTTTGTTTTTTTTTATAAGTTGTATTCTCTTACCTATATTCGTTCATAAATTCCCTTTCATCCATTTAAAATGGGTTATTTATTTCCCTAACGTCGTTCCTAAGTCGGTTTATTAGGTTGGGTTTATGCCTGAATCCCCTGAATATGAGGATTCTGAAACTGTGGGGGGGTCAAGGGGACTTATCTTAAGCAATTTTTGCCGCCGGAGCAGCGTTAAAATATTTAAAATATTTTTTTTAAAACATCGATAAATCACTAACTCTTGCTTGAAACGAAACGTAAAGAAGAATGTTCATTTTTGACCTGACTATGTATAGAAATGTAATAAATCTTAAAATTTTGCTAATTTTATTCTATATTAATTACGCTTACCACAATGTTAAAAGAAACGCAGGAAAAAAGGATTTTTAAGTTTATTTATGCTTATTCTACGTCAAAGGTTAACGTATTACCATGTTTCGAACGCACCTCAACTACTCTTTTTACGACGTTCCATTTTACACATTGCAACTTTAACTTTATTCAACTCTGTTTCTGAGTTTTATTAATTATTTTACGTTTTATTTAATCAGTAAGTATTTATTATTATGTTATTTTTTATTAGATACACCTTTATTACATATTCATTACAAATAATATAATAATTAAATAAATTAATCACGCAGTATGCTATATTGAATTCGCACGACTGAAACGGATTTTTTTGACATTTGACATGTTTATGTTATGAAAACTCATCTTTTAGATTATATTGTCAATAAATTGATGTGATTATGTTGGATAGGGGTTTCCAAGATTCTATAAGAATGCTAGAACGTTATTGTTGTTGTTGAAACAGCAGTTAATGCTCGACACTCTATTTATAGTGGCATTATTGAGAGCCTAAGCAGTGACTTAGAGGCAGCTGATTTCGAGGAATACGCAAAGTAAAAAAAATGTTTTAGACTATAGATCGGTAGGTAAGTATTCCTATTTTAAACCAAAAAAACTTCCAAGCGTTAATAATTAGTTCTAGCACATTTATTTCTTTATTATTTTTTAGGTAACGGCAAAACCTAACCTAAAAAGTAATATTTTAACTTTTTTGAACTTCGTGGCGTTTAAATCGTAAAAATGACTATCTGGCATTATTTTCTAAACTTACAGGTAGTCTTTCTACTATACTTTATTACTATACATACACTTTTGTTATCAGGTTTTTAAATGTATGGGAAGTGGGCATTGTTCTTTCACTAAAGTATTACGTTTTTTAAGTTGTGTCTGTCAAAATGCGATGTTGGAAAGATTGGAGGCCCAGGAAAAGTTGTGCAGATAGACGAATCAAAATTTGGCAAACGGAAATATAACAAAGGTAATTTTGATTTAATACTCTTGATCTACTTGTTCTCATAAACTTCTAAAAAATTATTGTAATTAAACAAATTATAATTGTTGTAGGACGCCATATTGAGGGCCATTGGGTCCTTGGTATGATAGAGGATGGGTCCGAGGATCTGCGACTAGAGGTGTGCCCTGACAATGTGCGTTCTGCTGAGGTTTTGGTGCCCTTAATTCAAAAACACGTTGAAACGGGCACCATAATCCATACAGACTATTGGAGAGCATATGACTGCCTAGCGGAACATGGGTACATCCACAAAAAAGTCAACCACTCGGACCCTGACAACCCATTTGTGGGTTCAGACGGGACTCACACGCAGAGAATTGAGTCACAATGGAGAGCAGTGAAGAGATTTTTTAAAAAAGACAATTATTGTCACCCGGAAAATTTTAGTGATGCGATAATGGAATACTTGTGGCGACGGAATATAATGAAATATAATAAAGATCCATTTTTGGAAATGATAGAAGGTAACTTTTACAAGATCGTTTATTTTAACATTACAGCTGGTCAATAGATGGCCTGCTGCTGTCAAATAACATGTCCTGGTATGAAAAGTCTAAACAAAAAAAAGGTGAACAGATTTTGTAAACGTCAACACAGCAGGCCTGGTTTATCTCTGTAATAGTACAAAAAAGCAGGGCAGTTTAACTTCCAGGCAACTTCTGCCAGGGCAGAAGTTAGTTTAGTAGCAGGCTATAAGAGGCCATAGTAAGCCCCCTGTACTTTCTAGTGCCCGCCCCTTTCTAGCATGTGTGCCAAAAAAAAGCACAGATGTGTTATGCATATTTTATTGTATGCGTGCGAAAAAGTATCATGTGTCCCGTATCTATTTCTATTGTTTTTGTGTGAGTTACGACAATTGATACATGTTGATAAACAAGCAACACATTTTTTTAACTAATATAGATTGAAGGCATATCTCTCGGATATCTATGGTGAATACCATCTGTAACAATAAGCTCGCGTGGGCCCGCCGCAGCCCCGCAACACCGGAGCCGTGACAGAGACCATGCCTGCTGCATGTTGCATGCTCGCTTGCTTGCATGATGCATGCTTGCTTGGATGCTGCGTGCTTGCATGGATGCTGCGTGCTTGCTTGCACGCTGCATGCTTCCTTGCATGGTCCATACTTGCGTGCATGCTTGCTTGCTTGCATGTGGCACGTTTGCTTGCATGCTGCATGGTTGCTTGCATGCATGCGCAGTAGGTTTGGTTACAACTGAGACCCCCATTCTTGGTAATACATTTTATATTAAATAATAAACAATATAAGGATAAGGAATATTTGATTTGCTATGATATGATTATTCTAACATTAAACTTTATGTGAAACAAAAATCAATGATTTAAAAATCTTCAAAGTAAGTATTCTGCATATTGATTATTCTATGAAACGAAATTCTAAGTAAAATTTTATGTGAAACATAATTCTATAAAACTATTAGCTATAAAATCACATACAACCTAAATAATGTTATGCGAAAATATAATTATGAGAAACATAAGTATGCTAAGTTAGCAATAGGTTTTAAAATTTTATGTAAATGGATAGGGAACCACAATTATTACTAAGTGCCACAGCTGCTCTAAAAATAGATTTAAAATAAAATTTGGTGAACTGTAACATACTTTAGTTACAAAGTGTGCATAAAAAATATCCTTTTTAAACTTTTGTCTAATGCTATAGTAAATGGAGTGTTATCATCATCATCATGTCAATCTTTAGACGCCCACTGCTGGGCTAAGGTCTCCCCCAAGGGAGGGGGGTGAAATGAGTATAGTGGTTTGTAACTCCGGAGGTACTAAATCAAAGGAATCAGTACCGGTGTAACGATAAGCTTATATATTCCTTCAAATCCTTATCACCTCAGAAGAACTATTTATTTTGAAGTGAATGACTGAATGTAGCTGCCGTCTTACTATTTAATTCCTTTTGCTCAACGGTTCGATGTACAGAATGGACAGATAAATGAAAGCACTAATAGAAGTAGAGATCAAAATACGAAAGTAAGGTGACAACCCTACTTGCGAGCTCATTTATTCCAGGAACAAAGTGAGCCAAAGGAATAAATAATCATATCCAGAATCCTGATCCGGAGCCGGAACAAGTGTATCAATTCACTCCGAGGAATAAAGATTACCCACCTCTACAGGGTTGTTTTTGTTTTAACTTACCCACTCTGATAGCAGCACATAGTATGGCGAACGTAATCACGCTACTAATTGTGTTCTCACGCGCCTGGCGCTTCTCTTCCATAGGATCAACTCTTTCTCCATAAGGTAGACGAAACATGATTGCAGAAATAAATTCAAGATCAAAGATGTCAAAATGAAATCAGCTTTTAGGTTAGATTAAATTACTTCAATTTTGACAATGTCGCTTTTGCTCTTGCTTGTCAGCATCAAGAAGCTTATAGATAAAAGTGGAGGCAACACTCTAAATACCTAAGTGTAGCCAACTGTGGGCAGACGCTCTCTTTCTGAATGCATACATAAGATAAAGAAAACACATATCACTGTCTCGTTCTTATGTATGCATTCAGAAAGAGAGCATCAGCCCACAGTTGGTTTCAAGCTTTTGTTCTAAGTGTTGGCTCCATTTATACCTATATCGTCATGGTCAGCATGTTGATCTGAAATCGATTACATCATCATTACATTTACATCGATTCAATTTCAGGAATAAATTATTGTCGGGCAAGCAGGTGATTAGCCCACTGCTGTACCTTAATCCGATCGGCTAGGGTTGCAACGATATATCGCGCTACCGATAATATCGATATCGCGAAAAACCGAAACATAATTTGTTAAAACCATTGAAATTTTTATTGAAGCATATTTTATTTCTATTTATTTTACCTGCTATTACTATTACTGTCTAAATCTAATCAAATATAAATAACTATTGCATCAAAACTGCAAATCAAAAGCAATTTTAAAATCAAAGTTATTTATTTTGTTACAAAGATAATGATGAAGAATGATGTGGAGCGAGGTGAAGCGTGAAGCTCAAGATCGATCGCGCTGGAGGACATCTGTGGACGCCCTCTGCCCCATCGGGGGGACATAGGACATTAAGTCAAGTAAGTCACATCGATTCAATGAATCGGTTCAAGAACCGCTCGAATCGGACTGATTCAAAGAACTAGAGACAAAGTTCTTAAACTGGCTGCGGTGCGATATCTTAGTTTTTGAATTTTTTGCGGTTGTCGAACGCAGAAACAGCCTGTCGTATTCAGTTGATAATTTAAACGCATAGAATGTTGTATTTGTGGATGCATCCAAAGACGGCACCGGCGTTACTTACATCTCTCTATTACACTTGTATTTGCGGTAAATCATCATCAATAATGTTCTTAATGAACATTTAATAGGCATATTTGAAAATGTAGCGATTAATCGACAATCGATCTTTCAATGCTTGATTTGATTGATCTAGAATCGATTCTGTATTCGATGTGAAACGAATCGGAAATCGATATTTTTTAAAGCGAATTGACATGCCTAGCTCTTGCTCAGCTCGTTTGCTCAGTGTAGCAAAAGTGTAAAATAAAAAATCGTTTTTACTAATTAAAAATCGGGAGTTGTTTTATTCGCATTTTAAAACAAGAATTTATGTTAATTATACAATCAATCATTAAATTTTTTTATTTAATTACATTACATTCATTCATTGTATCATTACATTTTCTTTTTATTATTCATTTCCGTCTTCATAATACCTTATACTGGCTATTTTTGTTGAGTTGGTATAATATTTATTTTTTATCTTTATTGGCGGGATTCGAACCCGCAATACATTGCGCAGAGTGCGCAGCAGTCAATCGCTTAACCACTGCGCCAACCGTGTCGTCACAGGTGCGAGCAATTTTGGGAAGTCCCCGTGTCAATGATATATTGATTCTTTGTTACATACAGGTTTCTTTTTCAGGTGTTGCCGTATTTAGAATATTAATTCACATTCGTTGAAAATGCAAAAAAAAACGGGAGATAGGATTGTTAAATCAGGATATCAGGAGACAATGACAAAGGTCAGGTCTCCCGATTAATCGGGAAGTTTGTCAACGCTGTGTTTTCTCCGACCACGGCAGGTAAGCAGATTTTAGATTTATATTATACCTCGGATGTGATATAATGTTACTGTATAGCGATATTTTTGGTAACTATTCGATTTAGTGCGGATCGGATTCGGTTTTGGCGTCGCGCCGTGCCACAGCATGTCGCGGCGTGCTTTTAAATGTCTGTCACTTATTATATTAAAAAGGAGGAAAGTTTTTTCGAACATGCATAATGTTTACTTAAAAAAGCTATTCTCAGAGGGCGCCACCAAACTATAACGTAAACACTATAAGCGCGGTAAGATTCTTATTTTATTTAAATAAGT
This sequence comes from Charanyca ferruginea, assembly GCA_947361185.1. Lineage (NCBI taxonomy): Eukaryota > Metazoa > Arthropoda > Insecta > Lepidoptera > Noctuidae > Charanyca > Charanyca ferruginea. The sequence continues at coordinate 296,746 of OX376063.1, read as the reverse complement.
TGCGTTTCGAGTGTTTCGTTGTAATATATTATCAAAATTAGACGATAATAACGGACGTTTAACTATTCCGGAATTAAAAAAGATGCTCGGGAAAAGTGGTGCAACTTTCAAGAAAAAAAAAAGGATATTTAAAGATTGATACTTTATGAGGGAAGTGAAACATTTGCGGCAAATTGAGGATGATGAATATAATGAGAATGGAGAGCGAGCTAATTTATTAGTCGTATTAAACCAAATTCACAACACAGATGCATATATTTACTACTTTCCCAATATATAAAAATATAATTTTAATGCACTGACAAAAAGTATATCACGTCATTGTCACTTTGTTTACGTTTTAGTTCGGTGGCACCTCTAACGGGAAAGTTTGGCAGTAAGATTCCTAATTATCTTAGAGATTCGCGTCTGCTGAGATCATAGATGGCTTTAACCGGCTGATAAATCTCAGCAGACGCGAATCTCTAAGATAATCTTTTGCAGAATAAAAATAGAATCTATATCTGCAACCCCCGTCCCCAAAGCAAAATACCGTAAGACGTGATGCTATGAAAATAACGAGACTATTATTTGTACAAACCGCCATTTTTCAGTGTTGCCTGAAGCCGGGCAGCAAATCAACACGACAAATCATAATAATTATGACAATCGTAAGTGCTCAGACCAATAAAAAATTTGAAAAAAAAATAAAAATTTAATAAAAAAAATATATTGGTCTGAGCGTAAGTGTTTGCTTTCCATTAGTTTCCATTTTTATTTTTTTTATGTACACATAAACAACTGAATTGATTAATGAACAGTGCCACATTATGCAGGAGGAGCATCTACTTACGTGGTTTATATAAGACTATTTGTAACACAGCACGCAGTGCTTCTCTATTTTCTAAAGTCTTTGTTGTACATATTTAGTTTTATAATAATAATTAATACTCACTCGGCTGTGACGACAGTAGTGGAATAACCAACTCAATGAATACCATAGGTAGGTACCCCGTATCATCTAGGCATCTACGGAATACTTAGATAGATAGTATACCTCATTGTATACCTACGTAATGTAACATTTTCACTGACAGACAAGTCAAGTCAAGTCAGTCATTCATTTTACTTAACCTCTGTATTATGTGTTTTAGTTTGTGCAATATAAAGAATAATTAACTTCCAAGTAGCTCATGTTAATTTTGATGTGCAAAATTTGACATCATGGGCACGGTGGCGAACAGAATTGTTAAGTTGCGCAATATGGCGATTATAGCTCAGCTGCTCTGATCGTTGTACTTAGTGAACATTTTCAATGATAGGGTTTTGCGACGACGACACGGTCTACTTAACATCGGATTTTAACTCGTTCAAAGAGTACAGTTAATTGTAATTTGTCGGTAATCATCGCGCAGTGTGATGAGACAGCTAGTGTTTCTGTGCGGCTAAGGCGCGGACTTATTAAGACAATTACTCTGAAGTGCTGTAATTTTTGGTTGAGAAGAAAGCCGGAGAGAATCCGTCAAGCTGGAGCGACTACCGGAGTACCTGCGCGACACCGTCGACTGGTTCATGGGGTGAGTGGCCGTACGCCATTGTTCATACGAAACTTGTTGTTCATTCACCACACGCTCCTTTCACAATGTTTGCCGTTCGTCAACTCCCTCATACTTAGTTATTACGGGTCCCGTGGTCCCCCATGATCACGTCTTGATACTACCTGTGTTTTCAGTGACTTGTTAGGGTACCTGCTTTAAACTCTTTGGTTTCCTATGTTGTTGAAACTCCAACGAAAGATTTGACTTGTGTAATTGGTCAGTGGGTCGTCTTAGGGGCTGAGTTCCTAACTATTTATTCATTTCCAATAAGACACAGGTAAGAAATAACACTGCTAGAATTATTCTGTTGTCAAATTTGGCAAATAGTAATACAAGAAATATCATTTAAACTAACAAAAAAAAAGTTGTTTGTTTACACAATACCTAAATGTTTGTAAAAGATGATTGATCTCTGGAAATACTGATCCAATTCCAAAAATTCACTGATAGAAAGCTTTATACTAGTTCCAAGTATCTTAGCATTAAATAAGAAAATTGTTTTAGCATAAAATCGCAAATATTTGAACTTAAATGAAGTTAAAGTAAAATTGATTGATTGATGTAACAGTTTGATATAATCAACACAACATGTATTTGCTAAAATATCGGTTTTAAAAAGTCTGGAGTTTTGAATATAATTGGCTTTTGCCTGCAATGTCACTAGTGTGAAATGTCTTCCTTCTTGTATCCTAAAGTTTATGATAATGTAATAAAGTCATTACCACTCAGGGAAAACCTAATTAGGGTTCCTATCGGTGAAATAATTTTTGAAATTGGTTGAGTAGGAGAACACCTGCTACATCCAGTTTTACAAACTGTACCCCTTTATAATATTAGTGTAGATACACATTGGCTAATTACTTACTCTCATAGTGATAGTAGTCAAACTATTTTTTTTAAGCACAAAAATCAAAGTCATACAGAAATTGATGGATTAAAATTGGACATGGCATGAAGCCTTTTCTTTGATAATTAGTTTTCTTTTTTTTATTGTTGACGGTGCACCAATTAAATAAAGAAATGAACCAGTAACTAAATATTGCTAGTACATCCGTGTTCCTCGAAGGGATGTGTAGTGGTGTTACACACCTCTAACAGTTATGATTTATGTTCCATACTACCATATAACAGTAAATGAGCCAATTGCCATGTACTGGCCACATCTTGCACACATTAAATAATAATATATGTTCTAAACAAACAAAGAAGTACCTAATTCTATTTCTGTCAATCATTTGAGGCTTGACATAATCACTTTTAAAATGATTAGTGTTATTTAGTAATTTATGATGCAAGAATGGAAAAATTTTCAGGTATTAAACATTTTGTACCCAAAATCAGACCCAATTCAGACATGATGGCCAGAAAGAATGAAATAAGGAAAAAATGACTTAAACATGAAGTAAAAATTAATTTATTGTACTTTTTTCAATTCTTAATTTCTTCACCCTGACCCTGTACTTCACTGTAGGTGTAAATGCTTACTAAGACAAACTTAACCAGTCTCTAACATAAGCTTAGGGGCTTTAGCTCTAGCTAAACAGCTGGATGCCCGCAATGCTGAGGCACTTTGTAAGTCATTGGAGTGACGAGGGCCATGTTGTTGTTCATAATGTATTTGTATTTTGTGTGTGCTTTTAGATTAAGTTACTTACCCATAGATTAAGTTTTTGTTTTTTTACTAACAATTGGACATTATGTAGCCAAAATAAATAAAGAAAGGAATAGTGTTGTGTTCTATCAAAATTAAACATATTTTATATGCAAAGATTTCTTCCTCTGCTTCTTACTAATTATTAAGAAAGCAATCCTGGTTGTTGTGTCAGCTGATGAGTAAGATTATGTTTAACTATCAAAATTAAACATATATTTTTTTTAAAGTTTCGTACCTATCTCTACTATTTATTGTTGGAGAGTGCCCTCACGAGAAGCTGCTCAGCATCAGTTCATGGTAAAGATAGCATATGGCTATCAAAATAAAACATATAAAAAGTTTCATATCCATGATACTAATTGTTGAAGAGTGCCCTCGTAAGGAAACTCAATGACGTACAATGGTCCATTTTAAGGACTAAATGCAGAAACCAAACCCCCCTAACATAGAAGGAAACTCGATTATTATATTCAATTAAATCAATTATTCATATTCAATTAAAAAGATAAATACAAAATAGAATTATGTAAAAAAATTATAAAACTGAAGAATTTGTTTGTTTGGTTGAACGCGCTAATCTACTGGTTCGAATTAAAAAAATCTTTTTGTGTTGGATAGTCCATGTATAGAAGAAGGCCCAGGCGAAGCCAAGTCGGATCGCTAGTCTGACGATTAAAGTGCAAGGAATTCAGACGCATTATCGCAAAAACGCTTGCGATATTTATTATCGGCCGGTAATAACGCACCTGTGGGTTACAGCCTTAAGGCGATCAGAGAATCGTATGCGCTGCGTCTCTCAAAATTTAGTCGAAAAAATTAAATAGTATTCTTTAACTTAAAAAAAAGCTTATACTAAAAGATAGATAATAAAATTGTTTGTAAGATAGTGAAAGTTTCGTTTAAATATACCTGCTAGATTTTGTGTGATTATCAATGCTTTGTCCGCGTCAAACACAATTTCACGAGTTAATTAAACTGTTTAATATGAACTTAATCAAAAATATTCACATACTAAATGATAAAAAAAATGTTCTAGTTTAACATATATTTTTTTCAAATCATTTACACTTCACATTTTGACGCGATTTTCAGTTTGAAATGTGTAAAAGTCACTTGTTAGCACATCTTAATCATTTCGTATGTGAATATAACTCGTGAAGTTGTGTCTGACGCGGCCACAACATTGATAATCACACAAAATCTACCAGATTTATTTTAAGGAAATTTTCACTATTTTATAGACAATTTAGTATAGCTATCTTTTTGTATATTGTTTTTTTTTTCAAAGTCAAGAAAGCTATATTCCTTTTACTTTTTCAACAAAACCTTGAAAGTTGGGGACGGAGGGCATACGATTCACTGGTCGCTCAAGGTCGCTAGCGTATATTGTCACCTTAACAATACATACAAAAAAAAAACTGATATCATGGAAAATAGCTTTACTATTCTAAAAATATTTTGCCGCACATCGATATAGGTACACACGGCTACACATTAAGTTATACATTTCCAATATAAACTGACCTCTCACTGTATGGAAATTCTATACAATGCGAGATCAGCTTATACTAGAAATGTATAGCTTGATGTGTAGCCGTGTGTACGTTATAGTCAACTAGCTTTTGCCCGCGACTTCGTCCGCGTGAATGTCGGTTATAGTGGATGCAGACGAAGTCGCGGAAAAAAACTAGGTCCTATGTCCTTCCCCGGGGTTAAATCTATCTTCATGCCAAATTTCATCAAAATCGGTTCAGCCGTTTCATCGTGAAAGCGTAACAGACAGAGTTACTTTCGCATTTATAATATTAGTATGGATTATCTGAGCGTATAAGTTTGTAATCGCCGAAAAATATATTTCGTGTGTTGTAAGTGATGGTACAGTAATTTAATGATTTCGGATTGTTTCGTGCAAATTGTAGTTTTAAATAAGGATCTAGAATCATGCTTATGAAAATGCATGATAAAATGTTAACGCCTGTACGTTAACATTTTTCGTCGATTATTTAAAAAAAAAACCGGCTTGAACTCGCGTGGAGAGGGTTTGGTACAATGAAGTCAAATGTTTTTATATTTCCAGTTAATAGAATTCTTATAGGTTTTCCTGTAATTTACAAGCAATGAACTATATTTTGTATTTTTTTCTAAATTTTAGCCTCAGTCGTTTCGGAGATCAGGGGGAATGGTCCATTTTCGTCTTCTTTCATGAATAAAATCAAAACTATTTATTTTACAATAATAACAAAAATATATGTAAGATCCTCATTACGAGCCCTTTCATTTAATATAATTATGATACAGTAATGTTTGCCCAACTTTTTTAAATTTCCTAATTTGTCCCCCGAAAATGACCCTTATTTAAAAAAATATTTATTTACTTTGCACATCTGTGTTTGGGTCATAGGATTACACCATCCTACCAAATCCTACCAAATTTCACCTGTTTTGGTCTAGTAGATTCGGAGCAAATTGGCTGTGACAGACGGACGGATAGACAGATAGACGCACGAGTGATCCTATAAGGGTTTCGATTTTTTGTACGGAACCCTAAAAATCATCTGCTCCATAAATTTTAACCGTGTAGTCAATGATCTTATATTTACCGCTACAAGAAGCGTCAGCGTCAGGGAAAGCATGTTTACAGTTCAGTGCATTGGCAGTGTAAACATGAGTATTGTTTGGTGTCTCATTTCGGCGAGGCGTGTGTCGGGTGCGCGGCAGTGCGGCGGCGGCGGCGTCCCCGCGCTCACAGGTGTGCTGATAAGGCGTGATGTCACCGCGCGGCGCCGGCGCGTCCTCTCGCTGCCGCCGTCAGTCGGTTGCGGTGCGCAAACGTGAGCGCCGTTTTTTTGCTACAGACTCCTCCGCTTCGCGGATAGTGTCGCTCTCCTCGGTCGTGGCGCAGTGTGCTGGTGTGCCGGTGTGCCGGTGTGACGGTGTCAGGGCGTCGAGTGCATGGTGGTGGACGCGTGGCTGAGCAGGATGAGCTCTGCCGGCGGTGGCGGCGGCGGCGACGAGAGCGCCGGGCGGTCGGGCGCGCGCTGGCCGGTGGGCATCCTGCGGCGTAGCGGCGCGCGCGCAGCCCGGCGAGTGTTGCACGTCAAGTACCGCAGCGTGCCGCCGTCGCCCGCGCCGACCCCGACGCCGCCGGTGCTGCCGCTCGACATCGACGACACAGTCTCGTGCTTCTGCAGGTGTGTCCCCATCTTTTGGCCTATGAGGTACAAAACAAAGACAACTCATGTGCATTGCACTGAAATACAACCTACATAGATAACTTCATGAAGCTCGTTCACTCGTCAGAAATCGAATGTGACTTTTGTTGAAATGGTTAATTGTACGGCTTAACGTGCTAGCATTGTAGTGGTTCAAAACAATCTTTAGCTTGATTGTCAGAAATAAATCTATGTGAAGTGGTGTGTGAACGCCATGTTTGTTTCTTATGTAAGTGATTAATGTACAAATGACTAACTAAACCGGTTTGTGGCCGTTGTTGTTTCCGTGTGTTGACGTAGTGGTGATTACATTGGCCTACTTGCGACGGCAGCGGCACCGCGACCGAGTCGCGCTTATCGCGTGTTATCACTACACCTGCGTGACGTCACACGCCACTAAACTATTACTATGTTAATATTAATATTTAGTTAAACTGTCTTCACAATCAGTGACCACTATTTTTCGCAGCTGTTATAGTGTAGAGACAGTTCTATTGGCAGGACTGCTTATGCTGTCAAATGCGCGCGGCTCTGTGACACAGCAGTAGCAATGAGACAGTACTACTAGAAGCACTACTCACTCTGTCAACAGCGCGCGGCTCTTTGACACAGCCGTAGCGATGAGACAGTACTACTGACCGGACTGCTCGCGCTGTCAACAGCGCGCGCCTTTTTGAAACAGCAATAGCGATGAGACAGTACTAGTGGTAGCACTGCTTGCGCTGTTGACAGCGCGCGCCTTTGTGACACAGCAATAGCGATGAGACAGTACTAGTGGTAGCACTGCTTGCGCTGTTGACAGCGCGCGCCTTTGTGACACAGCAATAGCGATGAGACCACGAAGTAAGTCTGTTATACTTACTTCGTGGATGAGACAGTACTAGTGGTAGCACTGCTCACTCTGTCAACAGCGCCCGGCTCTGTGACACAGCAGCTGTGATAGAGACCACATCGTCGACATTGAAATTGTAAGAGGCGGAACAATAGTTTTATAGCGATAGCAGTGTCGTGCGCAAGAGTACCGCTTGTGAAGCAGGGCGCACTGATTGCCGCCACTTGACTCCGCCGCCGCCGCCCGCAACCGCGGCCGCGCCGCTAATTGTGCCACTTGTGCGCCGACACACTTGTCACTTTATATCAAAACAACGCAACGTATACACCATTCATCAGTTCAAAACATAATCCTCGTTGTGGCAATTATTTTAGTTCAATCCCAGATTTGATACAATTAACTGCATCAGACTGCTTGATGTCATCATTCGTCATTTCAGCCGAAAGACGTCCACTGCTGGATATAGGCCTCCCCCAAGGGGGGGGGGGGATTTGCCATAATCGCCACGCTTGGCAGGCGGGTTGGCGATCGCAGTGTGGTTGTTAAAAATGCACAGAGAACGCTGCTGCCCATTCCCTGGTACGTCCCTTAGTCGCCTCTTACGACACCCACGGGAAGATATGGGATGGTGCTATTCTTTACGTACGACACCATACGGACAATATGCTTGATGTAATCTTCTAGATTTCACTTAATTTATTTTTGACCAATGCTTGTTTGTTCCATTTTACATCAAAAAACCCGCCAATCAAACCACACTTAGCAGTTCACAAAATGATAAAAATTATACAATTAAAATAGATCAATACTTTTATTTCTTCTCATTAATCTATTAACGTAATTTATTCTCATAAATTATGTTAAGTACAACATAATAAAATTAAATTCTGCGTAATTGGCCACCGCAGTTAAATTGAAAAAAGAAACAAAAATTAATAATTATCTTTATCAGTCTCATCATCGTTGGTGTCACTGAGTCTATCTTTAGTTATACTCTTATTAAGTAGATTCAAATATTTATTGTGAAACCTATAACATCATACTAAAAGCTCGCCGAGGACAACTGACGAAACAGGACCCTCCCGCCCTAGCGTTAGACGTAGTATCGGGGAGTGGGAAGCCGGAAAGTCAGATATCTAGTCTCCGACTCCGGCTTCCGGTAACGCCGGAAGAGAGTAGTCTCCGGCAAAGCCTCCGACAAACCCAAAGACTGGCGCCGCACCACCCACCATAGAAAAACTTATCTACCGAAAATTGTCCCGTACGTTGGTAGGTACAAATAGTATGACCCTCACAGAAGCCTGACCAAGTATCCCAATCTCACAGCGGAGGCGAGAGCTTGCCTTAATAAGGCAAAGATTCATTTGGGCAACCCTCGCAACCTTAAAACCGAGATATAAATAGGCGCTATGAAATTGTTAAGAAGTCAAAAAGAGCCAGAAATAGAGGATAATTAACACCCCTCTGTCTTAACAACAAGTGATCCGATGACGGCTGATGGGGCCCGTCAGATATGACCCGACACAGGCGCAGACCACTGCGTGATGCCTGATTGGCATCACCTTAAACAGCACAAGCAGGCACTGGAGGAATGCAAACAGTACACGCAAGCCCTTTCGGACCATTTGGCGCTGACCACCCCTTATGTCGCAGGCCAAGGGCCATCCTACACGGAGATGGTGGCTGGGCCAAATCAGCGAGTACAAGAGCCTCTTCACTCGGTGGTCGTGTCATCTACTGACGACCAGGACATCGGTAAACAGGTGATTGAAAAACTCAGAACGGTGGTCGACGCCAAAAATGTGGGCACCAGAATCGAGCGTCTACGGAAAACAACAGACCAAAAGGTAATTATCGGCTTCAAAACGAAGGAGAAGTTGCCGATAGTGAGGGACACAATTAAAGGGTCTAGGAAATTTCTGGTATAGGAAGTTAAAAATAAAGATCCCCTCATAATTGTAAAAGATGTCCTGTCTTGCCACATGGATGTGGAAATTATACAGGCCCTGCAACGCCAGAATACCCACCTGCTGGGAAACATGGCCGAGAAAGACCTGCGGCTGGGAGCGTAATACCGCCGCAGGACTAGAAACCTACACTCGTGCCACTTCATCGTGCAGATGTACCCGGTAATATGGCAGAGACTGACGGCCGCGGATCGAGTGCACATAGACCTCCAGCAACCCGGCGATCTATGATATGCATACACAGCTGTAGGGACCCACATACAGACCAACTGCCCTTCACGCCTGGCAGCGGACGTGCCGACCTGTCACAACTTTTTACTATAGTGGGATTGTAAAGTTGGTAACATTTCAATGTACTTTTTTGCAGCAAGTTTAGTGGCTTCGTCATATTTATCTGGGGCTGACCGTTTGCGACCATCTGGACGAAATAAACCTTCGTAGGCATTTTTAATTGTATACAAAATGAATTATCTTTAAAGTTTTCATTACAAATTGTTGGCATGCCTGCCATCACCTACATATTTATAAGTATTCATAAGTGACTGATCTTCTACTTTTTTTACGTTCTATATTCGCAGGTTCAAATCCTCTAGATAGCAATATCCAATCTCGTTTATTTTTATTACTTACTAGCTTCTGCCCGCGACTTCGTACGCGGATCCTGTTGCTTATGCCAGCGACAACGGGGTCGGTAAAATCGAAGATCTGAAACGTCTGATGTCGAATTCTAAGAGCCCGGGGACGGGAAACCAACGGGATGCGCGAGACGATTCGAGACGTTCAAAAAGTACCATTTTGAATCATATATAGGTACCTCCGATAGCGGAATATGTGGCGTAGTCAATCTTAGGAGTATACGTAAATGCACTCCGTTCCTTATCAACCCAAGGAAGGTCGCCATGCCCTACGGCTATATCTGAGACACATCCTATTCTTCAGATGATATCGACATTCTGTTCAGAGAATGTCGAAGTCGATCAGAATTCAAACGTTCGTTGCGCTCTTCTTCTGTCTCTTCCTGCCGTACTCCAGCAATTCTTTCTCTCTCACTTTCTAACTGATTATGGATATTTTGTTGTGTGCGTGTTCGGGACAATGTATGATAATCTCGATCAGCAGTTAGTCGTGCATCACGTTCATCACTCGTTTCAAAAGACCTGTTAGTAGATGTGCGAATACGCTGAGAACTCAAGCGTGATTCTGTATCGGTAAACGTTTCCGATTCGCGAGACAATGTATGTCGCTCACGATCAGCGGACAGTCGCGCATCGCGTTCCGCACTTGTCTCTAGAAACCTAGAAGCAGATGCTTAAAATTAAATACGCTGAGAACGCAGACGTGCTTCGCGATCTGAAGAGGTTTCCACGGAGCGATTTGCAGCCTGATGTTCTCGAACAGCATCAAGTCTCTCCTGACGCTCTTCAGTAGATTCTTGGGATCTTATGATCCTCAATCTTTTAGCTCCTTTGGAACATTGGGAAAGATTTGACCTCTTTCTAGGCATGGTTATAGTTTTATTGTGAAGAGATACCTGATCAATTAAAATCTAAGTGACTGCTCCCCTGCGTTACCGGGTATGCTACCGTGTAAAATAAATTAAACACCAAAATAACATTAGCCCGAAGGCATATTTATTCGATAAAATAAAAAAATAAATGGGAATTTTGGCCAGTAGAGTCAAATTTTCAATGTCAACAACAACATCGTCAACAAAAATCAGCCCTAAACTGTTACCGCCTTCACCGCGTGGAGGTACTCCCAGCTTATGTTATTTTATAAGATACAGTGAAATTAGTGATAGCTTTGATTTTCACATCAGATGTTTCTGATCTTCGATTTTTATAAGTCAACAGGAAATGCCCATCAGACCGAACAGCTTTTGCTAAGACGTCATTCCTATATGTGTCATGGTGTAGCTGGGCTCTTGGAGTTCCACATCAGGTGTTCCAGATCTTCAAATTTATTCTCTCAGCAGATAATGCTCATCACGTGGAGCAATTTTTGCTATGGTACCATTTTTGTATCTCTTATAGTTTAGCTGGTCTGTTGCGGTTCTGCATCAGGTGTTCAAGTTTCCAAGATAAATTATAGCCTATATGTTGGCCAGACTTAATACCTATACAACAAAAGAAAAATCATTCAAATCCGTCTAGCAGTTCCGAAGATTAGCGTGTACAAACAAACAGACAAACAGACAGATTTTTTTTTGGATTCGTGCTCTATTACTGTTTCTAAACCCCCCTCAATAATTATTTTTTTAATATATTCAATGTACAGACACAGTTTTTTTATTGTTTTATTATATGTATATATTTCAAAATATTGTACGAATCACGCAGTCCAGTGTGATGTAAAGGAAAGGTCAATTTATTTACGATACTGACAAATTAACGTAAGGGTCAATATGACTATGAAAATTTGAGTCACAATTTAGGGAACACTAACGTATAAGACAATACTAAAACATCTCAAGTTTTGGAGTAAGTTATGTGACCTGTTGTAAAATGTATTTGTGAGTAAAGAGACATACACTAGTTTTTGTAAAGATATTAATTTTAAATGTCTTATACAGCCAGTTTCTTGAAAAAATATGGTCTAGGCATACGGAAAATGTATGATGTAAGGGACATTTTTTTCAAGATATCGAGATTTTAAATAATCGATAGAGCAAGAAATTCTGAATTCAACGATATATATAACTCATTTTCGACAAAATGTCCCTTACGTTATTTCATATTTCCAGTATCGATATACTAGTATAGGTTTTTAGGAGGACGCGAAGAGAAGAGACTTGTTCTGTATACCTACCCACAGCATTTATACGAGTCTCGAGTATTTAGGCACAGTAAAGATAATCTATACAGTATTCTATCTTCATACAAACGGTCGGAACGCGAGTTATAGGTACCTAGACGCGCCGACTTAGTAGGGAAATTAGTATACCGACAGCGACAGTCTCGGATGCGCCGCAGTGGCGAATGGACGGTGTGATGATTTTGTAAGCAGTAAGCGTGCGATTTGTTACTAATATCACAGTCTATAAATCATACAGTCGTCCGACGAAGACGTCTAGACAGGGCAATCGTGCGGGGCGTGAGGGGCGAGACGGGGGAAGGGCGCTCCCGAACTGCATACGCTACCATGTTAGTAGTTCGGGAGAAAACTTTCAGGGCTATCATGTGTCAATTTCTTTTTGTTTTAATTAATGTAAAATAATTTTATGAAAATGGTGCATACGACGTGTGTTGTGAAAGATTGCAAGTCGTCATCTTCCATTAATAAAGAACTGCAATTTAATCAATTTCTGCGCAAGGATGAAAGGTAAACAAATAAATAAAATATTGTTTATTTGATAGAAAGAAAATACTTGAAATTATCCTGAGCCCTTGCCGCCAACTTGGCGGCGTGACGTGTAGCCGACATTTATTTATTGTGCGCCGGCCAAGATGGCGCCGAGGAAAATTTGCAAATTTTTCGTCATGGGTATCATTTACATGGTTCTCGAGGTCGCTTAAAACGATTATGGGGTCGAAATTAGAATCCAAGATGGCGTCGACGAAAATTTGCAAAATTTACGTCATGGGTGTCATTTTCATAGTTTTCGAGGTCGCTAAAAACGACTATGGGGTCGAAATTAAAATCCAAGATGGCGTCGAGGAAAATTTGCAATATTTTCGTCATGGGTGTCATTTTTATGGTTCTCGAGGTCGCTAAAAACGATTAGGGGGTGGAAATTAGAATGCAAGATGGCGCCGAGGAAAATTTGCAAATTTTTCGTCATGGGTGTCATTTTCATGGTTCTCAAGGTCGCTTAAAACGATTACGGGGTCGAAATTAGAATCCAAGATGGCGCCGAGGAAAATTTGCAAATTTTTCGTCATGGGTATCATTTTTAAGGTTTTCAAGGTCGCTTAAAACGATTATGGGATCAAAATAAGAATCAAAGATGATCCAAGATTTAAAACCATTTTTTTACTCAATTTTGATTTACAAGTTTTTAGTTTTGTTCCTTTCTAAATCTGTCAAAGCATATTACAGCATTTTGTTGCTCAAGCCCTTTCATTTGAATATCCATATTGAAGGGGTTGTGAAAAGAAAAATGGGATTTGAATCTTGGATTTACAATAAAACCAAATGTATTAAATTATATTGTCATGAGAACTAAAGGTGCGTACCAAATTTCAGATCAATCCGTAAACAGGAAGGGGGTCAAATTTCAATTGCTAGATTTGACCCAAATAAACAAGTCCAGCTAAATAAAACCGTTCAATGAGTACATTCTTACCTATAATTTTTTTTAAAGTTAAACGCTTGATTAAAATTTCATTCGCCCAACGATTTTATTTTTGTAGCTAGAACCTACCAAATTATTTTGTATATTGTCTATGTCATTTTAATCTTTATTTTCAATAAAACCGTTTAACTTAAACATTTTTTGCTCATTTTTTATTTTAAGTTTTTAATTTTGTTAAGTATATTTTAAATTTGTTATAGCGTAGATAGATACCTATATTAAAGGGTTGTGAAAAGAAAAATTAACCGGCCATTTTGTTGATGGCCATATTAGCTTTTCATAACGAACTCTATTTTTCTAATCAAGCCCTTTCATTTGATACTTATATTGAGGAAGTACCTAGTGATAAAATATGTAATCCGCCATTTAGTAGTGGCGGCCATCTTGGATTTACAATGATACCGAATTTGTTAAATTAGTTACTAAAGGTGCATAACAAATTTCAAATAAATCCGTCAACAGGAAGGGGGTCAAATTTCAATTACTTGATTTGATCCAAATAAATAAATAAACAAACAGGGCAAGCTAAATAAAACTGTTTAAAAAACGATATTTTTGATAATGGTTGGTGTTGATCTAAAATAAATTAAAAAATATTGTTTACTTGAGACAACCCTAGCTGTTGCGTCAATGTCTACACGTTGTCGGCATTTACAAGAAGATCAAAGGCGTCGTCCTACTGTATGTTTTTATACTGTGCTAATATTCTAACAAAATAAGTATAAGTACTTAAGTGCTTCTTTAATATGGCAAATAGAAATTGTAAAATATATTGTGCTGTTTTTGGTTGCTTCAATTCGTCAGCAACGCACCCAGAGATAGCATTTTTTTAATTACCTAGAAACTACGAAAGGTAAGCTACTAGTACGTAATTTGTTTTTTTTTAATGTAAGTATTTCGCTTTTTTTTCTGCCGAGTAAGGATTAATAAATAAATAAGTGGATAGGGTGTAAAAAGCAATCTACCTACATTCGCGTTAAAAAGAACTGATAAGTAGGTAGTTTCTTAGGCTAGGCTATCTACCTACTTATGTACCTAGCTACATAAATATGTTGTGGAATTAATCGAACTACCTATCATTAAATAATGATTATGAGAGTAAATGATAGGTATAGACGCCAGGACATCAGGCCATTCCAAATTGTCAAATTTCCCCAATTGAAAATGAACCTTATACTTTTGTAATAAAATTAAAAATCTATCAAAGAAATTGGACAGATTGTTGTAGCTTGTGCTGGACTCTATACCTACCTACTTAGTAAGATTTACATTATTGTTTATTTTTGAAGATTTTGTAGTAGGTAGTTAGAGGCTTTGATTGCTAAACTTAGGTACCGCACACGTGATGAGATTGTTGATAAAGTAACGTCTGGCAGCAGTTCGACATCGGATGGGTGACCAAAAAATGGTTAAAAGTGGTAAAGAAGACCTTAATAAGCTGAGATGACAAAAGAATATTACAATTATTTCAAGGTGTTGAAGTTTGTAAGGATTGCAGTTTGTTTTTTTTTTACCTAGAATAAAGGGAAATCATTATTTTTTCAGACGCCTTGATTTTCGTACGTCTCAGGCGAGGCGCAAATATTTTTCAGTCTCAAATTTATAATGGTGGTTTTTTTTTATTAAATCTAATCAAAAACATAAAATGTATTTTTATTGAACGCTTCCTATTTCATTTACGGATTTTTTTTTTTATATTAAATAAAAAATATAATATTTACATTCACAAAACTAGAAAGAAAATAAAACACTTTTCACATTTATAATCACAAAACTAGAAAGAAAATAAAACACAAACTAGGAAGAAATACAAAAACTGTACGCGTGTCAACCCTATCGCATGTTGAGGTACGGCGCGCGTGTAGGTAATTATTTCAAGGACAGGGCCGAGTTACAATACTGTATAGATATCTTTACTGTGATTTAGGCGTACGGCGTCCGATAGATTGCGCGACTAACTAATCGCGAGACGCGAATTCGCGACATACACTCGATCTCGGTCGGTTCCGAAGTCATTTTGCCGCGTTGTGCTCCGCACTTCACGTTGCGATTCGTATTGCATTGCAAGTACCTAGATCGTAGCTTTCGCGGCATCTCAAAGGCATCTCATAATATGATGTACCTATGTAGGTACTATCTATATGCGTGCCAAAATTACTTCACTTGGTAATGCTACTTTATAATAACTACTGCTAGAGTTAAAATCGAATTAGGAAATTAATAAAACTTCAAAGCGATTTTGTTTAGCGTTTTTAATCCTAAAGTTCATCCTTATAGAGTCACTTTTACTTTGGAAAATATTATGTAGATAAGTCGACACATAAAATCAATTAAAAACTTCTAAATATGTCAGTTTATTGTTTGTACTTATAGTAAACAAATACTGTTTATTCTCGCACAACTACATAGTGTATAGAAAATAAATTAAGTAGGTACTATTCTTATTTTATATTTTTTGGTAATGTCATAGTTATAAATTATACTATATTAAACAGATAGTCTTAAGCCTTTCAAGTATGAAGAGAAGTTTTTAATAAGATTTAAATCTGTGTACAACATTCAATTAATTTAAATTGGTTACCTACTGTACACTCAATTGTACCTACTTTATACACTCGACAGTGAATACTTCAATTTAATTAAGACGTCTAAATACGCGTGGAACTAAACTAGTATGTGGAAGTGTTGGAACACGTTGTTAAGCGGACACGTACTTCCAAGTCTCAATACGCATTTTGCCTAGTACGTCTCACCTCTAAATGAATCAGTGAATGAATTAATGCCACGTGTCAATAAGATTTCGTTACATAAAATCCATAAAGAAAGAAAGAAGAAAGAAAAATTGTTTATTTGAAATCCATGAATGCGAAATTGTGATTGTAAAACAACATCATTGATTTTCGTAATGACTCGTATAGTATCTTACGCGATTTAAACAGCGTTACGTTACACATTATTATAATACTTAAAATAAATAATAGTTTAAGCATATAAGTTTTGGTTTTATAAGTACTTACCTAAAACTTTTTTGTTGTGCATCATGCGTAATAAGTAACGCAGATTTTCGCTTGAAACCAGGAAATAGCAAAAACGAATTGCAGAGGTTGATTGTATTCTTTTTATTATTAATTTGTA
The DNA here is from genome assembly GCA_947361185.1 of Charanyca ferruginea. Lineage (NCBI taxonomy): Eukaryota > Metazoa > Arthropoda > Insecta > Lepidoptera > Noctuidae > Charanyca > Charanyca ferruginea. Next base: position 280,075 of record OX376063.1, on the reverse strand, counting down.
ATGTGCAGGTGCTAAAGAAAAACCATTTAATTAGAAAAGGTTCTTTATTCATTACTATTATTTTCTTTAATTTACTTTTTCTGTAATTTCTGGGGCAGGATCTGGCATTGTCATTTGAGTGGTAAACGGTATTCTTGTAATCTTTGAACTTCGCGTAAGCTGCGCGTGAACTGCACGTCAGCTGTACGACAACATTTACCAAACTTACTTATGGTGTAGCCACATGAGATGATTTTATTTATTAAGGGATAATAAACAACTACAACATAAATAATACATAAGGTTAACAAACTTTTAGTAGCAATGTTGCAGTCCACTGCATTATCCGCATATAAAACATATAAAAAAAAATCAATTGTTACCACTAAATGAGCATTACCAACTTTGAACATTACCAACTTTATTTTAAAGCTTTTGACATTTTTTTTAATGATTTATTTACTTTATTTTATAATTTCGAATTCAAAGATATTCTCAAATACGACCCCGGTGGATGACAACATTCGGACCTCCACAACCCAGTTACTGGGTAACACGATACCCTGACTATACCCATAACGACTGAAGATCTACAAATGACAGCCGCGGGACCAACGGTTTTACGTGCTTTCCGAGGCACGGAGGGAACTCGGTATGAAAGGGATGGTCACCCATCCACAGACCGACCGCGGTTAGCGTAGCTTAACCTTTGACCAATCGATCTGTACGGCTTTAACTTAGCCACTAGCTCCTCCTATATTTGGTCACAGATAAAAGAAGTAAAATACTGACGGGATTTAAAATCAGGTATGACATTCCTGTTTGCCTTTTTCACGTTTTTCCAATTCAGATACTCCGTTTTGTGCATTGACTTCCAGTATTTACTCATAGTTCTTCCTTTTCAAGAATATTCTTTGTTACCAAGATTATATTTCACTAGACACTGATTTCAAAATCAATTTTCACGTGTTTCGTATGTCGTGTTTAATTGTATGTCGAATAGGTAATCAGGTTGATAAACAACCATCGGCGATACGCTCGGCAATGCTCGGAATAAGGTAAACGATGACATATTGCCGCGCAACCTGCAGGGCAAGATGGCTGTCAAATTCGCTCTGTAACGAATTGGCGCCAGGTCTAAAAACGGCAAATTCGCATGAGAATATTGGCGGTAGACATCCGCATGTTTAAAATTTTAAATACGTTACATCACTAGCACCTTTTTGGTCCAATCGACATCGAAAAACTGAGCTCGTATTCGTGGCCGGGTAACGCCAAGAAGCAGGGCGGACTGCTGATCGATTCATTACCGACATTCTTCTTGACCACGTTGTTCCCTACACAGGCTTTATAGACGAGAACTTAGTGTTAATGCACTACAAATGCCCGATGTCACACATTGTGTGACTCGGCAGTTCCTGGACTAAGTTAATATACGATCTGCGCTTACTCCAGACATGCATCCCATCGAGCAGTTGTGGGATGAGCTCAACAGATGGGTCCAGGCTAGAAATACAGTCTCTTCGACAGAAGAAGAATTTAAGGCCTTATTAGAGGAGTGAGTGGGACAGTATTTCGAAACAGTACGAACGGACGGAAAGCTTTTCTTACAATTTTCTCATCAATTTCCATTTTTCCTCAACTTTCATCCAGTTAGACAATAATGGTACCAATTTCAACCTAGGATCTCTGAAACGCTTTGCAAATTTTATAAATAAATAGAGTACCTTCCGAAAAATCCGTCTGCGTTTCGACGGCCATGGCGATATTTCAAAAAACAAACTATGCCAAGATTTTGTAAAAAATTGTAAAGGTAACAAAACCATAAAGTCAAAGATATGGTTAAAAAGTTATTTGGGTTTGAATGTGGCCGCGCCATTGAAACGGTGAAAAACACGATATCGCCGATATCTCACTTAAAAAACATCACAGTAGTCCGAAGTTTTTTGTAAAACCTAGATTTGTATTTGTAAACATATATACAATACCTTAAAATAAAAAAATGACCAAAAAATTTTTTGGTCATTGTTTAAACATGGTAAATGAACTCCTACCTTACTAATTATTATATACAACCTAATCTCAAAACAAGTTAGAGCTGCACGATGGTTTAAAAAAAAATAACCAACTGTAACCAAACCTATCCGAGTCGGGGTTCTCATGCTCAAGTCCCGAGCTCGCTTCGCTCGTTCTTGTACATTTTATAGCAACCATAGTGGTTTATTTAGGAAATAATAGTGCATTAATTTGCACACTAAGATTTGGTGATCATTTACTAATTTGGTAAGGGAGCTTAGGATCTTAAAGTATTTTTTGGTGGTTATTATATTTATTTTCTCATCATTATCAAGCTCAAACACAATCTCATTTATTTCAAATAAACCATTTACAGGTACTTTTGAATTGTCAGAGTCAGTCACTCAGAAAGTTGAAGCTAGTTGCTCGTTTCAAACAGTAGGTTTCTATGGAGAAGAACTAGCAAGAAACTCCATGAACACTCTTTTAACGATAATATGTTACAAATTTCGGTTACATCATTCATATGGAATCTAGGGTACAATAATGTGAGAACAATGTAACGTGTAAGTACGTTAAAAGAGGTCTAGATAAAAAATAATCATAATAAACAATTCAAAACAAATTTAGAATAACCGAGGCAGCTAAGAGACTACCAGTTAAGAACCAGTCCCAATTATCGGCTCGCGTTCACGAACATGACGTACGGATCGGCATCATTCAACTCAACCATTTTGAAGAGAACCGAATGATACAACACGCGCGCCACCGTCAGCGAGACATTCCAGTGAGCATGACATACTCCCAACCGCCAGGGCACATTCAAGTCAATGAAAGACATACCTCGTAAATGGTAGCTTTAAATAACATAGTGCTCACATGTATGTGCTATGATAAATTATATAATAGGTACTAACACATCGAGTTAATACAATGCAAAGATAATGTAGATCTACATCTTCAGCAGCTCCAAAAATATTTAAAAATGCTAATCAATTAATCTATGAACCCTTATGGCTGTGGAGCTAGACTAGTTTCAAAAGTAGTGTGTCATGATTTACGCCTGCCTTGGAAGAGGTCACAAAAGATTCCTATGGCATCTTGTGCCTCTTCCCACGCAGTAAATATGTGTTTTGATAAAGTGACACCGGCGTCAGTCGTACAACATCCTATGGTGAAACCATACTGTTGATTGTGTAAAATGCCATTAGTGTTAAAATGATTAAGCATCTGATTAAGCATAATCCTTTCAAAAACCTTGCTGAAAGCCGGCAGCACGGACACGGGTCCGGGTTCGGGCACGGGCCGGATCGGGTCGGTTACTGTCACCGTTTTTGAAAAGAGGTATAATTTAATTTAATAATTTTATTTTCTTTCACAAGTTATGTACTACCTACATCTAGTGCTTGAAGTGACCTTTTAGACAAATATTGCCTGTGTTAGGACACTTCGCTCTTTCGAAGCTTATAGTTACGTGGCGTACCAATAATTTTGAATCTTGTTTTAAACAAAAAGAAAAATAGCCAAATTTTGAATTTACATAATTAACAATAAAAAATAACAAAATCAGTATGTATACTGTAGCAGCTAATAAAAATCTTATAATATATAGTTTTATAGATAACAGTAGTAATGAGGTGTGTGTTTTGTGGAACATAAGTGAGTGAGGTGTATGTGTGATGTATGTGTGTGAGTGAGTGTGGAGTGTAGGTATGTTCTTTTGTGAGTAGGTGGGTGTTCGTGTGGATGACAAAATTACGATGTGTGCTGCAAGAGGGCCTCGGTGTCCTCATATGTAAGTAGCTTAATCCATTTAGTTATCAGTTTTTTGCATTCATAGTATTTTTTAGTGTACAAGTGAAGTTCTTTGTTTAATTTGTTAAATAGGTGGGGTGCACGTCTCTCATATTGCATACTACAAAATCTGGTTTTAGCTTGTAGAATATGCGCTACAAGATCTTTTCTTCTTTTTGTTAGTTTGCCAGCATTATAAGGCAGTGTTTTGTGTTTTTTTAGGACAATTTGAGTAATATACAATTTTCTCACTGTGAGCAAATCACTAATTTCAAGTTGATGAGTGGGGTACCTATTTCCCTTAAGATGCATTATTTTGATTAGAGCTCTTTGAGCTCGTTCTACTTCTATAAATTTGGACTTAGCTGCAACTCCCCATACAGGAATACAATACACCAAGACAGATTGCACTAAGGCGACATAGATTTCCTTCAATAGGTTTCTAGAAGAGTCTTTGCTACTAGTAGCCCCAGATGGAACAATGTGTCTTAGTGTCCTGAATATCCAGCTCAATTTTCTGACCCTTCTCACGACCTGTGCAAGATGGGGGTACCATGATATTTTCTGGTCAAGAATAACCCCTAAGTATTTGGTCTGCGAGACCTTGGTTATGGTAGACCACGTACAGTTTTCGTTTTGAGTATCGTCATATACGTGAACTTTAATACTAAAATCATTTTTAGATTGTGTACGATTGTTGATACTAAAACATATGTTTTTGAGGTGTTCAAAGTGAGCAAGTTGTTATTCAGCCATTTAGCAATTTGAGCCATACCTTTGGAAGCACTTTGCTTAAGATCATCCCACGATTTTCCATAGAATACAATAGCTGTGTCATCGGCATATGAAAAGACTTTAGCGTTATGTAAATTTATGTAACACAAGTCATTGATGTATATTAGAAAGAGGCTGGGACCCAGAACGCTACCCTGAGGCACGCCGTATGATACCAGTGTATCATCACTGCTGTATTGCCCCAGGCTAACCATCTGCTTCCTATTTGAAAGATAATCTTTCAGAAGTTTAAGTGGAGTTCCTCTTATCCCGATTTTCTCCAGTTTGTCCACCAGGATTGGGACAGAGAGTATCAAATGCCTTTTTGAGGTCTAAGAAGATGGTCAGACATTTGTTCCCCTAATCAAGATGATTTGTTACAAGTGAGCTAAGAGCAGTAACAGCATCTTCTGTGGATATATTCTGCCTAAAACCAAATTGTGCCGGGGATAGTAAATTAAATGTATTTAGATATTTAAGGAGCCGAATGTTTAACAATTTCTCTAATATTTTGGAAATAGTTGGAAGGACAGATATAGGCCTGTAATTGTTGACATCGTGTCTGTCCCCACCCTTGTGAACCGGAGTAATAATCGATTGTTTGAGAGGGTCCGGAAAGATGCCGTCTCTAAAGCACAGGTTGGCAAGATGGGTAATAATGGAGACACATTCTTTGCATGTAAACTTTAAAAATCTTGTCGAAATATTATCACAGCCAGGAGCACTATTAGACTTTAGACTCATCAATGTTCTTTCCACTTCACTGGGGTCAGTATCCAGAAGTACAAAAGAATTGAGTTGCGTTGATAGTGGGTGAAGTGGGAGGTCATTATTAATTACGCTTGGCTGGATTTCCTGGGCCAGTTGTTTGCCTATATTTACAAAATAATTGTTAACGTAATTTGCCGATTCAATGGGGGAAGATTTAATATTTAACGAAGATATATTATTATAACCTTACGAAACTTCATTAGATCCGGGTAAACTCCTTGGTCTACGCACATATAAATATTAAAGCTAAATAAGGCGCTATTGTCTCAATTATCATCATCATGTAGGAAAGGAAATGGTGACTGAAAATCGTCGTTATAGTCTGGGAGAGATTGCTGCTGAAATTTCTGTATCTGAAGAATCAAATCGTACAGTTTGTTTGAAACGATTGTTTTGGCATGAAATGCGTTGCCGCTCGACTAGTGTTGGAGCGCCTAATCCACAGCGGCATCTCATATTTAAATTAGCCTTCAGTATCACTCATTGTAATGTATTATTTCTTTTTTTCTGACTTATGTCAAATTACTTTGCGATTGTTTTACTCTTTGTCGCGTACACGAAAATATAATAATTATCTTGCACTGAGTGTTCCATCATTTATCTATTTTTCCGTCCGATTAATCCCGTAAATTCCTGCACTAGAACTAGTACAGAAAGATTTGAATCGGGTGCTATTGATATTGTCGAAATATACGTTTTTTGCGTGTACGTTACCCCAGCAAGAAAGTGTCTCCTAGAGTGATATGAGTGGAACGCAAAATAAGGGCGTATATGTGCGCTGTGTCGTTTTAGAAAAAAACGGGAAAAACGATTCCTGCTGGGGTAACGTTTGTTCCAGCAGGAAAATTCGAAACGAATGATCGGAGAGAGAAATATTGTGCATGGGCAGATACCTTATGTGTGCTTTAATGTGCGCCAAAAATATAATTAGTGCGTCTTCAGGTTTTCGAGATATTGCATTTCCTGCTGGAGTAACGTTTTGCAGAATCGTATATCTCTTAAACCATTGCATGTGCGCCTGTAGAATAAAAGAAAACTGTTTTCGGTCCTTCTTGACGCTTATAATAACCATAAAAAGTTTCAAAAGTGTACAGGCATGCGTTATTTAATAATATTACTAAAAGTCAAAACGACGGTGTCATAACTTTGACGGCAAAATACAAGAAACCGGCTCAACCCAATAAGTGTAAGTATAATATAAAATAAAGTATCGGTTTTCGCGGCGGCCTACGAGGAACCCTAAAAGAGAGTTTATGTAGAAGTTGTGGACAGTCGATTTTGTTCCTCAGCAATTTATATATAAATCTAAGATCTAACATATCTCTACGATTTTCAAGGTTCTTCATTTTGAAAAACGCTAACTTTTCGCGATACGACATTGTTTTCACCTTTCTACCGAATGAGAACCCAAGATTATTCAAGAATCTCTTTTGGACACGCTCTATTCTTAACGAATGGATAGTGTAATGAGGTCGCCAAGCTGTACTGCAGTATTCTAGTATGCTTCGAACTAGGCTGCAGTATAGCATAATTTTTATTTGCGACGTTTGAAACAGTTTACTATTACGAATCACAAATCCCAATGTCCGTAGTCCTTTTTTAATGATATGATCAACATGCGGTACAAATGTTAGCTTGCTGTCTAAGATGACACCCAGATCCTTGATACAGGCTACTTCAGCCAGTAACCCTTTTTTATGTTGTGTTTACCTGTACGAGGTTACAAATAAAAAAAAATTCTTTCTTTCTTCTTTCTTTAACGAAATATCTCGAAAACCTGAACACGCACTTGCTGAAGACTGCCCATGCACAATATTTCTCTCTTCGATCATTCGTTTAGAATTTTTCTGCTGGAACAACGATACCCCAGCAGAAATCGTTGTTTCCGTTTTTTTCTAAATCGACACAGCGCAATAATTTATCATTTGGCGCACATCTATAGCAGTATACGCCCTTATCTTACGTTCCACTCATATCACTCTAGAAGACACTTTCTTGCTGGGGTAACACGTACACGTTTTTTGCGGCATAAACGACCGTATCTTTTTTTCACGTTAACATAGAAGGTTGATTTTTTTACAGCTTCAAGGGACCGTAGACTTGAATATATTCCAACTCGATACCTCTACGCGTTCCCGAGATAAAGGGTCTTGACAGACAGACAGACGGATAACAAAGTGTTCCTATAAGGGTTCCGTTTTTTCCTTTTGAGGTACGGAACCCTGAAAATGTAATTTACTAGTAACAGGTCAGGTCCGTCCGATTCATGTTCTGGGGTTTTGCTACTAAGTTTAACCAGCCATGAAATTATAGAAGATTTCGAAAGGAAAATGATAATGTTACAGGTGAGATGACTCTGCATCTCACCACCACAACACCTCTGCCTTTGGAGAAAATATTGCTCATAAACTTTAAGGCATCTTGTCGCCATGGAAAATACTTATAGAAAAAGTGAATTGTGTTGTTCCAGATGCAGGGGCAAATATAAAAAAGAGGATTCCTTATACAACACGTTGACTGTGTTGAACATTTAATAAGGAAACACCTTTTAATAATACTTACACCTTACGTATTTTTCCTGACGTTCACATTCGCAAAATATTCGCATGAATTCTGCGAATACGAATGCTCTTGTCGTAGAACCATGCGAATATTCGCAAATGCGAATGCGAATATTCGTTACATCACTAATAGGTGCATAAGTAGCGGAGGTTTGACCTTCACATTTTTCCCGGACAGTCGTTGAGTAACAGAAATACACGCCCACCCTCATGCACACAACGCCGCCGTAGGCAACAAACACAGCTCAAATCGCTCATCCGGATGCGTGTAGAGCCTGCCTCTCCTGTCGCTGCCATGTAGAATTGTAGACACATTCTTCACTCGTCCGTGAACAACACCGGCCGTCATTGCACGATGTTCCAATTTAAATACTCTCGAGCAAATTAGAGGCGCGATTGTCGGTGGCTTGTAGTGAATTTTGGACCAGTAGTAGGCCGATTTGGAATGAGATTGACTTCTCTCAACTTCTCAAGCGTCTTCTTACAAGGAATACATCGTGAGGAAACCTCACGATGAATCCTCACGATGAATCACGGACTAGAAAAAAAAGAAGGACTCCGCGCCACGAATATCGAAAGTGAAGCACCGTCTGCACCGTACCGATCTATGTGAGCGGGTTTTGAGGGATACCATATGAATAAAAATTTCCCTATTTCTTAAATACCTATTTTGACAGTTTATTCAGTTATTAGAATAAAGCGATATATGAAGTTCACTTAATTGAAATTACAAACATAATATATACTAGTTAAAACTCAAAATTAAGTATTTATTTGTACTTGTTTTTATTTTGTAAGTACTAGCTTTTGTCCGCGACTTCGTCCGCGTGAATGTCGGTTATCGATCGCGGATGCAGACGAAGTTACTAAGTACTAACTACCCATTTATTTTCTGACAACACCTATAAATCTGTTGACGTTTTATGTTCAAATAGTAATGATTTAAAATGTCAAAAATACAATAAATCAACTAGTAAAATTGTACCTACCTGTGAAATGTTTTTCCTTGACACTTTTTCTTGGATGTACCTAGTATTATTTTTACATCTTGTTATATATAACACAAGGTGGCATTATTTTATTTTATTACTTCACGTAAATAGTACCTACAAAGACGTCGTCGTGTTACGTAATGGCGGCCGGTCGGCTTACTAATCTTACTATGATGTAAACGTGAGGCGTGTTTGTACAAACGGTCCGGCTTTCTTAGGGTGCTTCTCTTTCGATTAGCGTGGCAAAGTCAAAGTCAAATCATTTATTTCAATTAGACCATTAAAAAGGCACTTTTGGACGTCATAATAAAAAAATATAAAGTTGATTCTAGTTGCCCATTCCAAAAGGTAGTTTCGTATGGAGAAGAATGGGCAAGAAACTCCATACTTACTCTTTTAAAATAAATGTGTACAATATTTTGCATTTACAGTTTACAGTTATATAACTATACGTGAATACGTGAATATGTGGCGTGGAGTCCTTCTTTTTTTTCTAGTCCGTGCCTCTAATATACATATATAAGGGCGTGGACCCATGTCTACGGTACGGCACCGTTTGCCGTGCAACGGTACGGCACCGCCGCCGGCGGATGGCGCGGCGCCGTGTCGCACCACGGTACCGCGAACGGTGCGCCATCCATTGCCCCTTTCAGTCGATATTTCGCTGTTGATTCGATCGACTGAGGGGCAATGGACGGCGCATCATTCGCGGTACCGTGGTGCCGCACGGCGCCGCGCCATCCGCCGGCTGCGATGCCGTACCGTTGCACGGCAAACGGTGCCGCACCGTCGACATGGGTCCACGCCCTAATCTCGTGACATAGTGTCCACTCGCAGCCGCCCCTAGTTTCCGCTCGTATGACAAGAGTCGGAAGGACCATGGGAAAGTTGGAGTCCAGTTCCTGTAGCACATCAAGACCCGACCGGTATCGATGCCGCAGCAAGTTTGAAACGATGAAACCATCGTCTCTCTGATGTGCAAAGGTGGCAGCTGGCTCGTGGTCTTCAATAAAATGCAACAGGGCAACAACTTGAGCAGCTTCCTCAGGCGTAGTATTATTAATTGTGTTCTAATGATTTTTTTAAAATAAGTTTTGATAAGCCACAAAAAATATTGGCTATGAAGGCTTTTCTTTGGACTTAGATGACGACTCATCTGCGAAAATATCATCGGCGGATGAAACGTGGCCTTGTCCAAATGTTAGGTGGCGACTCATCCGCAAATTATGTCATGTTCGGATAAAACGCCACCCTTTTCAAAATGTTAGGTGATGACTCATCCGCAAGTGTTGTCGGTATCAGAGGAGTCGACCTAGTGATGATCTTTCTCATTCTGTAGTGCTATATTTTATCTTAAAAAAACTGCTACTACTGGTAGACTGTACCAGGAATGCAGCCGCAACAGAATACGCGTATGTTATAAGCACTAGTGCTTGTACTCTACAGTACAGGCTCTGATATAGATAAGCATTACAGCACCCCCGGCAGGCCTTGAGCCTTGACCCGCTGTACCTCAGTGGGTCAAAGCTATTTTTGACTGTTTAGTTTATGAAGGCGGTTGTCTTTTTTAACCGACTTAAAAAAAGAGGAGGTTATCAATTCGAATGTTTATATATATTTTTTTTTTATGTATGTTCGGGCATAACTCTGTCATATATAGACGTATTTACAAAATTCTTTTTTTGTTCGAAAGGGGTTTATTCCGAAATGGTCCCATATAAATTTTATCAAAATTGATCCAGCCCTTTTGGAGAAAATCAACAAATTCCCAAAAAAAATACTTAGACGACGTTTTAGTTTCTTCAATCTTTGGAGAACTTACAATCTCTTTTAAGTGTGTCGCCGTTTCTCAATGGATTTGAATGTTAAGGCAATACTAAAAAGCGAAAAATAAAAAGCTTTCGGAAGTCGGTGGCAATACAAAACAACAAACACATGTTTTGTATTGCCACCGACTTCCGAGAGTAAAGTAATGTGTATTCTGTGCTAAAGTTATTTAACACTTTTTAGTTTTTGAAGGCGGTTTTCTTTTTTTTGAAAAAGCTTTTTAGTACCTCCTTCTCATCTAAATGTATTCAGAAGAGATTGAAAGTTAACTACTCCAAAGATTAGAGAAACTAACACCCATATTCTAAGTCAAAAACTCATGATTTCCTCGACTCGACTCAACCTCACTTAGGTGGTTTGATATTCATAGTTGTCATTTTACTCCTCATCTCAAACAGATTCCTCACTCGAGGTGAGTTTGAGTTGAGGAACCAACTGTCAAATATAAGGTACGTCGCGACCTACCTTGAGGAAGGAATCATAGAACTTACGCGTATTTTATTTGATTTTTTTATATACTTTGAAGAGTTTTTAGTCTATTTGTATGATATATGGTATACGAGATGCAGAAAATCCAATCAAAGTGCGATGATGAAAATGAATTCAAAATTAGATTTCGTTTTTTTAGAGATATTGTTGTGAACTTTTTGTTACTCTTGCTTGTTGTTTGAAAATTTTGGTGGTAAAGACGTGGATTGCCAATTCCACTCACGATTCGTTAGCAAGTGTTAACCGCTTTACGACTTTATGCAACAGGAAATGTCAATAAGAAATGCCTGAACCCATCACGAATATTGATCCTGTTCCAGTCTCTCACATTAGAAGTAGTTTACGTGGTACATACCGTTGCTAGGGATGCATTGATTGCAAGGCATTGAAATTAATAGCTACAATATCATAAAATAAAGTGTGGTGTATATGTGTGTTACTTTTAATTTAATAGATTGAATTTTATTTTTTTAGCATTTAACTACTTACATGTGTCAGTTTTAAATTCTTATTTACGCCCTTTTTTAAGAGTACCTACCATATTCTTTTAATAATACATTAGTTTTTATAATTGCAGATTGATAAGGGTTTTCATTTAGGCAGCTTTCTTTTTAAGGAAATGGTTGTCTAACAAGGTAAAATAGGTACATATTACATGTGAAACATTTGTTAATGTTTAGTTGTTAACAAATTAAATAGGTAACTGTAATAGAAGTAAATACTTAGCTGTATTTTCAATATACCTATTTCACCTATTTATTTCATAGTATAGAATAATATGTAGATATAAGTAGGTGGATGGTTAGGCAAGACATGTAAATAAATTCAATATTAATGATCAAAGTTTTATTTCTAAATATTGTCAATTGCAATTCAGCCTCTTCTCTTTTAGCTATTACAGTGATGAAGTTCCTGTGCAGCTTGCCTCTCAGCTTTAACTTTCAAGTAGTTCTCCTCTGCTGCCTTTACCATCCGTTATTTCTCGGTTATTTTTAGTTTGTGTAGCTCCTCTTCTCTGTATATAGAAAATTCCTCTTGGATCATTCAATTCCATAGATTTCTGGATCCTGTAATGTGACAAATAAAATCCATATTAAGGAAACTATATATAGAACATAATCATTTTACAAATTAATTTGAATAATAATATTTAACATATTGTATTCTCATTAATTAATTTCTGAGGTGGGATATTTTAAATCTACCTATTTGATTTTCATTTTAAATTCTGTTAAAAGAAAAATAACATTAAAAAATCAGTAAAAGTTGGTCGGACCTAGTAGCATGTACTTAGAAGGTACCTGAGTTAATTTACTTAATGATTGATGTAGGTACCGAAGGTGTTTTATTACATACTATCAATAACTTCTAATAACTCAACATCAGTTTGCTCAGCGAGAGCAAACCAGCACTTGATCTTGACTAGAAGAAATACAACTGAATCATTGCACAACAAAATAAAGTTTAATGAAATAAATAAGCTTGATCTGCACTAGTACTTACTGTTGAATTTGTTTTGATGGGATTGTATTCCTCCGTTAGGTTAGCTCATGCAGCTTTTTTAGCTGCAGAGCTCCCCATAGTGTTGGCCAACGAGCTTAATTTATATTTTGCAGTGGCGTGCGGTTCATACAGTCACATAGACATTGCCTACCCTACAACTCAGATAAATAGTATTTATTATCTTGTTTTAATTTATTTTGATATCTCTAATATTTTATACACGAGTAATTACTCTCAATTAATAAAAAAATCTTAAATCAGCTCCATCTGTCGCGTAACGGTGGTAACACGAAGTCTCATCGATACGTTCGCGCCTTAGTCCGCGCATTTCGATCGCTTCGCGCTGCATTAGCGCCGCTAGGACCCTACGGGAGAGACACAAAATATTTGTGCCTAGATTATTATATTTTGTTTGGATGTGTGCCTCGTGACAGGCTCGTAGCACGCGTGTGCATTTTCTATTCGTACATGACACACAATGTCACAAATCACGCACACAACGCAAACTGAAGACATTGCCTTTTTAACATTTTAGATTTTACTACACGAGATAACACGAGTTTACACGACGGAATACGACAATTGTGTAGGTACAAAAATATACGTGAATTATTCTGAGTTTCTGAGTCGCCATTTTCTTTTGTTTTGGTTTGTTTCATGGTTTTGTGAATGCATTTTTATATTATTTCAACGTTGTTACTAGTGTGTAAAATGGAATAACTTCACTGTGAAAGTTTGGTGGTGGTTGTGTAGTTGTGTAGGTACAGACAATACTTAAAATATGATTCCTTTTCAAAACTTTCTCTCGGCTTCGGTGAAAAAAGACAGATCGAGGATAGCCGCTAGATTTCAATCAATCAATACAAACAAATCATGCGATTAGGTCGTAAGAGGTTGGTACAGTTCTGTTTTATTACATCAATTAAAGTAGAAGATTAGAATACCTATCATTGTGCTTTACGATTAAATGTGACGAGATTTTGTTGTAGGACCGAACCCGAATAAAATGCCTACATTTTGTTTAGGTTTCGGTACTCAATATAATAATATATGATAGATAATCACCTCATCATCACATGAAAGGGAAAAGGGTAGGTGCTTGTAATACCTACTTCTAGTAAGTTGTGAACTTGAGATTATTTGATTGGTAAAAAAACACATTAGGTAAGTACCTAATTGTTCCTTGTTTAGTAGATTGCAAAACGTTTTTCTTCTACGCATATTATTTTTAACCCTGTTTTGAGTTTCTATCGTAAAATCGATTAAAAAAAATTGAACACATCTGTTCGTATGATGGTTTGATCTGTATTCTTCTGCAAATTTTCTAAGTGTTTTCTTTACTTACTCTTGCTAGGGGACGGGAAACGCCGAAACGTTAGAGAGCTTATTATAATGTAGGTAGGAGGTACATACCTACCTACTCTTTGACGCGGGCCTGACGCTTGAGTATACAGCGGTTGTTCTGTTTACCTTTCCTACTATTTTCAAATAATATAGTCGCCTGAAACGAGGCATTACATCGATACAGACCTATTCATATTTTTTCTACGGCAGCAAAAAAACAAATTGATGTCTATAAATTCAGTCAATCTAGGAATCATTTGAGGTGGCAAATCACGTAGGTACAGTCATCAAAAGAGATAGGTATGCAGGTCATCGGAAAGACGGAAATGGTTGAAGTTGACTTAGAAACCGATGGATGTTTTCGAATGTTTAATTAAATCATTGAAATGTTTATTCTCTGTTAATTTTATTTTATTTTATTCAATAACATCCATCGGTTTCTAAGTAAACTTTAACTATATCTGTCGACCCTGCAATACCTATTTTTTTCTGCCTACCCTGTCTAAAAACTCTGTGCACGCCCCTGATATTTTGTTATAACTATTGAAAACAAATCCTTTCGCATTAATTAAAAAACTGTCTTCCATATCCAGTCATTTTGAGCAAGTAAACATAATTGTACGACAACACAACACTGGTTATAGTAAAACACTACTAAAGATTTGTGATCCCAAGCTATCCACTTATCAAGTATCGCCATATTTTTTGCTCGGGACATGGTTTTTAGTTCAAGTGGATATATTTATTAGGTTTTGTTTATTTAAAATGTTCTACTTTTGTTTGACAAATGTGACACTTCAAGTTGATAACCACAATAGCGCGCTCACAGACTGCTCTCCAAATAAGTGTAGCCAACATAAGAACGAAATATTCCTCCAAATAATGACGTATTCGTGACGTATCCCCTCGACTCACACTCATTCGAGGAATCTCATAGTTTCCTTAATCCGTCAACTATGAATACGAATTTTGAGGGGCTATCGAGGCACGCCTTGAAGGCTCCTCGATTGAGTTGTGAGTCGAGGAGCTTTCGAGGTTAGAACTTAGTATATGGGTGTAAAACGTCGTCTATGTAAATTTTTTGGGTATTTGTTGATTTTTTCTAAAAGTGCTGAATCAATTTCGGTAAAATTTATATGGGACCACCCTTGAAGCATACCCTATCCATGAAAAAAAGAATTTTCTAAATCGGGTTATGTTTGCCGGAGAAATCGCGTAACAAATTGCGCACATACTTAATGCATGAACAATCTCAGCCAGTTCATGCAAACAAACAATTTGTCCAACAAACATTTCCAGTGTTTCATAAGGGACTATTTAATAAGGCCACCCGGCCCAGAAGTAACTCAACTGGAAATATTCATGGAGCATTAACACATGGATCAGTTGAATTGAACAACAAACAAAGCACAGAACAATGCATAATCCAAACAAATAATTATCAGCAGTCTGAAGTTCACACTGTAAGTTATCACTCCTCTGAGGCAAATAGCAGTGATATAGTTGATCAAACTAAACCAAATCATGTTCAATGGCAAAGAATTCCAACAATAAACCGCAAAAGAATCCGCTCCCCTGAACCAACTAAAAGTACCCACAAACAGCAAAAACGAAATAAAGACAGACAACAATTGTTCAACAAAAGCAGACCAGTTATGGCAAGTACACTTGAGACTAGTAATAGTTTCTCCTTACTCAGTGAAGATTTAGGTCAAGAAGAAAATGACATAAACATTGCAACAGCTCCCTCACAGCCAAAGAGAGTTTCAAAACCACCTCCAATTATTCTGTATGGTATTGAGGATGTAAAACAGTTAACCGATTTCATCGAAGAGAAGATAAATAAAGAAGAGTACTCCTATAAAATATCATCAAGAGACCAGTTAATCATTTCCTCCAAATCTGTAGCAACTTATGAAAAACTAATAACCCACATACGAGCCAAAGGTCTAATCGGTCATACTTTCACGAAGAAAGAAGATAGGTGTCAAACATTTGTAATTAAAAACCTACACCACACAACACCGAAAGAAGCAATAATGGAAGCTATTGAAGCTACGGGAAACCAGGTAAAAGGCGAGATTATTAATGCCCGGAAGAAAAATACAAAAGAACCTTATAATGTGTTCTTTGTAAATATTGTACCAAATGAAAATCTACCACATATGAAAAACATAGAATACATTTATCAACAAAAAGTTCAAATAGAAGATCCCAGAAGAAATAAAACCATTGCCCAGTGTACCCGGTGCCAGCAGTACGGTCACACCAAAAATTATTGCATGAGACCGTTTAGGTGTGTGAAATGTGGAGAAACTCACAGCACTAAAAGTTGTACAAAAGACAGAAATACTCCAGCCACCTGTGCATTGTGTGAAGGTAGCCACCCTGCAAATTATAAAGGCTGCTCAGTGTACCGTGAAATATATGCCAAAAGGTATCCTAAGAAAAATATAAATGAAGCCACTAAACCAAAGCAAGTCCAAGGTACTGTCACAAATACTCTTAATATAGAAAACTGGGTACCCCTAAAACAAGACCTAGGTCAACAGTTGTTAAATACTACAAATGAACATACACACTCCTATAGTGAGGTATTGAAGAATAATAACAAATCCCAAAGCTCAACTAACTGCAACACAACAGGATTCCAAAATAGCCATATGATTCAATCAGAGCAAACTGGTAACCAAACCCGTAATGAATACGAGATCTCTTTACTAGAAACAATTAATAAACAAACTTTAAAAATAGATTTACTGATACAACAAATGGGTACACTAATGAACCTCATTACTGCACTGATCAGCAAGATAAAATGACCTCCATACGTATTGGAACATGGAATGCAAACGGCCTAATGCCAATAAAAAATGAGCTAAAATTGATACTTGAAATGAATAAAATTGATATTATGCTAATCTCTGAAACACACCTAAATAATAAAAAAATATTTAAACTTCAGAATTATGATCTGCATTGCACCAATCATCCAGATGGTACCTGTCATGGAGGTGCAGCCATATTAATTAAAAATAACATCAAACATCATATTCATAGTGAGGTCAAGGAAGATTACCTACAAGCCACTACAATCACATTAGAAGATAAAATTGGTCCTATAAATATAAGTGCTGTATATTGTCCACCACGATATAACATCAAAGAAGATATGTTTAAGAACTATTTTAATAAACTTGGAAACCGATTCATCTGTGGAGGGGACTGGAATAGTAAGCACATACACTGGGGATCAAGACTAACAACCACCCGAGGCAGAGAGCTCAAGAAGTGTATGGACAGTCTAAGAATAGCATCACTCTCTACTGGTGAACCTACTTACTGGCCAACAGACCCGAATAAGCTCCCTGATCTGATAGATTTTTTTATCACCAAAGGCCTATCAGATAATTACCTGGACATTGAAAGCTGTTTGGATTCAACCTCTGATCACTCGCCTATAGTATGCACACTCAGTAGAACTGTAATCCACAAAGAACCACAGACAACCCTTTATAATCACAAAACCGACTGGACACTATTTGCTGAGTGGTTGGAAATGAAAACAGATCTGCTAGTAAAATTGAAAACTGAAACCGACATCGATAACGCAACATTTTATATCACCAACCTAATACAGGAAGCGGCTTGGCGGTGTACACCATATTTAAAAGATATAAGCAAGACCACAAACATTCCTCTGCAAATACGAGATAAACTTGCCACAAAAAGAAGACTCAGGAGAGCCTGGCAGCTGAGCAGACATACCGAAGATAAAAAACTGTATGAGAAAACAGCTAGAGAACTGAAGGATATGATAGCAGAGAATGAGAATTACACATTCCAACAGAAACTCTCATCTCTATCTGCAAAAAAGTGTGATGATTACTCTCTGTGGAAACTCACGAAGCAGTTCAAGAGACCGCAACAGGCAGTACCACCATTGAGAGCACAGTCAGGAAAATGGGCTAAAAGCCCTAAAGAGAAAGCTGATCTCTTTGCTCAACATCTTAGCCAAGTCTTTGTGCCAAATACTTCTTCAATGAGAGACTTTGAACAGGAGGTAAATGCTTACCTTGACAGTGACCAACAGCTTTCACCACCTATAAAATCTGTAACACCAAGGGAAGTACAAAAATCTATAAAAATGTTAAGCAATAAAAAAGCTCCAGGCTTTGACTTAATCACTGGTGAAGTCCTAAAACGTCTTCCTAGGAAACCTGTTGTCTTTCTGACTATGCTGTTCAATGCAATAATGAGATTACATTACTTTCCCAAACTGTGGGGTATCGCTCAAATATGCATGTTACTGAAACCTGGAAAAACACCTACAGATCCAAGCTCTTACAGGCCAATTAGTTTGTTACCATTGCTATCCAAGCTATTCGAAAAAATCTTCTTACGAAGACTAAAGCCAGTTCTAGAAGAACAAGCCATAATGCCAAATCACCAGTTTGGGTTCCGGGAGCAACACAGCACTGTAGAACAGGTACACCGTATAGTGAACAAGATAAGGCAATCTCTGGAGCAGAAGGAATACTGCGCTGCGGTCTTCTTGGATATACAGCAGGCATTTGATAGAGTCTGGCACAAAGGCCTACTATACAAGCTGAAAAGCCAACTACCTAATTCATATTACATGGTACTCAAGTCTTACCTGCAAAATAGAAAATTTCAAGTTAAAGTCGGCGAAGAAGTGTCCCCTTTGTATGATATAAAGGCGTCTGTACCGCAGGGCACAGTGCTTGGCCCAGTACTCTACTCACTATATACAGCTGATCTACCGTGTGACGATGACATAGTAACAGCGACATATGCAGATGATACCGCGTGCCTCGCAAGCCATACAGACCCGGCTGTAGCATCAGCAAAACTACAAACACACCTGTTTGAAGTTGACAAATGGTTGGAAAAATGGAGAATAAAGCCAAATGTTACTAAATCCATACAAATAACGTTCACGCTCCGCAGAGGAGACTGTCCACCTGTCACACTGCGAGGGGAGGAGTTGCCCACAGAAAAGAGTGTAAGATACCTGGGATTTCATTTAGATCGAAGGCTAACGTGGGCTACTCACATAAAAACAAAACGAAAAGAAGCGGATTTAAAATTTAAGAGACTCTACTGGTTGATTGGGAGGCAATCACCACTTACTTTAAACAACAAGATGCTAGTCTATAAATGCATAATTAAACCCATATGGACATATGGAATCCAGCTTTGGGGGTCAGCTAGTAACTCCAGTATTGAAATCCTGCAAAGGTTTCAGAACAAAGCATTGAGGATGATCTCAAATTCACCATGGTTTGTTAGAAATGTAGAAATACATGATTACTTGGAAATGCCAACGATCAAGGAGGAGGTAAGCAGATATTCTGCTAAATACAAGGAGAGACTGCAAAACCACACAAATCAACTCGCTAGAGATCTAACTATCACCAATAAGGACACTATAAGACTGAAAAGATGGCAAATACTACAGTTGGACCAAAGATGCTAGAAGCCGGACATTATAATGTGAAAACCGAGGGAGAGAATTTACGGAAATGCCCCTCTGAACAAGAATGAAAACGTCAAAACATCTGATTATGACTTGGTCGATTGCAGATGCAAAAGGAAAAAAAAAAAAAAAAAAAAAAATACTTAATGCAAATGTAAGACTTATACGGTTTTCTCATGGATGCCATTGTCAGAACTGGACCAAATTAAACCGGAACGGGACCACACGGGAAGCACCAGCTTTCAAATAAAAAAAGAATCATCAAAATCGGTTCACCCGGTCCAAAGTTCTCAGGTAACAAACATAAAAAAAAACAAGAAGAAATACAGACGAATTGATAACCTCCTCCTTTTTTGAAGTCTGTTGAAAATAGAGTAGGTGTAAAAGAAGAACAATCTGGTCGGATCCGGACACTTCCGGATCGGTTGATATACGGCCGGATTGGAAATGGTTCGATTGTATAAGACGAGCACAATTTGCAATTTAATTTCCCATTGATATGAATAAAATCTTCGCTATGCTTATCACTATCACTACATATTATAAAATAACTTTTGCCGGCTTAGCTTTACTTTGCCTAACATAAAAAAAAATACAGGCGAATTGATAACCTCCTCCTTTTTTTAAGTCGGTTGAAAAATCCAAAATAATTCATATATTAATAACCTAAGAGGATATTAGGCGCAATTGTGCGATAATGGAGATATCATCATTTATTATGCCGACTCCATAAATATTTTTCGAAAAAAATTCTGAGTGCGCCATGCGCTGTTTCCGATTATAAACCTAAAAGTTCATTTTATTAGGCATGTAGTAGGTATTCCCAATCGTTACCAAGCAAAAAAAGCGACACTTAAAAAAAAAATGTTGAATGTCTATGAAACGCGAATTTCAGCCCACTGTGCGCCGTGCCTTGATAACCCGAGGCATATTACTTGTGTATATAGATTTTTTTTTAGAACAGCAAAGTTAAGTTTGTATTTAAATCTGTCTTATTTTACATGCCTTTATAGTTTGTTTAAAAAACCTAATATCCCTTTCTCCGGCCTGGGAATCAAATCCAGAGAGTATTTACGCTGATGGGTATCTAACAACATGCTAAAGTTATAATATTTCTGTTGCAGGTGAGTCGCATGCTCGCTCGCTCACCACTGTACGTAAGTGCCTCCACGGGTTTAATGTTTGCTTATAATATTTTGATTATTTGATGAAGGCGTCGTTGAGGCCGCTCCGCACCCCGCGCCGGTCCTGATGCCGGTACAATAGCGCAACGCGCTCTCCAAGTGGCCATTGGGCAGGCAAGCAACACCGTCAGCAGTACGGTCATACCGTCATGCGGTGTTCGTTTGTCAAGCTACAACAATAGCAATCAGACACCAGCGTGACAATTTTAATTTCTGAGAATAAATCCGTAGTTAATAGTGTAACTTTTGTCTATTGGAATAGGACTCCAACGGTAAACTGTACAAGAATAATAAACATTTTGAAATGATGCTTGCTGATAAAGTGTTCACCCTGCAAACGTGGGCACTTTCTGTTACCGACACAACTCCACGCGGTCGCTATGCCTATAGCCCGGTGAGTGGTGACCGTCCACTGGACACGGTTGCGGCTCGTTCTCACGACTCCGTACCGTTTTATGCAAAGTACGGGTTTTTGCAATATTACGCTTAGTGACGCGCGTTCTTGTGTACTAGGTTACACACTAGATAACATCCTGTTTGTGGTATCCAGCAAAAGACCGATCAGGTTGAATTTTAATCTTCAGTTTTGTCGCTGCAAGCTAGATGTTTCTGTAAGGATCAATTTATTTTAAATAAAACATAAGTATGTTATTATAAAATAATAAATAAACTTGATATTAGCAATACAAAAGAAAGAAACATTACAATATAACAACAGATTTAAATTAACAATAATGTCAATAAATTAATAAAATAAAACTAATGATTTGAATGAAATAACCAAAGAGAATATAACCAAAATAACAAAGTCAATAATTTAGGAAGCTGACAATCTTTAATATTGTTACGAGCCGGGGTTCGGGACCAATTTACACCACTCAAAACACAAACACTTTATTTAAAAACTCACAAACTCAATAATCAATCACTCACAAAAATCACTTGTTAATCACTTAGATCGCAGTATTCGCAATAGTAGCGCGCAATCGTTTTCAGTTTCGCTTCCAAAAACTAACACCACCGCCCGCATCGCAGTCCGCTATTTATATATGGCTTAGGACTTATACGCGAACATTATAGCAAACACGGGATTGATCGAGAACGTTGCAACGTGAAACTTAAATTTTAAATGAACCATTTACAGATACTTTTGAATTGCAAAAAAAGTCAGTCAGTCAGAAAGTTGAAGCTAGCTTGCTCGTGCCTAACAGTAGGTTTCTATGGATCGGCACCATTTAGCTAAACCATTTAGAAGGGAACCGAATGATCTAACACGTGCGCCACCTTCAGCGAAACACTCAGGTGAGCATAACTTGAGAGAACACCGGCAGCAGCCGAATATCCGGCCATCCAGCATCGAAAAGATTGATCAATATCCGGTATCCGGCCATACTACTATCCGTTTCATCTCTTTTATTTAGTTTGATGGGTAGTATACCGTATGCGTAGTTAACCGTATGCGTAGTTAACGGCTATATGATGTTTCCTCTTTACTCCCCCTATGTTTTACAGTCTATGTTGAATACCAACATGTTTTTATTTTATTGGAACTTGAACGTTAGTGGGTAAAGTAGCTGATGACTGACAAAATTCCCAGCATGCAAACTAGCAAGTGCCGATAGGACCTTATTAACTACATATTAAAAAAAAAAAAAAAAAAAAGACATCATCACGATATTAAAAATTGGATCTTCGTTATCCTAAATAAAAGGTTATTATTATTATTATTATTATATTTCTCTAACTTGTATTAAAATTTCAGCCATAATAAAATTACATAGGTCTGTCTATAGATCGCCATCAGACCAATTCTTCTCAAATAAAAAACTGCGGCATGACTCGGCTTGCGTCATCTTATGTCATAAACTCCAGATTAGATCTGACTTGAGTACTTGGAGCGGCGCGCTTCAATGACGACACGTCGTCACTCAAGGTGACTGTATTTAGCTAGCGCCCGTTAGATTCACGTATCCGGCTCATTGCAGCTTCATTAGCGACATTAACATAATTATAATTCCTTCTTCACGAGCATCATTTGTTTAGATGCCTATTGTGTGTGAGCGTCACCTGCACCATTTTTCACCTTCCGTTCGATAATTTCCGTACTTCACACTTCTTCGAGTTTATTTTTAGGGTGCCGACGAACGAAGATAAAACGGAACCCTCGATCACTTTTAGTCCGTCTGTCACAGAGGATTTCTCTCAAGATCTAAGGCAATTTAAGAATATGAATTTTGCCATAGTGATAGGTCTTGATTGACCACGCGCACACATACCTAGGTACTATCAAGGACTTTCCCGCCTGCTCAGTTATAAAAAAAATCCCTTGGCGCCTGCGAAATCAACGGGGCGGGGTAGAGAGCGCTTCCATCTTTTGAGTGCAAGCAAAAATGAACTTAGTGGTGGTCAGGCGTGTGTGACCACGATAGTACATAGCCAGGCAATGACAAATACAATTTTTCTTAGATAATATTGTCCGGACCGAATTTGTTTCATGGCGGTTAGTCTTAATTAAGACGAACCAATCCCGCAGGAGATGTTAGTCCACGAGAATGTGCACAAACGCAGTTGCACTCCTTCTTCTATTTTGCCCTGCTCCTGTTGACCGGATGATCTGAAATTTAGTACGCACTTAGGTGTCTTCAGTATCAATGTGAATCCAAGATGGCCACCGCCCCAAAATGACGTATTACATATTTTTCAACCCTTTCAGTATGGATATCAAATGAAGGGGCTTGATTAGTAGAATACAGTATATTTACCATGAAAAAAATCCAAATGCAAGGGAAACCGAAAGAAAAAAAAATGGCACAGATCAAAGTCAATACATTAAGATTTGGTATCACAAATGTTTCGATGATAATATTGTGTCTTGGCAATTCTTTTATGAATGGATTATATACGAACGAAAAATTACATAATTTTAATAAATCAAGTGATTGACATAATTTTAATATCAGAAGTTAAGTTAAGTTTTAGATTATCTAACATATGACGTAGATCCTTTGTTAAATATTATAACAAAATACTTTGTGATAATTATTAAGTATATTAAAACTAAATGAAAGAAAATGTAAAAGATTAAAGGTACACTTTGTAAACAAGCATATTACAAACTAGAGGATTGTATTCAAGATTATAATGCTTGGAAACATGCTGGTCCTGCTCCATAGTACCTAAAATTAAACAGTCTTGACAAAATCAAGGTTTCTAGTCTAACCTATTTCATTTTGTTTTTTTTTTGTAGGTAGTTATAGATTACTTTGGCTCACACACTATTTCATTGTTAATAGGGTATTACACCCATTTTTGAAAAGTGTCTCAATTAAATTCTGTAGTGCTAATAAGCCACCAAAAAAAAAAACGCTAAAATTTTATTCAATCGATAAGTGCCATAAAAATGCATTAAAATTTGTAATTTTCAAACGCGCGTAGTTTGACGAAAACGCCTCGTAGTGGACGCCATATTGCTCTGCGGAAATGACGTCAGTTCGCTGTGTCACAAATGCGCTGCTATTATATAATATATGATAATTGAATATAATTTTAAAATATTTAAAATAATATTTTATATTAGGTGTAAGTAGTGTAGTGTAATAATTAAAATATTACGTTGGTTACGAAAATAATAAAACCACAAAGCCTATAT
Organism: Charanyca ferruginea; assembly: GCA_947361185.1. Taxonomy (NCBI): domain Eukaryota; kingdom Metazoa; phylum Arthropoda; class Insecta; order Lepidoptera; family Noctuidae; genus Charanyca; species Charanyca ferruginea. The sequence continues at coordinate 255,692 of OX376063.1, read as the reverse complement.
ACCCCAATCGGTTGACTGACAGTTGTCAATTTTTTGTTTACACAGCCGTACGGCGTAATAATATGGCGCTACTATTTCATGGTGTGTAGGGGGGTTCTTTTTGAAGGGATGTAAGTCACCGGTTCCGGCGCAGGAAGAAGTCTTGAGTTCGTGTAGGCAAAGATTTAATGTACTTTTACACAGGTTTTATAGCTAGGGCCGTTCCACTCTGCCTTTTCCCGGTAGGGATGAAGGAGGGGAAGAGGGGTCCTCTAACCAAAAATATGACAATGATTATCAAGATACGTAATACGTTTCAACTTAGCAGTGAGGTCCCATGCAGTTATTCCAGGAAGGACGTAACAGACGGATGCAACACTGGTTCAGTCTTACAAAATAAAAATATTCTACGACAGGTCATTAAATCACGGAGACTCTTAACATCGCGATTCAGAAAAGTGACGTCACGCGACAGCGACATCTAGTATCGAGGAGCGGCATGTTGTCGTATAATGTTTCTCTCTTATGCATACTAGAGGGCGTTGGTGAATAATAGTTTTGCTACAATCTCCCCCTCAGTTCCCGAAGACGTCTCGGCGAGAGGAACTGGAGATTAGTGTTTTCTGGGACGTCCACGGCCTCTTGTACTAGCGGGAAGTGAGGTCTGGGTAACCATCTTCTTTGCAGGGCGTCCCCTTTTTCTGAACGGTTGTATAGGCTCAGGAACCTTTGTGGAGTTTTCTCCTTTGTATGGGGTTAGAGCAGACGTATGATATAGTCCGATCGAATTTCCGGGAGTATTCGGTGATGCTACTTTATAGGACGCAGGACCGCGCTGGTGCACTATAATATATGGGCCATCTCTTCTGGTCGCAAATTTAGCTGTAACTCCCTGATTTCCTCTGCTGATTGGGTGTATGATGACAAAAACCAGATCGCCTGATCTGTACTGAGGATAGTTGCGTCTCTGTCGGTCAACATTTTCTTTGTGAGCTTGTTCCCTTGTGGAACAAGTAGTGCTATTCATTACGAATCGAATGACAGAAAGTAGCTATATCCGTCTGTTATGTTTCACTGGATGCTCTTCTTTCTTCCTTCTCCCCCTGGACGAGAACTACTCCGAGTGCAAAACTACTGGCATCTGTCTGTGGGATGAAGGGTTTGGTTCCATCATATTGAGCGGTGCACGCCGTGAAGGATCCTTGCCTGGTGGGTGAGATTTTCTCCCCCTGGACGAGAACAGCTCCGAGTGCCACTTGCCACTGGCAGGTCTTAATAGTTTGACGTCGTGATTCTTCCTGAACGCGGGACGCACTTGTGCTGATCCTCTTCGGGCCCGCCGTTGGTCGCCAGTTTGTAGGGGGGGGGTTCTTTTTGAAGGGATGTAAGTCACCGGTTCCGGCGCAGGAAGAAGTCTTGAGTTCGTGTAGGCAAAGATTGAATGTACTTTTACACAGGTTTTATAGCTAGGGCCGTTCCACTCTGCCTTTTCCCGGTAGGGATGAAGGAGGGGAAGAGGGGTCCTCTAACCAAAAAATAAATATGACAATGATTATCAAGATACGTAATACGTTTCAACTTAGCAGTGAGGTCCCATGCAGTTATTCCAGGAAGGACGTAACAGACGGATGCAACACTGGTTCAGTCTTACAAAATAAAAATATTCTACGACAGGTCATTAAATCACGGAGACTCTTAACATCGCGATTCAGAAAAGTGACGTCACGCGACAGCGACATCTTGTATCGAGGAGCGGCATGTTGTCGTATAATGTTTCTCTCTTATGCATACTAGAGGGCGTTGGTGAATAATAGTTTTGCTACAGGTGTTATTATTGTTATAAATATCGTTTATTTCAGGTATTAACCCATAAAAATATAACAAAAAACAAAATATTAAAAATATCTCAATATATTAAATTAAAACCAAAACAGATTAAAAAAAACTGAAAAGTTATAATTGAATTTAAAAATTTATTTTGTTATTTTATGAACATTTTCCGACTGCTTTTTGCCTAAACTATCTCAATAATATATTTATAGATTTTTCTCATAAAGAGTATAATATCCTATTGTAATAATATGCAAACAAACCTATCTAAATATATAATATAAAAGCGAAAGGTCACTCACTCACTCATCACGAAATATCGAAAACCGCTTGACGTATAAAGATGAAGTTTGGCAGGGAGGTAGTTTATAGTTAGTAGACGTCCGCTAAAAACGGATTTTGCGACAGGGCCGGATTAAGAAGGTCTAATGGCTCTCGCAAGTAGACACCGGGAGCGAAGTCGCGGGCAGCAGCTAGTAGATAATATAAAAATAATCGCCGAAATGTATAAGCGCTTAACTTATTTATTTAATTTAATTATAATAAAACAATTATGTTTCACTACAAAGAACTAAATAGTGTAAATAAAATGATGTTACGATTATATGTTTTATCTCGCTTTTCATTCGAGAATTTAAAAACGTTACAACCAATTGTGTAGTTGTAATTTACAACAGATATGTGTTTTATGACTCAATTTTGCGAAAAAGTGATGTTTATTTTTGAGAAAATCATCATCTGCCTAGCCTTTTAAGGGTTCCGTACAAAAAAACGGAACCCTTATAGGATCACCCGTGCGTCTGTCAGTCCGTCCGTCTGTCACAGCCAATTTGCTCCAAATCTACTGGACCAAATCAGGTGGGATAGTGTAATCCTATGTCCCAAACACAGATGTGCAAAGTAAATAAATATTTTTTTAAATAGGGGTCATTTTCGGGGGACAACTTAGGAAATTAAAAAAAAAAGTTTTGTAAACCTTACTGCATAATTATATATATCAAATGAAAGGGCTCGTTATGGGAATCTTAAATATATTTTTGTTATTATTGTTAAATAAATAGTTTTGATTTTATTTATGTAAGAAGACGTTAATTGGCCGTTCCCTCCCTGATCTCTGAAACTACTGAGGCTATTTTGAAAAAAATACAAAATATAGTTCATTTGTAGATTACAGGACAACCTATAAGAAATCTATCAATCTATACATATAATAAAACAGTAAAAAAACTGTGTCTGTACATTGAATTTATTAAAAAAAAATAATTTAGGGGGGTTTAGAAACAGTAATAGAGCACGAATCCAAAAAAAAATTCTGTCTGTTTGTCTGTTTGTTTGTACACGCTAATCTTCGGAACTGCTGGACGGATTTGAATGTTTTTATTTTTGTTGTATAGGTATTAAGTCTGGGCAACATATAGGCTATAATTTATCTTGGAAACTTGAACACCTAATGCAGATCCGCAACAGACCAGCTAAACTATAAGAGATACAAAAATGGTACCATAGCAAAAATTGTTCCACGTGATGAGCATATTCTGCTGAGAGAATAAATTTGAAGATCTGGAACACCTGATGTGGAACTCCAAGAGCCCAGCTACACCATAACACATAATACCCACTCAGTATATCGAGACCTTCCTTAAGAATGAGTTTTGGCCGGAGGGTGTCGTGTATCGGCGATTCCGCGGAAGGCTACGCGACACCACGCAGCGCAAAATGACGCCGTCGCTTCGTGTTCAATAGTTGAATTATATTTTTTTTTGTGGTTTTTTATAAGTATGTATGATAGTCTGTAAGGTATTTATGTTATGGGTCTTTGATACCCGAAATAAATGGTTTATTATTATTATTATTATTATTATTATTAATAGGAATGACGTCTTAGCAAAAGTTGTTCGGTCTGATGAGCATTTCCTGTTGACCTATAAAAATCGAAGATCAGAAACATCTGATGTGGAAATCAAAGCTATCACTAATTTTATTACCGTAAAGCTGTCACTAATTTCACTGTATATTATAAAATAACATAAGCTGGGAGTACCTCCACGCGGTGAAGGCGGTAACAGTTTAGGACTGATTTTTGATGACGCTGGTCAAAACTCCCTTTTTTTTATCGTTTAAATATAACTTCCTGCTTATGTTATTTGAGTGTTTAATTTCCTTTACACGGTTGCCTACCCGGTAACGCAGGGGAGCAGTCACTTAGATTTTAATTGATCAGGTATCTCTTCACAATAAAACTATAACCATGCCTAGAAAGAGGTAAAATCTTTCCCAATGTTCCAAAGGAGCTAAAAGATTGAGGATCATAAGACCCCAAGAATCTACCAAAGAGCGTCAGGAGAGACTTGATGCTGTTCGAGAACATCAGGCTGCAAATCGCTCCGTAGAAAACTCTTCAGATCGCGAAGCACGTCTGCGTTCTCAGCGTATTTACGCATCTACATCCAGGTCTCTAGAGACAAGTGGGGAACGTGATGCGCGACTGACCGCTGATCGTGAACGTCACGCATTGTCTCGCGAGTACGAAACGTTCACGAATAGAGAATTGCGCTTAAGTTCCAAGCGTATCTACGCATCGACTTCTAGGTCTCTAGAGACAAGTGGGGAACGTGATGCGCGACTGACCGCTGATCGTGAACGTCACGCATTGTCTCGCGAGTCGGAGACGTTCATGGATAGAGAATTGCGCTTGAGTTCTCAGCGTATCTACGCATCTGCTTCTAGGTTTCTAGAGACAAGTGCGGAACGTGATGCGCGACTGTATGCTGGTCGTGAGCGACATGCATTGTCTCGCGAATCGGAAACGTTTACCGATACAGAATCACGCTTGAGTTCTCAGCGTATTCGCACATCTACTAACAGGTCTTTTGAACCGAGTGCTGATCGAGATTATCATACATTGTCCCGAACATGCACACAACAAAATATTCATAATCAGTTAGAAAGTAAGAGAGAAAGAATTGCTGGAGTACGACATGAAGAGACAGAAGAAGAGCGCAACGAACGTTTGAATTCTGATCGACTTCGACATTCTCTGAACAGAATGTCAATATCATCTAAAGAATCGGATGTGTCTCAGATATAGCCGTAGGGCATGGCGACCTTCCTTGGGTTGATAAGGAACGGAGTGTATTTACGTATACTCCTAAGATTGACTACGCCACATATTCCGCCATCGGAGGTATGATTCAAAATTGTACTTTTTGAACATCTCGAATCGTATCGCGCATCCCGTTGGTTTCCCGTCCCCGGGCTCTTAGAATTCGACATCAGACGTATCAGATCTTCGATTTTGCTGACCCCGTTGTCGCTGGCATAAGCAACAGGATCCGCGTACGAAGTCGCGGGCAGAAGCTAGTTGAATAATAAAGATTGAATAAAAACATTTGACTTTGGCGTTGTACGGAACCCTCTCCACACGAGTTAAGTTCAGTTAGCCGGTTTTTCTAAGCTGGAGTTGGCTTCAAGTCTAATTAGATGCAAATGGATACCAGTGTTTTATATGGAGCGACTGCCTGTCTGACCTCCACAACCCAGTTACTGGGTAACACGATACCCCTTGGTAAGACTGTCACACTTTCTGGCTTCTGACTACCCATAAAGACTGTCAAAAATCTACGAATAACAGTCGGGATCAACGGCTTCGTTTGCTGAATATATGTTACGGCTAAAACCCGAAGTGCAGCTGCACCTAGTTCTAACCGGCTAGAACTAGGTGTACCCGGTAGCAGTTGGTTACTTATCTTCGGTTAGAACTAGGTTTAGCCTTCTTCATATATTCTTATCTTGCGTTTCCCAATTCATTCGATTTCGTATTACCCCCGTAGGCTAGACATCTTACCCCAGACAAGCCATGTCAGTCCGAAACAAGATTTATAATTGTGTTGAATAATACAAGTATTATGTACTGAAATGAAATGTACGCATTTTGTGGTGGTCAGAAGGACTTACATTTGTTCATCTTATGAAATATATAGCCTATCATCACGGAATTAAAAGGTCACCTTACCAGGCTATGTTTGGTTGTGTCATAAAAGTGGGCCTAAGATCTTCAGCACTATCTAACAGAAAGTTTCCTCCGTGCAAAATAGGTGACACAGTTTGGGTGAAAATTCCTGACGTTAATAGAGGTAGAGGCGACTTTCCCAATGTTTTAATGGTTGTACTTGAATGTAATGAATGATGATGGATTGTATAAATTGGGTAACCAGTTTGGCACTATTACTGAATTATTTTCTAGGAATCAATTCACTGTATGCGAGACCAAATTTTTAGACGTTGATATTGTTTTACCAAAAAAAAAAACATTACGCCAAATAGCTAGTGCCCTGTCTACAATAGGGGATATTACTGCAATGTTCTGGCACCAGAGTGCAGCACTAGCATGATCCGTAAACAGTTTTTCGACGACTCGTTCAAAGCGTGAAATTCTGCCTTTAATTGAGTTCAAAATTGGGAAGTGTATTATATTATACAATAATGCATCAGTGCTGTGTATTTCGTTGTAGAAATGAAGGGAATAATTCATTTCCAAAAGAAGAAAATGATCGAAAACTTTGGAAAGCAGCTAAAAATCGCTCTAAAATATGTTCAGGTTAAGTATTCCGGTGAGATAGTCGTATTTACAGAATAACGTCCACTTTTATCATGTAAGACAACCAAATATGATTTTATTCTGAGCATAACCTAGAATTCACTTTCAAATGGCCGTAGGATGCCATAATATAGTTAAAGTACAGTTAGGTAAGTAAGATTAATTAAAACTTTGATATATTTTCACTAAATACCTAGTTATTACAATTTATAACATAATATAACAAGAATACGAGGTTATGGTTTACGGAATGTGCTAGTGGCGCCCTATGCGTCGAGTTTCGCGTAATGTTTCCTATTGGAGGACAAGGATACAAAAGATGCCATTACAAAAGTAACTGTGTGCGTTTCGACCGCGCGGCCACGGTGATATTTCGAAAAAAAAAAAAACTATTCCAAGATTGTAAAAGTTGATTCCCAAAACCATAAATTTGTCGAAGATATGGTTAAAAAGTTATAAGGGTTTGAACGTGGCCGCGCCATTGAAACGCGGACAACCGCGCGGCCACGGAGATCTTGAAAAACTAAGCGTAGCAGAGACCTAAAATTCAGGTAAATAACAGATTGAATTTGTAAAAAAAAAGTAAAAATACCTATAGAAAAAATCCTAGGTTTATATTTTAGGAGCTGCAAGTCAAAAACCCCATGGCCGCGCCATTGAAACGGGAATAACACGTTATCGCCGATATCACGCTGAAAATGCATCGCAGACGTCTGAAATTCATTGTAAAATCTAGATTTGAATTTGCCGAAAATGTAAAAAATATACAAAAAATACCTAGGTTTATATTTTAGGAGTTGTAAGACTAAAACCCCATGGCCGCGCCATTGAAACGGTGGAAAACACGTTATCGCTGATATCTCGCTGAAAAAGCATCGCAGAGGTCTGAAGTTTTTTGTAATACCTAGATTTGAATTTGTCGAAAATGTAAAAATATGCAAAAAATACCTAGGTTTATATTTCAGGAGCAGTAGTGCGGTATCGCGTAAAAATAAGTTTTGATTATCTATTGAAACAGAAGGGCATAAATGAAAAAGGCAGAACTGTCTAGTACACACTGGTTTAATAAAATCAATAGTCAATCAAACAGAGTTTTAGCTTACTTGGATAATTGCAGCAACAAGAGAGAGAAAATGAGCTCGCATGGCATTAAATAGCATTTCCCCCACCGAAGGCGTCCGGTATTTATGGCGGTAGCTTGAGTTGACTTGGCTTGGCTAGGATTGGCTGGCTTGAGTGGCGTCCTGTGATTGGCTCAGGCGGTGTGGTGTAACATTCGGCCGTCCTGCAACAATGATTGCTCCCGCAATGGGAGTGAACTTGGTTAACTTTCAAGTAGGTCAATAAGGTCATCAGTTTCAAGTTGTTCGTCAGAACTACTGGCACTGTCAGATATAGGGACCGTGCTGCGATAAGGTCTTAAGGAATCAACTGCAACCAAGCCTGTGAAGGCTTTGTACCCTCGGAGTCCCTTGATACTTCGGATCCTATATCTATCATTGCCCACCACCTTAGTTACAATATATGGGCCTGAGTAAATGTCATCTAGTTTAGTGTTAACTTTTGTGGCACTGCTTGTCGGTGCTTGCCGCCATAGTACTAAGTCAGCCTTTTTGTAGATATGGCTTGTTTTGCGTTTCTTGTCAAAGTTCCGCTTCATCCTATCGCTTGCTACCCTTAACTGAGCACTAGCTTTGTTACGCCTAACCTCCACTGACTCACTTATACTTTCGTCAGTCATAACATCACAACGTGGCCTAGAACTTTTGGCAAACATCAAATCATAAGGCCTGTAGGTTGTACTTTCATTTGTGGTATTGTTGATACTCCAGAGAATGTCTGGTAAGCTGTTGGCCCAATTATTTACAGCTTCGCTAGGGTCTGTGGCGCGCAACGCATTTAATATGGTCCGGTTCGAGCGTTCTACTTGACCATTGGCTCGCGGGCAAGCAACTGAAGTCAAGATATGTCTAAACTGTCTGTCCGTTGAAAACTTCTTAAAATATCTACTGGTGAAAGCCTTTCCATGATCAGTTACAAGTTTATCCGGGTATCTAAATAAGCTAAATATTTTTTTTAGTGTTCTAATACTTTCTACTGAATTAACCGTTTGAGTGGGCTCAGCAATAACGAATTTTGAAAAAGCATCTGTCATAACTAGCATATACTGATAACCTTTCAATGTTTTGCAAAAAGGGCCTAAATGGTCGTCATGCACCATGAGCATAGGCTCTGTAGGTTTGGGAATAGGGAACAATTTTCCTTCTTTCTTTCCATGATCATTTTTACCATATTTTTTAACATATTTTTGAATGTAGCGAGTCATTTTGGGAAACCAATAATCTTTTTTTATTAAATTCATACATCTTTGGATACCTACATGTCCAATATCATCATGGTGCATCTGGACCAGCCTCCATCGAGCTAATGCTGGCACTACAAGGCGATTACCATGCAATGTCTTTCTATATAACCTATCATTTAAGATCACATAATTGTTGGTTATTTCAGTAGCAGCTGAGCCATCTCTAAGCTGGTCAATGATTCGTTTTAATTTGTCGTCCTGGTACTGGACGGTATAGAACCAGTCTGACACTTCAAGGCGATTGACATTTCTAATATCGACTGGGTTCCTACTTAACGCGTCTACGTGTTGCATTCTTTCCCCGGATCTATACTCTACACTCATATCAAAGTCTTGGATTGACAACCACCATCTGGCAATGCGCGGGATAATGTCACGTTTGGTTAGTGTGGCATGAACAGCTGTGCAGTCAGTCACGATCTTAACGTGTTTACCTACAATATACACCCTAAATCTACGCAACGATTCGACAACGGCGAGCGTTTCAAGCTCGTAACTATGGTACATGCTTTCTTCTTAGCTAGTTACCCTACTAAAATACATAACGGGGCGTAGTGAATTATCATTCTGTTTTTGCAACAAAATGCCAGCGATACCTGATTTGCATGCATCTGTGTGAATCTCCGTTGACAGTGCAGGGTTATATAAAGCAAGTATGGGTTTTGTACACAAACACTTTTAGTTTTTCAAAACTATTAGATTGTTCACTGCCCCAATGCCACACAGCGTTTTTCTTTGTTAAATCTGTTATTGGGCGCGCAATTATTGCGAAATTTTGAATAAATTTACGGAAATAACTACATAACCCAATAAATTGACGTATCTCGTGAATGTTACTAGGAATAGGAAACCGCGACACTGCTGCCAATTTCGATTCACCAGGTTGAATGCCATCCGATGAAATTTCATGTCCTAGATATGTGATTTTATTTTGTAAAAATGAACACTTATTCATATTTAGCTTTAAATTTTCTAAATTAATTTTTTGAAGAATCTGCTCTAAAATGTCTAAACCAGACTGCACATCGACTGAAGGTAGTAACAAGTCGTCGAAAAATGCTAATACCTCGCATTCGTTCGAAAAGTCGTTAGAAGTTTTCATCCTACCGTCTTTAGAAGCGTTATTGGAATTTCGTATAGAATCTACGATTTGGTTTATGAACCGCATAAAAACAGACGGTGCGTTAGCTAGACCAAACGGAACACGGGTATATTTAAAGTGACCCTGCGGTGTTATAAAAGCTGTTTTGTGTATGTCTTCAGGGGCGATTTTAACCTGATGGTAACTTTGTGCTAAATCAAGACTTGTGAAAAAATTCTAGCCTGCTAACTTCGAGACCATTGGGTAATGGATACCTATTGTTCAGTACAGGAACATAATAAATAATAGGCGACTCAAACGATAGAACAACTTATATTAACAGTTATAAATTGACAACATTGGTTGTGCAAAGGAAGGCGATCTATCGACGAGTGCGTGTGCGCGGCGTTGTATGGAACAGTAGGGCCTTTGACCATATTGACCCCCTTCTCTCCTCTCAGTCCCCGCGGACATCGTCATGCAGCTGTAGATGCGTTGACATATTCCCGGCCCTGGAAAGCTTATCAGCTTTCAAGCTTCGCTTCTTCATCCGGCCTTGGGAGCAGACAGATTCGGTTGAGTGCGCGCCGGACGGTCCCTCGCGCTGTATTAATGTCAGCGACGCGCGTTACACCATCAGATCCCGGGAACAACCTCTGAATACGCCCGAGACGCCAGTATAACGGTGGAGCATTGTCTTCCTTCAATATGACCAAGTCATCTATTTGTAGGGTCTCCACGGATTTAGTGCGCCACTTGGTCCTCGTCTGAAGCTCAGCGATGTATTCATGGCTCCAGCGCTGCCAGAAGTGTTGTCTTATCTGCTCAAGGCGCTTGAACCTGTCAAGACGATTGGCATTAGAGGCTTGTAGACACGGAGATGGCAGTGACTGGAGCGGTCTACCAATCAAAAAGTGGCCCGGGGTCAAGGGATAGAAATCAGTGGGTGAGGAGCTTAATGGACATATAGGTCGGCTATTGAGGATACTCTCTATTTGAGCGAACAGAGTAGACAATTCCTCGAAGGTAAGATGAGCAGTCCCTAATATCCTAGCCAAATGGAACTTGGCAGATTTCACACCGGCTTCCATCAAGCCATTGAAGTGAGGAGCGTATGCAGGTGAGAAACGAAATTCGACGCCCTCGTTAGCGGCAAAATCAATAATGGAATGGGCATTACTGTCAATGAATTCTTTAAGCTCCTTAGATGCGGCAACAAAGTTTCCACCATTGTCGCAAAATACTTGATTTGGTAGACCTCTCCGAGAAACAAAACGTCTTAAACTTAAAATGAAAGCATCCTTTGAGAGTTCACTCACTGCTTCCAAATGAATGCACTTATATCTAAAACATATAAAAATACACAAATAACATTTTGTTATTTTACAACCGCGACCTTTGCGATCCGTAATCATAAAAGGGCCAGCAAAATCAGTCCCCACAGTGCGAAAAGGAAAATCAGGAACTAGTCTTTCGGCAGGTAGGTTTCCCATGATATTTTGCATCGTTTTACCTTTAAAACGCCTACAAACGTTGCAATTACGAGCTGTTCGCCGAGCTAAATTTCTTCCACCAATAGGCCAAAAACGAGTGCGAATTGACGCTAGCAAGGCTTGTGGACCAATGTGCAAAAGCCGGCGGTGTTCCTGTTGGAACACAAGATGGGTAAAATGGTGTTTGTGGCTTAATAGCATGGGATGTTTCATGTCAAAGCTACATTCCGAAGTTTGGATTCGACCACCTACTCTGATAATTCCTTCATACAAAAAAGGATTAAGTGCGGCAATATGAGATTTCGAATTAAGTGGTTTTCCTTTGACTAGGAAATCAAATTCTTTGGGGAACGATTCTATCTGGGATATGTAAACTAATGTTTTGAGAGCCTTATTAAGCTCTTCGACAGTCAGTGAGCCTGTGTATTTATTACTAGGATTTTTGCAATTATTAATAAACCTGTTTATGTAACAAAAAATGTGTTGAAGACTTTTTAAATTAGAGTATTTATTTAGTTGAAGGGATGTGTTTGTGCTAACGATAGCAGTAGGATGTGCCTTAACTTCAGGTAAATCGTTAGTGTCAGTATTAGTTCGTGACTGTGCACTAGGCCAATTAGACTCGGGTACTAACAAGAACTCGGGTCCATGCCACCACAGGCCACATTCAGCGACTTCTTGTGGGTTTACGCCACGGGACAGTAAGTCAGCTGGGTTGTGTTCCGTGGGAACGTGGCGCCACGAATTGGTGTCAGTCAGTTCCCTGATTGTGGCAACTCTATTGGCGACAAACGTTTTTAAATTGGATGAACCGATACGTAACCAACTAAGTACAATATTTGAGTCGGTCCAATAAACATGTCTTGCTATGTTACGTCGCAAGGCCTTTGTTACAGAAGAGCACATTTCAGCCGCAAGTAGAGCACCTGAGAGCTCGAGTCGCGGAATTGTAATCGAGTTTGATGCGGGTGCAACGCGAGATTTGGCACACAATAACTGGACGTGTACTTGTCCTTCCTTTGTTATGGACCGTAGGTACAAGCACGCACCGTAAGCACGCTGAGATGCGTCACAAAAACAGTGCATTTCAACACACATTGGTTCAGCAATAGATACCCATCTCGGCACAGAGAAGGTAGATATTGACTCAAGACCTTCACTGAAAGTTTTCCATGTTTTTACTACCTTTTCTGGTGCAGGATCATCCCAGTCAAGCTTAAGTGACCATAAGGTTTGAATTAAAATTTTGGGAACGATAGTGCACAAGGATAGGAGCCCCAGGGGATCGAAGATTTTGAATGTTGATGACAGGATGCTCCGCTTAGTAACAATAGACAAAAGGTCTACTGTGATAGGAAAGTGAAGGCTGTCTGATGAAGGATTCCAATCCAGGCCTAGAGTATTAGTCGACTGACTTAGTTTAAGGTTTCCGCCAGACTGGACCTCATCTAAAGGCAGTATAGAAGGTAAATTTGATCGATATTTTCGAAGATTGAAGCCAGCGCTAAGAAGAACTGTAGAAGTTAATTGTTGAATAGAACGAAGCTGATTTTCATCATCATCACTAGTTAACAGATCATCGACATAAGTATCTTGCTGAATAACTGTTTTGATTAAATCATCATCGCATTCTTCACCTACTTGCCATAGACACTTGGTGGCAAGATAACTAGCGCTAGCATATCCGTAGGTAACCGTATTAAGCCTGAGAGTTTGCAATGGTTTATCTTCCGCATCACGCCACAGAATCAGCTGCAAATTACGGTGAGACTCGTCTATCAATACCTGGCGGTACATTTTTTCAATATCCGCCGACAATACATACCGGTATTGACGGAATCGAATAAGGATATTGAAAAGAGAGTCTTGAATTGTAGGGCCTATCATTTGAATGTCGTTTATAGACAAACCAGATGTGGTGCGAGCTGACGCGTCAAAAACGACACGAAGGCGAGTGGACTCACTGTCCTCGCGAATGATCGGGTGATGCGGAACAAAGTAGGCTCTCTCAGGTCGGTCTACCTCGGAGATTGACAGGTGACCTAGTTTGTGGTACTCATTTATGAATTCCACATAAGAAGACTTAAGGTCAGGCTGCCTGTGAAATCTGCGTTCCAAATTAAGAAATCTACGCTTAGCCATAAAATAAGATTCACCTAGACAATCTGTTTCATCAATGAGTGGCAGCTTGACACAAAACCTACCCTGTTTTGTTCGTTTCGTGTGTTGCAAAAAATGAAGTTCACAAGCCTTTTGTTGGTCAGTAAATAGGGGTTTTTGTGGCAAGCTTTCCAGCTCCCAGAATTTTTCCAAATCGTTGTGAAGTTCGATTAATTTGTAATTTTTTTCAATGTTAGCTAAGTTGCATTTGATTTCTGTGTTGTTGTTATGAGTGTTATAGTGTAAGGGACCTGCGATGAGCCATCCTAGCTTCGAATCATGTAAGGTAGGGTTGCCTTTTCCTAAAGAGTGCTGCTTGGTACCTATCATGTCCCAAAACAAGTCAGCACCGATAAGCAATCCTATTTCAGAAGGCTCAAAAAAGCTGGGGTCTGCTAACTCGAATGATTTTAAGTTTAAATGTGTAATGTTTAAAGAAGTTTTAGGTATTTTTCCTGTAATTTGGGGTATGACTATGCATGACGTAATGACGCTGTATGGACGTACTTTTGATTGTATACGTATAGTACAACGTTCTGCATTAAGTTTGAGTACAGTGTTACCTATACCAATAACATTTTTTGTGTTTGAGCTCAACGCAGTTAAATTTAATTGTTCCTTTAAGTACTCTGTGATGAATGAAGACTGACTGCCGTTGTCTAATAATGCTTTTGTAGTTACCAATTTATTGTTGACAGGATTAATTATGTCAACCAACGCAGTACATAATAATGTCTCAGAGTGTGTATGTGAAGAATTTGTGTCTGAAACAGTTGACATAGAAACGGGCATAGAATCTGTATTGCTAGTGTCAGGGTCTGCAGGCTTATGTAGATTAGTATTGTGACGTTTTTTACAAATTCTGCATGTTCCTGGTAATCTACACGCACGCTTTATATGACCTTTACGCAAACAGTTTGTACATAATTTTGATTTCGTTACAAAAGCTAGTCTGTCATCAATTGGTTTGGACTTAAATTGTGGGCATTCATGAATGTGATGAGAGTCGCTATTACAAAAGACACATTTATGAATACCTTGAGACGATTGGTCAGGTTGTTCAGCAGATACAAATGACTTTGTGTGAGAAGTGGGAGTTTGCTTAGAACTTTGAGTGTGATTAGGTGATGATTTAATGCCCTTATCTTGTTTACTGCGATAAACGGACTCAAGTACATCCGCTCGACCCTTAATAAATGACATAAAATCATCTAGAGTAGGCATCTCCAAAGCACTAACATTACTATGTATGTATTCTTCCCATTTAAGACGCGTATTACTGTCTAATTTTGCTGCGAACATGAATATGATTACGGTATCCCAATGGTCGGTTGGCTGCTTCAAAATATTTAAGGCACGTAAATTTTTGCTAATGTGGTCTACAAGAAACCTTAAAGATTTATCTGACTCGCGCAGCGGTTCAATGCTGAACAAAGACTTTAAGTGATTATTTATCAACTGGCGTACATTATTGTAACGGTTACAAAGACAATAATTATCCTGAGGCATGGAGTATTCCATGCCTCAGGATAATTATTGTCTGTAACTTCAAGGTTACTGATCACACGAGCAGCTTCACCCTCCAAATAAGAATTTAAATAGTGAAATTTGTGTATATTTTTTATTTTATAATTGTTATGTATTAATGAACTAAATGTATCACGAAATTCCAACCATTTGTAGAAGGTGCCATCAAAATTGCTTATCTTAATAACTGGCAAACGAAACCCTATAACCTCATTATCCTCTTCATCGGCTGTGGTGAAACTGCTGCTGTGTTCAAGTGCCGACTTTTTTGTCGAACTATTTTGCGAAATAATTTCCTGTGCCTTTGCGATTGAATTGTGGAAAGCTTGTTCAATCAATTCTCTTGTATCTAATTCAGTACTTAAACTTTTTTCATCTATTCCCTCGATTTGATTCTGCACGCCATCGAATTCGACAAATAACGCCTCAATTTTTACAAGTTTCTGTGTAAGTACGTTAACTTCAGTAGGAGTAAGTTTTTTCCCTTGATATTCATCTAATTGATTATTAAATTTAGTGACACGTCCTTTTATTGAAGCACGTTTTAACTGTAATGATTTATAAGTCTCCATACTAATGAAGTGAACGCGCAAACAAAGTGATTAGTTAACAATAACAAGTAGTAAATGCATACGATACGCTCCTCGCTTCAATAACAGCTGACTCGGAAACCGGTCTGGATCTGGTGATAACGGCGCGGGAGCGCCCGCGCAGCAGCAGCACTCGATACGCGGCCGCAGTGCGCGCGAGGTCTCAGTATGCGACGTTGTGAACAAGCGAAGGACGCACGGCAGCTGGAATAGATTGTTGGAATGCTTTGTATATTTATGCAGGGATAAACAGTAAGAAGTATAGGCTTGCAAAGATAATATTGATTAGCGGTGAGATTGGGCAAACTATTACTTAATGATGTGATAAGATAAGTGACTGAAGTAGGCATAGGCTAGGCTAGGCAATTAGATAAACGAAAGTTGCTTTGTTTTTTAAATCGCTGCTATAGTGATTACGTGCTAGTATGTATGAAACAACGAATAAATGAATGCGTTAATGACGTAGCTACTTAGCACATTATGTACAGAATAGGTTTAGCTATTATGATTTTAATTGTAAATAGTAGCAGCTTGTTGGCAATATGATTATTGCAATGTAGACTTTCAAGTCAAAAAGGATGCATAGTATTGCGACAGTAGGTAACTTGAAATTAGCTACTTATTAATGGTAGGTATTACGAAGTGGTGTAATAAGCTAAAGAAGAGTGTCGGTAGGTGACAGCAATTATAGATTAGGAATGTACTATTAGAGTTTAAGAAATAAGACTTAGGTAAACAATAGTAGTGAAAATTAGGCTTACTTGCTAATAGGGTATGAAGCCTAAGGCTATAAAATTTAGGATTCCTATTTAGCAAAATAATGATTCCTTGTCTCTCTGCTCACACAAATAAAAAGTAAGGGATAATAGTGTGGTAATGTAAGGATTAATTATGGAACGGGCTCACTTTTGGCTGGCAAAAACCGGTGCTGTGGCACGTAGACACTGATGACGTCAGCTTGGCCGGCTTGCGATGGCTGCAAAAGTGGTTGTTCTTGCTGTTTCTTGACCGTATGCTGTCCTTGTGCTGCGCTGGGTGGCGTGCTGCGATTGTAGTCCGTCTTCTCTGCTTTCTCGAACGTTCGCAAAAGCGGAAATCGGTTTGACCGCTACGACCTTTGTCCCGGCGACACGCGGCGCGGTATCGGCACCGTCCGATGATGCGACAGTAATAGTTGTTACGGAATTATTTTCACGGTCGCCACTTTATGTTCAGTACAGGAACATAATAAATAATAGGCGACTCAAACGATAGAACAACTTATATTAACAGTTATAAATTGACAACATTGGTTGTGCAAAGGAAGGCGATCTATCGACGAGTGCGTGTGCGCGGCGTTGTATGGAACAGTAGGGCCTTTGACCATATTGACCCCCTTCTCTCCTCTCAGTCCCCGCGGACATCGTCATGCAGCTGTAGATGCGTTGACACCTATCTTTGACTGTGATGGCGTTAAGCGCCCGATAGTCGACACATAGCCTGCTGTCGCCGTTCTTCTTTTTTACAAGGATAACTGGAGAAGCAAAACAAGACTCGCACTCTCGGACAATACCAGCGTCTAATAACTCGGAAACTTTGGATCTAACTATATTCTACTCGCTATGGGACAAACGGTAAGGTTGGCGGTATGTAGGCTGTTCACTTGTTAATTTTATTTTCATTTGTAATAAATCTGTACATCCTAAGTCTTGTGTTTTACTCGCAAAACAGTTACTGTAATTCGTCAATAAAGTGATTAAACTATCGTGATCATTTCTATTCAATTTACCCGACCTGATATCATCTACGTTCACTCCCCCAATTGCGCTTACATTGGCTAGGCTAGTGTGTAACAGAGACGCAATAGGATGACTGTAGTCATTATTGGCTTTGGCTGCGTAAAGTGTAATTTTGTAGGCTAACCTGAACATCCGGTAGTGGCGAAGTGATGCAGCTGTCGGCTCTGGTCAGTACTTCGCCAGGCTGCCAGATGATGTTTTGAGCGCCATTGTTGATGATCTTGATATACCCGACGGAGCCTCGTAGCAGGGTGGCTGGAATAGAGTAGGTTAAACCTCGCAGCTCATAATGTTGTGGCGTAGTGACGATATTGTTATCTTCATCGTTGTCTAACACGTTAACTTTGATGATTGAAAGTCCGGCCAGTTGGCGCTCTTCTCCTGCAGTGACGACCTTGAAGCGAGTGCGTTCTTCGATTACATCCATGTGTCTTGTAAAGTCGGTCTCTTGTTTGAGGGTGGCTTTTCCTTCGGCGACCACCAAAGTCATGCCGTCGCTGTTGATAATCGGCTGCCCAACCAATAGATTTATATTCCCCATATCCACATTTGATAAATGAGCGATATAGGGGATAAGTATGTCATCGATTTCCAGCTGGAAAACTACTTCCCCGCAGCTAGGTAAATGTTCTCCAGAGAATCCTTTGAGGACGGTGTTAGACGGGTTGATTTCGAGATTCAGTAGTTTTGACACGTGAGTACAGAGCACGTTAACTTGACTGCCGGTATCAATGTAAGACTTAACGTATATGCCATTGATTTTTACCGTTTTTTCGTAGATTTTGTTGTGGTTCTGTAGAAACTTGATTTCTTTGACTTTATCATCGGCTGGTGTTCCAGGTTTCGGGGCGTTTACGCAGCGCGTAAAAATGTGGCCTTGCTTACCGCACTTGAAGCATGTTCGCGAATCTGGATATGGGCAGTTACGTAGTATGTGGCCCATTTTTTCACAGCGCGGACACGGGTCTGTGTCAGGGTTAATAGGGTTATATTTTTTATCGTTTCCTTGTCGATTATTGATATCCTTGTTTGGCGCACGTATTCCGCTTGATGTTGACGGCGGTTGGTAGTCATCCAGTGCACAAAGAAACCTTTCGTATAATTCTTCAGGAAGGGCGTACTGGTAAGCTCTCGCATTCGCTTGGAGTGATTGTGGTAGACCGCGAATGATGCAGGAAACAGTGGCGTTGTCGGACAACTTACACCGAAAGCACATGGCCACTTTGTCCTGGTAGTATTTCGTCATCGATTCCGTAGCTTGTTTCTTCCTGTTCATCATCTCTTCTAACATGTTCCCGAAATCACGATGTCTGGGAAACGCGCGCATTAACATCTGCTTCCAAATTTCCCAGGAATAATCGTATTCATCAAGACGATTGTACCATCTTCGAGCTTGACCTCTTAATCTATCTTGCAGGTAAAATGACTTCGTAGTTTCACTCCAGCCATGAATTTCGCCGAGTTGATCAATCTTTTTGAGCCGACACAGTAGTGCATTCTTCACTGTCGGGGTCGAACTCTGGTATCAGTGAGGCCGCGCGGAGTTCTTTTCTAGTGGTGATGGAGGGTATTTCTTCGTTTAACTCACACATGGCTTTTTGTACCTCGGTTGCTAAAAGTCTTCTAAGGATTTTTCGGGCTGGAGGTGACTCTGGTGATGTGACGTCATCTTCATTGCCGTTTGTTTCAGATGCATCTTCACATTGCGATTCACGCCTACCTGCCCTACGGCCTAGTCTTGACGCATCGGTGTGATTACGCTTCATAGCTTTTTTTATTTATCCCACTTCTGAGACGAAACAGAAGGGCATAAATGAAAAAGGCAGAACTGTCTAGTACACACTGGTTTAATAAAATCAATAGTCAATCAAACAGAGTTTTAGCTTACTCGGATAATTGCAGCAACAAGAGAGAAAAATGAGCTCGCATGGCATTAAATAGCATTTCCCCCACCGGAGGCGTCCGGTAGTTATGGCGGTAGTTTGGGTTGGCTTGGCTTGGCTAGGATTGGCTGGCTTGAGTGGCGTCCTGTGATTGGCTCAGGCGGTGTGGTGTAACACTATCGAGGAAAGTAAGTATTAGTGAGTTTTTTTTTAAACAACACCTATTAATATGTAGAACTACCGATAATATGCAAAACATATTTTTTATTCATATTACAAAGCCTTGCAATGTGTTTTAAATATTTCGAAAGGGTGACCATGCCTTGTTGTTTACAGAAAACTTTCCACCTGTTGTAATAGAAATCATGTCCCAAAGATTCTAAATTGAATTAAAATGAAACGAAGAGATACAAAAACATAATAATATATCTTTATTTCTTTTAAAATCACATAAATAGTTAATTATTACACATACAACAACAAGAAACTTCGGTCAAGATATCTTACTATTAAACTGGGGCAGCGATATATGAGCAATTAATTGTGATAATTTTATATTGAATAAATCTGAAGAAATTTTAAATTCTTATAAAATATCAAATTTCATAATCGTGTTTCTTGCATTTTACACGGTAATTTTACAGTATTTTTTTTATTAAAGATCTGGTAGAAATTCAAACATTTTTTTTTAATTGTAATGAAATAAGTACCTATACCTAAAAGGGCGCTAAAACCATGACTCGCCCGGGGCGCCCAGATGGCTAAGGCCGGCCCTGGGAATATGCAACCACTTTTTTTTCTTGACCCTCGATTTCTTGGTGGAAATCTCAAAAATATTGACGTTTTATACGAGGTGGTTACCTCATTTTATAGTTTTGGTTTGTGTGAAATGTAATTTTTTTTTTTGCATGATTTCGCCAATTGTCTCCTCTCCATGAGGTCGTATTAATAAAAAATATTTATCTTAGTGTAGTAAGTAAACAATCTGTGATTTGTGATTTTAATAGAAGTTTATATCTTAGTGTAAGTAAACAATCTGTGATTTATGTGTTTTTTAAAGAAATAAAGATATATTATTATGTTTTTGTATCTCTTCGTTTCATTTTAATTCAATTTAGAATCCTTGGGACATGATTTCTATTACAACAGGTGGAAATTTTTCTGTAAACAACAAGCCATGGTCACCCTATCGAAATATTCAAAACACATTGCAAGGCTTTGTATTATGAATAAAAAATATGTTTTACATATTATCGGTAGTTCTACATATTAATAGGTGTTGTTTATAAAAAAAAAACTCACTAATACCACACCTCGGACACTTCATACAAAACTTGCAAAATAATTACCTATTACTACTACAAAACCAAATGATGTCTGTACACGTGCAAATGTGTGCGTGAATTTTAGTAGGGTTGAATCAGTTGGATGTCGTGGCGTACAAAATGGCGCGAAAAGTGCAGCGCTTTGCGTCGGGCGAACGGAACGACGACGGAACTACCCGAACGTTTCGAGCATTATTATGAAGTGATCTTGTCCGAGCGGTCAATTATTTATTTCTAATAAATAAAATAAATGATATTTGATTATGAATACTCGGATTTGTAATGACATAAAAGTAATATTATAATATTTATTATGTAAAGAGGTTTATTTATTCATCAATAATGGTAAATTAAGGTACCTAATTACAAAATATGGAATTCACGATCGCCCCGTACCATTACGCGGCAACGCAATGGGGCGACGCGACAAAGTTAGTGCGTAGGGTACTACTTTTCAATTCCAAGAATGAATAGAACGTGAAAGAAAGGGACATAAGTACATAACTTTTTTTTTTTTTTTTTTTTTTCTGAATGGCATCTCGCAGTTCAATCTGAGGGTTGGTTACTGCTTAACCGGACAATCCTGTGGTGCCTTAAAAGTGACTTCTAGGGCCTCCAGCCAGGGCAAAAACTTATAAACTAAGTGACTACGCTAAGGGCACCCCCTGTGGGGTACGAGCCTCGGCTTAGGTCGCCACTGAGAGAGGGCAGCAAAGGGACAGGCTGGATCGGTTCTCCATTAATTAGGGGCTATTTTAAAGCTAAGGGCACAGCGACGCGGGCTGGCGCTAGCAAGGGTCGGGGGGGGGGGGGGGGGGGCGTTACGGGGTCGTCGCGAGGGACCTCGGCGGCGAGGTCGGAATGACGGTAATTTGTGTCTGTGTTTGACTAATGTGCTAGTGGCCCTATTTCTTTCTTGAAGGAGGGTAATAGCGTCATCTGGATCGGACAGGGTATGACGTGGACGACGGGTCCTGCTAATACGGGAAGGGGTATATCGGGCGGCCGCTACGACGAGCGGGTTGCGGTGTTTCTCCGCTTGATCGAAGAAGCGCTTGCAAGCGCGCTTCATGAACTGACGGATGGTCGGGAGTTTGAGATCGAGATGAAGGTTCTCGTTGCGAACATAGAACGGGGCGCCCGTTATTTTTCGCAAGAAACGGTTTTGTAAGGTTTGCATTCTGTGGAGACGGTATGCCTTTACGTGTGCGAATACAGCACAGGCGTAGGTCATGATGGGACGAATGCACGCTGTGTAGGTACGCAATTTGCACTTGAGTGACAATTTGCTGCGTGCATTCAACATACAGTGAAGTCTACCTTGAGCGAAAGCGGCGCGCGAACGCGCCTGCTTTATGTCCTCCGCGAAGGTTAGGTGGCGGTCGAGAATGACTCCTAGGTATTTGGCTTGCTTCTCCCAAGGGATAGGCTCGCCGAACATGGATATCGGACTGGGAAGGGAGGGGTTGATGCGCGGTTTGGAAAACAGCACTGCCTGACTCTTAGCGGGGTTGACTGTGATTCTCCATCTCCGGAACCAAGCGCCTAGTGCGTTTGCGGAGTCTTGGAGGATGCGGGCTATGCGGACTGGGTTGGAACCAGTGCAATAAATGGCCGTGTCATCGGCGAATAAAGCCAAATGAGCCTGTCTGCTCTTTGGAATGTCACTGGTGAACAGCGTGAAAATGAAAGGGGAGACCACGGAGCCCTGGGGGACTCCAGCACGTATGGGACGTGGAGACGAGAGTGCCCCTTCGACCCGATAACGAAAGGTGCGATTCGACAGAATGTCTCGTAAGATCAGTACGAGACGATCCGGCACACCCAGTAGGTATAGCTTGTATATTAAGCCATTGTGCCAGACTTTGTCGAATGCCTTCGCTATATCGAAGAAGAGCGCACCGGTCTTCAAGCCGCGTTGGAATCCAACGCTTACATGCTCGACGATGCGGTGGACCTGTTGGACGCAGCTGTGTTCGGTACGAAAGCCGAATTGCTCGTCGGGAATGAGACTCTTAGCTTCGACATAATCTTTGAGACGCTTATAAATAAGTCTCTCGTAGATTTTGCCGAGGGTGTTGAGTAAACTAATGGGGCGATAACTTGGGTTTGCCTGGTTTCGGAATGCCGATAACAGTGGCTTCTTTCCATGCCTGAGGAAAAATGTTGTTGCTTAGAGCGCCATTGAAGATGGCGGTCATTAGCATTATCAGGGCGGTGGGTAGGAGTTTAAACACCTTATTGGTGATGCGATCAGAGCCAGGGGCTTTGCGGGGTTTCAGCCTCATGATAATATCCTGCACTTCGTTTGGGGTGACGGGAGGCAGAGGATAATCAGGGTCTTCGACGGGGGGAAGGGAGGCTCTACGTTCAACTTCAGCATCGACCTTGGAGAGGTGCGCTTGGTCTACTGGTAGGGAACTAGGAGAGCATTGTGACTCAAGGCTGTCGGCTAGGCACTCAGCCTTTTCATCGTTATCGAAAGCGACGGTTTTGTCGGGTCGAACTAGGGGGGGCATGGAGGCCTCATTAGAGGAACGAAGTGACCTC
This sequence comes from Charanyca ferruginea, assembly GCA_947361185.1. Taxonomy (NCBI): domain Eukaryota; kingdom Metazoa; phylum Arthropoda; class Insecta; order Lepidoptera; family Noctuidae; genus Charanyca; species Charanyca ferruginea. Next base: position 232,534 of record OX376063.1, on the reverse strand, counting down.
TGCAACTGCCAGAAGGCTAGGTGCGTGGGCTCTAGTTCGCTAAGCGTCTTGTCCCAACGGTTTGAGCGCCACTCCGCAATGCGTTCCTTTACAGCACGCTGTAGGGAACGCATGTGGGCTTTGTTCGCATCGCAGGGGAAGGCGCTATATGCACGGACAGCAGCGTTCTTTTCGGTCAACAATTCACGCACATCATCTGGTAGTTTCCAGCGATGATCACTCATCGCCGGAACCTCCCTTGAACAATCGTTCAAGACAGATTGCACGTGACTTGTGAACGAGTCGATCGCGGCCGTCGTGTCTGCGACTGTCACCAAGTGGTCGGGTATGGCGTCCAAGTCTGGCGACGTGGTGGATTGTAGGCTTTCGCTTACTTTCCTCCAGTCGGTTATAACTTGTGTCGGTGGGGGCTGACTGGGGTCAGCAGGGCCGGTACGAGAATTTAATTCCATGACCACAGGCCGGTGATCGGAGGTGAGCTCGTGTAGCGTCTCAATGGAATGCAAACGGAGGTTCACATTCTTGAGCAGCGCTATATCGAGGATGTCGGGACGATGGTTGGGGTCATGGGGGAAATGAGTGGGAGTCATCGGGGCGATGACATCGAAGTTAAGGGAGGAACACAGGTGGAACAGGGTCCTACCTCTAGTGTTGGTCGTGTTGCTATTCCACGCGGGATGTTTGGCATTGAGATCACCCGCCAGTAAGACGGAGTCACCTAGGCCAAGAAGGACGGTGAGATCATCCTTGAGGAGGATGGGGTCCTCCGATGGAAGTGGAGGGACATAGACGGAGACAATGAATAACGGCTGATGACCGGTCATGCCGAGCCGACAGACTGAGACCTCTAGGAGGGAGAGGGGAGGAGGGTCCATAGGGGAGCAATACAGGGACTTTAACAAAGACAATAAAGAGAGAGAGCAATATTAATAGCTGGTAATGTTGGTATGTTATTATTACGGAAGTTTTAATTGTATTATTATAAAACGACGAAAACTTGGAAAATAAATGAATCATCGAGATTAAAACTAATAAATAAAACTTAAAACAAAATAAATCGCAAAATTGTGTGTTTGTGTCAGCAGTACCTACAGCGCTGCAGTTCTTACGATTTTGAGCGCCCTGGCTAAAGAGTCGGCGGTTAGCCCCTGTAAGTGCGGGGTGAGGGTGCGGTATCTGATATAGCGCGGGGAAGGGAGTGTCCCTTCTGTACATAGTACTATTAAGTATTCTGTGCTAATACTTACTTTCTTCGACAGATAATCAAAACTTATTTTTACACGATACCGCACTACTGCTCCTGAAATATAAACCTAGGTATTTTTTGTATATTTTTTACATTTTCGACAAATTCAAATCTAGGTATTACAAAAAACTTCAGACCTCTGCGATGCTTTTTCAGCGAGATATCAGCGATAACGTGTTTTCTACTGTTTCAATGGCGCGGCCTAGGGGTTTTAGTCTTACAGCTCCTAAAATATAAACCTAGGTATTTTTTGTATATTTTTTACAATTTCGACAAAATCTAGATTTTACAATGAATTTCAGACGTCTGCGATGCATTTTCAGCGTGATATCGGCGATAACGTGTTATTCACCGTTTCAATGGCGCGGCCATGGGGTTTTTGACTTGCAGCTCCTACAATAGAAACCTAGGATTTTTTTTCTGTATTTTTACATTTTTTTTACAAATTCAATCTGTTATTTACCTGAATTTCAGCTCTCTGCTATGCTTAGTTTTAAAGATCTCCGTGGCCGCGCGGTTCTCCGCGTTTCAATGGCGCGGCCACGTTCAAACCCTTATAACTTTTTAACCATATCTTCGACAAATTTATGGTTTTGGGAATCAACTTTTACAAAATTTTACATAATCTTGGAATAGTTTTTTTTTCGAAATTTTGCCGTGGCCGCGCGGTCGAAACGCACACAAGTAACTGTGGTGAAAGAAAGTGCTGCTGTAAAGCAGCGGGTTTTGTTTGTAACTTTAAATGTCATTCAAGATTATCTTGATCAAATAAGTGATAGACATTCTTGCAACATACTATCAGGTGAAGAGTTTGTTGATTGTTTTTATTTTAAATTAAAACTGAGTCAAAAAGTTGTCTTATTTGTTTTAACATAAAAATATGAGAGAAGAGTACAAAGAGTAGGTTAATTTTTTCATAGTTAAGAAGTTAAACTTTATTTTTATATGTTTAATTTTTAGAACTTTGAGCTTATGATGTCTAGTTCTTTTATCTCTGAAGTGAAGATCGCTTCAACATCTCTGTCTTTTATTAATCATTTCAATCATAAAACGCAAGATAAGAATCTCAAAATAAAACCAAAATGCTTAACTGCACCGAAAACTTAGTTCTAGCCGATGATTAATAGGATACCCCTAAATTTAACCTAGTTCTAGCCGCGTTGATGAAGGCTAAACCTAGTTCTAACCGAAGAAAAGTAGGATACACCTAGGTTTAACCAACTGCTACCGGGTACACCTAGTTCTAGCCGGTTAGAACTAGGTGTAGCCGCACTTCGGGTTTTAACCGTAACATATACAAGGAGTAACGTAATTAACGCAAGACCTCACACACCCCCATTAGAATACTAGTTTATAAGACTAAAATAACATCTGTAATTTAATTTAGTTAAACCACACATAATTATTATTTTTTAAATAGTTATCCTGACTAAACGTCAAACGTTTGAACACACTACTCGATCTCTACACACACTAATAGCGCACCGCACACTCGTGTACCTACCAGATACCCAGCTGGCTAGCTGGCTGGTAGGCATGTCTCGTGCTCTCGTCAGTCCAGATGATGTTTCGTTGCCAGTTCTCCAACAACCATCTGTTAAACTCCAGACGTGGCAAGTAGTCGTTCGGCGTTAGTTCCTGACAATGTCGTAGGTGAAACGTGTGTTCACTAGCTGCGCGTAACAACAGTCGAACAATAGCGCTGCTTCTCTCGTGCTGCTCTCTGGGTGTTCCTCAAAATAATTAGCGAGTAGTGCGTACATTTGCCTTGTTAGGACGAAAGGTACCGAAGTCCCTCAGACGTTGAGTTGCACTTTTAAACATGGTTCTGGCGCTCACTTTGGTACCATATCTTTCGTTGAACTCTTGACATGCTAACTCGACATCATCGTCGCAACGAGCCAATGTCCTCACCATCTCCGTGTACTGGATATTGGTGTACAGGAATGCCATCGTGCACGTAAACAAATAAATGTGTGAAATAAAAGTAATATTGAAATATTAATATTGTACTCTTTGATATAAATATTATTTCTTGTAAAAAGTCAGAATGACAGGAGAAAGTAACGACGCATGCGTATGTTTAAAATGCTTGTCGTTGGTCATTACCTTATTTTGAAGGAGGTTGCGTTCTTACTCTATCAATAACTAATCCTTTAAAATAAGGTCTAAACCTTAAACCAACAATTTTTTTTTGTTGTTATTCCATGGTATGTTTATGTGTGTGTAAACAAAGCCACTCCGAACTACAAATTTTAATTCGGTTCTGCATTTAAATAAGACGTATTACTTTGAAATAAGGATTAACCTTCCTTAAATTAACGTTTTTATTCAACGCCCACTGCACATATGATAGCATTGAGGGAATTGCAAATTCGGTCGTGCATTTGAATAGGCTTTATTCCTTTGTAATAAGGCATAAATTTCCTTAAATTTAATTTTTTATTACCTAGTTTCAGTTAATTATAAGATTTTTTCTTGAAAAATTAACGTATATAAATAATGACGGAAATCGATTCAGAAGCCAATTCTGAGCAAACTACTTTCAGGTCTTGCGCTTAATCTGTTACAAAGTGTATATATAGGTATATATATATTTTTTTCATTTATGATGTACTCGTAATTAAACGGTTACTCATAACAATTACAATCTAGACCTTAAGGCTAATAAGTAATTTAAATTTAACTTAATTTGTTAAAATCTTACATGGTTAAGAATGTGTCCATTGGCACTTTTCTTATTGTCTCTAATACGATGGAAAGACACTTTGTTGTTGTGTTCTTTAAGAGTAGCACTCACTGCACTATGTAACACTTACTTCACTAAACTAACTCAAAGGGCTTAGTTCTCTTGAGTCTTTTTACCATGTCCGTGGTGTCAAGGAGCTGAATAGCCTCGACATTCACATGTTGGAGAAGCCTTCGTTCATGTGCTTCTGCGTGTTTTTTTATGACTACAGTAACTAGGTCCACTCCTAGATCTCGCTGGATGTCATCATTTCTAACGTACCAAGGAGCATTTACTATACTCCAAAGTACCTTATTTTGGAATCTTTGAATGATTTCAACGTTAGTTGGTTTTGTACAGCCCCAAAGTTGAATGCCGTATGTCCATACAGGCATGAGTACTTGCTTGTATAAAAGCACTTTGTTGTACACTGACAAAGTAGAATGTCTGCCAAGTAGCCAGTACATATTTTTGTAGCGTAGGTCTAAAGCTTGGCGTTTCTTTTTGACGTGAGCCTTCCGGCGAAGTTTTGCATCTAGCGTCATGCCCAAGTATTTTGCCGTATTTTTATATGGTATTACACGACTGTTAATGTATACCGGTGTATGATAAGGTCTTTGGTTTGTGAAATCTATATGGGTGGATTTTGACTCATTTAATTTGATTCGCCATTTTTTCGTCCAATCGGTGATGTCATTCATGGCAATTTGTACCTTCTCCACTGCTTCTTTATGAGTGACACCTGTAGCCATGATAGCCGTGTCATCTGCAAAGGTAGCAATGGTGCTGTTTTTAGTTTCAGGGATATCGCAGGTGTACAGTAGGTACAGGATACGTCCAAGAACACTTCCCTGTGGTAGACCAGCTTTTATTTGTTTGATATCTGAATAGGCATCCTCATGTCTCACTCTAAATGTCCTCTCTGTTAAATAAGATTCTAAAATGTCCACAAATTGTTTTGGGAGCATTTTACCTAGTTTATATATAAGGCCTCTATGCCACACCTTATCAAACGCCTGAGCTACATCTAGAAATACTGTAGAACAAACTTTCTTTCTGTGTGTCTATGTACATAACTTAGCTGTCATTTCTTAACTTTTGTAAATGCAAATATTGTAAAAAAAAAAAATTAAGAGTATGTATGGAGTTTCTTGCCCATTCTTCTCCATACGAAACTACCATTTAGAATGGGCAACTAGATTCAAATTTTATAATATGACGTTCAAAAGTGCCTATTAATTAAATTAAATGATATGACTTTGACTTTGATAGTGCGAATTGCTTGAGTCAGAAGGGTCTTGGCCAGCAAATTGGTCGTAGCTGAAGGTACGACAGTAGTTGCGGGGGTCGTCGCCTCCACACGTAGCGGTCGGGCACGTACAATTGATTCTTAGCACTGTCAATCACAATACTATTTGGGTAGTGCCAATGATTGTTTATTTTTAGATAAAAATTCCGAAGATTCAGAGCAGGAAAAAAAATATCGAAAGGATATTCAGAGGCTGATCCGAAAAAACTTCAGAAGTTATAAAAAATATATGGGGAAAAACAGAAATAAAGAAAGAAAGAAAACCCTTGAAAACCCTGCCTTGGCCCGCGCAGCAAGGCACGGACCACGGCGCTGGTTTTCGTCGTCAGTCGATGGCGGTGGCTTTGTGTTTGTTGTTTTGTTTTGCCACCGACTTTCGAAAGTAATGTGTGTTCTGTGTTGAAGTTATTTATTACTTTTTAGTTTTTGAAGGCGGTTTTCTTTTTTTTTTTTTTAAAAAAAAAGCTTTTTATTTTTAAAAAAAAAAGCTTTTTGTTTTCGCTTTTTAGTATTGCCTTAAAATCCAAATTCATTAAGAAACGGCGACACACTTAAAAGAGATTGTAAGTCCTCCAAAGATTAAGGAAACTAAAACATCGTCTAAGTATTTTTTATTTGGATTTTGTTGATTTTCTCAAAAAGGGCTGGATCAATTTTGGTAACAATTATATGGGACCATTTCGGAATAAACCCCTTTCGAACAAAAAAAGAATTTTGCAAATCCGTCTATATATGACAGAGTTATGCCCGAACATACATAAAAAAAAATATAAACATTCGAATTGATAACCTCCCCCTTTTTGAAGTCGGTTAAAAAGAGTTCAAATCCCTTTCAAATATTGGTATTAATATGGCGTGTTTGTTGGCTTCGGGTGTGTCGTTTGCTTTGAGAGTATATTCTGCTTAATATTTCAGTGCAAAGATTTACGACTACGCTCTATGGATTTGCACGTTTTTCTTGGCGAATGCACACCCGCGTAGATATTTAAAGATGCAAACTATTTTTGAAGTGGCAGGTTTATTTAAGTGTATCCACTAAACATCCCTAACGTTATGGGAGCCGTTCGACCAGATGGCTTGGACGCTAGTGACGTCCAGTGCTACGTATGAGAGCGCCCGCCCGCCAGCCCGCCGCCGCTTGCAGTGCGCACACTGAGCGCTCCAGCTCTCCTGTACGAGTGGTTTAAGTCGTGTTTGTTTGTTGTTGCAGGTGAGTGCAGCCCCGCGGGCGCCACGTGCATGTCTCTATCATGCTGGACTGCCTATGGTAAGTCCTGTGCTGTCCGCCTGCGTTCTATGTTATATGGACGCTTTCATTCATTACGTACAACTTGGGCTCAGGTGCGCCTTGTCGTTATGATCAAAACAATTGCACATCTAGAACTTCACCCCATTTTGCAGCACCATTCAATTATTTACAATATTAAAATAAGTAATCATATGAATTTACTACGGTGCACTGCCTAAGTGGGATTTGGCGGGGATATGCAGTATGCAGCCTGCCATTATGGCAGAGGGCCACAGTAGGCACGTAGTCGTAATGATGAGTGCCGACAGACGGGCCTTGTCGCCGAGGGAGGCAAAGGAAACGCTGGCGTGTGCGTTAAGCGGGGAATTCACTATCAAATATGCCCGCAGGCACGCCCGCGAGTCGTCTGTCCGGGCATGTCTGGCGCTGCAATACACTACACGGACTCGTCAGTTTGTTGCCTGTGTCTCAACAGGCTACACGGTTTAGTTGTTACGATATCAACGAGGCAAAGTAAAATCATAATTGCTGGTACATACCGCAATAATACTCTTAAATGAAATGAAAAATCTTCCCAGAATAATTGATTGTCATTAAAACTATTTTTTTTATTAAGTACCTACTCCACAGTTCGATACACAATACATATCATAAGAAAACGTCTGTATTGGTTGCTGTCGCTCTCAGGTCTGAGAGCAGGCGGCCCGCAATGAGCATTCACGTACGGACATGTGCCCGCGCAGACAAAATGAGATCGCGCGGACGAGCAACGGGGAAGTCTGCCAGACTGACTGTGATGGTCCTATACTAGCAAACATTGCACAGACCTATAGTAGCGACACAAAATATAGAGATTACAGAAGGACCGCTCCCGCCATCTTCAAAAATAATTACCTAAACTTGCCAAACTCACTAGGGCTGCTACTGTTTTGACTCTGTAGGTTTTATTCGTAATAATATGAAATTTTATTGGCACTGGTTGGGTTGGTATATGCATGTTTTTTATAACAAAATTTTCCTGTTCGTCATGAAATGTCAATGTCTCTCATTTATTCATTTACGGCCAAACCCAATTACCTATTCTATCTCCAATTTTGACATACTGGTAATAGAAAAACCTATCTGTCTGTGGTTATAGTGTCCCAATTATTTGTTAGAGAGTAAGAAATCTTACCGGCACATGATATCTATCGATGACAACGGTTAACTATTTGCTTGAAAAAGCCAAAGTATGTGTCCCAATGACGTGTTGACAATTATTTGTTTGAAAGGGTGGTAACTAATGGTAACAGACTTGATCCGCCGAATTCTAGAAATAAATGGTTTGCTTTTCAAATAAACTTTATTTATAATCTCATGAAACCTGTCCTACTCAAGTTAAAGTACTGATTTTGAAATAGTACCAGAGTTATCTCACAAGGAAATTGCTTTTGAGGTCCAATCACATAGAACCAATAACAAACAATAAAAACCGTATCGATCATATGAGCAAATTAACTTGTAATTAATTTACATATAGATTCCATTTAAATAAATCAATAGCAAGTTATTTATTTAACGTTATAATTACAAAAAAATATATTTTTTGAGTTTTAAATTGTCAATTAGGTACGTTTAATTCCTACTCTCTAGCCTCACCGCTTTGTTTAGCAAAATGTAGTCAAATCTTGTATAATGTTCGAGGTACTCGCAGAGTTTTATATTTTATGTAAACTATAACCAAATCCAGTAATTTAATACTTTAAACATACAGAAGTTTTTTATAAAAATCACGTTGTTGACGATGATGTTGGTTGTAACGAAACGCACGGGAGGGCCACCCCTATCTATTGTTTCCGTCACATAGATAACCGTTATTGATGAATGTGAGATACCGATCAAACATAGATAGAAACATATGGTCTTCCAGCAGTAGTGATCTACATTTCAGTGAAGGTAGGTAATTGGTTTCAGCCGTTAGACAACACGTGACAGTCGAGACTGACGACTGCTTGAAACTGCTTGAGAATGCTTATAAAAGTAATGTCAATGTGTGCGTGACAAAAATGGCGGTTTGTTCTGAGTGGTCTCTGCTCGGGCGCGCCGCAGCCGCACAGTAGGTACTTTGTGGTAGCGAGGTCCGGCGGACGTGTTCGTCTAGTGATTCCCCGCTTTACAAAGGCGCAGCGACGGCGATGTTTATGTTGTCGTTGATGTTCCGTCAACCTCGGTAGCGTAGGCGCCGCCGAATCCTCGAGTGTGGCGCGCGCGGAACACGGCACGCTGTCTACACGGGTCTGCATCTGGTCGTGTGGTGGACTTCCTCTAGGTCGACCACCCGCAGGCCGGAACTCATGGAGGCCGGAACTCATGGAGGCCGGAGGTCATTGAGCGCCCGGTGCGTATTTTCTTGGAGGGAAGCGAAGCAGTTGCTTCCATCTCCCTCTCTGCCGCCCTCTTTTGCGTGCATGACTTGCTCGCAAAAAGAGGCGACGGCCTCCCACGCACTTTGGACCATCGAAAGAACGATGTTCGGGAGCGGCAGGTCACTGTCGACTGCTGCCAGGCTAGGCTCTCCGCCAGCGTATGCTGCGCCGTGTCCTCCAGGCAATCTCCGCAGTGGTGACGCATGCGTATGCGACACAGATACTTCCCGAAACAGCCATGTCCGGTCAGTATCTGCGTCAGCCGGAACGTGTTCTCCTGACGGGTTTTACCGCCGAAATTACGGCGTGCCCTTGGCCTAGCCTTTTCTAGTCTAACTGATTGCAACTGAATATGTTTTACATGGAGCGATTGCCTATCTAAGAAATGTCCTAATGGAAAAACACAGTAACACATTGCCCGACCTGGGAATCAAACCCAGGACTTTGCAGGCAGCACTCGTGCTTGCGAGACCAACGGCGCAGTTTCATCTAAGTAAAACAAAACGAAATCAGTAATAGTTTCTTACCTGCACATGTTTGACTGTTTATGTCATGCAATAAAATAAAACTATTATATGTCCTTTGAAATGATAAGATCGTGAACTGATATATATAATACTGGAGACAGACGGAAGAAATCTCCGATAGGCGATACAGTTACTTATTATTTAAAGCAAAAAAAAAAATTGTCAATCATTACCCTGCATGTATGTCTGTTGGTGTCATACAATACAATAAAGTCCATATTACGACCTTATTGCCTTTGAAATGATATGGAGGTCATAATAAGGTGTTACAATTACAACACTTGGGACAGGAGAAATGATCGACAGGATTTTTATGTATCAACACAAAAATATCGTCTATTTAAAGTTAAATAAAATCAGTCGCAGTTGTTTTCCTGCACGTGTCTCACTGTCAATAAAATAAATCTGTGATTAAGACTTGATTGTTTGAAATGATAGGTACTGTCATGACGTGTTTCAACACTTGAGACGGGGCCGCCCATTCTCCTTTTCTCACGTTTTTAGCTATTTGCAGCTCAGTACTAGGTAGTATGGGTAATAAGCAACAAGCGAGAGAAGTTTGACATACTTGTTCAATAAAATCGAGAATTGAACTGCGATGAGCAAGTAGTATGAAGTTTTTAAAGGACTTTTCTGTTTGAAGCTTTATGTATCCACATATTTTTATAATTTTTTAAGCTTAGAAACCCATTTTCGGCAGTGTGAAACTATATAATATGTTGTTGTCATGCTGCTGGCCTTCCCAAATCCATACTGTTTGATATTATAAATGCTAAATCGCTATAAATGCTAAATCGGAAAAGAATAACGAGTAACAAAACAAGTTCCAATTTAAAAGTTTCTACCATTGAACCCAAAAAAGGGACAATTCCCTATTACTTTTGTCGTATTAAGAGTACAACGCTCAACGAATGTAGCTCATCTTTGCAACGTATCGCAAAGAGTCAAATAGGAACCATAACCCTATTACTTTCCTGTTCTAAACAAGCGCGACTCATTTTTTCGTATCTCAAACTAACACAAAATACGATTTTAGAATATTCCATCAAAACATCGCCAGTTTATTATCCAAACAAGAACTACTGGAAATTACGATTCAGGAGTTAAAAGAAGCAAACAATGATCCAGATGTATTATGTCTAACTGAAACGTTTGTAAAAAAAGGGTATGAAAATTATGTGAAAATACACAACTATGAAATGGCTACTTATTTCTGCAGAGAAAAACAAAGAGGTGGCTCTTGTATATTAGTGAAAAAAGGTTTACAATATAAGGAGTTATCATTTGTGAAAAACTATGCAACCCAAAACACGTTTGAAGCTTGCGGCCTAGAGGTAATTGGTAATAAATTAGCAGTTATATGTATTTATAGAACACCACAATCTGATCCAAATCAATTTTTAACAAAATTGCATAATCTTTTACACGATTTGCACAATAAATATAAATCTAAAATAAATTTAGTTGTAGCGGGTGATTTTAACATAAATACACTTAAAAAAGGCAATATCACAAGTGGATTGCAAGACTTGGCTAATAATTATAATTTAAAAATCCACATCAATGTTCCTACTCGCAAATTGACTTGCATTGACCATATATTGAGCAACATTGGCAACGCAACTGCCACTGTACTTCCCCTGTGTCTTTCAGACCATGACACGGCTCAAATGTTAAGCTTCCCAATTAGACAGAAACCGCGAAAATCAGCAATATATAACATAATTATATAAAAGAGACTATAACTTAGACAACATTCGAAAATTTAAGGAATGCTTACAAAATCTTTCTTGGTCCGATATTTATCTACAAACTGACACAAACTGCGCATTCAATGATTTTCATGAACTGGTGTGTCTATTTTATGATCTCTGTTTTCCCAAAGTAAGAGTTAAAGTCAATAGGAATAATAAAAACACTCAAAAGTGGATAAGTAAAGGTTTAAGGCAAAGTTGTAAAACTAAACGGCAGCTACGATATGTGTACTATAAAAATAAAAATTTAATTAATAAAACTAATTACTGTAATTATTCAAATCTATTAAGAAAATGTATATATAATTCCAAAAAGAATTCTAACATAAAATATATTAATAATCATGACAATAAATGTAAAGCCACGTGGACTGTCATTAAAAACGAAATAAATAATAACACTCAAAAAGACAACATAGAATGTATTAAATTAAATGATACTATAATTACAGACCCAGTTCAAATAGCTACTGTATTTAATGATCATTATGTAAATTTAACGCATATTCCAGAGGAAAAAAGCACTAAGCAAGACCCCTATAAAAGTACATCTGTCAACTCAATGTTTCTCAGACCAATGCTGGAACATGAGGTACGACAGGAAATAATGTCTCTGTCCAACAGCAGATCGGAGGGCCATGATCAAATAAATACAAAAATCATAAAAGCCTGCTGTAATGAACTAACTGTTATTCTCACTCATTTAATAAACATGTCCTTTTCACATGGAACCTTCCCTGAAAAATTAAAACAGTCTTTAATAAAACCTTTATTTAAGAAGGGAGATAAATGTGACATTAATAATTACAGACCTATAACTTTAATACCCATCTTGTCTAAAGTTTATGAAAAATGTATGTTCAAAAGATTAACTGATTTCTGCAACAAATTTGAAATTATAAGTCAACATCAGTTTGGATTTCAAAAGAACAAATCTACATTGCTGGCTATTTATTCTCTTATGCAAGCTATACTTTCAAATATTAATAATAATTATATAACCACTGACCTTTTTTTTGATCTATCGAAAGCCTTCGATCTGGTGGCACACGACATATTGCTAGAAAAGTTAGAAGCTATTGGAATTAGAGGACCAGTACTTCAGTGGTTATCGTCCTATCTAAATAATAGAAAACAATGTGTTATTATCAATAGAAAACATGAAAATAATGACATTTTAACGTACTCATCAGAATATAGAGTTAATAAATATGGCATTCCACAAGGTAGCGTACTGGGCCCAATACTTTTCCTCATTTACATTAATGACATTATCAAAATAACTAACCATAAATGCATATTATTTGCCGATGATATATCTATTATAGTGACATCTAACAAAAAACAAAATACCATTTTAGACCATGAGCTTGAAATTAATAACACAATTGACAAATTACTGCATTGGCTTGACATTAACCATTTGAAGATAAATTTAGATAAATCCGTTTTTATTCAATTTAATCATTCAAATAATTATAAACATGACATTAAACTAAATATTAATAAAATCAAAGAAGTAATGCAAACAAGGTTTTTAGGCGTTATAATAGATAAAGGCATTAATTGGAAAGAACACGTAGGCAATGTTAGCACTAAAATTAATAAATTTGTATATGCACTAAAACAAGTTAAAAACGTCACTAATATTAAAACTGCTGTTATGTCGTACCACGCGTACGTCGAATCGTTACTACGATATGGCTTGGTAATGTGGGGTAATAGCACTGACTTCAATAGAGCATTCATCGCTCAAAAAAAGTGCATGAGGTCAATTTGTGGTCTAAAACCAGACGAGTCATGTCGACCAATATTTAAGAAACTTGGTTTGTTACCGTTACCGTCACTTTACATTTACGAAATATGTCTGTTTGTAATTAAAAATAAGAAATTATTTAAGACTGCAAATGATATGAATCCTAGGAACAGAAGAGATCCTCATAAACTAGTGTTGAATGATTTACCTAGACTAGCTAAATATAATAATAACTGCCTAGCAATGTGTGTACGCATATATAACAAAATACCAAGGCATTTCAAAACATTAAATACTAGGTTATTTAAAATTAAGTTTTATGAATGGTTACTTGAATGTAGTTTTTATAGTTTAAATGAATTTTTTGATAAAAAATGTTGATGGTTGATGCCTTCTTCACCTTACTTTATAATTTTGCATGCTATGTTTTATCCTAGCTAAACATGTTTGTGCCATCTAAATTTGTACTTAACACCATTGTATACCATGTTTTAAGCAAATAAATATTTTTATTATTATTATTTATTATTATTATTAAAGTAATTCTGTCTGTTACCGTAAAACCGTACAGCTTTGCCCAGATTGCTTTCGATTTTGTACTTCAACTTAAATATTCTTTTACGTACGTTGTTCCAAAATGAATTTAAAACAAAGTACCTACTTATCTCAGATCTAAACTGACATTGAGGTGACAAACCTAACGGTAATATTTTGGTGGCCAAAGTCGTAACAACTGCTTTAAGAAAACTATTTTGACATTGCCCACCATCATATTGTTACGTAGGTCAGTACGATCAAAACGACAAACGAACAACAACAACAACACCGTCAACAACGTCCTGCTAGCGCCACCTAATATCTAGAAGCGGAACTACGCTAGATAGCGACATCTATTGTAGACTAGAGTAGCAAAACTACGGCGCACGCTGGCGCCATCTATTGTTGAATAGCAGAACTACAGTTCTGGAATATTCGCGATGGTTAAGTGTCGTGTTGCAACTTTCTCTATGTGATCCCGTGTTTGCTAGAATGTTCGGGTATATTACCTAGGCCACATATAAATAGCGAACTGCGAGGCGCGGGGGGTCAGTTAGTTAGGTTTTGGAAGCGAAACTGAAAACTGCGACTATTGTGAATACTGCGACCGAAGTGATTATCAAGTGATATTTGTAAGTGATTGATTATTAAGTTTGTGACTTTTTAATAAAGTGTTTGTGTTTTGTTTGGTGTAAATTGGTGTTAATTATTTATCGCGAACCCCAGCTCCAAACAATTGGTGTCAGAAATAAGGGATAAATTATGCCAGTATTACCGAAGGAGGACACGGATGGTATTCATACCAGCAGTCGCGCCAGCAGGCGGTGGATCAGAAGCGGTTTGAAGCTTCTCCGATGCCGATACCTGATCAGCCGTCTACGGAGCCAGTTTCTAAGGCATCTGGAGTTCCTGCAGCATCGGTGGCCATGGATTTTTCCGCTCTAATGGCGATGCTGCAGGAGCAGACCCACCGACAAGAGGAACAGGCTCGCCGACTGGAGTAACAGCTTCATCGTGAAAAAGAAGAGCAGATACTCCTCTTGAAAGATTTAAATGCGACATTTGGCAAGGAGATCAGAGCCGTAAAGGAGACGGTGCAGCTGCACGAGAGCCGTATTTTCGAGGCCGAAAACCGAAAGCATTAAGAGATATGAAAGCTGGAGACTAGACGACGGCTCCTGCAATTGCTGTACCTTCGGTGCGCGGGTTTAAAGTGTCACCCTTCGATGGGTCATCTTCCTGGTCGGCATACAAAATTCAGTTCGAAGCTGTCATGGAAGCTAATGAATGAACAAAAGAGCAGGCCATGACTGCACTCACTTTGGGCCTTCGCGACCAGGCCTTAACCGTATTGGAGGCTCTCGGCAAGAATATGACCTACGAACAGCTGCTGGAGGCATTGGAATCCAGATACGGTGACGCACACCTAGAACACGTGTATCGTGCCCAGTTGAAAGACTGTGCATCGCAATGGTGAAAACCTGCAGCAGGGGGCCCTGGAGGTAGAAAAGCTGGTCCGGAAGTCGTACCAGTCTGGGCCTGCGCTCATCGAACGAAATTTGACACAAGCTTTCATCGATGCCATACCGGACCTGGAAGTTAGAGCTGTTGTCAGTCTTGGTCACCATGAGAGGCTGAAGGACGCCTTGGCTCATGCGTTGGAGGTGGAGGTAGTGAGGCATGATCATCGAGCCCACCGCATCAGGGAGGTTGCCGCGTCACGTGTTCGTGACGGTTTTAAATACAGCCCTAAATGCTACACTTGCGGAGAAAAGGGCCACCTCCGGTCGAGTTGCCCGAAGCGAAGCACTGACAGCGAAGATCACTCCCAGAAAAAAAGGACGACTGATGCCACTGCCCAGCAGGCAGGGAAACGAGTACACGCCTGGACTGCAGGGCGAGTACCGGCTGAAAGAACCCCAAGGATTCGGCGGCGTCACCTGTTCGAGGGGCGTTCAATATATAATGAGAATGAGATGCAAACTCTTTCAATATTAGGAAATTAAATACTGGCCGGTAAAGCTAATCGGGTGATGCTGGGTTTGATATCCTTAAGCATCCTCCGTATTCACCAGATCTCGCCCCCAGTGATTTCTACCTATTTCCGAGATTGAAAGAATACCTGAGAGGCCAGAAATTTGAAGACGACGACGCGGTAGTCACTGCAGTACAAGATTTTTTAAGTACTCAAGATGAGACCTTTCTTAAAAATGGAATTTGAAGTGAGTATGTCGAAAAATAATAAAAATAATTCCTATAGATTGTGACATTATAGTTTTAACAGAATGCTGGCTCTCGTGTTCTAGTAACACCAACATCCCCTATTTAGATAACTATACTATGTACCGTACCACAAAACATTTAAACCAGAGCGATGGTGTCGTGGTTTATGTCAAAACTGACCTTAACTGTAATTGCACAGAATTATCCTTAAATAATTACGCCACCGGGTTAGTATTAGAGATGGGGTTAGATATAGCTTTACTTTGCATTTATCGGTCACCGTCAAATACAAACAGTAATACATTTACTTCTGTTCTTAATGACATATTACCCACCTTCTCAAAATTTAAATCAGTTGTTCTTACCGGTGACATTAACCTAGATATAAAACCACTTTCTCTTGACTCGCGCTCTCAAGAATACCTCAATATCTTAGCCTTTCATGGTTTTCTTCCCGCTCATACCTTACCTACCAGAGGTCTTAACTGCCTTGATCATATTATATTAAGAACGAAAATATCAACAATCTCACTTGTTTTCAATACAACAGCAACTGACCACTATTCATCGCTACTGGGCATGTATCTTAAAAAAACCAAACACAATGTTGTCACTACCTCTACAAAAGTAGACTTTGTTAAACTTGACAAATCAATGGAAGAAATGGACCTGACGCCCATCTATTCCATAGCAGATGCTAATATTGCTACCGACACTCTGGTAAATGTTCTGAATGGAGCTATTTCCGAGAGCACTACGGTATCTAAATCACCAGCTAGGAAAAAAATTCTAAAACCATGGATCACGCCTGGGTTGCTACGTTGTATGAAACACAGGGATTCACTACATAAAAAAGTTAAAGCATGGCCCGGTAATACTACTCTCGAAATTAGCTACAAAAGATACAGAAACTTTTGTAACAAAATATTAAAAAAAGTCAAAAGGCAATTTGATAGTGAAGAGCTTAATAAGGCTGGTAATAATCCAAAAGTTCTCTGGGAAACTATAAAAAGAATCACAAACACACCAAAAACACGAAATTCATCCTCACACCTACTATCACAAGACACACCTACTCAGTCCTGTAACAAAGTAAATAGTTTTTATGTAGAAATAGGTAAGAACCTCGCTAATAAAATTACACACACCCGCCCTCTGCCTCAGCCAACCATGTCACATAGCACTAAGTCGCCATCATCATTCGTTCTAGATGAAACAGATCCGAACGAGATTATATCTGTGATTAACTCTCTGAGGCCTAATGCAGCCACCGGATATGATGGCATCTCACCATACATATTAAAAAGATATTCATCCACTTTAGCACCTGTACTAAATTACATCTTTAACCTCTGTTTCCAAACTTCGACCTTCCCAACTTCATTCAAAAAGGCGATCATACACCCAATATTTAAGGGTGGGGATAAAAAGTCCGTAAATAATTACCGCCCGATCGCTGTTCTTACTACCTTATCGAAGGTTCTTGAGCGATTGATCAACAAGAGACTAGTACACTACCTTGAAAAATTCAACTTGATCTCTCCCCAGCAATTCGGTTTTAGAAAGAACAAAAGTACTACTGATGCGGTCCAGGAGTTAACGGGGTATATTGTAAATAAACTTAACACCCACAAAAAAGTTCTCACCATATTCCTTGATCTGGCCAAAGCCTTTGATACCATTCCGACTTCAACACTTCTAAATAAACTCGAAAAATTAGGTATCAGAGGCTTACAGTTACAGTTCTTTCATAGTTACCTTACAAATCGGACACAAATGGTCAAAATAGGTGAACATACAAGTGATGATCTTCCAATCTGTTACGGTGTGCCACAAGGCAGTATCCTTGGACCGACTCTGTTTCTTGTTTTTATTAATGACCTTTGTAATTTACACATCACTAACGCTAATATTGTGTCATTCGCAGATGATACTGCTCTTACCTTCTCAGCCAACACATGGTTAGAGCTTCAGAAAGTAGCACAAAATGGCTTCAACTCTGCAAACGAATGGCTACTTTCTCACACTCTTACATTAAACACATCAAAGACAAACCTTATAACCTATTCTACTTCACCTAAGTCACAACCCGAAATTCCAATTGTCATAAAAGCTCACTCCTGCCACACATATTCTCAGACAGCTCTACCCTGTCTGTGTCCACTAATTACTCGCGTTGACAATATAAAATATCTGGGTATAACATTAGATCAATTTCTTAACTTTAAAACTCACATCAATATTCTTACAAGCCGAGTTAGAAAACTTATTTATATTTTTAAAAATCTACGTCACGTCGCCACGTCAGCTGTAATACGTACTGTCTACCATGCTTTATGCCAATCTATTGTGACGTATGGTATTGCATGTTGGGGTGGCGCTGCTAAGACGGCAATGAAACATCTAGAAACTGCCCACAGAGCTATATTGAAGGTAGCCACATTTAAACCAATAATCTACCCAACAACAACCCTCTACGAAAATTGGAGGGTCCTTAACGTTAGACAACACTTTGTCTTGCAGACCATCCTTTTACAACACCGACTAACGCCTTTTGTTACACTCTCGAAACGTCGGAAAGATATGGTCTGCACTATTCCACCACCGTACTATAAATTTACCAAACGATTCTTTTTTTACCTTGGTCCATATCTGTACAACAAACTTAACGCAAACTTACCTATTTATAGTCTACCATATTCCAAATGCAAAACTGCTGTCCGTTCTTTTCTTCTTTTAAAAACCTATGATGAGACTGAGGATCTTTTAAAAACAATCTCATAACTTCTTCTTTTTGACACATCATAACCGTTTAATAAACCAATAGTAATTTCACAAACACACACACAGACACGCACTCGCACATATACACCCGCACTCACGAAGAACAAACACTCACACACACGCAGTACACAAACATCACACACTCTCGCATACTCAATCACGTCTTACATAATACTACCTAATTTTTACTATTACCTTTATACTCATTTATTTTATTTTTTATTTTTTTACCTTGAATTTGTAACAACCACCTTCAGTACTAATTTTATATAGATTTCTTGTAAACAACGCTGATAATAATGTACCTATATAAGTTAATTAATGACTTGAGTTTCGAGACAACACGTAGCACTAATCTTAAGATTTTTATCTAGGGAGGCAAACTGTCTCTCCTTAATACAGGTTGCTCAGCTACCTAGCTAGGAGAACAGTAGTTCACCCCGTAAAAATATTTGTTAGTTTTAGTACTACCTACGCTTACTTACTTAATTACTTATTTAAGTCTAATATGTACGAACTACAAATACCCTATAAATGAAATAAATATTTTATTATTATTATTATTATTATTATTATTAAATACTGGCCGGTAAAGCTAATCGGGTGATGCTGGGTTTGATATCCTTAAGCATCCTCCGTATTCACCAGATCTCGCCCCCAGTGATTTCTACCTATTTCCGAGATTGAAAGAATACCTGAGAGGCCAGAAATTTGAAGACGACGACGCGGTAGTCACTGCAGTACAAGATTTTTTAAGTACTCAAGATGAGACCTTTCTTAAAAATGGAATTTGAAGTGAGTATGTCGAAAAATAAAATTACATTTAATAAAAATTGTTTATAACATAGTCATTCTCACTTTTTATGGAACGCCCCTCGTACGTGACCGGTTAAGGTACAAACCTAGATGCTGCACTTGTGGAGAAAAGGGCCATATAATAATAATAATAAGAAATATTTATTGCATATAGGGTATTTGTAGTTCGTACATATAACAGTTAAATAAATAATTAAGTAAGTAAGCGTAGGTAGTACTTAAAGTAACAAATATTTTTACGGGGTGAAGCTAGGTAGCTGAGCAACCTGTATTAAGAAGAAACAGTTTGCCTCCCTAGATAAAAATCTTAAGAGTAGTGCTACGTGTTGTCTCGAAACTCAATCTAAAATTATCCAGTTGAGTTGCCCGCAGCGAAGACCTTTTAGTAACGATCAGACCCAGGAAAGAAGGCCATGTCCTGAAGACTGCAAACATTGTGTCAGGCAAGAAGTTAGGGAAGCAGTACCTGTCAGAATGCTAAGAATGGACCTTAGTGACGAGTGGAAGGAAACCATACGGCACACTCAGCAAAATGCCGAAATGGTGTGATGTTGCAGCGATGAGTACAATCACAAAGAGTTATTGGGCACAGTGGGAAAGCTTGGTAAGTTAAGGAAGCAGTACCTGTCAGAATGCTAAGAATGGACCTTAGTGACGAGTGGAAGGAAACCATACGGCACACTCAGCAAAATGCCGAAATGGTGTGATGTTGCAGCGATGAGTACAACCACAAAGAGTTATTGGGCACAGTGGGATAGCTTGGTAATCCAGGATGGAGTCTTGTGCAGTAAAGGGGCAAATGCTCGAGGGGATAGCTGCCACCTGCAAATGTTTGTTTCGAAAGCAAAAGTACCAGAAATTCTACACCTCATAGGTGTTTAGGAGGTCACATGGGAGTAAAAAAGACTATTGAAGATCCGAGAACGGATCTACTGGATCCATTGTCGAGAGGATCTTGAAGTTTGGTGTCGCAAATGCTCCAGTTGTGCGCTGGTAAATGGACCTTACACACGCAGCATGGGTGCATTGAAATTGTACAACGTAGGAGCCCCCTGGGAACGGATAGCACTAGAAGTAGCTGGCCCATTTCCTAAAAGTGGAAACAAATATTTCATGGTATCATATTGTTGGTCATGGATTACTTCTAAGTGGCCAGAAGCCTTCGCTATTCCTAGTCAAGAAACTTCGACGGTTGCTGATAAATTAGTCCATGAAGTCTTCTGTCGGTTTGGAGTACCCTTAGAAATCCACAGCGATCAAGGAAGAAATTTAGAGTCTCAAGTTTTTCAGGAAACATGTCGGGTAGTGGGTGCTCATAAAACCAGAACCACTTCATACCACCCACAAACTGATGGATTAGTGGAAAGATTTAATCAGACATTTGAAAGATATCTGGCGAAAGTTGTAGCAAGCAGACAAAGGGATTAGGACAAGTACGTACAACCGTTTCTCCTGTCATACCGAAGTGCAGTTCACGAGAGCACAACCGTGACGCCAGCCTTCGCGAACTTTGGAAGGGAGTTAAGGCTACCAGCAGATTTACTTACCCCCCGATACCCCACGTCCTATGTCCCCCGATACCCCACGCAATATAACAGATTATGCAAGTGACCTGCGCAACAAGATGAATGACGTATACGAGCATGTCAGACAATCGGGCCAACAGATGTCAGAGGTCGTTATGACCGGAGAACAATAGTAATTGAACAATAGTAGTTTCGAAGAAGGTTCGCTTGTATGGCTGCATAACCCAGTACGTCGTAAGGTAAGTACTACAGGCAAAATGGGAGAGACCATACCGAATTGTGACCAAGATCAACGATGTCACCTATCGGATACTAAAGAATATGCGGACTGTGCCTAAAATTGTTCATGTGGATCGATTGGCGCGATACTACGGGAATCGGGGTCTTAGGAGGGGGTAGTGTTACGTAGGTCGGTACGACCAAAACGGCATCCTAGCGCCACCTATTATCTAGTAGCAGAACTACGCTAGATAGCGACATCTATTGTTGAGTAGCAGAACTACGTCACACGCTGGCGTCATCTATTGTTGAATAGTACAGTTCTGGAATATTCGAGATGGTTAAGTGTCGTGTTGCAACTTTCTCTATGTGATCCCGTTGTGGCGACATCGATCGCACATGATTCGAACTACAACCGACGTTTCCTACATCGCGCAAGCAGAGTTATCCGCGACATTCGGATGTATACAAGATCCCGACTACAACCGGCGGGCAGTAGCCCACCAGACATGACACCCTTCTGGTCGGAGGATACTCCCTTTTCAATGAAGGATGAGGAACTTTACACTCTGTTCCTCATACCTCTAAACCGTGTTTGCTAGAATGTTGGAGTATATTACCTAAGCCACATATTATATACATATAGCGGACCGCGAGGCGCGGGGGGTCAGTTAGTTAGTTTTTGGAAGCGAAACTTAAAACTGCGACTATTGCGAATACTGCGATCGAAGTGATGATCAAGTGATATTTGTAAGTGATTGATTATTGAGTTTGTGACTTTTTAAATGGTATTGTCTTGTTTTCCATAAAACATTTGTACTATTATTGTTTTCCATAATCGTCCCCCGTCATAATATTTACTTGCACTATTATCATTTATACTAATAACGTTTGTCATATCAACTTATTAGTCATACCTTTCATTTGCCATAAAATTTGTTGCCATAATAACATATGTTATAATCGTTACTTGACATAAGCAACATTTAATATAATTTAGAAACGTTTATTGTTTTGTACAAAAATGAATGTCATTAAGGCCACCCACTAACCAAATGATTTATTACAGTAATAGATCTGCGATCTTTAGACAATAAAAAGTTAGTATAAATCGAAACGGGTAGATTAGGTTAGGTTGTGACGAGTGAGCGTAGCGAGCGTGCCGCGGCAGCGGCCGCCGAGTGCCTGATGTGCTCATTTGCGTAGCAAATAATATTTAGACATTTGTTTTGGCATAAATTAAATTCGCATAATGTTACTAGGCATAATGTGCAAATCTATTGTGCCACGCTAAAGTATTGTCTTAAAAAAAACAATAAGTTGTGCTATAAAAGTTAGTGACAGAAACGAATCGCTGCAAAACCGACTCCACGTAGTCTTATCTGCCCTAGAGTGTAATCTAAGCCCGCAGCGCTGGAGCCGTGACAGAAACCATGCCTGCTGCATGTTGCATGCTGCATGCTTCCTTGCATGCTGCATGCTTGCTTGCATTCTGCATGCTTGCTTGCTGCATGCATGGTGTAGGCTTGTTTACATGTTTGTGTGGTTACTGCATGCATAGTAAAAATATGTTTTAATATCATTATACGTAAATAAATTTATACTTTAGAATGTTATGCTTAATCATTATATATATACGTTATACGTAAATAATGTTATTGCAAAAATATAATTAGGAGAAACAAATGTACGTTAAGTTATATTAGGTCTTAAAATTGTATGCAAATGTATAGAGAAGATTTATTTTTAGGTTTCCTTGTGATTAAAAAATCTGCATCTGTTATCATGATCATAACATCAACATTGCAGGCGGTTGTACTTGTACTGAACTAGTATTGTTGTACTAGTATGGGCAATGGTGAATAAATGTTATGGAAAACGAAATTATTGAAAATAAAAATTATAGCAAATAAATTTATGGATTAACATTATTATGACACGTGATCGATTATGACCAATGAAATTAGTGAAAATGATTTTATGTAATTTAACGATTATAGCAACTGATGCATTATTTCTAATGAAATTATGGCAAATAAAATTATGGCAAATAAAATTATGGCATATAAAATTAGGGATCATTCATGTGTATTTATCACAAAATAACAATGGTAAAAAGCTTACTTACCTGCTGTAATTCCAAATGAAGTTTTAAAAAAGTTTTTCACACAACTTTTGGCCCGCAAAATACACCATCAAATTCAAAATTTGACAGCCGACTGAAGTGACTTTAGGAAAAACCTAATGTTACCTACCTTACCTAATGTTGCCAGAGACATATTCTAATTTCTTTCATAGATTAAATAATAAGAGCAACTAAACAATGTTGCCGGTTTTTTAAACATTTGTCAAAAGTACCTTGCTGGGCAAAATCAGATTAGTTGGGCAAGGCAAGGCTCTTGTAAGGTTTGACGGTACGCTTTCACGATGAAACGGTTCGACGGATTTTCATGAAAGGTAAATGGCAGGCATGTATGGGAAGTTGGTACCGCTAATGAAATTGCATAATTTGGGATAGTTTTTGTTTTAATTGGTAGTTAATACGATAGACAAGCCTTAATTAAATTATTAATTCTTTAGAAGTTGGTGGTAAATTTTATAACCAGTTTTATTTTTAAGGTTATGTACTAGTGTACCAAACAAGAAGCTTATAGGTAATAAAAGTGGAGACAACACTCTGAATACCAAAGTGAAACCAACTGTGGGCAAGCGCTCTCTTTCTAAATGCATACATAAGATAAAGAAAACGCCTATTACTGTCTCATTCTTATGTATGCATTCAGAAAGAGAGCGTCTGCCCACAGTTGGTTTCACTTGGGTATTTAGTGTTGCCTCCACTTTTATCTATAAGCTTCTTGGTACCAAATTACCAATGTAGAATGTTACATTACTTTTAAACATTATTTTGGTGATAAAGTAAATGTTCTGAGGTTGTTTGTCGCTATCTTTGTAGTGTTTTACTTACCATTAAGCGGGTACCTACTCAGTGGGGTGCATTATGATTTATGAGATACCTATGTCCAGTAGCGGATTGCAATAGTTTGATATTGATGTAGTTCTGATGGGGTTTTGAGTGTAGGTAAATAAAACAATACTTTGGTTTTGTAAGTACATTTATTTTTTTGTACCTACCTACTTATAATTTATTTTCATTATTCATTCGTAATATGAATTCATCTAAGAAAGGGGCGGTTCGGGTCATACTCTCATGGCGAGTATAATTTAAGTACCAAATAATACTTATCACATGTGTGCAGCATCCACTGTTCTTAAACCTACAGTGCCGTTATAGCAGTAACTTCCCAAGCAGCAAAATGTAGTCTAGTAATGGTTCTGGAACCAACATTTTATTAGGATTATAACGGAATAGTAAGCAATTATAACCACGGAAAAGGGCCCAATTTATAGGCGTATTTTGCCTGATTAAATATCTTTAGTAGACTTGGTGAACACCGCTTTGCCCAATAACGACCTTATAGTTGGACTACGTAAAACTATTTGCTCCCGCAAAGCTAACTATCAGCGCTTAATGGAACCAAACACGACAATAACAAATCTCTTAAAAGCTCATACCAAGTGTTGTGAATTGGTGAATGTTGCTGCTCACATTTGTAAAAATGAATAGTGATAAAGGTAAGTTTTTCATCCATTTCTTATTATAAATATTATCTAGAATATTAATTATGAGTAGAGTGTTAATAATAAGTCAAGATGTATAATATGTTTGAATCTGCATGGCGCACGTATATTTTCTGTGAAGTATAATAAGTTTTTTATCAAAATTTTTACGCGCCCCTTGAAATTAGCGTTTTCATTAAGTTGAATTTTAAAATAATGTTGGTTTCAGTAAGACATACAACGAAAAGTCGCCATCTTGACAAAGTTGGTTTTCCCAAATACATTAACAAACCGCTATAGGCGTACTTTGATTTAAAATAGTAAATAAGAGAACCATTGCTTCGCCATATTGTCTGTAATTAGAGTTCCGTAAATATTTCTGTAACTGAACTGTTATTTTATATTGCTATTAGGTACCTATGTCTTATTTTAATGTTTTTTGTTTAGGTTAGGTCAGCATTGAAAATGTAATATTTCTGGACGTCGATCTCCTTACGACCAAAAGGAATTTTCGAGCTTTTAAAACCTTAAGGTGGCCTTGGAATGAAACTCTTCGTGAAAATTTCTTGTTGTCTCACAAATGTCGTGCATGTAACTATAAAGTTTCAAAAAGTCTTGCAAGACGGCCACGACACTTCTCCACACGACGACATATATTTTGATTGATCCCACTCTAAATGGAAGACAAAGTATTCAAAACTATTCATGTTCCTGTATACATGACCGCCGTACTGTTGGAAACTGCGCGCATGTCGCGAGCGTGGTGTACTTTTTATCGTGGGCAAGACATCAGGAAGAAATAAATGCACCAGCAAGGTTTTAAGACGATGTTACGATTATATTGCATAAAATGTGAAAATAAAGTGTTTTATTTCTGGTTATCCTACTTAACAATCTAAAATTAATGTAGATAGGTGACCATTTTCAGGAAGATCATTGTGCATTTTTTTAAGCGTTTTATATATTTAAAAGGATGTGGATATACGAAAATTCGTTCTATTTATATTAATTCTTGTTAGATAAAAAAATCCCATCGTTTTGAGGAATGCAACTCATCTCATTGGGTAGTTAGTATTCATGGTCTTTAACAATCGGAAGTGGGAACTCGTTTCGTTAGTGATCGCTAGTGGGTCCGAACAAAATGCCCGTTTATTTTTTCACAGTAGGCAACTATTTTGTACGGAACCTTCCTATTTCTACGATTCGTTCTTCGCCATATACAAAGATAGAACCCGACGTTTTATCTGAACCTTTCGTTTGTAATAACCACTTCTTTTTAGCCGTTTCCATTTATATAGACCCATTTTTTAAAGAAAAGTAAATAGAATACCACGTCGGCAACGAATACGACACAACAAAATCAAAATGTCCGTACCGAGACTATGCAAGACCAATGTATTCTTGTACAGGACACCACGGATATAGTTTTGGATACTAAGTAAATTATATTAAACCTTTATAATCTTGTTAAGATTATATTATTATTGGATTATACCACTATAAAACCGCTCCGTTTTACTTATAATTGTTCTGAAAAGTGAATTTATAAACCCTTATATAACCAAGTAATAAATACAAATAGTTTCCAGTATATTTAGTTCTGTTTATCACTTTTATTGGCGTACTTTACTTATAGTAGTTCTATAATGCTTCTTGTTAGCAGTTATAAGTATAGCTTACCAGTTTATTTACTCTTGAGTGCATTTACACCCTCGCGATACTTTAATAGGTCACCCAAGCTTATAATGCATCCTTAATTTGGACCTATAAGTAGTTATAAGCTAATGTATAAGATTAGTTATACTATAAGGCCCAACTCACTCCATGCTTGCTATTATAAGCGTGGCAGCCAATACTAGAACCGTTAAGAGAATATTATAAGTGTTGGAGGCCTATAACATCTGCACTATAGGATAATTTTGCTGCTTGGGTTCTGATTGCGTCCCGACCATTCATGTTTGTTTCTGCAACTATAAATACAAAATATGTTTATGTAATTGGTAACACAATATACTGGGGTCTTTCTTGTGGTCCTTCTGGAACATGTAAGCTCAAATCTCGAACTTGGTCCCAGCGAGCTTCATAAACTTCCTTCATGGATGACATCTGTAAAAAATTCATTTCATGAGATGGCCATAGATATCAAAATAGAATTGATGAAATGCATTTTAAACACTTCTTCTTCAAGTTCAACAGTGACCCAACACGTTCAAGCATAAAATAAACACAAACAAAAAACAGTTAGGAACAGCGAGATTCCGAGTGACACAGCGAGTGTTTAAAGCTATTAATATATTATCTCATATATACCTTCTGGTGTTCCGAAAAATGGGTAATATTATCGGGATTCCACTGTCCATCTGATGTTGCGGTGGACAGACTCTTATCACATACAGCACACGTTAACACAGAATGTTCACAATCCAAATGATCAGGTGAAGGAAGGGGGTTGAATGCATTCAACTGAAGGAGCAATGTGTTCGTGGGCACCACCCACTAGGACCACGGTAGAGACGGGGAGATGAAGAGGCGGCGCAGGCAAATAATACGCAGATATTCTTCTTGAACCTTTCTTGTCCACAGTTTTCGGCTTGCTTCCCTTTTCTTGTTGTTGCCTCTTCAACGGCTGAGCTGCGACTGACTTGAACCGTTATTATTATTATTATTATTATTTTTTTTCGGATTGGCATCTCGCAGATCAACCTAGGAGGTTGTCGGCTGCTAAACCGGACTTTCCTGTGGTGCCTTAAAAATTATTATTTTTAGGGCCTCCAGTCAGGGCAAAGTAGCTTACAAACTAAGCGACTACACGCTAAGGGCACCCCCTGTGGGGTACGAGCCTCGGCTTAGGGCGTCGCTGGGAGAGGACAGCAAAGGGACAGGCTGGATCGGATTTCCATTATAGACTTGAACCGAAAAATGGCTCGCCTTATATACCGGCCTGCCTTACCGGACCGCGAGGTCCGCGTAATTTGGGCCTGTTTTACTCGTCAATTTTCACTTAGCCGAAAACTTTGGACCCCTTATTTTATTTTTTATTTTAATAAATCCTTAATTTTTTTTCTTATTAACTAATAATGAACCTAATTAATAAAATAAAACATAAATCTTAACTATTTAATAACTTAATAAAAAAATCCTAGAACAAAAACTCGTAAAAATGTGTGAATCGCAATTTTCACTTTACATTTTTCGCTATAACTTTAAATTGGTAAGTTCTATCCTTATGAAACCTTTTGTATATATTTTTTAAAATATATGTTTTTAAATCAAGATCTAACTTTTAAGACTAAAATCAAATCGCTATGTACACAAACAAAAAATCACTTTTTCAAGTTAGGTACGTAATTAGTTGGACAAAGTTACTTGAGATCAAACTTTTACTTTACAACTATCAAATAACCAGTTTTATTAGAATGAATCGTTAAAATATAACACCCTTATATACTATTTAACATCTTATAAGAAAAATAACAAACATTTAAATCTAATTAGCGCTCTATACTACATACCTACATTATTGTTGTTCGTGGATCTCGTCGCCGACAGATGGGAACGAATTCGTCAATATTTACGGAATTAAAAATATTGACATTATCAATATAACTGTTTTACTTATAATTGAGTTCATGTCTGCGGGCTTGCCATTGATTGCCACTTGCTAACAATAAGTTACAGTGTTGAGTCCTCCCGGCGCCGTGACGCGCTGCGGCGCTTGTTGGGCGCATCAACTAAATTCGCTATTAGATTTTCCTCAGAAAAGTAGTTGGTAAAGTGACAGGAACAGGATCAATGGCTGTAGCTTCTGTCTGGCTACCGCAATGAAACCAACTAGGGCAAACGCCACATCATTTTTAGAAGAGCAGTGCGTGACTTGCTATAACGTCTTTGAGTAAGAGAGTTAATTATGAATACTAACATTTTTTTTGCTATCCATACTATAAACATAAACCACGCTGCGTCGCGCGCCGCCCGTGGCAGTGACAATGACAATTAAGGCCAATAGGGTATTTTACTCTATACGAGAAAAAATCTATAAATATGTTATTGAGACAGTTTAGGCATAAAGCAGTCGGAAAAGGCAAGTTTTAGTTCATCCTAACTAATATTATAAATGCGAAAGTAACTCTGTCTGTCTGTCTGTCTGTCTTTTCTTCACGCCTAAACTACTGAACCGATTTGTGTGAAATTTGGTACAGGGTAAGTGTGAATTCCAACAAAGGACATAGGCTACTTTTTATTCGACTTCGACTTCGACTTCGTCTGCTTCCGCGATAACCGACATATACGCGGACGAAGTCGCGGGCAAAAGCTAGTAAAATAATAAAACAATTTTTTAAATTAAATTCAAAGTTTTCAGTATTTTTAATCTGTTATAAAACACCATGAAATAGTAGCGGCCATGTTATTACGCCATACGGCTGTGTAAACAAAAAAATGACAACTGTCAGTCAACCGATTGGCGTATTATTAGGCTTTGTACTTTTATTATTTTCGTAACCAACGTATTTTTTTCATTATTACACCTATTACAAAATATGCTTTTAATTATTTTTAAATGATATACAATTATCATATTTAATATGAGCTCATTTGATACTAAACGAACTGACGTCATTTACGCTGAGCAATATGGCGTTCAGTAAGAGGCGTTTTCGTCAAACTACGCGCGAAATTTGAAAATTTAAAATTTAGATGCTTTTTTATGGCACTTATCGATTGAATAAAAATTTTGTGTTTTTTTTGGTGGCATATTAGCACTACAGAATTTCATTGAGACACTTTTCAAAAATGGGTGTAATACCCTATTGTTTACATTGTTTGCAAAACCTACGTTTTATCGAATGCGTCGACGTTAATGATTCGGGCCCCCTTCACCCCTCCTCCCGCTACACCGCATGCCTTCAGCGCCTCACACTACTTTCCGCAACGTGTCGCTGCTCAGCTGATCGCGACCCACTGTCCCAAACACTTCCTTATTGCTTTGTTGCGCTTGTTTTGAAACCGGACCATCTAGACTTGTAGTTAATGTTGGAAAATATATTTTACTCACAGTTGTCTAAATGTATCACCGTCGTAACAAAGGGATTTACCGTCAAAAGTCAGAAAAACAAGAATCAATAGAACAATGTTTCAAAGTCATGTCAGACAGACTAGGAGTGGGGTCGGCAGAGGGGGGGTATGTATGGCAGCGCGGCGGAGAGGCGGGCGCGCGGGCGGGGGCGGCGTCACGGCTCGCCGGCGGCAGCACCGCACGCTTGACGCTGTACGCTCAGTCACACGGTGAGTGTCGCGCAGGCCGCCTGCCACCCACATGTTGCGATGCTCGGCGGAGCGGACGCGCTCTCAGCTGTCGGTCGCGCACTCGCGCCCGGCTAGTGCCGTGTCCAGGGCCCGCTCCCGCGAGTGCCCATGTGCTAGTGATTGATGCTGCGCCCCGCGACCACGGGCGGCACGGTGGGCCTGCCGCCGCCACCTCACGCCAGGCTGTCGCTGTTCGACTCGTGCCACCGTAAGATCAGGCTCATAGGCGGCGGACCCGTCGCTTTCCTTGGAGGCCTTGTCGCGTGAGTCACTACTATTTAGTTGAAAGCACTTACGAATGTTACGCATGTACTTACACTTCCTTCTGAAACATACGAAAGAAAACAAGCTTTTGTAGTTATTAAAAGCTAATACATAATGTCTAATACGTACTAACCAGGCATAGCAGCATCAATAGGTCAGTGGGTCGTCTTAGGGTGTTGTGTTGACTAGTTGGTTGACACTGGAGTCGCAGTATAAAATATTAGCTGGAGTTCCTATCGATACTACTTCTATAGAAAGGTAAAGTTTGTTTGTTTCTAAGGGACGATAGACCGCTACGTACGTTATTGTTGAGTGCAAATTATAATAATTTTATAAACATAAAACATACTAGTGTTAGTAATTTGAGATAAAGTGAGAGACAAATTACCTTGAATTACTGACCGGCTGTTTTATCGGCGTGCGCTATTGCAAAAATATTGGTCATTATTATGAGTTCCACATTATTTCATAAAAAGTTCAGGATAGTATCTAACTTCTATACGATGGGGGACGCTTATGTTCAACAGTGGACGTCTTTCGGCTGATGATGATGATGAACTTCTATTCAGGTACCTTATGCAAAATTTATTTGAAGGTCATATTGTTCTTGCGTCTCGATGGCAAATTTAGATATATATTTTAATTGAACGCCATCCGCTGACGCAGTCATTGGGTTATCTGATGTGCATGTGAAGGGGATGACCATGATCTGCCGAGACACGCCGCATCATAGACGCTGAAGATCATGTTATGCTTATTTTTGTATTTATCGTAGCGCCCTAAAGAGCATTTAATTAAGTCCTTAAGAGATAATGTGAAAAAGGAAAATACGCAAGATACATTAATTTATTGAAGGGAGGACACCGTGTGCTTATTGTAATAATATACTATACTATATTTACGTGGATTTTAAAGCACAATACGTGTATTATTAGTCCATCACTCAACATAACTACCATTTATTGGGACTTCCGAAGATAAGATAATAATCCTTATAGGAAAAAAGCATAAGGACATCGTCATCTATACTATACCAGGATTGTAACGAACATCAACATTCGCCGATGATCAGCACTGCTTTTGATATAATTATCAGCATTAATATTAATGCTGATATTGTAGCCATGACATAATCGTTTTCTGTTTAAAAAACTTTTAATGATGTACGGTAACATAGTAAATTTAATATAATTTGTACCTATATTAAGTTAATAATCACCTTCACCTACTTACAATTTTATGGTAGGATATTATGTTTTATGTTTTTTTTTTATAACAGTACCAGTCTGCATAAATTAATATTAATCTCAAAATATCTGCATTAGCATTATTGATATAACTCAAGACCAACAGATCCCAGACCTTTAGCCGAGTAAATACCTACGAGGGGCCGAAGCCAACTCGCAGAGGCACGATTCAAACTTACTCCTAAATTAAATGTGATCAAACACCCAACCTACGAGTACCCCTGTATTATTAAAGTACCCCCAAGGATGATCCTTGTTCCGTGGAGGACTAGTACAGAATATAGAAACAAAGCAGGATATGGGTAGGGGTGGTTATAATAATAATAATAATGGCGGCTGGATCAAGGGCTTGATTCAGAAGGCAGTACTTCTGGACACGGCCCGCATTGTCAGGAGGTTCCTCTCTCTGGAGCCCTGACCGCCGGTAGCTTGGACCCTCTTACCAATACCGGTGGGCTACTATTTTTATATGTTTTTTTATTAATATTTAAAAATGTAAATCGTGTGTATTTAAGATGAATAAATGAGAATAATAATAATAATAATATGTGGGGACATTTCACACACGGCCATCTGACCCCAAACTAGGGAGACCCTGTACTATGGTTGTCAGACAGCTGATATACATACACAAATACATTTTAAATACATACTTAAATAGTAACCTTGTGTCTGGGTGTTGTACCCAGACACAAGGCAAACACAAGTGCTCATCACTGTTACCTGGGACTTTTGCTTTTTTTGTTTATTTAAAAATGCATTGCGCCACACTAGAAATTTCTCTTGTGTCATGGGTTTAGGCAGGATCTACGGAGCCGGGGTTCTTTTTTCTGTCTGCAAGCTTTAAAGAAACTTTATACGAAGGGAATGGAAGGGACTTCGTTCGTTCGCTCTACTCGCTCACACTCTCACACTAGCCATCATCGTCCCCTTCGACCCTAACCTGTTCGTGTTGGGGTGACCCCAAGATTCCGACCTCGCTGCACTCGCTCTTGGATCAATTAGTCGGTTGGAACTGTTAACGTTGCACCGCGAGGACTTGGTTGGTCCAAGTCCTCGTGGTGCAACGTTAACAATCACTGGTGAATGATCGAAATCGTCATAAAATAATAAATTACGGACATTCACCAGTTAGCTTGGAGGTTGTTATCAGTGTATCTTGACATACACTGCGCTTTGGGTTAGAATGCAAAGTGCGAGTGAGCTGCAGCTCGATCATCAGCAATAACGCCAGCTTGAAACTGAAAGGTCGAAACCGAAAGGCTCACCCTTCGTACTAACCAAGTTACGGATTTGAATGAAGAATAACGTTATGATTGACTGTTACTTGTAATCCATAAGAGCCGTGATGTATTGTTTGTGAGCATTGTGGTGTGGTGGCGGGAGGCGTGAGGCACGTATTGAGGCCGGCGCGGCGGCGGTGTCATGGTCCCGTTACAACTGTAACGCGTGTGCCTGCACCGCTGCACACCGTCCGATAAAACTTAACTAAAAATGAATACACAACCAACAACCATTTATATTTTAGACGTAGACTCACGAGCCCGTCATAATTAGTGAACTTGAATGTAAATACAACGACAAACTGCCAGATATCGACCATATGGTTGGGGATTACGGTCATAAATCATACATCCAATTACGTGTTTATCTACTAATACTATAGTTTCTAAGTTGTGTATATACTTAATAACCTAAATGGACTAATGGAGTTACAGTTGGAAGAAAATGATTTTTATTTTTAATTCATTATCTACAAGTCACTCGGATCAATCTTTAAGTCAAAGTCAAAGCATTTATTTCAATTAAACCATTTGCAGGCACTTTTGAATAGTCAAAGAGTCAGTTAGTTAGTCAGAAAGTTGAAGCTAGTTGCTCGTTCCAAAATGTAGGGTAGGTCTCTATGGAGAAGAAAGAGCAAGAAACTCCACGGACACTCTTTTCAATCAAGCTTTTACAAAATCCAGGCTACATTATTCTTGTTGCTTCTATATGTGAAAACAATGTAAGTGAAGAGAAATCCAAAACATTCTAATTAAAAATAAATTAATATAAAAGCCATGGCAGTTAAGAGATGACCAATCTCAACTGACAGCGCCCGTTCACGAACATGACGCGCGGATCAGCACCACTTAGCTCAACCATTTTGAAGGGAACCGAATGATCTAACCCACACGCCACCATCAGTGAGACATATGAGCGAGCATGACAATGCTCTCAACTGCCATGCTCATTTATGTCAAACACATTGAATAAATAAATAGCTCCATAGTTCTCACATTTACATAATAATTGAAATAGTGCTATTAATTTATACAAAGTCAAAATTTCCAATGTATGTAAGTATTTCATTCGACAGACTAAATATAATAAGTAAATAATAATAACGGTACACGTTATTCATGTCAATAATAAGGGGTGAGCAACGTAATCTTCTTGCAATTAAGAAATTCCCTAAAGAGACTGTGGAGCAGGACCAGCATTATGCCAAGCATTTTTATCATTGATATAATCTTCCAACTTATAATATGTTTGCCTACATAGTGTGCGTTTAATGCATGTTTTAAATTGCCTTTCATTTAATTGCAAAATATCGAGCGGTATTTTATTATAACATTTTACACAATACCCCATAAAAGAAGTATGTACTTTTGACAATCTGAAACTTGGTTGATATAATTTGTTCCTATTTCTAGTATTAAAGTTATGTCTGTCACTTATTTTACTAAACAGATAAAGATTTTTCCGAACATGCATGATGTTTTCGTATATATATTGACAAGGTACCGTCATGATATTAATTTGTTTCAACAATTCTCTTAGAGACTCGCGTCTGCTGAGATTATAGACGGCTCTGACAGCCCTCTTTTGCAGAATAAAGATAGAATCTATATCTGCAGCCCGTCTCCAGAGCAAAATACCGTAAGACATGATACTATGAAAGTAACTAAAATAGACTAGTCTAGCGGTATCCACGTCTGTCAATTGCCTGATTTTTCTGACAGCGTAAGCGGCCGAACTTAGCCGCCCTGCAAGACATGTTAGATGTTAAGTGAGGACCCCACTGCAGCTTTGAGTCAAGCGTAATCCCTAGGAAAACTGTCTTTTTGACGAATTCAAGTACGTCCTTATTCAATAAAACGTTACATTCACTACTTTTAACATTCGGTAAAGCGAATCTTATGCACTTGGTTTTCTTCTCATTTAACACTAAATTATTTGCAGTAAACCAATTATGAACTTTAATCATGGCGTCATTTACGTCGTCATAGTGCTGTGCCCGTCTATTTACTTTAAAAATCAATTAAGTATCATCAGCAAATAACACCATTCGAGGTTGATTTCTCAGTAAATGCGGTAAATCATTAATATAAACTAGAAATAGGAACGGACCCAATATTGAGCCCTGTGGTACTCCCATTTTTACTTTCAAGCCCGATGAATTTACACCGTTTATTTGAACCTGCTGCAGCCTATCATCTAAATACGATGTTACTAATCTGAGCGCTAGTTTACCGAGTCCGTAGTGCTCAAGCTTCAAAAGCAGTGTTTCCTGATTTACGTAATCAAATGCCTTGGAGAGGTCACAGAAAATGCCAATGGCATCCTGTGACTCCTCCCATGCGTTAAAGATATGCTTAATCAAAGTGATACCGGCATCAGTAGTGCAACGCCCTCTGGTGAACCCATACTGTTGATCATGTAGGATGTTATTGCAATTAAAATGACTGAGCATTTGATTAAGCATTACTTTTTCAAACACTTTGCTGAATACCGGCAAAACCGAAACGGGTCTATAATTATTCGTGTCCTTGCTTTCGCCTGATTTGAAAAGTGATATAACTTTACTGTACTTCATTAAATCTGGGAAAACTCCTTGGTCTATACATAAATTAAATATGTAAGCTAAATAGGGTGCTACTGTCTCAATAACCGATTTACAAACATTAGTAGACATTCCCCACAAATCCTCAGTAACTTTGATCTTTAGTTGTTTAAAAGTTTTTATAATAACCTCAGGGTTTATATGTTTAAATTTGAATTCCGAAGGGCAGGCTAAAACATTCGTTTTTAATAAATCAAAAGCAAGTGAGGGCGAGGAAGCTAAATTTTCTGTAGTTTTAATTGGAATATCAGTAAAGAATTTCGCAAATTCCTGAGCAACATCGATATTAGTACTTATTAGACCACAGGGTGTCTCCAGAGTGTAATCAGTTTTATTTCTTTTGTTTCTATTGGTTTCATCATTGATAATTTTCCAAACAGTCTTAATTTTATTTTCTGCTGATTTTACCTTGTTGCTTATGTATAAAGCTTTAGCTGTCTTGCAAGTATTTTTAAAAGTTTTAGAGTAAGTAGCAACATACTTATTAAAAGTTTCAGTGTTTATATAAGGCTTAAGGCCATACAGCTCAAAAAGTCTTTCCCTACTTTTCCTGATACCTTTAGTTGCCCAGTCACTGAATAAAAACTTAGGGCTAATAGTTCTAGATATTTTCTTAAAAGTATTATTAAACTCTGTTTGCACAACTAAACAGAATTATTCATACAAAACATTACCATCACTCATATTAAGGCCCTGAATGTTTAACTTACTCATTAAAGATCTTTAAAAATAGAGATCAGCGAAAAAATACAAAAAAAAATATCAATAACAAACCGCTGTTGTACAAAGTAAAAGTACCAGATAACCAGTAAATTCCAGCCTCTCCCAAAGCATAGGTCGACCATCAGCGAATATTGGGTGAGCCCTGAAAATAATGACAACCGGCCCATGGTGAACTAGGTACTAAAGTTTTCGATTGGAATTGCTACTTTTTTAAACTGTCATACAGTTATTCCCCATACAGTGAAGTGTAGTTTAGTATAATGTGTGTAGTGTGTGTACTCATATAGATCCTTTTTTATTAATTACAACCAAGAATGAAGTCCCGAGTTGGGAAGTTTTAGTTAGGTGGGTCGCGGTCCAATTATGTTTGGGAACCTATTTGAACCTATTCGATTCGATTTTCGAATTGTAAATACGACTTTCCTGTCACATCATCATATCCGCCTATTGTCGTCCACTGCGGAACGTAGGTCTCCCCCAAACATCACCAACCAACCAACCCGAACATGGGCAGCCAGCATCCAACCGTTGCCAGCCACCTTCTTCAAATCGTTGGTCTATCGTGCTGCAGGGCGTCCTATAGTAGTACCATAGGACGGGCAGATAGAATGCATATGTCGACAAGTTTTTTCTTCAGCGTCATTGGAAGACTTCCTTTCAAGAGTTCTTTAAGGGCCCTGAAGGTCTTCCAGGCACTTTTAGACTCTTCTTTCGATTTTTTTGATTTGCTAAGATATGCCAAAGAGTAATTTTGTGTGTGTGAGCAACGAGTACCTGAAGGTGTCAAGCGAATTAATCGCGTTCGAAACATCACCCTGCGCTCCATAACTCAAGTGGCAAATAATAATAATAATAATATTTAGGGACATTTCACACATGCCATCTGACCCCAAACTAGGGATTCCCTGTACTATGGGTGTCAGACAGCTGATATACATACACAAATACATTTAAATACATACATTTATAGATAAACAACACGCAGACACAGGCAAGCACAAGTGCTCATCACACAAATATTTGCCCTGGGCGGGAATCGAACCCGCAACACGCTGTGCAGCAGGCAATCGCTCAGCCACTGCGCCAACCGTGTCGTCAAAATGTTGGAGAAAAAACAGCCCGTTTGAAGTGGGAGTATGCTGGCAACGTTGCGCAAATGCATCCGGGGAGATGGGCAAAGATGGTCACGCACTGGACCGCGGCGAAGGTGGTGTGACGATCTGACCATATTGCGGGGCAAACGTGGGCAGAGCACAAGGTCGGGAAGTTTGGAAGGAGAAAGGGGAGGTCTTTGCCTAGCAGTGGGACACAAAAAGAGAGTAGGTATAAAAGAAGAACAATCTGGTCGGATCCGGACACTTCCGGATCGGTTGATATACGGCCGGATTGGAAATGGTTCGATTGTATAAGACGAGCACAATTTGCAATTTAATTTCCCATTGATATGAATAAAATCTTCGCTATGCTATCACTATCACTACATATTATAATCTAACTTCTGCCCGCGATTTAGCTTTAGTTGGCCTTTGTCACTCCCGCAATCAAGACGAATTTAATGATACCTCTTTAAATGTTAAAATTCGTTAACTCTTTTGTTTAGACTACCCGGATGGCAGCAGTCGGCAGCTTGCTGCCGGTAGTTTTGCTGGCAAACCATTTTCAACTTTATTTTTGGGTCTAATCATCTAATGATTAGACCCAACGACACAACGACACATATTTTGTTTAAGGGCTGGGTTATACGCCCTTGCCCTTGCTCGATTGGGCGCTAAGGATAAAAATGCCCCGCGCGCAAGTTCCGTACCTCCTGACAATATTTACACGCTGCGCGTAGAAAAAATAGTGTATAGTTTGAACGTTTGTACTGCCTAGAATAGATAAATACAATACTAGTAGCCATACGTTCGTCTTGGCATGCTAAGGAGCAGGCCTTTTGCTATATCTATTTTTAAAATCGTGAAAAACAAACAAATCGTAAAAAAAATCTTCAAAAAAAATTTTTTTTGTTTTAGTATTACTACTATATTTTTGTTTTCAAATATCGCAGCGACTGTATTATTTTTGCAGCAAATATATAGCTTCTCTACTACTACTTAAGTATGTGCTGTGTGACTGGATAAGCACTCAGCGGCACGGAATCTTGGCCAAGCGCTTATCTTGCAATAACTAAAACTTGTTTCTAATTTCTTATCAAATTGTTTCTTTCTTATCAAATTGATTGATTGTTTCTTATCAAAGCAGGTCAAAAAAATGTTTACTCTTAGTTCAAGGGAGTAACTCATTAATTTTGAGTGCACTGTGGCATAACTTTTCATTATTTAGTTGAATCGTGTCACTTGATCGATCAAATCACAAGTTTAAATTTGTGTATAGTAAAAGTTTACGTTTAGGTTATTGCATTATTGTGGTTTTGTGCTTTTAACTGAATAACTGAAGATGCTATAAAACCACTGAAAATGCCATTAACACCAGTACAGGTAGCCCAGACTGTAGCATTAATCGACCAAGGGTTGGCACAGCGTGAAGTTGCTCTCTGGTGCTTTACGTACCACGTTTGTCAATCCATTATGCCGTGAAACCGGGAGACAGGCCACTACTCTCGCAGGCCAAGCAATCGAGGCGTTAGATGCACATGCACATCGACGAGGTGCGACCCCTTTATCGTCCTGAAAATTTTATGAAACCGCATCCAGACCGAGACTATTGCGATACGCTAGCGACTCCAGGTTGCAAGAGGTGTGAAATGTGAATGTAAGTGAGCGTACGGTGAGAAGACGAATGGAGGAAGTAATTTGAACTGTCCGTAGAGCAGTACACAAGCCAGATCTTCTCGGACATCACCGGGTAGCTCGACTTCAATTCGCAAACACTCCAGCTGGACCAACCAACTATGGGCTCGAGTATGGGTGTCGAATCGCTAGGCGTAAGTACTTTAGACGATCGAGAGAGAGTGTGGAAATGGAGAAAAGAGAGGTCCAACCCATTATTAGCATACAAACTGTGAGTTTCATAAAGCTACAATGGTTTAGGGAGAAATAAGTTCCGATGGTGGTACGGTACGGAGTTGGTTATGAGCGATAACCGGCTAACTGCATTCCAATACATCCGGTGGCCCTATCAGGACGTTTTAGGATGTTTTGGTATATTTGGTGTACTTACATTAGCCACGACTAATTCCTCTTAATGCACGATAATGTACGCCCACACGTTGCAAATTAAGTTAAAGAATACCTTCAACAAGTTAGTATTCAAAAATTGCAGTGTCCAGCTCACATTCCGGACTAAAACCCGATGGAGTATATGGGAGATATACTTAAAACAAAGAAAAAGTCCACTTTCAACCCACCAGAACACCTTAACCAACTTCAAAATGCAGCACTGACCGTTTGGCAAAGCATACAGCAACTCAATGTCAAACACATCATTCAAAGCATGCCAGATCGAACGCAGGCTGTTATTAGGACAAAATGATAATAAAACATAGAGACACTAAGGAAATTAGGTGTTTTTTTATTATAGCTTTTTTAAATGAATAATGTCAAATTCCCATTTTCTGAAAAAAGTCTAATTAACAAAATAAGCATATTGATGTAGTAATGTTTTAATTCTACGGTTCTAAAAGCATAAGAAACACTTATTGAGTGCCCCTACCCTTATTTCAGTGTCAAAAATACATTTTAATGAAAGTCATCGTCAACCATTGACTGCTTAAACCAACTTTCTTATTGAACGTAATTTGTAAACAAACACTTTATGAGGGTGTAATTTATGTTAGAAGTTGAAAACTGACAAAAAACCCCATAATATTGTAAGAAACTAGGAAGGGTAATCATTGAAACAACAAAACCACAGTCATGTCGAAATTCCCACAAATTTTTAAAAGGGGCATCTATTGTGTGTTCCTCCATGTTGTTCAGTGTGTGGAGGAGCTCATGGCTAAGTAAAAGCCGTACGGACCGATCGGCCAACATTAATCTACGCTTGCTGCGGTCGGTCTGTGGATGGGAGATCATCCATTTCATACCGAGTCCCCTCCGTGCCTCGGAAAGCACGTAAAGCCGTCATTCCCGGCTTTCATTCGTAGATCTTGGACAGTCGTTATGGGTAGTCAGAACTTCAGAAGTCACAAAGGGGGTACCTATCGTATTACCCGGTAACTGAGTTGTGGAGGTCAAATAAGCAGTCGTTCCAAGTAAAACACTGGTATTCAGCAGGTTGGAAAAAACCAGGCATATAATGGAGTAAATAAACTCACATGCACATGATACACACACACCCGGAACAACTACTTGTAGTCCATACAAATATTTGTTTCGTGCGATATC
Source organism: Charanyca ferruginea (assembly GCA_947361185.1). Classification (NCBI taxonomy): domain Eukaryota; kingdom Metazoa; phylum Arthropoda; class Insecta; order Lepidoptera; family Noctuidae; genus Charanyca; species Charanyca ferruginea. The sequence goes on along the minus strand of OX376063.1, from coordinate 192,088 downwards.
GAACCCGCGATACGCAACAGCAGATGGTCGTCAATTTGTTTCTGTATTACTTATAGAAAATAATGGTCAGGTCCAGAATCACTTTATATTGTTAAAAATAGTAACCCTGTTTTAATACCAAATTATAACCATGAATTTAATATCTTGCTATTCTATTAAAGCAAATGACTTTTAAACTAATCATTGTTAACCTTAAAATAGAAAATCACCAAAAAAAATTTTACCACATTTTACCATAAATCATTGTTTACCCATACATACATAGTCAATGAACTTGTAAAGTTTGCCCTTACTAATTATAACCTATAATCTCAAAGCACTAAGTTGTTTAAAAGGCGTATTCGGAGCCCCGCTTCACAATGCTCACTGGTTTTTGAAAAAAATATCTGTAGTTCATGTAGTAATAGCTTATTAATTCGCACACTAATTTGGTGATAATTTACTACAATTTTTAAGGTAAGACCTTGAAAGTATTTTTTATAGTCATTATATTTTTTTCCCATATGTTACAAGTGTAAAATTATAAATAATTGATTTAATAATAATTGTATCCCACCAAAAACATTTTCATGTAAAATGTTCTCAAGACGAGAAATAAATGGCTCGCACTGTCAATAAGTTATCAGATCTCTACCTATAATCTCTACTTTACTTGTCCTAACTTCACGAACTCTACTCCTTAGTCAAACTATTTATACGTGGCTAGGCCGTTTCGCTACCGTTACATGGGTGTGGGTGTAAGGTGAAAAATGTATTCACTGTTCATTACTTTACTGTTAAACAATAGCTCTTGTAGTAACGAAACAGCCAAGCCACATACGTATTTTGACTGAGGTGTAGAGTTTGTGAAGTTAGGGCAAGTAAAGTAGAGTTCTGATATCTTTTTGACAGTGCGAGCCATTTATTTCGCGTCTTGGCAACATTTGTGTCACACATTCTAGCGGTGACATGACTTATACGAACTTCAGTGTAATGACAAAAATGTGTACGAGAAATCTACATAATTGAACGCCAAAAAAAAAGACTATAAGAAGAAGAATATAAAGACTTCGCAGAAAACAATAATCACCTTGTCACAGCTAGAAAGAATTCTTTCTAGCGAGCACTATATATTTCACTAAGTAGTATTCCACTTTTAGACTTTGTTATGGGCCAAGAAAAATGTACGGAAAGTGTATGCAAAAGGCAAAAGGTAGCTGGACGCCCGGTGTCACTATTGCCTTTACTGCCAGGAGGACACGGTGCGGCAGACGCTGACAGTGTGTCGCTTGAGAGCAGCCACGCCGCGTCATCTTATCTCAGGAGTAGGGTAGTGACCCGTCGGTGCTGGCTGTAGTCAATTCGAATAAGGAGTCGGAGACGTCCGGCATCCCATACGTCAGGACCCGAGGTGGCGACGCGTAGTATTCCACGCGCACCTCTTTTAGACATCGCGTGGGGAGTCATCAACCACCAGGAGACCCGCAGTGGCGGCCGACCTTCCGTAAAATGGGGGTTTACAGAAACTCGTACGTTCCCGCGATCTCCGGTGTAGGTAGGTGTGCGGTGGAATACCGGGGTGGCTTTTAGTCAGTAAAGCGTCCCGACCGAGATAACCGTGTGGTTCACAACTGAAAGAGCTGTGTTTGTGATTAAGGGTGAATATAGAAGGTTGGACATTTTTTGTGTTATTTTCAAAATTTTAGAATCTGTTTTTTTCAGCAAGGGGTGTGGTAATTTCATCATTTATTTAGACATCATGCACAAAGATACAAAGGTAGACTTAATGCTTCAGGGAAATTGCACTTTTTTAATTTCTTCATTGGCGCCCAAAAATGGTCCCATGTTCAAAATTCGTTTATTTACGTTTTCCGTCCGCGTTTGAGTCCCAGAACTTCATATATGTATGTACCAAATTTCAACTTAATCGCTCCAGCAGATTGGGAAATTAGCTGTAACAGACGGACACGGAGTGGTACTATTGGGTTCCCTTATTCATTCGGACGCACGGAACCCTAATAACCCGCAATCAAGCGCGACCCTGACCTGACCGAAGGTTCCGTACAAATACAGAGTCGAATATTCTACCATACATCGATGAGTATTCGTAAATTACGCAAAATACGCGCCAAAACGTGGAGTTGCGGACACCAGCCTGTTATACCATACCATTCGTAAATTAACGAGTTTTCGGGTTGTAGGTTCCCGCTGGTGTAGACATGCTACAAAGTGCTAGCGGTGTCGACTGTCGTAGTAGCGTGACGTGGTGGCGCGGTGCTGTGGTGGCGGGCGCTGATCGATAGCGGCGCGGGACTGCCGCATACGTAACGACCGGCTCGCCTGAGCTCCGTCCGCCAGCCGATTCGTACTTGCAATCGTGCCCTACTTGACTCAATATTATACAGATTACATATTTTTTCCTTCGAACTAAACCTGTATTGTATTTTATTGGAACGAAGTTCCTTAACACGGCTAGTGCGAATTAGTAGAAATCGTCACGTAACGAAATGCGTGTGTGTTCAGCACAGGCTCACTTTATTGATACATATAGCTGTCATAACCAACAATTGAGCTTGTTGTATGCTTCATTATACAACCTCCCCTGGGCCTTAACAAAGTCGATTGATAAACCAGCTATAATAAGTTATATAACATGTAAACATACCAAGTGCTACTATTAAATTAATAATATTTAACACATCATGAACTCTTTGTTAAAATATCTGCTGCTATTTTTGCTGTTTCTAATCAACCCACTTTACCGACATTCTTGACTACTGCCTCTCTCACAAAATGGTGTCATTATGTTCAATTATGTCAATATGTTCTACGATGAAAATATGAATTGAACATTTGACACACACACATTCATTCACATTCTTTACATAATTTGCTTCTTTAGTAGCTTCTGACATTGCGATGTATTCTGCTTCTGTTGATGATGCTCCATTTATTTGTTTTCTGCATCTATACTAATATTTTGAAGAGGTAAAATTGGTGTGTTACTTTGTAAGTGGTAATCGACGAAACTGCTCATCGATTTCAAAAATTTCACCAATAAGTAGCTACGTTATCCTTGATAACATTATCAACAATTGGGGATCCTTAAGAAAATGGACGAGGACGAATTCGCGGGCAAAGCGCTAGTTAAAAATAAATGGGAATAAATATAACGACCACCAAAGAATACTTAAAGATCCTAGGTTCCCTTACCAATCAAATATAGGTACTAAACATCAAATGCAAATGATCACCAAATCTTAGTGTGCAAATGAATGCGCTATTACTACCTACCTACATAAACTACGTAAACCGGGCTCCGACCTTTTAAGCAACTTTGAAAGTGTTTTGAAATTAGGTTATACATCCTCATACAAGATACATATTGGCAGAATACGAGACATGGTCTCGTACTTAGTTTTCAAATTCCTCAGTTTTCTATTAGCCTACTTCCTAGGAAAATCCATATGGATAGGTTAGTCGGGCAGGGGTCTGTGAGACTCTTATTGATTCGAAACCACTCCATTGTTCCTTCCAAAACACTTAGGCATCATACCCTACTATGACAGTATAATTAAGGACTGTCTTAATTCTGAAGTGTACACAGAAGTCGCGGACTGAACCTATAAATATACATATATTGCTACGTTGTCGATGATGTTCAAATGCCCTACCGACCTGTCTATGTGTAACATACAGATAGATAGCCTACATATTACCAGTTTTATGGACAACATTTTAGTGTCAACTTGGACACGGCAGTATAGGCATGTCGCTCAGGCGAACGGTCGCGCACGCGCACTGCGTGGCAGCGAGAGCGCATACCTCTTGTGCAGCGGTGCTCACCAGCTCGCGGCTCACTTCCCAACTTCTGTTCTGACGCAACAGTGGACGCCAGAAGGCGCTTCTTTGTTTTGTGATGTCCCAATTTGTGATATGACTGTGTATCTATACTAATATTATAAAGCTGAAGAGTTTGTTTGTTTGTTTGGTTGAACGCGCTAATCTCAGAAACTACGTCCATTTATCGAGGAAGGCTATATAACATCACTCTACGACCAATAGGAGCGGAGCAACAAAGAAAAATTTACAAAAACGGGATAAAATATTTCTTTTTGAGAGCTTACGTTGCGTTCGCTGCATAAACGGTTCAAGTTACACAAAAATCATATATGACAGAATTGATCCTCTTTAAAAGTTCAAAAAAAAAGTCCATGACAGCTTATGTCTATCTTTTAAGGTTGACTCACTATAACCTTTTTTATGGTAATCAATTGTGTTCTAAAATAAAACATTATTTGCGAAGGTGTTTTATAAACATGATATTAATCTTTATCCAAATAAACACGTTATTCACAAGTATTCAATTTTAAACAAAATTGCCTTTGACATCATTTGATTTCAATGAATATCTTAGGAGATATCATAGTTTTAAGGTGTACCTAGGTGTACCTACTTAATTTTATTTTGTAGTATTTCGCTACTGTATCTCTTGCGCGGCGCAAAGGGAACGAATGCTCAAGGTTATTTGCTCAGGGTACCGCCTTAAACGACATACAATACAATAAACATATTTAAGCACCATTTGCTAAGTTTAAGACAAAAAGAGATTCTTATTAACATTTTCATCACAGTCCCGCCCGGGATTTTTTTACGGGTGCTCTCAGTAAACAGGTATTACGTTAAAATCACGTTAAAATAAACACGCACGTCTACTTGTTCAAAACAATAGATTATTACATCGTGTCTCTTTTGTCTTAAATCAGGTTTAATCTGGATTAGATCTGCGTTTCTAAATAATGTGAGAAAGTGTTTGCGAGTTTCGCATGAGACCCACTCTGATGAAGGCAAAATTTTGTTACAAAATTGTACATATTTAGTTTTATCTATGTTTGGTTTAAGGTTATTCTTTTCCATCCAAGTTATTATTTTGCTTACAGTATTATTTATTTCCACATTATAGTTTTCATTATTTTTAGGGATAATACAGACACATCGTCTGCAAAGAGTATGCAGTGATGATCAGTTACTTCTGTCAGGTCATTGATATACATCAGAAAGAGTAGGGAGCCTAAAAAGTATTTTAGGCTACAACTGCAGCTTGTGCAGTTGTAACCTAATTTGGATTTAAATGTCAGTTCACCGTTTTGATTTGGTCTATCCACAGTAATTTCTACAAATTGCGATCTGTTTGTAAGGCATCTTTTTAACTATGCATTTGCTTTACCGCGTATTCAATATTTATCACATTTTTTAGTAGTAGCTCATGCGACACAAAGTCGAAGGCTTTGACATGTCAAAAAATACAACAGCGGTCGGGATTTTCTGGTCAATATTTTTAGTAACTAGGTTAATTAAATTAAATGCCGATGTGATTGTCGATTTCCTTTTCTGGAATCCATGCTGTTCAGGTTTAAAAATATTAGCAATTTCTCAGGAAACACTCCCGTTAACAATGATAAGTCTGTTAAATGTACTAGTACCGGAGTAATAATAGGGCTTATGTATTTTATAATTTTTGTAGGTATTAATAATAATAATAATCATCTTTATTTCACTCTTCACAAAGGTTCACGTATGTACACAAGATAAGTAAAAATACAAATAAATTCACTAAACTGCATGAAGCATGATCCTTTCTGAGAGACTGGAGTCCATACTAGGATACCCTGTGTGACGGATCACCAGGCTCTCACCTCGAAATTGCGTTGGCTAGTTACTGTCTCTGAACAAATTTTATACATCGAGATACGAGTATTGATAACCAAACCAAAAATGCGTAAACACAAAAAAAGAAATGAACTTTAGTTTTGATGAATCAACTGTATAGTATTGTTTGTGAGTTGTGAGTGTCTGCAGATAAAGTGTATTTGTGTGTGAGCGCGAGTATGGAAGCTATATTATGTATGCTGAATGATTATGAGGGAACAATTAACAGCTGCTCGGAATCATAAATCCAAGTTTTGTAACCAGGTCGAGAGTTATTCTTTTGCAGATGTTTTTGGGATGATTATAAATTGACAAGACTCCGTTAATTTAATTATACAAATAGCTTCCGAGGAAACCAAAATGTCGACGAGCAAAAGCTGTATGGAACCGAATTGTGGGGCAAACTGTATTTTTACGTCGCTTACCTTCAAATAGGGAAGGATTATAAGTAAGAAGAGAATGCTTGCGCAGAACAGTATTATAAATAAAGAGTTGACGTACAGTCAACACACCAACTCGCCCATAAAGTTCCTTGGTGGGAAATAAGAAAGGAAGAAAATTACTGACTTTTAAAACGGCCCTTTGTGCACGTTCGAGCCGAAGCATGGAAGTTTTTGTCGCACGACCCCATATAGTTATGCAGTAAGAAATGAGCGATTGGCATAACGCAAAATATACTGTTTTCAATATTCCAGAATCCGCAACATGACGAAGATTTTTAAATACAAATATCAGCTTTCGGATTCTGGTAGCAATAGCATCTATGTGCGAGTGAAAACTTAAAGTGCTGTCTAGTATGACGCCTAGGTACTTTATTGATTCCGTGCTTTGAAGATGAGGACATGTGCAATGAGTACTAGGATTCAGCAAGCACGAAGACGAATGGGCGGTAATTTTGAGATTGTCAAGAGAACAATTTTTTTTTATGTAAATGGGAATGTACTTAGTCTTGTCAACATTCAGAGCGAGTTTATTTCTAGCTAGCCAATACAAAGCCAAGTTTAGACCATTCTGTGCACAATTGAAAACTTCGGTCCATGTATCAGCTTCAAACAGCAGCGCTGTGTCATCAGCGAAAGTGATGATCTTACCGCCAGGCATTTTGAGCTCACAGAGGTAATTGATGAAGGCCAGGAATAAAGGTGGGCCAAGAATACTGCCCTGTGGGACGCCGTGGACGACGGGAAGATCACCACTGGTCCACACATTAACTTTAGCCCTCTGGAATCGGTTAGTGAGATAGTCTGAAAAAAGCTCTAGTTGCACATCTCTTTCACCAATGTTCTCCAATGTTCTCCAATTTTTCACCAATGTTCTCCAATTTTTTCATCAGCAGTGGGACGGAGACTGTTTCAAAGGCTTTTGCGAGATCCATGACTTTTTATTTACATCGAGTTTTTCAGAAACACACACAGTATTTGATCATAACCTGTTGAATTTGTATCCCTAAGTGATTTTATTACTTTTCAATGTCGCCATCATTAGTGGGCATTCAAAACATACTAGAATTTATAGAATCAATGTCATAATTATTAGTGTTAATGTCAAAATCGTTTTTCGTCAAATTAATATAGTAGTCATTACGTGATTGGATTGACAATGTCCGTGGGGCTTGTTAGTGGTCCGGTTTCGGTTTCTATCTCCTTAATTTTTGATTATTGGAATTATATTTTATTAAGTCCCATGACGCCTTACATTTATTTTTAGCCCTAGTTTTTTACATCATTCAAAGATTTTAATATCTCAATATACAATATTTACATTTAAAAATAAAAAAGGAAAACCTATAACTATTTGTTACGTATGGGAGAAGTTTGTTAATTTGATTACATTTATCGTATCATGTATTTTTTAAATAAATGAGTTTTGAGGCCCCGCAACAGCGAAATAATATATTTTCATAAGTACATCCGCGATGCTGACATCGCGTCGTCAGGCTACAACACCGCGTAATGTGGGTTCAAATTCGCTTGGCCGTAAGATGTTGAACGCACATTGCCCACGCGCTACCCACGGCACCGAGCGGGTCAGCGCGTCAGTTCGTTTCCCGCCGTGCGCATGATAGGACCTACAACTCCCGTTATGCCAGTCGTCGCCGCCGCAGGGTCTCAAACACTTAAACGTTTTTAAACTGTTTTCTTTTACCCGACTAATCACGTACTGCGTGCTGTACGCAACATTAAGCTGGTCCTTCGAGCCGGATTTAGGATCTCGGCCACGTGTTAGTCGTAACTAAAACCTGTAGTGCAGGGATGTCGCTGCTTCGCACACCCCCTAAGGGTGTTACAACACGTAGCAAACGTGCCACGGAGCAGCTGGCTACCAATAAAAGTGAACAGTTAAAATCAGTGAAAAGTGATAAAACCTCGTGTTCGTCAGCGGCGGCCCGTAAAAGGCTTGAATATGAAGCGGCTCAACATCAAGCGCAAATAGATCTCGATTTAGCGGAAAGAAGTGCGCAAATAAAGAAAGACTTGGTTTCGAAGAAACTAGAAGTCGACATTGCAGACTTGCAAGAAGAAGACCGCGGCTCGGCCTCGGAAAGTTCGAGAAAAGTCGATTCATGGTTCGACAAACAAGATGGCGTCGAGTCCATCGCTAAAAGTGAGTACGAAGAAAATGTCTGCCCACTTTATTCGATACCGCAACAGCACTTCGTCAGTGAGCGTCCGCCTCAACGTAACGACGGCATCAACCAGCTGACGGAGGCGCTGCAACAAGTACTTACCAGAAGTAACGTTCGTGATAACAACAGAGAACTCCTTGCGCGCCTAGCAACATCAAAAGATTTACCGGTATTCGACGGTGACCCTATGCAGTGGCTGCAGTTCAAGGAGTCATATAAAGAATCGTCACACCTGTGCAGTTATAGCGATGCAGAAAACATCTGGCGGTTACGAAAATGTCTACGTGGTGACGCAAAAGAAGCCGTGTCATCGCTCCTCATCGGCAACACAACACCGCAAGCTATAATTGACACCTTAGAATTACGATTTGGTAGACCCGAGTGTATAATCAATAAAATATTCACTCAACTCAAGAAAATTCACCCACTTCCGACTGCATACCACACGGAGATCGTGAATTTCTCGATAAAAGTCAAAAACTACGTCACAGCTGTTAAAGCTATTAAGTTGCCGGAATACCTACAAAGTCCGGAAACGACGTCAATAATACTTTCAAAGTTACCGCCCGCTCTTATCAATAAATGGGCCGAGTATACCTACGAGAGACAGGATAGTTCTATACCTAAACTGGAAATATTATCGGAGTTTTTATACAGAGAAGCAACAATCGTCGCAACCTCAGGTGTGAGTTTTATACACAGTCAGAATGACATAAGAAAGAAATACGATCATAATATAAAAACTCATTCAGTGTTAGCGTGTACTACGACATCAGAGAATAAATGTATGTTTTGTCGTGCCTCTCCGACGCACACCTTAGACAAGTGCGGCAAGTTCAAACGCGCTATGAGGCGAGATCGCTGGCAGTTTGTACGTTCTAGACATCTGTGCTACAAGTGCTTGAGCGCACGGCATAATGTACCCAGCGCGTGCAGCGCTCCCGACTGCAGCGAGTGTGGACATCCACATCATCATCTCCTACACTGGACGAAACCAACCGCGACTGCGGCACCCGCAGCCGCGCCACCGGCTGCACTGACAGCGACCGCGCGGCCTGAGACTGCGCGCCCGGTGGCTGACGCAGCCCGCGTGCACGTTTCAACGCCCGACGAGCCGCACCGCGAGGATACCGTCGCCCACGCCCACACCAGTGCGTCCACTAGTGTTAGTGTACCAGTGCCTAAAGTATTGTTAAAAATTGTGCCGGTTACCGTTCATGGACCTAAAGACAATATACACACACATGCGTTGCTCGACGACGGCGCCACTGTGACGCTGATAGCTGCTGACCTCGCTGATCAGGCGGGACTCCACGGTAAGACCGTCACCATGCGCGCCCGCGGTGCATGGGACTCCGGTGAGCTCGTGTGCCAAACGGAAAATGTAAGTTTTGACATTTCTAATAACACAGGCGATCGTTTTAATTTGAGTGCCCGAAAAATGAACGAACTTAATTTGCCTACTCAAAGCTTATCGTGTGTGGACTTTACCAATTATTCGGATTATATAAACTACGACTTGTGTAAATGTGACACACAACCTAAACTATTAATCGGACAAGATAATTACGACCTTATTGCTCCTTTAATGTGTTTAAAAGGTAATAGGAAAAATGACCCTTATATTACAAAGACACCGCTTGGCTGGTGTATACACGGTGTTGTAAACAATATAAATGTTATGAACGTGGCAGCTGATGGTATTCCTATTGATGACAGCGCGCAACATTGTTGTGATTCTAAGTTGAACGAGATTGTAAGAAAATCATTCGCGTTAGAGTCAATAGGTATATCAGCACAACCGCGACAGAATGCGGACGAGTTACGTGCTATCACCATACTAAATAACACATGTGAATTAGTTGATAATCAATGGTTTGTAGAATTGCCTTGGAAATATGATAACTTTATTATGCCTGATTCATATCAAAATGCCTATAATCGTTTAAAATCTGTCGAGAGAAAAATGTCAGCCGACAACACTTACGCGTCACGTTATCAAGAACGTATCCAGCATTTATTTTCTAATAATTATGCCAGGAGGCTAAACGAGGGGGAGTCTAGCGACCACGTTTGGTACCTACCGCACTTCGGGGTCGATAACCCCAATAAGAAAAAGTTACGTTTGGTGTTCGACGCGGCTGCGAAAACACAGGGATGTTCCCTTAATGATTTTTTATTGACAGGCCCGGACCTTTTGCAGTCTTTATTTGGAATTATGTTTAGGTTTAGAGAAAATAAAATAGGAATTATTGCAGATATCAAAGATATGTTCCTTCGAATTAAAATTAAAGAAAAGGATCAACATTCACTTAGGTTTTTATTTAGAGATAAGGCCACTGGGGACGTTAATAAATATGCAATGACGTCATTAATATTTGGCGCGAACTGCTCGCCTTTTATCGCGCAACATATTAAAAATAAAAACGCATTACGTTATCAGGATACCTATCCGACGGCTGTCGACGCTATATGCAAGCAACATTATATGGACGACTATATCGATAGTTTACCCGAAGTCGACCTTACGAAACAGATGATTAAAGAAGTCTCCATTGTTCACCAGCAGGGTGGATTCGAAATACGGAACTGGGCTAGCAACGTCCCGGAAGTTGTAGAAAGCCTACCCAAAGAAGTCTTGAGTGACAGTGTTTGTTGCGCCCTCGATAAAGATCCATCGGAAAGGACACTGGGTTTATTATGGTATCCCGCTAGCGACGAGTTAGGATTCGATTTGACCTTGAAGCGTATACCACATGATGTTCTCAACTTAAAAAGAAAACCAACTAAACGCGAACTGTTATGTATTGTTATGTCTATTTTTGATATTCATGGTTATCTGATGCCATTTACAATTAAAGGAAAAATAATAATGCGCGAAACTTGGAAAACAAATATAAAATGGGATGAGCAATTAAATGACGAGTTAAATAATTTATTTAAGTGTTGGATAATTCAAGCTAAAAAGATAAATAATATTAGGATACCTCGTTGGTATTATTGCGATAGTAATAACAGCGAGAGTAACGAAAACTTAGAACTACACGTATTTTGCGATGCGTCGCCGAGCGCCTACGCGACCGTTGCGTACTGGCGCAAAGAAATGAGCAGTGGAAATATTATTGTAGCATTTATTGCTAGTAAATCTAAAGTTACACCTACGAAATCGGTTTCTATACCGCGCCTGGAACTACAGGGTGCTTTATTAGGATGTAAATTAGCAAATAATATTAAAAAAGAACATCGCATAAAACCAAATTCAGTTTATTATTGGACGGATTCCACAACTGTTTTACACTGGATCAGAAATAATTGTAGAACATATAAAGTTTTCATCGCTAATCGTCTAGGGGAAATTGACGAACTAAGTAAGGCTGACGAGTGGCACTATGTGCCGACTGACGTCAACGTGGCAGATTTAGGTACTAAAAGTACCGACTACGAACTTAACAGCAATTCATCGTGGTTTACCGGTCCGTCGTTTTTACATCAATCACGCTCTTGCTGGCCTCAGGAACCTCAAAATAAAATAAAAATTAATGAAGAAATATTAGAAAAAATAAATATAATTAATGAAAATAATAGTGTAAACAACTTACCTGTACCGGAGCCGACGCGCTTCTCCAGTTGGTTGCGATTGCTTCGAACTGCTGGAACTGTCTTGTTGTTCATAGATAAATGTAAGAAGATAAAAATAAATGGACTTACCGACGAGTTGATGAAACGAGCTGAAACATTATTGCTTCAGCACTCACAAGCTACAGCTTTCTTCAGCGATATTTTGCTGTTGAAACAAAATAAAGAAATTAAACGCGATAGTAGACTACGCGCTTTGACACCCATATTGGATGATACTGGACTACTACGTGTTGGTGGAAGAATTGGAGCAGCTAAGGATGTAGCGATGGACACAAAATCACCTGTGATCTTGGATGGACATGACCACGTGGCTAGACTCATTGTCAAGCATTATCACATTCGCGCAGGCCACGGATGCAACGAATTGGTGGTCAATGAACTGCGTCAAAAATATTGGTTGTTACGTTTACGACCTACAGTTCGTACAATTGCGACACAGTGCTTGATGTGTCGCATCAGGAAAGCTAACCCAAAGCCGCCACGAATGGGTGACCTGCCCGAAGGTAGACTGACACATCACCAAAGACCCTTTACTGTTACCGGAGTCGATTTATTTGGACCAATAGAGGTCACAGTTGGAAGATCAAGACCAAAACGATATGGTGTCTTATTCACGTGCTTGACAGTACGTGCCGTGCATATTGAAGTCGTACCGTCTCTAACAGCAGATTCGTTGATAATGGCTTTACGCAGAATGGCTGCGCGTAGAGGCTGGCCAAAGAAGATCTATTCTGACAACGGAACCAACATGCGCGGGGCAGAAGTTGAACTGAAGAAAGCCTACGACGCCATAGACAAAAGTACTGTTACGAACGAAGCTCTGAACAATGGAGTTTGTTGGAGTTTTATTTCGCCGGCTAGCCCGCACATGGGAGGAGCGTGGGAGCGTCTCGTGCGCAGTGTCAAGACCGCCCTCAGGGTGATCCTAAAGGAGAGAGCTCCGCACGAAGAAACTCTCATTACGTTAATAGCTGAAGTGGAGAATATGATCAACAGTCGCCCCCTCGGTCATGTTTCCGTGGACCCTCGTGACGACGAGACATTAACGCCAAATCACTTCCTCATTGGTTCGTCGTCTAATTTACCTAGCGCAGGAGTATTTACGGACAAAGATTTATGTCTGCGTAAACAATGGCGTATTTCTCAACGCTTGGCTGACCATTTTTGGGCCAGATGGGTAAAGGAGGTGCTTCCCGATCTAGTGCCACGCCGAAAATGGAGAGAAGAGGGCGCTCAATTAAAGATCGGGGATATGGTAATTATAGTGGATCCTAACTCCCCCCGTAACTGCTGGCCTAAAGGCATCGTACAATCCGTGTACCCCGGTGCTGACGGACGTGTAAGGGTTGTCGACGTTAAAACAAAAAATGGCATACTTAAACGTCCTGCAGCTAGGCTAGCAATATTCTAGATTTATATTTAGATTTATGTATATTTGTAATTTAGTTTACCGTTTTGAGTGTCGTGTCGACACTGAGGGGGAGAATGTTACGTATGGGAGAAGTTTGTTAATTTGATTACATTTATCGTATCATGTATTTTTTAAATAAATGAGTTTTGAGGCCCCGCAACAGCGAAATAATATATTTTCATAAGTACATCCGCGATGCTGACATCGCGTCGTCAGGCTACAACACCGCGTAATGTGGGTTCAAATTCGCTTGGCCGTAAGATGTTGAACGCACATTGCCCACGCGCTACCCACGGCACCGAGCGGGTCAGCGCGTCAGTTCGTTTCCCGCCGTGCGCATGATAGGACCTACAACTCCCGTTATGCCAGTCGTCGCCGCCGCAGGGTCTCAAACACTTAAACGTTTTTAAACTGTTTTCTTTTACCCGACTAATCACGTACTGCGTGCTGTACGCAACACTATTAAAAACAAAAAGAAAAGCTAAGACAATAAGGCATCAAAAAAATCCCCAACATCGTCGTCAACTGGGAATGTGCCCAAGAGACTGGCGGCATTGCCACGTTGGATGGCAATGCTTAACCTCTGTCCGAGGTAAAAACCAGCCCTTGGATCACGGGAAGTGTCAACCAACCTTTTGGAAATTTCTTTAAAAAGTAGATGAGCACTTGGACCCCACGACCCGAGGGTTTCAACCCCAAACGGCTCGAAAATAAAGTTATCGCTTAGGATACTATACTTTCGCCGTTTGAGGTTTTCTGCAGCCGCAGCAGCAGCACCAGCACAGCACGCCGTACTAGGAAGATGGGATGGCGCAAGAGTATCGACACACGTAGCGTCCCACACTAAGGGCCTACCCAACTTCCATGGAAATAATGACATGCCGTCCGGTCTCTTGCCATCGTCGCGTGCCAAGCCGTTGGGTTCCAAAACAGCCGGAACGCCGACGGCGACGAGAGCACGACGGATAATGTCATTAATATTCGCGTGCCGCGCTATGCGACCCGCACTCCGGCTGCACGACAGGCCGTGGTGTCCAAGGCAGTTGACAGCTTCCCCACAGCGACAGCGATGAGGGGAGCAACAAGATGCTCCTAAACGTAAGGAAGCAGCGAGGCGAAAAGTAGTGTCGTCAAACATAGTTCCTAGGTTTGACGACGGAAGTGCCAGAAGCCATAGACCCGACTCCCACTTTCCCACAGCCAGCAGGCGCGCTCGCTCAGCAGAATTAGCAGAAGTGGTAAGTAAATTATTCTGTACTAACCTGCAGAGCGGCTCATCCCACCGTCTCTGAGAAGACGGGTTGTCAGGTAGATCAGTACGTGGGCAAGCAAGTTTCCAAGCATCTATGGCCTCGGTAATGCACGGCACATCAAAATCAACCAGTGTAGGAGCTAGAATATTCCTGATTAACTTTTCAGTGCCGTGGACCGAGGATATAAATGCAGGCAAACCGATACTTGAGATTTTGCGGACGCCGAGACCCCCCATACGAATTGGTAGAGTAGCTTGGGCCCACACACGGTCGTCCATTGCCAAATTTAAAATAGAGGTTAATGTTTGACGAATAATTTGGTCCATTTTCTCTAAAAGGTGACTGTGCTTCCACAAATGGGAAGCGCGCAGGAAGTAATTTAATTTTGGGCCGAAACAGCAGTACCGAATTATGGTGATGGCCGAATGCATATTAATTTGAAGCAATCTTTCCGAAATGTCATTAAAATGTTGTATTTTTTCCTCAATGAAACTGGAAAACGAATTCTCGTAGATTGGAGACCCAAGAAGACGAAGAGTACTTTTTTCTATAATTTTGATTTCTGGGGCTATTGCGTTAAATTTTGCAAGTGTCGATTGTCTGTCAGTATGGTCCGCTAAATACAATTCGCATTTCGAAAGATTGAGTTCTAGGCCTATTGAATTTAGTTCATTTTTTAAGATAATCAAATCCTTTAAAACGTAGTCTACATCGCCTCCCAGGGTCCCATCATCGAGATACCAAACGTTAAATTTGGAATTTAGTTGTTGGATTATTGGATGAATGGCTAAACTGAAAATCACTGGCCCAAGAGGGTCACCTTGTTGACAACCAACAGCGGATTCTAAAAGCTTGTCACGATACAGTAATTTCGAAGGATGTCTGTAACATTGCCAAAGGAAACTATAGATTTGGGGTATTTCTTTTTTGGATTCTGCCAGCAAGGTGTCCCTATTTACTGAGTTAAAGGCATTCTTTATGTCAACCTTCAAGATGACCTCTCCTTTGCCAGAATTTAGGTAGGTCGACAAGGCGTGTACGGCAGCCTCACAGCCCCCTTTAGAGCCGTAACCAAGCTGAAGGGGCTGAAATTTTTTCGAAACAATCTCACCGTAAAATTTACAGCAAATCTTGGCTGCCATACGACGGTATGTAGTACCCACGGCAATGGGACGAATGCCGCCATCCTTTTTACGCAGGGCACATAGGTTAGCCCCGTACAAAACATCGATGACGGCCTCGTTCACCTTGCCTGAGAGCATAAGATTAATCAGAGCCGTAAGCTCCTTCAAGAGCAACTCACCAGCTACCCCGGCGCCTGAACAAATAAGGTCCTTTAGGTGTTGAGGAGTCAAGCCGTCGAGGCCGCCGGCGGAACCGCTTCGAAAGGAGCAAACGGCTGCGACCAACTCTCGACCTGTGACGGTGAGGGAGTGATTAACCGAGTCGGGAGGGTCGGGAAAAGAAAGGCCATCTGCTGGGGCAGGGTGTTTACTCTCCAGAACGGAGAGCGTTTCTGGAGAACACGGAGCCACCACATCACTACTAAAAAGGATCCTAGCCGCTCCACTAATGTCACCTTCCCCTAACTTAGTTTCTACCAGATGGGATATACCTCTAGAGGAGGAATATCCCTGTGACGTAAAATTTGGATCCAAAAGTTGAGCCGAATCATTACAATTTTCTTTAATTTGTGCAGTTAATGTCTTTTTAGTTGCCAAATTCTTTTGCACATGGAGAATTCTGTAAGGGAAGGTGAGTAGTTGTTCCTAGGCACGTTGCGAGTTCTCCCGGGCGGCAAGGCGGATGCAACCGGCTAAATTCTGTGCAACTAGTGGCCTAGCGCCACGGGGAACTCGCTTCAAGACAGGAAAAGAGTTTTTGAATTTGGAAAGGGTTTTCCAAAACGGATCAAAACTGGATGTATCTTGTGTAGAAGAAGTAGGAGTAATAACAGGGTCTGAAGAGAGAGCACTTGTCAGTTTGTGGACCTTTCCAATATGCACATTCAGACCCCGCTTACCTTTAAAATACCGGACCTGGGTGCATAGGGGGCATCTCTCCAGGATATGTAGTGATGCAGAAGGTTGGCATGCACTTCGATCTCCATCGCTGCTTCCACTAATCATTAAAATTACCACTTATGTAACTAGATAAATTAAACTTAAAAATGAATATACAATAATTGTCAGTTTTTGAAAATGAATAAACAATATTTGACACTACACTTCGTGACGCGCAGCGCAGTCGCGGTGGCTGCCTAGGGCACAGCGCCACTGTAGCAGTCATTTCCTTGTAGCCCTAGCAACCATTGCCAAGAGACAGGCCGTCTTCGCGAAGTTGTCATTAATAATAATTTATTATATAGTAATTGGAATGGTGAGGTTCAACGCCACGCGCCGACTCAGTTCACTGCATCGATATATAAATGTACTACGCACGTTCACTGCCGTTTTTGTGAGCTCACTTCTTTGCAATGTGTTGGCGCACAGTGCACTTGACCGGGAGGATTCTAAAGATGGTGTTGGGTTCTCTGTATATATATATTGTACTCTGTGGAATTAGAAGTTGGCCCGCAGAGTGCAGTGTACAGTTATTAATCACTTCTGGTACAGCACGAATCTTACTTTCTGCCAATTACAACTCCATTGATTATTAATTTATTAATTTTATTCAGAAAAATAATTGATGTTTTTTAAAATAGCCCTAGTTATGTACTTTGTATAATGATTTTTTTGTGCTTTTTATACAAAATAACTTACTATTTACTTTACTTATAAAAATGTATACCATTTTTTAAGTAATTTATTATAGTTTTAATATTTTAGTTTACTGTCTTTGTTAGATGAGAAGTAGTATTCAAAGCGCAAGTCTCTTTTGGTTTTAGTTTATTTTTTAATACCCTTGGGAGTCCATTTAGCATATTTTTTCATTAGTTTTATTTTGATCTCAATTTTAGGGAAGCACAAATCAAAAAACAAGACAAGGGTATCATGAAAGTGATCAAACGCACTGTTAGCATCCTGATTACAAAATACTTCTGTCCATTTAATTGTTTACATTTCACTACTAGCTGCTGCCCGCGACTTCGTTCCCGGTGTTTCAAAATCCGTTCTTAGTGGACGTCTACTAACTATAAACTACCTCCCTGCTAAATTGTGTGCGTTTCGACCGCGCGGCCACGGCGATATTTCGAAAATAAAACTATTGCAAGATTATGTAATATTTTGTAAAAGCTGATTCCCAAAACCATAAATTTGTCGAAGTTATGGTTAAAAAGTTATAAGGGTTTGAACGTGGCCGCGCCATTGAAACGCGGAGAACCGGGCGGCCACGGAGATCTTTAAAACTAAGCATAGCAGAGAGCTGAAATTCAGGTAAATAACAGATAGAATTTGTAAAAAAAATGTAAAAATACAGAAAAAAATCCTAGGTTTATATTTTAGGAGCTGCAACTTTGCAAGCCAAAAACCCCATGGCCGCGCCATTAAAACGGTAAATAACACGTTATCGCCGATATCACGCTGAAAATGCATCGCAGACGTCTGAAATTCATTGTAAAATCTAGATTTAAATTTGTCGAAAATGGAAAAAATATATAAAAAATACCTAGGTTTATATTTTAGGAGCTGTAAGACTAAAACGGTGGAAAACACGTTATCGCTGATATCTCGCTGAAAAAGCATCGCAGAGGTCTGAAGTTTTTTGTAATACCTAGATTTGAATTTGTCGAACATGAAAAAAATATACAAAAAATACCAAGGTTTATATTTCAGGAACAGTCGTGCGGTATTGCGTAAAAATAAGTTTTGATTATCTATCGAAAAAAGTAAGTATTAACGAGATCTTTTTCTGTAAACAACACATTAATAAGTAAAACTATCGATAATAGGCTAACAAATTTAAATAGGCACCAAAATATTAAATAGGCAAAAAAATATAAAACCTTCAGTACGTTTTGAAGGCAAAAACATATTATAAAAAAGAAAAAAATTCTTTTGCTTTTTGTCGATAGTTCTACATATAAATGTGTTGTTTACAGAAAAAGATCTCGCTAATACTTACTTTTTTCGATAGATAATTTAAACTTATTTCTACGCGATACCGCACTACTGCTCCTGAAATATAAACCTAGGTATTTTTTGCATATTTTTTTACAAAAAACTTCAGACCTCTGCGATGCTTTTTCAGCGAGATATCAGCGATAAAGTATTTTCCATCGTTTCAATGGCGCGGCCATGGGGTTTTAGTCTTACAGCTCCTAAAATATAAACCTAGGTATTTTTTATATATTTTTTCCATTTTCGACAAATTTAAATCTAGATTTTACAATGAATTTCAGACGTCTGCGATGCATTTTCAGCGTGATATCGGCGATAACGTGTTATTTACCGTTTCAATGGCACGGCCATGGGGTTTTTGGCTTGCAGAGTTGCTGCTCCTAAAATATAAACCTAGGATTTTTTTTCTGTATTTTGACATTTTTTTTACAAATTCTATCTGTTATTTACCTGAATTTCAGCTCTCTGCTATGCTTAGTTTTAAAGATCTCCGTGGCCGCGCGGTTCTCCGCGTTTCAATGGCGCGGCCACGTTCAAACCCTTATAACTTTTTAACCATAACTTCGACAAATTTATGGTTTTGGGAATCAGTTATTACAAAATATGACATAATCTTGGAATAGTTTTAATATCGAAATATCACCGTGGCCGCGCGGTTGAAACGCACGCGCTAAATTTCATCTTTATTCGTCAAGTGGTTTTCGATATTTCGTGATGAGTGAGCGAGTGACCTTTCGCTTTTATATATTTTTAAGATATACCTATATATAGAGATACAAAGCTACACACGCACCCATTAAATAGGTACTTCATATTATACTACACAATTTTGGCTTTATTATGTAGGATATTTTGTTTCGCAATTTTCTCTATTAAATACTTAACTGTATTTTTTCTTCCTTTGCAGGTAAGTGGCTGATCCAATCCTGCAACGCACATTTCTCAAGAGAGGTGGTCGTGTGTAACAATTTTGTAAGTCACGCTCACCACCGAACAATCGCCTGTTATATGTATGTACCTATTTAAGAATGAAGCGAGTGCGAACTTATCGGCCACATTTTGTTAGTTCCTAGAGCACACCACGAACTAGTCCACCAGACACCTAGTCCTGTACGGCCGCGTGCGATTCCACTAACACTAAGCTCGGTGTCGTCGTCTGTAGTCTGTAGGCTAACAAGTCCACAGCGAGCGTAGCGTGTGGTAGCGTGTGGTAGCGTGTGGTGCGCGGCATGACCGCATGACGCTAGCGCCGTGAATACGTGTGACGTAACGCCGACGCAATCCTTGCCGCTGCCGGTGTTGCAAGTGGCGGCACTGTGTCGTGTGTGTGTTAACACTTGCACAAGGGTGTTGCTAAACTGTACCTACTCGCATGCATACGCCACGTGTGTGCAGCAGAAAACACCTCACTATCAGATTTAATTCGTAATTGATTATTAAACATGGATAGATATTTAATTTTAATCTCATGTGAGCAAAATAGGAAACCATCTTATAATACACATCGATTAGGTACTTATGGTCTTCTTACAAATTAACATTAAACCTATTTAAGTAAAATATAAATAAATACAAAGTAATCTCATAATGTGATCCACATGAGGTGCCGCACTGCCGCGGCCGCGGCATGGGGCAGCCCGCGACCGGTGAGCGTGAGTCAGGTTGATCGCAGTACTTTAATGAACAGTACCTACTGATCATTATAGGAAATGTCAGTTGGGTGGATGGAGGGTTATTCTAAACTGAGGAAAACTAGTCGTTTTCTTTTGATGCAATTCATGCAACATATCTAGTTTGATGATACAAAAAGTAACGATACAAATGTAACGATATTCGTCGAATAGTTTTCTGCAAAATGTAAATCTTGAACTTACAGTTTGATGATACAAAAAGTAACGATACAAATGTAACGATATTCGTCGAATAGTTTTCTGCAAAATGTAAATCTTGAACTTACAGTTTGATGATACAAAAAGTAACGATACAAATGTAACGATATTCGTCGAATAGTTTTCTGCAAAATGTAAATCTTGAACTTACAGTTTAATGATACAAAAAGTAACGATACAAATGTAACGATATTCGTCGAATAGTTTTCTGCAAAATGTAAATCTTGAACTTACAGTTTGATGATACAAAACGTAACGATACAAATGTAACGATATTCGTCGAATAGTTTTCTGCAAAATGTAAATCTTGAACTTACGCCTAATCCCTCGCCCGCGACTTCCGCGTGAATTTTCAAAAACGGACCTTGTTCAAATATATATATATTTTATATTTCAGCCTGGATTTTCCCACTGCTGGGCAAAGGCCTCTCCACTCTCCTTCCAACTCTCTCTGTTAAGGGCTAATTGGGGCCAGTCTTTGTCGAAGGAATCTAGATCATCCCGCCATCTCCGCCTGGGCCTGCCGCGATGTCGCTTGCCATGTAGAGGAACCCATTGGGTTGTACGTTTGGCCCAATGATCGTCTGACATGCGGCAGATGTGTCCAGCCCAATTCCATTTCAGCATGACAGCTTTCCGAGTGACGTCAGTTATTTTTGTAATGGAACGGATGGTGGTATTCCTAACCCGGTCTTGCAGTTTTATACCCAGAATACTCCGTTCCATAGCTCTCTGGCAAACCGAAAGGGTGGACCTCTGTTGATTTGTCAAAGACCATGTTTGTGAACCATATGTGAGGATTTGTTCAAATAAATAAAAAAAAGAAACTCATCAGTTTTATGATCGGCGGCCATACAAAATAACAAACGGAACCAAAGCCGCCGATAGCGACTTTTTGAAGGCAGTTGTATGTTTGAAAAAAAAGTATACCTTTCAGGAAAATTTTCTGTACTCTGTTTTAATAATATTTATAAATTGGATCCAATCATCCCATACAAGAAACGTGATTTATACCGTTTATTTGCTTGATGTCTAATGTTGTATAGATAATAGTAAGGAACCCTTCGTGCACGAGTCCGACTCGCACTTAGCCAATTTTTATTACATATACGTGTTCGAAATCTCTCTTTTTTTGAATGAGGTAAAAAAGTAGAGAAACCTGCGGTTCCAAGCGACAGCTATTCCTTCAGTTCATTCAGGTCATAGTATACATAATAAGTAAGTTTTGCAATGTTTCATGAATGGGTTTGCAAGTTGGATCCACGACGTGGTGGCTAGAACTGCTAGGTGTATAAACAGGCGTTGACCTTGACGCACAGCGGTGTCACACTGCAGATATTATTAGCCTCCGCACCCAGATCAATACCAACACCCATGTTTGTATCGCAGGCATATTGTATACTTATATAATTCGTCATTTCGTTACGGGCATCGCGTCCTCGATATTAACAGCGATTGTAGCAGTATGTTTTTATCTAAGTTCATCAGTGTGCGCACATCTCTAGACTATTCGTCGTATCTTAACGAATGAGGAATCGTTCAAACGTTACGATGTCCCGCTGGATATAGGCTATATGAGGTCACAGACAATTCTAACACCTATTTTCTATGTTGTTGTAACCTCAAAATTGCGCTCGTAGACGAGTGGAAGAATTTTACCTAACATCGTCTTCTTCTTCGTATCACTGGCACGGCAGTCTTTTATATTTGTTTGGCCCAAAATTTAGCCACTTCCACGGCGTCGTCGGTGGCAGCGCATAATTCACCTCGATCGCATGCTTTGGGGCACAGCGGACATGACATGAGGTGCGGCATGGTTTACAACTCGGCGCCACATGCGCACCCTGCTGCTGCTCTGTCGAGGTAGCCCCATTTTGCGAGATTGGCGTTACACCTTCCTACTTGGGTCCTTAAACGGTTCAGGGACTTCCAGATGCACCACGGAAGGTTAGACCCTGCGGGTAGTTGCTCGCTTGGTGATAAATATTGAGTGGGTGGGGGAAAAGTGTCCTGCCACAGTTTGCAGCGGGCATCAGCCGGGTCTCCTGACAAGGGAACTACCGATTTTAGGAAGCTGTGTCTGCTTTTAACCTAACATCGTTTAATTACGAAACTTGGTGTACAGCATGCCAGCCCGCATAACCACAGTGATGACAGCAGACGGGGTTTATAATATGTACAAAGTACTAAAACTTCTTTAAAGTGGTAGAAAAAATTATGCCTCTGAAATAGTAGTTAATGAAACTGTAACTGAAACAATATTATCTCCGAGTGTTTTATCACCTACTAAACTACTTTAACTATACTCATTAACAAAACTGTAAATCGTAACTAATAACAATGTTACCTTAATATCGTGCGTTTGCACTGGACGTCTGGACGACGTCGTTTGTAAAATGGTAATCGTACAAAGTGCCTGCTGCGAGACAACTTGGATTCGCTAACAAGAAAGCCTAGTCAACAACGGTGTGGTGATCGTGAATACCTCGGATGTCTATGTGAATACCCAACGCTGTCGTTTGGGAAACACATACGCGTGACGGCGCACGGTAGGCTGAAAATCGGATGCACAAACAACATTCAAAATGTCTTGGTGCGCTCGCGAGCGATGCGAGGGCGCTCGGTACTACTGCCCCGCGTGGCGCCGCACCGCGACATTTTGACTGTTGTTTGTGCATTTGTCCCAATTCTGTATGAACTACGACCACATCCTAGGGGTGCTCGTCCTCTATTCGTGCACATATTTGTTATAACAATCATTGATTTTACGTTTGAATACTATCGAAAGTAGGTCAGCAGGACACCGTCGGTCGCGTCGTAAGGTATATCATTGTTGTCACATCTTACTTTAGTTATACATGCATAACACTAGTTTCCATCCGCGACTTTGTCGGAGTGCTACTACTCTATATTGTAGGTATGTGCCACAAAACTCGAACCTATAACGATTTACCTGGGGGTACGGTAGTACCCTCGCCAAGATTAGTCAAGCGAAAAGCAAGGGCAAACTACCTTTTCTCGAACATTGCCGTTTTTTAAACCTTTATGACTTGGGTTGGCATTACACCAGATAAACAAAATTCTCGGGATATGATGTCTATAGTGAACTTATTTAAAAATGTTTCAATTGCATAGCTCTTATACTTTTGATTTATTGTTATCTGAAAAAACCCGCTTTCGTCATTGACTCACTAACTGATAATCATCAAAATTCCTAGGGTACTTCCTGAAGTTCTACAAAGCTGAAATTTGGTATGTTAGCTAGGATTAGTACACAAAAAACAAAAAGTTCTAAAACTTGGAACTTTTACCCCAACTCTTTAAACTAGGGGATGGAAGTTTGTAAGAGACTTCCGCAAATTTTGATGCTAGCCGTTTGAAAATTGATTTATGCGGCGTCTTACGTAGGCGATTCAAAGCGAACGCACGTAAGACGCCGCGATAGGGATTCCTTGTTATAAATAAGAAATTAAAAAAAAAAATGGAAAAAGGCACCTCTGATGTGCAAGAAATACAGCTAAAAAAACAAAGAAAAAATTAAAAAAAACATACTTAAGTAACTTACAAAAAGAAGTGAAATCCCACCAAAAAGACTTTCATGTAAAATGCTGCCAAGACGAAACCATAATTATAGCTCGCACTGTCAATAGGTTATCAGATGTCATGTAGAGCCAAGCTTCTATCTCTGCGCGTTAGTCAAAATATGTGGCTTGACCTTTCGCTACCGTCACATGGGGGGGCACTGTTCATTACTTTTCTGTTACACAATACTCTTGTACGAAACAGCCAAGCCACATATTTTTACCAAGGTGTAGAATTTGTGAAGTTAGGGCTAGTAGAGTTAAGACTTGGGCATCTTGGTCTTGACTGGACATTTTACATAAAAATGTTTTTAGTGAGATTTTCTTTTTCATAACCTAAATACAGGTAGCCTGGGTTTTAACCCGCATAAAGAAGAAGCTTTAGTAACAGTTATTTAAGTTTCGGTAGCTTGTTTTTTGTTGATTTGTTAGCGACTACCGAAAGATTATTTTTCACTTTGTGGTCGCTATGTTCACACTCAAACCTTCCAACAAAGTGTATTGCCATACTTAATGAGGGTACTATAGTGCTGCTTATGAAGTTAAAATTCGCGGAGGTACCCTGCGCGTTTTAAAATAATAATACAATATTATTTTCCTTTATTACGATTACATTTTTGAATGACTTTCAGCTTAAAGTGCTTTTTAATGGTCTAATTAAAATATATGATTTGACTTAGATTTTAAAGTATTTACCTGCAGCACTATTACGCTTTTCAGCTCTTTCAATTAGCTTATTATGCCGTCATAAAAAATGTTGATCTTTGTCCGAAAAATGCGCTGAAACTGCGACCTATATTTTCACTTTTCATTTTTGGTAATAAAAATAATCACTTGGAGCCTGGTCTGAACTGTAGGCTGGGTGATTAACAATATCGGAGCCCAATTCATGCAAGGCAGCCAGACCAACGCGACTTGTGAATTAGCAGGACACCTCTAACAATATCACAATTGGATTAACATATCGTAAAGTTCATTATGGAATCAAAGAGTTCTCCACTCAAAGGCTTCAGTTGCCCTCTGCGCACAAAATAACAAAATTGCGCAAAAACTAACTATTAATATTATAGCCGTAATAATATACAGGATTTATATAAGATACAGCCGAGCTCAAAGTAAATAAAAAAAAAAAGTTTGTGATAGAACAATCCTGAAAGCATGCTTGCATAATATTGATCTTGGAAACGTATAATTATTAATGTAATCATGTGCATGTTTATTACAAATTCGAAATATTTTTTGTGACGTCCGTTTGGTGTCGGACGCAAAGAATAGCACCATCCCATATCTTCCCGTGGGTGTCGTAAGAGGCGACCACGGGACTTACCAGAGAATGGGCAGCAGCGGTTTTTGTGCTTTTGTAGCAACCATACTGCGATCGCCAACCCGCCTGCCAAGCGTGGCGATTATGGCAAAACCCCCCCTTGGGGAGGCCTATGTCCAGCAGTGGACGTCTTTCACCTACACACCTAGGTAAAGTGAGCTGTCATCCGTTCGTCAGCTTTGTCAATCCCTAGCATCGGGACGGATGACAGCTTCCTGGCCTGTCCTTAGTATGTATAGTCGATCAGTCGCCAATGCAATAGCCGTCATAGTTATAACACCCTTCTTCAATCTTCTAGAATTAAAATATTATTTTTATTCGCATTGTTGTACAATTATTATACGTATATGTATTTTAAATACATAGCTAAATTACGCAGTGATGGCTAATTTCGTTATATACGTTCAATGGACACTAATCGTGCTGCTCGATTTGGGAGACTCGGAGAAGTATGTGTGCGTGCGACGCGCGACGTTGCGGACTTGCGGCTTGAATTAATATAGATGAAAGCTTTGTTTGTTCCGGTCACCTCAATTCATGGCCCAAGCGCAGTGCGCACATCCCACACATCGCACGATACACGATGACGATAAGCGGATTGTTTACGCGTGACAGAGACATATTCAATATCATTTTGTCCTGTTCTGGCGGGGAGCGTGGGTGAGCTGGGGGGGCATGCGCGTGCGCACGTAGCGAAAACGAATACCGCCGGCGCCGGGTAGCGGGAGTGGAGCGAGGCGGCGGAGGCGGGCGCGGCGTGCGGTGCGCGAGCAGTCGGTCTGTCAGTCATCGTTGTTATGATGTGCCACGCGGTAGTGCTCGGAGTGTTGTTCTCGCTGCCCTCCTACCTGTACTCGGCCGTGCCGTTCAGGTGAGCTGCTCCGTACCGGATCATCGGTGCATTTCGATTTGTGTCGGAATGGATACGTCCCGCCTCTCACTGTGCCTCTAAGTGATCTTGGATATTGTAAAGATTAAAATGTGTTCTCTAATTCTTTAAAATGGTTTATAATCGTCGATTAACAACTTTTAGTATCTAGTCTCTGACGTCGCGTCGCATAAATTCATTGTGACAAGTTAAGGACCGTGAGGACTACGGATTACTCATCATAACATATCACTTTCACGGCAGCTAATGCTTTAATAATGAAGGAGCGTATACAAATTGATGCATTAAGTATTGCGGTCACGAGTGATGGCCTCGGCTGCGGGCTCCGGCATTGAACCGGCCAGGCTCGCGTTACGCAACTCCCGGCCGGCGCGCGGCGGGGCTGTGCTCTGCTGCACTGCTGCTGCGCTTGCTGACGCTGTGCCGGCGAGTCAGCATCGCTGTAATTGCCCTCCAGCCCGTTCTATGCTCCTGTAGTTCAATATTTAGTAAACATCAACCGCACTCAGCATAATTCCAATTCAGTCTGTGTTTAGTTAGAATGTACGAGTATGTCTGTGTATGTGATATGGTTTTCTTACTTAAGGCACAGTATAAGTATTAGTACTACCGGTTAAGGCGCCACTTTTCCCTAATTGCAAATTTCTGATCCATTGTTACATTCCCTTTAAACGTTGCAGCGTAAAAAAATATAATTATATTTAAGGAAATACGAACCTGCGGTATTTTGGACTTCCTATATTTTTTTTTGAGCGGAAATCATGCCGACGAGCGTAGATTAAATTTTCAGGGTTTATTTTTTAAATAGTTCGGCCTAATTTTTGTGTCTTTTTTAGTTAATTCTAGAAC
Organism: Charanyca ferruginea; assembly: GCA_947361185.1. NCBI lineage: Eukaryota > Metazoa > Arthropoda > Insecta > Lepidoptera > Noctuidae > Charanyca > Charanyca ferruginea. The sequence continues at coordinate 164,878 of OX376063.1, read as the reverse complement.
TTTTGTAGTGGATTGGGATTTGCACGACAAGGTATTATATTACCAGTAATGTTTTAATATCTACACAGCTAATACAAGTGCGTCGGTGCTGCACATGTATTAAAAAGCATACCAAGCATAGGTATCTACTATTTTTCAATTTGTCCTATCGCCTACTAAGTGGTTGTGATCCGTTAAAGTACATATTGATAAACTTATCAGCAGCGGGTGGTTCGACACCGACTCAACTGATTACGAGTGACACAAGCAGATAACGTAACATCAATATTAAAAAAAAAACTATTTTATGAACCTGTGTAACGCCGTTGGCCTTGACCATCTCACTAATAAACATTATAAACGCTAAAGTGTGTTTGTTTTTTACGTTGTTTGTCTTTCATGGCTAAATTTGGCTAAACTTCTGAACCGATTTTGATTTGGTACAGATAAAGCTTGAACCTTTAGACAGGACTATAGGCTACTGTTTAATTCTCAAGTTCATCTGCATCCGCGATTACCGATATTCACGCGGACGAAGTTGCGGGCAAAAGAAATTATAAATTAAGCTGGATGTGCGCACGCGTCCATAGACGAGGTTTGCCTGTACACTTGTACACCCGTTGGTCCTGCTGAGCCTGATCTCTTCCCGGTCGCGTCGGGTTGCCGTCCCGTCGAACTGTGAGAGTGAAGAGGGAGTGCACCTGTGTGCACTGTACTATCTAGTAAATGGAAGGTTTCATATAAAATAAGACATCATTCGGGCTGTTACCGATTACCTTTTAGCACATGCTAGGTTTTCCTAACAGCGATTAGCAAATGTTTCTACCTAGTAGCTGTGACCAACTTGGCTGTAGAATGGTTGGTCACAATCGTGGTCGCAATTGTGACCTAATCCAATAGGTCGTGGCGACCTAGCTCGTCTACTGCGACTTACGCCAACTTCAACAATACAGAGAGTAAAAGAAGACCACAGCCTTCAAAGATTGTGCATCGAATATATATTCTTTTGCATTGCTATAATTAATTAACATTTAATAATAATAAAATGCCTGCATAATTGTTTAAGTATTATTTTCGTTTGTTTTATTTTATTAGATGCTCAATTCGAAAGTATTTACTAAACAGTGTCGTCGTGCAGGTCCGATAGTTAAGGCGGCAAAAGGCGTAAAAGGGTAGCCATTATTACAGAAAAATATAGTTGTTTGCACCAGTGAAATAGTTGCTGTCAACTATTTTTAAAATATACCATAAATAGGTGCCTACAGTGCCTACTCTGTAGCCTCATGACCTAAATAAACGACTTTTATTTGTGGCGTGCAAAATCACTGCGTATGGTAGCGGGCTATGTTACGCTACCAAAACATCGTTTTTATGGGGGCATGCAAGAGTACAAGGATATTCGTCCGTAAAAAATAGTGGCAACTGAGCATCAATATCTCCTTTGCTACAGGGGCCCAGGTATGATATCATATGGTATACAGCACAAGTGATCGCAATGACGGTAACAACATGGCACTTTCCACTTCGTTGAGGGTCTTTTGACACCCGTTGTAGTTGTAGTACTGGTAGTGTACATTACAATATTATCAACTTGATTCTCGTACCTTCTATTCAATTCCAAAATAGTACATAATTAAATGCTGATCTGTCGCAAATATAGTCGGATCTACTTCCGCCCACGGTCGTTTCTCGGTTACCTTGAGCTAACATAATATTGATATGAAACCTTGTTTTTATGAATACCTACTCGTGTTCTCGACTCTTCACGTGACTAACAAACTTGCTTATTTGTGACATTCAACGGCTGGTTCTGATAATCCAACCCTAATCACAATGTCTACTAAATAACTCACTCTTAGTCCCCCGCCGCGTGTGTCTGATTCGCGATTAAGTCAAAAACGATTTTCACCATTAAACAGAGTGAGAAGAAGGTTTAGGTGTATAATTTGTTACGGTTTTGTGTGAATTGGTTGAAATATGACGATAATAACTGTGTCAAGCTGGGGCGGGTCGCTAGAAAATAATAAAAATAGTACTTTTATTAAAGTCCTACTACCACTACCTCCCCTTTTCACTCGTCAGCCATGTTTATACGCTGTTTTTTGAGTGTTATCTCAAATTGTCTTGCACAACAGTACGATGATTTCCAACCACCGGAGCAGGCCAGGTTTCGGAAAGGCTATAACACCGTGGTCCGCATACACACTCTCAAGCAAATTATTAAACAGACCCAGGAATACAATCAGCCTCTGTTCCTTGCGTATGTTGACTACGAGAAAGCCTTCGACACCGTCGGGACTTGGACTGTGCTATACGCCGATACGTCGGGGTGCTGAGGTGTCTGTATAAGGCGGCAACAATGACCGTCCAAGTACAAGAGCGAAGCACAAAACCAATCCAACTTCGTCGAAGGGTAAGACAGGGAGACGTCATCTCTCCGAAACTGTTTAAAACGCATTGGAGGATGTTTTCGAAACAGTTACTTGTAAAGGACGGGGCATAAACACATATGGTCAGTACATCTCGCATCTATCATTTGCGCATTATTGCAGAACTTCTACAGTAGCTGGTGGCATGCTGAGCAGCCTAAGCGATTCTATAGTATGGGTGGGCCTCTGGATGAACCTGGAGAAGTCATAAATGGCGCTATCCTCGAGGTTGTGCAATTGTTTGCCAAGGTATATGTAATACCTTGGCCAAACTAAACAATTGAGGCGGCACAGCTTCAAGAAGGAGGCAAGCCGAGGGATACGCTTGGGCTGAACGGCATTCGGGAAGCTACCTGATATCTTTAAATCGTCGATCCCACAACCCCTTAAAGTCCAGGGTCTTAAACCAGTGTGTCATGGATTGGACACAGGTACTGGATCCATAACTTACGGAGCCGAAACGTGAATACCAGAAATCAAGGTTGCTCAGCGTGCTATGGAGTCGGAGAGAGCGATGCTTGGGGTTTCTCTGGTGGATAGAATTTGCAATGAAGTCAAGTTTTCAGTGATCTCGTTGGGGCAAGCGTAGTATGGGACGCCCTACGTCACGATGGGCATACAATTATCCGAATAATCTTAATAATAATAATACAATTAGCCGAAATACAGGTTTCAGATTCAGGTTTCTAGTTCGGCTGCAGATGCTAAGATTTGTTTTTATCATAGCACTTAACTGTAACTAAAACTTAGTACTGTTTTTTATGAAATAAAGATTATTATTAATTTTAAGAAGGTGGATGGATGCTAGCTGCCCATGACCGGGTTGGTTGGTGATCTCTGGGGGAGGCTTACGTTCAACAGCGGACGGCAGTAGGCTGATATAATATGATGACTACTATTAAATAGCGTATAATAATTACGTCACTCACGGCTTATAAAAGAACTGAACTGAGTCTGACTGACTACGATAAGCTGTAGCTTGAACGTGATCTTTACCGCACACTGGGAATCTCATCTGAATAGTGGATGCGTTTACAAACAACTCACATAGTATACAATAATCAGACCCGGAACGACTGCCTGTAGGCCATACGAATATTACGAAATCGAACCCGTGACATATGATAAAAGCAATCGCTCAGCCCCTGCGCCTACCGTGTCGTCACATCTATTAAGTCATGAAATTATTCCGATAAACTACTAATACGTTTGTATTGTCCTGATAAATGCATGCAATGCCGTACCTACTGTAACGTGTTGATATAGAAATGTGTTTGTTGTGTTCCAGGAAGGCGCGGCGCAAGGAGCGGGAAGGCGAGCCGGCCGGCGACCCCAAGCTGTACCTGCAGGAGGCGCTGCTGGAGCGCAAGCTGCCCGAGCTGGACATGCGCCAGCTGGTGGACCTGCCGCTCGGCCTCGACTACAACGAGTGGCTAGCCTCGCACAGTCAGTATTACTCCCGACTTGTCTCTATTGTTCGAGCACAGCTTGTTGCGTCTACATTTACTCTTCATATCCACCTCACCGAAATTCTGTCACTCCTATCTATTTCGTGACATAGTCCAATGGGACAACAATTCGACGCGACTGTAGAGCAGCCAGAGAATAGAGATAGCATGAATGATGTGCTGCTAACTCCGCATATCTCATACAATCGTGCCAGTTAGCGTCGTGGTCGCAAGCGCGACTGCTGTGCGGTGAGTGCTCCCGGACTGGGCAGTGAGTGTTATACTTCTAATAGCAATTTCTTAGTAATAGTACGAAGTTTGAAAGTTAGCTGTGTATAAAGCATAAATTATTCTTTCTTATTATTATTATGTAATATTAGGCCTTTACTGCCCACTTTTTACAGTATTGATATTAATGTACTAAATAACTAATTATTTATAAGTAGTTGAGTTAGTATTCATAAGTGACTGGGCGTCGGCGTGTGTTTACGACACGAAGGCTCCAGCTCTTTCCCGTCTACTCTTATTTGAATTGTTCTGTGCCATAGCGGACCCGCAAGCTTTTTCTAGAAGACTTCTAGATTCCAAACAAAGAGAAAAAGAGAAAGACAAGGAAAGCGATGGTCTGATGACATCAAAAAGATACTTGATGGTGATGCCTCCGACTGCCTTTTGAACAGTGTCAACCATGTAATAAAATTGAATTTTATATTGAAATTGACGCAGTCGGGTTTTTTTGTTTTTTTTTTGTAATGTTTTTTTTTTTACTTTGGACCCTTGAGCCCTATAGTATCTCCTGCGTCCTTGGCTAGTCTTCGTTGAGACTGGCAGATATAACCGCATTTCACTCGGGAAGATAAAATCATAATTTAAAAAATGTTTGGTAAAAATACTCGCAGGTAAAATAAAAGACACGCTATAGTCTTTGGGAGTGTAGTAGTCCTGATCATGAACAGGCTTTGTTATATTTCATGTTAGAGACGGACGTGTCGTTCCTGAGACTCTGCTCAAGCGCGCTATTGTGTCAAGTATGGCCCCATACAAAGCAGGTGGCTCGATCCAATGGTCGAGTGTGGTAGCAGTGAATGAGAGTGGTGGTTACTGTCCGTAGCGCTGGCGCTGTTCGACCACGTGAACCTGCTGTACGGCACGGTGTCGGAGTTCTGCTCGGCCGCCAGCTGCCCCGACATGACGGGCCCCGGCGGCCGCACCTACGCCTGGTACGACGAGCGCGGCAAGAAGTCCCGCGTGGCCGCGCCGCAATACGTCGACTACGTCATGACCTTCACGCAAAAGACCGTCAACGACGAGACTGTCTTCCCTACTAAATATGGTGAGTTTCTTTACTCTTAATGACTTTCCCACACCGCGTATCCACCCCCTCCCTCCCACGCCGATCACCATGGTGATGATGGCAGACCGATCCCTTGGAAAAAGCGAGACAAAAATAGAGGTGTGAATCTCGACAATCACCTTACTTTTCGAATGCACATAAAAGCGGTGCGGTCGCGCGCCTCCTTTGCTCTCAGTAGGCTCCACTTCATATTGAATACACGCAGCGAATTATCACTCAAGTGCACATTGCGTATTTACACCGCGTGCATTCGTCCCATCATGATCTATGCCTGTGCCGTATTCTCACACGGATCACCGGTATTCTTGTGTAAACTTTAAATTCGTCCCTAAATAATCGAGATTCGATCCAGTCTATCCCCTTACTGCCCTCCCGCAGCGACACCCTAATCCGAGGCCTGTTCGCCACAGGCTCTAGCCGGCAACTACACGCTGGTGCTTGCGCCGCAGACACTTGAGTGTAGTTTCTTAGTTTGTTAGTTTTTTGCCCTAGCTGGAGGCTATAAATTCACTTTCAACTTTGACCTGCCAGATGACAATCCGAAAAAATATAACTCTTAATACATCTGCATCTGCTGAACCAAACTAAAAAATCAGAATCAGAAATCAATTATTTCTTAGACATTCACTACAAAAGATCTTGGGTAAAAGTGCCCCGTGGTTCGCTATGCTTGGCCAATAGGGACATCATATTATACAACATTAAAAAAAAAATAGAAAATATTAAAATTCTTACATAGGATGTCCATAATAAGTATCTATGTATATGCTAGAAATCATATAGCGTATACTGAAGTTAGGATCCGAGAGACTTGTCATTCAAAACTCGTTTAATTACTGTCGCCAAAGTAGCTAAGTAACCATGGTCGTCGGATATCAGTAGAATTCGTTAATAATGACATCGAAGGGAAGTGACAAACACGTCATACTAAACGGACGTTATACAAAGCATATACCTAGTCTCAGAAAATATAATTGTAACTTTCTCTTTAAGGCTTTTGTATACATGCCAATAACCTTGAGCATTTGGCCCGCACTGAATTTGTTTACGAGTGCGGGGGTGATGTAGACGCAGTCTTTAATCGGACTCATTTTTGATTTATTGTAATAAAAATAATACATATTTGTAAAAAGTAACAAAACCAAATAATTTTCCTTTGTATTGTAAAGCAGTAGATATTTTTTTTATACTCTTTTGATAAGAAATTAAGGAGTAAAATGGTTTCATCTCAATGATTTGGAGGTGATTTGACATTGTTTTTCAGATGTAATTTCTCTGTAAATTCCGACGAAAAGTTGCTTCATCTGCATGCTTCTTTCAAGCTTTTTTTAACCCCCGACGTAAAAACGACGGGGTGTTATAAGTTTGACGTGTCTGTGTGTGTGTGTGTGTGTGTGTCTGTCTGTCTGTCTGTGGCATCGTAGCTCCCGAACGGATGAACCGATTTTGTTTTTGTTTTTTTTATTTGAAAGGTGATTTAGTCGGGAGTGTTCTTAGCTATGTTTGATGAAAATCGGTCCAAGATGGCCGCCGCTACAAAATAGCTAATCACATATTTTTTCACAACTCCATCAATATAGGTATCAAATGAAAGGGCTTCACTAGTAGAATACTTTACACTATGATAAATTTCAAAGCCAAGATGACCGGCACCACAAAATGGCGAATTCCTTTTTTTTTTCCACGACTCCCTCAATATGGATATCAAATGAAAGGGCTTGACTAGTAGAATAATGCATACTGTATTGAAAGGGAATGAGGAATATTAATTAACTAACGAAATGAAAACTAATAACTTGAAAATTTATTTTATAAACTCTAAGGGCCAAAGCACCGGTTCCCTGCTGTTTAAACAGCCGGCTGTTTAAACATAGGGTAGACTGGGTACGATTGTGCCAGAGTACGGTTGTGCCAATTGGACGTAGTTACGCAAAAATAATCCAATCCACAATTTTACCAAAATTGAATTATATATACCAAACGCATTCTCAGGGTGATAGATGGTTTTTTAAATTTTTAATTTAATTTTTTCGAGATATGAAAACCAAACTTCGCACGGCATTTACTTCATATTAAGCCGTTGGTCAATATAGGCGGAGTCATAATAAATGGATTCTACTGTAGTTGATGTTTATTTAAAAACCAATGAATGTTTTCCAATGAAATTATGAAACATTTCTGCAAGGGTACTGGTGAACAACTTAGGAGATAGCGGGTAGCCCTGTTGGACTCCTTTCTCTGTTTTAAATGTTGTACTAGTGCCTTCTATTTTATTGCGGTTGTACTATTTTTTTATTTCGGACTTTGTATAACACCAACGAAATTGGTAAATGTCGTCACAGACACCAGTGCATTTTTACTGTCACCAATATTAGACATTCACAGTAACCTATGAATACTGTGGTACTAATAATGTGGTACCATCGAACTGATCTGACGATGAGCCCGGAAGGTAGACACTGGAACTCCACTACGGAATAAAGTATGCATGTTTGAGCTTGTTAGAATTGTCTTGAGATGCACTTTGACCATGATTGGTTTTCACAATTCAAAAAAAGAAGTCAAATATTTATTGGAACAAAACAGATACAATTTTTGTGAAAGTTAATACTGCGTTAGTATAATAACTGTGTCGCAGCTATTAGCGCCCGCCCAAGGAGCGAAAGACAACTTAGTATTTGTTCAACAGTTATTGACCACCCCCTGTGGTGACAATGGATTGTTTTATATTGACCTGCGGTGTTTGTATACTGGAGACACCGAGTTTCCTTACTAATTCGATAGGTGTTGTGGCGGGATCATACTGACCATCGATTTTCTGCAGTTTGGGCAGTGTTTGAAATGGGTGAAGCTAATTAAAATATAATACAGAAATAACATGGCAACGTTTTGCGTATTTATATTTGTTGACCCAAAGCAAATAATATCATAATTATGGTTTTTGGGGCGTCAAATAAACTGAATTAAATGAACCCATTGGTAAAGTTCATTTTGTTCTTGTAAATTCAGGGTTAGTTGTCAATAGATTTTTGGCCATCTACTTTGTTTGCGGCTGACTTCAATAACAGCAAGAGCTGTGTCGGTGCTGTACGCTCAGTGTGCGCGGTGTGCGCGGTGTGTTGCAGCGAACGAGTTCCCGGCGCAGTTCGAGGGCGTGGTGCGGCGCGTGGTGCGGCTGCTGTTCCACGTGGTGGCGCACATGTACGCGGCGCACTTCCGCCAGCTGGCGCTGCTGCGCCTGCACGCGCACCTGCACCTCACGTTCGCGCACCTCACGGCGCTGGACCGCCGGTTCGCGCTGCTCGACCACAAGGAGACCGAGGTGACGCTCTCTACGACCTCCACGAGCACCGCTCTAGCGACCTAGCGTCCGACTGCACCTAAACCTAACCTAGATCCCACCGTCACTCAGTGTGAGTGCGGTGATCCTAACCAGCCAATGGCCCACTTAAACAGTGACCAAGGTGACCCTACACCTGCACCTTAGAAGATATTCAAAACGCCACTATTGCTGTGATAAATATGGCTACCTACTGGGCCCATGTAGTCTAAGAAAAAGGAAAATCATCGATTCGAGAAGCAGAAGAAGAAGCGGGTCTGACGCTGGCTGTGCACTTCCCAAAATGTGCACTTAAAATGAGCATTTCGCAAAATGCGCATTTCTCAAAATAGCACTTCTCAAAATGAGCATTTCTCAAAATGAGCACTTAGTGTGAATTTTATCACAATGGGTCACATGAAAACAGTTTGCTTACAGTACGGTCAACGTAACTTGACGCGTCTGAAGTTAGCCGATTAGCTGCGCAGTAGACAATTTCGTTCCTAAAAGTTCCATTGCGCAGCCAAACAGCTAACTTCAGACGCGCCAAGTTACGTTGACCGTATTGTACAATATTTTTGTTTTTTGCTCGATGACAGTAGTGTCTTTGTAAAAAGTATTTCACGTTCAGGAAATGTTTCATAATGAATTTTCAGTACACGTCAGCTATACACATAACTCGTTACATAATGTAAGTACTCATTTTGAGAAATGCTCATTTTGCGAAATGCTCAGTGAACATTCTGCGTCAGACCCGAAGAAGTATCCGACTGTGCCATCCGTCGTGGATGCCAGACGAGCGTCAGCAGCTAAATGTTATTTAAAACATTTTCTTGCCTCATGTCTCTTTAGTTCCATTTTTGCTATAGTCGGGTATAGATGTAGCTCGTGCAGCCAGTCTGTGGCCAATAAATGTATGGAAAGCTCGATGTATTTAGAAACAAAACGTCGCGCTATCCAGAGCTCAAGAGCGACGTTCTGTATATAAACAATCTGTGCTGTGATAAATGTCAATGTCATAATTATTAATTTTCACTCAAAACCATTGTCAAGTACCTACATTACAAAATTGTTGCAGCTCTGTCCCACATAATTTTTTGAAGTCCGTTGAAAATTCAGATTGACTCAGATGACAAACCTAATTAATTTGGTGTGTTTCTTAACTTTCTTTTTAACCGACTTCAAAAAAGGAGGAGGTTCTCAATTCGTTGGAATATTATGTATGTTCACCGATTACTTGAAAACGCCTGGACCGATTTGGAAAATTATTTTTTTGTTTACAAGGGTGGACTTCACAGATGGCCTCCCATATAAATTTTATCAAAGTTGATTCAGCACTTTTGGAATAAACCGAAAAAAAAGAAAGCAAAAAAATATGTAACATAGATGATGTTTTAAGTTTCTCTAATCTTGTACTTTCAATCTCAGTTTTGACTGTGTTCCCGTTTCTTAATGGGTTTGGACGATAAGGAGGTCCTAAAAACAGAAAAATAAAAAGCTTTTTTTACTAAAAAGACAACCGCCTTCAAAAAGTAAAAAGTGATAAATGAAATAACTTGAATACACGTGACTTTAGTTTCGGTGGCAAAACAAAACAACAAACAAAACAAAGATACCGACTTCCGAAACTAAAGTCATGTATGTTCTGTGCTAAATCTGTGCTATCACTTTTTTGTTTTTGATGGCGGTTGTCTTTTTGTAGAAAAGCTTTTTTATAACACACTTTTATTAGATCACACCAGCTTCGAGCTGAAGTTTTGGCGCACACTAACGAGTTCGACGCGGAGCAGTGACTGTAGTGACCCTGTCCGCAGGTGCTGCGTGACCTGGAGGTGGCGCTGCGCCTCACGGAGCCGGCGGGCGGCGCGGGGGGCGCGGGGGCGGGCGCGGGGGAGGAGGACGCGTCGCCGCGCCGCCGCTCGCCCGTCGTGACGCAGCCGCTGGCCACGGCGTGAGCTCGACCCGCGCCGAGCTGTGCCCGCGCCCCGCGCCCGCGCCCCGCGCCCGCGACCCGCGCCGAGCTGTGCCCCGCGACCCGCGCCCCGCGCCCCGCCGCGCCCGCCCGAGGGCCGCGCGCCGCGACCCTTTCGCGAGTTGAAGAATTGTTAATTCTATTGTAAATATTTCGATCTGTTAAGTAGTTTTAGGTGATTACGATTAGTTTTTACTTATAATTTGTGATCGCTTTGGTTGTAAATAAAAGTGATATTTGTTTAACTAATAAATTGAAAGCTTTATGAGGACGATTGGTTTGTTTTTACCTAAAATATACATGAGCCTTAGGTACTTATTTACTACCTTCATTTCTGTCGATAATGTCGATGATAGCTATTTTACTTTTAATGAATGTCGCAGGGAAATTATATAAATGATGGTCACGGAAGATGTTAAAATAACAACTCTGGGGTCTTTTGAAATTATTATATTCCTAAAGAAAGTTAAGTAATGATTTTGTCAAATCCCTAAACTGTTGTAGTCAAATGATAAAATCCTAAAGATGAAAAATCTTCGTGAGCTATTGACACTTTGACCTACTGTTGCTATATGTGGCTATTTTCACCTACAATAAAGGGTTGCTAACTCTTTGTCGGTCAAAAATAGTAGGTAGTTCTAAAATTTTTACCTATAAAAATAATAGTAGATAACGAAAAGATATACTTTATAGGCGGATGTAGCCGGAATTGAGAGAAGAAATGATATTATCTTTAAAATATTTGTGAAATCTGCATCACTGAGAACTTGTTGCCATTTTTCAACTGTAGTTTTAGAAGAAAAGTTTTCATCAGGAAGAAGAATATCTAGAATTTTGTTCATCTGATTTGTTGTTGTTTATTGTTAATAATTTACCATCGGATCATAGCGGTCAAACGGTAACTTTTATGTTCAAAATGCCTACTACAAAAGTGTAAATACAATTTAGACCAATAACAACTGGTAAATTAAATAAATTTAATAATACCCTACATAATAAGTTAAGTACTCTGGACCATAATAATAACGATGCAAATAAATTGTATGATGATTTATTTTCTGTGGTCCATACTGAATTTTTTTAAAAAAAAAGACAAAACATATTAGCCCTGAATTTATATTTAGTGACTGGGCAACTAAGGGTATTAGAAGAAGTAGAGAAAGACACGGAAACTTTCAACAAGTATGTTGCTACTTATTCTAAAACTTTTAGAAATAATAGGTTGGGGAAAAAGTCTTTTCGCATTATAGTATGTATGAAATTGTAATACTATTTGTATCTGGCTGGTATTGGTATCATTGAAATTTAAATTTGAAATTTTAAAGAACATAATTCCAAATTCAAATTAGAAAAATGTGTGATTTGTATTTGTTTTTCGTACTGTCAAGATGAGTGAATCTAATGAAGAAATTCGATACATTTTAAAATTTTACTACAAAAAAGGTAAAAATGCAACGCAAGCCGCGAAACCAATTTGCGATGATTATGGACCTACTGCAGTGTCTGTGAGAGTAGCACAAATTTGGTTTAAAATCCGGAAATTTTGATGTCAAAGATGCACGTCGCTCTGGTCGCCCTATTACGGATAAATTCGATGCCATTTTTGAAAAAGTGGAGCAAGATCGGCATATCAGTAGTTACGACGTAGCTGAAGAACTGGGAATTGTACACAAAACAGTTTTGGCGCATTTGAAAAAAACTGGGTATACAAAAAAGCTCGATATTTGGGTACCTCACGAGCTCATTGAAAGAAACCTAATGAACCGTGTACTCATTTGTGATTCTTTATTACGACGTAATGAAACCGAACCATTTTTACCACCAGGCAGGACCATCGATTCTGAACTCTACTGCGAACAACTGATGAGATTAAAGCAAGAAGTAAGAAGAGAGAAAGCGGCCGGAATTAATCAACGGAAGGAGGGGTGTGGTTTTTCATCATGAAAACGCTAGACCTCACACATCTTCAGCCACTCAACAAAAATTAAGAGAGTTTGGCTGGGAGGTGTTAATGTATCCGCCGTATAGTCCTGACCTTGCACCTTCAGATTTCCACCTGTTTCGGTCTCTTCAGAATTCTTTAGGCAGTGTCAGGTTAACATCACGAGAGGACTGCCAAAACCACTTGTCGCGGTATTTTGATCAGAAGTCCCAAAATTTCTATAGCAATGGGATCATGTCCCTACCTACAAGATGGCAAAAAGTTATCGAACAAAATAGTACCTACATACTTTAGTTAGATGTAAATAAACTATATTAAAAAATGTTTTAAATTTTCTTAAAAAATGCGAAGAAACTTTTTCTCCAACCTAATACTTGCAAGGTAGCGAAACCCCTATACATTAGTAACAAGATCAAATCGGCAGACGATAAAATAAAGACAGTTTGGAAAGTTATAAATAACGAAACTAGCAAGAAAAAAGTTCGTAACGCAGAATATACATTGGAGACATCACATGGTCCCATAAGCTCTAACATGGAAGTAGCTCGTGAATTTGTAAATATCTTTACTAGCATACCAGCCAAGACCACGGAAACTGAATTCCTCATCTGACGACTCAATAGGGTATTTTACTCTATACGAGAAAAAATCTATATATATGTTATTGAGGTAGTTTAGGAATAAAGAAGTCGGAAAATGTAAGTTTTAGTTCATAAAATAACAAAACAAATTTTTAAATTTGTGGCGACACTACTGCTTACCCAACGGACGCGCGACGCGGGGCCGCCGCGCCGCCATCGCAGCCCGTGAGGTGCGCCGGCGACGGCCCGCGCGCGCCCCCCGCCAGTCTACAGCTATCCGTGACGGCGAATGCACGCTGCAATTATCTAACCTCGCTAGCTAAACTGTTCAACTTTCGTTCGCTATAATCTCTCACTATCATTCTCAGTTTCCTTCTTTAAATCTTTCTAGTCTTTCTATTTTCTCAATTTCATCAAACATTGCTATGCCTGTATAGACGCTTTGCTCGCGAGTGAAACTATTGTAATGTGGAACCAAGCCTAAATAAACTGTGTCGTGTCTTCATGGCTATAGTTATTATTTAAATAACTCCCGTTAGGTTTCCCACATATTGGTGACCCCGCGTTGAACAATAAAGACTGTGAGTGCCGTGCGCGAGTGTTTATAGACGTTAAAGACAATAAATATCGCATCGCGTTTCGGCCATATTATTTTTTGCAAGTCACTCGTCGTTATAAGCCGTGCCCTTGAAAACAGCTGTAAGGTCATTGCCGACCGTTACGATGCAAGACGATACTGCGTTGTCGACCGGGTTATACAGGGTTGGCGTAAAGGTACCCGAGTTTTGGCCAGATCGCCCTGATGTGTGGTTTGCGCAGCTAGAAGCGCAATTTAGTCTCGCAAATACGACTGCGGACTCGACCAAATTCTACCACGTCATAGCACACTTAGGAAACCAGTATGCAGCGGAGGTTCTGGACATTATCCAGTCTCCACCAAAGGAGGACAAGTATCTTACCCTGAAGACAGAGCTTATCAAACGGCTGTCGGCCTCCCAGGTAAAGAAAGTACAGCAACTCTTGATGCACGAAGAGATGGGAGACCGAAAGCCATCTCAGTTCCTTCGCCACCTTCAGGGTCTGGCAGGATCAACTGTGCCAGAAGAATTTATGCGCACCCTATGGTCGAGTCGCCTTCCTCAACATATACAGACTGTCATTGCCACACAAACCGATACCCTTGCGAAGATAGCTGATACAGCTGACAAGGTCCACGAGATCGCACCATCGTCGCCTCAAGTAGCCGCTATCGCTGGCACCAGTTCACGGCAATCAGATACCAGCAACGTAACCCTCATGCAGGAGATGATGAAGAATATGGCTGACCTCACGTTACAAATAGCAGCTTTAACAGCAGAAGTAAGGTCTAGACCAAGAGAACGGACATATTCACGCGACAGGAACTCCTCAAGACGTCGTTCACCATCCAGTCATCGATCTCCATCCAGTAATGGTATATGCTGGTACCATCGCAGATTTAAGGAAAAATCATACAAGTGTACGAGACCATGCAACTACGATGCGGGAAACTCTCCGGGCAGTCGTCAGTAGCGGCCAACGACTGTCCGCAATCCCCAGGCCGACTGTTTGTGACCGACCGCAAGACTAAGGTACAATTCCTCGTGGACACCGGGTCGGACCTATGCGTATTTCCACGCACTGCGGCCAAAATCAAACAATGTAAGTCCGAGTTTAACCTGTATGCTGCAAACGGGTCAGAAATACCCACTTACGGCTTTGCTCATTTATCGTTGGACTTTGGTCTTCGTCGTGAATTTTCATGGAGGTTTATCGTTGCCGACGTAACCAAAGCAATTATAGGGATAGATTTCCTCTCACACTACAACTTACTTGTAGATTGCAGACGACACCGCTTGATAGATAACACAACGTCATTAGTCACTGACGCTTATCCTGTAAAGCCTAATGAGAGCGTTTCTTCTATCAAAACTAGCATCTGTGAAAGTGGTAATAGGTACTTAACCATCCTCAAACAATATCCCAACCTCACAAGGCCATCAGGTACACCCAAGCAAAGTACACATAACACAGTACATTATATTAAAACTACTCCAGGTCCGCCGATTGCAAGTCGACCGCGACGTTTACCGCCTGATAAGTTACAGATTGCCAAGCAGGAATTCGACGAAATGATCAAGAATGGTACAGCGCGCCCATCAGACAGCCCGTGGTCATCACCACTACACTTAGCACCAAAGAAAGACAGCGGATGGCGGCCATGCGGTGACTACCGAGCGCTAAATTCACGGACGATTCCAGATAAGTATCCGATAAAACATATCCACGACTTCAATCTTAACCTAACTGGTTGCACAGTGTTTACAAAAATCGATTTAGTAAAAGCATTTAACCAGATATCAATATACCCGCCGGATATATGCAAAACAGCGATAGTAACACCGTTTGGCTTATATGAGTTTCCAATGATGACGTTTGGCCTAAGAAACGCAGGTCAAACGTTTCAGAGATTTATAGATGAAGTCACTAGAGGGTTGGATTTCTGTTATGCCTACGTCGACGACATCTTATTGTATTCTCATAGTCCAGAAGAGCATGAACACCATTTACATACACTTTTCAGAAGGCTGGATCAATACGGAGTGCTGTTGAACACATCGAAGTGTGTCTTCGCAGCTCCGGAAGTCACATTCCTCGGATACCGCGTCTCAGGCGAGGGCATTCGACCTCTGGATGAAAAGGTAGACGCTATAAAGAATTTCCCGGAACCAAAAACAGTTAAGGAACTAAGGAGATTCCTCGGTATGTACAATTTCTATCATAGATTTATACCACAGTGCGCTGAGCTACAGGCGTCATTGAATGAATTGCTAAAAGGATATACAAAAAGCACGCAAAAGATCGAATTTAATGAAGAGCAGCGTCGCGCCCTGCAGAATTGTAAAACAGCGTTGAGTAACGCAGCGTTACTAGCTCATCCTAACGTCAACGGAAAACTAGCATTAGTGACAGATGCCTCAAGTACCGCAATTGGTGGCGTATTACAACAGTGGAACAGCGGTTCTTGGCAACCATTGGCGTTCTTTTCTCGAAAACTAACCCCCGCTCAAGTTAAATATAGCCCATATGACCGAGAGCTGTTAGCCATATACAAATCTATACAATACTTCCGTCATATGCTCGAAGCCAGAGTGTTTACAATTTATACCGATCATCGACCGCTCACACATGCCTTCGAAACAAGCAAGGATAGCAATAACCGTCCGCCGAGGCAATTCCGATACCTCGATTATATCGCTCAATTTACTACGGATGTTCGCCATATTTCAGGAAAGGACAACGTTGTAGCTGACACGCTTTCGAGGATAGATGAGGTCGTCGCATCAATAAATTTCGAGATGCTGGCAAAAGAACAAGAAACAGACCCAGAGCTAAGGAAGCTGATGAGTGAAGGAAGTTCACTAAAACTGAAAAAGATTTACCTACCCGGTAAGAAAATTCAACTTATTTGTGATACGAGCACCCCGTCACCTAGACCCTTTGTCGTTAAGTCCATGAGACGTCAAGCTTTTGAGGGCATGCATGGCCTTAGTCACCCAGGCGCCAATGCGACTACTAAGCTGGTGACTCATAACTTTGTATGGCCGGAAATACGAAAGGACTGTCGGGATTGGTGCCGTGCGTGTCTTGCCTGTCAACGTGCAAAGATATCACGTCACGTAACATCACCGCTGAGCTCATATTCTCTACCAGCAGCGAGATTCTTGAATATCCATATCGACTTAATCGGACCAATGCCTTCATCGAATGGATTCAAGTACTGTCTAACAGCTATTGATAGATTCACGCGATGGCCTGAGGCAATTCCGATAGCCGACATCACAGCAGAGACAACAGCAAAAGCCTTACTATCAGGATGGATATCACGCTTTGGTTGTCCAGCAAGCATAACTACGGACCGCGGAAGACAGTTTGAGTCCACCCTATTCAAATCTCTAGCCGAACTAACAGGATCACAACATAAGATGACTACTGCTTATCACCCAGCAGCAAATGGGATAATCGAGCGCTTTCATAGACAACTGAAAGCCGCAATTATGTGTCACGCTAACCAGTATTGGACTGAATCCTTACCGCTAGTGTTATTAGGTATACGTAGTGCCTGGAAGCAGGACCTGCAATCCTCGGCAGCCGAATTAATATATGGAGAACCTCTGCGACTACCAGGTCATTTCTTTGATTCAACAAAATATACAGATATACCTGACGTTACAGATTTCATCTCAAGACTACGATCATTTGCTGAGAGTATAAGACCTTGTCCAGCATCACGACACACACAAAAACGTATTTTTGTGTTCAAGGACCTACAGACATCAGAACAAGTGTTTTTACGACAAGATGCCTTGCGTTCATCTTTACAACCCGCATACACAGGCCCCTACAAGGTCGTTGAAAGAGGTGCTAAGACGTTCAAGATATTAGTTAAGAACAAAGAAGTAACTGTATCAATTGATCGTTTAAAACCAGCATATACGCTAGACACATTACAAGAAACTATAAATAATACGCAAAATCAACAAAACGCTAATCCATTAACGACACGTTCAGGTCGTAAAGTTCGTTTCACAGATTTCTATCGCCCGTAGCAACGGTCTCAGCGGAGGAGTGATGTGGCGACACTACTGCTTACCCAACGGACGCGCGACGCGGGGCCGCCGCGCCGCCATCGCAGCCCGTGAGGTGCGCCGGCGACGGCCCGCGCGCGCCCCCCGCCAGTCTACAGCTATCCGTGACGGCGAATGCACGCTGCAATTATCTAACCTCGCTAGCTAAACTGTTCAACTTTCGTTCGCTATAATCTCTCACTATCATTCTCAGTTTCCTTCTTTAAATCTTTCTAGTCTTTCTATTTTCTCAATTTCATCAAACATTGCTATGCCTGTATAGACGCTTTGCTCGCGAGTGAAACTATTGTAATGTGGAACCAAGCCTAAATAAACTGTGTCGTGTCTTCATGGCTATAGTTATTATTTAAATAACTCCCGTTAGGTTTCCCACAAATTCAATTCAAAGTTTTCGGTATTTTTAATCTGTTCTAAAACACCGTGAAATAGTAGCGGCCATGTTATTACGCCGTACGGCTGTGTAAACAAAAAATTGTCAACTGTCAGTCAACCGATTGGCGTAATATAGGCTTTTTTGTACTTTTATTATTTTCGTAACCAACGTAATTTTTTCATTATTACACCTGTTACAAAATATGCTTTTAATTATTTTTAAATGATATACAATTATCATACTTAATATGAGCTCATTTGATACAAAACGAACTGACGTCATTTACGCTGAGCAATATGGCGTCCAGTAAATATTGCGTTTTCGTCAAACTACGCGCGAAATTTGAAAATTTAAAATTTTAATGCATTTTTATGGCACTTATCGATTGAATAAAAATTGAGTTTTTTTTTGGTGGCATATTAGCACTACAGAATTTCATTGAGACACTTTTCAAAAATGGGTGTAATACCCTATTGCGTTATTAAAAGCGAACGTTCCAGGCTGCCCGGTAGAATTTCAATTTAAACATATTGACCCTATGACCAAGCTTTTCGGCAAATCAAAATAAAATTTACTAAAAATCTGTGGGGTATATCTATTAAAGTTTGTACCTCTATAATAGAAACAATAGCACCTTATTTGGCTTTTATATTTAATATGTGCGTAGACCAAGGCGTTTTCCCAGATTTAATGAAAGGAGATTGTTCTGCATCCATACATGTTTTGCCCCAGATCCAACAGCGAAGGAAATTTACTTTGCGTGTTCTAAATTACAAGAATAAGCCTATGAAGACAAAGTTTAACGACGAACAACTTGTAGAAAGCATTTATTTAAAAAGAAAACAAAGAAGAAGAAGAAAACAATACGTAGAAATATGCTAGTAAATGGCTGTCACTAATGCTATTTCTATTGCATTTCTATGTCATGTGACTAGTTAAGCTATGAGTTAAGCTAAGAGATTCAGTAAAACATTTAACCAGATCCTTATGTCCTAGGTACCTGTCTTATATAAGTAGTGTAACGAATGATCTGAACTCGAATTATCTGCACCCACTAATTTACAAATTCGACTTGAATATTAGTAGGTTACTAATTTTCATAATCACTACTAATATTAGTAACTACTAATGGCGTCGCGTCGGTACTCGGTAGTTCGTCGGGAATTAAATAAAATGAAGTCGTTCTATTCATGTTGTTGTTCGAATGAATGGTTGAACGAGCAGTTGAATGTTGAAAAATGTATTAAGTCTGAATTTATTCGAATAATTCGAGTGAGTAGAAAAATTTAATTGAAAAATGAAGACTGTCTTTTTACCTAGCGTATACTTTTAATGATTAATAATGCTTTTTAACTTTATAAGCACGTTTATTGGTTTACGTACTACTAACCAGCTACTAAACATTACTATTAACTAATAATTCTATTAAACCTAAATAGAATGATTTTACCATTACACACAAAGTGACAAAGTCGTACATTCAATTCGAATATCCAATTAGTTACTGTTTTTTCAATCACTCGAAACATCCGAATGATTCGTTCAGTCGAATGACTCGAATGAATTCATTCGCAGTCGCGCATCACTATTGTCAAAGATAGCCATTTTTGATTTGTGATGTCGTAAATTGGTTGAAGCTCTTTTAATTGTTCAATAGAGAACGCAGGATGTCCGTTTCAAACAGATATTCGCAATAAGTATGACAAAATATACTTATAATTATCATGTACATCAGATCTTTGTTGGTCCTGGGGCCATTTACGACGATGTCCTTTAGTAAGGTCATACCTCTTTTCAAATCCGGGGATAGTAAAGATACTAACAATTGTGGATACTAACGTGTTGCCGGGTTTCAGCAAGGTTTTTGAAAAGATTATGCTTAATCAGATGCTTGCTCATTTTAACACAAATGACATATTACACGAACAACAGTATGGTTTCACCAAAGGACGTTTTACGACTGACGCCGGTGTCACTTTATTAAAACACAATAAATAAATAAATATTGCGCTTAGTTTAGTGAAATCTTATTTGAATGATAGACAGCGGCAAGTTCAAATAAACGGGGTGAATTCACATGATTTAAAAGTACAAATGGGAGTTCCACAAGGCTCAATTTTAGGTCCTTTTCTCTTTTTAGTTTATATTAATGATCTTCCCCGGTTATTCAAAAACCAACCACAGATGGTGTTATTTGCCGATGACACTTCATTAATTTTTTAAATAAATAGACGGGTTCAAAATCTTGACAACGTAAATAACGCCTTACTTGAGGTACTAAAGTGGTTCACGGTTAACAATTTAGTATTAAATGGAAAAAAAAACTAAGTGCATCAGATTTGCTTTGCCAAATGTTAAAAGTAGTCATTGTGACAGTATTGAATAAAGAGAAACTGGAATTCGTCGATAAAACCGTTTTCCTGGGATTGACGCTCGACTCAAGGCTACAATGGGGTCCTCATTTAACATCTCTCGCAGGACGACTAAGTTCGGCAGCATATGCTGTCAGAAAGATCCGGCAATTTACTGATGTGGATACCGCGAGACTGGTCTATTTTAGTTACTTTCATAGTATAATGTCTTACGGTATTTTATTGTGGGGACGTGCTGCAGACATCGATTCTATTTTTGTTCTGCAGAAAAGAGCCATCAGAGCCATTTACAATCTGCGTATGCGCGATTCTCTAAGGGAACTGTTTAAGGAAATTAACATAATGACGGTGCCTTGTCAAGACACCTATGAAAACATCATGTACGCTAGAAAAAATCTGCATCTTTTTGATAAAAGAGGTGACAGACATAATTATAATACTAGAAATAGGGGCCAACTAGTTCAACCAGGTTTCAGACTGGCTAAAGTAGATTCGTCTTTCATGGGGTACTGTTTAAAGTGTTACAATAAAATACCTCCTCACATTGTTCAACTTAATGAGACAAAATTTAAGTCTTGTATTAAACGCACACTATGCAGCCGAGCATATTATAAATTGAGTGATTACATCACTGATATTGAGGTACGGAACCCTAAAAAGAATCAAGATAAAAGCCATGGCAGTTAAGAGTTGACCAATCTCTACTGACAGCGCCCGTTCACGAACATGACTCGTGGATCAGCACCTTTCAGCTCAGTCATTTTGGAGGGAACTGAATAATCCAACACACGCGCCACCATCAGCGAGACATTTGAGTGAGCATGACCATTCTCTCAACCGCCACGCTCATTTATGTCAAACACATAATAATTTACTTATTATATGGCTCCATGGTACTCACATTTACAAAATTGAAATTATTCTGCTAAATTATACAAAACGAAGGTTTCCAATGTCTTTAAAATGTCGAAAAAGTAATTAAAATATATTTATATAAATAACTAGCGGGCCCGGCAGACGTTGTCCTGCCCGGAAAATCGGTACAAAACTCCAGGTCTAGGCTTCTCTACCCCATCTACCCTATACCCTACCAAACTGTACCTAAGTACCTATCTGTCTACCTACTTACCTACCCTACCAACTTCCCTACCTACCTACCTACCTACTCTACCAATCTACCTACGTACCCTACTAACCTACCTACCTATCTACCCTACCAAGGTTGGTAGGTAGGTAGGTACCTACCTACCTATCTACCCTATCAACCTACCAATTAATTAAAAATACACAGACTATCTACCCATGTCTCCATCCTTAGATCTATGCAACCTTGGTACTTCTTCAATGCGAAGAGCCACCTTGCCGTTCTCAAGTTAGCGCATAAGTTGTGCACTCCTAGTACCAGGGCGACAATTATGCGCTCCTAGTACCAGGGTGACATAGATCTAAGAAGTCCTACAACTCGACTGCAGCGCCACCTACCGGGTCCAATTGTGAATCTAAACCATTCTCGAATCCACTGGAACACACACAAAAAATTTCATCAAAATGTGTCCAGCCGTTTAGGAGGAGTTTACTTTCATACACACGCACAGAAGATTTACGATACTTTTACTCATGTCAATAAAAAAAACCGGACAAGTGCGAGTCGGACTCGCTCACCGAGGGTTCCGTACAAATTTGGACGTACATATTCATATTAATATTGTAAATGAGAAAGTACCTCTGTCTGTTACGCTTCCACGATGAAACGGCTGAACATATTTTGATGAAATTTGGTATGAAAATAGCTTGAACCCTGGGGAAAGCACATAGGGTAATTTTTCGAGGAAGGAGGAGGGGGGGTTTTTTTTTCAGGATTTCGTCTGCATCCGCGATGATCGACATTCACACGGACCAAATCGCGGACAAAAGCTCGTTATAAATAAAGAATATATTTTTATGATTTAATTACAAATGTACAGTTTTCAGACTTTTCCCTGTATTTATTTATTTACAGTAAACCAATTTTATTATGAACTTTACGCATGGCGTCATTTACGTCGTCAAGGTGCTGTGCCCGTCTATTTACTCTAAAAATAAAAGAAGTATCATCAGCAAATACATAACACCATTTGTGGTTGATTTTTCAGCAAATAAGGTATATCTACTATATAAAAATAAGTCGGGTTTTCCTTCCTGACGCTATAACTCCAGAACGCACGAACCGATTTTCACGGTTTTGCATTCGTTGGAAAGGTCTCTGGCTCCGTGAGGTTTAGGGTAGGTGTAGGGTATGTGTAGGGTAAGTAGGTAGATCGGGACAGGACAACGTCTGTCGGGTCAGCTAGTCGTTTATATATCACAGTCAAAACTCTTAACCAGTCAAAACTACTTTTGACTACAAAAACCAGCCAAAGCTACTTTTGAACGGTTTTTTATTCTTAATATTTAGAAACCCATTATGTTGGTAGGTTTTTTTTTTGTGACCCTTTTAAAACTTTGGTTTTGTAGTGATTCTTATAACTAAGGCGGTCTGTATTTGTGATTTCACAAACTCTACACCCTTCTCAAAATATGTGACTTGGCTGTTTCGTTACTACAAGAACTATTGTATAACGGAAAAGTAATGAACAGTGAATAAATTTTTCTCCTTACGCCTATGTGATGATAGCGAAACGGCCAAGCAACATATTTTAAGTAGGGTGTAGAGTTTGTGAAGTTAGTGCTTTTAGAGGTAGGGCATGTAGAGTTAGAAGCTTTGCTCTACATGAGATCTGATAACTTTTTAACAGTGCGAGCATGTGGCCTCGTCATGGCAACATTTTACATGAAAATGTTTTGGTGGGATTTCACTTCTTTTTGTAAGTTAGTCTTAAAATACTTAATAATCATAATAATTATATTTAGTTAATTTGACAACAATGGTCCACTGATTAGTATTATCTACATTTTTTCTTTCTTCATTTGGGGTGAATTTCTTGCACAATCGAGGTGCCTTTTTTCTATGCTTTATTTTTTTTTTTTTTTTGTGTAGTGTGTCACTAGTCATCTTTGTGCCAATGTCGGGTAATAATAGGTTGGGAAATATTTTTAACGGAAAATACCGAAAAGGAAAAGGAATTTCGTAAGGTTCAGGAAAGGAAGTATTTTATTCTTTTGGAAAAATATATATATATGTCGGAGATGGTTTATTAATCACAATTGTGGGTGTTAACTAAATTTGTTATGATTTGTTTCTTATTGTTAATTTATGTGATTTTACTATCAATTATTGTCTATTATGTCGAAACATGATTTATTGTGTGTGCACACTGATTTGTGGTTACTTTATTTGGATAATTATTATCGATGGTTTTATTCAAAACAATTGTTGACACGTTACTTTGAATGTAAAACGAATTACTTTATGAAATCACTATTGTTTATTCATGGCAATTATTATTGTGTTATTTAATTACAGATCTTATTAGATTCAGAACATTTCAGTGTTTTGTATCAAGTAAACGCGTGACGCACTTCCGTGCGCATGGACAGACTTGTATGGAGAGGTTGCAAGGTGGGGGGCATCGCCTTATAAAAGAGCGTGCACTCCTTAAGTATGGCAGTCGATCCTCGGATTCGGACTCAGTAAAGAGTTCCTGCTCCCGACAATACTGTCGGTTTGCCTGGTGCGGCGCTGCTGTATATTCACATAGCTGTATAGGCTTGCTGCTAGCGAGCGATACACTTTGTATTTGGGTGGCTTATGCTACTGTACGAACTATGAACCTTAAGGGTTGTTCGTTTATCATTGGGTGGCTTAGGCTGCTGTACGAACTATGAGCCTTAAGGGTTTGTTCGTTTATCATTGGGTGGCTTAGGCTGCTGTACGAACTATAAACCTTAAGGGTTTGTTCGTTTATCATTGGGTGGCTTCGCCACTGTACGAACTGTGGGACCTTAATGGTCTGTTCGATTAACTGTATTGTTGCTGTACCTTGAACTTACTTTATTCTTGTTACTGATTACCATTTGTATTGTGTTTTCTTTACTAATAGTGTGTAATTGTTTTCACAGGTATGTTGTTTATCCCTAATGGGATAATGGGAACGCCCATACTCCTGACGATGTACTATACCGCTCGGCGCTCCTCCTGGATCGCTCAGTGGCGATCCGACATCAGAAGTGGGATAGCCTCTTAATGCTTCCGCATGGCTTCCCTAATTATCGTATGTCTCTTCCTCTCTTGTTATGACAGCTTTCTCTCTTGGGATTACCTAGCCCTGAGCTAAGGCTGTTTTACCCACATTAATTTCATTGTTTGATTTTACATACTTCAACAGTTACCGCTACCCGTATTATCCTACCTAAGTGTCAAACAAATTGCTGTTTGTACTGTACTGGCCCATGTTTCCAAATTTCATTTCCCGTGCTCATCTACTAGCATTTACTACCGAAGTACATGAGGTTTAAACTTCAACAAGAACTGAGAACTGTCTTGTCCCATCTTAAGAGAAAGTCTCATTTTCCTCTGACCTACACGATTCTTCTCAACCCTCTTAGGTTCATACCAGGTACAATAGTATGTCACTTAGTGACTACCGGAGAACAGCCGGGAGGTTCGAGTGAAGATACTGTGAGTCAGTTTTCGAGCAACTAATCATCCGTGATAAGATAAGTGTGATGTACCCACCACTGAATTTAGAACAACTATCTGGTGAGACGCTTCCATTTTGTTATGACTCTGGGTTTGAATGTACCTACTTTCATTACTGATACATGTGTGGCAAACTTACTTGTATGGTCAATATAAAGTGAAGTTTAATGTAATACTGAATGCTTATTCAAATCATAGTATCATATTATGCCATGAGATATTAAATTTAGATTTTGGGGTTATTATAACCGAAAGTATTGTTACCATTACGAAAGTTGAGATTGTAACAGCTATGCTCTATTCCTGAAACTCCGAATAAAATTGATACTGATATTCCATCTGAATATAAATCAGTGATAATACAACTATGTCAAATAGTTGGTTTTTAGCTAAACAAATAGGTAGCGTGATTCTGAGGTTTGAGGGATAGTTTATCTGAAAGTAACTGCGTACCCCCTGATTGTTTACATGTGTTGTAAGGTAAGGTAATGACATGTGTTGTGAGGTAAGGTAATGACATGTGTTGTGAGGTAAGGTAATGACATGTGTTGTGAGGTAAGGTAATGACATGTGTTGTGAGGTAAGGTAATGACATGTGTTGTGAGGTAAGGTAATGACATGTGTTGTGAGGTAAGGTAATGACATGTGTTGTGAGGTAAGGTAATGACATGTGTTGTGAGGTAAGGTAATGACATTACATGTGTGGTAATAAGGTAATGACATGACATGTGTGGTAATAAGGTAATTACATGTGTGGTAATAAGGTAATTACATGTGTGGTAATAAGGTAATTACATGTGTGGTAACATACTAAACTTGTTTTGTGTTATCAGGTCTGTAGTGTTTGTTTTAAATTGATCAGAATGACCGAACGTTAAGCTGTTTACTTGAGCTCTTTTCTGATTGTTTACAGATGATGTGATAAACTATTCACCTAAGGACGTGTGAAGATGCAGGGTGACCGTAACGGCGCGTGGCGTGATTTAGTAATGAAAATCAGTTAATTTTTAGGGTTATGGTTTATTGTTATTTTTTTAATCATTGGGAATATTCTCACAATGCTGAGACATTTGCTGAAAAGTGTACTGGCAAACGTATTCTTGTACGGTTAATAATTGTGATGAACTATGGTTGTATGGTTTAATTGAAATGAATGCTGCGACTTTGATGGGATAATATGTACCGAACAAATTCTAAGTGAAGTAGAAATAGTTGGTTGCTAGGGTTTAGAGCTTTCATGTGATACTGGATCAATCATAGTATGCTGTGAGATTTCTAATTTCATTTTTGCAGTTAATATGACCGAAAAAATACTGCTATCATTACAAGAGTTAATGTTATTGACCAATGCAGTATTCCTTTGATAATACAACTGTTTAATAGTTTAACAATTGTTTCAGCTATTGACAGTGTGGAGATAGAAGTAAATCTGTCTCGTGCAAGAAAACAAGCAGCCCTGGGTGCCGAAGGTTAAAGTTGGAGACTTCGTTGGAAACTTCGTACTTCTTGCAGATCCAACATGATATTGGTTGAAGTCTTTGAGTGCCAGTAAAATTTAGTCTTGATCATGTATGAAAAATGCCTGAATGTCCATTCAATTTTAACGATGTCAATGTTGACACTGATAATAATCATCTGCTGCTGACATACCATAGCTTAATTGACAAGATGTCTATGTTGACTCTTGTTTGGATGTCTATGTTGACTCCTGGGTTTGTTTGTTGAACTTGACGCCTATGTTGGTTGTCTATTCGACATCAAGCTACTTGTCGATTCCCATGGTGTGAATTCGGCTGGGAGACTATGTCTCTACTTTTGTTTGGATGTCTATGTTGACTCCTGGATTTGAATTTTGAACTTGACGCTTATGCGGGTTATCTATGTTGACGCCTACGCGGGTTGTCTATTCAACTTCAAGTTACTTGTCGAATCCCATGGTGTGATTTCGGCTGATTTGTTGAGCTATGTATTGTCTGTAACAGTATGGTTATTTTTACTGGTTATGATGCTAATTTTGCTAATGATATTACATCAGGGCTAATTCAGGATTTTTCTTTACAACATACCTTTTGCTAATTAAAGCTTTTTGTCAGAAAGGCCGATCGATATTTACCAAGAACTTTATAGCTACACGAGGACGTGTAGAATGTCAGTCTGGCCGTGTCGGAGATGGTTTATTAATCACAATTGTGGGTGTTAACTAAATTTGTTATGATTTGTTTCTTATTGTTAATTTATGTGATTTTACTATCAATTATTGTCTATTATGTCGAAACATGATTTATTGTGTGTGCACACTGATTTGTGGTTACTTTATTTGGATAATTATTATCGATGGTTTTATTCAAAACAATTGTTGACACGTTACTTTGAATGTAAAACGAATTACTTTATGAAATCACTATTGTTTATTCATGGCAATTATTATTGTGTTATTTAATTACAGATCTTATTAGATTCAGAACATTTCAGTGTTTTGTATCAAGTAAACGCGTGACGCACTTCCGTGCGCATGGACAGACTTGTATGGAGAGGTTGCAAGGTGGGGGGCATCGCCTTATAAAAGAGCGTGCACTCCTTAAGTATGGCAGTCGATCCTCGGATTCGGACTCAGTAAAGAGTTCCTGCTCCCGACAATACTGTCGGTTTGCCTGGTGCGGCGCTGCTGTATATTCACATAGCTGTATAGGCTTGCTGCTAGCGAGCGATACACTTTGTATTTGGGTGGCTTATGCTACTGTACGAACTATGAACCTTAAGGGTTGTTCGTTTATCATTGGGTGGCTTAGGCTGCTGTACGAACTATGAGCCTTAAGGGTTTGTTCGTTTATCATTGGGTGGCTTAGGCTGCTGTACGAACTATAAACCTTAAGGGTTTGTTCGTTTATCATTGGGTGGCTTCGCCACTGTACGAACTGTGGGACCTTAATGGTCTGTTCGATTAACTGTATTGTTGCTGTACCTTGAACTTACTTTATTCTTGTTACTGATTACCATTTGTATTGTGTTTTCTTTACTAATAGTGTGTAATTGTTTTCACAGGTATGTTGTTTATCCCTAATGGGATAATGGGAACGCCCATACTCCTGACGATGTACTATACCGCTCGGCGCTCCTCCTGGATCGCTCAGTGGCGATCCGACATATAAATAAACAAACACAAACTAAATCTTTATATCATTTTTAAACAATAATGCAGATATCAAGTTAAAATATTCAATGGGATTCATTACTAAACAAGAAACACAAGTAGGAAGGGAAACATTTTGGGAAACAAGAGAACGGAGGAAGGATGCACGATCATAACGGGAACAGGAGAAGAATATGTGATCTAAAGTACCAACATCATCTCCACACTCGCAAAGATTACTATCCACAATATGCAACTTAGCACGGTGGAAAGGAGTACAAACGTGGCCAAGCCGCATGCGAATTATCATGCTTGTAATGAGTTTAGAGCCTTTTATTTTAAAAAACCATGGTTTGACTGGGACTGAGGGCTGAATTGAGGCATAAACCTTGCCCTTTACTTGAGAGCTCTCACTCCAAAGAAGTTCCCAGGAATGTCGAAGATAATCTTTAGGGAAGCTGACAAGATCATGACAGTAATTTTTATAAGGGAATGTATCACCATTCTGCACCGCTTGTTTCGCTAATTGATCAGCTCTTTCGTTTCCTTGGATTCCGGAGTGACTTGGAATCCAAGCAAATTGTACCGAGTAGTTTTTCAGTATACATTTATGCAACTGTTTTCTTATGTCAAATACAAAAAGGGTATAAAAGGGTTTCATTTTAAATGTAAACTTTTCGATAGTTTGTAACGCACTTCTAGAGTCACATAATATGAGAACATTTTTAAGTTTAGCAATTAAAACGTATTCTAATGCCTTGAACAGACCAAAGCATTCTCCAGTGAAAACTGATGTTTCAGGAGGAAGTTTTACCATCTGAATAACTTTATACTGAGAATGAAATATACCTACCCCCACACAACTAGACCGGGTCTTTGATGAGTCCGTAAATATATAATGACAGTCTTTCCAGTTTTCACCAACGGCAGCATTAAATTTTATGTTAGCTCCTACATCACTTTTTTTTTCATTTTTAATTATAATGCACTACAGGGGAGACAAGTAAGGGTTCAAATGTTTTGCACTCAAATAAAGGAAGAGCAGGTGACCTATGTACATTCGCTGGTATAGAATTAAACTTCCTGACACTTTTAACCAAACACGGAATATCTTTGTGCCGCCAATAGGATGAAATTTGAATAAGATTATCAAGTTTTAATAATTTTGAATGAAGCAAATGGTTAGAAAACTGCATCGATTTAAATAAAAATCGGTCCGATAGATATTGCCTTCTCAGGTGGAGTGGAGGATCTCCTACTTCTACCTGTAAGGCATTTAACGGGCTTGATTTCATGGCTCCAGAAATGATTCGAAGAGCTTTCGACTGTATGCTATCTAACTTTTTAAGACCCTTTCTGTTACCATCTTCAAGGAGGAATGTTCCGTAATCAAGTATGCTTCGGATTATTGCATTATACAACAGTTTGAGACTAAAAGGATGTGCCCGTGCCCCCCACCATACTCCAGAAAGACACCGCATAACATTCAGTTGACGTTCGCATTTTTCAACTACAAAGTCAAAATGTTGTTTGCCAGAAAGTTTTTTATCTAAAATCAATCCAAGAAATTTAACATGATTTTTCACAGGAAGGCTTATGCTATTGTAAGTAACGGTTGGGGGAGGAATATTACGTTTTCTAGTAAACACTACTACAGTACTTTTTCCTATTGAAAGACTTAACCCATTAATTTGTAACCATTGCTTTAAAAAACTTAGGGAGACGGTTAAAGCATTACATGCATCCGAGATGTTATTGTGAGTAGTATAAATTAAAAGGTCATCAGCATATTGTAAAACATCAGCAGATTTTTGTAGAGATGATTCTAGATCATAAGAATAAATATTATAAAGCAAAGGTGACAATACTGATCACTGTGGAAGGCCTTTGAATACTGTCCTCGTTTTTTTCTTGTGACCGCAAAAAAGAGAAATAGATCTAACTGATAGCAAATTTATGATAAACCGTATAATCAAAGTAGGGACGTTTAAATTAATTAGCTTGCGTTTAAGGACAGATATAAGTACATTATCATACGCGCCTGTTATATCTAGAAATGCGCCAACAACAGACTCGTTTTTTGAAAAGGCTATGCGAAGGTCAGTGGTAAATACACTTAAACTGTCAGTTGTGCTTTTTCCTTTACGGAACCCAAACTGACTGCCTGCTAGTAATTGCTTGTTTTCTATATACCACTCTAAACGATTTTTAACTAGGTGTTCTGCAATTTTGGTAAAAACCGAAGATAGCGCAATAGGCCGGTATGATAGAACATCATTTGATTTTTTATTTGGTTTGAGGATCAGCAAGATTTCTTGGGAACGCCAGGATTCTGGAATATTACCAGAAACCAAAATAGAATTAATTATTTCTAGATAATATGATAATGTATTATCACTACAATGTGAGAAAACGAATACGGAATACCATCTTCTCCTGGGGCCGAGTCTTTTAAGCATGTTAATACCCCTTTCAATTCGAGCAATGAAAAGGGAGCGTTCAAAGATGAATGATTATCAATATTTAACGGAGTAGAGTCAGGGTAAATTTGATCATACTCTGGAGCTGATGCTGGAGCTAATTTGTCAAGAAAACTGTTACTAAGAGATAGAGGTAAATGTATGAAGGAAGGAGCATCACTAAAGGCTTTTCTAAATCTTTTAATACTGCGCCAAACTTCTGACGGGCATGTGCTGGGTGATAAAGACATACAGAATGACCTCCACCCCTGAAGTTTCTTATCTCTGAGAAAAATCCGTGTATCATTAATAATATCTCTAAGGCCGTCCAAATTTTCATCTGACATGTCCTCAGCATATTTATGTTCAGCTTACTTTCGCTTCCTAACTGCATCAGCACACGAAGAGTCCCACCATGGAGGCATAGGAATTTTATCAGAAGGATTTTTTTTAAGAGGGGAAACTTGGTCTGCTACTTCTACTAGGCACATCGCTAAAGCTTTTGAGCAATCACTTTCTCCACCCTGAGTAATTTGCGGGAGCTCAGCAACTTTAGCATCGACAAGCGTTTTAAATTTATTCCAGTCTGCGTTTCCGAGTCTATACTTTAATCTAGGGGGTATTTTTGGTGTTGTAATGAACTTTACTGAGGAAGTAATTACTAAAGGAAAGTGGTCACTTCCAAAGGTAGAAGAGATACGGGACCAAGATAAAGATGAAGCCAATCTAGGGGAGCATATAGATAAATCCACAGCACTAGCACTTTCACCTGCATTAGTTCTACGAGTAGGCTCGCCAGTATTTATAATACATAGATTATGATCGTCTAAAATTTCTAATAAACGGATCCCCTCTCTTTTTACCCGACTGCGCCAGAAGGAGGGTTATGTTTTTCGGGTGTATGTATGTATGTATGTATGTATGTATGTATGTATGTATGTATGTATGTGAATTTCTTTGGCACGCTCTGTAGCTTAAACGGCTTAATGGATTTTGACTTGAGAGGTGTCGTTTCATTCGTCTTAATTGTGTGAGTGACACTGGGTACATCAAAATTAGAAAAAATACACTGGCCGATTTTTGGCGACATATTAGTGTTTAAAATAAAAATATTTTTCCTCAAAACCTATCGAGTGGGGTATCAAAATAAAGGGTTTTATAAATAGCTTACAAATATATAAATAACTTATATGTTTAAATGTAATTTGGAATGAGAAATGCTAAAAAACAACAAATAAATTAAGGTTCGTTCCCTTTAAGTTGAGTTCCTTTACGTTGAGTCTGAGAGTTTTTAGCTTGAAAGGTGTCGTTTCAATCGTCTTAATTGTGTGAGTGACACTGGGTACATCAAAATTATTAAAATTAAACTGGCCAATTTTTCGCGACATATTAGTGTTTTCAAAAAAAATTATCTTTAAACCTATCGAGTAGGGTAGGTTTTATAAATACCTTACTAATATATATACAACTATTTGTTTAAATGTAATTTGGAATCAGAAATGCTAAAAAACAACAAATAATTAAGGTTGATTCCCTTTAAGTTGAGTTCCTTTACGTCGAGTCTGAGAGTCTATTGCTCTTGCAAAATATTGCTATTTTACGATATCTAATTCCGTTACGTCGAGTTTATATAATAAGTACAGTCAGGATATAAATTAAAAACCAGTATCATTAAAATATTGTTTTATTATTTGTTTTTATTATTATGATGATATCAGTAGGAGAAAACGAAGAAAGGTTTTCGAGAATATGGCAGTTTAGCGATTTCTTGCAGCTTTGAAGAGGTTCCGAGAGGTTCAGAAGTATTATCTTCACTAGAAGGAAGAGGTTGGTTTTTCATATTCTTTGATATGATGATATTATCTTTGGATGATATTATCCATATCAAAGGTGTTAAAACCCTACTTGGTGTCTTCACTAGAAGGAAGAGGTTGGTTTTTCATATTCTTTGATATGATGATATTATCTTTGGATGATATTATCCATATCAAAGGTGTTAAAACCCTACTTGGTGTTGTCTATTAATGTCCGCCCGCCATTGACTACTTTCGCAACTTTAAGAATCAGTAGGGTCAGTGTATGCACATTGCGTCTTCATGGGCGATTTCAACACAGACCTTGGGCAGCCAACCTGTCGTTCCCGAGAACTCTTACATATCATCGAGTCTGTTAGTCTCTTATGTTCTTCCTCTGCAACCTACTCGTTTTAATATCTTAGGGTATGACACGTGGCTCGACTTAATCCTAACGACCTGTCCCTCTCTTGTGTTGGAAATAGGTACCTACTCGGGGGAGGCACCGTAAAGTGAAGAAGAAGAGGCAATGTTTTTTAAAGGAAAATCACTATGACGATAATTAAATAGCAACACAACCTCCTTCTTTCCAATTCTATCGCGACGGATAAAAACGAAACCGGGAAGTGGGGTAGATGGTAGAAAGAAGATTGAGGTTTATACCAACTCTTACAAATCAGAACGGGCGTGAACGTTGGCATTAGAAAAGGTGTCTTACATTGTTATGGCAGACATTAAACAAATGGTATTTCTATTGACTGAAGCACCGACGCACAAAGTCACCAAGGATGTCGGTTATTGAACTAAAACTTGCATCAGCGGAAGAATTAAAGGAAGCATTGGAAGCAAAAATGCGACTTATGTATAATTAAACCTTTTGGTGCTACACCAATATCTGTGCACCACCCACCAACAACACTAGTAGGACAATACATAACAACATGGAGGAGAAAAAATATAAATAAATAATAAAAAGTTCAGTCGGTTTAAGGTTTAGGTTAGTTCAAGGTTTGGGGCCGAGGGGCCCGCTAAGCTTGGGGACCTGGTGCACTGCACCGCCTAGCCCTCCGATAGCTAGTGCACGGAAAAGCGGGTACAGAAACTCGACGTTAAGGGAGTAAAAACGGGACAGAAGTTGTAGACTCGACGTAGGGATAATAGAAGCGAGGCAAGCTTCTCGGCTCAACGTAAAGTTTTCTAAATTCTAAATTGAATCACTGCGAAAACTAAAAATATTAAAATAAAACAATTATTTAAAAAAACAAAAAACCCGACTGCGTGAAAAATTGTTAAACTCAAAAGATAGAAATAAGTGAAAACTTAAATATTTTTTTGGTTTTGAATCATCGTGGTTGACAGTGTTCACAAAGGCAGTCGGAGGCATCAAGTTAAAGTTTAGACACTTTCAACGGATTTGAAACATATTGTACATTTTTGATGCCTCCGACTGCCTTTGTGAACACTGTCAACCACGATGATTCAAAGCCAAAAAAATATTTAAGTTTTCACTTATTTCTATCTTTTGAGTTTAACAATTTTTCACGCAGTCGGGTTTTTTGTTTTTTTAAATAATTGTTTTATTGTTTCACAACTTCCCCAACACTGGTGTTGACAGTTAAAATCGCCCATGACTAAAAATGGCCTACGAAGGGATGACAACATATTGCTAAGTTCTTGTAAGGCATTGTTATTAGCAGTAGGAATGTAAGTGGAAACATAAGTAATATTATCAACAATTACCCCAACAATATCAATATTAGAACATGAAAGGAGAGAAACACGTGAAAATGGGGTATTATTTTTAATTAATATGGCCACACCGCCATATCCGTCAGCTCTGTCATTGCGTACACAAACATAACCTGGAATACCAAATAATTGATGATTTTTAATCCAAGTTTCAGATAATGCCACAATATTTGGCTTAAATTTATTTAATAAGTAGAATAGGTCAGTTTTTTTAGGTATTACTGATCGGCAGTTCCATTGAATTATTGTGTCCATCTTTTTGGTTTTTGTTTAGTAATAAACTACTTATCCGCTCCACGTCGTACGGTTCAAAAGATGTATTTTTACATAATAACATTTTGATAAGGTTTATAATAACATCAACAACCTGTTCATTCTCGTTCTGTTGCAGTTTCATATCGGATTCCTTAGGCAAAGCACACCCACTTGTCAAAGATGGGGGTTGAAACTCCCTAATAAGGGCGTTATGGGCTGCTCTGTCATAACCTTGTGCTGACTTAGGAGGAGCGCGGGGTTTAAGAAAGACTGTCTTTTTATATGATGAAGAAGTTGAGGGTATAGGTTGTGAACTGAAGTATGAATTATTATTGGCATGAGAATCATGAGATGTAACAGTAGTGAGAACATTAGCGTATGATTTTGAGGTGACTGGGTGTATTTTGCTTGCTTCCGCATAGGAAACACAGGAATGAGCCATAGTGTGTTTAATGTTTTTTTGCCTCTGGAACTCAGGGCAAGTCTTGTCTGTAGCATAGTGAAATCCAGAACAATTAACACAAGATGCAGAATCCTCTTCTACTAAACAAGTTTCACCTAAGTGATTTTGTCTACATTTATAACATCTAGGGGCAGCTGATCTGCATTGATTTTTGGTGTGGCCATAACGGCAACAGCGGAAACATTGTATGGTGGGATACACGTAAGTCTCAACAGGTAGTGCATTATAACATACATAAATTCTTTTAGGAAGAGCTTGACCATCAAATGTTATTACAACAGTTTGAGATGGTTTCCATGTATATGACCCATTCACTTGAACTTTGTAATTTAGGGGTCTAACTTTCAATATTTCACCAGTACCTATGGGAGTTGATACATTTTCTTTAACTTCTTCCACACTCCATTCAGATGGGATACCCCGGACCAAGCCCAATAAGAGTGACGTTAAAAGTGGGTAGAAATGCTTTAAATTGGTTCAGAGGCAATAAATTACTATTAATAAATATGTTAGCAGCCATAGGGTTTGTAAAAGCTACAACACACTTATTCCTACCAATTCTCTTGACACTGCCAGGAACAATATTCTGGAATTTGCTATTTTTAAGGAAATTTCCAAATGCAATAGGGTGAAGGATGGTTCCACTGTTTTCAGTACTGGTAATACGCTGAACATGAACTATGTACGGCCCTGTATCAGAGGCCTGGTACTCCTTTCTACCTACACCAATTGGCTGGTTAGTTTGTATTGCAGTTGGATCCAACTGCAAAGGTTGAGAATCAGAAATTTCAGAGGGTTGAGAATGTGGAACTGATGTAGTATTATTTATTATAACTTCTGTGCTGGGAATACATGTACAGAGAAGAGGTTCCCTCAGGAATCACTCCATGTCTACTCCGTTTTGTTTTAAATTACAATGCTTACATACTATTTTATGCTTATGTGAACGTCTTTTACGTGAAGCACTGACTTTACCGGAGGTCGACGCATCAGTTTCCCTTCCACTTGCTGTGGCTACAGACCCATCAGTGTCCATACCACCCATATCGAAATTAGATGATACGGTAACATAATTACTTACTACAGGGGGACTTAAGCCAGGACCTAAATCCCCCACATCTGCTATAGGCGGGTCGTTCATACGACCCGGGAATAGTCTTGGACTATGCTAGAAATATTTATAAAAACTTACCAAAAAGCAGGAAAAATTTACACAAATATAATATTACATACACTACAAAGAAAATATATTTACATAAGAACCTCAACTGAACCAATTATCTACTTAAAATTTAAATATGAAAAATTGCTGAGAAAAAATACACCCGGTCTAACCGAAATTTCCCGCGCTTTTCCTATACTTTTTTCATAGCCCACTGTCAATCTTTGCCTTTTTTTTTTTTTTTTTTTTTCTGTATGGCTTCTCGCCGTTCAACCTGAGGGTTGGTTACTGCTTAACCGGACAATCCTGTGGTGCCTTAAAAGTGACTTTTAGGGCCTCCAGCCAGGGCAAAAACTTAAAAAAAAAATATATATATATGTCGCAGCAAGCGATAATTTAGCGATAAAGAGGATTCAAATTGATTATTGTAATACCTACAGAAGAAATGGTAAACGCCGTGACGTCAGCTGTCGGTTAAAATGGCGCCATGTGGACAGAGTCGTGTTGGAGAGTGGGGACCGTGCCAAGCTCACTTTTGCTCGAGACACCAAACAGGACACTCATCTAGTACGATACTGTCGGTTTACCTATTTGAATTATATTGTACGATCACATTTAATAAAGTAAGGTAGTTAGTACTACATTGAATATTGTTATTCTACAATGAACCCGATACCACCGAACCCAAACGATGTCGGCGCTACCGCTCAGCCATGCCTGACGCCGACATCAGAAGTGGGATCTGAAACCCACTCGCACACAATATTCGAGATGCAGCTAAGGAATATGATGCAAGTGGACGAAACATCAAAACTCAATCAACTGCGGGTAAACCGGCGCATAAGGCGGTGAACTATCTCAAAAATCACATAGCATCTAACGGAACGTCGCAGGAACAATCTAAAGGTCAGAGTGTTGATTTATTATCAAGTGAAAAACTGTTTGAAAATTTTATTCGAAAAGCAGCAACGCCAAATAATGAAATTCATTCACACGATTAAAGATCCTAGTTCAGAATACAATAAACTATCTTGACCTGAATTTAATCCCGAGTTTCGAGATAGTGATACTAGTTCAATGCAATACTCTCAATTTGTGCATTCAAAAAAAAAATCTAGCAGTTGGTTAATTATTACAATGAGTAAAGCCCTTAAGGAATGCTGCTTCTTGGTTAGCTTAGAATACTTTTCCTGGAATAACCTGGCATGCACCTGCAGATGTCAAGAAACTAAAGTCAAGGCGTTGTTACAACTGTGGCAATCTGGGTCATATGACAAATGAATGTTCGAATAAAAGCTACCGTGATTCTTCTGCTAACTCTCAATCTAAAGTTTTCAGGAAACAGTGGATCGCAACGGGTCAAAGACAGCATCTTTAAGAAAGCTTGATGCCGACGATGACCTGTTTCTTCTGTGGTGAGCCAGGGCACATCGCAACACGATGTCCAAAGAAGGAGGCTGACTCCGTTAAAAGTAAAGTTGAAAAACGAGCGGATAGCTGTACCATTAAGCCAGCTACTGATCTATTATCTACCGAATCTGGTGAGTCGTATTATTTTTATTTTGTTTCTGGTGCCGAATGCTCTCTTGTTAAGCAATCTGTTAGACGTAATTTCGTAGGTAAACATACCTACATTTGCTTGTTCAGGGTATAGGTTTTGCTAAAGTAGACTGTACCTACTGAACAAATTCTTTGTGACGTATTAATTGGTGGTAATCTTTTACGATTTTTATTTCATGTGTTACTCGGTTATTGTTTGAAATATAATGTGATGATTAGCGGACTTATTTTAAAACGTAGTTTTACAATTAACGTGTCTATTTCGTGTACGTAAGGGCAAGCCCTATTTAGGTTTTTGATATGATGCGTAACTAGGCCATTAAACCTTTTGGCATTAATAAGATAAGAAAACAAGCGGCAACGAATATGAAAGTGAGTGTTTCAAATTTGATTTTGATTCTGGCTTTGAATGTTCTTTAATGAAGGAGAGTATTTCTTGCAAATTTAGAAGTCGAAGTAGAAGTTGAAGCAGAAGTTGAAATAGAAGTAGAAGTCGAAGTCGAAGTAGAAGTAGACGTTGAAGAAAAAGTCGAAGTCGAAGTCAAAGTCAAAGTCGAAGTCGAAGCCAAAGTCGAAGTTGAAGTAAAGTCAAAGTCAAAGCATTTATTTCAATTGGACCATTTGCAGGCACTTTTGAATTGTCAAAGAGTCAGTCAGTCAGTCAGAAGGTTGAAGTTTAGTTGCTTGTTCGTTTTGGAACGTCGTCGTCGTCGTCGTTTTGGTTTTGGAAATTTAAATTACGTAAAGTTTGAGGTCATAGTTTTACTTGGCGGTGATCGCTATAATTTAAAAGCACTGAACTGTAACAGAACATAAAAGTATGCTTATGACCGCATAAGAAAGATGCCACAAGGTGATAACCCTAGCGAATTATACGTAATTAGTGAAGGGTTAGATGTTGAAGATGCGGGTGAAGGCCCATCAACTCGTTCTAAATGTTAATGCACAATGTATGTCTTTTGTCTATACTTTTGACTTACCGAAGAGAAGGACCAGTAATGGCCATTGTGTTCTGGGCCTATCAGTGTGAAGGACTGATACTAGCCATCTGATACTGGGCTTGCCAGACAGAAGAACTGGTACTGTCCCATGTAATGTAGGGCATAGCAGCGAGAAGCGCTGTTACTGACCCACTGTTTCACAACAGATGACTTACCGGAGAGAAGGCTCGGTAATGTCCATTCTGTTTTGAGCTTATCAGTGTGAAGGACTGATACTAGCCGTTTGATACTGGGCTTGCCAGAGAGGAGAACTGGTATTGTCCCATGTATGTAAGGCATGACAGCGAGAAGGGCTATTACTGATCCACTGTTTCATAACAGATTACCAGCGAGAATGACGTTGACTATTGTTAATACTGGGTGCATTGATATTGTGATTCAGTTCCTTTAATTTTTTACCTTTATGAAACCTGTAGTATTCCTTCTGATGCGAGTTTATTTATTGAGATAGACAATTAGTCAGGTAGGCCGAGCCTAATATTGTCAACAAATGGATTGTGTTTGGTTAATTATTGTTCTTCTTGATAAAACTTATGGCCAGGTTAGCCGAGATCGCTGTGATACCTCAAATTTGGTTGCATTGTTCACAGGTACACACGAGGACGTGTGATGAGTCAGTATGGCCGTGTCGCAGCAAGCGATAATTTAGCGATAAAGAGGATTCAAATTGATTATTGTAATACCTACAGAAGAAATGGTAAACGCCGTGACGTCAGCTGTCGGTTAAAATGGCGCCATGTGGACAGAGTCGTGTTGGAGAGTGGGGACCGTGCCAAGCTCACTTTTGCTCGAGACACCAAACAGGACACTCATCTAGTACGATACTGTCGGTTTACCTATTTGAATTATATTGTACGATAACATTTAATAAAGTAAGGTAGTTAGTACTGCATTGAATATTGTTATTCTACAATGAACCCGATACCACCGAACCCAAACGATGTCGGCGCTACCGCTCAGCCATGCCTGACGCCGACATATATATATGTCGGAGACAGTTTATTAATCACATTGTGGGTGTTAACTAAATTTGTTATGATTTGTGTTTCTTATTGTTAATTTATGTAATTTTACTATCAATTATTGTCTATTAATTCGAAACATGATTTATTGTGTGTGCACACTGATTTGTGGTTACTTTATTTCGATAATTGTTATCGATGGTTTTATTCAAAACAATTGTTGACACGTTTCTTTGAATGTAAAACGAATTACTTTATGAAATCACTATTGTTTATTCATGACAATTATTAGTGTGGTATTTGATTGCTTTATAATTAAATCTTATTAGATTTAGTACATTGCAGTGTTTTGTATCAAGTAAACGCGTGACGCACTTCCGTGCGCCAATGGATAGACTTGTATGGAGAGGTTGTAAGGTGGGGGGCATCGCCTTATAAAAGAGCGTGCACTCCGTAAGTATGGCAGTCGATTCTCGGATTCGACTCAGTAAAGAGTTCCTGCTCCCGACAATACTGTCGGTTTACCTGGTACAGCGCTGCTGTATATTCACATAGCTGTATAGGCTTGCTGCTAGCGAGCGATACACTTTGTATTTGGGTGGCTTATGCTACTGTACGAACTGTAAACCTTAAGGGTTTGTTCGTTTATCATTGGGTGGCTTAGGCTGCTGTACGAACTATAAACCTTAAGGGTTTGTTCATTTATCATTGGGTGGCTTAGGCTGCTGTACGAACTGTAAACCTTAAGGGTTTGTTCGTTTATCATTGGGTGGCTTGGCCACTGTACGAACTGTGGGACCTTAATGGTCTGTTCGATTAACTGTATTGATGCTGTACCTTTAACTTACTTTATTCCTGTTACTGATTACCATTTGTATTATGTTTTCTTTACTAATAGTGTGTAATTGTTTTTACAGGTCTTGTTTATCCCTAATGGGATAATGGGAACGCCCATACTCCTGACGATGTACTATACCGCTCGGCGCTCCTCCTCGATCGCTCACTGACGATCCGACATCAGAAGTGGGATAGCCTCTTAATGATTCCGCATGGCTTCCCTAATTATCGTATGTCTTTGCCACTCTTTTTATGACAGCTTCCTCTCTTGGGATTACCTAGCGCAGAGCTAAGGCTGTTTTAATGGCATTCATAAATCACCTACCCACATTAATTTCATTGTTTGATTTTACATACTTCAACAGTTACCGCTACCCTTATTAACCTACCTAAGTGTCAAACAAATTGCTGTTTGTACTATACTGGCCCATGCTTAAGAAAGTCTCATTTTCCTCTGACCTACACGATTCTTCTCAACCCTCTTAGGTTCAAACCAGGTACAATAGTATGTCACTTTAGTGACTACCGGTGAACAGCCGGGAGGTTCGAGTGAAGATACTGTGAGTCAGTTTTCGAGCAACTAATCATCCGTGATAAGATAAGTGTGATGTACCTACCACTGATGTTCTACAACTATCTGGTGAGACGCATCCATTTTGTTATGACTCTGGGTTTGAATATACCTACTTTCATTACTGATACATGTGTGGCAAACTTACTTGTATGGTCAATATAAAGTGAAGTTTCATGTAATACCGAATGCTTATTCAAATCATAGTATCCTATTATGCCGTGAGATATTGAATCTAGATTTTGGGGTTATTATGACCGAAAGTATCGTTGCCACTACAAAAGTTGAAAATGTCAAACAGTTGGCTTTTAACTAAAGAAACAGCGTGATTCTAAGGTTTAAGGAATAGTTTATCTAAAAAATAACTGTGTACCCCCTGACTGTTGACAGTGAGGAGATGAAAATAAATTATGTTCTGTAAAAGAGAACAAGCAGCAGTGGTTATAGGTAAAAATACCGAAAGTTTAAAGTTGGGATACTTTATCATTGGATACTTTGTTATTGGTTAATCTATTAGTGGTTAATCTGTTAGTGGTTAATCTGTTAGTGGTTAATCTGTTAGTGGTTAATCTGTTAGTGGTTAATCTGTTAGTGGTTACTCTGTTAGTGGTTACTCTGTTAGTGGTTACTCTGTTAGTGGTTAATCTGTTAGTGGTTAATCTGTTAGTGGTTAATCTGTTAGTGGTTAATCTGTTAGTGGTTAATCTGTTAGTGGTTACTCTGTTAGTGGTTACTCTGTTAGTGGTTACTCTGTTAGTGGTTACTCTGGTTGTTGATCCAAAATGATATTTGTTAAAATCTTTGAGTAACAATGTACGAAAATCCCTGAATGTCCATCAGTAACTGTTAATGATGTCAATGTTGACAATGATGATGATGATGATTCATCTGCTGCTGACATACTATAGCTGAATTGACAAGATGTCTATGTTGACGCTCATGCGGGTTGTCTATGTTGACGCCTATGCGGGTTGTCTATGTTGACTCCTGGATTTTAATGTTGAACTTGACGCTTATGCGGGTTGTCTATGTTGACGCCTATGCAGGTTGTCTATTCAACTTCAAGTTACTTGTCGAATCCCATGGTGTGATTTCGGCTGATTTGTTGAGCTATGTATTGTCTGTAACAGTATGGTTATTTTGACTGGTTATGATGCAAATTTTGCTAATGATTTTACTTTAGGACTAATTCAGGATTTTTCTTTGCAACATACCTTTTGCAAATTAAAGCTTTTTGTCAGAAAGGCCGATCGATATTTACCAAGAAATTTATAACTACACGAGGACGTGTAGAATGTCAGTCTGGCCGTGTCGGAGACAGTTTATTAATCACATTGTGGGTGTTAACTAAATTTGTTATGATTTGTGTTTCTTATTGTTAATTTATGTAATTTTACTATCAATTATTGTCTATTAATTCGAAACATGATTTATTGTGTGTGCACACTGATTTGTGGTTACTTTATTTCGATAATTGTTATCGATGGTTTTATTCAAAACAATTGTTGACACGTTACTTTGAATGTAAAACGAATTACTTTATGAAATCACTATTGTTTATTCATGACAATTATTAGTGTGGTATTTGATTGCTTTATAATTAAATCTTATTAGACTTAGTACATTGTAGTGTTTTGTATCAAGTAAACGCGTGACGCACTTCCGTGCGCCAATGGATAGACTTGTATGGAGAGGTTGTAAGGTGGGGGGCATCGCCTTATAAAAGAGCGTGCACTCCGTAAGTATGGCACGTCACACTCTTCGCTCGACGCTCGCCGCGCACGGACGTGTCGCCGCTTCGCTCCACGCTCTGCCGCTACGCTCGTCACCTGCTCTCGCTGCGCCCGCCGCAACGATTCCTGTAGTCAGCCGACTGCAATCAACTGTTCAAAAGTTGCCTTTTTCAAGGCGACGGCTGAAATTCCTATTTCTATAACAGAGTCTGTCGTGTAGCTTCACTAGGCCCCTTCAGGGCAAAACCACAGTTTCGTGGTACTCGGTGGATACCTTACGGTGCCAACGAAGCCGAGTGGGTGTTGCCCCAATCACACCCGCCAAACCCCTTCAGGGCGAGGCAGTCAATTGGAGTCGGGAGCTAGTGTTTCGGCCTTGGGGGGTCTCCTAGTCGAACCTAGTCTCTGGTTTCCTTCCACAGCTACACACCTAGTGTCGGTTGGGCGTGTCTACACCCTTCGCACTAGACTGGCTAGGGCCCCGTTCGCACAATAAGACTGGCGACGGGTTTACAAGCTTAGGGCTCACCAATAGGTACTCACCTCCCTGTCTACACCCGACAGGGAGGGTTACACATCCCCGGGCCACTCCACCCGGGGAGTTAGAGTTAGGTGTTAGGTATAATTTAGGCTTCCCGGAGAGTTAAATCTCCCAAAATTCCCTCCCCAACTTAACTCTCCCTCCGACCATGTCGGACGCTGATATATTAGCGTACGTCAAGGCCCGCTTATGGCAAAGCGCCAAGTTCCATGCCGATCTAGACACATGGCTAGAGAACTCGTCCGCGTCCCGAAAAGCAGCCGAAGCTAGCGTCGCTAACTTCAGTGACATATTAGATAGCCCCTTTTCCCCCGATAACGCCAACGAAGGCACACCTGTGGCGGCATCCTCTATGCCACCGCAAATCCCGTCCCTATTGTCAATTAAGACAACAAGCCCGTACGCGGAAACACCTATTGTTTCCGAACTCATTGTTTCCAAGCCCATTGTTCCCGCGACCATTGTTCCCACGCAGCTGCGCTCTGCGTCGCCA
This sequence comes from Charanyca ferruginea, assembly GCA_947361185.1. Lineage (NCBI taxonomy): Eukaryota > Metazoa > Arthropoda > Insecta > Lepidoptera > Noctuidae > Charanyca > Charanyca ferruginea. The sequence continues at coordinate 121,115 of OX376063.1, read as the reverse complement.
TGTTTCTCAGAAACAATGGATACCTCTGTCCCTATCTCTGAGCCATCTCACTCCGACTCTGAGGAAGCCCACTCTGCCTCCGCGTCCTCGGACGACGACTACCAAGTTGTCGGTCCAGGAGGCAAGAGAAAGAAGGGTAAGAGTCCCTCTCAGGCCACCAAGGCCAAGAAAGCCGTAGCCGCGCCCACCCCCTCCTCCACCCCCTCGGTTTCGGCCCCCCCCGTCCCAGCTACCTCTCGTCCAGAGGGCAGCCGTCCCGCTAGTCCCATGTCCACTGCTGCCCCCAATCCTTCGGTTTCAAAAAAGAAACTACCCGCCCCGCCTCCCTTGTTCATCCAGGACAAGGCGAAGTGGACCGACGTGTCCAAATTGTGTAACGATCGTAAGATCAAATACACAAACGCGCGCTCGACCCAACAGGGTATCAAAGTTCAAGTTCCCACGGTGAACGACCACAGGGAACTTACATCCCTGTTAAAAGTGAGGAACATTTCGTTCCACACTTATTCCCTGCCCGATGATAAACCCACCCGTGTGGTAATCCGACGCGTCCCCAAAGAAATCTCAACGGAAGAGATTCTCGCCGACCTTCAGTCGCAAAATGTCCCAGTATCCGCTGTGCATCGTCTGCACAAAGCTAGGGGTGCGATTGCATACGACTCGGTTCTTGTCGTGTGCGATCACACCGACGGCCACCATCCGATCTTTAAAGTAAAGTCGGTATGTCACTTGTCGGGCATCTCTATCGAGAGGCCTTATAAATCCGATACGGTTGGACAGTGTCACCGCTGCCAACTTTACGGTCACGCCCAACGCAATTGCTACGCGACGCCTAGATGCGTCAAGTGTCTGGGTGAGCACGCAACTGCTGACTGCCCCCGTCCGAAAGACCGCAATCTGTGCACAGAACCTCCCAGCTGTGTGCTATGCGGCCAATCAGGTCACCCCGCCAATTACCGCGGCTGCCCCAAAGCCCCAAAATCCTCTTCTCCCAAGTTGACCAAGCGTGCGAACGCTCGTCAACAAAGGGAAAGCCCCTCTGTTAAGATTCCCTCCTCAGAGATGCCCGAGCGTCTCAGCCCTCAGAGGCCCTCCCCATGGAACTGGCTGAATCATCAGAGAGCGTTCCCTGCATTGAGGCCCTCCCAATCTCTGCCCATGCCAGCGCTGATGGATTCGCCAGTCCCCGCGCCGAACCTAGCCTCCGCGACCACGCCCCCCCTACCTAAGGTCGCCCCCGCCGCTCCTAAAGCCGCCACCGCCGCTCCTAAGGCCGCCCTCGCCCCATCTAAGGCCGCCCCCGCCGTTTCAACCGCGCCCTCAGCCTCCCGCGTACCTGCATCTCTCCCTACCGAGAGGATAGGCGAAGTCATCAACCTCGCCTACCAAATTTACCGCAACCCCGCTGCTGAAGCTATGGCTAGGGATATACTCGCGTGCAAAGCAAATATTAGCGACATCCTTAAGGTGTTCAAAGCGTATCCGGAGATTACGCAAGCCCTAGATAAACTTTACCCTTGCTAATCCAATGGATAAGGAAAGGCCGTGTACTAATAAACCCCGATCCCTTAAGTTAGGATTCTTTAACGCCAATGGCATTACTAACCAACGTGATGAGATCGCCAATTTCCTCCGCGACCATCAACTTGATATCCTCCTCATACAGGAGACCTTTCTTAAGCCCCATCATCGTGACCCGAATATTGCCAACTACCGTATAGTTCGCAATGATAGGTCTCGTTGTCACAAGGGCGGTACCCTAATATACTATAGAAAGGCTCTGTACTGCATTCCTATGGACCCTCCTCCCCTCGCGCGCCTCGAGGTCTCTGTCTGTCGGCTCGGTATGACCGGTCATCAGCCGTTAACTATTATATCAGCATACGTCCCTCCATCACCATCGGAGGATGATTCTATCCTCCTTAAGGATGACCTTTCTGCTCTTCTTGGCCTGGGTGACTCCGTCTTACTGGCGGGCGATCTCAATGCCAAACATCCCTCCTGGAATAGTAACAGGACCTCTTCCAGAGGTAGGATCGTGTTTAACCTCTGTTCCCAACTGAACTTCGACGTCATCGCCCCGATGACTCCCACTCATTTCCCCCACGATCCCAACCATCTTCCCGACATCCTCGATATAGCGCTGCTCAAGAATGTGAACCTCCGTTTGCAATCTATAGAGACGCTACACGAGCTTAATTCCGACCATCGTCCAGTGATATTAGAACTAGCTCCCCGTTCAGGTCCCTCTGACCCTAGCCAGCCCCCTCCGACCCAAATTATTACCGACTGGAGGAAAGTAAGCGAAAGCCTACAATCCACCACGTCGCCTCACTTGGACGCTATCCCCGACCACTTGGTGACAGTCGCAGACACGACGGGCGCGATCGACTCGTTCACAAATCATGTACAATCCGTCTTGAACGATTGTTCAAGGGAGGTTCCGGCGATGAGCGATCATCGCTGGAAACTGCCTGACGATGTGCGTGATCTGTTGACCGAGAAGAACGCGGCCGTCCGTGCGTACAGTGCCTTCCCCTGCGATGTGAACAAGGCTCACATGCGCTCTTTACAGCGTGCTGTAAAGAAACGCATCGAGGAGCTGCGCTCCAGCCGCTGGGACAAGACACTTAGCGAACTCGAGCCCACCCACCTAGCCTTCTGGGAACTCCAGAGGAAGCTCCGTTCTTCTAACGAGGCCTCCATGCCCCCTCTCATTCGTTCCGACAGTAGCGTCGCCTTCGACAACGATGAAAAGGCTGAATGTCTAGCCGACAGCCTAGAGTCTCAATGCACCCCCAGCTCTCAACCAGTAGACGAAGCTCACCTTTCTGAGGTCGACGCCGAAGTTGAACGTAGAGCCTCTCTCCCACCCGGTGAAGACCCTGATTATCCTCTGCCTCCTGTCACTCCCGACGAAGTGCACGATATTATTTATTTATTTATTTATTTGCTCTCATGCACATCACACATTTTACAATAAAATTATTAAATTGTCGGTTTTTGCACATGAACCCTGTTAGGGCACTACGAATAATCAAGTTGGTTTGCTGTTGAGCGTACATGCTGCGTCATCATTTTATGAGGTAATTTAAATAATAATAATACGTCTAGAATTATGATGTCCAATTTACAGTAATAAACCTTATAAGTACAATAATACACATTAAGTAATAATTAGTCAAATTGCAAGAATAAAAGGTATTAACAATCATGTCATGTCAAATTATAAAGTATAAGTCGTGTCATGTCAAGTTATAAAGTTATAAAGTTATTGATTAAGTCGAATTTTGGTATGTCATTACATTACAATACAAATTAATACAAAATTAAATACAAAAATAAAAGGATAAAATAAAATAAGGTAAACAATATTTACCTATGTCTTTGATCAGACCGGATCCAACAAAGAAGAGAAAGAAATGTTATGAAATACCTACATCTATAAAGTTTTATCTGTCATGTATTCGTCTACGGTGTAATAACATTTCCCTATTAAAAGTAGTCTTAGTTTATTATTGAATGAATTTGTATTCTCGTCCTCTTTGATGTAATTTGGTAATTTGTTATAAATTGTTGCGATTCTATAGTGGGGGCTATTTTTCATTATTTTTAGTTTTGGTGTCGGTGTAATCAACTTGTTTTTGTTTCTACGGTTATAATTTTCGTTTGCTTCTATGTTTGATCGAAAGTAGTCTCTGTGTTTTTGCACGAACGTAACTATTTGTAATATGTAAAGGGAGGGTAACGTTAATATTTTATTTTTTATGAAATATGGTTTACAACTTTCCCATGGCTTAATGTTCATAAGGATGCGTATACATTTCTTTTGCATGATGAAAATATCATGAACGTCAGTACTTTCACCCCACAATATTATGCCATAGTTAAACCATGCATAAGCATAAGCATAGTATGTTGAGAGCGCGGTCTCATAATCCGTGTTGCTTTTTAATTTGCTTAATGCGTATATAAATTTTGATAATTTAGTCTTCAGATTTTCAATATGCTTTTTCCATGTTAGATTATTATCCAATGTTAAACCAAGAAGCGTTAGATCGTCTGTTTCTGGGATATTTAATTTATTACTAAGGTTATTTATGTCTAGCGGCTTTCGCTGGTATGTCCTAAATTGTAGTAGATTACTTTTGTTAGCATTAATTTGTAGATTGTGCTTCTCTAGCCACGATTTAACTATTTCATAAGTATTTTCTATGTTAGTCAAAGTTTCGGCGTTTTCAGTGCATCTAAACAGTAGCGATATGTCGTCCGCGAATAGGACACACTTCGAATCAATTATTTTAGGTAGGTCATTTATGTATATTATAAATAATATACATCCCAAAACACTGCCTTGTGGTATGGAGTGGTTAATAATCTTTGTCCGCGATTTTACAGTTTGCATTTCTTTTGCTTCTTTATTGTAGTATTCTATTTCAACATATTGTTTTCTATTTTTTAGGTAAGATTTTAGCCATTTATAGCATGTACCCCTAATTCCTATGCCATATAATTTTTGCAATAAAATGTCATGTAAAACCTTATCATATGCTTTCGTCATATCTAGGAATAAGCCTATTGCATATTGTTTGTCATTGATGTGATTATATATTTCTTGTACGTAATTATATACCGCGAGTGTGGTCGATTTTTGTTGCCTGAAGCCAAACTGATTTATGTCCAAGAGATTGAATTTTTCCAAAAACCCGCAAATTCTAGTGGACATTGTTTTTTCGAAAATTTTTGATATGACTGGTAGAAGGGCTATTGGTCGGTAGGAGCAGGGACGTTGTGGCTTGCCGCCTTTTTTAAATATTGGTCGTAGTTTAGCTTCTTTTAATTTATCCGGAAAGATACCTTCGTCAAAGGATTTATTTACTAGCTTAGTTATAGGTGGTGTCAATTCATTAATACATTCTTTAATTAGGAAGGACGGTATTTCATCAACTCCGGCGCTGCGCTTGTTTTTCATTTTGCGTATTATATTATAAATTTCACGCTCCGTGGCGGGTTGGACGAATAGGGAATTTATTGATGGTGTAAGGACTGGGCATGTATTTGACGTGTTGTTTGACAGCGGTTCGCCGACCGAAGCGAAGAAATCATTAAAAATATTAGCAACCGCTGATGGTGCACTTGTGGTTTTATTGTCATCATAACGCAACGTAACATTTTTGTTATGGCACTTGTAATCTGGTTTAAAGTTATTTTTAATAATGTTCCACATGGTTTTACATTTATTTTGCGAGCGCTTCATTTCCTTAATATGATTGTGTTTTTTTGACAATTTTACACACTTTTTCAAGATTTTTTCATACCTTTTATAATGTGATTTTAAAAATTCGTTGTCAGTCTTTTCTATGAAAATTTTTAGCAGTCTTTTGTGCTCACATGATTTTTTTAAACCTACAGTTAAGTAAGGTTTCTTTTTATTATTTTTTATTTTTACGCGTTTTTTAGGTATAGTTTTATTTAGTAATGATTGCATCCTATCAGCAAATTCGGTGTAAATTTCGTTAACGTTTTTATTTTTGCATAGTATATCGTTCCAATCCGTTTGACTAAGGGTAAGCTTAAACTGCGTTATTGATTTTTCATTAAAAAGTCTTTTCGTTCTGAAATGAGTAGAAACATGTTGTTCTATTCCTGGCGATTGTTGCGAATAGTTTAGGCTTTTGTGGTCCGATATGCCAGTATTGTCAATGGTTAATTTGTATTGTCTTTGATTAGTAAATATTAAGTCTATACATGATGACGTAGTCAGTGTTTGTCTGGTTGGTTCGTTGACGATTTGGTGCAGGTTGTGTTCTAACATTATGTTTTGTAGGCGTTGGTAGTCTTTGTTTTTAGATGATTTGTCAATATTAAAGTCGCCAGTCAAAATTATATGGTTTTTATGAATTTTGGGTTGTATTTTTTTTAATATTTCTACAATAACAGTAAAAAATGTTTCAATGTCGCGATCCGGTCTGTAAATATTAATAATAATTGTGTTTTGTGATATGATTTCTACAGCACAACATTCAATTACACATTCTCTTGATAAGTTAGTACAGTCTTCTAGGTGCTCGTATTCTATGCCGTTACGTAAGAGGATAGCTACTCCTCCCCCTCGGTGGTCACGTCGGTGATAGGCAGATGCAAATGTGTACCCGTTTATTTTGATGCTATCCTTTTGGTTTTCACGTATCCATGTTTCTGTTAGACATATTGATTGGTAGCTTTTTTTCTCTATAAAATCCTCGAGTATGTGCGTTTTATTATTTATACTTTGGATGTTTTGGATAAGTATCTTAAAGACGAAAGGGATCCGGTCCGGTTTGGTTAATAGTGGGTGGTATGGTGTGTCTCGTTAAGTTTGGGTCATCATACTTCTGTGTTGGAGTTTTTTTTGCTGTATAGTCATAAGTAGTATTAGTGTAACCGTTTTGTTGTGTAATAATAGGCTGTCCTTCTCTTTGTTGTCTTCTTCTCTGTAACGATTCTTTATTAAGGAATCCAGATACACATAAGCCTAAACTTTTTAAGTATCCCACGTTTTCTAAGATATATTTAGCCATCTTTTTACTAATTAGTTCCACACGTAATGGCCGTCTTAGTCCGTTTCGTCCTATCCGATTAAGCTCTTCGATATAGCCAGTGAGGTCAACATTCAAGGTATCTTGGAACGCAAATATTACCCTATCTTCGAGGTCTCTTTCTGTTTCTTTAAAATATTCGTTCAAGCCGTGGATAACAATTATTTTAGAGGTATCGTTTGTGGAAGTGTCGTTCACGTTAAGATGCATGTTTTTGTTCTGTAGGTCGGCTATTTCTGTTTTGAGTTTTTTATTTTCTATTTCAAGTTTCTGTATTGTTTCGTTTATGTGGATAATATTAGTATTTATTTTTGTTTGTTCAAGAGAAAGTTGTTCGGTTTTCTGGCTTATTTCTTGTTGCAGTTTTAGTACAGCTATATTAATTTCGGATTGGATTGTACTTTTAATTTTTGACAAGATGGATTGTTGTTGCAATTGTAATTTACTATCTAATAGTTGACTAATTTTCTCTAATGTAACTGGCTCTGTCTGTAATATGATGGGTGATATGATTGTAGCAGTGTCTTGTTTTGTTGGTGGTGTGTCAAATTTTCCTGTATCCCCCAGTATACTTTCGTCATCTCGTATTTGGTCGTCAATGGACATGATTGTGTCGTCAAGATTCGGTGGGGATGGTCTCCTAACAGGTGTGTCGTCATTTCTAATCTGCCTTGTAGTAGTTTTGCACGAAGGGCAGCGCCATGAGTTAATTAATTTGCTTTTATTTTCTACATAATACGATGAGGTCATGTTGATGCATCGGTAGTGGTAAAGTTTTTGGCAAGTACTACATCTTAGCAATTCTCCGCGAGCTATTGGGTGTTTACATCCAGCACAATTCATTTTTGTGGGTATGCGATCCAAATGTTCCGTGTACTGATACTTGAGTTCCTCGTAGATTTTGTACGTTACGTGGTGTGACTCACCTCAGCGGGCTTCGCGCGAGTTGTCGTAGGTCAGGGTCACAGATCGTTATGTTAATTTTTAAAAACGTTTTCACTTATAACTTTTTATTGGTTAAATGTATCACTTTGCACTTTTCACCATTAGTTAGGTTATTCAAATCTCTGCACTTTGATATATAAAGCAACAGTAAACAGTAACTTTAGACCTAATTTTTGACTAAAAATCTTAGAGTAATTTGTAACACGTCCTTATGTCTCAACAGCAGTTTACTTGCTGATTATCAAGAGATATTTAGAGATATTTTATATTAGAGAGATATTATCAAGAGGCTTAAACCCCGGAAAGCCCCCGGCTCTGACGGTATCACCAATAAGGTGTTCAAACTCCTCCCCGCCCATCTCATAATGCTAATGACCGCCATCTTCAATGGCGCTCTAAGCAACAACATTTTTCCTCAGGCATGGAAAGAGGCCACCGTTATCGGCATTCCGAAACCAGGCAAACCCAAGTCTGATCCCACCAGTTACCGTCCCATTAGTCTACTCAATGTTCTAGGCAAAATCTACGAGAGGCTTATTTATAAGCGGCTCAAAGACTTTGCCGAAGCAAAGAGTCTCATTCCCGACGAGCAGTTTGGCTTTCGAACCGAACACAGCTGCGTCCAACAAGTCCACCGCATCGTCGAGCACATAAGCGCTGGTTTTCAGCGTGGCTGGATGACGGGTGCGCTCTTCTTTGACATAGCGAAAGCATTCGACAAAGTCTGGCACAACGGCTTACTATACAAGCTTTACCAACTCGGAGTGCCAGATCGTCTCGTGCTCATCTTGCGTGACTTTTTGTCGAATCGCACCTTTCGCTATCGCATCGAGGGTGCGCTCTCTTCACCCCACCCGATACGCGCTGGCGTCCCTCAGGGCTCCGTAGTATCCCCCCTCATTTTCACGCTGTTCACCAGCGACATCCCCAAAGATAAAAAGGCCCAGTTGGCTCTATTCGCTGACGACACGGCCATCTATTACTCGGGTCGCAACCCAGACTGCATAGCTCGTACCCTCCAATCCGCGGCAAAAGCCTTAGGCGCTTATTTCCGGAAATGGAGAATCGAGGTAAACCCCATCAAGAGTCAGGCAGTACTCTTTTCCAAACCGCGTTCGTCCCCCTCTCTGCCCAGTCCGATAACCATGTTCGGTAAGCCTATCCCTTGGGAGAAGCAAGCCAAATACCTAGGTGTGATTCTGGACCACCATCTTACTTTCGGAGAGCACATAAAGACGGTGCGTTCGCGCGCCGCTTTCGCTCTCGGTAGGCTATACTTCATGTTGAATGCACGTGTTAGATTTATACCGATGTAATTAATATATAACAACGTAATTCATGTTGTAATATAAAGTAATAATTAATTTCTGATTTATTGCAGTAAAAGTATAGTAAATAACATCATTTTAAATAGAATAAAGTGTGTTTAAACTTTGGATAGCAAATAAGTATGAATCACATTTGCTTGTCATCGTTCTTCTCCCATGAATCACACTTGTTTGTCGCCGCTTATAAAAGCGAGTGTTCCGACTTCATGGACACACTTTTGATCGAAACGTTGATCGGTACGGAGCTCTCGAAGAAAATAATAAGATAAGTATAACTATGATGATAACTATGAAAGGCTATGTATATGTATAATTTTAATATTAAATTATATGTACCTAGTTGTTATGACATGAATGATGTAACCTAAATTTGTAAAATATTACTGATTTTAAAAGAGTGTTCATGGAGTTTCTTGCTCGTTCTTCTCCATAGAAATCTACTCTTTGGAACGAGCAACTAGATTCAACTTTCTAACTGACTCTGACAATTCAAAAGTACCTGTAAAAGGTTGAATTGAAATAAATGATTTTGAGTCTGAAATATTACAATAAAATATATGTTTCCTAAACAAAGTATTTTCATTTCACTATTCTGTTCTAAAATAATAATATTCTTTGAGTATATAAGTATGTATATTTAATGAAGAGCTATTCATTGCTTTGTAATGTTTCCAATTATACCTTTTATTCTGACACACGCAGCAAATTGTCACTCAAGTGCAAATTGCGCATTTACACGGCGTGCATTCGTCCCATCATGACGTACGCCTGTGCTGTATTCGCACACGCGAAACCATACCGTCTCCATAGGATGCAGACCCTCCAAAACCGTTTCTTGCGAAGAATCACAGGAGCCCCTTTTTACCTTCGCAACGAGAACCTCCATCTCGATCTAAAAATACCTACCATCCAGCAGTTCATGAAACGCTCCGCCAAGCGCTTCTTCGACACTGCTGAGAAGCACTCTAACCCGTTAATTGTATCGGCCGCCCGGTACACTCCCTCCCGTATTAGTAAGACTCGACGACCGAGACATACTCTGACCGACCCTGACGATGCTATTACTCTCCTCCAGGAGAGCAATAAGGCCACCAGTACAGTTAAGAAACACAGACACAGACCGCCGTTATTCCGTCCTCGCCGCCGAGGCCCGCCGCGACGACCCCGTACGTCCCCTCCCCGACCCTTGCTCGTGACAGCCCGCGCCGCTGAGCCTGTAGCTTTAAATTCGTCCTTAAATAATGGAAATCCGATCCAGCCTGTCCCTTTGCTGTCCTCTCCCAGCGACGCCCTAAGCCGAGGCTCGTACCCCACAGGGGGTGCCCTTAGCGTGTAGTCGCTTAGTTTGTAAGCTTTTATGCCCTGGCTGGAGGCCCTAAAAATAATAATTTTTAAGGCACCACAGGAAAGTCCGGTTAAGCAGCCGACAACCTCCTAGGTTGACCTGCGAGATGCCAATCCGAAAAAAAATAAAAATAAAATAAGTATGGCAGTCGATTCTCGGATTCGACTCAGTAAAGAGTTCCTGCTCCCGACAATACTGTCGGTTTACCTGGTACAGCGCTGCTGTATATTCACATAGCTGTATAGGCTTGCTGCTAGCGAGCGATACACTTTGTATTTGGGTGGCTTATGCTACTGTACGAACTGTAAACCTTAAGGGTTTGTTCGTTTATCATTGGGTGGCTTAGGCTGCTGTACGAACTATAAACCTTAAGGGTTTGTTCATTTATCATTGGGTGGCTTAGGCTGCTGTACGAACTGTAAACCTTAAGGGTTTGTTCGTTTATCATTGGGTGGCTTGGCCACTGTACGAACTGTGGGACCTTAATGGTCTGTTCGATTAACTGTATTGATGCTGTACCTTTAACTTACTTTATTCCTGTTACTGATTACCATTTGTATTATGTTTTCTTTACTAATAGTGTGTAATTGTTTTTTCATCCCACCATCTCGGAAAGAGTATTTTTAATCTTCAATATCCGAGTGGAAAAGCCGTTTTTATTCTCTAGAGGATAAAGTAAATTTATCTTCAATATCTGAGTGGAAAAGCCGTTTTTATTCTCTAGAGGATAAAGTAAATTGAATTTAGAACATCGTGTGCACTAAGTTTGTGAATTAAAAAAAAACATTAAACCTATTTACTGCTACCTCTATGGTGCCGAATATATCATACAGATACAACTTTTTTTTAATTTGTTAAAAACTCAGACTTTGTAAACGTTTTTTTTTTTGCATTTAGTCATTTCCTCGCTGAGGTGGAATGAAAAGTTACGTGTTGCACTCGAGTGCAAAGATTTTTCACCTCGTGCTCTTTTGATTCCCTCGCTAACGCTCAGGATTCTAATTTTGAATCACTCGCTGCGCTCGTGATTCAATTTTAGAATCCTTCGCTTGCTCGGTCATCAAAATTGAACACGCGGTTAAAAAGCAACTTTGCACTCTTGTATAACAAATAACTATTACAGGTCTTGTTTATCCCTAATGGGATAATGGGAGCGCCCATACTCCTGACGATGTACTATACCGCTCGGCGCTCCTCCTCGATCGCTCACTGACGATCCGACATATATTTATAATAAGTGGAAGATCAGGGCGATCCTTGACTCTTAGGCGACTATATTCGACTATAGCTGACTTGGGCTTTAATACTACTGAAGTCAATATTTACATTTATATATTGCCAATTCATTTAAAGCCATATATTACACACCCATTTATGTCATACTTTTTGGCATGTCCCTCATGGAAATTGCCAGTTTGTAAAAATATTACTTGTTTTATAATTCAGTGAAGCAAAACTCAGATTGGCGTTGATCCCGGCTGTTTGTCATAGTTCTTTATTAGTCGCTATTATGGGTAGTCAGAAGCTAGAAAGTCTGAAAACCAGTCTTACTAAGGAGTATCGTATTACCCAGTACCTGGGCTCTGGAGGTCAGACAGAAAGTAGCACTATGTAAAACACTGGTAGTATACGAATAAACTAGAACCCGTTCTCGACATATATTTGGGAAAATGCATTCGGGCTTTAAACTACTGGTAAAATTCTTCTCGAGCTTCTGACTACCCATAACGGCATTCAAAGATCTACGAAAGACAGTTGGGGCCAACGGCTTTACGTGCTTTCCGAGGCACGGCGGGGTCGTGATATGAGATGGATGGTCACCCATCCACGGAGCGACCGCGGCAAGCGTATTTTATTTAATAGTATTCACTGTTCATTTATTTTCTGTTAAATATTTTTTAACAGAAAAGTAATAAACAGTAAATACATTTTTCAACTAGCGCCCATGTAACTAGCGAAACGGCCTAGCCACATACGTATTTTGACTAACGGCCAAGCCCAATTCTATCTCCAATTTTGACATACTGGTAATAGAAAAACCTATCTGTCTGTGGTTATTATTAAATCTTACCGGCACACGATATCTATTGATGAGAGGGTCTGTGACTTACTACGGATAACTATTTGTATGAAAATGCCAAAGCATAAAATAAAGTATGTGTCCCAATGACGTGTTGACAACTATTTGTTCGATAGGACGGTAACTACGGGTAACAGACTTGTTTATCTGCCGAATTCTAGGGATAAATGGTTTGGTTTTAAAATATACTAGTTATATATTTATTCTCATGAAACATATCCGACTCAAGTTAAAGCATTGAGTTATATGTACTACGTACGTACATATAACTCAATGAGATAAAGTACTGATTTTGAAATAGTACTAGAGTTATCCCACTAGGAAAATGCTTTTGAGGTCCAATCACATAGAACCAATAACAAACAATCGATCAAATGTGCATATTAGCTTGTAATGAATTTACATATAGATTCCATTTAAATAAATAAATCCACAGGAACTTATTTACTCAACGAAATAATTTCAAAAAAAAATCTTGAGTTTTATAAACTGTCAATTAGGTACGTTTAATTCCTACTCTCCAGCGTTACCGCTTTGTTTTGCAAAATGCAGTCAAATCTTGTATAATTGTATGACTTACTCCCAGAGTTTTATAATTTATGAACACTAAAACCAAATTCAGTCATTTAATACTTCAAACATACAGAAGCATTTTTTATAAAAATCACATTGTTTATGGTGATGTTGGTTGTAACGAAACGCACGGAAGGGCCACCCCAATCTATTGTTTCCGTCACATAGATAAGCGTTACTGATGAATGTGAGACACCTTTTAAAAATAGATAGGAGCATATTGTCTTGTCTTGTCTCCTAGGCGTAGAGTTTGTGAAGTAAGGCTAGTAAAGTAGAGATTATACGTAGAGATCTGATAACTTTTTGACAGTCCGAGCCATTTGCTCTCGTCTTTGCAACATTTGACATGAAAATGTTTTTGCTGGGATTTCACTTCTTTTAGTAAGTTGCCTAAGACAATATATTATTTTTTATTTTGTTCATTTTTTCTAGTTTGAGATTTTTTTTGTTGTTTGTGTACTAATACTAGCTTACATACTTACCAAATTTTAGCTTTCTAGGACTTCAGGAAGTACCCCAGAATTTTGATGACCATCAGTGAGTGAGTCAGTGACGAAATCGGGGTTTTTAATTGAAACTTTATACATTTAATAAGTCTACTATTGATATCTTATCTCGAGAATTTTGTTTGTCTGGCATAATCCAAACCTAAGTTATGAGGGTTCAAAAAAACGACGAAGCACTTTGAAAAAAAGTATGCAGTGCCCTACTTGAAGCGCTTTGCTTGGCTCGTCTTGGCGGAGGCACTGCCGTGCCCCCAGATAAACCTAAGCTAGGGGACAGTCTGGGGAATGGGTAAAGTCCAAAATATTGACGCAAATGACACAATAGTGACACAAAATTTTGTGCGATGGTGACACAGAAGTTGCATAGAAATTAACAGTAGGTACAGTGACACAATATTGGCACAAAATGGTACCTAGCAAAAAACTATAAAGTTGGGGTTACATCAGGCCCCTTATTCACAACCATTCGATACGTTCCCGTGTCGGTAAGGAACCGTATTCGACAATGTCATTTCCGACTTCAGTCTTCGTATGTTCGTTGAACTGTCAAAATTATTCGGTTTCGGATTTGTGAATTGCGTTTGAAGGACATCTTCGATATCTTTTGACTTTCGATTCGGTACGGAATCGAATCGAATGATTGTGAATAAGGGGCCAGGAGTTTTCTAGACGATTAGTTTATAAAAATAAGAACTTAGACAAAAATACAGAATATATTGGTAAAACAAGTTACCTAAGTTTTGACGAAATTAAAACAAATTTAAGTACCATAATCTTGAGTAAGTTTTCTTAAGTCTCCAAAATGTAAAGTAGGTAAGTTACTGGGATTTCACTTTAATATTATGAACGTTTTCATTTTGTAGGAATATTGTAATCAGTACCTAATATTAGACAACAATTGGGAACAAAATTAGTCCCGCAATTAAGACGGTTTTGCCTTCGTTCCTCTTTCTATTCTTCTGTCAAAACAGCTGTCTTGGTCTTTACAGCTATTTTGACAGAAGAATAGAAAGAGGAACGAAGTCTATAATTGTTTTGTCCTTTCTACATTATTTTTAGTAGGTAATGTTTTCCGCGCTTTTTTTTCTACTTCGACTCGACTTTTAATTCTATTCAGTAACTTGACAGTTGAAGAGTTACCAGAAATTGACAAAAGAAGAGAGTGGTGTTGAACGAAATATAATATAATACAAAAATCTATACAAACACATCTCACACGTATATATTAACTATATATTTATTTATTAAAGCGACAAAACGTAAAAAAAGTAAAATAACATGATTTTTATTTTCAGTTTTTTAGAAGAAAAAGAAAGGATATTAGTTTTATTAACAATATAATCAATTGTTCTTGAATTCCACATCTTGCATCGGATATTTAGTTTTATTTAAATTAAACCATTTTATTATTCGTTCTTTACGCAAAATCGTTCACTACCCCGACACTATTAGTTTTCACACCCGAGGTAGCATTATATTGTTCATGTACTGCTGTAAGCTTATAGATAAAAATGGAGGCAACACTCTAAATACCTAAGTGAAGCCAACTGTGGGCAGACGCTCTCTTTCTGAATGCATACATAAGATAAAGAAAACACATATCACTGTCTCGTTCTTATGTATGCATTCAGAAAGAGAGCATCAGCCCACAGTTGGTTTCAAGATTTTGTTCTAAGTGTTGGCTCCATTTATACCTATATCTTCATGTTCGAGCTCGAGCCCAAGAAGCATAAAGATCTACAGCTTCATGTTCGAGCCTATGTAAAGTCATACTGTCAAGTTTAAAAAGTCGAAGTATAGGGCATGGCTAGTGACATAGAATCTAATCCAAAGCAAAATCTCTTGAATCAAAGCCTTAAAAAAAAAATTGTAATAATCATTCTGTGACCATGAGTCTCTGTGATAATAATTTGATAGATAGAATAGAAATAGAAATGTCAATAAATGTGTTTGATTTGGTTAATCGGTTATAAAGTTTCAATATTTTCGAGTAAGATCGAGTGATCGGAATAATTTATTCAAAATTGTGTTGATATTGTGGTAGACGTAATAGTGCAATATAGTTTACCAAACCTGTGACTTCTTTCAAGTTGTGCCCTATAATGTCCATATCCCCTGGCCCGTGTTAAGAGTATGTACGACAGTACATGCGGCGCCGCCGCCAGCGGGCAATGCGGCAAGTCACAGCCTGACGGCGACGGGCCGCCGCCGCGCGTGTCCCCGCCGGCGCCTTTGGAGAGGGACTACAGCGGCTTCGATATAGTCAAGGCGACACAGTATGGCGCCTTCGCCCGCGTTAAGGAGCTCGTGGAGGCAGGCTGGGACGTGAACCAGCCGGACCACGAGACCGTCACGCTGCTGCACTGGGCGGCTATCAACAACAGGCGCGAGATCATTCAGTACTTGCTGACAAAGGGCGCGGCGGTGGACGCGGTGGGCGGGGAGCTGCAGTCGACGCCGCTGCACTGGGCCACGCGCCAGGGCCACCTGGAGGCCACGGTGCTGCTGGTGCGCGCGGGCGCCGACCCCTCGCTGCGCGACGCGGAGGGCTGCGCCTGCCTGCACCTGGCGGCGCAGTTCGGCCACACGGCGGTGGTGGCGTACCTGGTGGCGCGCGGCGTGGCGCCGGACGCGGCGGACGCGGCCGGCATGACGCCGCTCATGTGGGCGAGCTGGAAGGTGTCGGCCGTGGACCCGGCGCGGCTGCTGCTGACGCTGGGCGCGTCGCCGCGGCCGGCCGACCGCTCGCACGGCAACACGGCGCTGCACTGGGCCATTCTTGCCCGCAACACCACTGCCATATCCACCCTAATCCTATATGTGAGTGTTTTCATATTATGTCTAAGCTAAGGTTATATCCTTTATTCTTTAACAAACAAGTAACATTGTTAACTAACAAAAGGTTAGTACTTGCTAAGATTTCAGTAGAGATCTACTTCGTAATGATGCAATGATACTGAATTCGTCAAAAGGTTGTGGGCATAGTCTAGAATCACCTTACTTGAAACTTATAAGAGATCAATGGAGATTACAACAACCCATGCAATGCATAAACTAAATATCCAAAACCATTCCACCTTCATATAAATATGAAAGTTTGTGTACTTATGACTGTAATGAACATGAACAGGGTGATGCTAACCTAGACGTGCCCAACCTGCGAGGAGTGACGCCGCTGGCCATGCTGCAGGCTAACGCTGACTCACTGTGGGTGGGCTCTAAAGTATCTGATAAAATAAAAGAACACTCAATAGCTGCAAATAAAAGGAACCTATTTAGGAGATTAACATATGATAAGGTAAGATATTGTATCTATTTCAACTTATCATATATATTTAAGAATTGGAATTTTAAAAATGTGTCTTTATCAGTACGCAGGGTGTTATGCATGTAGTCTATTGTTATACAGGACTATTTGAAAATGTACACTTACATCATTTACTTTTCGGAACACTCACAAATCTTCTTGAGTGTCGATGTTACTGCATAGGTTGGTGACTAACACTGCAGGTTGACCTTCAACATTTCTCCCAATAGTTGTTGAGTTAATAGATCATACTTAAAATATCAAGTAATAAAGAATATTTTATTTTACCCATGCCAAAAACATAACCCTTTCCTTGCAGTCAGGGTAAAAAAGAATAAATGTTATTATGATGACAGCAAAACCTGTACTTGAAAGAATTTATTTAAATCTTTGATAATGTTTTTTTCCATGAATGTTGGTAGTGTGTTACAAACAGACTAGTTTGTAACACACTGTTTAAGTTTGACACTCATTGCTCTCTTAAGTTGGATTTGGGTGACAGAAATTCAGATGGTGGTGTGTGGTGGTGATGCCGTTTGTGGCATTCTACCTGACGGGGCTGGTGTTAGAAATGGACGCACTGTACTTGATTAAGGCCTTCCTTCTGCTGTGCTTCTATGGCGCGCTGCACTTCCTCAGCAACATACTCTTTGATGACGACCTCAAGAACATCTTCCCGCTCAGTGTTTACCTCGCGACCAAGGTAACCCTCCATCACTTGTATCGCTGTCTGCTGCACTTGTCGTGCTGAGGCTACTAACCCTGGTGCTGCGCAGGCGTGGTTCTACATCACGTGGGCGGTGTTCGTGGCGGGCGCGGTGGGCGCGGGCGCGACGCTGCTGTTCGTGCTGAGCTCGGGCGCCCTGTGGTTCACGTTCCTGCGCTCGTGGCGCTCCGACCCCGGCGTCATCTCCGCGTCGCGCCAGGACAAGCTGCGCGTGAGTGTGTGCGCGTGTGTGTGGTGGTGTGGTGGTGTGCGCGCTGAGCTGGAGTCGTGTTGCAGACCATCATCGAGCTGTCGGAGTCGTCGCGCGGCGGGTTCGAGCCGGCGCGCTTCTGCTCGGCGTGCCTGGTGCGGCGGCCGCTGCGCTCCAAGCACTGCTCCGTGTGCAACCGCTGCGTCGCCAAGTTCGACCACCACTGCCCCTGGGTGGGCAACTGCATCGGTGAGCGGCGCGACCGTGTCGAGTGGTGTGTCGAGTGTCGCGCCGACTGTTGTACTGACCGTTGTCGCCAGGCGCCAAGAACCACCGCTACTTCATCGGGTTCCTGGGCAGCCTGCTGCTGATGTGTGCGTGGATGGTGTGGGGCGGCGCGCAGTACTTCCTGTCGGAGTGCCCGGCGCCGCCCTCCCCCGCGCCCGGCGTGGTGTGGTACTGGTGCCGCTGCAACCCCTGGCTGGCCTGGGTCATGCTCAACGCCTGCTTCCACCTGTTCTGGGTGACCGTGCTCACGTGCTGCCAGCTGTACTTGGTGAGTGTCGCGTATTCAGAAACCATTATGTTATCACCTATGCCGACATTATGAAATACAACTAACAAAGAATTGAGTATTAAGTATCCAGCCCGAACCAATCTGCAACACGTAATGTTTTATGATTGATTTGTTCACGAAACCATTGAGTGGCACAGACCTTATTCGGCAGCAGGCACTGTAATGCGCACTGGTTTTGGGCTGAAATCGTTGATAATTTAACCATAATCATTATCGTGATGACGTAGTCGGCGTTTGAGTATCTGTTAGGAATTCCAAGCCAGCTGGTTTTTATGCTGGATTAAAGCTAATCAAACTGGTTCCATCAAAAAACTAATTGATTTAAAGAAATACAACTTTATTTTTTACTCTCGAAACTTTGATAACTGACCACACATATTCGTTTGTTTTTACTTAGTTACAACTAAAATTACATAATTTTATATCTTAGAAATCGTTCGTACTGACTAAAGCCCGCGCAACCTAAAGCCTGTATGTTTGAGTTTTGTAAAGTTTGTATATCCATAACTATAATCTTTTATGTCAGACTAAGGGCGGCTTCGAATTAGTCGCGCGCTTTGCCAGCGCGCGACTAATTACTTACAAAGCAGCGCTGTTATCGCGCTGCTGTCGCGCTGCTGGCGCGACTAATTTGAACGCTATCAGTCGCGCTACAGTCGCGCGACTTTATCGCGTCGCGGCTAAATCCGAATACTCGTATAAGATCTACGAAGCTTAAACCAACGGCTTAACGTGCTTTCCGAGGCACAGATGGGCCTCGATATGAAATGGTTTATAAAGAACTAGCGACCCGCCCCGGCTTCGCACGGGTGCTAAGTAGATACTGATATGGGGCAGTGTGGGAGTGATTAATCTAATATAATAAAAATCTCGTGTTATAGTGTTGGTTGCCGAACTCAATTTTTTTTCTGAAAACTGCATTAAAATCCGTTACATAGTTTAAAAGATCTAAGTACTAATATGTAAAGATGATGTTAATTGTCTCGATACGGAACAGACAAGCGGCGCAGCTCTGAGCGCGCCTGCAGTAGTGAGTGTCCGCAGGTGGTGTGCCTGGGCATGACGACCAACGAGCAGCTCAACCGCGGCCGCTACCGGCACTTCGTGGCGCGCGGCGGCCGCTCGCCCTTCTCGCGCGGCCCGCTGCACAACTGCGCAGACTTCTTCGGCTGCGCGTGCGGCCTGCGGGCGCCGCGCGCGCGCGACTGGGCCGCGCCCGGCCTGGGGGGGGCGCCCGGCCTGGGGGACGACGCCGACGAGCCCATGCTGCCCGACGCTGAGCCGCAGCACTTTGTGTGAGTGCGGGCCCGCGCTGGCGCCGAGGACTTCGTGTAGCGGCGCCTAGCGCTGCGCCCTCGCCAGCACGGAGTGTGGCGGCGCCTAGCGCTGCGACCTCGCCAGCACTTCGTGTGGCGGCGCCTAGCGCTCCGCCCTCGCCAGCACTTCGTGTGGCGGCGCCTAGGGCTTCGCCCTCGCCAGTGCGAGCCTCACCGCGCGCCGAACCTCATCGACACGAGCACGTTTCATCCGAGCACGATTTAATACTTCTAATGTAGTACACATATTTATTAATAACTTTAAATTTAACATACAGACATAGATAATAGACATGTGGTTGCAAGAATTTGATTCTTGTATTACATTTTATATTTTTATCTTTTATATAAATTATTATTTATTTTGAATTGTTTTGAAGTTGTGCTTGTGGCTCGTCTCTATGGCTGACAATCAAGACGTAGATTTTATACGACGATCGTGAACGAAACATGTATAATAATAATTATGGCGTGCAGAACCTAATCAGTTCTCAATACAACACGGAAAAAAAAATCCTTTTTGCAGAGCATCGCGTTATCCCACCCATACATGTGACAAGTTTGTCTAAAACTCTAAGGCCCGACACGAGGCGTGTTGTGTGTGTCATGACGTCACATGTGGTATGAGACCCGACACGAGGCGTGTTGTGTGTGGCATGACGTCACATGTGGTGTGAGACCCGACACGAGACGTGTTGTGTGTGGCATGACGTCACATGTGGTGTGAGACCCGACACGAGACGTGTTGTGTGTGGCATGACGTCACATGTGGTGTGAGACCCGACACGAGGCGTGTTGTTTGTGGTATGACGTCACATGTGGTATGAGACCCGACACGAGACGTGTTGTGTGTGGCATGACGTCACATGTGGTATGAGACCCGACACGAGACGTGTTGTGTGTGGCATGACGTCACATGTGGTGTGAGACCCGACACGAGGCGTGTTGTTTGTGGTATGACGTCACAAGTGTGGTGTGGGGTCCGACCCGAAGCGTGTTGTGTGTGGTATGACGTCACATGTGTGGTGTGGGGCCCGACCCGAAGCGTGTTGTGTGTGGTATGACGTCCGGCACGCGGCGTGACGTGACGCGTGCGGTGACTATGGTACTATTGATATTGTTTTATTTGTAAACTGACGAACAAATATTTACCTGACTATAAATGTATATTCATCTAGTACAATGCATCGTGTTGAGTGTTACTGACACGAAACGTAAATTTAAGGTTAGAAATTAATATAAATTATAAGAAACGAAGCTTCCTTCTTCTAAGCGTCCAATTTTGAACTTTTTAAATTTCAAAATACTTAAATATTACTATTAACACTTTATTATTAGTTCAAATCATCGAAAGACAAATATTGTATTTTTTTTGGATTATATTGTTTTTTTGTTTCTTTCAATTAGTCTGAAATAATATTCTTTGAATTGTAAAAGATTGTGATGGACCCGTTAATCTAGACAGATGTGTCCACATTGTAGCGTTTTCACGTTCATGTTGCGGTTAGGAGACGGCAGACGACGGCTTTGTATGTCAAGTCCACGGCGCCGGAAATCCGCGACGAATTATTTACCAAGCGCGGAGCACGTGAGTACAGCCGCGCACTAACCGCGCAGTAGCCGCACAATAGCAGCGCACTAGCCGCACACTAGCCGCGCAGTAGCTGCGCACTACATGCGTCTTGTGCGGTTTGCGCGGCACTTGCTACACGTGCGACATTGCGACACGCTCGACTTTTGAGACTCGAGAGACACGTGCGACATGACATGTCACATCGCGGACGCAGACGAAGTCGCGGACTACATGCACTATATGCGCAGATTATATCCTTGTCTAGATCCCCTACTTTTCTGTTTAGGTAACAATCAGTTACTTTCGCATCTAAGATTATTGTGGATTGGTACTCACTGCGAACATTCGCTTCGCTCATTAGTTCGCAAACATTCGTTGTGTATGTTCGTTATGAATGTTAATTCGCGCACATGAACTTATTTCTGAAGTTAAATGCTTAAAATATTATTATCCACCCGATCCGCGACAGCGACACGGTAAATGTTTTCACAATTAGCTCACAGGCTCAAAAACCGATGCCACTGATCGTGCCTGACGCACCTATTCGCGCCGGTCTAGCGCAAGCATTCTGCCGTGCCGGTGGAGGTTGTGTAGCGTGTATAGTATACGGCTACTAGTTTTTCGCCTACTGGACATTCTGTGAGCCAACACGCGGCAAATTACTGCTAATACAATTCATAATGAGGTAGCCCTAGACGCCATGCCACTATTGATGCAGTATTAATGAACTTATGCTTGTAGAAGTATCGTTCAGGTTTAGTGAATTTTATTGTAAATTAAAAGCATGTATAATGAGAGCGATTTGTATAAGTTGCACGAGCAAGCTGACCGGGCGAGGATGTGGAGCGGGCATCGCACGCATCGCACGCATCCCCGCTGCGGATGTGGAGCGGGCATCGCACGCATCGCACGCATCCCCGCTGCGGATGTGGAGCGGGCATCGCACGCATCGCACGCATCCCCGCTGCGCATCCTCGCTCATGCTTGGTGGATGCGTGTTTAAGTGTGCGCTTTGTTGAACTTAATTGTATAGTCAGCTGTAAATTATTATGAATTACTTAATCTATAATAAATATCTTTAAAACTATAGTTATTAAATGTCAAATTAGAGCTTACAAAAATATCATTGTTTCTGTAAGACGCTTAGATAAATGTATAAGTACTGCTAGTAACTTGGAAAGAAGGAACAGTGGACCGACGGCGCTCAGCTGCGCGGAGCACGCCCGGCGCGGAGTAGCGCGTGCAGGCGTGTGTACGGCTGCGGGATGTTTACCCATGGGAAGGGATTTTTTCACTCTTCTATTTAGATGTTAACGTGTATAGGAATAATACTATTGTATTATATAAAACGAAACCAAAATGCATTTAATGTCAATAAATACCTAATAAAGTTGCTCAAGGTTTTTTTTTGTGAGACTGTGTGAACTTTTCAATATATAAGAATTCAAAATTGAATAACACCCATAGCTTAGATTTTTTTTATTATTTATTCATCTAACAGACTACAATGGTCCACTGTGTTAGTAATAACTTAGCCTATGGACGGGTCCGATTAGTAGCGCCCTCACTAGCGGGCTATCCGCCCGGGCGGCTATCGATTGCAGGATAGTGCTGGGACTGCCACGCATGTGTGGAGTAGCGAGGCAGGTTTCTTACGCCACAACGCATCAAAACTGAGTGCGTGCGTCGGCGAACATTCAAATTCTTTATTTCATAATGTTAGTACTTACTTGTAACAAAATTACTTAAAGACTATTAAACTTTAAAAAGGGCTGCAGCTGTACATCGAGATAACTTGCGGGCCAGCATATTCGCCCAAACTGATAATGGTCTGCGTTCGCTCTCTAGATCTACTTAGATCATCTTTTAGGTAATCTGTTACCAGGTGGCCCAGGTATTTATAAGTGAACAAAAATGTATTTTTTTCACTTTGTGCTACTAACATCTGTAAAAAATTAAATAAAAAATTTAAAAAACCCCCAACGCAAAACATAAAAGCAATTATTTAAAAAGTAAAAAATAATATCTTTTGTTGAGCCATCAAATGTTTGTTCGTTGAAATGGCGCTATAATGTCGCGGCGGGGTACAGTCAACAGCAAAAGTAGATGATCAAAATCAGGAATTCAATACCAATTTACTAACACTCATTTATATAATTTATTACTATTTTATTTATTAAAATTATGTGATTGTCACACACATACTTTTGAATCACTTCGACGCCACACAGTTCTGACGCGAACTTCGTTGATTGGTATTGAATTTCTGATTTTGATCATCTACTTTTGCTGTTGACTGTACCGCGAAACTCAAATCTCATTGCAAATCCATGAGTTCGCTATTTTACCTATTTAGCTATTGCTGACTTAGCGGTACCCCGCCGGGGATCCGCTGGATGCGAGTCGCACGGGACCGGTCAATGTGGCGCCACTTGGGGGAGGCCTATGGCCAGCAGTGGACGTCTTTTGGCTGAAATGATGATGATGATGATGATGTGTGAAGCCCTTTCATTTGATACCCATATTGATGGAATTGTGAAAAAATATGTGATTTGCTATTTTGTAGCGGCGGCCATCTTGGACCGATTTTCAACAAACATAGCTAAGAACACTCCCGACTAATTCACCTTTCAAATAAAAAAAACAAAAACAAAATCGGTTCATCCGTTCGGGAGCTACGATGCCACAGACAGACACACACACACAGACGTCAAACTTATAACACCCCGTCGTTTTTACGTCGGGGGTTAAAAATACCGTAGGATGGCGTTAAATAAACTTTTCTAGTGACGTTGTAATATCTGTTTTGGTATGGTCCCCATCTTACGTCGCTCCCCCTTCTTACTTACCCCACCTGCCCCTATTCTTTTCTAGCTTTTTCCAAAGAACATCGTATGGGACAAGATCAAAGGCCCTAGAAAAACCGCATAATTATACCTACAGATGTATTTCTAGCCGTAGCCAAATACCTGACCGCGTGCTTCAACCTAACAATTGACGATTATGGCTACTTCGGCTTGTGCAAATCGGCAGATTATGTTATTTCCGTGATCCGTAACTAATTTCCTTCAAAATAAAAAAGAAATTAACCGCGCTCGAAAATGTCCACGTGCCGATGTTTTTTTGCAACTTTGTGACTCCCATTTCTCTATGTCACGCTTAAATTGTCAGATTATTAAAATGCACACTTTTCTGCATGTAATTAACTTACCTTGCCTTAAGCGCTTACCACACGCGCAAGCTTCACCGTGTGCGTTTCGACCGAGCGGCCACGGCGATATTTCGAAAAAAAAACTATTCCAAGATTATGTAAAATTTTGTAAAAGTTGATTCCCAAAACCATAAATTTGTCGAAGTTATGGTTAAAAAGTTAGAAGGGTTTGAACGTGGCCGCGCCATTGAAACGCGGAGAACCGCGCGGCCACGGAGATCTTTAAAACTAAGCGTAGCAGAGACCTAAAATTCAGGTAAAAAACAGATTGATTTGTAAAAAAAAATTAAAAATAAGTACAGAAAAAAATCGTAGGTTTATATTTTAGGAGCTGCAAGACAAAAACCCCATGGCCGCGCCATTGAAACGGTGAATAACACTCTAGCGCCGTTATCACGCTGAAAATGCATCGCAGACGTCTGAAATTCATTGTAAAATCTAGATTTGAATTGTCGAAAATGTAAAAAATATACAAAAAATACCTAGGTTTAGATTTTAGGAGCTGTAAGACTAAAACCCCATGGCCGCGCCATTGAAACGGTGGAAAACACGTTATCGCTGATATCTCGCTGAAAAAGCATCGCAGAGGTCTGAAGTTTTTTGTAATACCTAGATTTGAATTTGTCGTAAATAGAAAAAATATACAAAAAATACCTAGGTTTATATTTCAGGAGCAGTAGTGCGGTATCGTGTAAAAATAAGTTTTGATTATCTATCGAAGAAAGTAAGTATTAGTGAGATTTTTTTTATAAACAACACCTTTAATATGTAGAACTACCGATAATATGCAAAACATATTTTTTATTCATAATACAAAGCCTTGCAATGTGTTTTGAATATTTCGATAGGGTGACGGTGACGTGATGCCTTGTTGTTTACAGAAAACTTGTTGTAATAGAAATCATGTCCCAAGGATTCTAAATTGAATTGAAATGTAACGAAGAGATACAAAATCATAATAATATATCTTTATTTCTTTAAAAATCACATAAATAGTTAATTATTACACATACAACAACAAGAAACTTCGGTCAATATATCTTACTATTAAACTGGGGCAGCGATATTGAGCAATTTATTGTGATAATTTTATCAAATCAAATCAAATCAATTTATTTATTGCTGAACATAAGTAATGATAAATACATTTGACGATGTTGAGTAAATGTGCAGTCCATTATGTTCGGTTCATTATGTTAATTGGTAAATTAAGGCATGCAAACAATGATATTCTAATAAACAGATATGTTATACACTCACAAAACAACCGAAAAAAGTGTTCCGCGGAGCAGTGGCAGCACACATACACACTTTTCATTCATTTTACAATAAATTCACTACAAGGCAAAATGTTGAAAAGGGATGGCTTGGGAGGGATGGATGAAAAGTGTGTATGTGTGCAGCCGCTGCTGCGCGGAACACTTTTTTCGTTCGTTTTGTGAGTGTATAACATATCTGTTTATTAGAATATCATTGTGTATATTGCGTAGTTTCATGTGGTATGAGATCCCTTGTGTTTTATTAAATTTGGTATCATAATTGGTACACTTTCTAAATACACAAAATAGCATATTTTTATTTTTTTAGCTGCTTTAACAAAGCGTATGACTCGTCGCCATGCGTGACGCAGACTAAAGGCAAGGCAATACGTCCCAATTAGGACGTATTTGAATCTTCAAAATTGGGCGCTCATAACATATCTGTTTAATATAATATCATTGCATGCAAAATATTATTTTCTGGTAGTTAATTTAAATAAGAAGATATAAAAATTTAATTAAATACATTCAATAGATCAGAAATGTCAAAAGAGAAAACAATAATAATAATAATAATAAATAAAATAACGTTTCATTAAATACAGATTGGCCAAATATAATCATGTCATAAAAAAAGTATTGAGATCTAAATTACACAATGTGAGCGAAATGATTCAGATGTCAGATAAATTAGTTAATTAGTTATTAGTTTCGTCAATTACAGTATGTATAACATATTGAATAAACAGACAAATACATTGGTCAAACAAGGTACAATTATCAATATAATAAATAGATAATAAATCGGATTCAGAAAATATTCACCTCAGTCCCAATAAACATCCTAAGTTCTTGTCTGACATGTACTCATTTAAAGAGTAGTACGCCTTATTTATTAGCAAGTTTTGTAATTGTTTTTTAAATTTATTGGAATCGTTACAGTCTAGTAATGCTTTAGGTATTCTGTTGTAGATTTTAGGTACCATACCTAAGAAATTCTTACTGAATATCGCTTTTTTGTGTTGTCTACTAACTATTTTATTTTTGTGTCGCGCCAGACCAAATGTCGCAAACAAGTGAGGATTTTTTTTGACAAATAGAGCTACCTCATACATATATAGGCAAGGCACTGTTAGTATGCGGAGATTCACAAATAATGGTTTGCAGCTATCCGTGTTTACAGTTCCGCAAATCGCCCTAACGCATCTTTTTTGGGCTCTAAGTACCATCTCCGTGTTTGTTGAGTTACCCCAATATATTATGCCGTAACGTAATGTAGAAGTTACGTATGCATGATATGCTGTAATTAATGATTTTTGACTGACTTCTTTTGCGAGATTGCGTAAAGCATATGCATGCTGACTCAGGCGATTACATACACCGTCAGTGTGAGTTTTCCACGACATGTCTCTGTCCATCTCTATTCCTAAAAATTTTGTGGATGTAGTTTCTGTAATTTTTTTGTTTCCATATGTTACGTCAGGTTTTTTATGATTTGTCCGTTGTTCGAAAGTCATTATTTTTGTTTTGTCAATATTTATTTTTAAATTATTCGCGATCATCCACTCTATTAATACTTGGAGGCATTTGTTTGCCTCTCTTTCTAGTGCCACCGCATCGTTATTACTTAAAACTACCGTACTATCATCCGCAAACAAGACCATTGGATGATGTGTTTGTCTGGGCATGTCATTAATATAAATTATAAATAATAAAGCGCTTACAATGCCTCCTTGCGGTACCCCATAATTATTATTTCTCTGACTTGAGAGATATGTACGTTCATTTTTTGATATAGTACATACTTTGTCTATCCGCGTGACTTGTTTCCTATCTGACAAATAGGATTTCAAAAGGCTAAGAGCATTGCCTCTAACCCCATATCGTTCCAATTTCTGTAAGAGTAATGTCCGATTTACAAAATCGAATGCCTTGCTCATGTCCATAAATAGTGCTGCTACCGGACTTCTGTTGTCAATGCTGGTGATAATATTGTCAAAAGGATTGAAAATTGCCATGTTTATGTTCTTATTCTTTCTAAAACCGTATTGCTCATCAGCAAAAAGATTATTTTGGAGAAAATCGGTAGTAGGGCAATAGGCCGGTAATTGGCTGGGTCCTGTTTATTGCCTTTCTTATAAAGTGGTTTAATTACAGCAATCTTCAACCTATCCGGAAACACACCCTCTTCCAAACACAAATTTATGATATGACAAAGTACTGGTGCGATAATACCTAGTTGAAACAGATTTAATTGTTTTTGTTGTGACGTTATCATATCCGGAACTGTTTGTATTATTTAAAGAATTTATTAATTTTATAATGTCAGGGGGAGTTGTGGGTATTAAAAATAAGGAGCTACAGTGAATGTCAAGTTTTAAATTGTAATTATTAATGTCAGTAATGTCAGATGCGGATTCAATTTCGTCAATAAAAAAATCATTAAAAGTTTGTGCGATATCTTTTCGGTCAGTCACCTCCATGCCATTTTTACTAAGTATTGGTATTCCTTCGGGCGGCTTATTGTTTTTGCTCTTATTTATTATTTGCCATGTAGCTTTGCTCTTATTTAGTGCATTATTAATAAAGTCGTTATTTTGGGATTTTTTTGTCAGGCGAATTATACTTTTTAAGCGTTTGGTATAGGTTTTAAATATTTTTCTATTATTGGAGTTGGGGTGTTTTCTGTACTCCCAGAGCATTTCTCGTTTGCGTTTACAGCATAATTTTATGCCTTTGCTTATCCACCTAGGTTTCTTTTCTGCGTAAGTTTTCAGTTTTCTAAGTGGAAAACACATGTTATAAAATAATTTAAAGATGTCATGAAACTTATTAAATGCGTCGTTAGGTTCTTTACAGGAATAAATATCATTAAATGTTAGATTTTGTAAACAACTAATAAACTTCGACATATTTTCTTTGCAATAGCTGCGTCTAAATACGTACCAGTATGGGAGCTTGCATGTTTTCTTTACTGGACATCGTAGCAGTTGTGCTGTGTGATCCGACATTGCTAATTCAACAGTTACACATTTACTTCCCCTTATATTATCAATTTTGTTATCGATACAGGTACCGCTGCAAAGACGTGTTGGAGTGAATACACCTATTTTTAAATTGAAACTACGCAGTAGATTTCTAAAACAGATAGCTGCATAGTTGTCCTTTAAAATGTCTATATTAAAATCCCCACATATTACAATCTTCTTCTTACGTTTAAAACATATGTCACTAAGGATTATTTCTAAGTTAGTGAAAAAAGTGTTCAGTGAAGTTTTATCAGGTTTCGGAGGTCTGTATACACATAAAATAATTACAGGATGAGTTTGCAACTCAACCGCGCAACATTCAATAATATTCGGCTTACACCATTTTGCTAAATCTAATTTTTGTCCCTTCTGAGTATTGTTTATCAATATACATGAACCCCCGTTCCTATTATCTCGTGAGTAATAAGCGCAAAGTGAGTAGTTCGGTAACTGAAGATGTTTATGGTCATCCTTTTTCATGTTGGTTTCGGTGATGCAAACTATATCCACCGGTTTACCTTCGTCTATAAACTTATTTAGGTGAACATTTAGTAAGTCCGACTTATTTACTAGTCCATTAATATTTTGATGTAATAAGAATATATGTTCATACACGAAAAAGACTATCGCAAGCAGAAGTTTGTCGATCAGGTGATTGGTAATTATTGTTAATTTTCAACTCTGTGTTGTTACATTTAAGTGGTTTAAAATAATCTATTTTTTTTTTCTGACGACTATATTTTTTACTACATAGTTGCTTTGTTATCGAAAATATTTTCTTGTTTATTACAGTACGGTCAACGTAACTTGGCGCGTCTGAAGTTAGCCGATTAGCTGCGCAGTAGACAATTTCGTTCCTAAAAGTTCCATTGCGCAGCCAAACAGCTAACTTCAGACGCGCCAAGTTACGTTGACCGTATTGTACAGTTCTTTAACTGCGTATTAGTCTCATAAAATAAATGAAAGTCTACTAGTATATTGCTCATAATATTGTCAAATATATTCCTAATTCCAATGATATTCTAATATTTTAATATAATATCATTGCCTAATTCCGTATTTATTGATTTTTCCCGTTACCTTAGAAAACATCTCACCTCTTACCTATCTATATACATATAATAAAACAGTAACAAAACCGTGTCTGTACATTGAATATATTAAAAAAATAATAATTGAGGGGGGTTAAGGGAACAGTAATAGAGCACGAATAAAAAAAAAATTATGTCTGTTTGTCTGTTTGTTTGTACACGCTAATCTTCGGAACTACGGGGCGGATTTGAATGATTATTCTTTTGTTGTATAGGTATTAAGTCTGGGCAACATATAGGCTATAATTTATCTTGGAAACTTGAACACCTGATGCAGAACCGCAACAGACCAGCTAAACTATAAGAGAAACAAAAATGGTACCATAGCCAAAATTGTTCCACGTGATGAGCATTTTCTGCTGAGAGAATAAATTTGAAGATCTGGAACACCTGATGTGGAACTCCAAGAGCCCAGCTACACCATGACACATATAGGAATGACGTCTTAGCAAAAGTTGTTCGGTCTGATGGGCATTTCCTGTTGACTTATAAAAATCGAAGATCAGAAACATCTGATGTGAAAATCAAAGCTATCACTAATTTCACTGTATCTTTTAAAATAACATAAGCTGGGAGTACCTCCACGCGGTGAAGGCGGTAACAGTTTAGGACTGATGTTTGATGACGATGGTATATTATTGAAAATTTGACTCTACTGGCCAAAATTCCCTTATAATTTTTTATTTTATCGAATAAATATGCCTTCGGGCTTATGTTATTTGGGTATTTAATTTCCTTTTCCATTTATCTTCTTGACACGGTAGCCTACCCGGTAACGCAGGGAAGCAGTCACTTAGATTTTAATTGATCAGGTATCTTCTTTACAATAAAACTATAACCATGCCTAGAAAGAGGTCAAATCTTTCTCAATGTTCCAAAGGAGCTAAAAGATTGAGGATCATAAGATCCCAAGAATCTACCGAAGATCGTCAGGAGATACTTGATGCTGTTCGAGAACATCAGGCTGCAACTCGCTCCGTGGAAACCTCTTCAGATCGCGAAGCACGCCTGCGTTCTCAGCGTATTTACGCATCTACATCCAGGTCTCTAGAGACCAGTGAAGAGTATGATGCGCGACTGACCGCTGATCGTGAGCGACATGCATTGTCTCGCGAATCGGAAACGTTTACCGATACAGAATCACGCTTGAGTTCTCAGCCTATTCGCACATCTACTAACAGGTCTTTTGAACCGAATGATGAACGTGATGCACGACTAACTGCTGGCGACCCGACTAGCGGCCTATAGCCTTCCTCGGTAAATGGACTATCCAACACAAAAATATTTTTTTTATTCGACCCAGTAGATCCTGAGATTAGCGCGTTCAACCAAACAAACAAACAAACTTCAGCTTTATAATATTATAGTATAGATTGTCCCGAACACGCACACAACAAAATATTCATAATCACTGCCCAATTAGTGTTACTGGGGGATTTCAATGCCCACCACAAGGAGTGGTTGTTCCCAAATCGGGACACTGACCATTGTTTCGGGCGGCTGGGGTATGGTCAGTACCCGCAGGCACCCTGGGACAATCTCCCAAACGTTTGTTTGACGTACGTTTTTTGACGAACTGTTTGCTGGTGACGTACGTCACCACGCACCCCTGAATGCGTATGTGTTCGTGGGCACCACCCACAAGGACCACGGGAGAGACGGGGAGTTGAAGAGGCGGCGCAGGCAAATAAAACGCAGATATTCTTCTTGAACCTTTCTTGTCCGCAGTTTTCGGCTTGCTTCCCTTTTCTTGATGTTGCCTCTTCAACGGCTAAGCTGCGACTGACTCGAACCGAAAAATGGTTCGCCTTATATACCGGCCTGCCTTACCGGACAGAGGTCCGCGTAATTTGGGCCTGTTTTGCTCGTCAATTTTCCCTTAGCCGAAAACTTTGGACCCCTTATTTTATTTATTTATTCCAATAAATCCTTACAATTTTTATCTTATTAACTAATTATGAACCTAATTAATAAAATAAAACACAAATCTTAACTATTTAATAACTTAATAAAAAAATCCTAGAACAAAAACTCGTAAAAATGTGTGATTCGCAATTTTCACTTTACATTTTTTGCTATAACTTTAAATTGGTAAGTTCTATCCTTATGAAACCTTTTGTATATACATTTTTAAATCAAGATCTAACTTTTAAGACTAAAATCAAATCGCTATGTACACAAACAAAAAATCACTTTTTCAAGTTACGTAATTATTTGGACAAAGTTACTTGAGATCAAACTTTTACTTTACAACTATCAAATAACCAGTCTTATTAGAATGAATCGCTAAAATATTACGTAAATACACCCTTATATACTAATTAGAACCTTATAAGAAAAATATCAAACATTTAAATCTAATTAGCGCCCTATATTACATACATTATTGTTGATCGTGGATCTCGTCGCCGACAGTCTCCCCCTCGTGCGTCGCACCATCCCTCTGGCTCGGCGATACTCCCGGCACCAACAGCACCACTCTCGAACTGGGTCTTCGCAGCACACCTCCTCGCGTCTCGACGTCGACGATCCTTGTCCGCCCGTCCGGTCCAGGATACACCCGCTGAATTCTGCCGCGTGGCCAGGTGCATCTCGGTAGGCTGTGGTCGACGATCAACACGATGTCTCCGACTTGCAGGTCTGCGGCGTTGGGTCTTCCCTTCGTCTTCCTCGGCAGTAGAGTGGGCAGGTATTCGCGCAGCCAACGTTGCCAGAAGTGATCGGCAAGTCGCTGCGTGGCCTTCCAGGTGTGTTTGCCCACGAGCTCGTTGTCCTCGAAGCTGCCGATTCTCGCTGCGCCGCATGATCGCCCAATGAGGAAGTGGTTAGGCGTGAGTGCTTCTTCTTCAGGGTTCTCGGAGATGTGGGTGAGAGGCCGGGAGTTGACTATGTGTTCGGCCTCTAGTAGGAGGGTGTGAAGTACCTCCTCACGTGGATGCTTCTCGTTGAGTGTGGCGCCTAGTGCGGTTTTTATTGATCGCACCAGACGCTCCCATGCACCGCCCATGTTTGGTGCACCAGGAGGGATGAATTTCCACTGCACGCCGATCTTCTCTGCTTCTGAGGTGAGGTCTTCTTGTTTCATTGTTTCTAGCGCCTCTTTCAGTTCTTTGTTGGCGCCGACGAAGTTGGTCCCGTTGTCGGTGTAGATGGTCTTCGGCATTCCTCTTCTCGCGGCGAATCGTCGTAGCGCCATTATCATACTGTCGGTGGAGAGTGATGGAGTTATCTCAATGTGCACAGCTCTAGTTGTTAAGCATGTGAACAGCGCACCCCATCTTTTCTCGTGACGTCTTGCTACGGTGATTGTCATCGGGCCGAAGTAGTCTACGCCGGTGCACGTAAATGGAGGGTTTCCGTGCATCAAACGCTCAGCAGGTAAGTTGCCCGTCGGTAGTTCTTGCGGTCTTCCTTTTCTTATCTTGCACCATTGACATTGATGTTGAACCGCCTTTATTGCTGACCTCAGTCCCAGTATCCAGAAGCGTTGCCTTACTTCGTTCATTACTGTTGCATGATTCCCGTGATTGAAGCGGCAGTGGAATTCTTCTATGATGAGTCGTGTTGTCTTGTCCTTGCTGTCGAGCACGATGGGTCGTTTGTAGTCTCTGGTGACACCCTGTATCGCGTCGATTCTTCCTTTCAGTCGTAGGAGTCCTTCTTCCAGTACTACGTCGAGCTTCTTCAACTTGCTGCTGCCCTCTAATTGCTTCCCTTGCTGCAGACACCTGATGTCTTCCTTGAAGCTTCTATCTTGACTTCTTTGTAGCAATAGGGTTTCAGCTTGCTCTAGTAGTTCTGCGTCCAACGGGATGTAGTTCCTTGCTGGTATGTTTGACGGTCGCAGTCGCTTCTCGACAATCTTCGCCTTCTTTCCTTTCGTTATCTTCCAGGTGGGATCTTCTTTACTGACGTTGACCTTCTCTTTTCTTCTGCAGAGTTGTATAAACTGCAGTACTCTCGCTGTGGCTCGCCAAAGTCTCTTCCATGACGAAAACCTCTCAGGATCTGGTGATGGGTGAGTAGTGCTTGCTGTCGCCACGACGACCGCTGCTTTTTCTTCTCCGGTGGTTTCTTTCTTGAAGGTTCTTGCCGCTGGCCAATGAACTTCTTCTCTTTTTAGAAACTCCGGTCCGGTGTACCATCGGTGATTGCAGCTGAAGTGTTCCGGTACGTCGCGCGTTGCGTCATCTGCAGGGTTCTGCGCCGTAGGCACCCACCGCCAGTCTTGTGGTTTGGTGAGATCTTCTATCTCCGCCAAGCGATGAGCCACGAACGTCTTGAATGTTCTCGGGTCCGTCTTGATCCAGGAAAGTACGATGCTGGAGTCCGTCCAATAAGTCTTCTTCTTCACCTTAAGGTCCATTTCTTCTTCCACCGAATGTGCCAGTCTGCTTCCAAGGAGGGCCGCCTGCAGTTCGAGTCTCGGGATCGACACCGGCTTCAGTGGAGTGACTCTTACTTTCGCCGCCACTAAGCTGACGTGGTAAGTTCCATCTTCATCTTCTGTCCTCCAATAAACCGTCGCTGCATACGCTGTCTCGCTTGCATCCGTAAACGTGTGCAGCTCCCCCTCGGTGCGATGTGGCGCCAGGCATCTAGGAACCTGCAGGTCTTGAAGTAGCTTTATCTTCTCCAGGTAAGTCTTCCATGCCTCGTACTCCCTTTCTTCTATCTCGTCATCCCAACCGACGCCGCTCCGCCATATGTTCTGAAGCAGCTTCTTGCCCTGGACGAGAACCGGTGATGCTAATCCTAGTGGGTCGAAAGTTGACATCACGGCGCTGGTGACTTCCCTCTTCGTAGGCACTTTGAATCCCTGAGCTATTTCTTCTGGCGTGTTTCTGAGGTTTGCCCTGAAGCCGATGGAGTCCCTTTCTGTGAACCAGCGTAGTCCCAGTGTCTTCTCTTCCTTCTCGCCCAAGTTTACTTCTGTCTTCTCGGTCGTTTCAGTCTTCACGTCTTGCAGCAACTCGGGTTGATTTGATGCCCATCCTCTTAGTTCGAAGCCCGCCTTCTTGTGTATGTAGTCTACTTGAGCTGTCACTCTTCTGAAGGTCTCTTCTGAATGGAAACTGTGCAGGTAGTCGTCCATATAGTGGTTCAGCTCGATCGCTCTTACTGCCTCTGGATACTGGTCCCTGTAGTCCGCTGCGTTCCGGTTCTTGACGTAGATCGCTGTGCTCGGAGATGATGTCGCGCCGAAGATGACCGATGTCATCCTGTACTCCTTCGGCGACACGTCGCGTCGATCCCCGCGCCACAGGAACCTCAAGCTATCTCTATCTTCATGTCGAATGCGGACTTGCAGGAACATTTCTTTTATGTCGGCTGCCACTGCTAACGGTCCCTGTCGAAATCTTAATAATACCCCGAAGAGTGACTGTAATAGATCTGGTCCTGGTAGCAATGCGTCATTGAGGCTTCTTCCTTTTGATTTCGCTGCAGCGTCGAAGACAATCCTTATCTTCTTTTTCAATGGATGTACCACGGAGAAGTGAGGGAGGAACCATTTCTTCTTGGAGTCTTCTTGTCCTTCAGGTGCTTCTTCTGCGTACTTGCTGTCGATTAGATGCTGAATCTGCTTGCTGTACTCTGCCTTCAACTGAGGGTCTTTGTCGATCTTCTTCTCGATGTTGATCAACCGGTTCCTGGCAGACGTGTAGCTTTCTGGCATCTGTTCTTCTTCGTTCTTCCACAGAAGTCCAGCTTCGAATCGACCATCTTCAAGTCTTCTGCAAGTCTTCTCTAGGATGGCGAGTGCTCTTCCTTCAGAGTCCGTAGTAGGTCTTCGTGGTTGCACACCCAGCGCCTCGATCGCAAAGTGATCCTTGATGGCTTGATGCATTTCTTCTTCTGGTGTGCTGACATGTAGACACGTGTTGAGGAAGTGTACCAGTCTTGCGCCTCCGGTGTCTGACCCGTGGAGTACCCATCCAAGTCCTGTTCTTGAAGCAACTGGTTCTCCTGGTTTCCCTCTTCTTACTTCTCGAGTCACGATCAGCTCCCAATTATCTTGCCCGATGAGCAGCTGTGGTGACTCCCCTTCATAGTATATCGAGTCGGCGATCTTCTTCAAGTGTCGACATTCTTCGATCCTTTTCTTTTCTAAGAACTGTGGCGCAAGCTTCAACTCGTCGATGGTTCGAACTCTCTTCAGGGTCTTCTTGCTTCCCCGATGAACCCCCTTCACCGTCAGGTCCAGCATCTGAGAGTCCGTCTTCCTTATGAGCCTGCCTCCCACTGTTTCGATGACTAGTTCTTCCTTATTTCCTTGAGCGCCGACTTCTTCTGCCACCTTCTGATCCAGAAGTGACACTGTTGACCCTTCATCCATTAAGGCCAATATCTTCTTTGATCCTTTTGACCCGAAGACTTCTACTGGAACGATCTTCAGGTATGCCCTTGCGTTATTCACAGCGTTTACCGATGCCATGACGTTTGCCACCTCTTGTGTCTCCGTCTTCTTTTCTCCCGAGGTCCTTTCTTCTGACTCGACGTGCAGCAGATGATGATGCCATCTTTTGCATTCCTTGCACGGTGGTTTTCTGCAGCTCTCCTTCCTGTGTTTCCCTTGAAGACATTTGAAGCAAACGCGACTCTTCTTTACCATTGCCCAACGATCTTGCACTGACGCCTTCTGGAACTTCTGACATTCGATGATGAAGTGTTCGCCCTCACACACGGGGCAAGTCTTCTCTGGTTGTCTTGAGTCTTTTTCCCTTTCTTTCGTTGAATGCGTCGCCTGTCGTTGAGTCCTTTTGAATCCACTCTTCTCTTCTGAAGTCGCGAAGGCTCCACACTTGTCTGCTTCTATGTTCAGAAACCTGGATACCATCGTCAGGTCGGAGAACTCACCTTCTTCTGATGCTGCAGTGAAGTCGTACCATCGGAACTTGAGAATCGTAGGCATCTTCTCTATGATTTGCTTCACCATCTCAGGCGAATGCAGGTACTGCGGTTTCTTCAATCCTTTTATTGCTGCTACGCTGTTGTTGATCTGGCTCGCGAAGACGCATATATCCCTGGGATTTTCAGAGATCTTCGATAACGCCTTTACCTTATCCAATTCTGCCAGCACCAGCGCATCAGGTCTTCCATATCTTCTTCTGAGGGCTTGCATGACTTCCAACGGAGATGCTTCAGAGTACAGCAGGCTCTTGATAGCTTCTCTTGCGTTGCCCTTCAGTGCTCTTCTTAGTCGAGCCATGTTTTGAACTTCGTTGAACATCGGTGCGGTATCTTCGTAGACCACCTTGAAGGCCAGCCATTCGCTGCTGTTGCCGTCGAAGTAGGGTAACTCGTGGATGTACTTCGGTTGCGCTGCTGGTCCTCCTTTCGTGGTGAAGGCTTCTTTCAACGCCGTCGCCAACGCTTGAATCTCGATCGTAGCCCTTCCCGCTGAAGAGTTCTCTTCTGGCTTCACCTTCTGTGGCTCTTCTGGTGGGCGCTGATCTCGTAGCTCTGGCTGTTCTTTGTTCCCATCATCCAGCACGGATGTCTCGATCCAGTTCTGCACCTGTGCTGTTCTATCTTCCTGGTCTTCATCCACGGAGTCCTCATCTTCACATTGCGCCAGCTCTAATCTGACACGGGCCAGCTTCGCCTCAGCTTGTGCTTGCTTCAGCTCCAAGCGTGCAACCTCTTCTCTGGCTGCCTGCTCGCGTCTTCTGGCCGAGGAACTCGTGGTCTTCGTGGACCTGGCACGACGACCGACCCCCTTCGGCTTCAGGGTCGTGGCGGAGCCATAATCACCCTTTTCCGGAACATCTTCTGGGGTCTTCTTGGCCATCTTCTTTCTTGCGGCATCTTCCTTCTTCTTATCAGAAGCCGCCGTGGTTTCAGTCGCAGTCGTGGTCTCTGTTTCTGTAGTACCTTCCGTCGTCGCGGTGCCTGAAGAAGTGTTCGTATCGGTTGTAGTTGCAGTTCCCGATGACGCCGACGCAGACGTGACCCCTTCTGACCCCGACGTTCCTTCTGTCGCGTCCTTTTCAGAGGGACGGGACCCGGGGCGTGAGGGGGCATCCTTCTGCGAGTTGCGACCTGGTTACCGGCATCTTGAACGCAGTCTTCTGATTCTTCTGAACTCTTCTCGCAGGGATCCGGATCTCGAAGGACCAACTGTTTCGGGCGGCTGGGGTATGGTCAGTACCCGCAGGCACCCTGGGACAATCTCCCAAACGTTTGTTTGACGTACGTTTTTTGACGAACTGTTTGCTGGTGACGTACGTCACCACGCACCCCTGAATGCGTATGTGTTCGTGGGCACCACCCACAAGGACCACGGGAGAGACGGGGAGTTGAAGAGGCGGCGCAGGCAAATAAAACGCAGATATTCTTCTTGAACCTTTCTTGTCCGCAGTTTTCGGCTTGCTTCCCTTTTCTTGATGTTGCCTCTTCAACGGCTGAGCTGCGACTGACTCGAACCGAAAAATGGTTCGCCTTATATACCGGCCTGCCTTACCGGACAGAGGTCCGCGTAATTTGGGCCTGTTTTGCTCGTCAATTTTCCCTTAGCCGAAAACTTTGGACCCCTTATTTTATTTATTTATTCCAATAAATCCTTACAATTTTTATCTTATTAACTAATTATGAACCTAATTAATAAAATAAAACACAAATCTTAACTATTTAATAACTTAATAAAAAAATCCTAGAACAAAAACTCGTAAAAATGTGTGATTCGCAATTTTCACTTTACATTTTTTGCTATAACTTTAAATTGGTAAGTTCTATCCTTATGAAACCTTTTGTATATACATTTTTAAATCAAGATCTAACTTTTAAGACTAAAATCAAATCGCTATGTACACAAACAAAAAATCACTTTTTCAAGTTACGTAATTATTTGGACAAAGTTACTTGAGATCAAACTTTTACTTTACAACTATCAAATAACCAGTCTTATTAGAATGAATTGCTAAAATATTACGTAAATACACCCTTATATACTAATTAGAACCTTATAAGAAAAATATCAAACATTTAAATCTAATTAGCGCCCTATGTTACATACATTATTGTTGATCGTGGATCTCGTCGCCGACAACCATGCTGGGAGAGAGATGCGAAAGCTTGCCTTAGCGTTAAATCTCACCCAACTGGTCCAAGGGGCTACTAGGGTTCCTGATGTTGAGACGCACACAGCCTATTGCTTGGACCTTCTGTTCACTACTGATCCAGACCTCTACTCTGTGTCGGTTTCTTCACCTCTGGGTAGCTCCGACCACTGTCTGGTGAAATCTGTATCCGTCTACTCTCCGTCCATTCCTAGCCCAAGTGGCTACCGGCGGATGTGGCGGTACAAGTCAGCAGACTGGGATGAGATGCGCTGTTGAGCGCTTAAACTTGTCCCTCAAGGCTGTCTCCGATTGGGGCGATGCCAATCTGGTCGAGTTGAATGCAGCCAAGACCCAGGCGTGTCTTTTCTCTGCCAAGAAGAGGCCTTTCAATCTGGCCCCTGCTTTCCGAAATGTATCCGTTCCGATCACCGACCATCTTGAGCTTCTTGGCGTTACTTTGACGTCGAATCTCAATTTTGGGTTATACATCGAGTCAAAGGCCCAACTAGCTGCCAAAAAGCTAGGAGTCCTCACAAAGGTGCGAAAGTACTTCACGTCGGAACAGATGCTGAACCTATACCAAGCACAAGTTCGATCGTGCATGGAGTACTGTTCGCACCTCTGGGATGGATCTGCCAAGTACCAGCTGGAGGCGTTGGAAGTTATTGAAAGACGTGCCAAGAGGCTCATAGACAACGACTTCCTGGTTAAGGCTAAGCTCCAAAGCCTTGAACACCGCCGCGCCGTTGCCAGCCTATCGGTCTTTTATCGGGTACATTTCGGAGAGTGTGCTTTGGAATTGCACAACTTAATTCCCCCATCCCCATTCCATCACCGGACGAGCAGGGATACGGCGAAGCGTCACCGCTATACGGTTGAAGTTCCACGGTCTCGAACCAAGCGCTTTGACTCCACATTTATTGTGCGAACTGCCAGACTGTGGAATTCACTGCCCGCCTCTCTATTCCCCGATACATATAATCTGGGTATCTTCAAGGCACGAGTGAACCGGTTTATTCTAGGCAAGCGTGCTCCACTTTAGGCCGCATCATCACTTAAGATCAGGTGAGTTGCGGTCAAACGCAAGCCTATAACAATATAAAAAAAAATAAAAAAAATAGGTGTTGTTAAAAAAAAAATCTCACTAATACCTACTTACTTTCTTCGATAGATAATCAAAACTTATTTTTACACGATACCGCACTACTGCTCCTGAAATATAAACCTAGGTATTTTTTGGATATTTTTTCCATTTTCGACAAATGCAAATCTAGGTATTACAAAAAACTTCAGACCTCTGCGATGCTGTTTCAGCGAGATATCAGCGATAACGTGTTTTCCACCGTTTCAATGGTGCGGCCATGGGGTTTTAGTCTTACAGCTCCTAAAATATAAACCTAGGTATTTTTTGTATATTTTTTACATTTTCGACAAATTCAAATCTAGATTTTACAATGAATTTCAGACGTCTGCGATGCATTTTCAGCGTGATATCGGCGCTAGTGTTATTCACCGTTTCAATGGCGCGGCCATGGGGTTTTTGTCTTGCAGCTCCTAAAATATAAACCTAGGATTTTTTTCTGTATTTTTACATTTTTTTTACAAATTCAATCTGTTTTTACCTGAATTTTAGGTCTCTGCTACGCTTAGTTAGATCTCCGTGGCCGCGCGGTTCTCCGCGTTTCAATGGCGCGGCCACGTTCAAACCCTTATAACTTTTTAACCATAACTTCGACAAATTTATGGTTTTGGGAATCAACTTTTACAAAATTTTACATAATCTTGGAATAGTTTTTTTTTCGAAATATCACCGTGGCCGCGCGGTCGAAACGCACACGCTTCACCACAGTCCGGCCTGCGCAGTCTTCTCGCACGAAAAAACTGAACGCTTCGTGTGCTATCACACGGCACAGTTAAGTACGCGCAAGCCACAGTCATGTCGAAATTCTTGGCGTGGAATCAATGTTTCCTAATGAAGAAACGTTACTTATGTAGCCACCATGCATCACAGCACATAACGTTTGACTGACATTTCTGCATAAAGAAACATTGAAGCAACCAGCTCTGAGAAGAACTATAACGTTTGACATTTCTCGTAAAAGAGACTCTTGTTCATCAGTTTCGAAGCAGCAACTCACGACCTCAAGAAAGGAGAAAGCCAGCTCGCTCAGATGGTCATTGCACAGCTCGAGCGACAAGACATCGAGCAGATCATGGACCTACTTTACAACCCACCAGAGACGGATCAATACAAGGCCATCAAGGAAAGACTCATATCAGCCTACGAAGAGTCCGACAGCCGCCAGTTTCAGAAACTGCTGTCCGAGATGGAACTCGGAGACCAGAGGCCGACACAACTACTCCGGCGCATGCGAAACCTTGCTACAGACAAGATACCGGAATCCACTCTGCGACTCATGTGGACCAACCATCTTCCATCACACGTCCGTTCAGTCCTCGCCGTCAGCGAAACATTCAGCACCAAGACAGCACTCGATGAACTCGCTCTACTCGCTGACAAGATAATGGAGCAGACAGCAGCAACAGAAGTCGCAGTCGTGCAGACAACACCACCACCACCACCATCCGCACCACACGCTGATACTCAGTACCTTATTAGCGAAATAAGGAAGTTATCACTAGAAATAGCTGAGTTGAAATTAAGTCGATATAACAACAACAACTATCGCTACAGACGTCACTCATCTCGTCACCGCAGCACATCACGACCGAGAGCGTCCAGCAGTCGAGAAGCATCGCCATCACCATTCTGTTACTATCACCGACGTTTCAAAGAGGAAGCTAGGCGCTGTACATCGCCTTGCTCATTCAAGAAACAGAACTCGGAAAACTAGACGGAACGTTGGCAATGGCGGACACCGGCGTTCAAGAAAAGTCCCACCGCCTATACGTCACTGACAGGAACTCGAAGTTATCATTCCTAGTCGACACTGGAGCAAACATATCCGTGCTACCGAGAACAAAGGGACAAATACCTAAACCGCTACCTTTCCAGCTATACGCAGCGAACAACACAACTATAGCTACGTATGGCGAGAAAACATTAACACTCGATTTAAATCTTCGTCGCCCGTACTTGTGGAAATTCATCGTAGCTGACGTCACCAAACCCATACTGGGAGCCGATTTTCTCAATCATCACCAACTTATCGTCGATCTGAAAAACCGAAGATTAATCGACGGTGTGACTAGCCTAAAGGTCAACGCCCCGCTACGACTATCGGACGTACCTACCGTACGCAGCATAGACATCACGCAGTCATACCACGACATATTAGCACAATATCCCGGCATAACAAGACTAACATCGATGCAACTAAGCTCCGATATCAACGTGCAACATTACATCGAAACAACAGGACCACCGAATGGGCTTGCAAATATTCGACAATTTTGCAATTCGAATATTCGATATTTTTTTGGGGCATATTCGAATAATTCGAATATTGTTCGAATATTAAATAAAAAAATTAAGTTTTATAGAAATCATGTTCTTTAATTTCTAAATAGTCTTTATTCCCTAAATCAAAATAATACTATTTAAAAACTATGTTTTCCACATTATCAGATTTTTTAAAGAAGTCGTCAATCAATTTAACTTTCTTCTTCTTTGGCTCATTTTCCTGTAGGTTCGTGTGTGGGCCCGATGTCCCTGGCGCCGAAAGTTCATCAACAGTAACCCTAGTACTCTCAACAGGGTGAAGTTTCATATGGTTATGCAGACATGTAGTTGTGTTTCGGCATTTAATCACTTTCTTGCACTTTTTACATTGAGCATGAACTCCATCTGAAGTTCTCAAAAAAAAGTTCCACACTGACGACTTATCTCGCGTACCTTTGGTGTACTCTTTAAATTCTAATTTGTTTTGTAGTTGCTCCATGTTTTAATGTTTAATCGAATACCTGAAATGTCGAAAAATTAACCGTGTCAAACAACACACACTTCATAGTGTTTTTAAAAATCTTAAAAGAACACAAATGAGAAGTAACCGAGTTCACAAAATAAAAGCTTTAGCTAAATTAATTAGTAAAAATATTGATAGCATAATTTCAGGACATACATACATACAGGTGAAGTTAAATAAAAGCTTTTGAAAGCTGCATTTTTGAGGTTAGAACACAACAAATGCACAATGGCGAACCACCCCCATCCGCCGCCCTGCCCGGACCGCGCGCCGGCCGCATCTTCCGAATGTTCCCGATCGTTGCCGAATCCTGTAGTAAGTTAACACTCATAACGCCCGCGCGTCGAACGACGTTTATCGTTGACCTTGTTTGGACGGCGTGCAAGAACGTTGAATTTTGTGTGCACATCAGATTGTTGAGTTTTGTTTTCTAGGAATCGGTCGAATTTTCGAATATCGTAAAATTTCTATTCGAATATTTGAAACAGTTGATTATTCGAATAATTCGAATATTCGAATGTTCGAATGCAAGCCCACCGATACATAGCCGAGCTCGACCGATCCCACCACACCGTTTCGAAATAGTGAAGAAAGAATTCGAAAATATGATCGAACAAGGATTGTGCAGACCTAGCAAGAGCCCATGGTGAATGGTCATCACCTCTACACATCGTTCCCAAGAAGAATGGCGATATTAGAGTTTGTGGTGACTATCGCCGACTCAATTCCATC
Source organism: Charanyca ferruginea (assembly GCA_947361185.1). Lineage (NCBI taxonomy): Eukaryota > Metazoa > Arthropoda > Insecta > Lepidoptera > Noctuidae > Charanyca > Charanyca ferruginea. The sequence goes on along the minus strand of OX376063.1, from coordinate 77,760 downwards.
ACTATACCAGATCGCTATCCTGTTCCACGCATCAAAGATTTCACTCATCACCTATCAGGAAAAACTATCTTCTCAACAATTGATCTCAACCGCGCCTACCAACAACTGAGCGTAAGAGAAGAAGACATCCAGAAGACAGCCATTATAACTCCAATGGGATTATTTGAATTCCCACGTATGTGCCCAGGTTTGAAACATCAACTAGGTACCTACCCTACCTACCTACCAATCCTACCATCAATGAAGGATCACGACGAAGACCATACCTACTCGCCGTGTTATATATATATTATAGACTATAATATATATATAACACGGCGAGTCACAGCCACAGTCGAGGTCGAGGCTCGCGCTCGTTGAATATAATCCGTACTATAAATTATAGTACGGATTATATTCAACGAGCGCGAGCCTCGACCTCGACTGTGGCTTGAACACTGTACGCCCAACCACACGCACAGGCAAGTTGAGGCAAGTACGCGCAGGCCGGGCTCGCGCAGGCAAAATTTCAAGCAAGTCGAAAACTGCGCAAGCCACGCTGTGGGGTTGGCGCGCGGTACAGTTTTACCAACCACACGCTCCGTGTTCCGTGTACAAGCCGGCCTGCGCAGGCAAAACTGTGGTGAAGCTTGTGCGTGTGGTAGGTAGGCCCACTAGACATTCGACGCTACGTATAAGGCTCACAGCAGTATGATTCTCTAAGTAATCCAGCCTCTAGATCGCGGCTGCGAGCAGCGACGAGTTACAATTTTGATACATTAACATTTGCTTACGCGGCGCTAGCGCCACGTGAATTAACAGCTTTTGGTGGAACTACTCAAGGTTGAAATACTTGACACTTTTGATAGTTCATATATATGAAAAACGACATTCGCTAAGCAAAACCAGCCTGACCTTTGTCGGTCGCCAGCGACCACAGCCACGACTTTACTTGTCAAAATCAAAAGCTTATATTTTGCACACGAAACGCCAAAGAATTTAATTATAATAAAATAATAATACACTCGGCGTCACAAAAATCGCACCTTTTCGAAAATAAGTTTAAAACATGTCCCGCCAGTAACGAATACATTAAACCCAATTAATATTGGTATCAATTAAAAGTATGTTTAACGACCTTTAAATTAACAACAGTTAGAATTCCTAAACACAACAGATCTCATTAGCACGTAACGTTAAAAAAAATGTTGTCAAAATACGCATTACAACGGCCACTAATTGCACCTCCCTACAAGGGTATAAAACGGGCGACCCGGGTTAAATGTGGGTCTCGATCTCAAACTCCCGACCATCCGTCAGTTCATGAAGCGCGCTTGCAAGCGCTTCTTCGATCAAGCGGAGAAACACCGCAACCCGCTCGTCGTAGCGGCCGCCCGATATACCCCTTCCCGTATTAGCAGGACCCGACGTCCACGTCATACCCTGTCCGATCCAGATGACGCTATTACCCTCCTTCAAGAAAGAAATAGGGCCACTAGCACATTAGTCAAACACAGACACAAATTACCGTCATTCCGACCTCGCCGCCGAGGTCCCTCGCGACGACCCCGTAACGCCCCCCCCCCCCGACCCTTGCTAGCGCCAGCCCGCGTCGCTGTGCCCTTAGCTTTAAAATAGCCCCTAATTAATGGAGACCCGATCCAGCCTGTCCCTTTGCTGCCCTCTCTCAGTGGCGACCTAAGCCGAGGCTCGTACCCCACAGGGGGTGCCCTTAGCGTAGTCACTTAGTTTATAAGTTTTTGCCCTGGCTGGAGGCCCTAAAAGTCACTTTTAAGGCACCACAGGATTGTCCGGTTAAGCAGTAACCAACCCTCAGGTTGAACTGCGAGATGCCATACAGAAAAAAAAAAAAAAAAATAAATAAATAAATGTGGGTCATTCGCTATTCAACCTTTGAAGTGAACACACGTGAACAGCTACAGCAAGAAAAATACCCCAGAAGATGGATACCACTGCAGATGAAGCCGCTCAAGTCATTGCACTACTGCAATCAGGGATGCGGCAATGTGATGTTGCTCGGCAACTGAACTTGAGTCGTTTTGCCGTTCGACGAGTGTTCCAACGTTTCCAAGAGACTGGTGGCTATATCCGAAGACGTGGATCTGGAAGACAACGGTGCACATCCGAAAGAGACGATCGCTTCATTGTTTCGACGTCTTTACGTAATCGGTTCTCCAATGCTGTTGAGCTGCAACAACAACTGCGATCAGCTCGCAGAACTTCTGTAAGCGTCTCCACGATTAGAAGAAGAATGCGGGAGAAGAAAATTGCAGCTCATAGGGCTGCTACAGGGCCCAAATTGACTGCACAGCATAGGAGAGACCGGTTGCAATTTGCCCGTGACCATGTGGATTGGACAATAGACCAATGGAGGGCTGTGCTCTTCTCGGATGAGACGAGGGTGTGTCTTTTCTGCAACGACAGGCGTCGAAGAGTGTATAGGAGGCAAGGGGAACGATTCGCACAAGCCTGTATTCAAGAGACAGTGGAATACGGGGGTGGCTCGTGCATGTTCTGGGGCGGCATGTCAATCGACGGTAAAACGAACCTTGTGTGTGTTTCTCGGACTGGAAGTGCTCGCGGGCAAGGGTCGCTGACTGCTGCTCGGTACATAACAGAGATCTTAGAGGAGCAGGTTGTCCCTTATGCGGGTTTTGTTGGCAGTGGGTTCACGTTAATGCACGATAACGCCCGTTGTCACACCGCTTTAATTGTAAGAGACTACCTGCAAGAAGTTGGCATCCCTGTTATGCGCTGGCCGGCGCGAAGTCAAAGTCAAAGTCAAAGTCAAAGTCAAATCATTTATTTCAATTAGACCATTATAAGGCACTTTTGAACGTCAAATGAGAAAAAAAAAAATTGATTCTAGGTGCCCATTCCAAAAGGTAGTTTTGTATGGAGAAGAATGGGCAAGAAACTCCATACTTACTCTTTTAAAAACGATGTTAACAATATTTGCATTTACAGGAATTATATAATTATACGTGAATACGATGTACCTTGCATAAAAACACTAGGTATTTGAAAGTGTGTACAAAGTATCACAGATTAAGGAATGACAGACTAAGTTATATGTACATAGATACACAGTGTTCACATATTACATATTACAATTAATGTTGAAACAGTAGACGACCACTCCTTATATTTTAACAAACAATGAATCAGTATGTGAGCCTGAGCAGTGTATAAAAAAAGAGTCAAATATATATATGTACATATTTATACTAAGTATGAAATTAGGTATTTTAAATTAGCAATCGGTTCGATTTTGTCTAGACTGTCGATCGTCCTATGGAGCTAGACCAGCATGTTTCCAAGCATTCTTATCTTGAATATAGTCCTCTAGATTATAATAAGGTTTTTTACAGAGTGTACTTTTAATATATGATTTAAATTTTGTTTCACTTAGTTGTAATATATCACTAGGAATTTTGTTGTAGCACTTAACACAGACCTGAACCCTATTGAGCACCTTTGGGATTAACTGAAACGGCGAGTACGGGCACGAAATCCTGCCCCTACCACTCTCCAAGACCTTCAAGATGCCGTCGTTGCAGAATGGGACAACATTCCACAAGAGACTGTTGTCACATTAATAAGGTCCATGAGAGAACGCATGGAAGCAGTCATCAGGGCTAGGGGGGGTAACACTAGGTTTTAAGTTAGTTTTAAGGACTTTGTTGTAATTTTTGCTGATAAAATAAAATTTAACTTTTTAATCATTTGCATTAGCTTGCTTTTTTTTATTCCCTGGTAAACAAAAAACCAAATCCATTGATTTATTCTGAAATTTAAATAAATTGCCTTTCCAATTATACCTTATAGTCATATGTATACCATTGATTAATAGGGTTAAAATGACTTTGAAGGGAATTCTTAAAGAGGTGCGATTTTTGTGACGCCGAGTGTATAATGGCTGCCCGTGTGTTGTGCATAATTAATTTATTAAAAGAAGCCAAAAAGTCGGACGACTTACAAAACCGTCGTCAAGCTCGCGAATTCCGAGAATTTAGAACAATTTCCCCATTATTTTCTATAGAAAATAACCCTTTGGAACAGCCAAGTTTCAATTTTTCATGTAAATGACGTTTAAAAGTGCCTTAAATGGTCTATAAAATGAAATAAATAATTATTATATTAACTGAATTGTATTGTATTAATTTGACTTTGACGAATAAATTTGTTAAACCTGTAAATCATTATGCTGTAAATCATTATATTATACTAGCGACCCGACCCAGCTTCGCATGCGCCTATAGCCTTCCTCGATAAATGGACTATCCAACACATAAATATTTTTTCAATTCGAATCAGTAGATCCTGAGATTAGCGTGTTCAAGCAAACAAACAAACTCTTCAGCTTTATAATATTAGTATAGATTATTTTCAAATTATATTTAATAATAATAATAATAAATAAAATAATACTAATGTTTTTATTGATGTGAAACATCCATAGCCGCACGTAAAACCGATTTCTGGCGTGGCGACGCATGCCGTGGCGACGCGTCGCCACGCTATATGATGGTATACCTATATATACAGTCTATATGCAGTAGTGTGTACGGTGTGGCGACGTGTCGCCATGCGCAATCGACTGTGCGATTACCGAAGTCACTGATTAAACGAATTAAGTAGTCACGATATGAAATAAATTCGTAAATTTTTGTATTTAATGAAAATAAATGTTTATTCAATAAATAGTCATCGTTATCTGGAAAAAAAATCGTAATATTTTATTTTATCATATGACATAATTTAGTTCCTATCACAATCTGTTCTTTTCTGCATATTACTTTTACAAAATAATGTCGATGTTTCACATCTGCCAGGCGTCCCGTGACGGCTCATTTTATTTTATATTTAAAAACGAAACACACAAAAGCACAAATCATTAGCGTAAATTTCTGTCTATTAGTAGTAGACGAACCTGTTCAGTCAGAGCTTGCAAAGCGTCGACCAGGGTCTATACTTCGTGCACGCATCATCTCTCAAGTCCACTCTGCGTTCTTCAATGGCGATAAACCTTTCGGTCAAACTAGCAATTTGAGAATAAATTACGCTGAGCTTGGGAGTGTACGCAGCGAATGTTTTATTTCCGTTCACTGGGCGTACGTTGTAACAATCGCCGCCGCGCTTGTTTGTATCCAACGGCGCCGGCGGTGGCGAGTAGCTCAAAAAACAATCAAATACATGGAACATTATTACGATATTGATAAAATAGCAGTCTCAGCTGTCTGGTTAATTGCCGGTTGTACAGTATCGGCCAGCAATGAGTAACATTTATTCTAAAGGTTTTAGCTTATTTATCAATGTAATCAGCAAAATATATCTTCTTATATATAAAATTCTCGTGTCACAATGTTCGTTCCCGTACTCCTCCGAAACGGCTTGACCGATTCTGATGAAATTTTGTGTACACAAAATTTCATCAGAATCGGTCAAGCCGGTCGGTCGGTCGGTCGGTCATATTGGGTAGGTCTGAGAATCGGCCAATATCTAAATGTTAAGGGTTAGGGTAGGGTAGGTGTAGGGCAGGTGTAGGGTAGGTGTAGGGTAGGTGTAGGGTAGGTGTAGGGTAGGTGTAGGGTAGGTGTAGGGTAGGTGTAGGGTAGGTGTAGGGTAGGTGTAGGGTAGGTGTAGGGTAGGTGTAGGGTAGGTGTAGGGTAGGTGTAGGGTAGGTGTAGGGTAGGTGTAAGTAAATAGGCAGGTAAGTAGGTAGATCGGGACAGGACAACGTCTGTCGGGTCAGCTAGTTATGTACCTATAATAATTCAGATTTATCTCAGATACATTAGACAGTTGACTTTTTAGATGTATGATTTACTTTTAATCTATGGAAACTCCAAAGAGTTTCCAGTCATACGATAGGTGTATTATAATCAAATGTCGTAATCGAAGACAATATAAAAAAACAAGACAAGTGCCAGTCGGACTCCCCCACCGAGGGTTCCGTAGGTACATATTTGTAGGTAGGTACATATCTATACTTCCATACTAATCCATACCTACTATCCATACTTTAATCCATACTTCCATACTTTAATATTATTATATATGATTTTTAACATTACATTTTTAATGGGCATTGTATTAAAACAACACAGAGCTTTACCCTACAGCACTCAAAATACTAGTAAAAGACGTAAAGATATAGTCTGTCCACAAAAACCAACAAAACATGCATTTATATCCAAATTTTATCTGTTCCTCGGTCCTCTCCTTTATAATAGACTAAACGCGAAAGCAAACATCTATTCCGTGAACTACACAAATTGTAAGCTAATTCTCAAGGATGCTCTCCAAAGTATGTCCTATGAAGATACAGAGAATTTACTAATTGTGATGAAGTAAATATTACTAACATTTAATTTATATTGTATTTAATATAGAAATATTAGTTACTACATTAGTTAAGCTACTCAGCTATTTGTCTACTGTACATTTTTCTTTTTGTTTGATTTTGTGATTATTTATTAATTTTATAAAATTACTTTAGCTCTTCTCGCCTGAAACACAGGATTACCTAGTTCAGGCACGGACATCTTAGTATTATAATTTACATTTAAGCAATCTGTACTTGTTATGCCTTGTAATTTTTTTGAATAAATATTATTATTATTATTCACATTCATTTATTTTATATACATATTAAATTACATTTTTAAATATTCATATAAAAACAAAAACATTTAAAAATATAAAAAAATAGTACCTCACCGGTATCGGGAACAGGGTCCAAGCTACCGGCGGTCAGGGCTCCAGAGAGAGAAACCTCCTGACAATGCGGGCCGTGTCCAGAAGTACTGCCTTCTGAATCAATCCCTTGATCCAGCCGTCTAACGAGAGCCTCCTTAGATGTTGGTCGAGGCTCTTGGCAATTAAGCCATTGGCTGTAACAATTATCGGCACAATGATCGCTGAGTCCACATTCCACATGTCGACAACCTCATGGGCCAAGTCAAGATACTTTATCTGCTTGTCTTTCTCGGCCTTCATGAGGTTCTCGTCATGAGGAACAGCTATGTCAATAATCATTGCGCGCCTCTCCAATCGATCCACCACCACTATATCAGGCTTATTGGCTACAATAGTCCTGTCAGTGATGATGGATCGATCCCAGTACAATGTGACATTGCCATTTTCAAGAACTGGATCGGGCACATACCTATAGTATGGAACTTCTGATTCCACGAGGTTGTAATTCAGAGCAAGTTGCTGATGGATAATCCTGGCCACAAGGTTGTGCCTGTGCAAGTATCCTTCGTTAGCAAGACGAGAACATCCAGAGATAATATGACGAATTGATTCACCCGGCCGGTGACATGCCCGACAAATGTCAACCGTGCCATCCTTCATAATAAATCTCCGGTAATTATTCGTCAAAATAACTTCGTCCATAATTGCACACACAAAACCTTCGGTTTCTCCAAATAGATCACCGAATCGTAGCCAGGATACGGACGCTATGAAATCCACATCGGGCCCGTGTAGGGCCCGGAAAAAGCGTCCGTGAAGCTCCTTACTCTTCCAAACCTCCTCGCGATCATTAGTCTCAAGCACTACAGGCTTGCACCAGTTCTCTTTAGCCAAGGAGAGCGGGGTGAGGCCTTTGTCCACTGCAACTACATCTCGGTGCATCCCCACGTCGGCTCCTAGGAAATATTCCCTGAGACTGTATATCTCACGGTTGTGCAGAGTCTTAGCATTTAAGAAGCCACGACCTCCGCACTTCCGCGGGATATACAGTCTCATTACCGATGACCGTGGGTGATGCATCCGATACGCTGTCAACAATGTACGGACTCTCCTATCCAGGGCATCGAGTTCCGTTTGAGTCCATTTGAGTATGCCGAAAGAGTACATCAAGACCGGCATGACCCACCCGTTGAAGGCGCGCACCTTATTTCCGCCTGACAAAAGACTATTTAATACTTTCTTCAGGCGGCCAAAGAAGCGCTCCTTCAACGATTGCTTCATGTCAGCAGCATTGATGCCCAACGCTTCCGCCATACCCAAATATTTGTAGGTCTCAATTGAAGAGAGGGATCTAAGGTTTATGGAATCCGAAAGCTGAACTCCCTCAGATTCCACAATCTCCCCTCGCTTGACATGCATGACCGCACATTTGTCCACGCCAAATTCCATCCTGATGGCGCTACTGAAAGTTTATGTTACTTTCAGTAGCTCCATCAGCTGTGAACTGTTGGTGGCAAAGAGTTTTAGGTCATCCATGTAAAGGAGGTGAGATATTACCTGACCTCCTCTCTTCAATCTATAGCCTAGACTTGAATTCTCCAGCAGTGTGCTTAGAGGATTCAAGGCTAAGCAGAACCAAAGTGGACTTAAACTGTCACCCTGAAATATACCCCGCTCAATCCTTATCGGTTCACTATTCCTCTGGATGTGTCGACATCCTGGATAGCGAAGGACCGTCCTCCACTGCCCCATACACGACATCAGGAAGGTGCGCAGAGTGGTATCTATCTTGTACAACTCTAGCACCCTCATGAGCCATGTATGCGGCACAGAGTCATAGGCCTTCTTGTAATCTATCCAACATGTCGACAGATTTTTTCGGGATCGGCGAACCTGTTGACTGATGGCCATGTCAATCAGGAGCAGCTCCTTAGTACCGCGGGACCCATTCCTACATCCATTTTGAGAGGGAGACATGATACCGTTACTGTCTATGTGTTGGTTAATTTTCGCTCTCAAAATAGATGTAAAAACTTTATAGACCGTCGGCAAACATGTGATCGGTCTATAATTTTTAGGCTCCGCAGTACTACCTGATTTATGGAGCAGGTGGGTTATTCCTGTCGTCAAGAACTGGGGCAACGATCCTGATTCCAAGGCTGACTGGAACAGAGACGCTAAACAAACGTGCGACCTTCTAAACCATTTTATCCAGAAGTTGTGCAGCCCGTCCGGCCCTGGAGACTTCCAATTAGGCAATGGACGGACTGCACGAGCTACATCATGGGGGCTGATAATGATTGCCCCCATTTCTGGTATCGGGTCGCACGCTCGTTCGACTTCCAGAGTCCAATCACCCTCAGTGTGACTGACAGGCACCGACCAGATGTTGCGCCAGAACAAACACATGGCGTCATCATCCGGCAGGTGCGTATCAGTGACACTTTGAATCGGTCGCTCCCAAGTCCTATAAACCCACCTTTCATCGCTCTGGAATGTGCGATTCTGAGTGTATCGTTCCACCCGCCGCTTATACCTTCGAATACGGTTTGCCCATGCATACACCTTCTGCTTCAGGAAGTCGATGCGCTCTGTGACCCAGGGCATATAGTCTCGAGGACTGATATCAGTCCCCGAGAATGCCCGCCTCACAAAGCGCATCACTCTAGGGCGAGTATTGCCCTCCCTAAAGCAAATAAGTTTGCCGATGAGCACTCTGGCCTCACTAATACGCCGCTCAATTCTGCACTGCCACGCCGGTACGGCAGGTTTTGGTCGTGTAGCTCTATCATCACTAGGAAATTTTACGTGAGTCACACGACATGCCGCAACAGCTGCGCAGTACAAAATGGAATGCGCATCAGTGAGGTCTTCGCAACCATCAAAATAATTTGATAATTGCGAATCCAGAGCACACACCAGCACCCTATTTTTTTTATGCATGGGCAAACGAGGTAAACGTGGTCTAAGCTCAGGCGGAATGAATCGATATTCTCGAATCGCACCCTCCAAAGCGCTCCTCAATTCATCATTGCACTGGGTACTTACTTGTGTAACCATGTCATCACTCCCATCAGTAATATGGCTACGTGTTGCGGTCGGCTGTGGTTGTGCCACTTTCACAATCTGCGGCAGGGGAGCAGTAACATGGTTTCTCTGCATTTCAATTCGGAGGCGATCAAGTACAATGTCATCCAACATACGATTGCGCTGGATGACCCGCACCTGATCCGATAATCGTTGTGCCGAAACGTTGACAGCTGGCTCAAGCACCTGAAACAGAGAGAGCATCCGAACACGGTACGCGGTCAGATTACTTCCCCCCTCTGTAGCCCCATAGTATGCGCGCATGACATTTTCATTGATGGCTTGTGTCCATCTCATGCGCTGCACACTTCCGCCGGGAGCTGGGACCCTATCAGAGGCCGGTGGGCCTCGCGGTCCTAAACCATCCGGCGGCCGGCGTCCTCCCCGTCGACGAGCTGGTGGTAGCGTCGTAGGCGGAGAGAAATATTCGTCGCTCGAGCTCGACGCAACTGCCGAGGCCGGTATCACAGCACTCACGGTGGGACTGGGTTCCGGCGGCGGCAAGGCGGAGCTGAGCAACGGGTCCGGAGGTGGTGGGCGTGCTCTGCGTGCTGCTGCTCGCGTCAACATTTTCTTCGTCACATTATATTTACATTTGGCTGATTTTCGCTTCTATTGTTCGTTTCGTGTTTTGTTGTGTGAATGTTTCTATGACAGATGTCATGATGATATTATATTTTTCAGGATTGTTTTTTGATCTATTGCCGCTATGTCTTTGATTTTTATTTAAAGAAGATTGAATAAGTGGCCAAAACAAGTACTTGGGTGATATTTTTCCAATGATTTTCATGTAATTTGTATAATTTTATTAATTTAAAACGAAAATTGTAAAAATTTAAGTGTGACGTCTAGAGTTGCCAGCAGTTTATTATTATCTCTGTCTGTACACTTTCACGATGAAACGGCAGAACCGATTTTGATGAAATTTGGCATGAAGATAGCTTTAACCGAAGGACATAGGCAACTTTTTAATCAGCGACTTCGTCTGCATCCACTATAACCTACATTCACGCCGACGAAGTCGCGGTCAAAAGTTAGTTATAAATAGAGACTATATTTTTTATGATTTAATTGCACTTATCCCTAAATTTGTAGTATACGACGATATTACTAGCCAAATTTCATTTCAACGGGAAGTACCTACCCTATAAATTTTGATTCCCTTGTTAGTGTCGAAATATACGTTTTTTACGGCATAGACGGCCGTATCTTTTTTTCAAGTTAACATAGAAGGTTGATTTTTTTTACAGCTTCAAGGGACCGTAGACTTAAGTATATGGTTTTAATTTCAACTCGATACCTCCACGCGTTCTCGAGATAAAGGGTCTTGACAGACAGACGGACAACAAAGTTTTGTCCTTTTGAGAAACGGAACCCTAAAAATACCATAAACATAGAATGTAGAACATATACTATATCGATGACCATAAACAAATGTAGAACTTTTATCAGAAATAGGTGTTATGAAGTTTGATTATGATAAAAGAGTTTTACTTACGAAGTTTTGAACATTATTTTTTCAAATTACCTACTAGAAAGTAAGCGAAGGCATGATGATATTCTGCCACATAAACCAAAATTAATAATTAAATTGATTCGACTGTCTTAATTTGCCTAAAACTGAAAGTATTTTATTTATAGAACCATGTTATGCATGAAAAACTTTTACTATCGCCGTAATTGAAATAATGTGAATGAAATAATAATTGAAATTATATTTAAGGTGAATGAAACATGACAAACGTCGAGTAAACACTGAGTATATTTGGTGTATTGATACATCTTATATGCTCTTACACAAGTAGAATATAATATACTTACGTACTACATCACAATATGTGCTCATATCAAATTTTTATTACCTATTTATTTATTTATTTCTCTGTCTTACTCTTATAAATGCGCTTAAAAGAAAGTCAAAGCATTTATTTCAATTAAACCATTTACAGGCACTTTTCAGTCAGTCGGTCAGTTAGTCAGAAAGTTGAAGCTAGTTGCTCGTTCCAAAACGTAGGTAGGTCTCTATGGAGAAGAACGAGCAAGAAACTCCACGGACACTCTTTTAAAATCAGGTTTTAACAAAATACTGCTTACATTATTCTTGTTGCGTCTATATGTGAAAACAATGAAGGTAATCTAGAAATACAAAACATAAAAAATAATCAAGATAAAAACCATGGCAGTTAAGAGTTGACCAATCTCTACTGACAGCGCCCGTTCACGAACATGACGCGTGAATCAGCACCATTCAGCTCAACCATTTTAGAGGGAGCCGAATGACCTAACACACGCGCCACCACCAGCGAGACATTTGAGTGAGCATGACAATTCTCTCAACCGCCATGCTCATTTAAGTCAAACACATTATAATTTACTTAAAATATGGCTCCATGGTACTCACATTTACAAAATTGAAATAATGCTGCTAAATTATACAAAACTAAGGTTTCCAATGTTTCTAAAATGTCGAAAAAGTAATTAAAATATATATTTGTGTATAATAATAACGATACTCGTTACTCATGTCAATAAAAAAAAAAAAGGGGTAGGAAACAACATTCCTCCAATTAGGATATTCCCTAAACTGCCTGTGGAGCAGGACCAGCATTTAGCCAAGCATTTTTATCATTGATGTAGTCTTCTAATTTATAATATGCTTGTCTACACAGTGTGCGTTTAATACATGTTTTAAATTGTCTTTCATTTAGTTGTAGAATATCAAGAGGTATTTTATTATAAAATTTTACACAGTACCCCATAAAAGAAGTATGAACTTTTGACAATCTGAATCTTGGCTGATCTAATTTGTTCCTATTTCTAGTATAAACACTATGTCTGTCACTTATTTTATTAAAAAGATGAAGGTTTTTTCGAACATGCATAATGTTTTCACATATGTATTGACAAGGTACCGTCAAGATGTTAATCTGTTTAAACAATTCTCTTAGAGACTCGCGACTGCTGAGATTATAGATGGCTCTGACAGCCCGCTTATATAAGATAATTGCTAACAAATTTGCTAAAATTTCAAGTATCAGTTTGCCTGCATTTATATCCTCGGTCCACGGCACTGAAAAATTAATCAGGAATGTTTTAGCTCCTACACTGGTTGATTTTGATGTGCCGTGCTTCGCCGAGGCCATGGACGCCTGGAAACTTGCTTGCCCGAGCACTGATTTACCCGACAATCCATCTTCTCAGAGGCGGTGGGATGAGCCGCTCTGCAGGTTAGTACAGAATAATTTACTTTCCACTTCTTCTAATTCTGCTGAGCGAGCGCGTCTGCTGGCTGTGGGTAAATGGGAGTCGGGTCTTTGGCTTCTGGCACTTCCGTCGTCAAACGTAGGTACTATGTTTGACGACACTACTTTTCGCCTCGCTGCTTCCTTACGTTTAGGAGCATCTTGTTGTTCTCCTCATCGCTGTCGCTGTGGGGAAGCTGTCAACTGCCTCGGACACCACGGCCTATCGTGCAACCGGAGTGCAGGTCGCATAGCGCGGCACGCGAATATAAATGACATCATTCGTCGTGCTCTCGTCGCCGTCGGCGTTCCAGCAGTTTTGGAGCCCAACGGCTTGGCACGCGACGATGGCAAGAGACCGGACGGCATGTCATTATTTCCTTGGAAGTTGGGTAGGCCTTTAGTGTGGGACGCTACGTGCGTCGATACTCTTGCGCCATCCCATCTTCCTAGCTCAGCGTGCTGTGCTGGTGCTGCTGCTGCGGCTGCAGAAAACCTCAAACGGCGAAAGTATAGTCACCTTGGTGATAACCTTATTTTCGAGCCGTTTGGGGTTGAAACCCTCGGGTCGTGGGGTCCGAGTGCTCATCTCCTTTTTAAGGAAATTTCCAAAAGGTTAGTTGACACTTCTCGTGATCCAAGAGCTGGTTTTTACTTTGGGCAGAGGTTAAGCATTGCCATCCAACGGGGCAATGCAGTCAGTCTCTTGGGCACATTCCCAGATGACGGCGATGTGGAGGAATTTTTTGATGCCTTATTGTATTAGTTTATTTTTGGTTTAATAGTTATAGGTTTTTCTTTTTTTAATTGTACGTGTAAATATTTTAAACCAGTATTTAAATAAAAATTAATTATGATATTTAAAAAAAAAAAAAAAAAAAAAAAAAAAAAAAAAAAAAAAAAAAAAAAATTGCTAACATCTGTAACTTATTATTGGTTTCGGGAGCTTGAGGGCTGCTTCGGGCGGCTTCGGGTGCCTGAGGGCTGCTTTGGGCGGCTTCGGGCGCCTGAGGGCAGATTCGGGCAGCTTCGGGCGCCTGAGAGCGGCTTCGGGCGCCTGAGAGCTGCTTCGGGCGGTTTAGGGCGCCTGAGGGCTGCTTCGGGCGCCTGAGGGCTACTTTGGACAGCTTCAGGCGCCTGAGAGCTACTTAGGGTGGCTTTGGGTGCCTGAGTGCTGCTTTGGGTGGATTCGGGCGCCTGAGAGCTGCTTCGGCAGTCGTAAGCATAGCTAAGGACGCCGAGGCTGGTTTCGGGTAGCTTCGGCAAAACTAAGAATAGTCGCATAGCAGTCGTAACGTTACGTGAAATCAGTTGTGCGCGTGTATTTATAATGGTGGATTGGGATTTAGTTCTCATTGTTTATCTTGCTGAAGAAGAATAGTTATTTGGTTCCATGCATTCTGTTTCATTTGTTGATCACTGTAGTGTCGCGATGATATGTCATACAGACATTTGTGAGCTTGCACAAGAATAATGAACTTTTCTTCTGTCATCGTCAAATAAAACGAACCTATACGTGTAATTAATGAGGCTGTTGCCTTTTATTTTCCTCTTTGGGTGTTGCCAAGCTAATGGGCACGCGCGCGGTTAACGTTATGAATCTGTTCTGCGAAGTGTCTGCCACGAAACTGCCACCCGAGCTACCCAAAGACAGCTTACGACTGCCTCGGCAGTCGTAAGCTGTCTTGCAGTCCAAAGCCGCTCGAAGCAGCTCCCAGCCGCCCGAAGCAGCTCTCAGGCGCCCGAAGCCGCCCCAAAGCCGCCGTAAGGCGCTCGACCTGTACCGAGCCACACCGATGCCCACCGGTATTGGGCGCCGCACCTAATTCACATTTCTTATTTTGATTACGCGACTTATTTCAGAATGTCATTGAACTACGACACCATACTTGGTAGTAAGTTGAACTACGACACGATAATAATTCGTAGTGAGACTATAAGTTTCGAGTGTAGTGTAAAGTACGAATAGTAAATAATTTTGTTACTGTAAATATACCCACCGGCCAGCTTCGAATTTTTGATACTTACCCGCTAAGTTTCTTTTTATTTTTTGTTTAGGAGTACAAGAAATATATTGCTATGTGTCGCTAACTGGCTTTATAGGTGGCTCTTTTCTTCCCCTTAACTTGTTATTTCTTTAAATTCAATACTTGTAAAGGTTGATACCTAAGTGATGAGCACTATGTATAATTTAAAATAAAAATGTACAGAGGCCATCACATCAAGATACCCCAATCTGTCAGTTTTTTTTAAATAGGTTTTCAGCTTTATTACAAAAGGTTAAGGTCCATGTTCATTTGAACATGGACCTTATGATTTGGATACTATAATTATGACGGAAACTTTATCTGCAATGGCGAGGTTAGACATTGCTTCAGACTCCTCGGAAGTAATTTTGGTGACAATACACAATAAATCCTATAACGACCAATCGCAGAATTCTTTTAACTTGAATTTAGCTTCAGTTTATATCCCGCCTAACAATAACAACCATACAATGTTGGATGATTTTAACACTTCTTTCCTAAACTAATAGTCAAAAGCCGATGGACAAGTATTTGATTGTTGGAGATTTCAATCTACCTTTCATTTCGTGGACATCCGAAGGATATCATTGGAAATCAAACTCAAACTCCAGTTTATTCGTAGCCACAACAGAATTTGTTAATAGTTTGGATTATATGAATATGTCACAATATAATCTAGCACCGAACTGTTGTGATAATGTCCTCGACCTTGTTATTTCTAATTTCACCTTAGATTGCACCCCTAGTGAATTATTCTTAGTGGATAACGATAAATATCATATTCCTTTGGAATTACACATTCAAAACGATCATTATAAACCTATTTGGTCGGGTCAGCCACAGGTTCTTAAACGGTTTTTTTAGGCAGACTTCAACAAAATCAATACAGAATTATTGAAGGTGGATTGGAGCGAATATATCGGAGATTGTAACGTGGAGGAGGCCGTCGATAAATTATATTTAACATTGTGTTCACTCATAGACTTGCATGTTCCAACTGTAAATGTGACTGGACGTTACCGATACCCTAAATGGTACCCACCTTCATTAATTAGGGTGATCAAAGAAAAATATTTAGTTCATAAAAATGGAAGAAAATAACGAATTGGATTATGCTGAGTTTGCTTTATTAAGAACTAGGGTTTTTCTTCAGGAAGAAGCTCTTAATAACTATACCGCACGATGTAAGAAACAGTTGAAGAGATCTAAAGAATTATGTAAACACCAAGAGAAAATCTTCCGGCTACCCTTGCAATATGAATTATCAAAACGTTACGTATTCCAATGAAGTTGACATTTATAATGCTTTTAACCAGTTTTTTCACAGCGTCTTTAATCTGACTGGTAGCAATAGTTCGAATGTAACTTACAACGATTCACCCTTGTCAGATAATATTCATTCGATTACCGTTGATAATGTTTCCATGAAAAAAATATTTAGGGATTTGGATGTTAGTAAGGGAGCGGGTAGTGACGGGATCCCTACCATATTAATTAAGAAATGCGAATTGGGTTTGATAACTCCTCTTAAAATTATTTTCCAGAAGTCACTGGATGAGGGTACGTTCCCGAGACAGTGGCGGGACGCCCATATTGTTCCTATTCACAAAAAGGGTTCTAAACGTGACGTAACGAATTAAAGGGGTAAGTATTTCAATCTTAAATAACTTTGGAAAGATGCTTGAAAAAATAGTTTACCCCTATTTCATCATTTCAGCCCAAAGACGTCCACTGCTGGACATAGGCCTCCCCATAGGGGGGGGTTTTGCCATAATCGCTACGCTTGGCAGGCGGATTGGCGATCGCAGTATGGTTGTTACAAAGGCACAGAGAACGCTGCTGCCCATTCTCTGGTAAGTCCCTTAGTCGCCTCTTACGACACCCACGGGAAGATATGGGATGATGCTATTCTTTACGTCCGACACCACACGGATTACCCCTATTTATATTTTGCAATTAGTGTATTCCCGCTACACAGCACGGCTTTGTTAAATCACGCGGGGTAAACACAAATCTCCTTGAGTTATCAAACTATTTACTTAAAGGGATTAACCGCAAACGTGCAGGTCGATGTCATTTATACTGATTTCGAAAAAGCCTTCGATCGTGTTGATTTTTCTATCCTGATTCAAAAACTACAATCACTTGGTATAAAATTAAAAATTAAAAAAAACCCCCAACGCAAAACATAAAAGCGATTATGTAAAAAGTCAAAAATAATACCTTTTGTTGAGCCATCAAATGTTTGTTCGTTGAAATGGCGCTATAATGTCGCGGTGGGGTACCGCTTAAGTAAGTCAGTCCCTTAATTTCATTCACTGTCTATTAATTTACCAGCATTTCCGACCAATTTGCTTTGATATTATCAAATTTTTGTTGCTAATCTAGTTGTTAATCTTGTTGCAAATCTAGTTACCATCAGTTCGCTATTTTAGCTATTTAGTTATTGCTTTAAACTTAGCGGTACCCCGCCGCGACATTATAGCGCCATTTCAACGAACAAACATTTGATGGCTCAACAAAAGGTATTATTTTTGACTTTTTACATAATCGCTTTTATGTTTTGCGTTGGGGGTTTTTTTTAATTTTTAATTTAATTTATATTTTAAATTTTGTGTGGTCGCCTATAATAATATGTTTGAAAGCAAAGTAAACATCCGGTATGCGTCTAAGATCCCTACCGCAGCTAACAAAAGAGCTGATAACTTTAAAATTGCTGAACCGATTTTGATGAAACATGTCTAAGAACCATCGCTAGAGAATCTGCTTTTAAATAAAAAAAACCGCATTCAAATCGTTTCACCCGTTAAAGAGCTACAGTGCCACAGACAGACACACAGACACACAGACACGTCAAACTTATAACACCCCTCTTTTTCGTCGGGGGTTAAAAAGTGAACTTACTGAGATGGGTCGATTCCAACCTAAGGAACCGACGTCAAGCGGTGGTCATTGGTAGTCACAGATCAGATTACGTTGAAGTGACGTCAGGGGTACCTCAAGGATCCCTGATGTCCGAGAGGGGAAATCCGACGTTTTGAAGGGGATGAAAATCGAGTTCAAAATTTCTGATACATTGGCACATCCGAAGCGTGTTCAAGAAGTATTGGTCTGAGCAAATGGTGAACATAGGTATTGCAAAATATATTTTAGTTGTGTACCTAGTGTGTCTTGTGTTAAGTTGGGGGAAATTCAACAGTTCAAGTGTGAAAGTGAGAGAGTGTTCTGGTCCGGATGTGTGGGTAACTGTGTTGTGGGTAAACTGGGATTGTATGCACGTTGTTGCGTTTATGTGGGTAAAGTAGGTAAGATAAGGTTACCTACTGTTGTCTAGTAACTCACAAGTCTGCTGTTCATTATTCACTCTAGATCTTAGAAAAATAACCTCTAGGTCTAAGCTAACGACTGCATTACCTACAACCCTGCGGCTACTACAATAGGATAAGAAAATCGTTGTGTACGCTACTTCTACTTTCTACCTGTGCATAGGTACATAAGCATCTTATAATTAACTACCTACCAATAGTTTCCAGATTATCTTTAAATGTTTTGCACACGACTCTAATTAAAAAATCTTTATCTTCGTTTTACGTAGTATCTATATTTTATCAGATAAACGTTTGATTTGAAGCAGAACTAAACCTCGCGCGCTGGAGCGCGACGCCGCCGATGTCTGGGAACTGGCGCGTGGTGTTATGGACTCTTGGCAGTAGTGGCCAAGAACTATTAGCTAATCTGTGGTAGTGGCACTAGGTTTATGATCCTGCGTTTCTTGGCACGTATTTTGACTAAGATTTCAATCATGTTCCCGGTTCTATCGTATACTGGCACACCTAGCTATATTTTTTATTGGTCTGAGGATAGTAGGTATCTACGTGCTAAAGTAACGTCTAATTAACGGGTGGTCCAACCATACCTAATGCACGATGGTAACTGTGTATAACACCTTAACGTCAAGTTTTTTTTCCTTAACTTAATTTGACATTTCTTTGTTTCACTACACAATTGGGCAGCGCGATAAGATTGTTGAAGTCACAATCTTAACGCGCTGCTCAATTGTGTACCTCTCTATGGTTGAATTTGTCAAACACTGTAACAAAGAAATGTCAAATTAAGTTGGGGATATGGACCTGGACGATATGTGGTTCCAACAGGATGGTGCCACTTGCCACCATACCACACAGTCAACAAACAATGGCTCTTTTGCGCGAGAAATTTAATGGCCGTGTTATCTCACGTCGTGGCGATGTTAATTGGCCGCCACGATCATGTGATTTGACACCGTTGGACTTCTTTCTTTGGGGATAATTAAAAGATAAAGTGTACGTCAATAAGCCAAGAACAATTCAAGAGCTAAAGCTTGAGATAATTCGGCACATTAACGACATTGAACCTCAATTAAGTATGTCCCAGAGTCATTGAAAATATGAACCATCGGATAGAGGTATGCCACCGAAGCCGTGGCGATGGCATTTGGCCGTGGCATTTGGCCAATATTTTGTTTGACACGTAATTGTCATAGATCCTTCTATCATAATAAAAAATATTAAGAAAATTGTCTGAAAACTTTTTGTTTTATTTACAATTAACATCTTGCGTTTGGTTGGACCACCCTTGGCCATAGCACCTATGGATTTAATGATAGGTAGGTACCTAAATAAAACAAACCTAGGTAAACGTAATGGAGGTATGTGTTGTATAATCTGCGGGTACCTGTCTGCAGTGTTAACTGGACCTAGGTACTGCTTCGCCTATCGGTCTATGTCAAAGAGCGGATAGTCTTTGCTCTATGTGATGCTCTGACGCGTGATGACCTTGCGAGGCAGCGGACGTAGGTACGTTATTATCGGGACTGTAGGTAGGTACTGGAAAATAATCTTTTAAAACCTTGTGCGAATGATAAAGACAAATTAATAATAAAGACTAAATGAAAAAGCAACTTACATAAATAAGTAAATGAAGTAAAATGACCTATCGGAAACTGCACCGCGCAGTGGTCGCATTCTGCCGCCCGCGGGTTCCAGATCCCCAACTTGAGTATTGAACCTACATGGTTACTGGTTGCGTTGTTGCGTTGTTGCGTTGTTGCGTTGTTGCGCTGTTGTACTGCGGCTGGTGGCCACCGCGCCAACTAAACAATGTCAGGCTAATCATTCAAAGGACAATGCCAGAAATTCTATAAGTAAGAACTTTGCCCCACTCATTAAAAGTGCTTGCAATAATTATGTAGCATCTTGCTGCTTATTTATGTTAACTAAACATTAGTCTTAATGACTGCAGAACTTGCCGTTTCTGTTAAAATAAAAAAACTGTATTTGAATCCATTTTAGCATTGATTTGTATTCCGTAGGTAAGTAATAATAATAATGTTGTTTATTTGCCAACAAAAAAAGTTCTTTACATTTCTTTGTCCCTATTGTTAATGTAGACTATACCTACATTAACAATAAGGTTCACAAAGGAAGCGTTTTGCTAATGAACTTCACACTAGGTCCAGCCTGTCTCGTGGAAACCAGCCAAGAACGCAGGCTAGTTCTAAAGAAAAACAATATATTATAATAAGGTTCTTTAATTATTACAATTGTTTTATTAATTTACATTTTCTGTAAATGGGTGGGGCATCTATCGTGGGGCAGAATCTGGCATTGTCATTTGGAATATTTTCTTATTTCATGGTTTTCTGCTCAGATTATGAAACAAAAAAGCTTTTTACAAAAAAGACAACCGCCTTCAAAAACTAAAAAGTGAAAAATAACTTTAGCACAGAACACACATTGACTTTAGTTTCGAAATTCAGTGCCTTTGTTCTGTTTGTTGTTTTGTATTGCCACCGACTTCCGAAACTAAAGTCAATGTGTGTTCTGTGCTAAAGTTATTTTTCACTTTTTAGTTTTTGAAGGCGGCTGTCTTTTTTGTAAAAAGCTTTTTATTTTCCGCTTTTTAGTACCTCCTTCTCATCCAAATCTATTAAGAAAAGATTGAAAGTTAACTACTACAAAGATTGATGAAACTAAAACGACGTCTATGTAAAATTTTTGGGTATTTGTTGATTTTTCGAAAAGTGCTGAATCAATTTCGATAAAATTTATATGGGACCACCCCTGAAGCATACCCTATCCATAAAAAAAGTATTTTTTAAAATCGGTTTACGTTTGCCGGAGAAATCACGTAACAAATCGCGCACATACTTAATGCATATTTAAGACTTATACGGTTTTCTCATAGATGCCATTGTCAGAACTGGACCAAATTACCACACGGGAAGCACTAGCTTTCAAATAAAAAAAAAACATCAGAATCGGTTCACCCAGTCCAAAGAAATCAGGTAACAAAAAAAAAAAAAAAATACAGACGAATTGATAACTTCCTCCTTTTTTGAAATCGGTTGAAAAGGCAAATAGACCGCGCGGAACACTGAGAGTCTGAGAGTAAAGCCAAAAAAGCTAATAAAAATTTAAAAGCGAATACCTACCTACAACGAGCTTCGTGTTTTAGTACTGACGCGAGTCAGTACCTCAGTACCTATAGCATAAACGCCGCATCATACTTGTAGTATAAGACGATATTACTTGCCATAGTTCTAGAACTATTACATAGTTCTAGGACAACGGGAAGTACCCAATTGATTTTGATTCCCTTGAGAGTGTCGCAATATACGTTTCTTGCAGCATAAACGGCCATATCTTTTTTTCCTTTCCGTTTTTTCCTTTTGAGGTACGGAACCCTAAAAACAAATAAAAATACAATTACCTAGTACAAATTCAAAAGCGAATACAATCACGAGACCAGGGCTTTTCTTGGGCTAAGTATTATTGCCATTCAACGTGGTGGGTGAGGCTGCTAGTCTTTTGGGCACTTGTTCCATTGAGCGCGATGCGGACGAGTTTTTTGATGCCCAGATGCCCAGTAAATCCTTCTTGATTATCATAACATTTTGATGAGTTCTCTTTGCAACGAGGCCTTTTTCGATTTCTCGTTGTACGGAATCATCACAGACTTTGTCAGACTCGGTTTTGTGAATATTTTAGGAATAATCAATATAGAACACATTATACCAACTTAGTACATTTTTAACTATACTAAACGGTAGGTGGTTGATTTTTAGCTCAAAACTAGCACGGTTTGGTGTTAAAAATCTATTAGATGTCACGACTAATACGAATCAATCTTGTTAATATTTTAGTTACCTACCTATTACAGCAGCTGTACTTGAGACGTTCAAAGAAGTAAATCTGTAGGTCTTTTAGAGAAATGAAGAAGAATAAACAATCTTATTTTTGTTTAGGTATACCTAGGATCAAAGATGTCATCTCGCTAATTCGATGTAATGAATCTGAATGAATGAATGAATTTGAATACTACGAAATATGATCAAACGGCCAGTCGTAGGTACTTACTAGTTACTAATCATAATAATAGATCCTGCAAACGTCTCTTCAGATGCTGTTTTGAGATCAGTGACCTCAGTCAAAGCGTTTACTGGATTCCTATATATGACGTTTTGTCTTATTACTTATGTAGAAAGTTAATAATTAGGGGAGAATTTTGTAAAGTCATTTCAAGTTGCTTATGAATTCCTTTGATAACGCAGTGTTCAGGAAGTGGTTGGAGTATGGTATGTTACAGACAGGTACACAAAGGGCATCGGAATGCCGGCAGCGGCGCGTGGTCATGCTCGCACAGTATCGCACGAGATAACCTCCACGGCTGACTGACAAAGATATAGCAGCGCACGATATATGCGGCAGCGCGGCGACGCACGGCACAGTCGACTCACTCGGCTCCACCACGACTCGACCACGACGCGACAGCGCGCTCTACCCGAGCTCGACCACGAGTCACGACGCGACAGCGCGGTCTACCCGAGCTCGACCACGCCGCACGCCCGCGCAGCTGACTGAGCTGACTGAGCTGAGCTACTGAGCTACTGACCGAGCTACTGCAACACACGGTAGGTACGCACGCTGGTTCACATTGGTATCGACACATGCATCTAGCAACGAGGTTAGCAAATATAAACAGAAATATGAAGCAGGTACCGCCCGGGTCTACTTATCAGATATTAAAATATAACATTATGATGGCAATCATAGTGCACTAGTAATACTAGTATCCATTATTTATTTTGTATTAAAGTACTTCACTATAAAATGCGAATGTTGCTGACCGCACCGCGTACGGGGTACATAATGGTACAGTGTGGATTACGAAACGGTGATACCCACAGAAATTTGCCTTATTATTAAGATTTCTGTGGTGATACCATACCACGGATATCGAGGCGTACCAATAAAATAGTCCATTTTAAATGAAATGAATTTTATATGAGATCAAATTTGAGGTATATACACTATCAATAAAAAAAATAATCATCGAAACCAGACTACAAATGAAAAGAGTAATGCGCGGTCAAACATAAAAAAAAGCGGCCAAGTGCGAGTCGGACTCGCCCATGAAGGGTTCCGTAGCAGCAAGTAAGGTAAATGGCGGTTTACGATTTATGACGTATTAAAAAAACGACTATTATTAAAACATCGATCAAAGTTACAATGAACTACAAGAATTTTTATATTATGTTACAGCAGCAAGTACGGAACCCTTCATGGGCGAGTCCGATTCGCACTTGGCCGCTTTTTTTTTTTGAGAATTTTTATCTTGGGATTGTTGGTTAATGATATACACGTACACCCGTATAATGTAGCACCTGAGTAAGTAAGCGGGAACTTGGGGAAAACGTATGTATGTTCTTAAGGATTAAGTTGATTTTTGCGTAACCGCTGTCAGGTATCGAATGACAATCGCTTGGATCAAAGATGACATGAGTATGTGTGCCGTTCGAGGCGCTAGGCACGCTGATTGGACCGATGACGTCTGAGTCTGAATGAAGTGTAACACAGCATTTGTGTTGTTACAGAGTGAGCACGTCGGGCATCATGTCGGGCATCATGTCGGGCATGGCGGCCATGTCGGCTGCGGCGGAGCTGGCGGCGCGCCACGCGGCCGACGCGCACGACCCGCACGACCCGCACGACCCGCACGACCCGCACGACCCGCACGACCCGTGCGCGTCGCACGACCACGCCATGGTGGTCAGTATGCTACTTCATGTAGGCATTTCATTGCACAGCAGGAACATTATATGTATAGTATGAGTGGTCGGTGTTACAGTTCCACTCGTGCGTGTGCACCGAGATCCTGTTCAAAGGCTGGAACACGACCAACGAGCTGCAGCTGTTCGGCTCTGCGCTGGCGATCTTCCTGGCGGCGGTGCTTTACGAGGGGTTCAAGTACTGGCGCGAGGCGCTGGCGACGCCCGTCCCCGCGCTCTCTGACTCGCAGCACAACATCGCCAAGCGAGAGCACGACGCCGGCTCTCCCAGGTGAGGCGACTGCTGCGGTGACAGGTGACAGGTGACAGGTGACAGGCGACAGGTGACAGGTGACGTGTGACGTGTGGTCTGCCGCAGGTGGCGCTCGCGCGTGCACGCGCTGCAGACGGCGCTGCACGCGCTGCAGGCGGCGCTCAGCTACATGCTCATGCTGGTGTTCATGACGTACAACGTGTGGCTGTGCCTGGCCGTGGTGCTGGGGCTCACGCTGGGCTACTTCCTGTTCGGCTGGCGGCGCAGCACGCCCGCCGACCCCAACGAGCACTGCCAGTGACCGGCGAAGGCTCGCACGTGCGTACAGCCGGACGAAGCGTCACTCCAGCCGACGTCTACATCGACTGGTGAACGGGTACACCCTATCCGAGTGTGCGTTATCCAAATTATCATGAAGGCACTGAAAGTGTCTCGGGATCAGTTGTAATATTGTGAATGCAAGGAGGTATAGTTGATAAGTTTTAGATTGCCCTTCCCTTAATATTAAAGTCAAAGTCAAAGCATTTATTTCAATTAAACCATTAACGAGCACTTTTGAATTGTCAAAGAGTCAGTTAGTTAGTCCGAAAAATGAAGCTAGTTGCTCGTTCCAAAACGTAGCGTAGGTCTCTATAGAGAAGAACGCGCAAGAAACTCCACGGACACTCTTTTAAATCAAATTTTTACAAAATACTAATTACATTATTCACGTTGCTTCTATAAGTGAAAACAATGCAGGTAAATACCAATTGACTAATCTCTTCTGTCAGCGCTCGTTCACGAACATGACGCGTTTATCAGTACCATTCAGCTCAACCATTTTGAAGGGAGCCGCATGATCCAACACACGCGCCACCATCAGCGAGATATTTGAGTGAGCATGACAATGCTCTCAATCGCCATGTTAATTTATGTCAAACACATACTTTCTACCTAGTCTTGCCATAAATATTGTCACGAAGAAAAAACATATTTTTTTTGTGCAAATAATATTTATTACTTTTACAGTGTGTTAGTTTATTACATAATTATGAAACAATTTAAAATATAAAAAGCTTATTCGAAGTGGTTTCCATTGGCTGCAATACAGTCCTTTAAACGTTGAGGCCAGTTATCAATAGAAGCACGCACTCTTTCCATGGGAAAATTCTTCACTGCCAATCGTATGGATTGTTCTAGGGACTCCAAATTATCATAGCGTTTAGAGCAAGCCGTACTCTCTAAAACTGACCATAAATCATAATCCAGCGGTTTAAGGTCGGGACTAGACGACGGCCAGTCTTCAGCTCTGATGAAGTCCGAAACGTTCACTTCCAACCAAGACTGCGTGGACCGAGCTTTATGACCCGGCGCCGAGTCTTGTTGGAAGGACCATACTTGGTTATTGAACATGGTGTTGTTAAGGGGCATAGCTACCTTCTCAAGATTGGTATCTTGATACACTTGTGCCGATGTTTTGATACCTTTTTCACAAAAAAATGGCTCAGTCACTCCTTCATAGCTAACACCCCACCAAACCATCACTAAAGTCGGATAATGCCCACGTTGCACTCTGTCGACTAATTGGGAAGCTTCCTTAGAGCTTTGAGCATAAATACGGTCATTTTGTTTGTTAAAATGTTGCTCAATTGTAAAGATTTTCTCATCCGTAAACAATTTTTTTCTGTGACCTCTCTTTGCGTACCGCTTCAGTAGTTGTTTCGATTTTACCACCCTATTCTTTTTTAAATTATCAGTTAAAAAATGACCAGTGCGTCTCTTATAGGCTGCAAGTCCTAAATCATCTTTTAAAATACGCGACATGGTTCTGGGTGCTATCTTCATCTCCCGAGATAAAATCTTTTGCTTTCGGACAGGATTTCTTCGAATTCTTTCCCTTACTGCTTTGACCACCTTTTTCGTACGAACACTACGTGGACGGCCAGATCTTTTTCTGTCACAAACAGAGGAGGTCTCATTGTACCTATTAATAGCCCGGTACTCAAACATTTGACTAATACCAAGCGTATGGAAAGTTTAAAAAATTGCATTTGGCTACATACCAACTTTGTGTAATGCAATCACAGCGATTCGGTTCTCTTTCTCACCCCACTCTATTTTAATATTGAAAAATATTGTACAATGTATTGGCGCCAAAATTAGAAAACTCAATGAACAATCGTATAAAAATGACAGATTCCAAATTCAAATGTAATATCTTTCTTATTTTTAATTGTAACAGTATTTATGGCCAGACTAAGTAAATAGCTCTCCATGGTATTCACATTCACAAAATTGAAATAATGCTGCTAAATTATACAAAACTAAGGTTTCCCATGTTCTATTTGATAGATGAAGTGTTGAGTAAAAATAAACAAATGAATAATAACGATACTCGTTACTCATGTCAATAAAAAAGGGCTAAGAAACATCATCTTACAATTAGGAAATTTCCTAAACTGGCTGTGGAGCAGGACCAGCATTTTTATAATTGATGTAATCTTGTCTACATAGTGTGCGTTTAATACATGTTTTAAATTGGGTTACCTATCATAAGGCCGAGAAATATTTGACCGAATTTCACTTCACCTAAAACTTTTAAACATTTCTCGTTTCGTATTTTTTTACTTCATCGACGTCTGCCACTGTATCGGTTGTCCTATTATCAATTCGCTTTTTTTCGTTGCTCCGACGTTTCATTTGGTCGAAAAAGTTTTTACCGAAGTTACACTTAGCCGAAATAACATTTGTTCGAACATTCGTTATACCACTGTTTTAATTACCATATTTCACCAAACGCCTAGTAGTAAATATGTCTGATATTGAGTCAATGATAACCGGTACTCCAACAAAAAAAAAATTACGTCGTTAAAGAAACGAAAAACAAAAGCTTTTGAAAATTAAAGACAATTTGAGTGAAATAAAATATTTGAAAGAGCTTTCAAAACTAATGTATTTATTACAGTGGCGTTATAGAGAGCTAATTTCATTATTTCCTACTATTTTGTTTAATTAATTATTTAAACGTAATGGCACTTAATAAAACAGGTAGTCCCAGTAGGAAGCTTGCAAACAAAGATAGACACTAAATTACATTCACTACTTTTAACATTCGGTAAAGCGAATCTTATGCATTTAGTTTTCTACTCATTTAATACTAAATTATTAACAGTAAACCAATTATATATCTGTCCGTAGGAATGCGAACAATAAACGCATCGTTTTCATTCTGAGTTTTCATTATAGTACAACACATGACATGTTATGTGAACCACACCTACTCTGGTACAGTCGAACAAGCTTTTTGGTTTACAGGCAAAAATATTCATCTTTCTAATATAATAATAATATTTAATTTATTTGCTTTATATTGAGCATGTAGGTAGTTTACCAGGGATACCTACCTGCCCGAGACAAAAAATGAAATAAGTAAAATAAAATATTGTGGGTGTAGTAGAAAGATGAATATTTTTGCCTGTAAACCAAATATCTTGTTCCAGCGTACATTCAGGATGTTACTGCTGTTATTATGTTAATGACCGCAGGTTTGGGAGTCTTAAAAGACGATTCTAAAACATTTCTCCGACATTCGTTTCCCCGTTGAACGGTTCACCGACAGATCGATTCACTTTTCATTATTCGGCGATAGAACGTTTCAATGACAAACGATTCGCCGACAGAACGATTTATCCGGGGTTTAAAAACACGTATCACATAGCCGGTCATTATACGCATTCTGACTCCCACTCCCATCAAACTAGTTTAAGTAATATTGAGTAGAAATTAATGCTGGGAATGACTATTAGTAGCTCCAAGTTGATAAAATGTGGTGTGCTGCAAGGATCAATACTGGGTCCCCTTTTGTTCCTAATCTGTAACAACAATGTACACGAATTAGGATTAATAGGACATTATAATATACAATCTACATTCATACTCCAGAAGAAATGTATTAGGACAATATATAACATGCATAGTAGTACCGAGTCATTAAGACATGTTTTCAGAATGAAGGGCTTCCTGACACTCACTGGAGTCTATGACGTAGGTATACTTACTTATACGCTTCTATATGTGAACTATGTTTATTGGTATGCTATATTTTAGTTTTTAATCAGATTCAAAGAGGAACATTTGCAAGCAATATAAATATGATAGATTTTACTCAGTGCAAAAATACGTTGTGTTGTAAGTGTTTACATATCTAATAATAAAAAAAGCAAGCATAAAAGCATGTTAATTAGTTTTAAGTGTTCGCTGTATATCCTACTTACATATTTAATTGCCAAAAACTCATGAAATTTATAATAAACATTATTAAATAGGTTGCTTTTTTTAATTTCCTTTTTTTGTGTGTTGTTTTTGTGTGCTGCGCTGTTGGTAAATTATAGTACACACGAATAGCAGTAATGTAGTCAGTATTTTAACACACTGCTATTCGGGGTATTCTTCGAAGCGCACCCAACGAAGCGCACCTAAAGTATTCCTCGAAACGCACCCCTCTCGTACGCTTAGAAAATTTAATTAAACATTTTCGCGGCACCAACTAGTCGGTGCCGCGAAAATACCTCGAAGTAACTCTACACCTTTTTTTATCACGGTTTATCACGGTGCTGTGCTGTCAGGCTGTGGTCATAGAGATGTCCACATCCTGACAGCACAGCACTGTGAGCGCTAAATGAGATGAGAGTTTAAAAAAACGCACTTCGGTGATACAACTATCAGTGCAGCTAATATAATTAAATCACAAACGCATTTGTTACGATCATCCCGTGTTTTTTTTAAACCTGGTCTCCCCTATTAGTCACCTGGAAAATAATGAGCCCTTTGTAATCTCGTCAGATAAGGCGTTGAATATTTTCGGTTTTTTGTTCTTACTTGATACCACGTCACCTGATAACACGAAAATTCTTATAATTTTAGCATTATTCTGCAATAATTTTATAATTTTGATAATTAGATAATAATAAATGATCTAATTATTATTAAATGAAAGACTTACATTAGACTACTTCAAGATAATTTTAATGAAGCAGTATTAAAAAGGCATTTAATTATTATGCGCGCGCTTATTTAGGGGATGTTTGGCCCCTAGGATTGGCCTGGCAGCTTACAAAATATATTAAAATAGCCCCCTAAATATCATAGACAAAATCAAGTCTCATATTGTAAGTAAGGTTATGTTTTTTTTTTGCTGTCGATATTTGAAGTGTCTGGC
The DNA here is from genome assembly GCA_947361185.1 of Charanyca ferruginea. Taxonomy (NCBI): domain Eukaryota; kingdom Metazoa; phylum Arthropoda; class Insecta; order Lepidoptera; family Noctuidae; genus Charanyca; species Charanyca ferruginea. Next base: position 48,143 of record OX376063.1, on the reverse strand, counting down.
AATGAATATGGCCGACAGAAGGTGTCTGGCAGTTTTCATTTCAAATTGTACCTACACAATATTCCATACAACATAGGTACCTACGTAAAAATCAGACATCAGCCTGTAATTTTTTATTTTTTTTTATGTAGGTACCTGTAGCACCTGGTACATGAGAATTGGCCCTAGGCCTGAGCTAGCTGGTATGTACACGTTCACTGTACACACTAATACTGCTAATACTACACTACTGTATATACTTTGTCCATCAGAAAATAAGTAAGATCTGGCGGCCCTGGGATCTTGCTCTATTAACGGAATTATTTAATAATATAATAATATGTGGGGACATTTTTTTTGGAACGAAGTTCCTTATCGCGCGTTGTAAAAGGGGGCTAGACGGAAAAAATTCTTACGAAAAGTTGTCACGACACTTTTTGCTATACTTCACAAACGCAGACAATTCGAACAGAAAAATTGAATCGTTGGAACTGTCAAATAGAGTTCATTATTAGTTGAATGGCGGCTTTTCTATGAAAATATTGGAGCGAATTAAAACCTTATTTTTACACATTAACCGTGAAATTCGGTTGCACATAGCTCCTATTGTCCGGTCGGGCACCAGCCTATACGTTTCTCAGAATAATTTTATCATACCTAGTTTGGTAAAATTTCAATTTTTAACCGTTTACGTTTACAAAATAAAGTCCGAATTCGCTTTTCGTAGAATAGGTATGTTAAATGTACTTCCCTGTATCGAAGCAACTGCTCAATATGGAGTCCATTTCGCTCGATACATAAACGAGCACGTTTAATTAAATTGTCTTTTAATTACATTATATTTGTTAATAATAAAAAAAATATTATTATAACTTAAAAAAAAATAAATTTTATTACAATTCCTTCACTAATTAATCGAAAGGAACTTCGTTCCATCCGGGTGTCCCATGACACCTCTCAAGTTTTTTTTTTTTTTTTTTGTTTTTTTTTTTTTTTTAGAAACCAAGTAGGTACCTACTACGAGCACCAATTAGGATTGCCATACTTGGGAAGCCTCGTGTCGGGACGCAAAAAGAAAAACATATACAGGGTGTTTGGTAGTTCGATGCAAAGCCGTACAGCGGAGCTAGTTTAGACCGAAGTTGTCTCAGACGAAGTATGACAAATTTTTTTTCTACCAAAGTTTTAATGATTTTTGATGACGAGACTCAAAATATTGCAGTTAGTGTAAATTATGGCCAGTTTGAAAGATAAAATCATTTATTTTTATTCTTTCATCATCTAAACCTTTAGACAGACAGTAGACTCAACAGTTCAGACATAAATGTCCCTCTGTCGCTTTCTACGACACCCACAGGTAGAAATAATAATAATAATAGCTTGACGCCCTGGATAGGAGGGTCCGTACATTGCTGACCGCAAATCGGATGCATCACCCACGGTCATCGGTAATGAGACTGTATATCCCACGGAAGTGCGGAGGTCGAGGCTTTTTTAATGCTAAGTCTCTGCACAACCGTGAGGTATGCAGTCTCAGGGAGTACTTAAAACCGACGTGGGTATGCACCGAGATGTGGTCTCAGTGGACAAGGGCCTCACCCCGCTCTCCTTAGCAAACGAGAACTGGCGCAAACCTGTAGTACTAGATACTAATGACCGCGAGAAGGTATGGCAGAGCAAGGAGCTTCACGGGCGCTTCTACCGGGCCCTACATGGGCCTCATGTAGACTTCTTGGCGTCCGTATCCTGGCTGCGATTCGATGATCTCTTTGGGGAAACCGAAGGTTTTGTCTGTGCGATTATGGATGAAGTAATGATGACGAACAACTACTGGAGGTATATTGTGAAGGACGGCACGGTTGACATTTGTCGGGCATGCCACCGACCGGGAGAATCAATCCGACACATTATCTCTGGGTGCTCTCGTCTGGCTAACGGAGACTACTTGCATAGACACAACCTTGTAGCTAGGATTATCCACCAGCAACTTGCTCTAAAATACAGGCTTGTGGAGTCAGAAGTACCGTACTACAGGTATGTGCCCGACCCAGTTCTCGTAAATGGCAATATCACATTGTATTGGGATCGATCTATCATCACTGACAGGACTATTGTTGCCAATAAGCCTGACATAGTGGTGATAGATCGATTAGAGCGTCGCGCAATGATTGTTCTATGTTCCGCATGACGAGAACCTCGTGAAAACTGAGAAAGATAAACAAATTAAGTATCTTGACTTGGCTCGCGAGGTTGTCGACATGTGGGATGTGAATACAGCAGTCATTGTGCCGATTGTCGTTACAGCCAATGGAATAATTTCCAAAAGCCTCGACCAACACCTAAGGAGGCTCCCGTTAGGCAGCTGGATCAAGGGCTTGTTCAGAAGGCGGTACTCCTGGACACGGCTCGTATAGTCAGGAGATTCCTCTCTCAGGAGCCCTGGCCACCGGTAGCTTGGACCTTGTTCCCGATACCGGTGGGCTACTTCTTTTTTATATTTAAAAAAAAAATTATTTCTTTTTTACCCTGACTGCAAGGAAAGGGTTATGATTTTCGCGCCGGTAAAATAAAATAAAATATTCTTTATTACCTGATATCTTCCAAACTACTGAACGGATATATTTCGTTAGGATATCGTTAGATTCGTCTCATTAGTCCTAGTGTTCTTAGATACGTGACGAAAAAAAAAAAAAGACGTGGCAACTGGAAAATGCCATTGTAGGAGACAAAAAAAAAAAAGTTTTTTGTCTATAGCTATAATATGGGTATCAAATTCAAGGGCTTATTTTAAGGATTCTAAAAATGTATGTCATCACAGTAATAATAAAAACATAAAAATAAAAATCAAAATCAAACTATTTTTTCTTCGATATATGCAATGTGAATATCAAAATAAAGAGTTCATTTTAAGGATTCCAAAAAGGTATTACTTACAATGCCTTAGTAATATAATAATAATACAAAGAAACCAGCCAGGTGCGTGCTGGGCTACGCGCAATGTAGGGTTCCGTCGTTGTCATACTTACCCATGCAGTTCATGTTCAGCTCCTATTTTATATTTTTAAATTGTCGCGCCATAACAGAGACTACCGATGCGATTGTCGCTTTTGACGTCATTGAAAAATAAATAATAATAATAGTAATACATAGGTATTCTAACTGACTATTGACGCGATTACAATGAACAGTGCACTTAAATGGAAAAAAGATATTCATACAATGTTCATTGATTACCAAAAGGCTTATGATTCAGTTTCGCATAGCTGGTTGTTACATGTCTTAAATATACAGGATGTTTGGTAGATCGATGCAAAGCCGTAAAGCGGAGCTAGTATAGACTATTTACAACCATTTGAACCGAACTTGTCTTAGCCGAAGTATGACTAATTTTTTTTTAGCAAAATTTTAATGATTGTTGATGACAAAACCCAAAATATTGCAAACTCAAACTCAAACTCAAAATCATTTATTTCAATTAAACCATTTACAGGTACTTTTGAATTGTCAGAGTCAGTCAGTCAGAAAGTTGAAGCTAGTTGCTCGTTCCAAACAGTAGGTTTCTATGGAGAAGAACGAGCAAGAAACTCCATGAACACTCCTTTAAAATCAGATAAATTTTACAAATTTAGGTTACATCATTCATGTTGAATCTAAGGGTACAATGTGAGAACAATGTAACACGTCTTGCATGTTAAAAGAGGTCTAGAGACAAATATAGTTGTTATAATAACAATTCAAACCAAAATTTAAAATAACCGAGGCAGCTAAGAGATGACCAGTCCCAACCGACGGCGTCCGTTCACGAACATGACGCATGGATCGGCACCATTTAGCTCAACCATTTTGAAGGGAACCGAATGATCCAACACATGCGCCACCGGCAGCGAGACATTTAAGTGAGCATGACTCTCCCAACCGCCAGGGCATATTCAAGTCAATGAGAGGTATACCTCGTAAATGGTAGCTTTAAAGAACATAGTGCTCACATGTATGTGCTACGAAAAATTATATAATACTAACACATTGAGTTTATACAATGCAAAGATAATTTAGATCTACATCTTCAACGGCTCCAAAAATTGTTACAAATGCTAATCAATCAATCTATGAACCCTTATATGGCTGTGGAGCTAGACCAGCATCCAGCCAAGCATTTTTATCAGTGATGTAATCACTCAATTTATAATATGCTCGGTTGCATAGTGTGCGTTTAATACAAGACTTAAATTTTGTCTCATTTAGTTGAACAATGTGGGGAGGTATTTTGTTGTAACACTTTAAACAGTACCCCATAAAAGACGAATCTACTTTAGCCAGTCTGAAACCTGGTTGAACTAGTTGGTCCCTATTTCTAGTATTATAATTATGTCTGTCACCTCTTTTATCAAAAAGATGCAGATTTTTTCTAGCGTACATGATGTTTTCATAGATGTATTGACAAGGCACCGTCATTATGTTAATTTCCTTAAACAGTTCCCTTAGAGAATCGCGCATACGCAGATTACAAATGGTTCTGATGGCTCTTTTCTGCAGAATAAAAATAGAATCGATGTCTGCAGCTCGTCCCCACAATAAAATACCGTGAGACATTATACTATGAAAGTAACTAAAATAGACCAGTCTCGCGGTATCCACATCAGTAAATTGCCGGATCTTTCTGACAGCATATGCTGCCGAACTTAGCCGTCCTGCGAGAGATGTTAAATGAGGACCCCATTGTAGCCTTGAGTCGAGCGTCATTCCCAGAAAAACGGTTTTATCGACGAATTCCAGTTTCTCTTTATTCAATACTATGTCACACTCACTATTTTTAACATTTGGCAAAGCAAATCTGATGCACTTAGTTTTTTTTCCAGTTTTTTTTCCAGTTTGCAGTTAGTAGCAAATAATGGCCGATTTGAAAGATGTGTCATTTATTTTTATTTTATTTGGTTAACATACCTAATGCGTAAACAATCTAGTAAAACATAATTAGGGGATCTGTGTGATAAGACAATTTTTTTACAGACATTTAAAGTCAAAGACATTTTTAAAGATTACAGAAATCTGTTTTTAGATGGCATGAAAAAAAATCAGGCGTGGTGCTTTTTTGTTCAAACATTTTTAAAAACATGTTTGGTTATTGTTCTTTCTTTCGAGGTATATTGAAATTAGGACCTACAAACCAAATTGAGGTAGAAAATTAAATTTTTTAGGCAAATCATTTAAAAGAAAATTATAATTAAAATCATTTATTGTTTGTGTTCAAAATGTTCGCCGCGGTCTCTAACACCAACACGGGCCCGTCTTCATACTTCTGTTGTTGTTATTTTTAACTTCATCTCCAGTTGCATCGTTACAAACGCTGAATTAATTCTCTCAATCAATTCCTCTTTCCTGTTTATTTCCACATTCGTATAAACTTCCTTGGCCCGACCCCACACGTAAAAGTCAAGCGGAGTCTGGTCGGGTGACCGGGCGGGCCAAGGATTGGCCCGTCTCTGCCGATCTAGCTGTTAAGGAAGCAACTATTTAAGTGCTCCCGTACATTTAACACGTTCAGACCGGCACCTCATCAGTAGGTACTTGGTATCCTACGGCGCAAATCTCCCTATAGCCACCGGTGGTACATCACCGCCCCATGAACCAAAAATCTTGCCGGGCGGGGTGCGCCACTGGTGGGAACACACAGGATTGCACAGGAATTATGCTTTCTCTCTCTTTCTTAAGCTAGTATTAGTATTATTCTATTATTATTGTTTTGTCTCATCAATCAGATCCGTGAGTGCCGTGCTGACGTAATAAAATAATTTTCATTTTATACTATCCATGATGGCATTTCATTTTATATTTATTTCAATTTTAATTAATTTTTTTTATTATTGAATTTTATCAACGTTATTTAGTATTAAATAACTTGCATTTCTTACAATTTATGTTGTGATTACGTCAGTTTTTTTTCTAATACTTAAATAAAAATGTTCAATATTGATTTTGTTTACTTTTCGAAATAACATCCACCTCCTGAGCTGCACTATGAAAATTTGTCAATTTTACTAGGCGGGGACGGTAAATACAACACTTTCTCTCAAAGCGGCGCGAATTTCTTAGTATATTGAAAGTATAGTGTGATGTGGCCACCGGTGGTGCACCTCGCCGTGTCAGCAAATACTCCGTGCTCCACCGGTGGTACACGCCGGTTTGAACGTGTTAATAGCCAAAGCGCTGAACAACCATCTTGTTGAAAGATGACTTCTTTAGGTTAGGTTAGGTTCGCACCCGCTTGGCCCTTTATGGGGCCCCGATCTGGGCGGCAGACCTGACGGCCGGAAGCATCGCCGTGCTGCGAAAGCCGCAACGAGCGATGGCCGTCAGAGTCATCAGGGGGTATCGCACGATCTCCTACGAGGCGGCTTGTGCACTGGCCGGATCCCCGCCCTGGGACCTGGAGGCGAAGGTGCTCGCGTCACTGTACCGGTGGCGCGAGGAAGCGCGGGCGCGGGGCGAGCGACCGATGCAGCGACACATGGAGCTGCGTCGGTCTCAGCTTCGCGAGGTCCTGGTGGCGGAATGGCGGGACAGGCTTTCGCGCCCTACCGCCGGCCTCGCCATCATCGAGGCGGTCCGGCCAGTGCTCGAGCGCTGGCTCGGGAGAAGGCACGGCTCTCTGTCGTTTCGGGTGACGCAGGTGCTCTCGGGGCATGGTTGCTTCGGGAAGTACCTGTGTCGCATAAACAGGGAGCCGGACGCCCGGTGTCACCACTGCGTCGACTGCCGGGAGGACACGGCGCGGCATACGCTGGCGGAATGTGCCGCTTGGGAGGGGCCGCGTCGTGCCCTCGTCTCAGAAGTAGGCAGTGACCTGTCGCTGTCGGCCGTGGTCGAGTCGATGGTCGACAGCGCAGAGTCCTGGGACGCGGTGGTTTCCTTAGAAAGAAAGAAAGAAAGAAAAGAAAGAAAAGAAAAATTGTTTATTTGAAACCTCGTACAGGTAAACCGAAACATAAACAAATGATACCACATAAAAAAAAAGACTTATATAACCTGTACGAGACCAAAAAGGCTCCTGTCTCAGCACAATGCTACGACATGAGATGTCGCAGCGCTGGTATTCTGACAGGGCCTTGCAGAGATGCCACGGGCGGCCACAGTCACGACTAAAAGGTAAATAAATAAAAAACAAAATTATAATAATAAATATCTAACAAAAATAAGCAGGATAACCTTCTGTAAAGAATATGTAAACCCGACTAATCTATCAATTATATGTATAAAGTTATTAAATACAATAAATAAATAAAAGTACGCAATAAATAAATAAAAGTGATAATGATAATTTTGCATTGTTTAATTTTGCAACTATCTGCCAACGCTAGCGTTACCACAATGTTTGTCTTGTCTATGCCGCTAGCGTTGTGACAGTGACAACTGACAAGTGACAAACAAAGGGACGCCGACGCCGCCTCAAATTGACAACATTGATGAAAAGTGTTAGTGTATTGTAAAGTAGTAGTTTAAGTTCATGGATAATCATAAAATGATGTACCCTAATCTTTTATGTGTGGTGTGAATCAAGACAGGGAATCTGGTCAGTGGGTCGTCTTAGTTTTCAAAGCGAAAAAGAGTTTTATCATAAGTTAATGCAGAGTTGCGGACAACTTCCTTTTTACTTGATCTGAGGCGGACAACACGGAATAACAAAAAACAAATAATGTGATTTATATAATTAAAAGGAATAAAAGAAAAAGACACTCGCTACCGTGTTTCGCTGAGGTCACCAGATAGCCAGCTACGTGCAAACCAAAGGTAAAATACCTTTGGTTTGCACGTAGCCTTCTGCGAAAGTGTCATGTCGCAGAAGGAGGCTGCGGAAAGGGAGAGGGAGATCTCAACCTCCCACCCTGCCCGCAGCAGGCGCACCGGGCGTCGGCGGAGGGCGGATAACGCCCTCTTCCGGCCCCCCTAAATGGGTTCAGGGGCGACAGACTCGGGGACGTCTGTCGCCCCCCACATACACCAGGACCCGAGGTGGAGGCGCGTAGTGTTCCACCCGCGCCCCTCTAAGACGTCCGGGGGGGAGTCTAACACCTCACTCCCCCCCCTGACCCGAGAAGTGGCCCGCTGCAGCGGGCCGGCACCAGCCGGGGGTTGCGGAAGTATCTCCAGTTCCCGCGACCCCCGACGTAGGTGTGAGATGGAACACCGGGGTGGTTTTTAGTCAGTAAGAGTCTGACAGACCCCTCCGCCCGCCCCAGGGCGGAGGACATCCATGAGGATTTTCCACCCCGTACCAAAAAAAAAAAAAAAAAAAAAAGGTTCGCACCCGCTTCTCAGGCGACCGCGTCCGAGCCCACCGAGAAGACGGAGGAGGGCTGGACAGAGACCAAGAAGCGCCGCCGTCGTCGAAAAAAGAACAAGGTGACACCGCCGGCACCGGCACCGCCAGCACCGGCATCAAAGAAGGTCAAAAGACCGCCTAAGGTCAGAGCCCCTCGCTCCGCGGCTGTAGTAATTACGCTGCAGCCCGGAGCCGTCGAAAGGGGCGTCTCCTATAAGGCGGTCCTGATGGAGGCAAAGGCCAAAGTTGAGTTCCCCGACCTTGGCACACCGTTCGGCTTCAAAATGAGGCCGGCGATCACGGGGGCGCGACTGCTGGAGGTTTCAGGTGCTTCAAGTGGTGAAAAGGCGGACATTCTGGCCGCCAAGTTGAGGGAAGTCCTCAACCCGGAGGACGTCCGGGTGTCCAGGCCCATGAAGACCGCTGACCTGCGCGTCGACGGTCTGGACGACTCAGTGACTCCGGTTGAGGTCGTGGCGGCCGTCGCCAGTGCCGGCGGATGTCCGCCTGCGGACGTACGGTGGGCGAGATTCGCGTCGATGCTTCCGGGCTCGGCGCGATCTGGGTGCAGTGTCCGGTGGCGGCGGCAAACAAAGTCGCCAACGGTGGACGACTGCTGGTGGGGTGGGTTGCGGCGAGGGTGAAGCTGCTGCAGTCCAGGGTTATGCGGTGCTTCCGGTGCCTTGACATTGGGCATGTCAAGGCTCGGTGCACCTCCCAAATAGACCGCAGTGATCAGTGTTATCGCTGCGGTCAGCCCGGTCACAAGGCGGCCCAGTGCTCCGCGGCGCCAAACTGCAGCCTCTGTACAGCTGCAGGGAGACCCGCTGGGCACACAGCGGGCGGAAAGGCCTGTGCGCCCCCCAGGAAGAGAGGGGGCGCCAAGGCTGCTGGGGGCCCTTTACCCCCCCCGCAGGCTGGCGCCACATCGGCCGACTCCCGGTCTGGTGTCACGGAGGGAATGGACTGCGCATAAATGGCGCTGTACCATTTCCTCCAGGGCAACATCAACCACTCTGCCAGAGCTCAGGACCTCTTCCTCCAGAGCATGGCAGAGTGGTCGATTGACGTGGCTGTAGTCGCCGAGCCGTACTTCGTCCCCTCCAGGGATAACTGGGTGGGAGACTTGGACGGCTTGGTGGCTATCATTGGCGGGGCTCTGGTCAACCCGTCCCGAGGTCACGGCTGGGTAGCCGCCCTCGCGGACGGCATTGGCATAGTTGGTGCGTATTTTTCGCCCAACAAGAGCCTCGCCGACTTCGAGAAGTTCCTTGTCGAGTTGGGTGCCGTCGTAGGCCGTCTTCACCCTCGCCCGGTGCTGTTGCTGGGGGATCTCAACGCCAAGTCTGCGGCGTGGGGATCTCCAGTGACCGATGCTCGGGGTGAGGTGCTGGAGGAGTGGTCGGTCGCGACTGACTTGGCCGTTCTGAATCGGGGTGAGGTTCACACGTGCGTGCGGCAGCGGGGCGGGTCAATAGTGGACGTCTCGTTCGCTAGCCCTGCTGTCGCGAGCCGTGTCCGCGACTGGCGTGTCGCCGTGGAGGTGGAGACGTTGTCGGATCATCGATACATCCGTTTTGACGTCTCCGCCCAGACCACGGGTGGCCGCGGTTCATCGGCCCCGCAAACGAACGGTCCGCGGTGGGCGCGTAAGCGCATGAACAGGGAACTTATCGAGGAGGCCGCCATTGTCCAGGCCTGGTTCCGGGAGTCGGAGACGAACGGACCCGTCGACGTCGAACTGGAGGCGCTGTGGTTCCGCGGGGCGATGACGCAAATCTGCGACGCGTCCATGCCCCGGGTCCACGCACAGTCAGCAGGGCGCCGGGTGTACTGGTGGTCGGCCGAGATCGCACGTATGCGCGTTGAGTGCGTAGCGGTCAGACGCCGGTACACCCGATACCGGAGGAGACGTCGTCGGGTCCCGGACGAAGAAGCCGCGCTGTATGAAGTGTACCGCGCGGCTAAGAGGACTCTGTGTCTGGCCATCGGCGATGCGAAGACGCAAGCCAGGGAGGAGATGTTGGAGACCCTAAACCGGGATCCGTGGGGGCGCCCATATCAAGCGGTTCGAGGGAAACTTCGGTCTGCGGCGCCCCCACTCACGGGGAGTCTCCAACCAGAGCTGCTGGAGGAGGTTGTCTCAGCCCTCTTCCCGGCACGAGCGGAGCATACTCCACCGCCGATGGCTTTGCCCACAGAGGCAGAGTCCACAGAGGAGAACGCCGTCAGCGTCCCAGAGGTGACACAGGCAGAGATGGGGGCGGCCGTGCTGCGGCTCCGGGCCAAGAACGTGGCGCCGGGGCCCGACGGCATTCACGGCCTAACGTTGGCCCTCGCTCTGAAGGAGCTAGAGCCCCAACTGAAAGGACTGTTTACAGCGTGCCATGAGCAGGGCCAGTTTCCCACATTGTGGAAATCTGGTCGTCTGGTCCTGCTCAGGAAGGCGGGGCGCCCTGCGGACTCTCCGTCCGCGTACCGGCCCATAGTGCTGCTGGACGAGGTGGGAAAGCTGTTTGAGCGGATAATCGCATCCCGCCTCGTCGGCCACTTGTGCGAAGAGGGGCCGGACCTGGACGAGAGCCAGTATGGCTTTCGGCATGGGCGCTCCACCATACACGCTGTATCGAGGGTGAGAGTCCTGGCGAAGGAAGCGGTGTCCCGGGGCGGGGTGATGTTGGCGGTGTCCTTGGACATCTCCAACGCGTTCAACACCCTGCCCTGGAGTTGTGTACGGGAGGCACTGCGCTATCATCGTGTGCCTTCCTACCTCCGCCGCATAGTTGGGGCTTATTTGTCCGAGAGGTGTGTCACCTACGTGGGACGTGATGGCGAGCACCAGCGCCGCATGTCGTGCGGTGTTCCGCAGGGTTCCGTCTTAGGACCGCCCCTGTGGAACATCGGGTACGACTGGGTGCTGAGGGGCGAGCTCCAGCCGGGCGTGGACCTGACGTGTTACGCTGACGACACGCTGGTCACGGCCCGGGGGAGTTCGTACAGGGAGGCAGCGTTGCTGGCGACGGCTGCGGTCTCACAGGTGGTGAGCCGCATCCGGCACCTCGGCCTGGAGGTGGCCCTCAACAAGTCGGAGGCCGTGATCTTTCACGGTCCTCGGCGGGCGCCGCCGCCGGGATCACACATCGTGGTCGGGGGGGCCAGAATAGCTTTCGAGTCTACCATGAAGTACCTTGGATTGGTGCTCGACAGCCGATGGGATTTTGGCCCTCATTTCCAGCGGCTGGCTCCCAAGTTGTTGGGCGCGGCTGGGGCGTTGTCAACGCTGCTTCCCAATCTGGGGGGCCCGAGCGCCGTCTGCAGGCGGCTCTACGTGGGGATCGTGCGATCGATGGCCCTTTATGGGGCCCCGATCTGGGCGGCAGACCTGACGGCCGGAAGCATCGCCGTGCTGCGAAAGCCGCAACGCGCGATGGCCGTCAGAGTCATCAGGGGATATCGCACGATCTCCTACGAGGCGGCTTGTGCACTGGCCGGATCCCCGCCCTGGGACCTGGAGGCGAAGGTACTCGCGTCACTGTTCCGGTGGCGCGAGGAAGCGCGGGCGCGGGGCGAGCGACCGATGCAGCGACACATGGAGCTGCGTCGGTCTCAGCTTCGCGAGGTCCTGGTGGCGGAATGGCGGGACAGGCTTTCGCGCCCTACCGCCGGCCTCGCCATCATCGCGGCGGTCCGGCCAGTGCTCGAGCGCTGGCTCGGGAGAAGGCACGGCTCCCTGTCGTTTCGGGTGACGCAGGTGCTCTCGGGGCATGGTTGCTTCGGGAAGTACCTGTGTCGCATAAACAGGGGGCCGGACGCCCGGTGTCACCACTGCGTCGACTGCCGGGAGGACACGGCGCGGCATACGCTGGCGGAATGTGCCGCTTGGGAGGGGCCGCGTCGTGCCCTCGTCTCAGAAGTAGGCAGTGACCTGTCGCTGTCGGCCGTGGTCGAGTCGATGGTCGACAGCGCAGAGTCCTGGGACGCGGTGGTTTCCTTCTGCGAAAGTGTCATGTCGCAGAAGGAGGCTGCGGAAAGGGAGAGGGAGATCTCAACCTCCCACCCTGCCCGCAGCAGGCGCACCGGGCGTCGGCGAAGGGCGGACAACGCCCTCTTCCGGCCCCCCTAAATGGGTCCAGGGGCGGCAGACTCGGGGACGTCTGTCGCCCCCCACATACACCAGGACCCGAGGTGGCGGCGCGTAGTGTTCCACGCGCGCCCCTCTAAGACGTCCGGGGGGGAGTCTAACACCTCACTCCCCCCCCTGACCCGAGAAGTGGCCCGCTGCAGCGGGCCGGCACCAGCCGGGGGTTGCGGAAGTATCTCCAGTTCCCGCGACCCCCGACGTAGGTGTGAGATGGAACACCGGGGTGGTTTTTAGTCAGTAAGAGTCTGACAGACCCCTCCGCCCGCCCCAGGGCGGAGGACATCCATGAGGATTTTCCACCCCGTATCAAAAAAAAAAAAAAAAAAAAAAAAGGTTAGGTTGGGGTGGGGTGCGTGCAGAAAACCTCCTCGTGTGCCTGATTGCTGCTGTTTCTGTTCGAATACGTTTGGGGGAAAGAGCAGTGGTCGGGCCGGTGCACCCTGGGCACGGTCAATGGTCTCTCCAATTCGGGGAGGGTATTGATTACCCTCTCCGAGTTGGAGAGACTATTGGCCGTGGCGAATTTCTGCGTGGGGGGGAGCATTATGCTCCGGGGTCGTCTCCGACCGAGTGACGGATCGTCCATTCACCTCCCTCTGATCGCAGAGGGCAGGACGAGTGGACGAAGGGTGGCGAAACCTAATCCCAAGGTCTAGCGTGCTGAGGGGATGAATGGCCGGAGGGTATCCGGTCGTTAGCGCTTGGGGGGGGATCAGGGTATAGGGACCTCACCCTTAAAAAGGGGAAAAACAGCATGGAAATCACGACTTTAGATAATAATCTCCAGGCGGGTCCCGGAAATTCCGGGGAATCCCGCCCCTCTACTGAGGGCTGCCCTATCGTATCTGGAGGGGGCAAACCAATCTACAGTCAAACCAACGACCTTACGCAAGCTAAACGGACCGAAACACAACAATTGGAAAATGATGAGAGGAATTATAGGCGAGAAAAGGAGCTCCAGGTCAGCCTGGAGCGCCTGCGCGATGAGGAGGTGGTCTCTGCCAAGAGGGCGGCGTCGGCGAGCGCTTTCAGGAAGCGCCCGCGGAGTGTGGGATCGGGACCAATGGGTCTCTCCTCTAGCGAGGAGAGCTTGTCGGCCCCGAAGGTGGGGTCCTCGTAAGTCGTACGAGCACGGATGAGACGGCGAAGCTGTGGGAGGAGAACCGCCGTCTCCGCTCCGAGGTAGAGGACCTCAAGCGGCAATTTGCCGCCCAGAGGGCAGTCCCCACGGCCGCTGGCACTGCTTTCGCTGCGGCTCCGGCATCGGCCCCTCCAACGGCCACGTCGTCGGGCCCTGCACTTGCGGATGCGGAGATCGAGAAGATCGCCCGCATCTGCATGATGCAGTGTGGGAAGATGGTGGGGGCCCGACTGGAGGCCATTGACGGGAGGCTGCTTCCGGCCGAAACTCTCCGCCCACCGCTCGCTGCGGACCAGCGGAAGAAGGCGACGCCCGCTCGGCCGGGGCCGGTACCCGCTATATTGGGGACGACGCCCGCGACTGCGGCCGCGGTGGCGGCAGGGCCTAAGAAGCCCAGTAAGGCTCCGGATAAAACCGCATCCGCGGCCGCTTCGAGGACGACCGCGAGAGGCGCATCTGCGGCCGCTTCGCGAACGACCGCGACGGGCGCATCCGCACCCGCTTGTCAGACGACGGCGGCGGCGGCGACCACGTCCGAGCCCACCGAGAAGACGGAGGAGGGCTGGACAGAGGCCAAGAAGCGCCGCCGTCGTAAAAAAAAGAAGAAAGCAGCACCACCGGCACCGGCACCGCCAGCACCGGCAACGAAAAAGGCCAAAAGACCGCCTAGGGTCAGAGCCCCTCGCTCCGCGGCTGTAGTGATTACGCTGCAGCCCGGAGCCGTCGAAAGGGGCCTGTCCTACAGGGCGGTCCTAATGGAGGCGAAGGCCAAAGTCGCGTTCCCTGACCTTGGCACACCGTCCGGCTTCAAAATGAGGCCGGCGATCACGGGGGCGCGGCTGCTGGAGGTGTCGGGTGCCTCTAGCGCGCAAAAGGCGGACATCCTGGCTGCCAAGTTGAGGGAAGTCCTCAACCCGGAGGACGTCCGGGTGTCCAGGCCGACGAAGACCGCTGAGCTGCGCGTTGACGGTCTGGACGACTCGACTACTCCGGATGAGGTCGTGGCGGCCGTCGCCCGTGTCGGTGGATGTCCGCCTGCAGACGTGCGGACGGGAGAGATTCGCGTCGACGCTTCCGGGCTCGGCGCGATCTGGGTGCGGTGTCCGGTGGTGGCGGCCAACAAAGTCGCCGATGCTGGGCGTCTGTTGGTGGGGTGGGTTGCAGCGAGGGCGAAGCTGCTGCAACCCAGGGTTATGCGGTGCTTCCGCTGCCTTGACATTGGGCATGTCAAGGCTCGGTGCACCGGCCAAGTCGATCGCAGCGATCAGTGTTATCGCTGCGGTCAGCCCGGCCACAAGGCGGCCCAGTGCTCCGCGGCGCCAAACTGCAGCCTCTGTACAGCTGCAGGGAGGCCCGCTGGGCACACAGCGGGTGGAAAGGCCTGTGCGCCCCCCAGGAAGAGACGGGGCGCCAAGGCTGCTGGGGGCCCTTTACCCCCCTCGCAGGCTGGCGCCTCATCGGCCGACTCCCGGCCTAGGAATGGTGCGAACCCGGAGGGAATGGACTGCGCATAAATGGCGCTGTACCATTTCCTCCAGGGGAACATCAACCACTCTGCCAGAGCTCAGGACCTCTTCCTCCAGAGCATGGCAGAGTGGTCGATTGACGTGGCTGTGGTCGCCGAGCCGTACTTTGTCCCCCCCAGGGATAACTGGGTGGGAGACTTGGACGGCTTGGTGGCCATCATTGGCGGGGCTCTTGTCAACCCGTCCCGAGGACACGGCTGGGTAGCCGCCCTCGCGGACGGCATTGGCATAGTTGGTGCGTATTTTTCGCCCAACAAGAGCCTCGCCGACTTCGAGAGGTTCCTTGTTGAGTTGGGTGCCGTCGTAGGCCGTCTTCACCCTCGCCCGGTGCTGTTGCTGGGGGATCTCAACGCCAAGTCTGCGGCGTGGGGATCTCCGGTGACCGATGCTCGGGGTGAGGTGCTGGAGGAGTGGGCGGTCGCGACTGGCTTGGCCGTTCTGAATCGGGGCTCGGTCCACACGTGCGTGCGGCAGCGGGGCGGGTCAATAGTGGACGTCTCGTTCGCTAGCCCTGCTGTCGCGAGCCGTGTCCGCGACTGGCGTGTCGCCGTGGAGGTGGAGACGTTGTCGGATCATCGTTATATCCGTTTCGACGTCTCCGCCCAGACCGCGGGCGGCCGCAGTCCATCGGCCCCACGAACGAACGGTCCGCGCTGGGCTCGTAAGCGCATGAACAGGGAACTTCTCGAGGAGGCCGCCATTGTCCAGGCCTGGTTCCGGGAGTCGGAGACGAACGGACCCGTCGACGTCGAACTGGAGGCGCTGTGGTTCCGCGGGGCGATGACGCAAATTTGCGACGCGTCCATGCCCCGGGTCCACGCACAGTCAGCAGGGCGCCAGGTGTACTGGTGGTCGGCCGAGATCGCTCGTATGCGCATTGAGTGCATAGCGGTCAGACGCCGGTACACCCGATACCGGAGGAGACGTCGTCGGGTCCCGGACGAAGAAGCCGCGCTGTATGAGGTGTACCGCGCGGCTAAGAGGACTCTGTGTCTGGCCATCGGCGATGCGAAGACGCAAGCCAGGGAGGAGATGTTGGAGACCCTAAACCGGGATCCGTGGGGGCGCCCATATCAAGCGGTTCGAGGGAAACTTCGGTCTGCGGCGCCCCCGCTCACGGGGAGTCTCCAACCAGAGCTGCTGGAGGAGGTTGTCTCAGCCCTCTTCCCGGCACGAGCGGAGCATACTCCACCGCCGATGGCTTTGCCCACAGACGCAGAGTCCACAGAGGAGAACGCCATCAGCGTCCCAGAGGTGACACAGGCAGAGATGGGGGCGGCCGTGCTGCGGCTCCGGGCCAAGAACGTGGCTCCGGGGCCCGACGGGATTCACGGCCTAGTGTTGGCCCTCGCTCTGAAGGAGCTAGAGCCCCAACTTAGAGGACTGTTTACAGCGTGCCTTGAGCGGGGCCAGTTTCCCACATTGTGGAAATCTGGTCGTCTGGTCCTGCTCAAGAAGGCGGGGCGCCCTGCGGACTCTCCGTCCGCGTACCGGCCCATAGTGCTGCTGGACGAGGTGGGAAAGCTGTTTGAGCGGATAATCGCAGCCCGCCTCGTCAGCCACTTGTGCGAAGAGGGGCCGGACCTGGACGAGAGCCAGTATGGCTTTCGGCATGGGCGCTCTACCATACACGCTGTATCGCGGGTTAGAGTCCTGGCGGAGGAAGCGGTGTCCCGGGGCGGGGTGATGTTGGCGGTGTCCTTGGACATTTCCAACGCCTTCAACGCCCTGCCCTGGAGTTGTGTACGGGAGGCACTCCGGTATCATCGTGTGCCTTCCTACCTCCGCCGCATAGTTGGGGCTTATCTGTCCGAGAGGTGTGTCACCTACGTGGGACGTGATGGCGAGCACCAGCGCCGCATGTCGTGCGGTGTTCCGCAGGGTTCCGTCTTAGGACCGCCCCTGTGGAACATCGGGTACGACTGGGTGCTGAGGGGCGAGCTCCAGCCGGGCGTGGACCTGACGTGTTACGCTGACGACACGCTGGTCACGGCCCGGGGGAGTTCGTACAGGGAGGCAGCGTTGCTGGCGACGGCTGCGGTCTCACAGGTGGTGGGCCGCATCCGGCGCCTCGGCCTGGAGGTGGCCCTCAACAAGTCGGAGGCCGTGATCTTTCACGGCCCCCGGCGGGCGCCGCCGCCGGGATCACACATCGTGGTCGGGGGGGCCAGAATAGCTGTCGAGTCCACCATGAAGTACCTTGGATTGGTGCTCGACAGCCGATGGGATTTTGGCCCTCATTTCCAGCGGCTGGCGCCCAAGTTGTTGGGCGCGGCTGGGGCGTTGTCAACGCTGCTTCCCAATCTGGGGGGCCCGAGCGCCGTCTGCAGGCGGCTCTACGTGGGGATCGTGCGATCGATGGCCCTTTATGGGGCCCCGATCTGGGCGGCAGACCTGACGGCCGGAAGCATCGCCGTGCTGCGAAAGCCGCAACGAGCGATGGCCGTCAGAGTCATCAGGGGGTATCGCACGATCTCCTACGAGGCGGCTTGTGCACTGGCCGGATCCCCGCCCTGGGACCTGGAGGCGAAGGTACTCGCGTCACTGTACCGGTGGCGCGAGGAAGCGCGGGCGCGGGGCGAGCGACCGATGCAGCGACACATGGAGTTGCGTCGGTCTCAGCTTCGCGAGGTCCTGGTGGCGGAATGGCGGGACAGGCTTTCGCGCCCTACCGCCGGCCTCGCCATCATCGAGGCGGTCCGGCCAGTGCTCGAGCGCTGGCTCGGGAGAAGGCACGGCTCCCTGTCGTTTCGGGTGACGCAGGTGCTCTCGGGGCATGGTTGCTTCGGGAAGTACCTGTGTCGCATAAACAGGGAGCCGGACGCCCGGTGTCACCACTGCGTCGACTGCCGGGAGGACACGGCGCGGCATACGCTGGCGGAATGTGCCGCTTGGGAGGGGCCGCGCCGTGCCCTCGTCTCAGAAGTAGGCAGTGACCTGTCGCTGTCGGCCGTGGTAGAGTCGATGGTCGACAGCGCAGAGTCCTGGGACGCGGTGGTTTCCTTCTGCGAAAGTGTCATGTCGCAGAAGGAGGCTGCGGAAAGGGAGAGGGAGATCTCAACCTCCCACCCTGCCCGCAGCAGGCGCACCGGGCGTCGGCGAAGGGCGGATAACGCCCTCTTCCGGCCCCCCTAAATGGGTCCAGGGGCGGCAGACTCGGGGACGTCTGTCGCCCCCCACATACACCAGGACCCGAGGTGGCGGCGCGTAGTGTTCCACGCGCGCCCCTCTAAGATGTCCGGGGGGGAGTCTAACACCTCACTCCCCCCCCTGACCCGAGAAGTGGCCCGCTGCAGCGGGCCGGCACCAGCCGGGGGTTGCGGAAGTATCTCCAGTTCCCGCGACCCCCGACGTAGGTGTGAGATGGAACACCGGGGTGGTTTTTAGTCAGTAAGAGTCTGACAGACCCCTCCGCCCGCCCCAGGGCGGAGGACATCCATGAGGATTTTCCACCCCGTACCAAAAAAAAAAAAAAAAAAAAAAAAAAGGTTAGGTTAGGTTGGGGTGGGGTAGGGGTGCGTGCAGAAAACCTCCTCGTGTGCCTGATTGCTGCTGGTTCCTTTCGAATACGTTCGGGGGAAAGAGCAGTGATCGGGCCGGTGCACCCTGGGTACAGTCAATAGTCTCTTCATCTCGGAGAGAGTATTGGCTGTGGCGAATTTCTGCGTGGGGGGGGAGCTTCAGGCTCGTGGAGGTGGGGCCCAATCTGGGCCGAAAAGGGGCGTTTTTTCACGTGTCCCTCTGATCTAAGCAGAGGACATGGTGGTGAAGCATGGGCGGCGCTCGTAGTGCACTTACCCTGCCTACGGGCTGGCAGCGGGAGAACCTTTCTCCCGACTGCACCCGTCGAAATCGTAATCCGTGAAGAGCTCACATCTTGTGACTTGGAACGGGACGAGGGTCTTGGCTTAACCGCCTGGGCCGCGAGGAAGAGAACCTCTATAATAAATTCCTCTAATACCAAGTTTTGGTGCGTGGCGAGGGTATGGATGGCTGAGGAGTAGTGTCACTTGCAACTTTGTAGTTGTAGGTGGCGCATCAGTCGTTAGCGCACCCCCAGCCAGGGGCCAGTGGGACCTCGGGGTTGGGAAACAAATTACACCACTTACCTAGGGACAGGGGGTTAACTAGGTGGACTTTTTATATCCCCCATACTCGTGGGAACAAAAATGGAATCAATAAATAAAAACAAAAACCAAGATGGTGAGGTGGATGTGGCGTCAGATTCTGACGTCGCATCGGAGAGGAAAACTAACGACCAAACGCATACACAACGGACCGAAGCCATACGATTGGAGAAGAATGACGACCCGACGAGGGGTAAGGTCAAATTTTGGACCAGGAAACGCTCAGCTGGGCGGAATGAGTCTGGTTCCACCAGCGAGGACAGCCTGCCGGCTCCAAAAATACCGACAGGTAGGAGAGGACGCGGACGCACATCTGCGGGCTCGGCGGGGATGGCGACGCCTTCGCGGGATGCCAAAGGTCGCTTTCTTAAGCGACCGTTGGTCATCCCGACACCCAGACCCAGCG
This sequence comes from Charanyca ferruginea, assembly GCA_947361185.1. Taxonomy (NCBI): domain Eukaryota; kingdom Metazoa; phylum Arthropoda; class Insecta; order Lepidoptera; family Noctuidae; genus Charanyca; species Charanyca ferruginea. The sequence continues at coordinate 28,506 of OX376063.1, read as the reverse complement.
GCGAAAGTGGGGGAGACGCCTCCGGTGGGTCGCGCATGTCACTTGTCTCGGATGGTTCCGAGCAAGTGATGTCTGGAGCACCATCGGAGGAGGATCGGCCGCTCACAGCTGGCCGGAGCAGGGGCACGACACAGGTCAAGAGGGGCCAGTCAGCGGCAGAAAAAGCTGCTGCTGCTGCCGCTGCAAAGGAGGTGGCCGACATGACCGCATTGGAGCTGAGGTCGAGGCTCCAAGACGCCGTGGCAGCGATTAAAAGCGTCGCCAAGGCGTCCAAAGGGTTAAAGGGCACATGCCAAAAGGCCCTAAAGGATGCCTCGACCTTAATATTGGAGGCGACGGAGGTGTTGCTCGCGCGGACCTCCTCCGAGGAGACGGCCAGGCTGCAGGCGGAGAATACCCGTCTGTCAGCCCAGGTGGCACAGCTCCGTAAGGAGCAAGAGGAGATCCGCGCTGACGTAGAAAGTATGCGCCAGGAGAGGAGAGACGATACGGCTCCTTCTGGGCGGAAGGCCAGCTAAGCCGAATCGGAATTGGCTCGCCTGTTCAAGAGGGAACTGGCGAGTCTCGGCGCTCGCTTCGCTGTGCTGGAGGGTCGAATCTTGCGACCGCCATTGGCTGCAGACAAGAGGCAGACGACGGTGCAAGAGTCTCCAGCGCCGTCGTTTGCAACCGTGGCTGCTGGTCCAAGCACGTCGGCCCCGTCTGACCAGCGGACTCCACCGCCAGCTCCAGTGGTGACGAAGAAAGGGAAGGGCAAGGGGAAGAGGAAGACATCTGCCCCTCAGCCCGCCCCTACCCCTGCCGAGACCTCACAGGCTCCCACTGCTGCCGATCCTAGAGAGGGTGAATGGCAGAGTGCCGGAGCCAAAAAAGCAGCCAAGAAAAGAAAGAGAAAGGCCAGGAAGGCGGCCAAACAGCAAAAAAGGGCAGCTGAAAAGGCTAAGGCCAGGCTCCGTATCCCTCGATCAACGGCTGTAGTTATTACGCTGCAGCCGGAGGCCCAACAGAGGGGCATCACATACGCCGGAGTTTTGGCCAAAGCCAAATCAGAAATTAATCTCGGCGAGTTGGGCATCGCGGGCATTCGGTGCAAAGCTACAGCGACCGGTGCCCGCATGCTTGAAGTGGCTGGAGCCACCAGCGGCCCCCTAGCGGATGCCCTCGCCGAAAGACTGAGGGCGTCCTTGGAAAGTGAAGGAGTGAAAGTGTCCAGGCCCACCAAAAGTGCTGAACTGCGCATCTCGGGTCTGGACGACTCAGTCACTACCGAGGAGCTGGTGGCAGCCGTAGCGAGGGTAGGAACTTGCCCCCCTGAACAGGTGAGGTCCGGTGCCATCAGCACGGACTTCGCCGGTTTGGGGGCAGCTATTATAAGCTGTCCCGTAGCGACGGCAAAGAAACTCGCCGAGGGCGGCCGCCTGCTGGTGGGATGGGTGTCGGCGCGGGTCAAACTCCTGGAGCCCCGCCCCATGAGGTGCTACCGATGTCTTATGGACGGGCACGTCGGTGTACGGTGCACCTCTGGGGTGGATCGTAGCGGTCATTGTTTCCGCTGCGGTCAACCCGGTCACAAGGCCGCATCTTGTGAGGCTGAGCCGCACTGTACATTGTGCGCGGCGGCTGGCAAGCCAGCGGAGCACCGGATGGGCGCGAGATCCTGCGCCGCGCCCAAACAAAAGAAGGGGTCGGGTAAACCGGCTGCAAAAGCGCCTATGGCCCAATCAAGGCCGGGCCAGGATGAAGAGGAGGGGGGGAGTATGGATTGTCAATAACGGCTTCATATCTCCGCCTCCTCCAGGCGAACATCAACCACTGCGCCAGGGCTCAAGACTTGCTACTCCAGAGCATGGCGCAGTGGTCGATCAACATCGCCGCGGTCGCCGAGCCGTACCATGTGCCACCCAGGGACGACTGGGTGGACGACTTATCTGGCACCGTGGCCCTCATTTTGCGGGCCGCCACAGATTCCCCCTCTTTTGAAGGCGTCACACGTGGACGGGGATTCGTGGCGGTCCGTTTAGGAGAAATGGTGGTCGCAGGAGTTTACTCCTCACCCAACGGGACTCTCGCCGACTTTGAGGGATTACTCGGGGATTTGGGCGTCGTCGTCGCACGTTGCCGTCCTCTGCCCGTGCTCGTCCTTGGGGACTTCAACGCCAAATCTGTGGCTTGGGGTTCCCCGACGACAACTGCACGGGGAGAAGTTCTGGAAGACTGGGCCATTGAAACCGGCCTAGTCCTCCTCAACCGAGGTTCGGTTCACACGTGCGTGCGTCAGCGGGGCGGTTCAATAGTAGACATCTCGTTTGCTAGCCCTGCTGTAGCGCGACGTGTCAGGGGATGGCGCGTAATGGCGGGGGTGGAGACGCTATCGGATCACCGATACATTCGTTTCGATGTCTCCCCCCCAGCCTCAGCTGGTCGCACCGCCCCAGGAGGGGGCGGTCCGCGTTGGGCTTTAAAACGCCTCAATAGGGAAGCTCTCTTGGAGGCTTCTATCGTCCAGGCCTGGGTATCTATGCCGGTCAGGCCTGTCGACATCGACGAGGAAGCCGAGTGGTTCCGGGAGGCGCTTACGCAGATTTGCGATGCGGCGATGCCACGCGTCAGCAGTATACCTGCCAAACGCCAGGTGTACTGGTGGTCTCAGGACATAGCGCATCTGCGCGCCGCGTGCAGTGCGGCTAGACGCCAGTACGCCAGGCACCGCAGGAGGCGTCGCCGTACCCAGCTTGGGGCGGCCAGAGAGGCGGAACTGTACGAGGAGTACAAGGCGGCGAAGAGGGTCCTTCAATCGGCCATTGCATCTGCGAAAATAAGGGCCCGAGAGGAGCTGCTGTCGACTCTGGACCGCGATCCGTGGGGGCGTCCATACCGTATGGTACGGGGCAAACTTCGCCCGTGGGCGCCTCCCTTGTCACAGAGTCTCCGACCGCAGCTCCTGGAAGATGTGATGTGCTCCTTGTTTCCATTACGACCGGAGCACACGCCGCCTCCGATGGTTCCGCCCTCGGCGTTGCCCGACGCGGATAACGACGACGACGACGACGACATACCCGAGTTGACCCCGGTAGAAATGAGAGCGGTGGTACTACGGCTTCAGGCCAAAAACACCGCCCCAGGACCCGACGGCATCCCTGGCCGTGCATGGGTCCTGGCCTTGCAGGCTCTCGGGCCCCGACTGGTGGGGCTCTTCAGCGCATGTCTGGAGCGGGGCCAGTTTCCACGCCAGTGGAAGACAGGAAAACTGGTCCTGCTGAGGAAGGCGGGGCGCCCTGCGGATACGCCGTCCGCATACCGGCCCATCGTGCTGTTGGACGAGGTGGGAAAACTGTTCGAAAGGATCATTTCGGACCGCCTCGTCCAGCACCTTTCTGGAGTGGGGCCGGATCTGGCGGACAGCCAATTTGGCTTTCGCCGTGGGCGCTCCACAATCGACGCCATCATGCGCGTGAGAGCCCTGGCGGAGGATGCAGTTTCTCGGGGTGAGGTGGTGCTGGCGGTGTCACTCGACATCGCCAACGCATTCAACACTATGCCCTGGAGTTGTATTAGGGAGGCACTCGTCTATCACGGAGTGCCGAACTACCTCCGCCGCATCATTGGGGCCTACTTGACGGATAGGGCCGTCATCTACCGGGGTCGGGATGGCTGGGGTCGGCGAGAGATGTCGTGCGGTGTTCCACAGGGTTCCGTTTTAGGACCGCCCCTGTGGAATATCGGTTACGACTGGGTGCTGCGTGGTGTGCTTCTCCGCGGCGTCGGTGTCATATGTTACGCCGACGACACGCTCGTTGTAGCACGCGGGAAGACGCACCAGCAGGCGACGATTTTGGCAACCGCTGGGGTTGCGCAGGTCGTGGGAAGGATCCGGCAATTGGGCCTAGAGGTGGCCCTCAACAAGTCCGAGGCCCTGTTCTTTCATGGGCCACGGCGTGGACCACCTCCGGGCTCTCATATCGTGGTAGGAGGCGTCCGCATCGGCGTCGAGTCGACGATGAAGTACCTAGGACTCGTCCTCGACGGCCGATGGAACTTTGGGCAGCACTTTCATCGGCTGGCACCCAAACTCATGGGTGCGGCGGGTGCGCTAGCCCGTTTGCTGCCCAATTTAGGTGGACCAAACGCCTCCTGCCGGAGGCTCTATATGGGGATTGTGCGGTCTATGGCGCTCTACGGGGCGCCAGTATGGGCGGAGAACCTGGCGGCCCGCAATATTGCAGTGCTGCGACGTCCGCAGCGAGCGATGGCCGTCAGAGTGGTTCGGGGATACCGCACGATCTCCTTTGAGGCAGCGAGCCTCCTTGCCGGATCTCCGCCGTGGGATCTCGAAGCGAGAGCCCTCGCTTCACTCTACGACTGGAGCGGGGAAGCGCGGGAGCGGGGCATACGACCAGTGCCGCGGGAGTACGCGCGGCGCCGCTCCGAACTCCGAGTAATTCTAACGGCGGAATGGGAGGGACGACTACTCAACCCCAGCGCAGGGCACGCCGTAATTTCGGCGGTAAGGCCCATCATGGAGGATTGGTTAGGGCGCCGACACGGCGCCCTTACGTTCCGGCTGACGCAGATACTGACCGGACATGGCTGTTTCGGGAAGTATCTGTGTCGCATAGGCCGCGAACAATCGCCCGGTTGTCACCACTGCGGAGATTGCCTGGAGGACACGGCGCAGCACACGCTGGCTGAGTGCCCAGCTTGGGCAGAGCAGCGCCGTGAACTCTCCGCAGCAGTAGGTGACCTCTCGCTCCCGAACATCGTTCTTTCGATGGTCCGGAGCGAGAGTGCGTGGGAGGCTGTCGCCTCTTTTTGCGAGCATGTCATGCACGCAAAAGAGGCGGCAGAGAGGGTGAGGGAAGCAACTGCCTCGCTTCCCTCCAGGAGAAGACGCACTGGGCGCCGGAGGGCGCTTAATGACCTCCGGCCTCCATGAGTTGCCGGCCTGCGGGTGGTCGACTTAGGGGCAGTCCGCCACCCGACCAGATGCAGGCCCGTGTAGGCGGCGCGCCGTGTTCTGCGCGCGCCACACTAGAGTATTCGGCGGCGCTCAGACCGCCGAGGTCGACGGGATCCGCCATGTAAGCGGATCATAGCCTGGCGGGGGCGCGGTGCATGCGCGAGCGAATCCCGTACCCCCGCCCATAGGTCAGTCGAGGAACACCGTGGTGGTTTTAGCCGGTAGGAGTCCGGCACACCCTCCCGTCTTCCCCAGACGGGGGACAGTCCATGAGGATTTCCCCACGTAAAAAAAAAAAAAAAAAAAAAGGTTGGGGTGGGGTGCGTGCAGAAAACCTCCTCGTGTGCCTGATTGCTGCTGGTTCCTTTCGAATACGTTCGGGGGAAAGAGCAGTGATCGGGCCGGTGCACCCTGGGTACAGTCAATATTCTCGAGAATATTGGCTGTGGCGAATTTCTGCGTGGGGGGGGGAGCTTCAGGCTCGTGGAGGTGGGGCCCAATCTGGGCCGAAAAGGGGCGTTTTTTCACGTGTCCCTCTGATCTAAGCAGAGGGCATGGTGGTGAAGCATGGGCGGCGCTCGTAGTGCACTTACCCTGCCTACGGGCTGGCAGCGGGAGAACCTTTCTCCCGACTGCACCCGTCGAAATCGTAATCCGTGAAGAGCTCACATTTTGTGACTTGGAACGGGACGAGGGTCTTGGCTTAACCGCCTGGGCCGCGAGGAAGAGAACCTCTATAATAAATTCCTCTAATACCAAGTTTTGTTGCGTGGCGAGGGTATGGATGGCTGAGGAGTAGTGTCACTTGCAACTTTGTAGTTGTAGGTGGCGCATCAGTCGTTAGCGCACCCCCAGCCAGGGGCCAGTGGGACCTCGGGGTTGGGAAACAAATTACACCACTTACCTAGGGACAGGGGGTTAACTAGGTGGACTTTATATATCCCCCATACTCGTGGGATTAACTATGGAAAATTTAAAACTTAAAACTAAAGAGGAAGAGGTGGATGCGGCATCAAAGTCTGATGACGCATCGGTGACGAGCGTGCGAAGCGCGGAGAAAGATGGCAAGCGAGAAAAGGAGCTCCAGGTTAGCCTGGAGCGCCTGCGCGATGAGGAGGTGGCCACTGCCAAGAGAGCGGCGGCGGCGAGCGCTTTCAGGAAGCGCCCGCGGAGTTTGGGATCGGGACCAATAGGTCTCTCCTCCAGCGAGGAGAACCTGTCGGCCCCCAAAGTGCCAACGGCACGGAGAGGTAGAGGTCGTGCGGTGGCGGGTGGAGCCCCCGCTCGACCACCGGAGCGTGACATGCGGGGCCGGTTCGTGCCGATCTCTCGGCCCGACACGCCGGCTCCGTCTGGCAACATAGAGAGTATGGGAAGCGACTCTGAGCACGGACAGAGCTCGATCGCGGACCATAGCGAGGGCTCCCTGCTAGGCTCAAATAGGGCGGAGGCGAATGCCGCAAGGCGGGCGCAACGAAAGGCTGTCGCGGAGGGCGAAGTCGCTGAGTTGTCCCGACAGGCCCGAGAGCGGCGCGAAGCTCGGCTGGCGGCCGGTGGGGGTGTTTCGGCGGTGGCGCTCAGTCGCCAAGTTCTGGACGGCGTGGACGTCGTCCTGAAGGTTGCCACCAAATCGGGCAACCTGAAGGGCACGTTCACGCGCGCCCTGAAGGAGGCGGCTGACGACATTAGAGAGGCGGTTGGGGTCCTCGTAAGTCGTACGAGCACGGATGAGACGGCGAAGCTGTGGGAGGAGAACCGCCGTCTCCGCTCCGAGGTAGAGGACCTCAAGCGGCAATTTGCCGCCCAAGGAATGGCTTCCACGGCCGCCGGCACTGCTTCCGCTGCGGCCCCGTCGCCGGCCCCGTCTTTGGCCTCGTCGTCGATCGCTGCACTTGCGGATGCGGAGATCGAGAAGATCGCGCGCATCTGCATGATGCAGTGTGGGACGATGGTGGGGGCACGCCTCGAGGCCTTGGAGTCGAGGCTCCTACCGCCCGAAACCCTCCGCCCACCGCTCGCTGCGGACCAGCGGAGAAAGGCGGCGCCCGCTCAGCCGAGGCCGGTGCCCGCTAAACCGGGGACGGCGCCTGCGACTGCGGCCGCGGTGGCGGCAGGGCCTAAGAAACCCAGTAAGACGACGGATAAAACCGCATCCGCGGCCGCTTCGAGGACGACCGCGAGAGGCGCATCTGCGGCTGCTTTGCGGACGACAGCGACGGGCGCATCCGCACCCGCTTCTAAGACGACGGCGGCCGCGGCGACCGCGTCCGAGCCCACCGAGAAGACGGAGGAGGGCTGGACAGAGGCCAAGAAGCGCCGCCGTCGAAAAAAGAAGAAGGCGACACCGCCGGCACCGGCACCGCCAGCACCGGCATCGAAGAAGGTCAAAAGACCGCCTAAGGTCAGAGCCCCTCGCTCCGCGGCTGTAGTAATTACGCTGCAGCCCGGAGCCGTCGAAAGGGGCCTCTCCTATAAGGCGGTCCTGATGGAGGCAAAGGCCAAAGTTGCGTTCCCCGACCTTGGCACACCGTCCGGCTTCAAAATGAGGCCGGCGATCACGGGGGCGCGACTGCTGGAGGTGTCGGGTGCCTCTAGCGGTGAAAAGGCGGACATCCTGGCCGCCAAGTTGAAGGAAGTCCTCAACCCGGAGGACGTCCGGGTCTACAGGCCGATGAAGACCGCTGAGGTGCGCGTCGACGGTCTGGACGACTCGGTGACTCCGGCTGAGGTCGTGGCGGCCATCGCCCGTGTCGGCGGATGTCCGCCGGGTGATGTGAAGACGGGCGAGATACGCGTCGACGCTTCCGGGCTCGGCGCGATCTGGGTGCGGTGTCCGGTGGCGGCGGCCAACAAAGTCGCTGATGCTGGGCGTCTGTTGGTGGGGTGGGTTGCAGCGAGGGCGAAGCTGCTGCAACCCAGGGTTATGCGGTGCTTCCGCTGCCTTGACATTGGGCATGTCAAGGCTCGGTGCACCGGCCAAGTCGATCGCAGCGATCAGTGTTATCGCTGCGGTCAGCCCGGCCACAAGGCGGCCCAGTGCTCTGCGGCGCCAAACTGCAGCCTCTGTACAGCTGCAGGGAGGCCCGCTGGGCACACAGCGGGTGGAAAGGCCTGTGCGCCCCCCAGGAAGAGACGGGGCGCCAAGGCTGCTGGGGGCCCTTTACCCCCCTCGCAGGCTGGCGCCTCATCGGCCGACTCCCGGCCTAGGAATGGTGCGAACCCGGAGGGAATGGACTGCGCATAAATGGCGCTGTACCATTTCCTCCAGGGGAACATCAACCACTCTGCCAGAGCTCAGGACCTCTTCCTCCAGAGCATGGCAGAGTGGTCGATTGACGTGGCTGTGGTCGCCGAGCCGTACTTCGTCCCCCCCAGGGATAACTGGGTGGGAGACTTGGACGGCTTGGTGGCCATCATTGGCGGGGCTCTTGTCAACCCGTCCCGAGGACACGGCTGGGTAGCCGCCCTCGCGGACGGCATTGGCATAGTTGGTGCGTATTTTTCGCCCAACAAGAGCCTCGCCGACTTCGAGAGGTTCCTTGTCGAGTTGGGTGCCGTCGTAGGCCGTCTTCACCCTCGCCCGGTGCTGTTGCTGGGGGATCTCAACGCCAAGTCTGCGGCGTGGGGATCTCCAGTGACCGATGCTCGGGGTGAGGTGCTGGAGGAGTGGGCGGTCGCGACTGGCTTGGCCGTTTTGAATCGGGGTGAGGTTCACACGTGCGTGCGGCAGCGGGGCGGGTCAATAGTGGACGTCTCGTTCGCTAGCCCTGCTGTCGCAAGCCGTGTCCGCGACTGGCGTGTCGCCGTGGAGGTGGAGACGTTGTCGGATCATCGATACATCCGTTTTGACGTCTCCGCCCAGACCACGGGCGGCCGCGGTTCATCGGCCCCGCAAACGAACGGTCCGCGGTGGGCGCGTAAGCGCATGAACAGGGAACTTCTCGAGGAGGCCGCCATTGTCCAGGCCTGGTTCCGGGAGTCGGAGACGAACGGACCCGTCGACGTCGAACTGGAGGCGCTGTGGTTCCGCGGGGCGATGACGCAAATCTGCGACGCGTCCATGCCCCGGGTCCACGCACAGTCAGCAGGGCGCCAGGTGTACTGGTGGTCGGCCGAGATCGCACGTATGCGCGTTGAGTGCGTAGCGGTCAGACGCCGGTACACCCGATACCGGAGGAGACGTCGTCGGGTCCCGGACGAAGAAGCCGCGCTGTATGAGGTGTACCGCGCGGCTAAGAGGACTCTGTGTCTGGCCATCGGCGATGCGAAGACGCAAGCCAGGGAGGAGATGTTGGAGACCCTAAACCGGGATCCGTGGGGGCGCCCATATCAAGCGGTTCGAGGGAAACTTCGGTCTGCGGCGCCCCCGCTCACGGGGAGTCTCCAACCAGAGCTGCTGGAGGAGGTTGTCTCAGCCCTCTTCCCGGCACGAGCGGAGCATACTCCACCGCCGATGGCTTTGCCCACAGACGCAGAGTCCACAGAGGAGAACGCCATCAGCGTCCCAGAGGTGACACAGGCAGAGATGGGGGCGGCCGTGCTGCGGCTCCGGGCCAAGAACGTGGCTCCGGGGCCCGACGGGATTCACGGCCTAGTGTTGGCCCTCGCTCTGAAGGAGCTAGAGCCCCAACTTAGAGGACTGTTTACAGCGTGCCTTGAGCGGGGCCAGTTTCCCACATTGTGGAAATCTGGTCGTCTGGTCCTGCTCAAGAAGGCGGGGCGCCCTGCGGACTCTCCGTCCGCGTACCGGCCCATAGTGCTGCTGGACGAGGTGGGAAAGCTGTTTGAGCGGATAATCGCAGCCCGCCTCGTCAGCCACTTGTGCGAAGAGGGGCCGGACCTGGACGAGAGCCAGTATGGCTTTCGGCATGGGCGCTCTACCATACACGCTGTATCGCGGGTTAGAGTCCTGGCGGAGGAAGCGGTGTCCCGGGGCGGGGTGATGTTGGCGGTGTCCTTGGACATTTCCAACGCCTTCAACGCCCTGCCCTGGAGTTGTGTACGGGAGGCACTCCGGTATCATCGTGTGCCTTCCTACCTCCGCCGCATAGTTGGGGCTTATCTGTCCGAGAGGTGTGTCACCTACGTGGGACGTGATGGCGAGCACCAGCGCCGCATGTCGTGCGGTGTTCCGCAGGGTTCCGTCTTAGGACCGCCCCTGTGGAACATCGGGTACGACTGGGTGCTGAGGGGCGAGCTCCAGCCGGGCGTGGACCTGACGTGTTACGCTGACGACACGCTGGTCACGGCCCGGGGGAGTTCGTACAGGGAGGCAGCGTTGCTGGCGACGGCTGCGGTCTCACAGGTGGTGGGCCGCATCCGGCGCCTCGGCCTGGAGGTGGCCCTCAACAAGTCGGAGGCCGTGATCTTTCACGGCCCCCGGCGGGCGCCGCCGCCGGGATCACACATCGTGGTCGGGGGGGCCAGAATAGCTGTCGAGTCCACCATGAAGTACCTTGGATTGGTGCTCGACAGCCGATGGGATTTTGGCCCTCATTTCCAGCGGCTGGCGCCCAAGTTGTTGGGCGCGGCTGGGGCGTTGTCAACGCTGCTTCCCAATCTGGGGGGCCCGAGCGCCGTCTGCAGGCGGCTCTACGTGGGGATCGTGCGATCGATGGCCCTTTATGGGGCCCCGATCTGGGCGGCAGACCTGACGGCCGGAAGCATCGCCGTGCTGCGAAAGCCGCAACGAGCGATGGCCGTCAGAGTCATCAGGGGGTATCGCACGATCTCCTACGAGGCGGCTTGTGCACTGGCCGGATCCCCGCCCTGGGACCTGGAGGCGAAGGTACTCGCGTCACTGTACCGGTGGCGCGAGGAAGCGCGGGCGCGGGGCGAGCGACCGATGCAGCGACACATGGAGTTGCGTCGGTCTCAGCTTCGCGAGGTCCTGGTGGCGGAATGGCGGGACAGGCTTTCGCGCCCTACCGCCGGCCTCGCCATCATCGAGGCGGTCCGGCCAGTGCTCGAGCGCTGGCTCGGGAGAAGGCACGGCTCCCTGTCGTTTCGGGTGACGCAGGTGCTCTCGGGGCATGGTTGCTTCGGGAAGTACCTGTGTCGCATAAACAGGGAGCCGGACGCCCGGTGTCACCACTGCGTCGACTGCCGGGAGGACACGGCGCGGCATACGCTGGCGGAATGTGCCGCTTGGGAGGAAGGAAAAAAAAAAAAAAAAAAGGTTAGGTTGGGGTGCGTGCAGAAAACCTCCTCGTGTGCCTGATTGCTGCTGGTTCTGTTCGAATACGTTTGGGGGAAAGAGCAGTGGTCGGGCCGGTGCACCCTGGGCGCGGTCAATGGTCTGTCCAATTCGGGGAGGGTATTGATTACCCTCTCCGAGTTGGGGAGACTATTGACCGTGGCGAATTTCTGCGTGGGGGGGAGCATTATGCTCCGGGGTCGTCTCCGACCGAGTGACGGATCGTCCATTCACCTCCCTCTGATCGCAGAGGGCAGGACGAGTGGACGAAGGGTGGCGAAACCTAATCCCAAGGTCTAGCGTGCCGAGGGGATGAATGGCCGGAGGGTATCCGGTCGTTAGCGCTTGGGGGGGATCAGGGAATAGGGACCTCACCCTTAAAAAGGAAAAACAAAGAATGGAAACAAAGACTACTGGTAATAATCTCCAGGCGGGTCCCGGAAATTCCGGGGAATCCCGCCCCTCTACTGAGGGCCGCCCTATCGTATCTGGAGGGGGCAAACCAATCTATAGTCAAACCAACGACCTTACGCAAGCAAAACGGACCGATACAGAACAATTGGAAAATGATGAGAGGAACTATAGGCGAGAAAAGGAGCTCCAGGTCAGCCTGGAGCGCCTGCGCGATGAGGAGGTGGCCGCTGCCAAGAGAGCGGCGGCGGCGAGCGCTTTCAGGAAGCGCCCGCGGAGTTTGGGATCGGGACCAATGGGTCTCTCCTCCAGCGAGGAGAACCTGTCGGCCCCCAAAGTGCCAACGGCACGGAGAGGGAGAGGTCGTGCGGTGGCGGGTGGAACCCCCGCTCGACCACCGGAGCGTGACGTGCGGGGCCGGTTCGTGCCGATATCTCGGCCCGATACGCCAGCACCAGTGGATAATGTGGAGAGTATGGGGAGCGACTCTGAGCCCGGACGGAGCTCGATCGCGGACCATAGTGAGGGCTCCCTGCTAGGGTCGAATAGGGCGGAGGCGAATGCCGCGAAGCGGGCGCAACGCAAGGCTGTCGCGGAGGGCGAAGTCGCTGAGTTGTCCCGACAGGCCCGAGAGCGGCGCGAAGCTCGGCTGGCAGCCGGTGGGGGTGTTTCGGCGGTGGCGCTCAGTCGCCAAGTTCTGGACGGCGTGGACGTCGTCCTGAAGGTTGCCACAAAATCGGGCAACCTGAAGGGCACGTTCACGCGCGCCCTGAAGGAGGCGGCTGACGACATTAGAGAGGCGGTTGGGGTCCTCGTAAGTCGTACGAGCACGGATGAGACGGCGAAGCTGTGGGAGGAGAACCGCCGTCTCCGCTCCGAGGTAGAGGACCTCAAGCGGCAATTTGCCGCCCAAGGAATGGCTTCCACGGCCGCCGGCACTGCTTCCGCTGCGGCCCCGTCGCCGGCCCCGTCGCCGGCCCCGTCTTTGGCCTCGTCGTCGATCGCTGCACTTGCGGATGCGGAGATCGAGAAGATCGCGCGCATCTGCATGATGCAGTGTGGGACGATGGTGGGGGCACGCCTCGAGGCCTTGGAGTCGAGGCTCTTACCGCCCGAAACCCTCCGCCCACCGCTCGCTGCGGACCAGCGGAGAAAGGCGACGCCCGCTCAGCCGAGGCCGGTGCCCGCTAAACCGGGGACGGCGCCCGCAACTGCGGCCGCCGTGGCGGCAGGGCCTAAGAAGCCCAGTAAGACGGCGGATAAAACCGCATCCGCGGCCGCTTCGAGGACGACCGCGAGAGGCGCATCTGCGGCCGCTTCGCGAACGACCGCGACGGGCGCATCCGCACCCGCTTGTCAGACGACGGCGGCGGCGGCGACCACGTCCGAGCCCACCGAGAAGACGGAGGAGGGCTGGACAGAGGCCAAGAAGCGCCGCCGTCGTAAAAAAAAGAAGAAAGCAGCACCACCGGCACCGGCACCGCCAGCACCGGCAACGAAAAAGGCCAAAAGACCGCCTAGGGTCAGAGCCCCTCGCTCCGCGGCTGTAGTGATTACGCTGCAGCCCGGAGCCGTCGAAAGGGGCCTGTCCTACAGGGCGGTCCTAATGGAGGCGAAGGCCAAAGTCGCGTTCCCTGACCTTGGCACACCGTCCGGCTTCAAAATGAGGCCGGCGATCACGGGGGCGCGGCTGCTGGAGGTGTCGGGTGCCTCTAGCGCGCAAAAGGCGGACATCCTGGCTGCCAAGTTGAGGGAAGTCCTCAACCCGGAGGACGTCCGGGTGTCCAGGCCGACGAAGACCGCTGAGCTGCGCGTTGACGGTCTGGACGACTCGACTACTCCGGATGAGGTCGTGGCGGCCGTCGCCCGTGTCGGTGGATGTCCGCCTGCAGACGTGCGGACGGGAGAGATTCGCGTCGACGCTTCCGGGCTCGGCGCGATCTGGGTGCGGTGTCCGGTGGTGGCGGCCAACAAAGTCGCCGATGCTGGGCGTCTGTTGGTGGGGTGGGTTGCGGCGAGGGCGAAGCTGCTGCAACCCAGGGTTATGCGGTGCTTCCGCTGCCTTGACATTGGGCATGTCAAGGCTCGGTGCACCGGCCAAGTCGACCGCAGCGATCAGTGTTATCGCTGCGGTCAGCCCGGCCACAAGGCGGCCCAGTGCTCCGCGGCGCCAAACTGCAGCCTCTGTACAGCTGCAGGGAGGCCCGCTGGGCACACAGCGGGTGGAAAGGCCTGTGCGCCCCCCAGGAAGAGACGGGGCGCCAAGGTTGCTGGGGGCCCTTTACCCCCCTCGCAGGCTGGCGCCTCATCGGCCGACTCCCGGCCTAGGAATGGTGCGAACCCGGAGGGAATGGACTGCGCATAAATGGCGCTGTACCATTTCCTCCAGGGCAACATCAACCACTCTGCCAGAGCTCAGGACCTCTTCCTCCAGAGCATGGCAGAGTGGTCGATTGACGTGGCTGTGGTCGCCGAGCCGTACTTTGTCCCCCCCAGGGATAACTGGGTGGGAGACTTGGGCGGCTTGGTGGCCATCATTGGCGGGGCTCTTGTCAACCCGTCCCGAGGACACGGCTGGGTAGCCGCCCTCGCGGACGGCATTGGCATAGTTGGTGCGTATTTTTCGCCCAACAAGAGCCTCGCCGACTTCGAGAGGTTCCTTGTTGAGTTGGGTGCCGTCGTAGGCCGTCTTCACCCTCGCCCGGTGCTGTTGCTGGGGGATCTCAACGCCAAGTCTGCGGCGTGGGGATCTCCGGTGACCGATGCTCGGGGTGAGGTGCTGGAGGAGTGGGCGGTCGCGACTGGCTTGGCCGTTCTGAATCGGGGCTCGGTTCACACGTGCGTGCGGCAGCGGGGCGGGTCAATAGTGGACGTCTCGTTCGCTAGCCCTGCTGTCGCGAGCCGTGTCCGCGACTGGCGTGTCGCCGTGGAGGTGGAGACGTTGTCGGATCATCGTTATATCCGTTTCGACGTCTCCGCCCAGACCGCGGGCGGCCGCAGTCCATCGGCCCCACGAACGAACGGTCCGCGCTGGGCTCGTAAGCGCATGAACAGGGAACTTCTCGAGGAGGCCGCCATTGTCCAGGCCTGGTTCCGGGAGTCGGAGACGAACGGACCCGTCGACGTCGAACTGGAGGCGCTGTGGTTCCGCGGGGCGATGACGCAAATTTGCGACGCGTCCATGCCCCGGGTCCACGCACAGTCAGCAGGGCGCCAGGTGTACTGGTGGTCGGCCGAGATCGCTCGTATGCGCATTGAGTGCATAGCGGTCAGACGCCGGTACACCCGATACCGGAGGAGACGTCGTCGGGTCCCGGACGAAGAAGCCGCGCTGTATGAGGTGTACCGCGCGGCTAAGAGGACTCTGTGTCTGGCCATCGGCGATGCGAAGACGCAAGCCAGGGAGGAGATGTTGGAGACCCTAAACCGGGATCCGTGGGGGCGCCCATATCAAGCGGTTCGAGGGAAACTTCGGTCTGCGGCGCCCCCGCTCACGGGGAGTCTCCAACCAGAGCTGCTGGAGGAGGTTGTCTCAGCCCTCTTCCCGGCACGAGCGGAGCATACTCCACCGCCGATGGCTTTGCCCACAGACGCAGAGTCCACAGAGGAGAACGCCATCAGCGTCCCAGAGGTGACACAGGCAGAGATGGGGGCGGCCGTGCTGCGGCTCCGGGCCAAGAACGTGGCTCCGGGGCCCGACGGGATTCACGGCCTAGTGTTGGCCCTCGCTCTGAAGGAGCTAGAGCCCCAACTTAGAGGACTGTTTACAGCGTGCCTTGAGCGGGGCCAGTTTCCCACATTGTGGAAATCTGGTCGTCTGGTCCTGCTCAAGAAGGCGGGGCGCCCTGCGGACTCTCCGTCCGCGTACCGGCCCATAGTGCTGCTGGACGAGGTGGGAAAGCTGTTTGAGCGGATAATCGCAGCCCGCCTCGTCAGCCACTTGTGCGAAGAGGGGCCGGACCTGGACGAGAGCCAGTATGGCTTTCGGCATGGGCGCTCCACCATACACGCTGTATCAAGGGTGAGAGTCCTGGCGGAGGAAGCGGTGTCCCGGGGCGGGGTAATGTTGGCGGTGTCCTTGGACATTTCCAACGCATTCAACACCCTGCCCTGGAGTTGTGTACGGGAGGCACTGCGCTATCATCGTGTGCCTTCCTACCTCCGCCGCATAGTTGGGGCTTATTTGTCCGAGAGGTGTGTCACCTACGTGGGACGTGATGGCGAGCACCAGCGCCGCATGTCGTGCGGTGTTCCGCAGGGTTCCGTCTTAGGACCGCCCCTGTGGAACATCGGGTACGACTGGGTGCTGAGGGGCGAGCTCCAGCCGGGCGTGGACCTGACGTGTTACGCTGACGACACGCTGGTCACGGCCCGGGGGAGTTCGTACAGGGAGGCAGCGTTGCTGGCGACGGCTGCGGTCTCACAGGTGGTGAGCCGCGTCCGGCACCTCGGCCTGGAGGTGGCCCTCAACAAGTCGGAGGCCGTGATCTTTCACGGTCCTCGGCGGGCGCCGCCGCCGGGATCACACATCGTGGTCGGGGGGGCCAGAATAGCTGTCGAGTCTACCATGAAGTACCTTGGATTGGTGCTCGACAGCCGATGGGATTTTGGCCCTCATTTCCAGCGGCTGGCGCCCAAGTTGTTGGGCGCGGCTGGGGCGTTGTCAACGCTGCTTCCCAATCTGGGGGGCCCGAGCGCCGTCTGCAGGCGGCTCTACGTGGGGATCGTGCGATCGATGGCCCTTTATGGGGCCCCGATCTGGGCGGCAGACCTGACGGCCGGAAGCATCGCCGTGCTGCGAAAGCCGCAACGCGCGATGGCCGTCAGAGTCATCAGGGGATATCGCACGATCTCCTACGAGGCGGCTTGTGCACTGGCCGGATCCCCGCCCTGGGACCTGGAGGCGAAGGTACTCGCGTCACTGTTCCGGTGGCGCGAGGAAGCGCGGGCGCGGGGCGAGCGACCGATGCAGCGACACATGGAGCTGCGTCGGTCTCAGCTTCGCGAGGTCCTGGTGGCGGAATGGCGGGACAGGCTTTCGCGCCCTACCGCCGGCCTCGCCATCATCGAGGCGGTCCGGCCAGTGCTCGAGCGCTGGCTCGGGAGGAGGCACGGCTCCCTGTCGTTTCGGGTGACGCAGGTGCTCTCGGGGCATGGTTGCTTCGGGAAGTACCTGTGTCGCATAAACAGGGAGCCGGACGCCCGGTGTCACCACTGCGTCGACTGCCGGGAGGACACGGCGCGGCATACGCTGGCGGAATGTGCCGCTTGGGAGGGGCCGCGCCGTGCCCTCGTCTCAGAAGTAGGCAGTGACCTGTCGCTGTCGGCCGTGGTCGAGTCGATGGTCGACAGCGCAGAGTCCTGGGACGCGGTGGTTTCCTTCTGCGAAAGTGTCATGTCGCAGAAGGAGGCTGCGGAAAGGGAGAGGGAGATCTCAACCTCCCACCCTGCCCGCAGCAGGCGCACCGGGCGTCGGCGAAGGGCGGATAACGCCCTCTTCCGGCCCCCCTAAATGGGTCCAGGGGCGGCAGACTCGGGGACGTCTGTCGCCCCCCACATACACCAGGACCCGAGGTGGCGGCGCGTAGTGTTCCACGCGCGCCCCTCTAAGACGTCCGGGGGGGAGTCTAACACCTCACTCCCCCCCCTGACCCGAGAAGTGGCCCGCTGCAGCGGGCCGGCACCAGCCGGGGGTTGCGGAAGTATCTCCAGTTCCCGCGACCCCCGACGTAGGTGTGAGATGGAACACCGGGGTGGTTTTTAGTCAGTAAGAGTCTGACAGACCCCTCCGCCCGCCCCAGGGCGGAGGACATCCATGAGGATTTTCCACCCCGTACCAAAAAAAAAAAAAAAAAAAGGTTAGGTTAGGTTTTTTTTTTTTTTTTTTTTTTTTTTTTTGAGGCAGGAGTGGGAAATCCTCATGGACGCCCAGACTGTCCCATAATTGAAACAGTCTGGGCAGTGCCGGACTCTTACCGGCTAAAACCACACTCCTGCCTAAGCGTGAGCCCCTGCTGTTCTTGCAGGGATTTTATTTGGGCTGTGTTTTCTTTACATTTTAATATTAATTATTCCTCTTGTTTACTAATTTTACGATCTTTTCTATGTAATCTATAAATGTATTTCTTGACTTTGAACCTTTTAATAGCATGCTTAAATTCTCTCTATTTATTATAATTCCAAGTTTCATTTCCAGGTCGTGCCTGTGGGTCGCATGCACAGGGCACTCCGTTAGGAGATGGAGGATCGTCTCCTGACTGTCGGGGTCGCAAATACACGCTGGGTTCTCCTTGCACTTGAAGCGGGCCAAGTATTCGGAGAACCCACCGTGTCCCGTTAGGGCTTGGGTCAGCTCCTTCGTCATTTGTAATTTCCGCACCGTCCTGTGCGCCGCGATTGCACACGGGAAAAACATTTTAGTGGTGGTCGCCGTTCCTCCTGTACAGTACCTCCGGTTCCATTCGCCCAGCGTCTCCAATCGGATCGCTCGCTTGACGAATGAAACCGGACATCTGTCGTAGTCGGGTGCGCGCTTTGACTTCAAGGCAGCCTCCTTTGCGAGCGAGTCGGCTCTCTCGTTACCCTCCAGCCCCGCATGAGCTTTTATCCAGAACAAGGATACGCTCTTGTTCTGGCAGTTACTGTGGCGGATGGCGTTTCTTGATTCGACTGCGAGGGGGTGGAGGGCTTCGGGGTTCACGACTGTTTGGAGGGCTGCCATGGAGTCGCTGTAGATAGCGAACGCCGTCTGTGGTCTTCGGAGGACCTCTTTCGTGGCTTCGCAGAGGGCGAGGAGCTCAGCCTGGTAGACGGTACTGTATGACGGCAGAACAAGTTTGCGGGTCTTCGTCTCGGCCTCGCCAGTCCATATGGATAGCGCGGCTCCGACTTTACCCTCTATCTTGCTGCCGTCTGTGAAGATTCGCACCGCGTAATCGCGGTGGGAATTGTAGTGCTCCTCGTCTACCAGACGTCGCAGTTCAATGCCCTTCTGCTCAGCCGGATGTGGTGCCTCTAGCGCCGATGCCACGCGCTCGATCTCCCGGTCTCCCAGCGCAGGATGGGACACCCCCTTCTTGGCCTCGTATAGCGAAGCCGCCTCTCGGACTCGGAGGTCGAGAGGGAGTATCCCGGTCAGCACCAGCGCTGAGTTCAGAGAGACCGTGCGATAGGCACGACACATCTTCTGCGCGAAGCTCCTTTGGACGGCGTTCAGCTTCTTCTGCACCCCGACTTTGTTCGCGGCCGGCGACCACGCACTCGCTGCGTACAGGACGATGGGCTCCACCACGGCCGTGTAAATACTACGGATTATGTCCGGGTGGAGACCCCAGCTGACCCTTGCGGCCCTCGACAGCTGCTTATAAATACTGACGGCTCGGGAGCAGACGTTTGCGACGTGGGTGTTAAATGTCAACTTGTGGTCGATGGTGAGACCGAGCAATTTGATCTCATTTGACATGCCAATGTCCACCCCGCCCATCCTCAGACTTGGGGTGTCGTATTTCAGCTTCCGCGTTATTAGCATGGCTTTTGTCTTATGCGGCGCAAATTTGAGCTTATTGGCGACACCCCAAGTCCGGACATACTCGAGGGCGACATTGGCATCCCTCTGCACCCCAAGTGCAGTCTCCCCATCGAACACAAGGACTACATCGTCTGCAAACGCCTGACACTGGACCCCTCTACTCTCTAGCCCCTTCAGTAGAGGATCCAGCACGAGGTTCCAAAGTATGGGACCACCGATCGACCCCTGGACGCATCCTTTCTCGGTCCTGGTTTCGTACTCCGCTCCCGCATATCGGACTTTCACCACTCGCTCGGACAAGTAACTGTCCATGACCCGCCTCAAGTTTACAGGACACTTTTCCTCAGCCAGACGCACTCTGATAGCTGGCCACCATGCGCTATCGAAGGCTCCCTCAATGTCCAAGGACACAATCGTGACAAGCCTCTTCTCAGCGAGTCTGCCACGAATGTGCCCCATCAGTGCATAGAGGGAGTCCTCGGTGCTTTTCTGTGGCATGAAGCCGTACTGGCGAGTACTCATCCTGGGCAACAAGTAGAACTTGAGTCGGGCCACGAGCATCTTCTCGTACATCTTGCCGAGTACAGGCAAAAGACCAATCGGCCTGTATGATTTTGGAGTGGTGTAGTCTTCCTTTGCGGGTTTGCGGAGCACAACAACCGTTGCCTCTTTCCAGGACCGTGGAAAGTATCCATGCGCCAGGCACTTGTTCATCAAGCGCAGAACTAGGTCTGGGTCTTCGCTGATCGTGTGGCCCCATATGTCCGCCGTCAGACCGTCGGAACCGGGGGCTTTTTTGGGGTTGAACGAGGAAGCAGCTCGCTTCAGCTCGTCGAGAGTGAAGGGAGGATCGCAAGGTTCAACTTGGTCCCTCCCGTTCACCTCTTCCGCTCGTCGCCGCACTCTTTTGTGCTCCTCGTTGTCCCCCTCCGTACGGTCTTTAGGGTAAAAAGTCTCTGCTAGGAACCTCGCTGAAGCCTCTGGGTCCAGTGTCGTTGCATCCCTCACCATCGGCAGGTCCTCCTCTCTTTTTGACGTCCTACGGATCACCCTGTAGATGCCTTCCCACATTCCTTCCCGATCCTGCTTCTCACAGAAACCCTTCCAGCTCTCGACCTGAGCTTTTACCACTGCAAGTTCATACTCTTGTTTCTGTTTCAGGTACTCCTCAACAACCTTTGGTCTCCGGACTGGCGCTGCACATCGGATCCTCCGCCTCTTTGTGACGACCTTCCTCTTGAGGTCGGCGAGTTCATCGGACCACCACGGCACGGTTACTTCCTCTACTCTTTTCTTTTTGGGTATCATGTGATCACAGGTCTGCTGTACTGCTGTTGTGAGTTTCCGGACTACCTCGTCTACACTGTGTGCGCTGTCGATGTCATCGAACAGGTGTGAAGTGAGATTTTGGTCTTGCATAATTTGGCGCAGTTTCTCACGAAACTGGCCCCAATTCGCTTTCCTAGTGTTGTAGACTCTGGTAGTCCGGTTCACCGTGATACCCGCAGATTTTTCGAGGTGAATGTTGAACTCGATGCCGTTATGGTCCGAGCCTGTCAGGTCGTCGACGACTCGCCAGCCGTCCGTCACCGTAAGCATATCCGATGTGCAGGCTGTGACGTCGACGCAGCTAGTGTAACGTCTGTCACCCCTAACTACGTCGAAGGTTGGAGTTTCCCCTGTGTTGAGGACTTGCATTCCGAGCTGGTCGAGAGCTGCCAGCATTTCGTCGCCTCTGCTGTTTGTCTCACTGCTGCCCCACCAGATACTCCAGGCGTTGGCGTCTCCTCCAATTATGAGCCTATGCGGGCCGGTCTCGCTTTCGATCTTTCTGAGCGTGTCCAGGTATAGCCCTAAGGGCTGGTCTGGCTCAAAGTAGTACGACACCAGCGTGAGCTTCCAGGCACCGGTTTGGATCCTCACCACGACGATGTTGTCCGTGGTGAGTTCTGGGTACTGCCTCACGGTGAGTTTTGGGTCAAAAACGGCTATTGCCGCTTTGACAGTCCCTTCTCCTTGCCTGGTGCTCTGGAAGATTCTCACGCCTCTGGTCCCGTTCATTCTTTTTGCGCTACCCACGTAGGGTTCCTGGATCAACGCTGCGGTCGCTTTGCGCTGCTCGGCCTCGATCATAAGCTCATGGGTTGCCAGTTTCTTCCTTTGGAGATTCGCCTGGAGTATCTTGTGTGGCACTTGGCTCTGTGGAACCACCTTAGCAGTAGGCGACGGACGCACGTGCCAGCCTATCCCACTTTACCCGGACAGGACACTCAGTGCTGAACGCGTTGTGGTCGGACCTCTCCATCTTCGCCTTGACGCAGTTTTGGCATTTTGGTGTACCCGCCTCTAGCCACTGGGCACACTTTGCTCGGAGATGAGGGCCTCCGCAATGACTGCATAGGTCGGCAGGTTCTTTACAGAGCCGCCGGCCATGCCCATAGCCCAAGCATCTCGTGCACTGCACCAATGGCGACTGGTCGTCGACGAAGACGGTCTGGAGGTCGATACGCGCTTTTCCCCTATCGAGCATCCTGTTCCAGATTTTTGGGGACGTGCTGACGACTACGTTGCTGGTCAAAGGGTTTCTGGAGTTCCTCCTGAATTTTACTGTGAGTCGATCCTCCTCCTTGTCGAGGCCGTGAAAGACCTCCCGATTTTGATTTCGTAGCGCCCGCAGTACTTCCTCGTCGGAGTGGATGCGGAGGACGCCACGGAAGATCAGCATCGGGTCCTTGTTTTTCACCTCCTCGACAATGAGGTGGTCTCCTGCCTTTTCCAATTTGTCCCGAACCCTGTTTCGTTCTTCTACCGACCTACAACCCATAATAATTTTACGGTCTTTGGCCTTCCTCACGCTCTCTACTTCTACTCCTCCC
The DNA here is from genome assembly GCA_947361185.1 of Charanyca ferruginea. Classification (NCBI taxonomy): domain Eukaryota; kingdom Metazoa; phylum Arthropoda; class Insecta; order Lepidoptera; family Noctuidae; genus Charanyca; species Charanyca ferruginea. Next base: position 6,538 of record OX376063.1, on the reverse strand, counting down.
TCTTTAGCGTTTACAGCATTTCGTATTTTGTTTAAGACCTCGTCGCCTGTGTCCCCTTCATCTTTTGAGGTTACCATTATAGAGTGCAGTGCGGTCCTTCCTGGGGTCTGCCTTTTCGGTGGACCCGCTGCTACACTCGCATAAGTGGCCGTCTTTTCAATAAGTTCCCCTTGTTTCTCCATCGCTTCCTGGAGCCTCTCCATTCTTTCGCTGCTCTCCTTCACCAGCGTGCTGTGCTCCGCTAGTGAAGCGAGCAGCGAATTTATCACCCGGGTGCAGTCTTGACTCTCCGGGGGGGCGGTGGCATTGATAGCTTCCTTTGCCTTTATAGCTTCCTTTGCCTTTGGAACAGCTCCCTTTGCTGGTGTTGCAGCCGCGGCCTCTTCCTTCACCAACTGGAACAATCGTTCCACCGACTGGGTGATCCCGGCCTTCAAGTCCGACCTCAGGTTGCGAGAGTCATTAAGATGTGACTTCGCACGCAAGAGGCAGTTTCGGGCCTCGGTCACCCGGTCGATGGGTTTCACAGGCTGTTGTTGGCTCGTTCCCGGCGATCCTCCCGCCGCCTCGGCGGATGTTCTGCGCGCGACAACCTTGTTTTCTGAAGGGGGCGCAACTCTCCGCGTTGGTTTTGAGTCGGACGCCACGAACGGTGCTGCCTTCTTGGGTGAAGGTGCGGCTGCTGAAGGAAGCTGGGTGTCCGCCACCTTTCCATTCTCCCACTCTCCAATGCTTCGCCTCACACTAGAGGCCTGAGTTGAAGCACTGGGAGGGGGAGTTACCTTCTCTCCATTCGATGGAGAAACATGGGGACCTGTGGATGACTTTTTTGCGGGTGTTCGAGAGAGAAACATCGCTGATAGAGTAGGATATTATATGTATTAAATGAGAAATATATATACGATTAAAATTGGTATTAATTCAATGTAATAATGGAGCAACTATTTATTTGTTCAATAGAACTATGTCGTATAATATTAAATAAAAAGTGATGTATATTGATAAAATAGATCCCTGTAAAGGGGGGATCGATAAATAAATAATTAGAAATGACTATAAAAAAATTAATAAGTTTAATAAAAACTGTGTCAAATGTCAAATAAGATCCCTGTAAAGGGGGGATCTGTAAGTCTGTTCCTTGTCAGAAGGTACTGGTTGGCATGGGAACACTTTGTTCTGTTGTTTAAAGGCTATTATATAGGTAAATAAACCGTTACAAAACTGAAATTAAGATTTTGGTTTTTTATTTTAATTGACTAAAGTTTACCTTATCAACCACTATAGGGTGGGTGAATATTTTTGAAATTTTATAGCTTCGATCCGCACGTGCGAGGTGTCAAAAGACGCGTCTCGGCGCGAGCTGTCGAACGGTGAAATAAACTGGATCGAAAGCAATACTAAAATTTTGAGTTTTCGCCTAAAAACTGTATTTTTTCAACTGAAAATTGGGCAAAGTGCAAATTTTCACTACGCTGCGGCAGTCTGGTTCGCGGAACGCGGTGCAGAGTGCGGGTATGGCAGGTAGGTAACTATTGATATACTATGATGGGCTGTTTTTGATGTAAAAATTTGGAATAAGTGGAGTTTTTCAAATAAAAGGTTAAATAAAACAAGGTTTGTATGGAATAACAAATTTCCACGCGTTTCGGTCAGTCAATATCGGTCTAAACGTTAGACGGAGCCTAGTCTAGCTTAAAAAAGCTGAAAACCGCTTCAAAATGCGTCACCGGGATGCAAAGTAATTACGATTTGATGTTTTGTCGTCACCCCTTAGGTGTATTTTGCGTGAAATTTTCTAAGTGTCGGATATGAAAATTAAATATTTTTTGAAGTTTCACAGATGCGATCCGCACGTGCGAGGTGTCAAAAGACGCGTCTCGGCGCGAGCTGTCGAACGGTGAAATAAACTGGATCGAACGCAATACTAAAATTTTGAGTTTTCGCCTAAAAACTGTATTTTTTCAACTGAAAATTGGGCAAAGTGCAAATTTTCACTACGCTGCGGCAGTCTGGTTCGCGGAACGCGGTGCAGAGTGCGGGTATGGCAGGTAGGTAACTATTGGTTATTTTTTTTTTTTTTTTTTAATAATTTCTCTTCTACCTCCAAATGTATCGGAGGCTATGCATGTCTGTTTAAATTTTCATTCTAGTTTTCCATTTTGCGTGTCTTTATGGGGATAGATTCCAAAGATCATCTTTGGTTTTAGTTTCAAACAATAGGGAGGCAGTTTTTATTGTGCGACTCAGTTATTTCTTTCATTATTTATACCTTTACATGTATTCTTGGCTATTCTATGTTTGCTACAGTTTTTTATTTCTATTCTTATTCTATTCTTTTAGTAATGAGTTTTTATTATTGTTACATTTATACTTATTCTAGACTTATTTCTATTTCTTATTTATTTCCTTTTTTTTTTTTACATTAACTATCAAGCAGGTTTTTTATTGCTATGCTACTACCTAATATAATTTACTATATTATTATAGCATATTTGCTTAAGCGGTTTTGTTACGATCTATCACTATTTTTGCAACATATTTAGTGTAATCCAGGAATTTCTCAACATTTTTACTATTTATTATGTCCTTTAAATTTTGCGGTGTTATTTTTGTGCCTAATCTGTTCTCAATGTCAAAGCGCTGTTTTTCGAATTGTGGGCAGTCGAATAGTATGTGCGGGACTGTTTCACTTACATCTGGATCGCAGATGCACGATGGACTCTCCTTGCACTTGAAGCGGTATAAGTACTCGGAGAATCCACCGTGCCCCGTCATTATTTGGGTGTTTAGGCTATTAACTCCTATCTTGCGAACTACACCATACGCTACCCGGGCATCAGGGAAAAATAACTTTGTGACTGATGCAGTGTCACTGCTTTCGTATCTACGATTCCATTCATCGAGCGTCGCCGTACGTATGCTCCGCTTGACGAATGAGATCGGACACTGGTCGTAGTCAGGTTTTCTTTTGGAGTTCTCAGCGGCCTCCTTTGCTAACTGGTCGGCTCTTTCGTTCCCCAGTAGTCCCACGTGAGCTTTGATCCAGAACAAGTTTACCACCTTGTTCTGGCGGGATGCAGATTTTATATTATCCCTAGCTTCTACAGCAAGAGGATGGAGTGAACTGGGATTTGTTAGTGTTTGAAGAGCCGCTCTTGAGTCGCTGAAAACTCCGAAAGAAGTTGCCTTGAGCTTATTAATTTCTCTAGTCGCCCTTGTTATTGCTAGGAGTTCAGCCTGGTAAACTGTGCAGTAGTTTGATAGAGCAAGCTTGAGGGCTCTGGTCTCAGCCTCACCATTCCATATAGAAAGTGAAGCGCCGACCCCTCCTCCAAGCTTGCTCCCGTCCGTAAAGATACGGACGTCAAGGTTGCAGTTGCTGTCCAGTTGTTCTTGGTTTACCAGGCTGTCGAATTGCAAGAGGTCGCGTCCAGCGGGATGGGGTCCCTCGATTGCCGCTGACATTCGCTCGACCTCCCTGTCCGCTAGTGATGTCTGGGGCACTCCCCTCTTGGCTTCATACAGTGATGCCGCCTCACGAACTCGGAGGTCAAGGGGGAGCATTCCAGACAGCACCAACGCCGAGTTGAGGGAGACCGTACGATATGCCTTGCAAATTTTTTGGGCGATTCCACGCTGGACGGTCCCAAGTTGTTTTATTACGCCCAACTTTTTGGCCTGCGGGGCCCATACACTGGCCGCGTAAAGTATTATGGGCTCTATAGTTGCCGTATATATGACCCGTATAACCTCTGGGTGAAGCCCCCAACTGACCTTTGCGGCTCTACACAGTTGCTTGTAAATCGCAATTGCCTTTCTGCACACGAGTGAGACGTGGGTGTTGAAGGTCAGTTTTTCGTCTATGGTTACACCCAGAAGCTTAATTTCTTTCGACATGCCAATGTCAATCCCCCCCATGCTCAAGCGTGGTGTGTCGTATTTCAGTTTCCTGGTTATCACCATAGCAGTTGTTTTGTGTGGTGCGAATTTGAGTTTATTTTCGACACCCCACGCCAGAACATGGCTGAGAGCGGCATTGGCATACTGCTCCACCTCTTGTGCGGTCTCTCCGTCGAATACTAGGAGAACATCATCCGCGAACGCCTGTATATAAATTCCCCTATTTTCTGCTGCTTTTAGGAGGGGATCTAGCACTAGGTTCCATAAAATAGGACCTCCTATTGAGCCTTGGACACAGCCCTTATTTGTGACCTTATCGTATGCTTCCCCACCGTACCTGACTGAGACCTTACGGTTGCTTAGATAACTGTCAATGACCCGCCTTAGGTTTATTGGGCACTTTTCCTCCGCCAGACGGACTCTTATTGCTGGCCACCAGGCGCTATCAAATGCTCCCTCTATGTCCAAAGATACGAGCGTAACAATCCTTTTCTGCTCAAGTTTTTTGTATAAATGCTGCATGAGGTCATAGAGGGAGTCTTCGGTGCTCTTTTGAGGCATGAATCCGTACTGACGGGTACTCATCCTTGGCAGGAGATGGAACTTAAGGCGGGCCACCAGCATCTTCTCAAATACTTTTCCGAGAATGGGCAACAGTCCAATTGGCCTATATGATTTGGGAGAGGAATAGTTTTCCTTTCCAGGCTTTCTCAGAATCACGACTGTTGCCTCCTTCCAGGCTGTGGGGAAGTGATGGTATTCCAGGCATTTGTTCAAGAGCTTTAGAAAGACTTCCGGGTCATTTCCCACGGCGTGACAGCAAATATCGGCAGTAAAGCCATCTGAACCGGGTGCTTTCTTCGGATTGAAGGACTCCATTGAAGTTTTTAACTCTGCCATCGTAAACTCTGGGTCGCAAGGATCATTTTGCTCTTCAGAGTTCACGACATCGGCTTTCGTTCGGATGGATCGGTGATGAGCGTTATCATATTCTTGGAGGTCTTCCGGATAAAAAGTTTCCGCTAAGAACTTTACGGAACCTTTTGCGTCCAGCACTTCACCGTTCCTTTCCAACGGCAGGTCCTCTTCCCTTCGCTGAGTCCTACCTATCACCCTATAGATTCCCTCCCAGACCCCCTCCCTATCTTGTTTCCCACAGAACTCCTTCCAACTCTCAGTCTGAGCTTTAACCGCTTCTAACTCATATTTTTCTTTATGTTCTAGGTACTCTTTTACGACCTTTGACCTCCGGATTGGGGCGGCACAGCGAATCCTGCGCTTCATGGTAGTGACGGTCTTCTTCATCTCAGCGAGTCTCTCGGACCACCACGGCAAGGTAAGTAATTCTTTGTCTGTTTTGGTGGGTATTGTCTGCTTGCATACTTCGTCTAGGGCTTTTGTGAGGTTATTTGTTGCGATCTCAATTTGGTCTATGCTTTTAATTTTGCTTATTTCCTCTACTGTGAATTTATATTCTACTTTCAATTGGCCGAACTTCTCATGAAATTCGGACCAATTGGCTTTTTTGGTGTTGAATTTCCTGGTCGTTCTCTCAACTTTCATGCCCTTAGATCTCTGCAAGCAGATTTTAAACATGATGCCGTTGTGGTCCGAGCTCGTGAGTCCTTCGTCGACTCTCCAGTCGTCTACCAAGTCCAAGATGTCATTGGAGCAAGCTGTGATGTCCACGTGGCTGCTGTACCGTTTTCCTCCTCGGATGGTATCAAAGGTCGGAATTTTCCCCTGGTTTAAAATATTGAGGTTTAGCTCACCGAGAGTTCCTGCCATCTCTTCCCCCCTAAGATCGGCCATTGGGCTGCCCCACCATATGCTCTTCGCATTCGCGTCCCCTCCAACGATCAGTTTTTTGGAACCGACTTCGAGCTCTATTTGTTTTAGGTGTTCTAAATAGGGCTCGATGGGCTGGTCTGGCTCGAAGTAAAAGGAGACAAGCGTGATCTCCCAGACACTGGTCTGGATTCCCACCACAACGATGTTATTTGTGGTGAGTTTTGGGTACTGCTTAACTGTCAAATCATTGTCAAATACGGCGATTGCCGCTTTAACAGTCCCATCCCCTGTGCAAGTGTTCTGGAAGATCCTAACGCCCCTGTGACTCCTCATTACTTTCGCTCCGGCCACGTACGGTTCCTGAAGAAGTGCCACTGCTAATTTGCGCTTCGTAGCTTCTGTTAAAAGCTCATTCGTCGCTAGCTTCTTGCGTTGGAGGTTTGCCTGTACTACTCTATAGGGGGTATTTTCCATTGGGGTGCCTTTAGCAGTACGCAACAGTCGATCTGGCCACGTCATCCCACTTTTTACGTACTAGGCAGTCATGGCTAAACGCATTGTGTTGCGCACCGTGCTCAATTTTGGCCTTCATACAGTTTCGGCAAGCGGGTGTAGAGCCTGAAAGCCAGTCTGGACACTCTGGTCTCATGTGGGGACCGCCGCAATGACTGCATAGAACTGCAGGCTCCTTACAAAACCGTTTGCCGTGTCCAAAGCCTAGACACCTAGTGCACTGGACCAACGGGGTCTGGTCTTCGACCCTAATGCGCTGGAGATCTATATGAACGGTCCCGATTTCCACAGCTCTTCGCCAGATGGTGGGCGAGACGCTAATGATGACGTTGCC